>CM023456.1:133942291-135304356 GCA_013339765.2 Haemaphysalis longicornis
CGGCAGGCAAATATTCACTGTATGTTTCCATCGCATCGCTCACCGCATCGCAATCTTCAAGTTGCCTCGGCATCGACCGGGACTATCGCCCTCGAGCCGGGGGGGAGGGCGGAGGTGATGTTGCGGGACTAAGGTGGGCAATGCCTCGCAGCGCCTTGACCGAAGAACCATTACGACGACGACGACGTTCCTGGCACGCATCTTGCGCGAGGTCGGTGTCATGGCCGCTATGTACATTAAGTAAATAGATCGCTTTACCCAATCCCATCGTTCATCTCATCTGTGTCCTGCCGCCACGTAACAATATTTTGCGAAAATTCCAGCTGTTGTCCCAACGTCCATATACGAGAGGTGGCATAAAAAAAAGCTATGTTTATTTCCTCTTTCATAGGAATTAGTGAAAGACGAAAGTAAAATGAGCAGCGAAATCTGCAGCTGAGCATGATTTGCGGGTCGGCGGTTGTCTTGTGGGTGTGCTTGGCGAGCGACGTCCTGGTGGCGGGTCGCTTCTGCAAAAGTATACTGGCGGGCGTGATTTCCGGAATGGATATGACGCCCGTGAAATCGTGCGTTATCGCTGTATAAAACATTTTCAGGTTAAAATATAAAACCTAAAAACTAAAACTCATAAGTATAACGTACTCTTTAGTACTGGAGGTCGCTTTCCCGCAAGAAGACCCTGTGTGCAGGGGTGCACCTTTTACAGGCCGCTTGCTTCGTTGTGCTGGCGTCACTTTCGTGACGGATATGACGTCAGCGAAATCTTCAAGTATTCGGGAACAAAACACTTTCGTGTTGAAAACAGAAATTATTTCAGTTTTTAACAGTCAGAATACGGCAAATTAGGTTGGATACGCATCCTACGCTTACTTAGAGCAGTTGTAAACTAGTGTAATGCTGGTGCTGTAATAGCAAACACCCGCGAGAAAGCAGGCGATACGGTTTTGGAGACCATTTTGAAATAATGGGGAAGTCGTGGATCCCCATTAAAGAATGGGGATCCACGACTTAAAGAATGGGGGGGGGGGGTAGCCCTAAAATTGCTTCGAAGGGCGTAAGCGCCCGGTACGGAGGAAAAAAACACAACTACATGCGCTTGTCGAAGTCAGGTTAGACAATAAGGAAACAACCAGGTAATAAAAGGTGCAACTTTATACAAGGGCATATTGTGAAGTACAAAATTTTATGACGTTTAAGCACTACTTCGCGGAAAATAAATTTGCTGACAGTTGTCGGCATTTCCTAGTGCGGTTTTTATTTATTTATTTATTCTTCTAAATCTGTGTATGAAAGAAAAATTCCTAGAGAATTTCGACGTTAATATCTACATTTTCTCAGACCTTCAGACCTTGCTTTTCTCGAAAACCATAGGGCTGAAATTTGTGAAGTAATCAGGTGTGTAAAGGCTTATTTATTTCCAATCCTGGGGAAAATGTTTCAGAGAAGAGGCGCATTCGTTGGTTGATGCGGGAATTCGCAACAGGAAGGGTGTCGCTCAGAATGATAGCTCTGGACAAACGTGGGCGATTGCCTACTAAAAAAAGTTCAGCTAGAGGCCACTGGATAAAATATCTATGGTGAAATTCAAAAATACGCTCTGTCCCACCTAAATGACCTACTACAGACCATAGTTACTTTTACTGGTGGATGTGAGAGCGAGGCAGAATATATTTAATTGAATAGAGCGAAGCAGTGGCGCTGGATACACTGGCGAAAAGAAATGAAGAGAAAACATACTTTGAAAATACAAAGATATTACATGGTGCACACAAACTCCTCAGTTTCATACAGAATGACGTTCTTTACAACACTCTCTACAGCCCTGTGCTCTGAAGAAACACCAAAAGAGATTTGGTTGCACGTGAGGCCGACGGGCACCCGACGGAAGACCCAAAACCGACCTGAGCTCAAGTCCCACTCTAAGTCTTACCCTCAAATACCACAGGTTCACAATTCGATGAACCTTGTACTTGCACATTAAATGGCACAGGTAGAGACTTTGGCAAGTTAGTTCGTGGTTGAAAATGTGGCAACAATGCAAAACAAACAGAAGACAAAGGAGTGTCTGTTTTTTCTTTGTCTTGTCTATTGTTCATTTTGCCCTGTTTCCTTCTTTACTACTCTGGCCCTGCCGCTGATCCCTTCAGGAAGGCCTGTTACCCCTTGTTAGCGCCATAAACCTAGGACAGCATGCTGTAGTCTGACGAATGTGTGGATTGATTGATAGAATGCGGGAAAACGAATTAAGACTGTAGGAAGGCGCAGAGTATGCTGAGTATCCGTAGTATGCATAGTATGCCATTGTACTATGCATACTATGCATAGTATGCATACTATGCATAGTATGCGTAGTATGCCATTGTAATCTTAGGGACTGCTACTGCTAGAGGTTACTGCTTAGCTTGTAAGTATTTTACGTACGTATTGTATGTTTTTTTTTCACTTCGCAGCGTCTCAAGAGGCCGGTACGGTGATGATACTGAGCACGCTCTGCACGATTTCTCTGGAGGAAATAAGAGAGAAAGCTCCCGACGCCATCCTCTGGCTTCAGCTGTACGTGTTCAAGAACAGGAGCATCACGGAAGACTTGATCCGGCGCGCAGAGTGCTCGAACTTCTCCGCCATCGTCTTGACCGTGGATGCGCCCACGTGGGGACAGAGGATTGTAGATGTGCGCAACAGATTCACCATACCGGAGAACCTCTCGTAAGGACTTCTGGCGCAGTGCCCGACAGGAAGCCTGGCCTTTCATTTTTGGCACGATAAGCGGAGGAATGATCACGCAGCCATTTGGGGATAAACCTGCGCAGGCTGACAGGTGGTGTGCTTACGCTACGCAGTATTATCGCCATTAGCTGTATTACCTGCTCCAGCCACCATAAATAGCAGTAGTATGAACGTATCCCTCGCATCCTGCTAACACTATCTTTTCCGAACCAGATCTTTCGTTAGCATCCAACTTCTTATCTCAGATATAAACCTAGTTCCTTCTCGTCTTCTGTGTCTCATGCCATCCCACGGTATGATATTGTTATCAGTATGACTCATCTCCCAGATGGCCCATCCATACGACATATGTGACTGATCTGCCCTTTTTACAGCGTAGCTCTATACTACCCCGTCCCAGGGATTTTTTCGGTTTGCCGTCCATTGACATAACATGGTTTCCGGTAAAGCCTACTGTCTACGTAATCCCCTGCAGCTCTCAATGCAATTCTACATCTTGGCAGAGATCATAGTTCGTGGCTCGCTGAAATGACTCTATCCCTACGCTTAGTTTTATTTGCTTGCAAAATTTAGCTCACCATTGAGCAGTATACAATATGGAACATCCGTCTCCTGTTCACACAGGATCATTATTGATGATGATGCTGACCATAGGATGAGTGTCAGACGCTTCCCGTTCCTCGATGTTTGCTCGGCTTCCGGGGAACGAAATTCATTTGTTTTGGCAGCACGCCTACCCTATCATTATATTATTTTATCAGTTTTCAAAATCACTTAGTTCACCGCGGTGTTTTAAGCAAATGGGAATTCCTGCATGCCGTGAATACTTAAGGAAATACGTAAGGGCGATTACCTATTCATATCAGTATCAGGAGAGGCTTTCTCTTCATTTTTGTTCATTCTAGCCCTGGGAACAACCTTCATTTGTTGTGGCCACACAGCACACCTGGTCGTATTGTCCTTAATGATCCTTCGCCGCGATTTGCATTCACGCCGCTCTTCGCCACGTCCAACTATGAGTTGCCTGCGAGTACGGTATTGCAGGGACAATAAAATGAGTTGCTAGAAGGCTCCCCTACCACAATGTAACGGGTCTTCCCCAATTAAATAGCGGATAGAAATACGATCTGCCACCTATTCCAGTGGTGAGAGGGGAAAGCAAGGACGCCCAGCTCCGGTTCACCCTCCGGAGTTAATCTTTCATGGTCGTACATCAGGAACGTAGGCGGGGCGTTTCGACCCCCTTAATTTTTTTCAGGTAGAGCGTAAACATGGGCTTCTGTTCCCTTCGGCAAATCCCATAACCCCCTCTTCCCTCCCACCCGGAAAAAAAATTTCTGCTATGGGCCGGCCGTACGTAGATCTGATTGTGTCTAAGCCCTACACTGAAGTAATAGTATGTAACAGTTATCGCAAGAACAGGCCGTGGTGAAGAGGAATTTTATTTTGTGCAAAAAACCGAGAAATCGAGGGCATGGAGTGCAGATACGAGACAAGCTTCGTCCCTCACACGGCGGCCCCCAGCGCTTCACCACAGGCGCTTCGAAGGCTATTCGGACAGAGAGAGAGAGAGAGAGAAATAACTTTTATTTACATAGTAGATTAGGGCGCGGTGGGCGCAACCCTGAGGGTTGCCACGACTTCAGCCGCTCGAGTCACGAGCTCCTTCTGGAGCTGGGGGTCCGAGCGGCCCAACGCCTCCATCCACTGGTCAGAGGAATTAATGGAAGGGAATGGGTCCTCTGCACAAGCCCACATTTGGTGCTGGACCGTGGCCCTTTCGCCGCAGCGGGGGCAGAGGGGGGATGGGTACACGGAGGGGTGGATATGATGCAGGACGGCTCTGCAGAGCAGGGACTCCGTTTGCAGTTGACGCCAGAGGCGTTCTTCCTCTAGAGTGAGGGATGAGTGGGCGGGGGAAGCTTGCGGCGGGAGAGGCGGTAATGCTCGGTGACCTCTCTGAAGGTCAGGAGACTATCCCTGGTTGATCTGGCTCCATGGAGGGTAGAGTCCACATCGTATGCCCGGGTGACAAGTGCTCGGGCTGCCGTGTGGGCCGTCTCTATCCCTCCAATGCCCGTGTGAGCCAGGAACCATTGGAGTGCGACCGTGTGGGATGGCGAATTTAGACAGAGAATTTTGTGTGCCTGGGCCGAAATGAGACCTTTGGCGTAGTTTTGGACGGCCGTTTTCGAATCGGAGAATATAATTTCTGGGGTGGGCCTTTGTATTAATGCCAGCGCGATTGCCGCCTCTTCTGCTACATGCCGGTGTCGGGTACGAAGGGTGAGGGTAGCAAGAGGAGGAGATGACGAGGAGTTAATAACGGCGATAGCGAACGCCTCTTTATGGCGATATTCTGCAGCGTCCACATAAAGGGTAGCTCTGGAAGGGGGAAATTTTCGAGCTAATGGCATGGCTCGATGCGTCCGCCTTTCGGTGTGGAATGATGGGTGCATATTTTTTGGGATGGGTCGAATGACGATAGGATTCCTGATTGATGATTTAATGCTGCACACTAACGCATGCCCTTGAGCTGAGCCGATCCCAAGTCTCTCTAGGAGTAATCTGCCCCCGGATGGACTTGGCCAGTGGACTTGGCCAGTGGACTTGGCCAGTGCGGTGGACTTGAAAGATCGACTTGGCCAGTGCGGTGGCCTTCTATAAGTTCTGCTGTCGTGCTGTATGTCCCTGTTTCCCCCTGTCTGGCAGTGGAAGCGTTCGGGGAGTAACTGCAGAGCAGCTCGGAATGCTTTGCGAATTAGGCCATCTACTTTCCTTATCTCGCTGTCGGTAAGGGATAGATAGGGAAGAGCTATGTAATCCTGCTGATTAGGAACGCTTGGAAAAGTCTCAGGCGCTCTTGCTCTTTGAGGCCGTGCTCTCCAGCAACGATCCTTCGGAGCAGGCCGATTACCTGGGTGACATGCGCCGAAAGCTTTTTGAGCACCTCCGTGTTGCGCCGATTACTCTGCAGTGTGAGTCCTAGGATTGTGAGGCTAGTGACTCGAGGTACAGGCTTTCCGTCTACTGAAACGTCGATGGACGCTTCTCGGGAAGGTCCTGATCTTTTAGCGGGCAGAACTAAAAGTTCTAACTTTGTTAGGGAGCACTGCAGGCGCGCTACTCGGGCTCCTTGTACGACGGCTCTAGCGCCAGCTTGAAGGGTTTCTTCGATGGAGGCATCACTTCCCCGAGTGACCCATGGGGTAATGTCATCTGCGTACATACTGTACTGGAGGCCAGGCACTCGGTCCAGAGCGGAGGCTATGTGTGATACTGCTAAATTGAATAATAGGGGAGATAGAACCGACTCCTGTGGCGTGCCAAAAGATGGAAGCCGGAGTTCTGGTGATTCCAAGTCTCCCAGCCTTAGCGTGGCTGTTCTGTGAGATCGAAATGCGCGAACATAGTTGTATGTCCGTACGCCCGGTCCTATACGCTCCAGCCCTGCCAAGATGGCTTTGTGAGATACTTTATCGAATGCCTTTGTTAGATCCAAGGCCAGGATTGCTGCTGAGTCTCGCGAGGGAGGGTCCTTTAGCAGATCGTAATATAGTCTCAGGTGGACATCGTTTGTCGCAAGCCCGGCCCTGAAGCCATATATATTGGGTGACAAGAATTCCTGTTCTTCTGCTAACCTGTTTATTCGAGTTAGAATGATGCGCTCAAATATTTTTCCTATACATTAGGTGAGTGATATTGGCCTAAGATTTTCTATCGAAAGCTGCTTGCCCGGCTTGGGGATTAGGGTTATGTTAGCATGACGGAATTCTCGAGGAAGAGTGCCCTCCATCCAATGCTTATTAAACAGCTTAGTGAGGTAGGCTATCGAGCCGTCGTCATGATTTCTCAGCATTTTATTTGTTACGCGGTCTTGCCCTGGGGCGGAAGACGTTCGCACGTGCTGTAGCGCTCCTCTGACTTCAGCCTCTGTGATTTCCTCGTCCAAGGAGGGGTTAGGCGGCCCAGAGTAGTCCGGGTGATTTTCCTGTTCGCCATGTGGTACGTATCTTCCGATGAGGTCTCGAATTGCCTGGTTCGGATCAGTCTCAAGATGTCTGGTGAGCTGGGTAATTTGGTTGGCCTGGTCCATTTTAGAGCGGCTTGGATCAAGGAGGTGCCTCAGAAGTGACCAAGTCCTCTTCATGCTCATAGAGCCCTGTAGCCGATCGCATAGCTGTTCCCATCCTGATCTGAGTAGTTTGGCAGAGTAACATTCGATTTCCTTGGTTAGAGTGGATATCCGTTTTTTTATGCGCTTGTTGTGCTTTTGAGTGCGCCATCGCCTTTTGAGGCTTTTAAGAGCTTCCCACATATGCTGCAATTTAGAGTCGACGTGTGGCGTCGGTATTTCCGGATCTAGTTCTTGTTGATGATTTCTTACGTCCCCCAGGAGCTGATCCGTCCATTGAGCTAGGTCAAGCGTCGGCGAGTAGGGCAGGTCCTCAGCTTCGTCGTGCCTCCCGGAAAGCGTGCCAGTCTGTGATGACAGTCTGCATGCGTTGTGGTGGTGTGGGGTGTTTGAGTGTCGTGTGTAGCTGTATTACGTGAGGAGGAGGAAGAGGAAAAAACTTTATTCAAACGCAACATTAAGCGTCGAGAATGTCCCGGGCCAGGTTCACCAACGCCAACTGGTCCGAGAGCTCGTCCGAGGCTATCCAAGTCCGCCACGTTGAAGGAGGTGGGTGGGGAAAATGTGGGGATTGAATTGCAATGGGGCAGGAGAAAATGCAGTGTTCTAAATTAGCGTATGGTTCGGGACAATTGGGACATGCTGGTGAGTGTCGGATACGGTAGGGGAAGGAACGAGCAGGTGTAAGGATGGTATTTAACTGTACGCGTCGAAGAATGCGTAGTTGCGCGGTTGTTAGAGATTTGTCTGGAACAGGAAGTGTACGAAGAGTTTCTCTGATGTTCTTGTAGTGAAGCTTTATTTCTTGTTTGTAGTGGAGAGTAGTGTCCCACGTCGGTGGATAAGGCGAGGGAATCCCAGGCGCCCGGTGCAGAAGTTCGCGGGCGAGGTTATGCACAACTTCATTGCCTTGGATTCCAGCGTGACCAGGAATCCACCTCAGTGTGACAGTGTGGGGACGTAGCTTTGTTAAGGCTTTGCGTAGATCATACTGCAGTTCTTCAGGAATCCTACCCATGTGAATGGCGCGAATAGCTTGCATTGAATCAGTGTATATGGTATATCCTGAGGGGTTAGGGGGCCGTAATGAGAGGTCCTGGATACTGGTGATTATTGGGAGAGTCTCTAGAGTCGCTGTAGGTGGGGGATTAGTGAAAGGACCAAGGGTGTGTGTCACTACTTCATTGCCACTTGCGATGGAATATGCGGCTGCTCCGACGTGCGTCCGTGATGCATCCGTGTAGACTATCGTAGAATCAATTGGATGGACATGATTGACAACGCAAGCACATCGTCTCCCTGGATTGGTATCAGCTGCAACATTTTTTGGGATGGGAGCTATCCTGAGGTTATCTGGGAGCGGTGCAGGAGGGGTGATGACAGGCAAGTCAATAGGCTTGAGAGCAACTTGGTGAAGGATCCAGTGTCCTTGTTTTGTGCTAGAAAGGCGCGCCATTTGCCGGTCTTTATGTTGTTGTATAAGATCTCCCAGGGGCAAGAACAGCCCCGTAAAGTATAGGCGCTGAGTGGACGTATTAATGGGAACGTTGAGGGCGGTCTTATACAGTGTAGGAAGTGCAACCTCAATCTGATGTCTTTGGGGACAAGTCAGAGAAAGATATGGTATTGTATAAAGAAGTTTACTTAGAGCTAAGGCATGTACTAGCTGCCTAACTTGACCCTCATGTAGCCCAGCGTACTTGTTGACAATGCGGCGCACTAGATGGGTAAGCTGATGGCAAACTTTAACTGTTGTAGCCACATTAGCCTGATTAGATGATTCATGGATATGCAGTCCAAGAATTCGGCAGGATATTACGCGAGGGATGGGGTGACCTACCATTGTGAGTGTGATCAGGTGATTGTGTTGGCGCTGATGGCGAGTTTTCGAAATGAGCAGCAATTCGGACTTTTCAGGTGAGGGAAACAGGCCTACAGTGTCGAGATACCTAGTGACTGCATCGATACCTTGCTGCAAGGTGTCCTGCACTGACCCAGGAGACCCAGATGTGCACCAAAGAGTAAGGTCGTCTGCGTAGAAGTGTATGTTTGAGGTTCGCGATCGATGCTAAAATACGAGACAGGGGCGCCATTCCAAGGTTAAAAAGGGTGGGTGAGAGAATAGCACCCTGTGGAGTACCACGCGTGATGGGAAAAGGATCGGAGACCGAATCAGGGAGACGGAACTTAGCCGTGCGGTCGCGCAGAAATGCAGCAATGTAAACGTACATTTTCGGCCCACAGCCGGTAGAAGCAAGTATATTTAGGAGAGGATCATGGGCGAGGTTATCGAAGGCTTTGCGCACATCCAGGGTAACTATGGCCTGTATCTGGGAAGGAGGAGGAGGGTCAAAGTCATGAGCTAGGAGGAAAAACAGGTCTTGGGTAGACACACCCTTGCGGAAACCAATTTGTTGAGGAGGAAAGAAATCTGTGGACTCAATATAGGCCTCAAGTCGATTGAGAACCATCCTTTCCATGGTCTTTCCCAGGCAAGAAGTTAAAGAGATTGGGCGGAGATTTTCAAGGGAAGATTTTTTGCCTGGCTTAGGTAGTAGGGTAATAAGGGATTGCTTCCAAGACGATGGGAGGGTGCCTTCTCCCAGTGGGAGTTTATAATGCCCAGAAAATGTTCCTTGTCCTTGCCGGATAGGTTTCGTATAAGTGTATACGTAATCTGATCCTCACCTGGGGCCGACTTTCGCTTTAGTTGTTCTAGCGCCCACTCGAGATCCCAAAGGGTGAAAGGCTCATCGAGTTCTGCATTGGAGGCGCCCATGTAGTTTGGATAAAGGCTAGGTAGAGAAGGAGGAATATAAAGGTCGCGGAGCTGGGTTGTTAAGGCGTCAGATCCCAGCAATGAATGGTGCTTCTCAAGAGTGGGAACAGGAGCCGGATGAGGCCCGAGGAGCTTTCTAAGTAGGTGCCAGGTTCTTTTCTGATCCAGGCTGCCATTGATGCTGTTACAAATTTCATTCCATTGATTTCTGGCCAGCGTAGCACAGTGCTCTTTGATATGCTCCGTTAATTCAGCGACGCGCTCGGCTAGCCGATTATTATTTGGTTGGGTGCGAAGGGCGCGCAAGAGTCGTTTTCTCCTCTTCCAGATACGGACAAGATAAGGGTCTGGGTCATCTGATGGGGCTGAAGTGAAACATTCCTGTGTGGCTTGTTTGTGGGCCTGTTTTAGTGCTTTAGTCCAGTTCTTGAGATTACCATTCGTCTGACAGGTGTCGCGAATATCACGAAAGATTTTCCAGTTTGTGAGCGAAATTTTACGTTTAGGTGATCGGATACCGGTAGGGATAGTGATTTGAATAATGTAATGATCACTTAGTAGTCTTTCATCTGTAACATTCCAGGTGACATCTCGCGCTCCCCGGCCTGCTGTGAGGTCTGGCATGGTCGACTATTGATGTTTGTTACCCTCGCGAGTAATGGAATCGTTGTTGTTGTAAACTGTCATTTGAGCTCCGTTTAAAGTGTCGTTGAGTATGCGGCCAGGTCGTAAGGTGCGTGGGTAACCCCAAATAACGTGCGGGGCATTAAAGTCCCCACCTATAATGAAGTCGCAGTCGCGATACAACCTCGAACTAAAGTGAATAAGTGGCTTGAAAAGTGTGTACTCTTTAGGGGGATTATAAAAATTTAGGATTGACAACGGGCGAGAGTGTTCTGGGTACATAGTAAACGCAGTGAGATACCGCTCAAGACGGGAGGGGACATCGATGACCTCAAATCGAAGATCCCGGCGAATGTAGGTGCTAACTAATGGGGCACTATCGCTGTCGTAAGCCGCATGTAGGACACGGTAGCCAGGAATACCTTTAAGAGCACGCGATTCCTGTATAAGTATGACGTGAGGTTGCGAAGGCAAAGTCAAAAGCCATTGGATTAAGAGGGTTCGATTGGTGTTAAGGTTTCTACAGTTCCACTGTACAATGTGGGTGTTATTGTTGTCTGCCATCGTTAAGCTACGTTAGCCCGTTTCTCGGGAGGGTTGGAAGAGGATGTAGCAGCTTCTTCGGTGGATGTAGGTGGACGGGGACGTTTGAGTGAATTGGTGAGGAATTCCATGCGTTCGTCATCCTGTAGGATATTACTAAGGAGAGTGTGCATGAGCTCGAATGCTTGGCGAATGGCAGAAATTTCTTCGGCGAGATACCAAAGTATCGGGTCATTCCGGTCTTTTATGTGCTGCAAATAATTGTCAGATGTGATGACTGGTGTGGGATTTGGAGATGTGTAAGAGATAGGGATGGACGGGGGAGGGGGAAGAAACGGGCTCGGCTCACCCGCTGGTAGAAGCGTAGCCGGCTTGAGAAGTGGACGTGGTGGAGCTGACTTCTCCTGAACTTCCAGATGCCAGGGATTGGGTCGAGGAGGTCTTGCAGCCTCCTGTTGGGCTGGGGGTAGTGGGGGGAAGTCATCACGGTTGGGAGTTTGTTGGAGCTGCACATGCTTCTGGTTGGTGCGGCCAGATGACAACTGCCAAGTAGTCGATGTTTGCTTTGGAGCGAACTGCCGGGACTTAGATAATTTTCTGTGTTCTTCTGGTTGTGATGTTTCCAGCTTGATCCGGAGGCTTTTCCTGCGCTCGTATGCGGCTTTTATCTTGCTGCTTTTGTACGGGGCAGGAGTTGTCAAAGGTCGGATGGTTTCCTCCGCAGTGGAAGCAATGGGCGGAGCAACGATGCGGTTCATCCTGTGCGTTGAGCTTGGTTGAGCAGGTGGGGCAGCGTTGATATGTCGGAGGGTGAGGGCAGTTCAGCATCCGATGTCCATATTCGCGGCACCTATTGCACTTCAGGGCATTGGGTCTCTCAGGTTTGCATCTATACAAGACGCGGCGGAAGAGAACGTTGTGGGGTACATGGGTGCCCTCGAAGGTTATTAACACCGACTCAGTCTCTCCCATCATGCGGGCAGACAGGATGGTCGCATGCCACGATTCAAGGCTTTCTAAAAGTTGGTCGTGGAAAGTCCTTTCTCAATCCCGTGGATGACGCGACGGCACGAAACCACGGGGGCCGTCACATAGGCTTTCACGATGTGAATGCACGCTTGAATAGATAACGTGGTGATAGCTGCTACCTTTCGGGCAGTGAATTCATTGGAGGTCTTGAGGAGGATAACATTCTGGCGGTACCGAACTTGGAGGGTCAAAGCCTGCTGCTCGTGTGGTGCCAAGTTTGCAGCTGAAGCAATTGCTTGAAGGATTTCGTAGTGTCTCACCTGGGCGATTTTGAGCGTGTTTGGCGTTCTGATGACGACGGTCTTCAGTGTTGCGATTGGTGCTGCGGGAATCTTTGGCTTGGCTTTCCTCGTAATGGTAGTCCAGTCCCTTGCGTCGATGTCTTCTTCGATGGAATGAGCGGGTTGATCACTGCCTAGTGTGTCATCGAGCCTTCTCCATTCTGTATGGCCCACTCTGTAGGTTAGGGTGAGGTCGGGGGTGGTGTCTCGTTGTACACTTGTTCCCTCCCTGGTTGGTAGGTCCGGTGGAGTTTCTAGCGTCAGCTGCTGATACTGAATTACATCCCAGAGTTGCCTGCCCTTCTTGCTATCCCTAGGATAACCCCATGCCGTGTGTGGAGCATTAAAGTCTCCAGTGACTATGAGGGGTGAGCCCAAAGCGGGTTTTTTGGCGGCCAGGATCAGTGATCGAAAATTATGTGCGTGTTACTTGGGGCTACTGTAAACGTTTAGTATGTGAATGTCCTGTTGTGTCCTACGCTTCGGGTAGACCGTTACAAAGTCGTGAGGGATCAAACAGCTGTCAAAGTGCGTGTGGTGGGCAGATATGTTTCGTTGTACTAGTACTGCAGTGTCGTGTTGTGTTTGCAAGGACTGGCATCCTAGACATTGACCCGCTTTCCAGGTTCCTGTAGCGTAATTATGTCAGGGGGATTATCTACTTGTTCTAGCAGTAGCGGTAGTTCCGCCCGTTTCCGAGCAAAGCCCCGACAATTCCACTGCCAGAGCACGACTCCTTTTTTAGAGGCCTTCATCAGTGATGTCATACATTGGGGCATTTTGGGAATTTATCCGTGCAGCCAGATCTCTGACACTCGACAACATCTCCTGGTGCATATTTTCAAATCGAGCCTGCATTTCGGCCTGGGCGGTGAGTATGGCTTGTACCGCTTGAGTGTATTCATGCTTGTGCTCCGCTAGCGACCTTTCTAGACGGCCTAGTCGCTCCTCCGAGGGGGGCTCGGGAAAGGTAGGCATTTCCCCTTCGGGTGGGTTGGGTGCTTTCCGTTTTGGCGGGGGCTCCTCTCGCTTCGGAATTCGTAATAGATTGATCAATTTTTTGAGGGCGGCATTATCAGCTCGCAGCGCGGCCATTTCGAGGCGCATGGCTTGTAATTCGCGTGCTATGTCAGATGACAGGGAAGGGGTGGGTTGGATGGGGTTGGATGATGAGAGGGGAAATGCTGGCATGCAGGTTGGGTTTCTGACCAGGGGAGTAGAGGCGCTGGGGCCGCTCACCTGTTTCCGTGGGGGTCTTCCACCTTGTCGGAGGACGGCTTTGTAGGTGCCTTTGGGCCCCGCCCCGTGCTGGTTTCGGGGTGGGTGCTGCCCCGTTTTGTGCTCGTTCCCCTCAGGAAGCTTGTCTCCGTCCTTGGAGCTCTGGGCCTGGTGCTCTGGGTGGGCAGTCCGTGTTCCGTGATGGAGTCCAGGAAAATCTACGTCCCGGCCGTCCGGACCTTGGAGTAGGTGTCCTTGTTCAGAGACCACCTGAGCATACGAGGAGGGTGGCTTGCGGGGTTGAAAGCGTTTTGGGCAGCCGCGGAGCCCGTGGAGTGAGGGCCCTCGCACACTATGCACCGGGGGGTGGTGCACGGGTGGTCATCGGAGGGATTCGTCGTGCCGCAGCGGGAGCAGCACGGTTGGAATCTGGCGTTCGGGCATACGTCTTGTCGGTGCCCGGCTTGCCAGCACGCGGCGCATGCCTCCGTCTTGCGGCGAAAGGGTTTGCAGCGGTACGTCGTTGCTCTGCATCGTACCCAGAAGGGAACTCGGTGACCGTCGAACAGAATTTGCACCAAGTTGGAATTGTTCAAGCGTTTGGCGTCGAGAATTGGTAAGTCCTGGTAATAGTTGAAAATGCTGTCCTGCACTTGTTCGGGGGTGTCGTCTTCTGGAATATTGAAGATGATTCCCATGGTCGTATTAGCTGGCACGGACACGTGAGCGGCTATTTCGAATTGCTGACCGCGAAGCACGACACTTTTAATGCCGGCATATTTGGTGGAACGGTCTTCTGAAGGTGTGCTGATGAGGAGATAATTAGCCACATGGTGCACTCGAATTTGATCCTCACGGTTCGGTGGCACTCCCGCTTGGGCCAGGATTGCATCTGCTAATGTGGCTTGCGCTATAGATGAGAGCGCGAGTCCTCCTCGGGGGCGCAGGACAATTTTCACATCAGAAGATGGAAGAGGCGAAGCCGGCGGCGGGCGACGCGGGGAACGCTTTTTCTCTTTCCTGGGTGCTCGTGCGGCGCCCGAGGCGTTCGTGGATGCCGTAGACGCACGTGCTTGCTCGCGCAAGGCGTTTTGCCAGTGGCGAATCGTAGCCCACCCGGGCTGCTGTAGCTCCTCGGGTTCGATGTCCTCCCCTTCCACGATGCTTTCCATGCTGGGTCTTGCGCTGAGCGGCGATGCGCCGGAGCTCGCGCCGCCGCTTGCTGATGTTGAGCCGGCGGCGACGGCGACTCCCTAGGCCTGTTAGGTCTAGCGGAGCTGGTAGCGTGGGAGATTTCCAAAAGGCTGTAACTGACGGTTGGGTTGGTCCTCGGCCACGATGTTGGTGTCCTCAGTATTGGTGTGGCTTACCGGTTCTCGCGGTGCACAAATTGACAACGTGGAAATGAATTAAACGGCAAGACAGGGGTCCAAAAGCGGAGCCGACGAGAAATGGGTTCGCATCGCGTGGCCCCCTAGCGGTCTTCCTATTCGGACAGAGGTTTTTCAAGGTGAGCAGGGATGTTTCCCGCGGCTCTGATGTCGGGACCAGGGCACGTGACAAATGTGTGGAGGGTATACAAGCGCATTCCTGTGTGATGTGCCGGAAGAATTCGCGCATCTGGCGCCATTTACATGAGCCCTTACAGGTGTTAAGGGACTATTAAGAGAAGTACAGACTTTTAGTTAACTCCCTCCGGTGGTTGTCGTGCTTATTTATGATTGGATAGGGGTGTGGGAAACGTAGGCTACCCACTGGCTGCCAGTTTTCCTTCACAGCGTGCGTTGGAGCAATTTATTTTTATATTTGAGTTGAAGAATTTGGAAAGACAATATGTTCCCGAGTGAAGAAACTGGCTCCTTATGCCTAAGAGCGAAACATATCCCCTTTCCATGTCTCTTGTTCACAGAAGTGTCCCTAAAACGTGTGTAAACGCAATTACTTATTACTTAAATCATGCATCATTTCTCAATCATTCTTTATTGAGACAGTTGCGTTAACTAGGTATCTGGCTTTAATCTGGTTGTGGTTATACGCAAAGCTGCGTGATCACTACAAAAGGCCCATGGACCTACCAAAGGCCTGGGCTACAGTTTATGCCATTGAATATATGTACACCAAAGGGAAAGTGTGCATAGGCCTTTTATGTAGGCCTCCCCCAGAGGTATAGTGGCGGAATGGCAGTAATTGAAACGTTCCAGACATCCGGTTATATTTTTAACACCAGCTCCTCGCGCCGAACATGATATTTGGTAATAATGAACTAATTCAGGTTTGAGTGGCAACGGGGCATGTTATAACTGAATAATTTCAAAAAGTGTGCATGTGTAGCTTTATGCGTCACCTAAATCTGCATCCGTGTCTTTCAAGGCTGGCAAATTTCGAAGGTTCTGAGAGTGCCAAATTTAGCAGCGCAACGGGCTCCGGTCTGACGAAGTATACGGAGGACTTTTTCGACACTTCGTTAACGTGGGATGACGTCACCTGGCTCAAGAACGCCACCAGGCTCCCCGTAGTCCTCAAGGGAATCGTAACGGGTAAGCGCCAAATTGAGGATAAACATTTCGTATTGTTTTTTTGTGCATTTAAGAATACGGAAAATCAGTCGCATTGCAAATGGCGCAGGAAGAAATTTCCCACCCACACTGCTATTGTTAAACCCGTGAAGAAAAGAACTTCCATAAGGACGCTCTTTATTTTACCTTCCATCCTAGTCACGATCACATAGCAGCGAAGTTTACTCACTGACCTACCGCGCTATTTCAGTATAGGAAAAGGAAATCCTTGACCGGCTCGCTTAAGCAGGAACTGTGGAAAGCGAAAAATCGGAAGGGTAAAGGGGGCAATCCTTCTTGGCTCAATTTTTGGAAAGCGGCTTTACTCCAGTCTTATTTCCATCAGAGTGTTTTGCTGGGCAGTAACATAGCGTGTTCGTAAGGCATAACGAAATTAAATGAGTTTAAGCAACGAAATGCCACTAAGTTCACGCACAGGCCCACAAGTCATGCTTAAAAGCAAGTGAGGAAACTAAAGGCATCCACAGACGAATGCCTCGAGTTTATGAATTGCCGTTATTTCCATGACTCCCCCTACCAGTCTCGACATTGCTAGCGCTTTTCAAGACACCTTTGTTTTCAAGGAGTAATGCAGACAAAACGCAAGTTTGTTTTATTGGTACGATTTGGTGTTTTATAATGCCCCCAGTGCTCTTCCGGCAGGAAACAATGCTGTATTGACTGAAAAAAAAATAATTTAAGCCAACATTTCGATTCTCCCGCTAAATCGTGTTTCGTATCCAGAGGAGGTGTTCAAGTGAAAGTTAGTGCTCAGTTTAGTGATCAGCAAACTGCGAAACGCCTTTTTTTTCATCCGTCATCCTAGACAGTGCCACCATACTGCGCAATGCCGCTGTCCGCACTCGCTTTGTTTATGACCGTCTTTGCACTGGCGTATTTTGTTACAGTACGTGGTAACCGTTTTATGAAACATTGGGTATGCTCGACAAACAGGGCCACGTAAGACAATGTCGCTTACGCCAATCGGCCAGTTCCGTCTGAGACTACCCCAAAGCGCTGGGCTGCTGTGGAGCTGTAACAAGCATAGTGCGCGCAGTACCAACGGCAGTACGCGCTGGGGATTTTATGTTTACATGTACTTTCGTAACTTCCTTTGTTTGCCCCACCATTCTTACTGCTGCATAGTGGATGTGCACTATATTATCTTGCTGATAATATTTTGCGTTTCGTTGATTGATATATTTCTTCTTATAACATGCGTTTCTGTCTGTTTAATGAATAACAGGAGGTCCCCCCTTCAGTCTCTGACTCTAGGACCTCCTTCTGAAAAATTGTATTGTAAAATTTCTTGTTGTGACACAAAAACGAAATAATCCAAATTCAAATAAATTCAAAGTCGAAACATTTAAGCGAAAATAGCGGGTTTTGATGTCTTCTAAGCTCTGTGTAACTTCCGTTTGCTGTTGCCGGCCTTAGCCAATCACACAGCTGTGCATATTACGTCACATACTCTACAGCGGGCGTGGCCGACGCCAGCTGCAGTAACCGTTGTTGACGCCATGATGTGAACGGCGTCTAAGTAAGACTCTATTCATAGTTTTGTCGAGCGCGCTGATAAGCCCCACTGCTCTCACTCCAAGGGTCATACTCAAACTGCTTTCCATCCTAATTTAAAGCTATGAATTAATGCATTTTATTTTTAAACGGTATGCCCGGTCAATAAAACCCATTCTTCTGCACCCTGTACGTTTATCTACGCTGCTACCAAAATTGTGCTTGCTCAAAAGAGACCGATTGCACTGCTCCCCCCGTGCCACTGATTTCGTAAAGACGCCACAGCTTGTAGCCAGCAGTTGTTTGCTATAGCTAAAAAAATTTGTCTGCTGCATATATATCACGCTTGTAGCAGATTAGCAAAAACTTGTCAGTGCGTGCGGCAAAAGATGATTGACGAAAACGCCGCCGTCATGACAGTGCGACACTCTCGTGCATGCACACTGTCCTTCGTGAAGTCGGTTTCACAACTCTTATGTTTAGTACGATATATTTGAAAACCCAAAAAACTATCCCAAAAACCACTAAAACTGTGCATACCTCTATATAGTAAATACTTCTGGCATGTTCTGATCTGCCCCTTTTAAAATGATCTGAACTGTGGCCTTTCTTCCTGTTCTGTTCACAAGTTTAGCTGTGTTCTGAAAGTGACCCCCTATTTTCAATGCAGCGGAAGACGCCGAGCTTGCAGTGCATAGAAAAGTGGACGCCATCATTGTGTCCAACCACGGAGGCCGACAGCTGGATGGGTCACCGGCCACAGTGAGCAGCCGTTTCTAGACATCGAACGGATCCCCATCTGAGTGGGGTCTTGTTACTCTTTCAGTAGTTGGCTATGTATTTTTGGCGTCAAGCAAGCACAAACGCGACAGCCTTAGCCCATAGACTATGACCATAGCGCACGATGGACAATGGACGCAACCCTGTTGGCCCAACAATCACTACCTCACGCGAGCCAATTTCACTCTAAAACTTTATGACAGAACTACTTCATTTAAGAATACGCTGTGTCACCCTAAGTTCGACTGTGCATTAATTAACCCTGCAGAAGATATGTAAAACATTACTGCGTGAATTTATTACTCATTTCGGGACAGGGGGTGACGTAAAAAATAGAAAGAGCAGGGATGCCTCAATTGAGGTGGCAAAATGTCAGCCCCACCGTGATGCAAGGTGTCTCTGTGCGTTTGTCGGCGCTATTGCTTCAATGTACCCATGCGCGTGGCGTGCAGGTAGAAGCTTTGTCCGAAGTCGTGGAGGCTGTGCGGGGCCGCATCGAGGTCTACGTTGATGGCGGCGTGCGGAGAGGAACTGACGTCATCAAGGCGCTCGCACTGGGCGCGAAGGCTGTCTTCGTTGGCAGGCCAGCACTTTGGGGTCTTGCCTACGATGTACGTATGCTGTCTCAAAACATCACAGGCACTTGTTGAGAAGTTTCCAAAAGCTAGTTCACTTGCGCCATCAATCATTGTTCGGAATTATGTTTATTTCCTTTTTGCATTTAAACTAGAATGGCATGATTACCTCTTAGGAGCGAACCGCACGTCACGTTGTCTCGCCGGTCCAGTTGCTTTGCAACCCCTGGTGCCCAACTGGGACCACAAGGGTGTTTGGTAAACTGGCTCGATTCGTTGACGCCGTATGGTTGGCGGCGCGGTCATGCAGAAGAACTAACTGCCTTGGTGACGTATGCAGCATATCACATTGTTTGCAACAGGAGACTCGCGTGTTAAATGGTTCAACTCCATGCATTTGAACGGACACAAAACGACACAAAGGACCAGTGCACCAGACGTAATATTTCTCTGCTGGCTGGTATGAGGTTTACACTTATGCTAAAGGAACGGGTCATGCTGATAATCACAATGCTGATAGAAATGGTAATGCACCTTCTAACCTTTTTCGTTCACTTGAACAAGTTTTTAGAGGCGAAGCCCCTTACGGTTGGACTGTTGGCGTCTCCTGTCGTCGTCGTAATCGTCGTCTCATGTAGTCACAGTACTAATACAGCGGGAAAATCGTTTACGCCTGGCGCTAGAACGTAACGCGTACTAAAAAACCCCGGTACACTCGTTTACGCCTCGAGCTGGAGCACTTGATAACGCGTACTAAAATAAACACCGGGACAATCGTTTAGGATTAGGATTAGTAAAAACTTTATTTGTGCCCGCAAAACGACGGTTTTTAAGCGCCGCGACGCGGGCCCGGCGTCGGCCTAGGGTTTGCCGGTACTAAGTGCAGCGCCAGCGCTTCCCGTTGCCGGGTCGCCCGGGTCGCCTGCATGTCGAGCGCACCCATGACTTGCTGGACGGCCCAGAATAAGTGTCCTTGTCATTACTGTGTGCAGCGTCCTAGAGCTGCGTTGGATAAGTCCTTGATTGAGCTTCGTTTGGAAACCGGGCCGTTTCAGGAAATGTGCCACTGGTCTGCCAGACACACACCACACACTAGACACACACCCGCTGAATAGAAATTGGGGATGAACCATGTGCAACGTTGCTGGAGCGAGGATGTACCCGGTCTGAAGCTTCCGTAGTAGCACTGCCTCCTCCCGGCCCACACCTTTGTGTGGGGGGGGGCGAAGGGGGGGAAGGCGTGACCCGTCGAGCCAGGAGGTAGGCCTTGGTGATCTCGTTGTAGCTTGTTCTCGAACCACCACTGACGGTCGGTCTCGAAGGAGCGAAGGGTAAGTGCTCACGCCTCTGAGTGAGCCGTCTTGTAGTTGGATGCAGTTGCGCATTCGCCCATGTGCGCCAGAAACCACTTGACATGAACTTCTCTGCCCTGGGGCCTGGCCTTGCCGATGATGGCGGCCGCCTCTGCGCAAACTCGAGATTTCGCGAAGTTGAGTACAGCCATTCTCGAGTCACAGAGCACTGTGGGGCACTCAGTCTCGGACACGGCCAGGGTGACGGCGGCATCCTCGGCGTCCATGGCATCGGTGCACCGTACACGTCTAGTCGTGGTCTTGGTGCCCGTGGCGGCCTTAACGGCGGCCGCGACGTAGGCTTCATGCTGGTACTCTGCCGCATCGACGTAACGCGCGTGCCCATCTTGGGCGTGCATCTCGACGAGGTCGTGCATCTCCGGGTAGGTATTGGGTCAATGCGTTTGTGTGCCATCGCTTCCTCGTTTATGCCTCGCACTGCAGAATTTCGTGCTTCAAATACAAGAGACTGTTACAGCAAAGCAGTATACCTCTACCGCCCAACGGTTTCATCTCCGTTGCGAAAAAACGCCAAGGCGCAAAGATTACACGTGTACACTGCATGCTTCGTCCCTCCCCATGTTTTACGTTAGTGGAGATCGCCCGGGATTTCTTCTCAGTACTAGGCACAAACCAATTCCTATGAACAAGATAAACCATCTGTTTTATGGAGGAAAAGGCGTATCTCCTTACCCAAAGGATAAACTAGCAATGGCTGCGCATTCCAGGCGTAATCGTAGCTTTCCCAAGTTAATGTGTTCGCACTCCAAAGACCGGTGCCGTCCTGGCATGTCTTCAGTGCAGCTCTCGGCACATGCTCATTGCTCGGTATGCTATAATAAGTTACCGCCTGGTCTTAACGCGAACGTCCCACATTAACTACTCAGTGTGATCAAAAGTGCAAATATGGGGAATGGCGATGCCAGCATCCCATTATGGCAAAAAATAGAATCCGTGTTCGGACAGCAGCCCAAGACGTACATGTGCGTTGTTGTCCCAGCGCAGATTCGACTTCTTGCTGTAATAACATGCTGGGCCTCGCCATGCGCCGTATTCGAATATATGATCACACCTGTTGGTCGTGGTGGGACGTTATGGTGAAGTCCTTCTGTGGTCATTGGTTAGAATGTGCAGAGTTGCATCCAGTTGCAGCCCGAACATAAGCATCAGAGATCGACTTTTTGCCAAATTACGCATTGTATGTTTGGCCCGAAGCTTCTGGCGTGGCGCATCGCCATCGTCATCCCCATCGTTATCCAATCAAATCCAGTTTTAATGAGAGGCACAATGAAAGCGACACATTCCACACTAGCTGCAAGAGCTAAACTGGAAGCAGGGTCATAATCCTTTCCGTGACAGAATTTTGCCAGCCCTAGACAGAGAGGCACTTCTTCAATAAGACCTATGAGGTCAGCTCTGCACAATGCTGGGCTTGCTACTTAAGATGGTTGGTGAACATGTAATGAGGGTTAGAGGCTTAAATGAGTAATACAAATAAGAAAAGGACCAATGAAAGAAAATCTATCAGATGAATACACGCACATAAAAATAAAAAATTAGAGACACAGGCAGTCACAAGCTGGAGTCAAATCCAGAGATTCTACGGAAACGCGCGAGAGCTTTTAAACACCGCAACGCACTGCCTTTGCTGTTCCAGGGGCCCAAAAAGTCTCTCGTTCTGAGATTTCTCGCCGTAGTAAAGTTTGTGCCGCCATTCGCGTCGAGCACGAACGTGGACAAACACGGAACAGGCGTTCAGTCTCCTCTCGTACACGGCAAAGGGGCACAGAGGTGATGTCACCAGACCGATTTTGTTAAGAAAGGTTTTGGCATAGGCTGCGTTGAGGCGCAGGCGATGTATAGGAAACGGTGGGGTATGCGAAACGTATACTGGCGGTAGAAAGCGTGTCGAGGGGGCAAGTTGTAAGTCTCGGTTCTCGCAGTGCTGGAATTGCATGCGGCATCTGAGAGTTGGGACTATTTCGTTGACGTCCTCCTTGGATAAAGGGAGTTGTGCTGTTGACCTTGTGGAATGGTCCTCGCGTGCAAGCTGATCAGATATTATATTGCCCGTGACTCCACAGTGTCCTGGCAACCATTGCAACTAAAAAGCGCGTGTTCTGCGTAGTGCCCCTGTGTGTATGATGTTGATTTTACAAATCAGATGACCTTGATGAATTCCTCGCTGGAGATGCTCTTTAGCGCAGAGCGGGAGTCCCCGAAAACCAGGGTTTTGGAAGGCAGTCCTTGACAATCTGCAGCGCAGCTTTCAGCGCTGCCAGCTCGGTTTTTGTAGCCAATGTCTTGTGGCTCAGCTTATGGCTCACAGAGACCCCAAAGGTTGTACCTACACACCTAAGCGGAAGATTCGGAAGTAACTGACCAATCATGATATACGTGGGTATCCCCGCCACCGCAGCAAGATGTATGCTGAAGTGTGTAGTAAGTCAATACCGGTAGAGGCCTTCACCCAAGGCATCTATCCAGAGGTCCAAGAATCAAAGACATCGTCCCTATGGTATGATGAAGCCCGCTATAGCCAGGGCATAACTAGACATGCCGCGTCTGGTAAACAACTTCGCAGCGCATTTTTCAGGCAAAAAAAAAACAGACCACTATTTTTAAGGAATCTCGCCGATTTTCGTATCGACAGCTGCAGCTGTGCTCGTACGTTTCGGTGGTTTCTTCCCGAGCACCAGACAAGTATGTCTTCAGCTTACAATATGTATATATTCATGACAGAAGGTAATACTTTTGGGAGGCTAACAAGACAGGTGTTAAAGAGAGTAGAGCTAAGGACACTGCCTTGCTGAATACCTTGTCTTATAGCGTGTCGGTTAGTAATCCCGCTAGTGGTGGACTTTCATATACCGTCCTGTCTCGTAGATAGTGACTTGGCCACGTAAAAATCTGACCCCTGATACCTACAGCCGTCATTTTTGGTGAAACAGCATCATAGCAACACACACCTCCAGACTTACGTGCACAATGCTTCTGCAAAACGTTTAGTAACGATAAACGGAACACCGATTCTCACTATTCGTCGTGCAAGAAAAGGATTTTATTTTGCGTGAGCGTCTTCTCGGAAGAGGCGCTTCTAGGTTATAATCAGGTGTGTCACAGACGGAGTCGTTGATGTAAAATGTTTTTGGGCACAGGGTGAAAAAGGCGTGAAGAAGATGCTCGAAATATTCTACCATGAAACAAGAAGAGCCCTGGCACTCATGGGTAAGTATCATCCACAGAATCACTTGAACTTTGCGAAAACATCAAATGCCCTAAGTTCTTCACCCAGGGCGCACGTGTTACAATGTGCTATATGATAGATTCCAGGTTATTTGCCAGGGTATAGAAGAAAAAAACTAAGAATAAATCTGCAGAAGTTCAGATAATTGTCTACTGATGCGTAGCGTGCTTGGGTCGCTTTCCCAGAGTGTGATGTCTTTACAGCCAAATATGGCTATGAGTAGCGAAAGGCATTGGATTATTTTATTCTTTTGAAGTTTTCTTTTGTTTCTTTTCGCAAATGATATAAATGTATACCATTGTAGCGGGGAAGTGGCTTTACTTCGCTAATTATTATTTTTCCCCGAATATGCAAGGCGTACTGCGGAGTCAGTTCGTTTACGTTATTTTTTCTTCGTATTTGCACGTTCTTCAGTTTTGTTTAGCGTTCCGTTTCTTATTTTTGATTTCTACCTTTTGATTTTGTCAGACCATTTTCTTGAAAATCGTATTTTTTTACGTTTCTTATTTTTTTTTTGGCTTTTCTAAATTCCGTCCGGCCAATGATCTCTATTTACGCTATTATAATGATTACAGGTGTTGCTTTCGCCAAATCAGCATTTTTGTTGAAATGCAGGGCGTTACACGGTCCTAGCCGGGTGGTAGGAGGGGGGAATGAGAAAAGAATGCTACGCATTAAAAATTTATACCTCGTTCACAAGTGGGATGATATGGAAGACAAGCGATGCTAAATTACTGTAATGAATGTTTCTATGGCGACATACTATATTGATCTAACGAAGACACATACACATAACGTTCTTTGAAACACGTTGAAATAATTATCGCCTAATTTGTTTAGAAATAATTTCGCTAAGAAAGACCTAAAGCCGCTACCACACACCCTTCGTAGACATCCATGTATTCACAGCTGACGGTAATTCGGTAATTCTTGCAAGTTAACTGTGAACTACGTAATTACGAATAGTAATTGAAACTTGGCGCAATGGTAGAGCCGTCTTTCAATGGGATTTTTTTCAAGACGCATATTAGCGTAATTTTTTTAAAGATACCTGCTGTTGCATTTTGTTGCACTGGACATAGAGCAATGACCTTAATAAAGAGAAGGGCATCTCATAGAGCAGCCAAGTGTGGGAAGAAAAGTTTCGAAAGAAGACGAGTAATTTTCGGGCGCCATGTTCGTACTACCCAAAAATTTCATGTGATGCAAACACAGATATTCTTTCTTTAAGGCGGCGTCGGACTCCGTTTTTCCACACCTGCGTTTTTTGAAAGCTACAGGTGGTGCGACTTTAGCTCTGGAACAAGCGCGTGTGATTCTTTGTCGACTCGACCTTATAGACCACGCAATCTTGGTCAGAACCTAGCTCAAGACATTTTCGTTGTAAAAATTGTGGACTCACTTGTAGCAGTCTTGCTATAAGTATAATGCCCCACTTGTGTGTGCCGATACGAGGTTATTAATACTAAATCAAGATACGTTGAGTTCAAATATCATGTGCACGGTTAAAATAAAGCATACGCTTAGCCCAGGAACGTGTTATTTCAATTCGTAGAATGAGCGGCTTCGAGCAAATGAGAGAAGCCTTGCAGCTTACCTGATGTGAGTGAGTGAGTGAATAAACTGCACCGCGACGCGTATCAGGCACTGGCGGGTGGGGAACACCCGGTGGAGGGCTTCGTCTTTTCCGTACAGTCATGTGCAATTCAAATGCGAACCGCAGAGCGCAAGGCCGAAGATACCGGTGCCGTCACGTGGCAGCGGCTGTGGGGAAACTCACGGACATGCGCGGTTGAGATGAAGGGAGCGAGTGCGTCTCCCACTCCGATATGTTGCCCTCTGCTCGCTCGCATGCATGCTTTGTCGCCGCGCCGCAAGAGCGCTAAACGCTGAGCTGTTAGCGAGGCGGCGCAAGATAGTAGCAGGGTGGCGAGTTGGGCGAGTTGGTGTACTTGCATCTTGGGGAACAGCGCGAACTAACAGGGACACAAAAAGAAAGAAAAAAGTGGACAGGACTAGCGCTGACTTTCAACTCGATTTATTGGAAAAGACGTAACTACTTATACATACCCGAATCCTCCTCCCCACACGCACGTGCCCACACCAGCCAATGACATACTATCAAGACCAAACACTCCACTGTTGACAACGCACATTTCCTAACACAGGAACACCTTATCGCGACGACCGCTCCAAATAATCAAATTCTTTTTCGTGCAGGACAACTGATGTTTCACTGATACAACCTCTCCCCCACTTTCTGATGTAGTATGCAAAGTGGGGGAGAGGTTGTATCAGTGAAACATCAGTTGTCCTGCACGAAAAAGAATTTGATTATTTGGAGCGGTCGTCGCGATAAGGTGTTCCTGTGTTAGGAAATGTGCGTTGTCAACAGTGGAGTGTTTTGGTCTTGATAGTATGTCATTGGCTGGTGTGGGCACGTGGCGTGGGGGAGGAGGATTCGGTGTATGTATAAGTAGTTACGTCTTTTCCAATAAATCGAGTTGAAAGTCAGCGCTAGTCCTGTCCACTTCTTTCTTTCTTTTTGTGTCCCTGTTAGTTCGCGCTGTTCCCCAAGATGCAAGATAGTAGGCAACTGCGGTTTAACAAAATTGAACGTTGGGCGAGTTGGTATGATATATCTTGGGAAAAAGCGCGAAAAACGACTACACGTAGAAAAGAACACAGGACGGCGCGCTGTCCTGTGTTGTTTTCTACGTGTAGTCGTTTTTCGCGCTTTTTTCCTCCAAGAGGAAACTGCGGTTACTCAGCGCTCAGCGCCCACTGTCGGCCGCTCCCTGCCTTTGCTAGAGTCACATAGGGGCGCGTGCGGGGCGCAGTGACTCGAACAAACGACGACCATTTGGACTGGCACAAAGCCATGTTTAGTGCAGCCAGGAGTTGATCCTGAGACGTCGCATGCATGCCACAAGTCCAAAAGAAAATAAATTAGCCCATTGCATCAACGACGTCGTAACTCGGTTTATTTCGGCCAGGTAGCAGCCGCACAGTGCCGAGGAATACAGATCGAAGGAAGCGCTTTGTGCCAACAACAACAAAAACAAAATGAGATGACGGTGAGCGGCAACCCGAAAACTGCCGTGGCATTATTCCAAAACAATGTTAAAAATGCAAGTGTCATGGCGAACAGTCGCCGGGATAGGCAGCAGCCCCTGAACAACAAAGGCAGTGGCGGGAGCCTTTTTGAGACACTTCAATACTTGGTGAAGTCTCCCTTGGCAGACACAACAGCGGCCACACGTCGAGGAATCGTCGAGGAATGCTCTCGAAAAGGCGCGCCGCGAAGTCGGTAGCCCGGAGGCGCTGCCACTCCTCTTTCGACACCTTGCCACAACGCGTCACGCGAGCCGCCCTGTAGCTGTCGGCTACAACGGGACTTATTTATTGCTCCCCACACGTTTTCAATTGTAGTAATCCGCCCCCTGCGGTGGCCACTCGATCATCATCACGCCTCGCTCGTCCAGTAGGTGTTTTGCTGACCGAGACTTGTGTCGTGCTTCGGTCGTGCTGCAAATAATACAGTCCATCCGCGAATGGACCATCGAGGGCGTAGGGTATCACCACGCTGTCAACGATGTCCTCGTAGGAAGCCGCGTTGAAGCGGCCCTCGATACGAACTAACGTACCGAGGCCATGGCTTGAAATCGCACCCCACACGCTAACGGCGCACCGGCCGCTACTTGAAATCCGCTGCAGGTTGCACGACTCGAATCTGAGGAAGAAAGAAATCGCAGTAGGTTAGTGCCGCAATCGTTCGGACGTTTGTTTATCTCTGGGCCATTCGACAGATGCACCTGATGCATGATTTCGCTCCGGTAAAGGCAGTGCTGTAAGCAGCTAAATGACTGCATATGCCTCCGCGATTTGCTGCTACGGCGCGCCGCCTGTAGCCGATCGCGGAGGCCACGGCTCCGCCGTCGTTTTTTCTATTGTAAGTCACAAAAGAAACTTGGCGCCCAAGCTTGAGAGCGCAATTGTTCTGACTGCTGGCGAGGGCTACGCCGAACAAAGATATAAAATAACTGCACTACAAAACGCGTGGTGAGTGGCAACAAACCTTCACGGAAACGAACATGCAAGCAACACGAAAGCTAGTCATGGGCTCGTTTGCAGCTGGTCTATCTTTTAATTATATTCGCACTATCGCTGTGTATTCTATTCCTATTTGGTTTTAAAAGAAAAGGCAAAACATTTGCATCACTCATACCTGGTGTTCACGGCCCTCCAGATGCGTTGGCGCTGGTCCCAACGGCTTGAAAATGTGGATTCGCCCGTGAAGAGAACACAGCTCCAGTCTTCCGCCGTCCAGGTTGCGTGGTCGTTTGCGAAAAGCAGTCTCGCAAGCTTGTTCGTTTCGGAAAGCTTGGGCTTTCTAGCAGGGGCACAATGTAAGCAGCGTCGAACAGTTTTCGTGCTTGCCGAAAGGTCGAGCTCACACTTGATTTGTTTAGACGTCAGGGACGGCTTTACTGCCGCATCGGCCACGATTAGCATGTCTTGCTCACTTGTGGTAGCCCGTGGTCTGCGTCCTCGGGGAAGATTCTCGATCCGGCCCTCATTGAGGAACGCTTGCAGGATAAGATTCACGGTGCATAGTGGTCGTCCTGTGGCTTTCGCAATATCGCGCTGCCTAATACCTTCTTGGAAGAGGTGGATCATGCGCAGTCGGTCTTCCTCCGGAACGCTTGGCATAGTCGGTTTCAAATGAAGGCAATGCTGACAGCCTCTTGGCATTTTATACAGTTTTGTGTACACGTCACCCTTTTCCTGGTGTCGCGGTTGTGTCCCCGGTCGTAAGCTGAACGCGGCTCCATCTGCAGTACTTCTGTTATCTGCGATTCAATTTCCAGTATTGCTTTAAACATTGTTTGGTCTGCAGGCAGTATGAAACTGCAGTATTAACCCCCCCCCCCCCCGCCTCCAACAAACAAACATCATCCCTAAAAACTTCATCTGGGCACTCCCAGCACGTTTAAAGACATCGGAAGAGTTCCCGTTCTCCACCCTTGGTTATTATTTTTGCCTAGCAGTCTACACCCGTCGAGGAAGTCATCAATCATGTTGTCGCTCGAAGGATAAAGTGTGCGGCTTTGTTAGAAAGGAGGTGTTAATGGACGGCAAAAGGCCGTTCTCGAAAGGACGAGTTGCAGTTTTTACGCGGCTGACAGACTACATTGGTGCACCGGTGTCTGAATGTTATCGCTGCCTCTTTTTCTTTTGCAGGTCACAAATCTGTACAAGACCTCAGACCCAAAGACGTGATTCGTCAAGAGCGCTTACGGCTTTAGGATCGGAAATTAAACAACGTGTTTGCCCTCTAACTCGCTTTTGTAGGTTCTGTTCCAGGAGCCTTCAACAAAACGATGGCCTGCTCATTCTTAGCGTAGTAATACCAGGGGCCGGACACTTAGGCTAGTTTTGGTTTTGGAAATAAAGTGCCGCCATGACGCTGGTCGCCAAGCTCAAATTCAGCAACGTTTGCATACGTGGCATTACATTTCCAACATACGCAGCAATAAAGTGAAGGGATGCTATTATTGTAGAAATAAAATGTGTTTCTGGCTATTTCCTTTCTTTTTTTGAAGCCCTGTTTATTTCTTTAGTCGCTTCATGCGTTGCACCGACGGGCGGCGCTTTCGCTCTTATCTCTTCTGCTGCCATCCTGTCCGTCTGCTCCTGCCGCTTTAACTGTGTGCACGTGTAGAAGTTTTGTATACCTTGAAGGTGAAAAATTTGGTGTCAGTGAGCGTGAACGGCGCCAAAATGTCAGAGAAACTGAGAAAAGGACGCAACGCGTGCTTTGCTACTGTGCGGCGCGACAACTCGGGAAGGAATAGCACAGCGAAATTTTCCCGGTTCCCAGCGGACGGGAAGTCAGTACACTTTTATTCAGTCAAAGTTATGAAGAGAAGCAAGCGCTATCCCTATCGAAAAAGCTGCAGGGCGAACTGAAAACCTTCCGTCGTTTTACAGGGAATTTCCTTTGTTTGGTACAACGCATTTGTCAGTAACATTGCAAGCATGTGAGGCTACTTGTAGACAGTTTCTGATAAGCCGATTGATGCACGCGGACACGCAGACCGAAATTTCGCTTCGGTATTGGTTTGGTGAGTGGTTGCTCTTCATTTTCTTTTTCCTGTAAAAGCTTGGAAATTATGTTAGCCGAATGGGCTTAAACGCTTCTTTTTAAACGCACAGGCAGCCGTGGGGCAGGGGCTCCGTGCGGAACGAGTTGTGCGGCAGGCCCACGTCGCCGTCGATGATCCTGAAGTCCAGCGCGTACTGGGCCTTGTCGTCGAGCCGGAAACCCTGCAGGAGCACCTGCTGCATAGCCTGCGCCACCTGTTGGGCGCTGGCCCTGGCACCCAGCACCACCAGGTGCAGCACGCGGTCGTTGGCGCCCAGCACCCCGCCGCCGTTGGTGCCGGCCTCTCGCCGTTGCAGCAGCTGCTCGATGACGCCGTTCACGCAGTCGGGCTGGGCGGGGCAGTGCTCCCTCTGGCACCTGAATGCTTGCCGCCGTGCCGGTGAATGTCCCCACCTCGGGCTGGAACAGGATTCCGAGTCAAGAGATCCAAAGAGTCAAAAGATCCAACGAGTCAAAAGGTCCAATATTGGATCTTTTGACGCGTTGGATCTTTTGACTCGTTGGATCTTTTGACTCACTGTGGACCTTTTGACCCATTGGATCTTTTGACTTGTTGGATCTTTTGACTCGTATTGGACCTTTTGACGCGGCTAAGGCAAGTCAAAAAATCTGAATCAAGAGGTCAAATATTAGACATTCTGACTTCTATCTTTTGACGCAGCTAAGGCCAGTCAAGTGATCTAGTCTCTGTATGGGCCTCACCTTGGCGCACTTTCGTTTGGCAAGGGTCAAGGGTCAAGAGTTCCGCTACCTCTTCGTTTTCCCTACAAGGAGCGTGTCATATGCTAGTTTTTCTTTCAATTATATGCATGTTTCTCTCACACAAAAATACGTTTGCGTCACGGGTATGGGAAATTATCTCAGTGGTTAAGCGCACATTAACAATGCCGTTTACCAGCTTCGGTCTTTTCAGTATAGAGCATTTCGGTTTCGGGGCCTTTCGGTACACTGAGCTTTGGGTACAAAAACCAATTCAAGCGCGCGTTGTAGGCAGCAAGATGTGTGCGTCGTGGCAGGTGCAGGCACAAAAATCGTACGTATTTATTACACGTGTTCTTGCTCGTAATTCTTCGTTATTTTAACGTAGTGAAAAGGTCATGCGGCCTTACCAAATCGAAGCGCTATTTATCTGTGGAATAGTTGCCGGAATAACTGCAGCTTTGAGATAATATTATTGTTGCATATATAGTTTTCTTTTTAGCGGCTTATTATCAGCATATCTTTGTTTTAAAATCAGTGAAGGTAACAATTTTTTCTCACTTTCGAGTACCTGTGATAACAGCTGCGTAATTGATTGCCTTAGCTAGTGGGTAGGAACCAGTCGCTTTCTAACTCAATCACAAAAACTTGTAATATTTTGACAATTTGCATCCATGTGCTCTTCTGTTCGCTGATAACACAACGCACATAATGCCTTATGACGAATGCTTTAGCAAGGGTACCTTCTCTACCCCGCCGGACGTTTCCGTCCTGGCGTCACCCCCATTTCCAGGAAATCGGTGTGTTTAGTGTGTTTGTGGTTTGAAATACCCAAAGGCATTTTTAATGCTTTCTGGAACATACAAAGATTTAGTTTGCTGAAAGGAGAGCACATTTGTAATTTTCAGCGTTTTTCCTCAAGGCATACTGGTCGTAATATGGTCGTGGCTTTGTTCTTATCCGAGACCAATGTCATCATCAGCTCCCCACCGCCTGTACCTCTTTATTTGCACAAAAGGGAAAAATCACTTATGGAAGCGAAGCCGCACAAGCAGGGGTTGGCACTACATTATTGAGAGTGTCAAAAAAAAAAAGACACGCGGACTGCAACTAGCGGCTTCAGGTTATCATGAAGTTCTTCAACTCGCGTCGCCTGGAAACCGAGCTTCCCGAAGTGTAACACTCATGTAGCACTGATATTCGAACTCTTGATTTTTTTGCGGGTGTAATCATGAGTCATATAATGGTCATTTATTTGATGGATGCTGACTATGATTACCAAGATGCAAGAACATTTGTCGGGAATATTTTCAGCAGCAATTATACAAGTCAGCGCAGCGTAGCCGAATATGAGCGACATGGGGTCGTGGCTCGTTGACATCATTGAAGCTCACACTCTACACAATCAATAACTACCAAATTATTCTAATGTAATAGTATTTAATGACAGAGGAACGAGAAAAGATAATAAGTTTTCAATGACAGAGGAACGAGAAAAGATAACAACCTGTGAAAATAATGAGAAATAAAAACACGCTTCATGAATGGTGTTGTTTGTAAAGTTCAAATTACCTACGGCTTAATTCGGAGCGCCAAGTGCATAGCTTCTACATTTAGAAGTGAAAGTTCAAGTATGGAAGCCAAAACAACACTAAAAATACAATAAAATGGCGTAGACTACAAATTGCATACCCTAGTCATAGCTCCGAAGGTTCTCATAATTCGTCGGACCATCTGACGCGGTTTCGGAATTATTGGACCTTTTGACACATTGGATCTCCTGACCCGTTGGATCTTTTGACTAGCTTTGGACCTTTTGACTCGTTGGATCTTCTGACTCTTTGGACCTTTTGACCCACATTGGACCTTTCGACCCGTTGGATCTTTTGACTCGGCTGTCACGGGGTTATTGGATCTTTTGACTCTTTGGACCTTTTGACTCTTTGGATCTCTTAACCATAAGCGCTGGAACAGGGCCTCGAACTTGGTCAGGAGGCCGGGGACGTCTGCCACTGCATGCACTGCTTCCTGGTACTCCGGCAGCCTCACGCCCAACGCCTGGATCCAGTTCCGGCCCAGCAGTGTCGGTGACGGCCCCTTGGTCAGGTACAGGGGCAGGGTTGCCTCCCTGTCGCCAAGGCGCACGCTGACCTGGGCTTGACCCTCGACCTGGGTGAGCTGTCCGGAGTAGCTGCGCAGCATGACGCCCGACGCCTCGATGGACACGCCAGGAAAGGTGACGCTTGAAGGCTTTCCCGGCCATGACCGACACACTGGCCCCTGTGTCCAGCTCCATGGAGATGGGGCACCCGCAGACTTCGACGGTCAGCCAGTATGGTGGCACCGGCGGCTGCACTGTGGCCGCGTGCCACATGTCGAAAATCTGCGGGTCTTCGGCCACGACGTGAAGCCTAGCCGTTGCACCCGAAGCTGCTGCCGCACGCCCCCGCCGCCTACCCTTGCGCCGACTCCCTCGGCCGTGGGCTGGCGCGGAACCTGTGCTCGACGCCGGCTGCTGCTTCCGTCCGTCCGCCGTCGTCCCCCCTCGGCAAGCCCGAGCAATGTGCCCAGTTCTTCGCACGCAAAGCACTCCGCTTGCGCGAACTGGCACTGGGAGGGGGGGTGGTCACCACCGCAGCGAACGCACCTGCCATGCCGTGCCGCCATCTTGTTCACCGCCGCCTCCGCCGACGGTGAGCCGGCTGCACGCGCTAGCTCGCCTGCGTCCTTGGCCGCAGCCTCCATCGCCAGCGCTGCCTTCACGGCGTCGTCCAGCGAGGGGTCGGGAAGCTCCAGGAGTCGAGTCTGCATGGCGGGGGTCGTTGATGCCGCAGACGAAACGGTCCCGGAGCAGCGAGTCGAGCTGCTCCCCGAAGGCGCAGCCGCTCGCCAACCCTCGCAGCGCTGCGACGAACTGCCCGAGCGTCTCTCCGTCTCGGCGGCTCCGGTCATTAAAGCGAAAACGCTCCATTAACGTCGACGGAGCCGGGCTGTAGTGCGAGCGTAGCGTAGCGAGCAGCTCACCCAGCGACTTGTCGTGCAGCGTGGCCGGCTTGAGCAGGTCGAGCAGGAGAGCGAAGACGCGGGTCCCGCAGCTGGCCAGGAAGATGTCGCGCTGTTTCGCCTCGGGTGTAGTCGTTCGCCCGGAAAAACACGCCGACTTGCTCCTCGTAGACCGGCCAGGCGGACCCTTCACCCTCGAACGGCTCGAGCCTCCCGTACAGCGGCATGACGTAATGGCGGCTGGCTTGAGGGGGCGGTGTCTCGGCGTTCTCGGTGGTGGCGTTCACGGTGGCTTCGGCCGCTCCGCGGGCTTCTTCCCTCGTCGCCAGTGTCACGATTTAGACCCGCGTTCGTGAACCTGGGAGGGTAGGGGTACCCTCCAGCCGAGAGACGACATGCAGCGTGCTGGTGGTGACGGTGACTGACCCCCGAGCAGCCGTGCTCGGCGGTGTTTATTGCCCGGCCACACACAAGGTTGCCCACCGAGCCTGGTGGGGCCACTGAACTTAGCGGCCAACGAATATCAGGGATGGGGGGCGCCACACACTTGTCACAGTACCTTTCTAGGGACGTTTTGTCGCTTATCAGACCCGTTTGAGCCATCGGGCAACGGCTACAAACAAAGTTGCGCTGTGCCGTCTGCTAGCGGCGCAGACGATAAGCGGATGTGCGATGCGTCGGCGGCGCGGGGTCAGACAGTGTCCGTCTGTTTATGGTCGAGGCCTTGCATTTTCTGCGTGTTTTGCGTTTCCTTGATCCTACCCTACAGCAGCAGGTGATATGCAATCGTCAGAAAAATAGTTATTGCGAGTGCTGTCGAGTTCCTATACCACTCTGTGCTTCTATACCAGTTTGTGGCTGATTTGGAAAATGCCTGCACTACGTGTCTGAGCCTTGATATTGTGGAGGTGGTAAAGGAAAAAAAGGAGCTCCAGCTTGACTGCCCTGACCACTGCAAAAATGTGGCACCCGAGATCACTGCTTTTAAAATAACAACACGCTTTTTTCACTAAGAGCATTAACAGCAGCAACACTCGAAAGCGCCAGGCTTCGAAGTACTTGAAACTGAGTCGCAGAACTTAAATTCGCAGGTGTGTTGCTTTGTTTTAAACACTTTTATGCGATATAACTTCGCCTGACTAAGCCATTGTCGTGACGCCCGCCTAGGGAAAATGCGTTTTCATTTTTATTTTCCAAACTTTCTTGAACTTCCAAAAAAAAAAAAAAAGCTCGCCTTTCTTGTATTAGTTATCGGCCTGGCAACGTCATGCTCATTCTGCAAGTGAGGCTCCAAAACATTTGGTGTGCAAAATATAGGAAACAGAATAGGCCGCCTAAATTAAAAATCCCTTCACTTACCGGTACTACTGGACGCGTGAATGCTCGGTATAATTTCCTTCCGTAGAGGCCAAGTCGCAAGTAAGCTCATGCCGGGACTTTATTACAGTAAATAAAAAAAGTAAACCCATTCGTAAAGATGTAAACACGGCAGTTGTCCGCCGGCAGCACGTCGAACGCGTACACTCGTATCGATCGTCTGCGCAGGTAGCAGACGACACCAAAAAACTCAATTTATATCCGTTTCCCTACCCCTCGAACGGGCGGATTTGCAGCAAAAGTTCCTATGGTACGGGGATGCCAGATGAGAGCAGCCTTTTTTTGTAAAGGTTAATTACTGCCAAACATTGAAACAATGACAGCCATAACCACTGCCAATCGCCTGAAGCACAGCGACTTCCGCGGCGGCACCTCTCGAAGAGGGCGTGGTAGCGCCACCTGGTGCTTTCTACACAGAAGAGCACGCCCCTTCCTCGCCGTTCGCGCCACTAGATCATTCTAGTTCACTATAGTTTCGCTTTTTCGTGTTGGTCCTTTATATCCATGGCGGTATGTCTTCCATTTTCTAGGTGTGAAGTATGGCTTAATTAAGCAGAAAATTCGGTAGCTATAAAATGTTTTATAGGCTAGCAAGTTTACAAGAATTAAAATATGGAGCGGCTGTTAATGCCGGAAAAATGCGCTGGTCATCTCGCTGCATAATCATTTTATTATTCACGAATGCGTATTTTATGAAGCATAGTTGCATAATCATTTTATTATTCACGAATGCGTATTTTATGAAGCATAGTTCTCTGTAGAATTTTATTGTGCACAGCAAAGGTACTTGGTGACCTATCAAGCAATTTTCTGTATACGGTGAATTGTACGAAGATGTATTTTGTTTGTGTAACCGACATAGAATGCAAACATTTGTACTTACTGTACGAGATACACAGCTCTATGCTATTGTGGCATGTATTGAACTTCGCTTGCGATACGTTGCTAAAGAAATCATTGAATAAACTACATTTCTCGCCTACTGCTTCTTCTTTCCCAAACAATCTCTATCTAACAATCTTTCTGGAATATTTTTCTAATAACACATCGGCTGGTTACGACGACATTAAGACTCAGCCTATTAAAGCTGTCGCGAATTTTTCGTGCATGCCTTCGCTTCATATTTGCAATCATGCGTTCACTACTACCACCTTTCCGAATGCAATGAAAATTGCCTGAGTAGCCGTATTGCATAAATGTGTGCATAAATAACTCTAGACCAATTTCAGTCCTTCCAATTTTCTCGAAGTTACTAGAATACCTAATAAAGAAAAGGTCATCCAAGTTTCTCGATTCGACTGGCACGACTGTGGATCAACAATTTGGCTTTCATCAAAATCGTTCTTCCGAAATGTCATTATTAAATAATAAAGAAAGAATTCTCAATATTTTGAAAATAAAAATATACCGTTGGACTTTTTCTAGATTTCAGAAAGGCATTTGTCTCCATTAAGCATGACATATTGTTTGATAAGCTTCCCTACTATGGGATCCGAGGTGTCGCCTGAATTTGCTCCGTAGTTACTTATCCGAACGCTTACAGTTTACCAGCCTCAATGGCTACCGATCGTCGACAAAAGGTATTTCCTGTGGTTTCCCTCAATGTTCCATTTTGGGCCCACTGCTGTTTATTTTAAACATTATTGACATTGTACATATTGCTTTCACTCCTGTTATTAGGCTGTATGCCGATGATACTAGTGTGTTTTTTTCTGGTCTGTGTTTGCGTAACTTAGAAACATCTGTTAATAACTGGCTCAGTGAACTATCAAAGTGGTTGACTTTAAATAAACTTGAATTAAACGTCAGAAAAACAAAACATGTTATTTTTAAACCCAGAAACAAGCTCGATGATTACCAACCTTTGCTAGAATTTCGGAACTCTTCCATCGAACGGATGCCCGCTTTTAAATTTCTAGGAATTCTTTTTGATGAAGACCTCAGTTGGACTCTTCATATTAGTAAGGTACACGTCGCTGTGTCACGGTCTGTTGGTTTGCTTTAAAACATTAGATGTCTGGTCCCGATCAGGCTCATGCGCCAAATGTACTACGCGCTAGTGCAGTCTCATCTTGATTACTGTCTTTTAGTATGGGGAAGCGTGACGGCAACTAATTTAAACAAACTTCTAGTACCACAAAAAGAGCTCGTCCCTGCATTGAGAATGTACCTAGTACGCACCACTCCGCCCCGTAATTTCTGCAGCACGGTATTCTTACAATACATCAGTTGTTTGACATTAAGCTTAGTCTTTAAATTCATAGGGAAATATCAAAGAACTCATTATTTTTAGAACAATATCTATCAGTGAATGTGCATTACAATCTTCGGCAGAGTTGGTTTAGGTCGCCAATGATCCGGAAAAACTATGCATCCAAAAATAAGACCACCAAATTCCCATCTATGTAAATAAGCACCCAGCTGTTGTGGAATTAGTGCAACACACCACGTCTTGGCTCGCGCTAAAGAAAACAATTAAACATTACTTAATGTCTGGAATTCTGTAGCGCTACTCCGTGTAGTTTGTATAGCGCTACTCTGTGTAGTTTGTTACAATTTGTGTTGTGCACCTGTTTTTCTTGCTGCTGCTGCTATATTACTTTTGATAAATGTACAATTTTGGCTTTTCCTGCATTTTCCTGCAATTAAGTGTGTAATTGTGTAGCGTTACTCCGTGTAGTTTGTAATTATTTCTGTTTTCGCCTATTGTAATTTCTACTGCATTATTTTGAAAAATCTATAATCTTGTTCTTTCTGCATTACCTTTCTATAGCTAGTTGTCGTGTTTTGTTTCTTACCGTTGCTGTGCAATGTTGCAATGTCACATGTACGGGGTTGATGGCCGCCGTCAGGCAGAGTTAATCTGCTTTTTGCCTCTGCTCCCGAGACATTCTTTGTCTTGTCTAAATTCACACAAAGTTAAAAGGTAAAGTTAAACAAAATTGTCACGCTTCAAGGTGTGCTGACTTCCGCGTACTGAACTAAGAAAGATTTCCAAACAAATGATTTGTGCACGTGCTTAGTGTTAAAGCAAATAGGCGACTGAAAGCTGTCGAAAACAAGATGTGCAGCAGCAGCACAATCGGAAAAGAAAAATGCAAGCAGTGTTTGTTCACGCTTGCGGCACACAAAGATAGTCGCGCTCGTTCAGCCCATACATAGCAGACGATACGCGGCACGGCGTTTCCTCCTCGCACATCAACGAAAGCGCCGCCATAGCAGCATCAGTGATTTTTTGTTGTTTTTTTTTTGTTTTAACAGTTTGGCCTACCAAGCACCAGGTGACAAACTAGCGCTAGTGACGCAATTATCGGTTACCTGAGGGGTATACCAGCTGACCTAGCCGTGGTAATCCGACGCGCGCATTTTACACACTTCCTCTGATTCCATCTCTGTTGCTGCTTGACATATGTAAGACGTTTAATGACGTTTGTGTTACGACCCAATTTCGCAGCCTGATTAAAAGTAGACGTTACACGGGTTATATTTGCATGTTACACATTAACTCAAATAGAGCGTTGCATTCTCATTTGGCCCTGGCATTATTTCATGATGGCAATGATATTCGCAATGACTCACGTTTTTTGCCTGTTTTTATCGTCAGTCTTGGTGGTAACTCAGTGGCTAAGGCGTGGTGTCGAGAAGCAGCACTATGGAAAGTTATCTGTTCGAGTCTACTAGCGAGAAAGGCCATGTGTCGAGATGTCGGCGCTAGTTAACCATCCCCAGGTGCTCAAAACTATCATTGATCCCTCCACCACGGCGCCCTGGTGTAACTTCGGCGCATTAAGCCCAACAATAAATCAATAAATCTTGGTGCACTTCGAAAATTCCCGTGGTTATATATAATCCGTAGCTCTCTAGCAGGGCGTGCCTCGACGCGCAGCGGTAGTTAACAAACGTAAAACACAAGTTTGATTGTTTCATAATTGGTTTTCTGCGTTTTTACCTCGTAGTTTTAAAGTAATTAGCAAGGTGGAAGAAGGATTTACTTGAAATTATTGGCAACCACCTGACTTGCTGAATTCGTGTCAGCAGCAACACTCTTAACAGTTAAAAACAGGCACACGACAGCATGTCTCATCACGCTGTGGTAGTGACCATGTCTTAAATTAGAGTTGGTAAAGCTCACAAAGAAAAGAGTCGCGGTCGTGTGTTCAGAGGAGCACATGAAATTAGCGTACATCTGCTCGATTTTCTTTTCTTCATGATTGATTGATTAGGGCGTGTACGCGCAGAAGCTACATCAATGCTTTGAGGGGAACCTTAGTATAGGGCTCAAGATTATTTTGAGCAACTAGGGATCTTTGACTTGCGCAAGAAATCTCGATAAAATGCCGTTTTCGCTTTTCGCCTGACCACTGCCGAGCTCTAACCAGCGTCATTGGGGCTCAGCAGCTCAATTCCTTTGCCACTGAGCTACCGTGGCGGCTCTTCATTTTTTTTTCAAGGCTAGATAATGCCCGTAGTAGCTTTTACTTGTTTATTCAAGAGCGCGCGCGCCTCATTCTGTCCCAAACACAAAGTCGAAAAGAATAGAAACTAGTGGTCTTCCTAAGGATGTACAGTCTCGCTCGACCACCTCTGCTAATTTACAAGCTACGCCAGACGGTGAGGACATGCTTTCTGACACGTTTGTTTTATACATCTTCTATAGTCACCTACAATCATGTGAAGCTGAAAACGCGTAATCTCGGGATATACCCTATACCAAGAATACGAGTACTACGAGACTCGCCGCCAGTGCAGCGAGTGTCAGGTTTACGGTCATGTGGCTGACGCCTGCAGGCGTTCGCAGCGATGCGGGGGGGGGCTTCTGCTTGCGTCCCTGACAACATCCGTTGCCCGAATTGTGGACGGACGTATGAATCTACAGATTCTCATTGTTCTGTGCGGCAAAAGGTAAAAGCCATTCACAAACTCAAAAGCTCAGAAAACATGGACTACATGGCGGCAAAAGCCGCATTGCAGAAGCGGCATGATTTTCTCCGTAAGGATGCGTCAGTTGCTGCTAGAAAGGCAAGCAAGCAGGCTAGGATGTACGCTATGCCTCCAGAGCTACATGTTCACATTTTTCTCCACTACCCACACATCAGCCTGAACAAGCGCCCGCAGAGCAAGTCGCACCTGTCGCGACAAGGCCTTCGGTCATGCAGGGTAAAAGAACTGTGTTTACATAAGAATATACCCAGAACATGTCCGATCACTGCCATCGTTCCTGATCGTCCTCTTCTACTTCCTGAGGTCACTTCTTTGTTCTCGGCGAAAGAGTTCCAATACCCCCCCTCCGCCCCCCCCCCCCCTCCGCTGCGAAAAAAACAGTGATACGTAGGGGGTAGCCATTGGCCTTTGTGTCTGTACTTCCACCAGCGCAGTCGTTTCCTGCATGGTCCGTGTCCAGTTGTCCCGGGCAAACGGTCACTTCCCTGGCGGTTCTTGTGTCGGTATTTCCGAGTATTCCGAAGAGCCGGGGAAACGTTCATGCGGTTGTCGAGGCCCTGCTCTTCCTTACAAGTGTGGGTGCTCTCATTGTCGTGGTTATAACCCCGGTGTCTGCCATGCAAGCCATGTGTGCCGTGACTTATTGGTTCCATGTTCGCGCGTCGGTGTCGAGAGAGCTTAACATAAAATCCGGCGATGTCCTCAGTGTCATTTTGAAGTCTCCTATTGTCTTTTCCTATGCGATTCACCCCCATTAGGTTTCTTAAAGTTTTCTTCAATGCGCCTACATTCATCTCCGATTCACGCCATAATTCTCTTAAGGACACATAGTTAGCCACGACGGCTCCAGGTATGACTCGGGTGTACCTTATTGACTAATTCAGCACACCGTAGGTTTTAGGAGCAGCTTATGGTCGAGCCTGTTCCCTCCGCCTTTGTGTGGGCGCCGTTGTGCGGTGTCCACCCCCCCCCCCCCCCCCTGCGCATACCTGGCCAGGCACCGCTGATGATGATTGTGGCAGGGTGCCCCTAGGGATTGGCCAACCAAAGAATCCATCACGAGATAGCTTCGCGTTCAGCCGTCATCGTCATCTTCCCGTAGGGCAACCCGCCGCAGTGGCTCAGTGGCTAAGGCGTTGTGCTGCTGAGCACGAGGTCACGGGTTCAATTCCCGGCCGCAGCGGCCGCTTTTCTGATGGAGGCGAAAAGCAAAAACGCCCGTGTGTACGAGATTTCGGCGCACGTTAAAGATCCCCAGGTGGTCAAAATTAATCCGGAGCCATCCACTACGGCGCGCCTCATCGCCTGCGTTGCGTCGGCGCGTTAAACCCTATAATCAATCAATCAATCCCGTAGGTGAACCCTGAGTACCACTGCGCATGCGTGGCCAGGCACCGCTGGTGATGATTGTAGCAGGATGCCCCTAGGGATTGGCCAACCAAAGAATCCATCACGAAATAGCTTCACGTTCAACCACCGTCGTCATCTTCCCGTAGGGGAACCCTGAGTTGTATGCGAGGCATTCCTCCTCTCCTCTCTGACGCTCCTCTCCTCTCCTGCATTCATCCTCTCCTTTCTGGGATTGCGCAACGAATGACAACACCAGCGGCTCCACGCGCGATAATGCGAAGCAGCTTAGGGTTATAGACGCGACAGTAGCCGCTGCATACTCCGCTGGGGGCGCCACTGTAGCTCCGCGGAATGAATGACGCGCAAGCGCGCTCCGCTCCCCGCATTCTCCTCACGTAACGCCGCGATCAACTTGGAAACTAACGGGAACTTGAGTCGACCCCATGGCTGCTTCGCATACTACCCAGGGTTCCCCTACGGGAAGATGGTGAATTTTTTTTCCTTGAGGTCAAGCACAACGTCAAGATATGCACCTTTCTCTGAAGGCACACATTGCGGTTTCGGTTCAGGTAGAACGGTAGCCCTAGGCGTCATTTCATGAATGTCGGTGCCGTTGCTGGAGTCCTCGACACGGGTGGAGGCAAGGCGGAGCCGTGGGGATAATAATAAGCTCATGATAATATCTCGGGGCAGGGTTAAAACGCTTTTAAAATGCGATTCATGCTATTTGCTGATTATTGAGGGGACGTAATCGGTCCCGGGCAATGCGCTGTAAGGATGTGCGACTAGGGCGTGGCACATCTTTCAGCGCGTTCTCTCGTTCCACTGCTGCGCTGGTCGCAAGCAAACCGAACTACTTTATTTTATTGTATTTTACTTTATTAATACGTATTTCTCTACAAAGTTCATTTGATTGTTTATTCCAGGCGTTTATATGAGCATTTTGTTTAAAATATTTCGTCCTAAGAAGTAGCCTCTGCCGTGGGTGGCAGACAGTGCAATCACGTGACTATGGCCGACTGGAAAAAAAAGAAAGTGGGTGATAGAAGCGCGCTACATTCAACACAGTCTGTGCTCGTATTATGTTATCGAAACCCTCCGCTTTTCGACACAAACTTTCCTCGGCGCTGAAAAATTATAGGCCTCTTTCTATCTTGCCGATTTTTCAAAAATAATAGGAGAACTTATAGATTCCAGGTGGACTACGTATTTTCCTAAGCACGCAATATTACAAGATTTTCAACATGGTTTTCGCAAGAACCATTCCACAGAAACTGCGCTACTCGAACAAAAAGAAATCATTCTTAAGAATTTTTCAGATCCCAATCTAACATTAGGCATTTACGTAGACTTATCAAAGGCCTTTTCTCCCTCCGACATGAAACACTCCTGCACTCGTATGGCGTGCGTGGTGTTGCGTATGACCTATTACTCTCTTACCTAAATCACTGTCAGCAGTGCGTATTAATAGACGAACATTCTTCTGAACTAAAATCTATAATCACGGGCGTGCCCCAGGGCAGCATTTTGGGGCCTCTTGTATTTTCTGTTTACGTAAATGATTTGCATGCCCTCTTGTCAAGGCCACAAGTTTCAGTAATCTGTTATGTTGATGACACCACTTTGCTGATCACCCATAAATCTAGCGAAGAAATAGCAAAAATATCGGTTACAACACTCTCGACGCTTTTGGCGTGGACACAGCGCAACTCCCTAGTGATAAATGTGGATAAAACAACAGCAGTGCTTTTTCGGCAGAAAAACAATCTCGCTGCTTCAACAAAGGTGTACCTTGGCAGAGACATAATCCAGGTGGAGGACAGTGTAAAAGTTCTTGGCGTACATTTCTCTCAAAATATGACCTGGGAATCTCACGTCGAACAAATCTATAAGAAAATATATTAAACTGTCAGTGTCATCAATAAATGTAGGCATATCTTAGCTGACCGAATTAAACTGTTATTATATAATTCACTACTTTTACCGCAACTCACGTATGAGCACTTGGTCTGGGTAACAACAACCAACAAGAACATTAACCAGCTTTTCCTAGTACAAAAAAAGTTGCAAGGATAATAGCGAATGTGCCATATAATATCCCCACGCCTGAACTCTTCAAGAAGTTTAAAATATTAAAGTTAGCAATTACTACGGATACCGGTTGGCCCAGTCATACCTTGCAGCTAAAAAAATAACAACCGCTTTTACGAGGGCCTAGCGAAGTTCAAGAAAAGTAATATAGCATACAACACACCCAATCCAGACATATGGTATAGTCCTACACCCCTCAACAACTACGACCGTCAATCCTTAGCTTTCACTTTACCCAGACTGCTGAATGACTTTACAAGCAACTCAATTGATATCGGTAAAATCTCTCAATCGGTTTTGAAAGAATATTTTTTGTAACGCGTTGTATATATCTGTTCTATTTTTGTTGTTATAAATACCTGTGACATGCACCTGTCGAATTCATATTGCTGTTTCTGTGGTCCTGGTAACCATGACTGTTAAGCACATTTTGTTACGTTTTACTTGACACGTGATTCAAGTTTTTCTTTTCTTTTCTTTTTATTTCCTCTGCTGTATCTTTTAATTGGTTCGACCCGTTGCTGTCAATCAGTGTTGCGGAATGGGCGTCCCCATTCCATTCCAATTCCATTCCGAGGAATTACAACTTTTCTTGATTCCATTCTTTTTAATTCCTCGGAATGACAGAAGTTAGCCCATTCCCATTCCTGGAATTGACAGGAAGTTCAATTCCATTCCTTTAATTCCTCAACGTAAAAACTACCTCAGGTGCTCTATCGAGTTGCAGAGGAACGCAACATGAATCTGATGTTATCATACGGGTAGAATACTGCAAAAGCATGCAAAATGTGTCGCTTGTCACCGAAGTTTAGAGGTGGTAGCAGGTTGGTTACATATCTCGTGCAGAACAACTACCCAATGCAAAAAATTAGCGCCCCTTCCTAACGAAAGCAGAGAGAAGCGCGAAAGCTAAAAGTGCGTCCAACTTTCTCTGAAAGTGCGTCTAACCGATCGTCAAATCATCAGACACCCAAACCGCAAGCGAAGAACGAACCCATGCAACGATTTTTCGCGCACTAAGTAAACGCAGCTACGAACGATCTAAATGCACACCGTTACGTGGTTTATGAGATAAGGGATTACTATTGTACTCCTTCATGATCGACGCATGTGTTGTCTTATTTAGAACCGTTCGTTTATGCGATTTTCAAGTTAGTATTTTGACACAATGCAAGCACAGTTTCTGAGCGAGAGCGAGAGAGAGACTAAATCTGTGGCCCCCGGTTTCACGCACGCGCCGTGTGTGCAGAGACCTTGTCAGAGCTTTTCGGTCGCGCAACCAGTCTAAAGGGTAATGAATTAAGTTTTCCGACCGAGTGCGATCTGCCCCACTAAAAAAGCTGTAGCTTTAAAAAGGGGCAGTGTCACACTGCTCCTTTTTGCATAATAAGAACAGGGATCCCACTACTTATTATAGTACTCGCATGTTAGCATGTTTTAACGGTTTGTTCTTGCGGGACGCGAGGTGAAGCAGCTATTACGTTGATGTCCGCTTTTTCCGTTTTCTTGCACAGTCTCTGGCGTGCTATCTTGCTATGTGCATTGCGTGCCGTCATACCAGCGTAATTAGTATGCTGTGGATAACTGATTGATTGTAGGGTTTAACGCGCCGACGCAACGCAGGCGATGAGGCGCGCCGTAGTGGAGGGCTCCGTATTAAGTTTGACCACCTGGGGATCTTTAACGTGACCCGAAATCTCGTACACACGGGCGTTCTTGCTTTTCGACACCACCAGAAAAGCGGCCGCCGTGGCCGGGAATCGAACCCGCGACCTCGTGCTCAACAGCGCAACGCTGCTGTGGATAACTCACAGTCATGTCGCGCGGAGCTTGCTCACATGTACACGCTTTCAAAGTGCTTACTTGAATGATTTCAAGTGAATTTACAGCCTTGAGCACTAATGCTACTGTACCAACGCGAGAGACGGGAGGGCAGCGGCACAGAACACCGTTGACAGTTCTTGCAATCACCGTACGAAAGTCGCGACCGCTTCCACGTTCACCTACACTGCACTTGTTTATTGTCCTTGAACTACCTCAGACCAATGCGCTCAAAACGGGACATTATTTATGACCCCCTCATTTAAAGGGAGCGAACCACACCGTGACGGGAGCCCTGTCAAAATAAAGAAGTCTAGTCAGGCAGTTTGTGTCCATGAAAGCGGAACCAATATGCACGAGGACCTGATTAGAATTTTGAAATGAGATCTTCCTACCTAAATAGTGGCGAAGCTCCAAGTTTCAAGCCGACGACTAATGCTTCAGTAATCAGGTATGTTTGTACCCAGGAGTAAAGGGCACGGGCACAGAAGGACAACAATCAAACCATGAATAAGTTTGGCACGACTGGAGGAGAGGGCCGCACATTGCTTTTGAAGCAAACCACGGTGTCGCACTGCTGAGAGCTAGCAAAGCACTCGCAAATAGGGGCGCTATTGGAGCCGCAACTATTGCAAACAAACGCCTTTCGGCAGCTGTGTGTTCTGCATTGCCTTATAGCACGAGGACGCGGGATCGATTCCTGGCCACGGTGGCCGCTTTTCTGGTGCAGGCGAAAAGCAAAAACGCACGCGTGTGTACGAGATTTCGGAACACGTTGAAGATCCCCAGGTGGTCAAAATTAATGCGGAGCCCTCCGCTACGGCGCGCCTCATCGCCTGCGTTGTGTCAGCGCGTTAAACCTGACAATCAATCAATCAATCAATCAATCAATCAATCAATCAATCAATCAATCAATCAATCAATCAATCAATGCATTGTCTAAAAATATCTAGTGTAGTGGTATATCCCAGCTGCCCACTACCAGAGCTTGGAGGTAGAAAGCTTAGTAACATATCCGAAGCCCGCTTCTTACGCTCACATTGGCTGGTGCAGGGCACGGAAATTCATCACCCACAATTTTTTTTCTGCCTTTATTTTGATTTGCTGGAGCCCCGGGGCCCCATTGCAACACACGGAAAGACGGTCGACAATTTGGCCCGTATTCCCGCGACATGCCTACCAGGTCGGCTTGCAAGCTGCAATGCTACTCATTGCGCGCTGGGTACGGAGGGTGGAAGAACGCCAAGCAGACTCGCTGCTTCATGCTTCATACGAGAACGCTTTGTATTCTTAGCTCCAGGATTTTGCAGCATCAGCTTGCGGTGAGAAACACCGCGGTTTCTGCTTCTGGATGCTATTCCCCGCCTACTGGCCTGGCCACAGTGCGCCTGCCATTGAGACGCCGGTCTGCCATTGGCGCCACGGAGTGTTGTAAAGAGAAAGCTATGCCTCAAAAAGCCTTCCGAAGCACGAACAGCCGACCTAGCGGAGCCACCGGCCATGTGCGCTTGCGCTATAGTGCCTAAAATATACTTCTAGGCACTATACTTGCGCGACTCGCAAGTTCATTTTCAAACGCGCTGAGGCAGGCTGCGCGGATTCAGTTTCTTTAGATGCCGGGTATGCGTTCTCGTTTTTGTCGCCGCTGCTCCCTTTGAGATATACCAACGCAGTCGTCGCCACAGACTACTTAAGTAGCCAGAAGGCTCCAGCGATGGTAACACCGTCGTCTGAAAATCACCAATCCATTCCCATTCCATTCCGGGCAAAAGGAGTCTAATTCCATTCCCATTCCATTCCTCCAAGCGTTGTCCTCATTCTATTCCCATTCCATTCCGGCATCTCAAAAAGGTGGAATGAATCCGGAGTCAGTCCAATTCCGGAATGGTAACTTCGCAACACTGCTGTCAATCACATGGTGGGCAGCCGCCCGGTCAAGCTGCTCTGTGCAGTTTGTGGCTGTTTCTTCCCCAGTACTTATATGTAAGACAAATAAAGTTGATTTGATTGATTGATTGATTGATTGATTGATTGATTGATTGATTGATTGATTGATTGATTGATTGATTGATTGATTGATTGATTGATTGATTGATTGATTGATTGATTGATTGATTATCTTTCCTCTTCACCGCTCTTGTTCCACGAAGCTTTCACCAGTCGTTTTTTTTCATAGAGTTCAATCCCCTCATAACCCTCTCTTCTTTCGCGCCCTTCCCACTCCCGCTTAGCCCCCTTCATGCGTCACCCGCTTACTTTAATTCTTAGCTCTCCCCTTTACTCGCTTTCTATGCTCTGCTTCCTGCCGTACAATGGTGACGCTGAACACAACCCGTTGAAATGTCTAAAGGCCGCCTCTGACAATAGCCACGCGCCATTAATTGTATTGTATCGAGGATAATGAACAGATGCAACACGCCATCAAGCTATCGGGGTATGCCCCGTACCAGCATCAACCATGTGGAAGAGGAAGGTATGGTTATGTCCAATCCTGACTCAAGGATATGCGCCAAAGACGTGTCAGGGGAAGAAGAACGCCATAAGGTGCATGCGCGAGAAACGAGCTGGGTTATCTCAACGCTCGTACCTGCGTGCCGAAAGATGAGCCAAGATGTAAGCAGTGGCTGCACACTCTCCGTGTAACTGGAGGTTAGCCTGAGAGCTTTTCTGGCTCATCGCTGTTGTACACACACTCTAAATGAAAATACCCCGTATAGGGAGTAAATTGCTTGTCCTCTAGCGTCCTCCGTATAAGGATTTTTATTTACTCTGCTAAAAGGAAGTATCTAGTAAACTCCCCTAAGGGAGGGACCTTTTTCAGGCATTTAGCGGAGTGTTCTTGCTCTTATGAATCCACTGAGGGGGGGAGCTTTTGGGGGCATTTATAGGAGTATTTCGTGCTGTCGATTACTCCGTTGAAGAGGAGTTTTTTGTGGCACTTAGCGGAGTATTTTATGTAATTAAGGACACCCCTGAAGGAGGGCGTGTTTAACCATCTGGAGGAGTATTTTATGTCACCAGTATTTTATGCTCCGCCACGAATAAGTGTTTTGCAATGTCTAGTGAAGTATTTTATGTTTTAAAAAACCACGCTGAGCAGGGCAGTGCCGAGACTTGCAAGGAACAAAACAGACATTTATTTCCTTGTCAACTTCAACGTTAACTTCACGTCAATTTCAAATTCAAAATAGAACAAATAGCACATCAAGTTCACAATAGAACAAAATATTTGCGTTCAAAAGAATATCAGCTGATATCCAAACATATAGATGGAACACGAATAAATACGATAATGGAGTCTAAGTAACACCGAGAAATAAATCGCATCAAACACAAATGAAATACCAATCAGTTGAAACATGAAGTATGGTGGAAAATATATGCGGCTACTAGACACACGGTGGCCCATTGGGGTTGTGCTACTGAGCCCAAGGATGGTGGTACGATCCCGACCACAGCGACGTTTTTTTTTTTTTCGATTAACGCGAAAAACAATAAATCCCGTGCGTCGATATTTTCGCCACGTAAAAGAACCCCAGGCGGCCAAGAATCCTCCATTACGGCGCGCACCGCAGTCGTAGCAGCTTGGGCTCGTTGAAACACCGATATATTTTATTTGCAGCTCCAATGTAAGCCCATCACTTCTGCGTCTATTCTGCTCCCTCATAAGCGCAAATTCCAAAGAAAGTGACGAAACGTTGTAAAGCGGAAGTTAGATGTCTTCCCTCTCTACACCATGTGATTTTAGTTACGAATAAAAACATTAATCAAATTAGAAATCACGACCATATTTGGCGAGTATCATTATTACCAAGTTTGCAACACAGTTTACAAGAATGACATGACCATAGCCACGTCAGAAAAAAACAACTACGGAAAGGCGAACTGAATTCAAAACAGCGCAGGCAGTACCGAAAAGCCACACACATACGACGTCTCAATACAAAAAGCCGAGGAATCATCAAAAGAAAAAAAGTAAGCAGGGTATTCAGACATGACGAAAATGAAATATCATGAAGCCGAAGAAAAGAAGGTGGTCTTTAACTACGAGAATGCAAACAAGGTGACGACATTGGAATGTGCATAGGAACCTGCGTAAGGCACCCATGTTTTCTGTGCCAGTCAACTTGCTTTGTGTGCGTATATCCCCCCTTATTTTAATCGCGTTCCCTAAACGGTTGGGGGCGCGCGGCAGTTCCTCGGTGTGCGCGGTGCGGCGTTCGTGAACGTTTCCAGAAAGCGACGCGGAGATTTTCTCCCCGCGTGACGGAGGGCGAAGCGGGCGATGTCTGCTTGAAGCAACACCATCGAGGCGTGTTTACGGCGCATTTAGAGCTTTTCTGGCACATATAGAAACTCATATTATAGAAACTCATGGGTATAAAGGAAGAGGGACGACTTTAGGCTAGGAAAACAAACAAAAAATAAATAAATAAATAAACATGTACAACTATTTTCTACAAGCATGGGCTGCTTGTTGACAAAAAAAAAAACGAAATGTGAACTGAACATTGCAAACGGTGGTGCTATTGCGGAAAAGACTAGCCTGTCTTCGACCGACTATGTTTGAAGCAAAGTGGCTCTTGGAACATTTTTCAATAAAGAATGAAAACATTAGGCGGGTCGCTCTTCTCTTACCAAATGATTGCAGCGAGAAGCAAACATGGTCACTTTTACGCCACCACCAGCGCGTCACAGTCCACGATGGTAGCATCTTTCAAGCAAAATTGAAATTCCAGGCTTTGACAAACATCACGGCGTTAGCGAGTATGCACCTACCGAAGTACAAAGTATAGGCCGGAAAGCCTCCCTACCGTTTGCGACATCCACCTTGCTGTGTAGAAAGATTGGTTGCTTTTACAGCGCAACACTGTTATGCATCGACGAGTCCTACGCTTGTTGTTGATCCGATCGGCACTTGAAGTATCCTGTTCGTGCTGCCGCACGCACCTACCGCTACATTCTTCCACCGCGAAGCGAACTCGCGCACCACACAATACGTCGGGAACAGTTTTGGTTGACCTTGCTGAAATGATGATGATGATGATGATGATGATGATTCCTATTGGTTTGCCCTTTGAAGCGGGGTGATGACATGTCATCTTACCAAAAAGGACTAATATAACCATGTTTTACACTCTTGGTTTAATACTAGCGCTGCTAGGGCAGGCACGAAAGCTTATTAGGCCCGAAATATTTTCTTTTCCCTGTTACAGGTGGTAACTGTCCTAGGCAATATTCCCCTTTCTGCTTTTCGTCCGCCAGCATTCTAATCTTCTTATACATGCATTCCTTCCTCGCGTGCGGTTTAAGCGGCAAGGTCTTCACTTTTTGGAAACTCCACGCGGCATGCCACGCTTTCTATATCGGAGCTCGGTGTCTCGCTGCACGTCCACCGGGAGCAGCGGCCATCTTGACGACTGCCGTCTCGTTTGCGCCGAGATCTCGGGAGAAGCTCGTCCTGTAACTCCGCTCATGGACGGAGCTTTTCCGGGAGTGAATCTCCCAAGGCGGAGTTTCTTTGGAGGTTATGTGCTTAACCCCGTCCTCGGCCGGAGCAATGGTATGTTATCGCTTCGTATTTACACCGTCACTTGATTGACGGAGTGTTTAGGCGTATAGTGCTTTATACACTCGGCAGCACGGAGTAAGCGTTGTACTGCTGGAGGATTTACGGGAGCATAAACCTAATGAAACTCCCCATCCGGCTTGTTTTCGTTTACTGTGCACCTAATCATAAGAGGTCTGTTGACAGCGGGCCCACAGTCGGCCGATTCAGCATGGTGTCAGCAAGCTGCTGGGGCCCTGTCACATTGCGACGATGACCATCGGCCACCTCCGGGCGCTGGTGTGTGCGCGTGGATGGAACTCGCCTGTGGAGCAATCGAGGTTGCTGCGCAAAATCACGCACACCCTGCGTCAGAAGTTTTGTGAAAGCATAAGTATTCTGAAGAAAACCGAGAATTTCGCCGGGTTATTAGCCATTTGTCAGCCGTGATGAACCTGCAGGTGCCGGTCATCAGCAAACATGGTTAAGCCAGCGACCCCTTGCAGTTTACGCGGAAAGCAACGCACAATTTATGCAGTTACGCACCATCCATGTTACCTGTAGCATATAAGCGCGGATGGAGAGCAACGGCAGCTGTTACAGCATGGAGGGGGACGAAGACAATAAAGGCAAGGCTACGTCCCGTCGTCTTTCTTGGGTTCGCCTCCCTTCACGCTCTAGCTACTTTAAACTGGCTTTGGCCCCTCCACCACTACCCCTCTGTTTTGGGGTCCCTGCGTAATCGGTGGCGGCATACAGCAGTTTTTTTTTTCACTTAGTGCGGTGCCTTCTTTTGTAACACAGGCGAAAAGCAAAAGTACCTTCCTCGAAGATAGATTTTTCGACGGTAAAATTCCCTCGTGCCCTAAGTTATTCCGTAGCCTCAAAATCACAGCACCCACAAACCCATAGGTCTCGCTTCACGGCGTGAATTCCTGTTCAAATGAATATTTTGCAATAAACATTTATCCTCTATGCTATTTATTGCCTTAGTTGAAAGACGAAGGATATTGGATTTCCCGCAAGGAAGCCGTTGAGTGCGAGAAATACAAAGTAGAACAATGCGAATGACCACCCAGTTGAGCAAATGTGCACGCACAGATGCCAGCAAGGAAAAGATCAAACCGAAATATCTCGATTGGTGCACATTGCTCTTAATTATTCAGCCCAATATTCGGTGCGAGTGCGATCTGTATGTTGGCATGTCAACAAAGCCTTGAGGAACCTCGTTGTCTTGACTTAGAATGGAAACTGAACTCACGAGTTCACTGCAAAGAGCTCTCTCCCCCTCCCTCCTTCCCTCCCTCATCCTCTCTCTCTGTCTCTCTCCGAAGACCAATCTATAAAACGGTCGGCATCTGCATTTTTGCTGTTGATGCCGACTGGTTTGCTGTTTATTGCGACTGTTGACGCTTGGGTAAATGTTCTTTATCTTTGACGGCTGATACCTCTGCGAATCTACCTAGGAATGACCAATATTGGTACAGAAGATCGTAAGAGGTTACGAAAGTTTCGCAAACAGCGATTAATGTTCATTTCGCCTCTCAGACATGTTAACGTAAAAAAAGTGTTTCAAAAATAACGCCACAAAAGTAAAACGGCAAATGAGGCTCCACTGAGGGGCATTCACCCGCTCTAACCAGTGGAGCCTGGGTTCTTCGAGGTGGAATCGTTGCTTATTTTTCGTTCCAACGTCGCGCATCTTACGCCATTACCTCGCCGTGGAGCCCATAGCAGAGCTCAGGTCAATATAATCTTCAACATTACTATCGTTAGTCATATCACGCATGCATTGTGACTTTTTCTAGATGGGGCCGACCTGACAGTTCTTTATCTTCCAGAATCACGCCAATGACGTGTATGCACACAGAGAGCTTGTTGTGCGAAAACGGAGGTGGGCTTTGGAGCAAAAAAATGGCGTCGGCGTCCGTCGGCAAGAAAAGACCTCATTGATTGCGTGGGTTATCACCCCCCTGACGTCTCCTTTAGATACCGCGTATGATGTGCTCCGTAGCAATGATGCCACTTTTGCTAACGAGCCAGGCGAGCTGCTAAAAAGACACGTGTAAGAGCGAGCCTGACGTTAAGCCTGTAACTATTTCCCCCTGGGCATTCGAGAACATGTGTGCACAAAATGAAACTTCATCATTTCTCAGCGACATGGTCCGAATGTGTGGGGAGAAATCGCAGACGGGTCCCGTGAACCCAAATAACCCGCAGCTATCGCAACCTTCCACGCGAGGGGACTGAGCTGTCCTCCGCAATTATTTTCGTGCGATAAATAAACTTGAAAGACCGAGGAACTCAATTTTTTTATCTATTTTCCCACCTAAACGTTTACAGGTGATGTTGCAAATGGTGAGGATCGATAGCTGGCGAGTCTTATGTCACAGAAAATAAAAAGAAAAGCCTAGTGTACCCGTTCCAACCACTGTGCAGCTGTTGGATACGTGCTTGCCTTTTCTATAATCCCGAGCCGTAATGTTTCTCCGCCCTGAATACGAGACAAAGGACGCTCTCTAGAAACATAGCAGAAAGGCGCATACGATCGAGCTTAATCAAATAGCGTGAAGCGTGTCGCCCTGATTAATCTACCGGACAGGCCTATGCCTACGATGACGCAGTCTAGAGAATGGTGGACGGCTCCACTTCAGCAGGGCTACCAGCGCTGAGGGTCGGCGTTCGCTCCAGCGTCGAGCGAACGAAAGAGCGGTGGCAGGGGGCGGGAGCGCGGCAATAAAAACGACACCCCCTTCCTTCACAAATCAGAGGAGAAACGTCGCTTAGGCGAAAGACCGGGGATCCCCGAGGGGGAAAAGTGGGGACGCAGCGTAGTTGAACGCTGCGGGCGTCGGACATCGATTACGGGTCGGCTTTCCGGTTCTTTCAGCAGGTTATGGGCTTGCTCGGGGGTCGGCTCGACTCGAGCTTTCAGCGGTGCGCGGGGACAAGTCTATATATGCGAGCGCGTCCACACTCTGTCGGCGGCCGTGAGGGGCCCTTTGGCCGGGTATTCATAGGGCGTGAAAAGTAATCGGCCTCTCGGGGCAACAATGGATCCCCACCGGCTGGGTGGGCGGCCGTGCGGTGGGGAGCAAATTCGCCTCGCTCCAAAGGGTAGATGGCAGAAGCACGGCGGAAAAAGTTGGAAGAGGGGTCGCGCGGCAACGGGGTGCGCTGCAACGCGGGCTCGAGTTCAATAATGAGAGGAACCATACGCCAAGTGATCCCGCTGAATTTGATTACTGGCCGTTGCCACGCGCAATATCCGTGCTTCCTTGCGTACTGTGCTTGAATGATGGTTATAGTTCGACATTTCCTTTCTAAAGGCACGTAGTTTTTGACCTGTTAGATTAGATTGCATGGCTTTCAAATAAAAAATAGGAATTAAAACATGTAGTATTTCCTCCACGCGCACATTATAAAATAAATTCACAATGGTGTCTTCAGCAAATGATGCATATTTTGCTGTAATGTCATGGATACAAGCAGTTTTCTTTCTTGACTTCCTTCAGTGTACGCAATATCTAAATGTTTCCGACACACTGCTCATGAGAGCTTTATTTCTTAGTGCTACAGAGATAAAAAGTTCCTTGAATGATTCCAATTTAAAAAAAAAACAAGGAGATTTCGGTAGATATCTGTGCAGTTATAATCCACTAAAGGTGCTTTGAGGTAAGTCCACCGTGCCGTGTATAGTTTGCCACAACTGGAAACTGCCACGACTAAACCTAGTACGGGTTCTATAGGATATGCACTAGCGAAATGACCCCAGTTGTGGACAGAGTTTAGGCTGACGCACTCATATCCGTCCATCCGCCCTCACCCCATTCCATCACAATTTTCGAAATGTAGAACGGGTAGCTTTTGAAATGAACATGTAGTGAAGCCAACAATAAGGAACCCCCAAGGGTGGCATATAGAAAGGGCTTTGTATAATTTTCATGTTCAACTTAATTTTTTTTTCAGCTGGGAAAGGAATTATGCCGGCTTTCCTTATTGTATTTGTGCAAATAGCCCATCATTGGCAGTAAGAACAAATGCGCAGCGAAGGCATCGGTTTGGTGCCGTGCTTGTGTACGGTACTCGGTCAGCACGCTGGTCCTAGACTATGTCGCAGACTTTCGAGTCACGACCCAGGAGTGCCTCCACCACCGTCTTTCCGAAGAGATAATTACCACGATGCTTAAATGCACGGTGCATTTACATGGACAGGAATGCACCATAAAAATCAGCGGAGTGACGTACAGCCATTCCTCTGGATGACTCGGTAACGCGTTATCTAAAGGATGTGGTTTCAGATCCAGCGTGGGGAAGCGTGTCTCTACGTTTCCTTTACCCCTCCGACTTAAAAATTATGCTTTATAAATACGAATTTTATTTCTTTTAGAAGGTCGTAGAGGCGGACCGAATGTTCGTCATAACTAAAAGGTTTTACCAAACAAACACCTATCCCGAAAGTGCAAATGCCCTCTGTCTTAACGACGACGATGGTTTATACGAGAAACCTTCTTGGGTGCGACAATCAAATGGTGAAGTTCCAAGGTAAAGGCCGCAGCAATCAAAGTCAAAGCGTCAACGATCAAGAGCGAACCGCCTGCGAGTCAAAGTTTAGGCTCAAGCAAACCCAAACGAATACCTCGTGAGAATACTGAGGCAACCCCCCCCCCCCCCCCCCCGGTTTCTTCGTGGTCATTAGACCAACTGCAACCCATTGTCCAATTGAACTCAGCCAGTCCAAAGCGAACGCTTGCGCAATGAACCCAAAGTCAATGCTGCGCGAGCGGGATGCGTTGATGGGGCAATAAAATAGACATCGGCTGTATAACGCGAAGGAATATGGTTCGATTCCGCCCCCGGGAAGCTTTTGTTTTTCGTGTTTCATCATCATTATCACCGTGTACCCTCTCATTGCGTAGAGCTGGCTTTCTTGCAGTGCGCTTTGTTTACGACACCGTTATCATTGAGGCCAAGAAAGGTCCTCTTTAATAATGCACGCTATCGTTGCCCAGTGCCCTTGCCCAAGCATTCCAGGTGTGATATATAGCGCGAGGAAGCGTCGCGACAAGTCCGTTTCCAAGTCTATCCAGAGCGGGCACTTTCATTTACACGTACCACAGGCTGTTAGCCTAACTTAAACACTGCCGCAATCCTTTTAGTGAAGTGCTGAAGCGAGCTTGATGTTTGGCCTCTGGGGTCCAGCGGGGGGCGTCACGCCTTCTAACTGTGACGTCCTGGGTTCGAGCCCCGGCAATTCTATTTGTTTGTTTTCTGTATTTTTTTTCGTTTATGTAACTTCTTTTATTGATCAGAGCTACGCATTCTTTCTGTAAATGAAGGTGGCTAAATATCTGTCAGGCCGGTTTACACGCGGAGAGGAGCCTGTCATCCCGTTTCGGTGAGTTCTGCATTGCACCGGAAGCGCCCGGCCTGAAGTGTCTTGGGAAGATAATGTCGCGAGAAGCGGTCGCAATAATGCAAGGTCCGCAAAAACTGGGAGGCATCTGGTGCCAAGAAAACTGAGGGCCATCCATCCGAAGGTACGCGTCTATGGAGCCTACCCATGCCGGATATTGATTGAAAATCGGTGTAGTCTGTGTTCACGTGCCGCACAGACTTGCTTGCTTGCTTGTTAGATGGCTCGTTTGCTCACCCTATTACTCAACAATCAAATGCGCTAGATTATCTAGGGAGGTATCTAGTGCCGTCGTATTTCAGTGAAGCAGCTTCAGGCGGAGGCACTTCATAATACATGGTCAGGAATTAGACGCACTTGTGCTTTATGAGCAGCATCACGGTCATTAGCGTTGGTGACAAGGCTAACAAAGCTTTTTCATGGGCGATTTACGCCTTATTTTTGTTAGGAGTTAGGGTATACACAACTAAGTTTGCCCTAAAATAGTAATATTGGAACGAAAATACTCTCGTCTTCGGAGCATAACGGAGAACTCGAACAGAGCGCGCAATTCGTGGGTTTTGCACCCGCTCGATAGATGGAGTAGCGATCCCGTCCCGCTTGAAAGACGCTGTATTTTTCCGCCGGAGCTGTGCCTCCTGTGCCTTCAGTTTATTCGGGGCTGGGTAGACGCGTTAGTCAAGGGAAGCGCCCGTGCTTAGCGCCTCACTGCACTACCAGCTAAACCTGTTAGAGATAGCAACGGCTGGAGCCATCGCTTCTGTAGCCATCGCTCTTGGAGCCCTGGACCGAGGGTTCCATTTGTGAATCACCTTTTCTTCATCACCTTCCCCCTGCCCCCTATTTTTCCTTGGATCATGTTTCGTTCATAAATACATTCTTGAAAGCCGCTGGCTATTCGCGCTCGCCGGAAGCATTTTAAAACGGAAATAGGTACACGCATAACGAAAATTTTGTAGTAGAGATATATAAATGTTCTGCTTCAACTTTTTGCAAACGTCTCTTGTATGTGACTGCAATCTTCTATAAGGCCGCAATGTGGCAAAACGTCGTTGAATTCTGAAAAAATGCATTACAAGTGTTTAGAAACTGCCCACAGCATTTCTTTCAGGCTATATTTACGAGGCTAACTAAAGCCTGGGATGCTGATTCCCTACCGGCACCCTATAGAAGTATGCATAAACCATAGGCCTCCCGAAAGCGGGAAATCGCGGGCTGTTCTCACGAGTCTACAGCGTGGTGCCCTTACGTACACTGTATTTAAGTTGCCGGAGCGCAACTGAGCATGAAATGTTACATGGTGGCTTGAGAGCATGGCCGGGTACGTCTGCTCAAGTCGGATTTCTGTCTCAAATCAGGGCATACAACGGGCTGCAAGCGCTTTCTGTATCTGTAATCTAAGAAGGACGCGCTTCTCGTTCTGGTACCCTTGCATTACTCGAACAAAGCCTACGGAGAGGTCAGGCACCGAGCTCTTGTTGAGATACTACGCTGGCTTGTGTGCGAATGTTTACACATCGCGAATATTTATTCGTCCAAGCTAAGAGGCAGGCACCGGTATTTATTTCTACCTACCGCGTGTGGCCCTAAAACTCCGTTCTGGCGCCACTATTGTTCAACGAGGCAGTTCTCCGGATCGCTTCGTTTGTGAGTTCTTTCAGATGTGAGTGGTGGCCTGTCTATGCGGAAGAGGTCACCCCCGTGGTGAAGGGTTAAAGGTATCAAACCCGAAAAACGAACTCTTCAGGGGCGTCTCGACCGCTCTTAGACTGTGATGATAAGTTATGAGTATTGCACTGTCTGTATTTTTAAGTCACACACTTAGGTAAACGCAAAATACTAACGCGACAAGCATGCAATACCACGTAACCTGGTTGGAAATTTGCGTATAATTATTCCCAACCAGCCCGCCGAATCATACGAAGTGAGACCTCGACATTTTCTTTCGCTCAAGAAAGGGGGTGAGCTGGTCTCAAAAACCTCCTTCAGCAGACCGGGCGGGCTTCAGGACCACCCGATTCGTACACCGGCGGGTATTTTATGGGCCTGATTTCGTTCCCTGCAGCCTCGAATAACGGGAGCGGAAACTAACATCATGGGATCCGATCGGGGGGAGGAGGCCGGGGGAGAGAATTTTGACGTTTGCACTTTCTTCGTGTCCAATCGACAGTGGGGGCGGGAGGGGATGTGTCCGTGAAAAGCACCTGCGGCGTTTTTTCCCCTGCAACATCCAACGCCGTAACACGCGACGCACGTGCAGCAGGCGATCCGGAAACGGGATGCGGAACGGAATAAATATGAGAACGCGGGACGCTGCTGCGGCCGAGGGGCCAGGAGGGGCGCGCAACGCGCGTTCGGCACGTGCCCACCACGTGCGCGATTGTGCGCCACGGATGTACGGACACACCGGTTGAAACGAATGGGAATATATGTGCGGCGGTACTGAGGCGACTGCTTCGCAGCGGTCTCTTTCGAGGTGGGGTGAGCGGGCAGCAAATAGATAATTTTATTACGGCTGAATCCATTCGGCATTGCATGAACCTTGGATCATTACATCGTTGACAATGAAGCTTGTAGAATGTAACCAGATGCCTTCTAGAATGGTGGGCATTCTACAGCCGCTTGCTTAGAGGGACCAGACAACCCATTTTTGTGGTGTATATTATCTCTATCCCAATTGAAAAGGGCATTACTTTAAAACACCTTAGACCGAAACTGTTTCCCTGGTTGGCCCCCTGGAAACGTTTTCAACGCGGAGTGTTAAGTCCGTAGGTATGTTACCAAAAGGAATGCTGCCGTCCATATGTATGGTCCAGTAGGTATGTTACCAAAAGGAATGCTGCCGTCCATATGTATGTCCATAGGTATTGTCCACGTCCATAGGTATGTTACCAAAAGGAATGCTGCCGTCCATAGGTATGTTACCAAAAGGAATGCTGAAAACCATGACAGGGAGCCCCGCAGCAACGTACTCTTAAGTGTACGTAAAATGAAAACAGGTGCTTCAAACTCGCCTCCAGCTGAAACAGTAGTAAAATATAGTTTTAGGGGCGAAGCTCCTTCGGGCCTGCGGCTGTTGGCGTCTCGTGTCGTCGTCGTAATCGTCGTTCGTCTCATGTAGTCACGGTGCTAAAACACCGGGAAACTCGTTTACGACTCTTGCATGAATGCAACAGGTACTAAAAAAACACCGGCACACTCGTTTACGCTTCGCGCTGGAGCGCTTCGTAACGCGTACTAAAAAAAAACACCGGAACACTCGTTTACGCCTTGCGCTTGCGCTAGAGAACTTCGTGCTTCAAAGACAAGGGACCTTTGCAGCATGCAGAGCTGCATACCTGTACCCCTAATGGTTTCATCTCCGTCTGCAAAACGTCAAAACGCCAAGAATACACTTATACACTAGATGCTTCGCCCCTCACCAGGTTCATGTTAGTAGAGATCACCGGAATTTTTTTTTTTGTACCCAGTGTCGAGAGTGCAGTACCGACGGCACTCTAGCTGATGGCTGCAGGCAGGGCTAGAGTGCCGTCCGACGACATTCGAATATTTAAGACTAAGCTAGCACCCACTGTAGCGTTTGTCGTTGTAGTCTAGAGGATCCGTCTTAGATTCGTGATCCCAAAGACGGTGGTTCGAGACCGCCTTTTGCCTTATTTGTTTTGTTTTTTTCATCCTTACCTTAAAGTATAATTTTTCTGGCTTAGGATAGTTTGGGTGTTTTTTAATGCGTTCCTTGTGTGCGTTAGTTCCTGCTATGCTATGTTTAGGTTAGGTTTGCTTGCTTTGCGTTATCTAGAGCGATGTAGTTCTAAGCCGCGGTAATTTGTTATAACACACCGGTGGACAGTCGATATAGTGGAGTGCTTATAATACCGTCGGACGGCACTCTAGACACGGCCTTTTTTGTATACTTTTATGTGGTTTTGTAATCACCCATTCAACCGACGGAGTTGTTCACAAAGTTTAGTGCCAGACTAAAATTATTCATCCCATTTATCTAAAAATATTTTTGTGCTAACCACACTGCATAAAACTCTTACTTTCATGTGAGCTATGAGATTCATAAGATTCATACCCTCCACAAAAACTGTTGTCTGTCCCTTTAGCATTTTTTTTCTCGTCCATGCAGCAGCACGCCCTAGGGCGCCTGGTAGGCCGTTGCTTGCAGCAGGTTACAGCTATACGTCCCGGAATTTCAAATCCGTACACACGACTATCTAGAAAAAATAGTATTATAACTTTGTGGAAGTGGTTGTCCCAAATCGTTTGAGACTACCACATCACTTAAGACGGCATACATACCGACCAGCGGTACTGTCGACGTAGCCGCGCGCGATGTTTACCGTTTCTAACGCGAAATCGTCGCCCGTGTTCAGCACCTTAGTGCTGCTGGAAAAATTCTGAACCTCCATTCAGCATATTTCCGCAAAGAAATCTGCAATTGTTTCTTTGCCAAAATCTGTAGGGCAGAGCTCTATACAGGGCCCACACGTAGTATATAATACTGCACGATTGCGAAAGAAAAAGACTTCAATGCGGACAAGAACTTTCTAACAACATTCCACCGTACTAACACACATATTAAACATTTCATCAGCTATGTTAATAAATATGAGGGTAGAAGTCAATTTTGAATGTGTCAAATATAAAATTAAACCACACTCCGGTTTCAAGCGGCGAAGCTGCACGTCGGTCTCAAGGGGCACCGTAGTGGATGATAAACTTCGGGATTTTTATCACCAGCTCAAATATTGTGCACTCTGGTGTTTTATTGCAAACTTTTTATGCTCGTCATAAGGGAAAAAATTACTTGGTCTTTGTGAGCAGCGGATGTCCCAAAAATTCCTCGTGCCCAGAGGCGAACCGAGAGACGTGCGGTGAGAGTCAGCTGTTTTAACCGCTACTTCAAACCCTTGTCATGTGGGCCGCAGCTCTCGAGGTACTCTTAAGTCTCCTAGCGGGTTTTGAACACAATGGCGTGATGGCTTTCCCTGGCGATACTTCACTGATTCACGGCGTGTTTGTAGATCTCTAAAGCTAACACAACGCAGATTTGTAGCTTCTCTGGGCGGAGTTTCGAGTTGTCTTCGAGCTTGTCACGCACGCTCAGCGGGATACGCCAATAACGATGACAAGTGCCGCCAGTGGCACGAACGGGGATCGATACAGGGACACAGGGTGAGAAACAGGTGGCACATCCACTAATCATTGTTTGTTGTAGTTCGCCTTCAACGCCTACCGTATACATATATAGGTTGGGGTTGTTCGTGAATTATGGATTCGCTGCTTCTAATTACCCAAGCAAAAGGATGGCCTTGAAGACAAAGGAAATTTATCTGCAATCATCTACATCTGCCCGAGAGAGAGAGAAAACATCTTTATTTGTCCTGCAAACGCGACGCGGCCTCACGTCGTGTCAGCCGGCCACTCGGCTTCCGTCACCTACTCATGCGTTACCCCCGGGTGGGGGTGACACTTTCTTGCGTTGAAGCTCGAGGGCGTCCGACACTTGCTGGACGGCCATGTGTTGTATCACGTAGTCTTTGCACGCCGCCGCACTGACAAGGTACTGCGAGATAGTCAAAAAGAGGAAGCATTGGAATTGACCACCAGGTAACGAATTCCGCCTCGGCAAATCCGATGGTGCAGCGCACTTTACTATAGCACAACTCCATTGTACCGGACTTTTGAATATTGTTTTAAGACCTCGGAGTTCTGCCAACGGCATCGGACATCCAGTCCGTGAACTAGATCCCTCTGGCTAACAAGAAAATACAAAAAATACGCAACTACTCAAACATCCATTCACTCGTGGGGAAGGGTATTTCACCTGCACCCTCGCGTCCCCTGGAATTCCGTCGCCGCCCCCGTGATCGCATCCTCCTGAATAACAGGTTGGTCGAGAAAAACAAGCCGTGTCTTGCCACCCCCCACACTGAATGAGTTGCCTCAGCCAGCGGACATGGCTGTGTGGGATCACGATACGAATGACAGCGGAGCTCCAAGAGCGAGCGTTTGAGACCAGCGTACGTGCAAGCAGGTGTTCTTTTCTACGCTTGGCTCTATCATTTCATTCCCCTCTACTCCCCTTAATCTGCACTGGTTTTATGCAGGTGAGCTTCCTGTCGAGCTCACAATATCCTCAGTGCACTTCATTTCCTTTTTCCTCAAACCACAAAGAATAAGCAACGCTCCTTCCCCGTTCCCGTGCGCCGCGATATATGTGGGAAGACAGGTGGCTGAACCCTACGGCGAACGTCTGTCCGGATTGCTTGTAGCCCCGTCGATCCCTTACACCATTACTCGGCGCCTGAGCTACGCGTACCACGGCTTGAAGGTTACATGTAGGTGTGCTTACGTGCTTTGAGTGAAAAATTGTGACTTTCTCTGGCGGCACCTCCCTGGTACATTGTGTGTGTCATGGTGGCACAATGAACCATAACACAGATTTGCAGCTTGTAGCTACGTAGTTCCGAATGATCTCCGGATTGGTAACATACCCAGCATGGGGGATATGCAAGTAAAGATGGCCGCTGCTGTTTGAAGCTCTCGGCCTATTCACCTATTTTTTATCGCTCTCTGGTTTTCCATTTACATCTATAAGCCACAGCTACTGTATTCTTAACCCGCGGTTTGCAGCGATACCCTGTAAAGTGGCTGCACTACTAAGCACAGTTGCACTGCTGGGAAAAGATTTCTTAGCAGACATATAAACGGTCTGACATGAAAACATTGCTGCGTGGCGGGGACAACATATGTGGGGAGCCATGGTTAGGAATAAAGACCGAACTATTTACTAGGTGGTCGTGGTGGTACCAGTGAAATGACTCATATCTACTTATGGGGACTGACCAGGAAATGGGCGCCTTACCGAAAGAAATTATGTAGTTTTTGTAGGGAAAGAAAAACATCAAAATATTAGAATGTATTAGCACTAGATGTCTAGAGAAATCAAAGTAAGGAGATTATAGAAAGAAATAAAAAAAGGTGAAAACGAACACCATTGAATGAACATTATGAAGTAAGAATCACGAAGACAGAATGTGGTACAGACGAAGCAGTGAGCTACGCGCGCATAGGCTTGACAGGGGAATCCAGTAGGGCCAAATGATAGGGCCAAAACACGGCAGACGGCCTGGTTCTAGGATGAATGAATGTAACTCACGGCAAAGATCCCCGTGGCAGAATCCCAGTTCTATCGCCCCGAATGACAAAATCAGTGTAGCGCGTATATGGCCGTCGTTGTTGTTGTTGATCCTTTTCTAGTGGCACATACCCACGTGGGGGATTGGCTAAGAAACGGGGTGGCTTTTTGGGGCTAAAACGCCCACCTCATGGCCCTATATAATCAGCCTGTAGGAATTGGGGAAATGGTTACCGAATTATATATTAAGTCTAAAGAATGAATCAGTGAATGATGTCATTTTTGGGAGAAAAGGCTAAAAATTTTGGCCGAGTTAGCAGGACATGCGTCTGGTCTCTGATATGTACGCGTGAATGGCCGCAATAATCCCTCTATGACAAAACCCCAGGGATGTGGCCCCGAACGAAAGAAGCACCGGCATCGACAGAGGAAGGCCAATACGTTGAATTGGTGCGGAAAGAAAAACCGCGGCAGTACAGGAAAAAGTGTTCAATTGTTTCAATTTCACCGCAAGCAGCACAAAGACCGGAGAAGGTGAGACCAGCGCGATGCAAATAAAAATTAAGCTGCGGTATTCTGCATCTGATACTGGTTAAAGTGACCTCACACTGGCGGGACTCGCAAAATCTCGCATTCCAAGTGTGAGCAAGATGGGCATAGTCATCCAAGCCTGTGATCGTACCTTCCTGTGTCATCCCTAGTCGTAGAAATCTGCGGAACCTTGCTCGCGCCAGGAGAAATGGGGTAGGGCTGAGGTCCACCGTAGGGCCATCTAAAGCTGAACCGGCCAAAGAGTCAGCCGTTTCATTGAGCCATAGGCCCCTGTGCCCTGGGACCCAGATGAGCCGGATGTCGCGTAAATGGGGAGACACAAGGCGGCTGAAGGTACGGATAAGTAATGAATTTTTTGGGGATGTTAGCACGGTACAAACCGACAGGGAATCAGAAATAATAGCAAGATTTAAATATTGTGGAGGTAATTTATTAAGGCCATAACTATAGCAAAAAACTCAGCTTCGAATGTAGGGGTAAAATCAGGTAAACGACAAGAAAATGACCAATTAAGATGTGTGCTGAAAATTCCCACGCCCGCCCTCTCCGCACGTTGCGATACATCCGTCATGACAAAGCTCGCGCAAGGTACGCCAACCGCTTCGTCGTCGTCATCGTCGTTCTGGAATCGAGGCGCTCTGCGGCATTGCCCAACCTGCGCCCCGTAACAATATAAGGGCCTTAGGGCCTTTATAATGACATTTTTTTGTGCGGCGGGACTGCGAAAAATGAAGTTTCACAGCGGATCTGATAGCCTCCTTCAGTCCGCAAAGAAATGCCTATGCGTTTACAGAAGAATAAGGGGAGAGTATTTGCGAAGACACAGCGCCAGTCCCATCAGCCCTCGTTTTAATATCAGAGCTGTTGTACAAGCCGTAAGTTCGCCGTTGCAGGCAAAAATACAAAGAAAATGCCGAGCCCTTGTGAGCTCGTGCCTCGCGGTGACCGCTGAGTCTCCGGCTCCCGCAGTGTTTTTAGCAAAAAAATATATCCTCCAGCGCTGTCATCAAGCGCTACCGCGCATGTAATGCTTGGCATGAGGAACACGACATCGATGCATATGACGCTGACTACTACTAGCACAGTGGAGAGCAACGACGAACATGTAAATAAACAATTTCAAACTTGGACAAACGCGCGGTGATGTGTCCTTCAGTACTCACGTGTAAGGAAATCATGCAGCTTTGCTATCGTTACACCTTTGCGCGACTTGGTGCAAGCTTCGCCAGTTGAGCTGGTGGAAGCCAGAATGCTGAGGATGACTTTGCATCCACCACTCGCCGCGAAGAAGACTCAGACCTCTTCGATGCGTATGACGACGATTACTAGCCCCGCAACTATGCAAATAAACAATGATACTGGAACTTGACTATGTGTTCGGCAATGCTCACCTACAGCAGCTTTGCCATTCAAGTCTTGCCCATGAGTGCACGCTTCCCTGATTTTTTTGTGTTTTTAGAGATATTTTTTCATTGAAACAAAAAAACAAATTCCTCGGGGCGCTTAAATCTGCCTAAGTGGTTCGAAGACGAAAGCCTGGCGATACCTATTAAACGGGCGCTAAAGGCTGAATGAAGTTTTGTTTTAACTGAAAGATTATACGTTTCCTAGCCCTCCCGGCTTCTGTTCGACGAGCAACAATGCGTTATTTGCTGATAAATAAGTAAATAAAGGTGCCATTTTTCTCTCCTGATGTCCTTTCATTTTTTAGTGACACGGCCATTGCGTCACAAAGTAGGAGCGACGCACCGGCATGATCTAGAGCGTGAACGTAACGCTACCGTCCACAGCGTACGGTAAAGCTACCGAACAGTTCAGAGCGTAAAGCTACCGTTCACAGTGTGATACCGTTCACAGCCTGAGGAGGCTGGCTTGGACTTCCATGATTTGTCAACGTCGGGACGAGAAAGGCTCTTAAAAGACCTAGCGGCCACTGCCCGCGCCTACACCGACCACCCACACCTCATCGCGCAGGCCGTGAGCGAAGCCTCTTGTGAGTTGTGAAGCGACAGCGCCGTGTCGAAATATCGTGCAAGCCTGCCTGCCAGGCGCGTCTTCACGGCAGTCAGGCGGGCGCACTTCACCACACCTTGTCTGCGATCACGATCATCTCATATTCCCGCCTTTCGCGAAAACGAACCTAGCGTCAAACGACCATTCTCTTTCCGGCAGCCATGTCAAGCAGTCCTCGCTACGTTGACCGGGTCTGGGTTTGGGTCTCTCGGGCCCGAACATAACAAGGGCAGAGCTATGCGATGCACGCCTTCACGGATTGTTTATCAGCAGCGGGTGATAAACAATCCGTAAAGGCGTGCGAGCAGCGGCGAACCGTAAACGGAAGAGCGCAAGGTTGGAACAGTCGGATACGCACCTGCAGTAAAGAGAGAGAGAGAGAGAGAGAGAGAGAGAGAGAGAGAGAGAGAGAGAGAGAGTAACTTTATTGGAGACCAGCGATGTTAGCCGAGCCACCGCGCTGGCTTGCTACGCTAGAGGATAGAAAAAAAGAAAAAAAAAACAATAATAGTTTTAGAAATTAAATGTAATTTGATGCGCCCAAAATTTTCAGTGACGTGCAAAATGTTTTTGACAAAACTCCCACCTCCCCTCGCGGGAACCCCTGTGTAGATGCGACGCATAGGCGGAGCGGCGAAGGGACCGCGTTTTATAGTGCGCATAACGTTCAGGGGACTGCGTAAGCCGGTCCCAGTCGATGACGACGTTTGCGTACTTGTAAAGCGGCGTGGACTCTAGGTGTTTGAGCCAAGCGTGGATGTTGCTTCGCCGGAGAACGGCACACCGGTTATATGCGCAGCGCGCCCGAAGGAGAGGAAACCGCGGAAGAGAGAGTACTGCACATGCGCCGGCCGCAGCGCGTCTGCCGCGGCTATGACGCAACACAATCCAACACAATCCACTTTAATCCGATCCAATCCAAATCCAAGCCAAGCCAATCCAATCCAAGCCAATCCAATCGAATCCAATCCAATGCCCCTCGCTATAGTGCCTAGAATATTCTAGGCACTATACCCTCGCGAGAGAGTGTTCGCTATCGGAGAGGAGAGGGGGTGAGCGGCGGAGAGCGCAGCTGGCGCGGCGAGGAGAATGGGGGAGGGGTGGACAACGCCTACGACGACGACGACGACGCCGGAGGGACAAGGCGAGTGAATCGGATGCTCTGCATCTAAAAAAGTAGCTTTCACTATTTTTTTCTCGCCATGAGGTTCGAACCAGGCACGGGTACACTCCTCCAATAGCAACATGCGCGCCCCGACAACGGAACATTAGCTCAGGCGTGTCCCTTGACCGCATTTTTTTCATTTTACCAAATCCATCCGGGGTTATTTCTTTCAAAAGCTCGGGCACTCACCGTGGGAGGTTATTGACTTCGATAATTGCGCACTAATGCTTTTCCAGGACGAAACTGATTGCAGGATGGCTGACTGAAGCGTGAGGGAAGCAGCCTGTCTCGCAGTGTATAAAATCTCTAGTCTGCGATTTTTTAAATTACATCAGTTCACGGAAAGCTTTGATTTCCATTTATTTCACGTGGCCAACCACTCAGGAACTGTATATTTGAGGAAAAATTTATACAGGCTTTTCCAATGAGCTCCCACTGTTCACAGCTTGTGTAGCGTCGCAAACCGTAGTACCCAGAGCGTACGGGGCGACGTCGCTGTTTTCACGCTTCTGGCGTTTTCTCTCTTATTAAAAAACTGCGAGTTATCAGAATGGTGTATTTAGATTCTAGGTGCTGTAGTTTTGTCAGCTTGTCAACTTGTTTCGACCCTTTAGTGTCCCTTTCACAATTTTTTTTCTGCTACATTATATTTACTGATCTTTCTTCGCTTTCACTTCTTTCTCTTTTGACGCGAATTTCTTCGACTGGCGTTTTCTCTGCTTAACTGTGTTTGTTTCTCCTTTTTCGTCTTCCAAACGTGTCGCTCGTGCATCGAAAGCCTTATTGGCATACCTAAAAGACACAAGTCTTGATCAGACTTTGTAATTAGTTAAAATCATATGTATTCCTCTTCATCATTATAATGATCATCGTCATCGCATTCATCTGGCGTAGCAAGCCAGGCATCTTAGCTCGGTTGGCATCGCCAGTATTCATTAAAGATCGTTCTCTCTCTCTCTCTCTCTCTCTCTCTCTTCTCTCTCTCTCTTCGTTTTCTTTTCTTCGTCCTACAGTGCACATACAACAATCTTGTGTATTGCATGCTTCACACGACAGGCATCACTTAGTACAAATTGTTGAAGGCTTGCATTGCAGCTAAGCGTCGGCTTCCGATTTTGGCTGTCAAGTGGCCTACTTACGCATAATGACGCCCAATGACGCAATATTGTAGCGCCATCATTACAGTGACCGACATATTACATTTCACGCGAATTTCACCTGATTGGATGTCTGTGGATTTGTACATTCCACTTTTGATATCACCGTTCACGCCGACGGTTCACGGTATTCCCTTTTGATGTTATTGCCTGTTAGAAAATTTGTAGATTCAGTAATATTGTTCAAAATTTTTGGTTATCATGCTACGGTCACGCACTACAGTTCCTCAACGCTTGTTCTGCGAACACATTTATTAATGTAATTTCCATTGCCTGCAAACTATATCTTAGGGAAACTCGATTTATTCTATCCCATCGATACTATCACCTGATAAGTTGGGAGTACGGACTCTCTTTCGTGCAGGCTAAATGAGCAATTCGCCATTATAGTAGCTATACCAAACAGTAGCGAAAGCAAGTCAGTAACAAAAATCAAGCTTCCCAGGTGCAGCACTTTCGCCGTCACACCTCGCCATAATCGCGGCTCAGACAATAGAACGAATGAGCAGTCTGTTTACTTTTGCTTGTTATGTAAACGCGCAGAAGCGACAGTGGCACAGAGGGGAGCGACGTGGGAGTGGCTGGGCATTCATCACTTTCGTCGTGGCTTGGCGGCCCCGTATTGCACGTCGCTGCACCTTTGCGCTTGAAGCCAGCAGAAGCAGCGCGTGCACATACACACACAAAAAAGTGCTGTGCTGCCCCTATTTGGGGCGCCGTGGGTCCGGAAGAGGATAAAAGATGGAGATGAGGGGATGAAGAGCGGGCGGGGGGAAGTGAGCGTTTAGTCGCATGGCCGGTCGAGTGCAGGTATATACAAGGCGAAGGGAGACGAGGAGTGCTTTTGGTATGGAGTCAACGTGGCGTGCAATACTCCTCTTCATGGCAGCGTCCCCGTATTTGCCTGCATGCATCACTTGCTTGCAACAAAAGGAGCAGCGATGAAGCGGCACCATAAAGGGCGGTAGGAGGGACGGGAATCTCGAATTTGCTTCGTCGTGTCGGCATTGTTCAGTGAGTGCTCGGCAGTTTTCTGTAACTTTTCAATTTTCCAGTGTTTGTTATACGCGAAGCGCATTTCGCCAAACCCAGCACAGTTTTTTGTGTGTGTAACCTGCGGTGTCGATTTAGTAGCTTTTTTTTAAAGCCAGTTTTAGCACCCTAGTGCCATGCAGCTGCAAACACACAATTCACGGATAGAAACTGTGCATGAACAGAGGTACAAATAAATTAGTAAACCACTCACTAAATAGTAATTGGTAAAATGTCCACACGTGTCGTTTTTGCCAGAGCAAAGGTAACGTTCGGCATATTTGATGCGGACCAAAACTGCATCCCACCTGTTATAGAGAGAGACGGAGAGAGAGAGAGAGAGAGAGAGAGAGAGAGAATAAACTTCTTTATTAATAAAAATTGTGGGGGTGTACGCCATGTGCTACAAGTAGAAAATACAAATATATTTCAGGTATTACAGTTGTTTTAAAAAATTGCGGGAAAATCCCGCCATCTCCACGAAGTGATGATGATGAGAGGGGCGAAGCTAAAATGCTTATCGGCAAAACCGTTTAAACATTCGCCCACCACATCATATGAAGGACTCGACACGTCAAGCTTTTCACCGCTCCGTTGACAAGCCCGTCGACGACGTCGATGTTTGTGGTGATTATGTAGGGCTTGTTTGGGACGATGAGAATCTCCTGGGTAAGTTGCCGGATTTGGTGTGTGACATTTTAGCCACCTTGGCTGTCACCTTCTGCAGAGTGTCTTGTGTCGCGTGACCCCGGTACGTGTCTCCAGCTCGCAGGCGACGAACGACAACCTCTCCTTGTTCCTCTCCTCCTGTTGGGTAGCAACAACGCGTTGAACGTTTTGCCCTGTAAAGGTAAGTTTGACATCCACCTAAATGCAGCCATACGTACTTACTTACTTACTTTCTTACTTACTCCACCTTGGGGATTTCCCCTAATCGGTCTGGTTAACACCTGTCCTTCACTTCGAGTTGTTGCTCAATTCGCTTTCGCGCTACTAACGACTAGCCTCTGTTTAGCTCATTTGGTAGAGCGACTGCTCCGGTTAAGCAGTGGTCCCGGGTTCGAATCCTGGACCAGGACGAATTTTTCTTCAACTGCGAAGTTTCCGAGAAAGCTGTGTGCTTTCGTTTGTAGCCATTTGGCTGCATTTAGGTGGATGTCAAACTTACCTTTACAGAAACTTACTCCACCTTGGGGATTTCCCCTAAATCTGGTCGGTTAACGTTTTGGCCTCTTCGGCCAATCTTTGGTTGGCCAATCCCTAGAGGGATCCTGCCACAATCATCATCGTTCCGCCGTGTATGGCAGCAACGAGTGATGAGACAGGGCCCGATCAAGAGTCTTGAGCTCGCAGGCAACGAACGACAACCTCTTCTTCTTCCTCTCCTCCTTGTTGGGTAGCAACGAACGCGTTGAACGTTATGACCTCTTAGGCCAATCTTTGGTTGGTCAATCCCTAGGAGGATCATGCCACAATCATCATCAGTCTGCCGTGTACGGCCGGGACAGGGCCCAAGCAAGAGGAGCTTCGCCCCTAAAATCTACAGCCGCGACCGGCCCCGTATTTGAGCCCGTAGTTCAAGATGCCCTCTTATGTTCCAGAGGGGGCCACGACGTATTCGCAATAAAAGTTTCTTCAGAACAGACAGCAGAGGAGGGAGGGACAGGGCGCTATGAACAAACTACTATGAACCGAGTAGCGTACACTCTTAGCAAAAAAGCTGGTAAAAGGGTAGCAACCGGCTGTATTTACTAACTTTACTACCCCACAGAACGGTACGTTAGTGCTGAAAATAAGTATGGACCCTAAATGCTATCGTTACTAGTCTAGACCCTGCACTTAGTAACTGAGTTTGATACTAACAAAATTCTACGACTTATTGAGCATAGGACTTTCCCCACTCCACCTCATTATTTAAAAGTTTTTGCAAATCTACATGCTTACTTGTATAAGCTCACATTAAAAAGTATAATTCCAAAGTAAATGCTAAATACTTTTTTTGCGACAAGCCAGCCGACTCAATCAGAGCAATTTCCGCTGCTGACTATAAAAGCAATTAAGGTAACCACAGTATGGTGCGCCCATGTCGTGTGGGCAAAACGATGGTCGGGGGCAGCAGTACGAAGTCCACGATGAGCACTGCGACGCCAGTACAGCAGCTCAAACAAGTAAATGTGCGTGGGGAACTAACACAAGCATGAAAACTCTCCGAAACGAAAGAAACGTTCCACGTATAGACTAGGTGAGGGACCAGATGTGCCAGTTCATTAATTCTGGAACGCATCGAATTTGGAGGGAAAAGGAGATGGCGAGGTTCGGAGACACAATATCACTCCTTTTGGGGCATCTAGCAGTCGAGGTCTTTGACTGGAGATGGCGGTTCTTTAGCTCCAAACTGTGGAAGTCCAGGGCATTAGAATGTTTATAAGCCCCCCCGCCCCACCCCCGGCCAAGTAAACCCCCGTGCTCTCAATTATCAGGCGCAGACACGAAGGAGCCCCGCCTGGTCACCAGAGCATTGGATACAGCAGGAGCATGCTGGTCGCCTCCGTCGCATTCAGAGCCATTGCACTCGCTTGCTCGAGCTTGCTGCGAGGAGGGCGCCAACCTCCGTTGGCGCCCTCCTCGTGAAGTGGCTGATGGCGTAGTTTCGCCGGTTCGGTAAGGTGCGCCTCTTGGGTCGTAGTTGGCGTGAGCATGATGCTCGGGGCCTCGATCAGCCGCCCTGGTCGCCTCGTGATCCGCGGTTATCGCCGGGGGTCATAGGGAATTCGCCCCTGCTCGGGATGTCGCCCTCATATCGACGAGCGCAGTCTTGGTGTAACCCTTTCAACGCACGCGTGCAGCCAGCGCAGTTTACTATGGCTAGTAGCTGGTCACAGATGACCACTTGTCGTTGTCGTGAGTTGCCCGGATCAGGATGGTGAGCTGCGCCACCGTGCTTCCGGAACGACGATCGCAGTAGCAGATGCGATAGCCTCCAGGATCTTTTCATGTGGCCGCGAAGCAGAGTCATTGAAGCTGCTTGGTTGCGGTTCATAGTTTCGCCGCAACCAGGTTCACTTGGTGATTCCCGTGAACTGATTCCAAGTGCCGGCGCGCCGATCGGAGGCGGAGAATCCCGGAATGGCCAACACCAACAGAGAAACCAGCGCCGGGAGCAGAACTGCCACCGGCGTGCAAGTGGGAATGGCTCCCTCTCGCGACGGTCACCCACGCGGTATTTTAGTAAGAAGCCTTCACGAGCGTCAGCGACGTCCGAATCACCGGATAACCTCAAGCTGGGCCGCTCCGGGCCGGCCGCATCAATGAATTTTGTGTTAATGAGGTCCTTGGAAAGCCCGGTGACCTGGCCATCCGCGAGGACGACGCAGGTGTCGCTAAGCGGGCTGCTGGGTGTCTACAATCGTCCCTCAAGGGAATCTCTCATGAGCTCCGCCAGTTTTTCCTGGCGATGAGAATCCTCGCCAGCTGTGCGGACGTCTAGGTCGCAGACCAGCGGTCCACACGCAGAGTACACATTCGCCACATTGTCGGCCTCCACAGCTCCCTTGCTCTCACCGGGGAGCGCAGCGGTCTCGTCGTTCCGGATGACGGTGATATCAGGGCTCCCCGCTCCGGTACTCTGAGCAGCAACAAGGGAAGTCACTGCGGAGGGTCTGGCGAAGGAGTCGTAAGAACGGATCAAGGGGACCTTTTCGTCGTATGCAAAGCTGGTGAAGGAGTCAGCTTCCAGCTCGTCTAAATCGATCATGGTCTGGACGCGCTTGTCAAGGACCTTCGTTCTCTCGTACTTGGAGTTGACGGCGAGCAGGTGCCACCGGATCTGCTCGGTCAATGAGTCAGGATCCTGTAGTAGTGATTCAATTGCCGCTGCGCCCCTTGCGACGGCTTGACTCACGAAGTCACGGTGGCGCCATAGCTCCTCCATGGCAGAAAGTGGCGAAGCCGGCCACCCGGGTGGCTCCGGCACGAGCCCGAGCGGCGAGCGCGTTCGAGGACGAGGCTTCCAGAATCAGCTGGATCCAAAGGGATCCCCAGCCTAGCGTACCTCGGCGTCCTCCACCGCGTCAAGTAGAGTCTGCTCGTAGTTCCATCTCTCGGGTTTCACGCCCCCGAAAGTCACGTAAAGCGACGGAGAAAAGAGCCTAGCAGCTGTTCGTCCGGTTCCTGGGGCAGAATACGAGCCACTGACCCGAGCGCGAGGAGCGAATCTATGCCCGTGCCTCCGTGCTCGTGCCAGCCACCTCTTTATTTTCGTTATCATTAACAGTTGGCGCAGCTTCGTCTTCCACACAATTAGCTGTCGCCCCCTGCCTGCGCCCATTTTTGTGTTTATTTCCAACAAGGGATTCGTGGGATTACTACAGAAAGGAAATTTAGCAGTCAACGACACCAGTTAAATGCACCCTTGTCTTTTCACAGGCATATAATAATCATAAATAAAGGCATGCAATGTAAATAAACCAGAATGTGAAATGCACTTTACCCATTAAATTTGTACAACCGTTCCATTTGCAAGAAAGCGAGCATTTTTGCAATGTACAGAATTTTATGGAAATTTTCGCAAAACTTGCAATAATGTGATGAATATAATGGCTAGCTGTGCTGTTGACGGTGCAGTCTGTGCGCGCAGCAGCACTAAGCCTTTGTATATGGGCCCGTACAAGCACGTATGACGTCCTTCTGCGGAAGACCATGTTTGGCATAGTGTACGATACCCCCAATCAAAATAACTGGGCGGCCTCATTGATGCTTCTGTGAAGCTATTCTTATGTTGGTAAAAAATTGCTGAAATGGGGCAGGATTCCGACGGATATTGTTTGTTTACGTAGGGTGTTTGGAATTTTTTTGAAGAAGACGATGGGTCGCTGATAGAGGCCTTGTTTGTTGAACAGCAGTGTCCATTTCGAGCTTGGATGGCATTGTGTGCCTCAAAGAAGAGATTGCGGAGTGCATTTCTATTTGGTAGGGTGGGGCTTGGAGGAGAAAAGCGAACGGAAAGGTTGGTAGGTCGGTCGGGTGGAGAGCCCGATATGCTACTTCCGCACTGGGGCAGGGGAGGTTGAGAGAATAAAAGAAAGGGACGGCCAAAAGGAAGACATAGGAAAGTGAACGCGCGCGCACTTCTAGTCCTGTTGGAGGTACTATGTTCGTTCGTGTATACCCGTATCGCTCAGGAGACGTCGAAGGGCTTCTGTCGCCTTCTGTGATGCCGATTGGTACTGAGCGGTGTTCCTGAGATAGCCTCCACCGTAAACGGTCGATTGTACAACCGCCTAAGCTCGGTGCCGAGCACGCTTATTTTATCAATATTGGGCCCGTTGACACACTTCCGCCTCACAGGCGTCGCATAGCGCGCTCTGGCCATCGCGACGAGGAAGGAGTAAGTTTTTGTAGTTTGTTTAGGCATCTTGCAGACTTGCTTCCTTTTCGATCATCAAACCTTTTACATCTACAGATACGCAAGATGAGAGGCTACATGTAACTCGTGTGTATACCGTTTCCCATGGCCTGCGTATTCACAACTCCTTGTCCACTAATCGAAGTTGTATGGTGATCTCACCAGGCCAGCTTGCCCTATTCCTCGTCCACTTCTCTGTAACGTTTTAGGTCGCCTTGAAATTGCCACAGTAGCCACTGCTGGCCTCGCTAGCCTGCGGCGATAATTCACCAGGGTAATTTCACCCACCTGCGGCGGCGGGTTTAAATTTACTTGCATTCTCATCTGGTCCGCTCAGATTCCAGCGCAAGCTACCATTTCTTGCTGCTTCTACCGTGAGCTGAAGTGCCCCAACCAGACAGGCGTCCGCCACAACAAAGAAATGTTAGGAAGGCTTGCGTTCGGGCTAGTTGGTATTCCCATAACTTTCATATTGTTACGTGGCGGTTAGGACGGATGACATGAACCATGGTCGATGCTGAAGCGATCTATTTACAGAAAGAGATGCAAGCTATTTACAATTCGGCCATCACAGCTACGAGCGATAACCCCACGCCAACCCGTCTTCGTCTTCTTCGGTGTGTAAGAGCCCATCGCACTAGGCCTGCACAATCCACTTCCTCGTCTTCTCGTTACATATACCCCCGCCATCCAAAACGACCGTCCCGGTCGAGGTCACAGTCAATGAACCCGTGCGGTTGAAGAGGAATGAATATAAACAGTGAAGTCCTTGCCGCCACTGCACACGCTGATCGGTTCATGAAGATGGGCCCCCGAACAGCGATGCCGCCGACGCCACGAAGGAACCTCAAGCTCTTGGAATCGCGCGGAGAACGGGCAGGGAATGTCGTCGGCTTCTGGTCTGGTCGCGGCTAGTCAGGTCAGCTGGTCTCGTCGGATCACGGGCAGGGAACACCGGGCTGGGAATGCGCAGGCCAATGGCTCACCGGGGCTGGGGCGGACCGACGCGATCCTTGATCCTTGAGGTGTCGCTTCAGAAACCGAGACGGGCGTAGCTGGAGGTCTACGAAGGGGATCAGAACCGCAACCTCCACCAAAACATGTTACGTGGCGGTAGGACGGATGACATGAACCATGGTCGATGCTGAAGCGATGTATTTACAGAAAGAGATGCAAGCTATTTACAATTCGGCCATCACAGCACGAGCGATAACCCCACGCCAACCGTCTTCGTCTTCGTCGGTGTAAGATGCCCATCGCACTAGGTTGCACAGTCCACTTCCTCGTCTTCTCGTTACAATATTAAGCGCATAAATTCACACGGACACAGTGCTTGTCCTTGTCTTCTGTGTCCGTGTGATTTATGCGCTTAAGATGAACGAAATGGAAGGAGTCATCGTGCATCCAAACACACAGAAAACGACACTGGCGCATAGCGCAGTGAGTGCAATACATTGTCCAGCCATTGATAAATTAACTACACCATCACGAATCAGTTCATGCCCAATCTTTTTGCTGCCGTGTTGTAACACAGAAATGTTTTCGTGAAAAAAATGTCAGGGCATTCACAAGGGCTTGCCTGTATTTCGTTAAAAAAATAAACAATTTATCAGCATGAAGTACATGCTGTAATTTCGCTGACCGCGCTACAACTACTACATGATAAAATACAGCCACAAAATTTTTTAAAAATATTAACCAGAAATCAGAGGGTGTAGGACGTCTGTGCAACAGCGAGAAAATCGTTTTTCGGTGTAGGACTTCGGTGCAATTACGTCGTTTAAGCCAGGTAGTACGCAGCTAAGCTCGTTACCAGCGAGATTTCCTATAATCCTAAGAATGGGTTCGGCACGCTTTTTGAAGTAATGTTCGGACGTACATATCGGTACAATATCGCTAACGATGGCATGTCATGGCATCAGTATTGTTTAAAGTTTGCTTAGCCAAATGTGGTTCATTTCATTTCGCTATGGATGAACTGTATAAAAATGTGGAAATTGTCGAAAACCAATTCGGCAACTCTACGGGCGCAGGGAGGGACTGCAGTATCACTGAACACGTTTTGAAGCTCAAAGTTATCGCGTTGGTAATTGTTCAGGGTGACAACATAAAATCCCTCCGATAATTATTGGAACTAATAAGAGTAATCTGTGCAGTCATGGGCAAATGAAATACGAACACGGAAATATGAACCAGAACACGCATTGCAAAATTGAAAAAACACTGTTCGTTGAGGTCCAATAGTGGCGCGCTGTTGATATATTAGGAAACGCCAAGCTTCTCAACTGTGTTTTTGTAACTAATCCACGCGTCATTTGACGTTCATCGAAACAAATTGCGCTATTGTGTGTTCTCGTTCAATATTAGTCTTCGCGTTTCATTTGTGTATGACTGTACAAGGAACAAACGGTGTGCGATAACTCAGAGATGTAACGGCACTATGGAATATTGAAAACTGGCTTAAGATTTTAAATAACTTAATCTATCTGAAAAAAAAAACCTTTCTAAAAACATTTTGGAGAAAACGTTACACAAATATAAAAGTAAAAAACTATTTGGACCTTTTGTTTGTCTGCAGTTGAAGTTTCTGATTTACTTGTGGCCTCATTCGTCGCCCCGGACCAGCCCCTGGACAGCACCCTCCACATTTCGTACCGCTCGGCATCGCCGGGCATACGTTTTGGTTGGTTGTTGAACTTTGTATTAAACTTAGCGGCCCCGTCCGTCGACACTTTGACCAGTCCCCCGACCTTGCAGCCTCCAAAGCTCGTTTCGCTTGCTCGTCATGGCCATTTCTCGGCGTGCGCTTCATCGTCCTTGTCAGAGCCTTCCACAGGCCCTACTGGCTGGCTTTAAATTGCTGTCTTTACATAAGTACATGTTTTGAAGGGGCCTACTTACTCTCTTTGCAAGGACAAGGGACAGTCGGTGCGCACCAGAAATATCGAGAGTTTTTTTACAATTTTCAAGTTAAGCAGAACCAAAACATATTTGCTCATAGCGCGCGAGAAGGCAGGCAAGGCATCTGCTGCCAACTGCTACGACACCTATCCTCTCCGCGTGTCTCTTCCTCGAGCTTCTCCTTCTTATGCACAGCTTTATTTTCTAGGTGCGTTCCGACGAAAGCGGTGCAAGAACAACATTTATTGGGCACTGGTCCAGCATCTCCTTCCCTGAAACCGATATCACGTAGCACCTTTTTTTTTTTTTTTTTTTGCGAAGAGCGTGGCAGGAGATGGGCGCTCCAATATCATGCTCAGTGGCGAGGAAACCGGGGCGACTGATGCGTGTCTAATATCAATATGCTCACGAATGACGAGGTCAGCTTTCAACCTCTTGTCTGCCGCTCCCGGCCTTTGGAAGACTGTTTTTGTGGGTGTTTTGAGCTCGTGCCTTGTGGGGTGCCTCCCCTGTTGTAGCGCTCTCTACCTCCACCTTCGGCTGTGTGGGCTTAACGCTGCATTCTTTGTCAACTTTGCCGCCGACCAGTGGCGTTTGCAGGGCATGTTTGATCTTGAAACGCTTCATTAAACGCACGCAGCTGATTCTGCTTCTCTCCCTCCAAACAAATAAACTATTACTAATGCAGAACGTGCTTGGTATTTGTGGGCCAAAGTGTACTATTGCTACAGCGTGTTGTTATTCGCTGGCGTAGCTGAAGCTACTTGCACCATTCAGATGGGCTCCGCGTTAGAAGCCTGCACCCACTGCTCCTTTTGCCTGCCGATTAAAGTGCATTGTTGCATGTTTACAAGTTAAGGCCACAATTTATGTTATCTATGCTTATGAGCAGCCGTGCCCCAGCGCAGCATACTACGTTCGTCCTTCAAGCTAGGTTTTTCAGCATTATCAGTATTGTTGCACGAAAAAAAGCCCAAAACACCCCTCTTCCTAAAACTTGTAATTGCAGTTTTAGCGACGAAATGTCGTCACTAAAGTGAACAGCACGAAAAAGGGTTCAGGCTGTTTCGGCAACTCACTCACCGCCCACGCAAGTTGACGATTAGCTAAGATATGTGTAATTCTTGCAATAGCCGTTCGCCTTAGGTGAAAATAACTTTCTTTTGTGCACTGATAATACGGTATACCTTCCAGTCAAGAGATGCATATCAACGTTGTGGTTACAGGCGAAATTTATATCGAAATGGTGTCCGGCAGCAGGCAATCTAAAATTAAGCTTGAACATGAGCTTGTTGGGCTGTATAAACGATGTAGGTATTTAGGCGTATAACTTGGCAAAAAATAATTTGGTATTTAGGTTTTCGGACTGTGTCTTTTACTTACGTAGAGGGGGAGGGGAGGGGGGGTTCGAAACTGGTAAAATGTTGAGCGGTGTACAGCGAGTAGCACATTTTGGAGAACGTTAATTCATTCATGTCGTAATCGCATCGCAAATATCCGACGAAGTGCAAGAAAAAGGTGCAACTTTCTCTGGTATGTACGTATGGAATACATGTAAGGATGAGTCTGTTTTCGTAACATCTGCAAAATCTATTTAGGTGACGTAAACCCTTTAGCATAGTCAAGTGACAACAAATAAGAAAGATCGTTGTTATCTTCACAACCACTATTTATCTTGTTCCCTTTTTAATGCTTATTGGGGAAAATGCTCAGGCGCCACCGACAACAGATCAAAGCAGAAACAATTAAATATACCCGAGATATTACTGTCCCTGTCTTCAGTCACAAACATGTAAGCAGGTACTAAAAGAAGGTAATTTTGCTGCACAACCGAAAATCGCTAGAATCTTATACACATACACATAGACGGTTATTACGATAACTTTGGAAATTATTGCACTCGTTTTGTTCTTTCAGTACTTTGCAAAGTCGCTGAAAATGTGAAAAATGTATATTGAATCAATTTTCTTTCTAAAAGTGAAGTAATGTTCGAATCACAATACGGATTCCGAATGGAAGAAATTATATAAGGAGATAGTAAAACTATTGAGGATAACCTATTGTCCCTTGGATTATACTTAGATCTACGGAAAGCTTTCGATTTTGCTAAGCATAACATTTTGGTACGCAATTCCTACTTCTTGGGGTTGGATCCATGAACTCCAAGACACGGACGCTGCGGACTACGCTCGCATGGATACGATGACAGCAGTCTTCACCACATGCACCGAGCATGTCGCCAGTGTCACGCTTACTGGAATCAACACACACTACGTAGTGATTTTCAGTGATTTATTGCAACAACAACAACAACATTGCAACAACATTTAATACAGAAGGAGGTCCCAAAGTTACAAAACTGTCAGGGGGACCTCCTATTAATACATAAAACAGATGAAAAGTACAAATTTGCAGGCAGTGGAAATAATGCATTAGTACATCAGAGTAAATTCAAGTCTGAAAGCATGCTTACACAGCATGAGTGAGAATATAAGACACGAAAAAAGAAATCGACTAAATAAATGTACTGCAAAAAAAAATTGTGCAACGCAAAGGATCATCAAAACACATTGCTATTATTTACATCATTAATATAGAACAGCAACATAAGCAATAGATACTTATTTAGGCAGCCTTCATGCCATTGATGAATCAATTGTGTAACTAGGTGGTGTTTGACATGTTTTATGAATGAATAAGATGAAATAGAGGTTTTGATGTTAGTAGGTAGTTGATTCCGGAACGTAATTCTCATAAAATACACCGTAAATTTTCCATAGTTAGTTTTAACTTTGGGTAACAGCAGATTGTTATTTTGAGAGAATCTCGTGTGGTTTAGGTTTAAGCAGGTTAGATCGTGTTAAGGTACCAAGGGATATTTTGTTGTTAACTACGCGGTAAATAATTGTTGTCAGCTTTTGCTGGAAAAGGTTGTGTAATGGTAGTGCATTGAGGGTCCTGAAAATTGCATTTGCTTCTGAAAAATGACTGTTAAAGGTAATTAGTCTTACAGCCTGTCTCTGTAGATGCTGTAAGTGGGACAAGTGGGTTATGTAAGTATTTCCCCATGATGAAAGACAATGCTGTAGGTGGCTATGTATGAACAAGTAATATATAAGGACAGTATAATGGGGCGCGGAAAGTAGCGTCGTGTTTTTATTATTACTCGCAACCCAAAACCAACTTTTTTCGATACCAAATTAATATGCTGATGAAATTTGAGATGAGTGTCTAGCAGTACACCCAGGAATATATTCCTGGGTGTGTATATTTCTGGGACGGCAGATGATGCATGAATGACAACGTTTTGTAACGTTATTGATGGTGTGGGATCAATATTGCGCATTGGACTGAGCAAAAGCATAAAATGGGTTTTCGCAGGGTTGATGTAGAGTTGATTAAGTTTGCACCAGGATACCAAATTATCTAGGTCTGAATTTAACAGGGATAAGACTTCAGTTAGGGATTTTTTGTGAGCAAATATGGTAGTATCATCAGCATATAATACGGCATTTGTAAGCTTAAGAAAATTAGAAGAAGAAGTAGAACAAGTAGAAGAAGCAGCCATCGCTCTTGCCCACACCTCATCTGATACAATCATTACTGACTCTCAAGCAGCATGCCGCAGCTATCTACGCGGAAGAATATCAAGACCAGCTGCAAGAATCCTTCTCCAGCGACCCCATTAACGCAAGATCAGTCTGGTTTGGGCGGCTGCCCACTCGTCCCTTCGCGGCAATGTCATAGCCCACATGACAGCCCGAGAATTAGCCTACTGCGCACTGCGAGATGACTGGCTTCGAGCAACTCATCCCCTAGTAACATTCCAGGCATCACACCGCACTACAAGTTGAGTAGGCAAGAGTATCCTCCTGCCCACCCGTCACTCACCAAGGAACATGAGCATAAACTCAGGCTTCAGCAGACAAACACGTTGCCACACCTATCTAAACCTCACGCCATAAACCCCACCCTCTACAGCGCCACGTGCTCATACTGCGGGGAGATGTGTACTCTACCACATGGTCTGGGCGTGCCAGAAAGACCCAAATGTTTGCCAATCCCCAACCCTTCCCATGAGCAGTGGGAGAGAGGACTGGCCAGCTCCAGCAGCGAAACTCAGCTTCGGCTGGTGCAACGTGTGGAGAAGGCAGCAAGCTCCAACGGGATCCTGAAATGAGGAATCCGACCACGTGCTCCCTCCTTTTTTTGGCAAACTATTGTTTACTCTCTCTCTCTCTCCTACTTCTTCAGATAACACTTTTATCAGTTGGCCCAACTAGTAGAGCTTTATCTTCGAGAAGGCAAAGCGCCGTCATGAATCCACTTAAAACGATGTATAGCGGTGTTTGCCTAGTCTCCATCTGTTCCCTCCACCACAATTGGCCTCTCGTTCACTTTTCTTACCAGGTTTATTCCCACGGCACGCACATGCCATCGCACCTCTCGTTCTTTACAGCTCGCTCATCCCAGTACTATATTTCTGCCATTTGTTTCGCTACTCCAGCAGCTCGTGATTCGTCGTATCTTTACTTTGCCCAATAAAATTTTGTGAAGAAGGTAATACTTACACTTGAAATTGTTAACTTCTCACCGATACATTTTTTCCCACCCATTATTTAATATTGCCTAAAGAAAATCGAGGAAGGGCCTCATCAGGCTTTACGAAGTCTTTTTCTCTCCTCCTGAGATGTAAATCTGTGGTCAGCTGCTCAAAGAATTATAAAAAATGAGGACGCCCGATGAAAACGCCTGAAGAGAGAATGTCCAACTGCTGTCGGCGTGCAATGTTGTAATAGAAATAAGTTTAAGTTTCATTTATTCTGTGAGGTGAAGTGGGATAGCATTAGAGCGCTTACGAAATTTGTGCTGCCCTATGAAGTTACGCTTGCTATGAACTTTTCGTAATGGTGCCGCAGTGTTTGGGCAAAATACATTGTTAAGCAGGTTTGGTGGATTGATTATGCTAGAACCGGTGGCTACGTAAGGACACGGCACGACGGCCGACATAAGGGTACACGATTGAAACTACTTACTTTTAAGAACCAGCACATCATCCATACTCTCTTTCTAAGTTTACATGTGTTTATATGAAGTTCCTGCAACTGGAGTACAATATGACTGCTCTAGAAATGTTGCTGTTTTTTTCAAAAGGAACTGAATCTTCACTGAGACCTCTGCTACTGGAGTCTATGCGCATGAGTACCGCGCCTTGGGCTAAGAGTAATTTTTTATTTGCATTAAGTCCTCTCGTGCATGTTCACCTCAATAGTGCAGTAAAGGTAAATCTGTACAGTACAATTGTGAAATGATATATTCGTCACCCTATGTCAAACTATGTTACCGCTTCCATAAAGCCCGTCATAAAGAGCTTTTAGGGATGCAAAAGAACAGTTGTTTACAGCATCCAGGTTACGGAGGGAATAAAGCGTATTCTTGACCATTACATTAAACAATGCTGATCAGTGTTACGTCTCCAGCTCAACAACAAAAAGTTGCTTGTAAACGTACAAAAAGAGGGTAGGGGTACCATTCCGCATAGGAACGGCGTATCTGGGCTTGTCTGGCACTATGAGGGAGGAACGTGGCGTCTTAATGTCATTCGCAGAAGCAGTGGGTATGCGCCCGATGGTCTTGGCAAATCGTTCTATTGGTCCCCGCGTACACATCCGCGGTACGGCATTTAGTTCAGCAATTTCATGTTCAGTGCATATATAGCGCAAATTGCTTGACACCGTTACAAATAATTATAGTCCCTTTTTTGGGAGAAAATGCAGTTTTCCTAATGCGAATGCTTCCGCGAATTTTCAACGGATGAGTGTATGTCACGTTTGCACTTCTTATATATACGTATGCACGCCAAAACGTTTATATTTGTCTTGTACCATATATTTTATTCATAACTGCAATGACATGATGCCCTCAAGAAGCAATCCGAAAATTGAAATTTAAAATTTGGTATTCAAACTAAAAATTTCGTGTTCAACGTGCCAAAGCTGCGCCTGGGGTGTAAGGCGTGCCGTAGGGGAAGGCTGTAAAATACCTTTGGACCAATTGTAGATCTGTAATGGGCGTCTAAATTTGGCACAGACGGTTTAAGGCGAATGCCTCATATGGCCAGTTTTGCAAAAATTTGGTGTCCGGCGCGTTCACGATGGTACGAAAGCTCCCGTTGGCTGCCCATGCCCACCCGAAATTCTCACGTACCTACGGAAAGGTACTGATAGGTGGCGTGGACAATGGCTGCGAGAAATTTTTCATTCGGCAGGGATGTCAGCGCACCCTTCATAATAAAAAGAGTTCGTTGTGTGCGTAACTTTGAACTTGAATGTTATGGACTCTATAGCGTCTGCCTTAGCGATATCTGGGAAACCGGCATGGCCTTGGTAATATACCTCTGGAGAGGTGAGGGAACACAAGTCGATCAAAGAGGCAGACACTTGCTACATCCTAACTTACAACGACCATCCCTAGCACGACACCCTTAGGGAACACCGTGCAAGTTTACGACGTGCGTTACTACAAGCGGACGAAGATTAAAGACAACGCGATGCTTCAGTTACACTTCGCGTGTGTGAACGATATTCTTTGTAAATGATACCGAAAATAGGCACGCAACTAATAAAGGATAGAAGGGAGGAACGCTCGTCCTGTATATTCTTCGTCTGTGTTGTGTTTATTTTGGCGCTTTTTTTTGCAAAGAATCGTGAACCAACTCGCCCAACGGCAAATTTTATTAAAAATATGTGAACGGTATGCAGAACTGAAGAAAGCGAGGGTGAAACCAAATGTCGTAAGCGTGAACAAACATGTTAGGCTTTCGCCAGTGTCCCGCCTGTAGAGTCTTAGGTGTCTGATTTTTTCAGTCTATCACCATATCAGTAAAACTACTGCCACGGCTATGATTGAACCCGCATCCTCCGCTTAGAAACACAATTCTGTAGCCATTAGCTACCACTGTGGAAAATAAAGAATATTTTAACGCGTCCCCACTCTGGTATTGATGAAGGCATAGCGGTAATATGACAGTGATATTAGACACCGATATTTGGAAACACACGCCGCTTCCCTTCCTTCCTGTGTCCGTCCTCTTCGCTGACGCCTGCTGCATAACGTAACAGCATTCGTAATTAGAAGGGCCGGGTAGAAAGCACAATGAAGGTTCCCACGCGAATAAGTGGTTGGGTGAGGGACGACAAGATGAGGGTGGCGTGTATGGTATCACCACGGTGGTCGCGTGCCGCTGCCTGGCCCCCGCCCCGGGTATCACAGCGGGAAGTCATGCGTCCACGCATGCTCTGGAACGAGGGGCGTGAGTGACGGGGATCAGCACGCGCTTGTTCTTTGAAGTGCACTGTGGCGTGTATGGTACACTGAATGGAAGATTGGAAGCGCTCAGAAACGCTCATCTGTTTGAAAGCAACGCATTTTCGACACGATAGTTTTCAGCGCTCGCTATTTTTGGCTCGTTTGTGATTTTGTCGCAGCATTTACATAGACAAAGTTCTAGATAGCGCATGATAGACGTGGCTGGAGATCTTCAGGACAGGCCTTCGTCCTCTAGTGGACACAACCATGCTTATGATGATGATGATGATGATTATGATGATGATTATGACGACGACGACGGTGGTGGTGGTGGTGATTATGATGATGATGATGGTGGTGGTGGTGGTGGTGGTGGTGGTGGCGATTAAGTTCTAGCGTTTCACATTGTACACTCATCTAAACGCATGATATGAATAGCAATTCGCACTTTGCCATTTAACTTTAAGGGTGTTTTTAGTGTCACAACCGAAAAAGCTGTAGTGAGATCAAAAGGCTTTTTTTTTCTAGAAAGCTTCTTTGTGGAAAGAGGAATGATAGTTCTTGATGTCAAAGGTGGAGGTATAAAGACGCTTTCGAGAATTGTTAGTCCTTGCTTCCCCTCGTGCCAATAGAATACGCGTAGTGTGCCGCTTTGCTTATGTATATGCCAACGTGGCGTAAAAAAATTATCTGGTGATTGCGATACTCCCTAATGCGATATTTGAGCGCGGCTGCTTAGCTGTCTTGACTGTGAAAAATAGTTGAGGCAAATAATTTCAGGCGACATATTTGTATGATTACACAAAACGTGTATTTGCAGTGGCTCACGAAGCACATGTCCCGGTTGCCTCGCTCATAGTTCCGACATCACTCGGGGTTCTGGCGTCGGCCGTCGTGCTGAGCCTCCGCTCTGGCAGCTCGTTTCGGTGCAGCGGCTGGCGAAGCGCATGACTGGTTGCGTCACTCGCAGTTCAGCACTCACTCGTGATGGCTGGAGTGCGCTGAGGCAGCACTCACTCGTGGGTTCTCTCGACGGCGGCTATGCAGAGCCTCTGCGCCGCCGGCGCGAGGTGCGTCTCAGGTAGGGACCGCGAACTGCATCATAGGAAGCGAGCGCACGTCACCGCCACGGCGCGACCCCCTCACGTTTTCGCCAAGCATCGCGCAGTGGAGCGTCTCGTGCGGGCGCAGCATACTGTCCCTCCCCCGCACACTTTAAGAGAACCGTCTCGCGCCGCCACGGCAAACCGCCGTCCCCTCCCATTTCTGGAGGTCGTGGGTTCTGATCCCACCTGGCAGGCATTTTTTCTCGACTTTCTTTCTTTCCAAATTCTTTATCTGTTTCAATGACCTACCACATCCTCCTCTTTGCTTTCAGAGGTTTTTTTCTTGACTGCCAACCCTTATTTCGGTCTTATTTCAACGAGCCCCTTATTTCTTATTCTGATTCGCTACATGCATAGCGAGGGCCTCTGTTCTGGCAGTCTTGGTGCCATAGGGAGCATAAGAGGGTTCAACGCTGGTCGACCACTCTCGACATGTCGTAGACACTAGAGTCACAGCCCGGGGGCTAAAAAAGAAGGTCCACTTCTCCCCGAGAAGTTGGAGTGAGTGGCGCTGGCTACCACCCCCAAGCACAGGAAAAAATTACATTGACATAAATACCCCAGAAAGTGGAGGGGAAAAATAGCCCCGCCGGTAGCGTAGTGGTTATCGCACCAGACCGGTATTCTGGAGGTAGTGGGCTCGGATCCCACCTGGCGGGCATTTTTTCTCCACTTTCTTTCTTTCCAAATTCTTTATCTGTTTCAATGACCTGCCACATCCTCCTCTTTGCTTTCCAAAGTTTTCTTGACTGCAAACCCTTATTTCTGTCTTATTTCAATAAGCCCGTCATTTCTTATTCTGATTCGGTACGTATGTATGTATGTATATATATATCGAACTAAATGTTGGAATTAGTTGCAATATATCGACCTCCAAAAGGAGAAGCAGGCATTTTACCTCTCATCCACCTCAACAGATGACATCCCCTAACAAAATACAAAGGGACAAGGCACAAAGGGTCGAGCCACTGCATCATTATCATCACCAACAACAACAACATGTCAAACTAGGTCATCAATACATACGGCTTGCTGGTTCTCGTTTTCGTCATATTTGAGAGGTACTCTCCTCATACACCGATCTTGCAGATGGGCCCCATATTGCTAATAATACCAGTACAGTAACGTGATCGCCTTTATTTAACCTAATCAAAGCTATCGTTGATTGATTGATTGTAGGGTTTAGCGCGCCGACACAACGCAGGAGTTGAGGCGCTCTGTGGTGGAGGGCTCCGGATACATTTTGACCACCTGGGGGTCTTTAACGTGCGCCGAAATATCTCGAGCACACGGGCATTTTTCCTTTCCGCCTCCTTTAGAAAAGCGGCCGCCGCGGCCGGGAATCGACCCCGCGACCTTGTGCTCAGCAGCGGAACGCCTTAGCCACTGAGCCACCGCGGCGGGTAGTCAAAGCTATTGTATGTGCCTGTCTCGGCGACAGAAGCCACGGCAGTTGGGAGGGGACCGTGTTTTCCTTGCGGCTTGAGCTATCAGAATCGCGCGGATTTCACTCATTGCAACGTCATTTTTTTCGAATAATGTCTGAATTACAATCCATTTCTAACGCCGCCGCGCGTCAGGCGGGCGCCGCCGGGCGTTGTTCGTCGACTTTTCGTCGCATATTCGCTCCACGTAGTCTGCCGTACTCGTTCGCTCGCCGATACGCCAACCGGCCACGACAGCAGCGTATCGTCTCGTGTAGGCCGTACTCGCGTCTCGCGTACTCGTACAGTCACCGAGAACCTGCTGCCGCAGTCGCGACCACGAAATCAGCCGTGTCGCAGCTGCCGTATACTCGCTCTTCGACGGCGTATAGCCTCGCGTCGACCAGCACCGGCTGTCTTCGAATGGGCACTCTTGGTCTCTGGAACCCACAGCTTCTTCAGCTTCTCGCATTTCGGAAACGCGTGAAAGCAATTATTCATGCAAGAGGCACGAATACGCTGCTCATTCGCAAGAGGCCGCACTCAAAGGGCTACTGAGGAGAGACGACGGGAGCAACGGGACTACTGTCTGTAACGTCACATCCGGAAGTTCGCCGAAGTGGCGACCAGTTGTGGCGACACTCCGCTAGGTGCTGCATCGAGTGGAGCGGCGTATTTTCAAACGGGTTTAATAAAAAATACTGCGCATGTGTGGAGTTCAAATTTAGATCACAAGAGACTTTAGTGGTGTATACAACACGTTGAAACAAAATTTGTGGCAGGTACATTGTCGTCGCAGTTGGCCTTTAACTTGGCGTCAGTACAAAAAGTATACAAAAATTTCAAAAAGAACTTTCAGAAATAAGTACGAGAAATCATTAGGCGTAACAACAAATTCAGTGGCTACACTGACCTGAAAGGCGTTGAAGCCAAAGATGGGATCCTTAGAATTGGAAGTACAAGAAATTCTCCGTTACCGGCCCGCTACGGGAACTCTCCAAATTTTTTGGTGTGTCTGGCCCCTGCGCCGGGTTGTTTGATAAGAAGCAAATGTGTTTCCTGTGTGCATGCCTAGGGTATAGATAAGGGTCTGATACTGGTTGTTTCAGAGATACGTCTACAAGCAAGGTTGCTTACAAAGTTGCTTTATTTACGTATCCCCGAAACTACAAGCATGACAACTGGACGCAGAGACCTTCGTACCGATACGCATAAGAGGTAAGCAGCGCAGTTTGATTCCGTAATTAAATATATGCAGTCTTTGAAACTATCAAGCAACTAACGGCATGTCAAATTTCAAGATAAGGAACGTGAATTCGGAAGCACCATTTGTGTCCACATATTCTACTGCGTTTTTTTTTTTTTTCGGCCGCATTTGACAGGTCTTCAAGCTCTTTGTGTCCAGTTTGGTCGGTGTAGGCTGGCACGTTCCCAGGGTGTTTGCGATGCGTCCGCGGGATGGACGAAGCTTAAGGAGGCAAGTGCGGACCGTGACGGTGTACAACCCGCCGGCGCGTAAAAGGAGACGTAGGCGTCGGTCGGCTTTTCACTGGCGCTTACGTACAGTCTATCTACTCGCCCTCCGCGGAAGTAACATACTGCATACCTTTCGAAACGTATAGCGCCTGTGTTCCACCTTTTACGCCCTATACGGCGTAATCGGAGAGATCAAAAGGATTTACAAACATCGAAACAGCAGGGGCCTGAGTTAGTGCATCGGCTTTCGGCGGCCATGCGACAGGGTCATCCATCCTATTGAAAGACTCCACAGCGTCTTCAGAATTGAATGCTGTGTTTCTGGCTGCTCGTTACGAGCACCGGCGTCTTTTCTTTCCCGCGTAGTAAGATATTACGACCTTCTTTGTCACTGTTTTGCAAAATATTTCCGCGTTTCTCACCTGAACGGATCTCTTTTAAGCGTCCTCCGGCTAATGAGGCATGGCACTGCCAATGCGTCCATCTTCGGCCATCAATATCTCCTTTGGCGGAGCGTTAGGCGCTCACTCAAAGCATGGATTTCTCAATGTCTTTATTCTTTTCATTTCATCCTATCAGATGCCTGGTCTCTGTAAGGACCTTATATACGATCGCCATCATTATCGCGGTTGAAGCGCGGCGCACGCTGCGCACACTAATCCCTCTAGCGGAGCTACCGAACCTCGCCCTCCAAGCAGGGTCAGTGCCGCAGCGGGCTGAGATATCGTGGGAAACAGCTCAACTCTGTTTGCGGCCCGATCAGAGGCGGCTGCTGCTGTGCCCCGGCTCTGTGCACCGCCATAGCCCAGTACACCTCGCCACCGAGGTGTACAAAAGGCACGCGAACCGCGACTGCTGGGGCGGCTTGCGAGCAGCGATCGGGGTGGATTAAGCGATTACGGCGCAGCCGACGTCGGTCGCCGCGTACCCGTGTGCGGCGGTGTGTGGCGGGGGCGTGAACTTTGGTCTGCGTGTGCTCGCGCTCTTCGTAGATCTGCTTCGTTTTGTTCGACGTCGCCATGGTCGCTGAGCGCACAGCGTGCAGCACACTCACATGTTCGCGAGCGCGAAGAAAGAAGTCCACCGAGGTTACTGCCACGAATAGAGTGAGGTATAGTAAGGCGGCTTCTAGTACATACTATTTAACGCTATTGGGGGTTGTAACCGGTGCCCGTCGTAACATAACCGCTGTTGCGAGTCATCTTGCCGTAATTGTGCCATGTGACGTGCTGAAGTAGAGCAAATGTTAACCAGCACTCGTTATTGGCCCATGCTCGGTAGTCTTTCCACAATTGCTGAGCCATTCAGGAAAAAATGTGGGTTTGCGCTTAATGAAACGTCAAAAGTTGCTGCCATGGAGTATTTCTACTCGCTTGACACCACACGTCCGCCATGTGTCCACTTTTCAGCGCGGTAAACAATGTCATTAAGTGTTCCCTAACTCGCCCACCGACACGGTCTTCTAGGTACCCAATACCGAACCCAATACCGAACAGAAAGCAAGCTTTTGTCTTTAATATACCTTATTGTGGAAGCGAAGCTCGCAGAAACGTCACGGTGGTTTGGCTAATTGTCAGCGATAAAAATAGAAAAATCCGTGGTCGCGAAATGCTCCACAGGGGCACTACGCTACAAAAGGCTAGGCTATATGACATAAAGAAAAGTTACGAGGTCACACGCATCTAAAAATTACATTATTAGAAATGCATAAACAGAACGCATACGCGACATTTCCGAAAATGTCGGCACCTACCTGAACAGACCGTATATATAAAATTAATATATTGTTGTTCCAGTCTAAAATCGGAGGTTGCAGAATTTCTTCGAATGCTTCCCCAGCGGAGAACAATGTGATCTTATCTAAAAAATACGGTTATTTAAGAGGAGGGTTCATATTCCTATATACTTCCACCACGTCTTTTGCTGTCAACGACAATTCCAATGGAAAATTTCCAGTAAGGACACTACACTGTATTGGGATTATAAGTTTACTGTTCCCCCAAGATCGTTGCGCTGTAGACTAAGGGTGCATGTGTGTGTGTGCGTGCGCGCAATACATTGACTTGATATTGACTCATTGACTTGCTATGTGAAGGCCGCGTGTAGCTGGCTCGGGGAAAGAAAAGTGGAAATTGAAGGAGCGTCGGAGCGCGGTTCTCTTATTCACTATTCGCCTCATTTGATTTCAAGTCCAAGCATCACTCACTGGTGTTTGCTTCGAAAAAGCTCTAACAAAGCCGGCTGTTCTCCGCAAATTTGGTTGAAAAATTATTTCGCCGACATTTGGGGCACCCGCCCCTCATGTGGGAACCTACACACATCCACCTGTTCTGTGGGGGTCCACGCATACCCACACACCTGTGTGTGCGTGAATGTGTGTGGGTGCGCTTGTGTGTGCGTGTGTTTTTGTGTGCGCGCAATACATTGACTTGCTATTGACTTATTGACGTGCTATGTGACGGAAGCGTGTAGCTGGCTCGGGGAATTAGCCGATGGCGCAACTAGTGAAAGCGCCATTGGTATTGCTGCTGGATATCAAAATTGTAAGAGGGGAGGCAATGGTTGGGAGAAGAAGCGGAGAAAGGGGTGACCAGTTAAAGCGGCTTCGCCGGAATGAGAACTGGAAGGGAGGTTGTTTAGATATGTACAGTTGTGCTGTAAAATTCAATTTTTTGTCTGTCCTGGCTCCAGTTGGCGGGTTTAATTATTATCATCTCTGAGCGTATACGCGCATTCTTTCCTGTTGTGACGTAGGGCGGGTTATCTAAACACAAATGAGGGGGTTCCCAACATGGCCTTTGGTTTATTGTGCCAGCGTGGCATCAAACCCATTAGGGGTTAAAATTGATCGCGCAAAAACGCGCAAAACACTTTAATCAATAAACTGCACACCCGTAGTTCGCGCAAATTTGTAGTCGCCAAGTACGGAGTGCCACAACAATTAGAAGCTGTACATTCGCTTCGCGAATTGAAATTTAGTTTTCAACCCGCTCTTCTTTACCGTCTTGGAACAGGCGATCGCAAAACCAATAAACTGTTTTTTTTTAACTACACACCAGGTAGGCCTTACTAAGTAAGGCACGAATGGAGCCCGCATAACAAGGCTTCCTATGCCGTCCCAGTTCCCGGCTGGCATAAACGGCTGTGGTGTAGAGGGTTTCATTGTCGTGTGCGAACGCAGAGGATAAATTAGGAGACAATAGGAAGCCTGAAAATAACATCAACGAAGAAAAACGAAACGTGAGAGTTGTGCACTAACCCGATACCAAATTTGCTGTTGAAAAATGGGAATTGCATAAGAAATGCCGCCTAGTTGTGCGACGTGTTAACGGGGCCATGCAGACAAAATACAAGCTTGTTTTATTGGAAAGATTTGTGTTTTATAGTGCCCCCAAGCGCTTGTCTGGCAGCAAACGATAATTTAGGCACAAAGAAATAAACCAATTTGGGTAAAAATTTGATTCTGCCGCCAAATCGTGTATTTCGTGACGTCTGCCTCGACATCACAATGTCGGGTATTCAAGCCAACTCCAAGTGCGCTGTTGTGTCTGAAGCGGGACTGCGGAGCCTTCTTTACTGTCAGTCCTCCTAGATGGCGCCACCATACTGCTTCGCAGCTCAGCCCGCCTTTGCTTTGTTTTTTTACCGTATTTTACCTGGTTTGCTTTTGTTACGGTACGTTGTAATTGTTTCGTGAAACATGGGTATATGCCGCAAATAGGGGTCACGTAAGAGAATGTCGCTTACGCCAATCTGCCAGTATCATCTGAGACAAGCGCAGCACTGTTGTGCAGCTATAACAAGCACAGTTGAGCGCTGTACGAACAGCAGTACGCACTGGTACAGTTGTGTTTACGTGTACTTTCGTAACTTCCATTGTTTACCCCCACCAATCTTACTGCTTATAAAATAAATATACATCGCACTTCATCGAAAATAGCGCGTTGTGCAAGCTTATAAGCCCTGCGAAACTTGCATTTGCTTTTTGCCGGCCCCAGCCTACCTCAGGGCTGTGCATATGCCGTCATACGTTTCTAGTGGTTCTAGTGGGGGAAATCGCAATAAAAAGTGGTGTCAGTATAGTTATAAAGAGGCAATCTTTCGATTATCCAAACTTGTGTTTTGTCTCCGTGGCTCTTTTAAGTGGCCAGAGAGCTCAGGCTAACCGGTGCACCGATGAACGAAGAAAATGCGCCATACCACAGGTAAATGGATCAAGCAACGCAGTAAATTATTGGAGGAGCTTGTATTGACATATTTCGTCTTCAAAGTCAAACTTAGGAGGCATCATTTATGCCGTCGGGTCGTAATCAAGAATACATACGAGAGACATCTCTGTGGCTAAAATGAGAAGATAACTTCAGCTATGCTCACTTGGGCAGATAACATTTGCCTTTGTTTTAATCTTCGCTTATTCGACAAGCAACAACCATGTCAAGATCGGCAAGCGGATGAATGGGGACCCGACAACGCATCCAAAAATGTTATCTAAAAAATAGACATGTTGCCAGGTACAGAAAATATAAAACTACAGAGCGAAAACTTAGCGGGAAACCTACCGGACTCAACAACAACCTGGCAAGCGGAGGTGGCTTCAGGGCGACCCTAACTAATTCCTTTAAATGACCGAAACATGTGCACCGCGATAAGAATACTTATGCACTTTATGCAGAGGACGTTAACATTTCAAGGTTTAATACTTCATACAGGGTAGAAGAAAGACTGCCTGTCGAAGAAGTGATTGAGTCTTAAGTCAGCACAGGGGTGTCTTTGCTGAAAGCGCACAAATTGTTTTGTTTTGCACACATCTATGTGTACTTTAATTATTTGCAATGGACATGCAATCTGAAGAAAAACGGGAAGTGGTAATTCTTTTCAAGACAATGCCATTCCAAAAATAAGCGTCACGGCGATAACAATTTCCTAACATTGTGTAAGGTCACTGTTTAGTGCTTGCCAACATAATATTAAAAAACTGGTATTAAGAAATAGCTGGAAGCTTTCAGAAAGTACCTATTTAAAGCCAACTTATACCAATATAGTGCTGAGGACGTTGTTCCGCCACCTATTGAAAAGTCTCCACACCGCACTTTTTCTTTTCAATTTGGTCAGCCAGTTGACACGACTACTAAGGCACTTTAGCAGTGATCTAGAAATAAAACGCCGGTTCTGTATGAGTTTCATTTTCTTTTTCACTCTGTTTTTGTGTGTGCGTGTGTGTGTGCGTGTGGGTGTGTGTTTCGTTCTCCGAAAATTCCCCAAGTCAGCCCGCAAATGAACAGCCGACATGAACCTCTTTCCCTGACTAGACCCCACTTGAAATGCGGTTATGAGAGCGGTCTCTAAACATGTAATAACCTCAGCCACATTATGGCAATCTTGCCTTCCCGTTTCAATTTTAGATGCAGAGCATCTCCTTCACTCGCCTTGTCCCTCCGGCGTCGTCGTCGTCGTTCGTCGTCGTCGGCGTTGTCCCGCCCCTCCCCCATTCTTCTCGCCGCGCCAGCTGCGCTCTCCGGCCCGCTCACCCCCTCTCCTCTCCGATAGCGAAACACTCTCTCGCGAGGGGCTGATTGGGATTGGCTTGGCTTGCTTGGATTGGATTGGATTGGATTGGATTGGATTAAAAGTGGATTGTGTTGGATTGTGTTGCGTCATAGCCGCGGCAAGTTGCGTCATAGCCGCGGCAGACGCGCTGGGGCCGGCGCATGTGCAGTACTCTCTCTTCCGCGGTTTCCTCTCCTTCGGGCGCGCTGCGCATATAACCGGTGTGCCGGTTATATGCGCAGATGGCTGCTTGATTTTTTTACGATAACAAATAAAAATATATGTTTTGAAAAATGTTTCGACCATAAATTACAAAAACCGCTCGCGGTGCGCCCTCGTGGCAGTGTTCCAAGTTCAAAAGTACCTATTTTTTTCCACTAGACGGCGCGAGCAGTGTAAAACAGCACAATTGAATTGCCGCGAACGGGAATGGCTTTGAGAAGTTCTATGAGGTTTATCCTTGCGACTAGGAAAAGCCAGGCACCTTCGCTGTTATTATCAGCGTTCGCGACACTAAGTTAGTGATGCTGGGCCGTCAAGTGTCCGATTCCTTTTGTTTTTTCCGATCAGAAATTGCCTGTAATGATTGTGCAAAGAAGCTGTTCACGCCCTTAATACCTTTCTACTCACAATATAACTCAATATAAATATTACGCGTCCCAATTATTATCCCTGTAGTCAAGCTCCGTTACCCAACGCAAAGCAGTTCACGCCAGAAAGAGCGCTCGTTCTCACGCTTCGCCTTTCAGAGTAAAGACGCACACACAAATACCTTTGACGCCCTAAACACATTTCACGTCGAAGGTCACGGGGTAAGCTCGGAGCCCCTGCCGACAAGAGGATTTCACAGAGGATTAGAAAGGCGTCGGAAGTGATGTGCCCGTGGACACGCCGCCAGAGCGAGCGTCGTCCGCCACGGGGAAGCAATTCCTTGCACTACGCGCGTTGCACTTGGCAATAGGCAGGGCCCCCCGGGGCTGGGATCATGGCTTCCGGATTCGGTTTCGATGATCCGCTAATGTGGCTTCCCAACGCACGGGATTATCCCAGCCACGCGTCGACGTCCACGTCCGGCACGTGTCGTTGACGTGTCAATTTGAGGAGGAAGTATGGGGCTCGTGCGGGGAAAGTTACTCGGATATTTGTTGCCCGCGCTTTAGCGAGGAGATTAATGGATTTGGCACGCGTACTTGTTGTGGGGGTATATACGCCGGAGGTGGGCAGTTTATTGCGCCTCGGGTGGCGTGTGTAGTGGCGGCTCAGTGTATTGCGCTCAAAGGGCGTTCATCATTGGCGGTGGAATAAAAGGGTCGCTGACGCGGTCTACCGACTGGGAAGTTCGGTGGGAGAACGTACGGCGCCTTCATCCTCAATAAATTATCCTAAGAGCCTGTGGGCCACACGCAGAGCGGGGAAAATTAAGGCTTAAGGGAAATACTTGATCTTTAAATATGAGTGCTTCGAGGAGTGATAATTGAATTTTTTTCGAGACAGAAGAATCGCGTTAAGAATACTGGCTAGCGTTCTCTGAGGACAACACAATCTATTTTCGACCTCAAACCACATGACCCACCGTCATTCTACAGTGTTTATGCTGATACCCAGTTCAATGACCCTTGGCGGTGGGTTGAGGCCCAGGGCACCTCAAGAAACTACGGCGCTGAAGTCCCTACTTGCTCGTGCCTCTTAGTTCCAAACGTGAGATTGTTATTGAAAGTATAATAGAGGTCATTGTAGAACAGCCATTAACCAGGGGTTGGCAGCAATAATGCCCTCGATTTCTCTCCTTTTATTTCTTTTTATTATTTCTATATCTAACCATTTTGCTCTTATTTATTCATTTATTTTCCATGCCTGGGCATTTCTAGAGCCAAGCAATAGAGACCTATTACCAGACATCGCTTTTTAGTTCAGGTATGACTTTCAGCTCGCAGCCTAGCTAGCACCTTATACATGCCAAGCACGTGGGCTTCGTCTGAACCCGTCAGAAATACAGATAGAGCATGAATTTGTGGGTATCATGTCTGCCTCCCAAAGGGTAAGCCTAGGGATTGATTCTCAGAATTGACGCCGTCTTCTGCTCTTTGTAGCTACCCTGCTACTTATTGCTCAATCGTTGTTTTTTCGGTCTTCATGCTGTTTCTTATGCGTGAGTTGGGAGTACGGCGCGTGCGGTTTGAAGAAAAATTCCAAACTCCATTTCGCCTTTATGTTTCCGAGGGGTTTTCGGCCACACACACACGAGCATAAAATCTGCATGGAGCAGCGGAGTAGCTTCTCAGTCCCCAGTACTGTTTTTGAGTTCACCTGTAACCACATTTTTCTCGGGATAAGATGTTGAATTACAACGTATACATAATGAGCACGTCAGCGTACAAATTTTAGGGGGTTTTACGCTTTGTTCTGTGTTCAGTTTTTCATCCTGTGGTAACGTCTCTGTCATCAGGTCTTTTTTTTTTCTTTTTGAAGCATCCTGCACAGCATAGAGTTTTGTTACATAATGAGGAGTGCAGTGAGTATTGGCATTGAGTTGGTGGCACCGTTGAATGGGGTGGTGAACGTGCTGAGTCACATTTAACTGAGCCAGATTTACCAGGCCGTGGAAGCGACATATAGAAAACTTGCCACCCACTGAGGTCCTCATACATGTGGACGATTTTCTGGTTTTGTCCGCTCTCCTGACGTCTGCTGGAGCTGAGAGACAGCAATATACCGAAGGTTTTCGGACTGAATGGCGGGTGAGTGAAGTTCACGGTTGGAGTAACACTTCCCGATCACACTGTCCACTTTCAAAAAGAAAATACGCCGGCTGGCAATACCACGGAAGAATTAACGAGTGTTCGCTAAACCACGGGGCGAGTCACCCAAGTGTTATCAAAGTTGCTGTGGGGTTAGGTTGCCTCCGGCGTGACAGATCTTACTCCTTCCGCGTAGTTAGAGGAAAAGCCTGTCGAATAAAGCGGCTAGGCTTAAGGGGGACGGTTACCCCGATGCTGTTCATCCAGTGCAACGGGAAGGTTGCTTCATTGGGAGAAGAGCCGGAGGCGGACTGCCAAAATGGTTGCGCCGGACAAGCCGAAACACGTTCGCGGTGGTCCCAAACACGCGCGTGCTATCACACTGTTGAAAAGGTGCGCGCAGACGGTATACAGATTTGGTATTGCTTTCTCGGACCCAGGCATTCAGCGTCACATTGAGAAGAGGGGATCGTGCGTCCAATGTTAGGTGCTTTGTTAAGCAGGCTTGGCCGCGCGGTTGGTTTCGTTAACCAGTGGCCACGCATCTGTGGAAATGCGTTTATATGGGAAAAAGTTTGCGTCGACTCGCGCCTGAAAGGAGGCAGGTGGTCACTGTCGCCCTTTCGTAACCCGCATGCTCACATGTCTGACTGCCACCGTTCAAATGCGCTGTAATTTTAGAGAACACTGAAATGTTGCAGTGGCATCGAGTCGAGAAACAAAGAAGTTAGTGAGGATTTTAAGGTCTGAAAGAAAGGCGAGGACACGTCCTTCGCTTTGACACATAATTGATTGATTGCAGGGTTTAACGCGCCGACGCAAGGCAGGCGATGAGGCGCGCCGTAGTGGAGGGCTCCGGATTAATTGTGACCACCCTGGGGATCTTTAACGTGTGCCGAAATCTCGTACACACGGGCGTTTTTGCTTTTCGCCTCCATCAGAAAAGAGGCCGCCGCGGCCGGGAATCGAACCTGCGACCTCGTGCTCAGCAGCGCAGCGCCTTAGCTACTGAGCCACCGCGGCGGATTTGACGCATAATTAAATGCAGTGTTTTAAAACACACTTAAATAGGGGGTCCCTGGGTGTACTTAGGGCATTTCATGTTTTCCTCTCAGATGCTTACGAGGTGCGCAGGCGAATAAATTGTTACTTTTGTTTCTGGTTGGCCGTTCTGATCTATTGCTTAGTACGCATAGGCATAGGCTTAGGCTTAGTACGCATAGGCTTAGTAGGCATAGGCATAACCAAAACGTTATACCTATACACACATATTCTCCACCGATAAAAAAGGATCGGTTGAAAGTTCGCGTCGTTGCCTTTCTTCCTCTCTCTTTGAGTTTGATTCAGCGGTATATTTCTCTTTACAAGATGAATATACTGAACTACCGTGAAATCGTCTTCCCGCACCGCAGCCGAACAGGAATTGCAATTAGGTCATGCGGTGTACTATTACAGCCTCCGTAATTTGCGAGCCTTTTCCGATAAGAGCGTTGGAGCGCTCGTGTTTCGTCCCCGCGAGCGATTTCCCGAATACACACTTCCGCGGGCTCGCCCAGCGGAAGGCTGGGAAGGAAGACACTCTCGCGAACGGCATTCGCGCTCGGCACGTGGGCCATCGCGAAACCATTTGCTCGAGGCGGAACCGCCTTTCGCATTCCGGGCGTGCTTTATGCCGGAGCCTGGGCGTCCGCTGTGGAAGGCATATTCGTGTGTAACAGACGCACCCGGTGCGTTTCTTCGGAGCGTACCGAAGAGAATCGGATTATACTGCGGAGGAGTAGTTCCATGAGTTCGCCCGTAAGATGCCGTAGGGCAGCGCACGTGGAAAGCTGCACGGGAAGGTATATAGACTATAAAGCGCGCCGCACACGGAAGCGTGCGATCGGACGACGAGATATCGTGAGCGCGCCTTGGGAGTCGCAGGAAACGAGGAGCTCGTTGAGACTCTTGGCCTCGCTCTCTGGTTTGCAGTCCGGCGGCACGTGCACAATGGCGGCCCATTGTCGGAAACGCACAACAGCACGCGATAGGTCCCCTGTGTCACACATGGCGTCGTCTGTCCCATCCTCCGCCGCGACTCGCTAGCGCCGCATTGTGAGCGCGGCGCTTGAAACGAGCCATGAGAGCGCGGATATGCGGCCCTTGTCGCGACGCCTTGTCCCCGACGCTAGAGGGCGGTCATAGCAGACGGGCCTAGATATCTTTTTCCTGCTGCGGACGCGTGCGCTGATGTAGCCGCGCTGATCAAGAATCGTGCGCTTTGTCCGGGATGGGCGTTTGTGTGCGGCCATCGCGGCTAAATGGAAGGGGGAAGGAAGCAACGGTTGGTTTATCGCGGTGGTCGCCGGGTATAAATAGGCTCCCGCCCAGGCGTCTTCGACGGGGAGAATGAGTCTGTACACATGTGGACGAGGGGATTGGCTGGGGTCCGCGTGACGTGGACCTCGATGAGGTTGCGCGTCGTTTGAGATCGTGATCTCTGGCCAACGACATCCCGGCACACAAAAGGCCCCTGGAAAGAACGGCCTCAAGAGGAGGCTCGCGTAAACTGCGAATGAAGACAGATGAGCGGCGGAGCTATACGGGGCCAGCGGGTAATGACGACCCACAAACTGCACAGGGGGAAATACTGGGAAGGCTCCAACACAATAGCGATACACTGTGCTCTTGGGAGCAGCAGCCAGCTCGGTCAGCATCTGTTGCTCAGCGCTTTAAAACGCGTGATACATAACCTTTGTCTCAGATTAGAAGATGGTACGAAACATAAAATAAAGGACATCGGCATCTATAATGGAGAATGTTTTCGTGGTAATGCTCCGTGAATTTTCAGCGCTAAATAAAATACAGACATCATCCCCTTGGGCAACACGAATAAAATGCTTATAATCCAATTAATGGACTACCAACACTACCGAGGGGACGAGAGAGAAAAATTTCTATAGCCTAGCTTTCAAAGTAAAACCCCCGAAAACAGCGTTTTACTACAAAATGAAACGGTAGAACTCTACCAGTAGCTATGTATGCGTCCGTGCTGTAAATTCCGCCGTTACTTCGGGTGCTTAATTGCCACGAGAAAATATAGAATTTCTGTCGTGTTGCTGCAATTAGTGTGGACTAAGAAGTATCTTTTTCAGATGTATGAACTAAATTTCCCTCAGACGATGCTTTCATTGGTGCTATTTCTAGCGGGGTGGCAGGAGTACGGAACAAGCAACATGGAGCATTTCGTCATGTGTTCAACAATACTGACCTAATAAAATTTATTTAGGAGTCTATTTTTATTTCTGTTCGTCATTTAAAGCCGATTCTTGTGTAAACATAGTCCACTAGGAAAGCTAAAGCGCATATGCTTTTTAATGCATCCGACGGTGAAAGTAATCTCAAATACGCTAGCTTAAGGCTACTATTTCGGTTAATTGATCAAACACTTCCTGAAAGATGACCGTATTTGGGGAAAATTTTTGGAACGCATATGTCGAACAGGGCGCACACTTAAGAAAAAGTCTGAAGTTAGCTTTCAAAACCCAGCTTCTAAAAAGCTGGCTTCAATTTGGAAAAAAGTACCTGAATAAATTGTCAGGTTTCGGCTGTTGTTTAACCCCGGCTGCACTGTCCTATAGCCTACAATAAACCATTGTTATGGCTCAACTCATTGCACGAGATGGAAGCCGGTTAAGGCGCACTTTTTCAGAATTTTATAACGCGTGCCGCAAACTTCTGAGTGACATGAAGATAACTCTGATGAATCTATCTACACAGTCGTCACTTTAAGGTATGGCAGTCCTTTACTGACTACAGAAAAGCGAGCCCATTACTTTTAGAGAGACGTTGCCACTTTATTTTGCACAGCACAGAATGCACAACTCCCAGGAAAAGGAGTAAATGAGCAAAAGCCTTTGCAACATCATGAGCAGACAGCGCACCATCGTGCATTTCATTAGGACGTCGTGCACAACGGCTTGCCGCGAAACCGGGTCGAACACCAAAACCGACAGTTTGCGATGGCACGTCTAAATAAAGCGACGTTCTACACTTCGGCCAGTGGCTGACCACAATTTCCGTGTCTCGATGTAAATTTCCGTGTCTCTATTGAACTACACTTCCCTTAATGGGTTGCAGCGTCTCTATCGAGAAGACCTTGTCGGCGGAGAAGTCCATTGCACTGTGTAGAGATTTTGTGTGTCAGAGAGCAAGAACCAACGCCGTCGGGTGAGCACTTTGCTCTGGGCTGCACATTAGGTATCATGACTTCGGAGCCCTTCCCACCACCCCTGAGGAGGGCAGATAATGGTACAGCGCCGCCTGGAATTTATTTTTTTATTCATACTGTTAAGTGGGGGCCCGCCGGGGGGCACATGTCCGTCCGAGCTGTAGGGTTTCCGACGCGGCGTGTCAAAATATCAAGCAGGTTGGCTGCGCGCGAGGGAGAGCGACGCGGCGGGTCATCCGGCCGCCAAACCGGTTCCTTGGCGCGGTGACGCGTGTGGGAACGCGTGCCTTTACGCCCATGTGTTCGACCCTTTATCTTGCGAGGGACGCAGTGGCGTAGCCAGGGGAGGGCTAACCGGGCTCAAGCCCCCCCCCCCCCGAAATTTTTCCGGCTGGCGCCGTGCTGCCTGTTATGCCTGGTACGTCGCCTGTGAACAAAGGGGCATAACCTTCGGACGTGCTACTATTAAAAACATTCACGACTGAATGCCTGTCCTGACGCATTGGTGCTTACACAAAACGAAGCGGCCAGGTCAGGATAATTGCGGAGGGGTGCAGCTCCAAAAGCGATGGCGCCTTCGGGTAAGCTCAGCCCACGGGACACCAAGGCGTGCGTTGTGTCCCTTTGTGTGTGGCATGTCGCCACACAGAGAATAATTGCCCGGCTGAGTCGTTCTCAGCAGAGGAGATTGACTCGTCACGGAATGGCCGTGGAAGTATGGAGTGCGCAAAAAAAAGAGGGACCACCGGTCATTGATGGGTGAAGATTGGCACGATGAAGGCCCGAAAGGGAAAAGACGATCTTTGTATGCGTAAGCAGAACCACGTGTAAGCGGTGGTGGTTCTGAAGAAAACGATGGGTCTGCGTATTGGGCGAAACGTGTGCTTTAGCTGGATGACTGTCACGGGGGGGGGGGGGGGGGGGGCAGAGGGCCTTTGTGGGTGAGGCGCACAGCAAAGTATGCCCCCCTTCTGCACGTCACCCCTTAATTCTTTTTCACGTTTCTGTGGAGCCCGGGAGGGTGTTGGCGTGGGATAATTGTATGGTCTCAGCTTGCGCGCACTGCATGTTCTCTCCTGAAAGCGGTGTTCCAGACAGACATTTTCTCCTCCGCGATTAGGCAGATTCGTTCGGCGGTATTTTTCGCTAACCTAGGAAACTGGGGAACACCCACTTGACAAAAAGGGCGCGCTGCTGCTCGCCGAGCGAGTCTCAAAGCGCGTTTACATGAATGCGACAGCAGCGTATCGCATTGGTTCGTCGAATCCGGCGAGGCTTTATTGTAAGCGCGAAGGCGCGACAGTCACCAGCCCTACCACGGGCTGACGGCGGTCGCGACAGTAACTAATACCCAATGGCCATCTTCGACCTCGGTCATAACTAAAGCCCCTCCATTGCGTCCACGGCTGCTTTTTGCTTGGGCGGCGGCTGCCCAGGGCTGTGTATATTCAGGGGCCTGAGTCACAACAACGCCAACATGAGAGAACGGTGCAAGGGAAGAAGCGCCCTAGCTTTGGGAAGCTCACACTCGAAGTGCTATGCACACACAAAAGAGACCGCAATTGTAGGGCTAAGTCATTTTCTTCCCTTGAACCCTGATTTATGCTTGCGTGATCACTATATCTTTTAATATTTAAATAATCGCTTCCTAATATTTACACGACGTCACAGTACCTTTATGTCTGCGAGCCAAAAAAATTATATCTCCTTTTATTTCTAATGCGATTTTTGCGTTTGAATTGGCTGTTGAAAGGAGCGCCAGCTATGAACCGGGTAGGTACCTTTGAAAGAGGGAAAACGTAAATACTACTCATATAAATGCTTAACTTTCCTATGATGCACAAAGTTGACGAGGGTTACTCAAAGCGTATCGGGACAGCGTTAAGTTCGTGAAGAGTTACCGCTGTCCATGAAGTACATGACAAGTTAAAAATATATTTGTGTTCGCTGCAGCTTTAGTAGTTTGCTTCATCTACATTCACGAAACTCAATGTGAGGTAGCCGCTGTCGCATGGTGTGCCCGTTATCGGAACTTTTGTTGCCGCGTTTCATACCGACGCGCGCATTCACTGCTACACCCAATTTTAAAATCATCATAGCAGTGTGCGCAGTGAAGGACCTTCGTACTGGTGGCGAAGAAACGAACGTGCCTTTCTAGTAGAATTTTCCTTCAGCGCTTTCTGGCCTTTTTTTTGAAGTTTTGTGGGCTCAAGAGTATCGTTCTTTCAATGCTCAATCGATTTGGCATGATGAACGAATGTCGTAAGTAAAAACAAAAACGGGCTACAGACCACAGGCCCTCTCAAGAACACCAGTACACTTCCGCCCCCCGCCCCACATATGGGTGCGCGCTGAAGTAATTTTGCCTGGATCCACTACTTTTATACGTCCTAAAACATCGCATCAAGTAAATTTCGAGCCTTAATTAAGTAACCGAAATGTCCGAGGAATTATCAGTGTAAACAACTTTGCAATTTTTTGCCAATGTATTGTGTCGTAGCCTGAAACCATGCTACATCACGGTCGCTGTAGCCTGTACCACCTTAACTGTACCATTACTGTCCGTTTCATGCTGAAATACGGTAGTCTGTGGCTTTTATGTACGCGGGGCCATGCCATTACGCATGTTTTCTTGGTGCTGCGGGCAACAAAATGCTGACTCATTTCGAGCATCGACCCAAGCCTGAAGGTCATGTGCAGCTTCCCACTGCACGCTGTTTTCTGGTGGACCAAGGAGCATCCCAACATAATAATATATTTCCATTTCTCGAGTCGCTAACGAAAACCGCAAAATTTCTGTGCGTCCTCCAATGCTGTTTTATCGTTTACCTTTAAAACCGCCAGTGTGTACTCGGCTCAACAATGGCAGCGCACGCGTCCACTAAACAGTATGTCCTTTCATTAATATTTGAAACCAGAATGGTAGGACCTCATTAAAATTCTTTCCTGAGATCTCGCGACAAAATTCCAAATGTAGCAAGGTTTTGCTCAACTTGCATGCCTAACCATATGGTCAAACAACGCCGTCTTTGCGTTATTATTTGTTCTTGATAAATTTAAAGTTCGTTATTGCATTGAATAGTGAACTTTGCAGTTATTTGCTCTACCTCATCCAGGAGTGGTACTTACACCTAAAGGGGATTGCCACCCCACAAAAGTTAATGAATAGTACACTCCTTCAGGCAGACTGTAGGGCTATTACGCACGAAGCATTGCAAACTTGACAGAGAATAATGCAAGTATTTGAGAACACCAAGCCCGAGCTCTTTGCAGGAGAGTCTACATTTGGGCGTACCGAAACGTTAACCAGATTGGCGATGTTACAAAGCACCAGCTTCTCATATCTGCCTGGCGTCCTTAGAAGCTGAGGTGGTCTGCGTCACAGAATCAAAACAGAAGCCGAAATTTCAACTGACATGGCTTGACAGTACCGATGGCTGAATTTTCCGCTTTGCGTGAGGGCTAGTCCTACCATTTTCGTGTAATTTTCGCCGTTAACAGCGCAGTCCTCGCGCGTGATGTCTGTGTAACGCTTCTGGTATGCATAACTCATAGCCTGTCGTTTTTTTCTTAAGATAAAACCTGCGCTACATATAACGTAAGTGCATAGACACGGTGTATTCTGCACAAACATTGCACCATTGGCCTTACACTGGAAGATTCTGTACGGGCGCAGAAGGCTTATAAGCAAAACAATTTCTGCATTTAAACATCAATTAAAGAAAAAGATCCCATTTTTACGGCCTACGTTATTTTATTGCGGATGTCACAGACACCATACTACACATGTTGAAATAAAACAAGTAATCACATGAAACTGTGACCATTTAGTGCAATGCCTGCACAATGTGCCCGTGCGTGCAATGTACGTCCCGTATCACGGGCGCAGATTTGCACCACGCGGTCTGCGGATTTTCGCCCAGTTTACAACTTCACCTGGCACAAATACAATCATAATCAACACCAATATCATGAGAGAACCTTAAAGTGCCTATTTGAAGACAAAATACAACCTAGTTCAATTTAATAGCACTAGCCTTTGGTAACTCGCACAACTCCATTCCAATCACAGACGTTTTTTCAACCGAAGCAATGCAACAAATGTCATAAATTTTCAAATTGTGCGCTGCAGTGAAGTAATATGGGCAGGAGTGATGTATATAGGCCAGCACTAAAACGTAGTTATGAGTATGTTAACTGCACGTTAGAATTCAAATGATAAGATCAATGGAGCCCCTCTACAATCGCGCAATCATGTTCCTTGGCGGTGACTTAGGTCGTTGGGCCAATCGTACATACAAGATCCTGTAATGTCATAGTGAAATCGCCGCCGGGAAGTGGGCGGGGATTCGCCACTGCTTCAAATGTTTAATTGACTGATTGATGAATTGTAGGGTTTAACGCGCCGACGCAACGCAGGCGATGAGGCGTGCCTTCCTTCTAGAAATAGAAATTATGGAATCGCCTGCTTGTAAAATTAGTCCCGATTTTGCGAAGTCCTCAACCTGATGAAATAATCTCTGGTTCCAAGTTATTTTGTTAAAACGTGTTTGAACTGTAACATGGCATTCAAGCTCAATGTCAAGGCAGTGCCTTGTGCGGTTGCGCAGGGGAATAAGCGCCTCATCGCTCGTTCGTTTCAAGGGGTGGTGGTGCGGAGAGGGCGTTAGGGGGAAAGCGTAAGCATGTGTCCCACCAGAAAATCACACAAGGAGGCGCTGGCTGCATCCGTGTTCACTGCGTGTTCGCTTCTACAGCGCTGACTGCGCTGAACAGCGTCCGTGCTTTGTCTTGCGGTGAAATTGTGTGCGCATTCGCTGAGTTGAATCTTTCCCCCAAGGATAAAGAAGTAAGTGCAGATGATGGTAGAAGAAAACTTCAAGGAATGATGGCGGCCAACGAATGTTTAGTGTGTAATTAAGCCTAACGGGAGTACTTTTTCTTAACTATGGTGCAGTAGTCGCAACACAGTGGCCCGAAATCCCGCGGGATGAACAAACCATGGCACGAAACTCACGCCTGGAAAGAACCAAAACTGCCTTCATCACGGCCGAATCATGATCGGAAAATAGGTAAAATATTCCCCAAACCAAGTGAGTGAGTGGTGAGTGAGTGAGTTGAGTGAGTGAGTGAGTGAGTGAGTGAGTGAGTGAGTGAGTGAGTGAGTGAGTGAGTGAGTGAGTGAGTGAGTGAGTGAGTGAGTGAGCTGTTAGCAAACGGGTGGGCCTAGCCTTGTGAGGCGTGCCGGCAATCGCTCCTCCCTGGCGGCACCAGTTGAGACTATTCGCTGCCAATCACCAAGAGTCACAGAGGTTACTGTCCTTGAATACGTTCAGGTCAATGCGTAGGATATCATTCCTAGTGATCCACTGTCCTTTAGGGAACAGCCGTCGAAGGAGGAATGCGGGGCGGCTCTTTTGGAAAATTATTTTAATAAAGCTGAGCTTTCGATGGGATGCACTCGACAGTTCATGAAAAAATGTGTGGCGTCACCAAGGACAGCAACGTTGGACAAAGGGCCGGTGAGCTTAGAGTCAGTTTAAATAGCCAAACCAAATGCTCAACGAGTTACTATAACGACGGTGATCTCTCAAACGAATGCCGCCATTTTGAAACGCACGACGAAATTTATACTGAGAGCATTGCCTACCGCTCCAGCCAACTACGAAACACCGACCACGACATTGAACCATTTGTGACTGGTATTGACGCGGAACGAGAGTTAATGACACTGTTGTGTTTCGGGACGAAACTGAAACGTGTGTGATCCCTCTTGAAACAAGTTACGCAATTTACACGAAGCCATCTTCATGCCATTTGTCCCGCATGTGAAGAAGTCCCGTCTCGTCTTGCTGGCTCTACCAGCCAACGAAATGTCAGTTGGCACGGAGACTCATCACAGGCCAATACAGCTCTTCAAGATCCACGCAGCTGCGGGCCTTTCTCGTTCAACCACGTCGAGAGATGTAGCAGCGACATGGAGGTCAAAGAAACTACAGTCCAACCTGAATGGTAAAAGCAAGATGTGCCTACCGAGGAGTGCCCATATATCAACATTGTTCATTGACCTCGCTGGACTAACCTATGGTAAAACAATGGCGGTAGAAGCTTCTACAGGGAAGTAAAATTCCTGCCCAACTCACGATAAGAATTATACCTGAGACCACGCGGAAGAGAATAACTTGCCCAGACAACGTTTGTTTATGAGCAGCAATTCATCCAGAGAAGAAGATATAAATAACGACGTATCCCCAAGTTGGCTCTGTTGGTAGGTCCCCATAAAATGTAGGTCTATTGGCAGAAGCATTAGCTAAGAGAAGGCGTGATGAGCAGATAGGAACAAAGGAAATGAGACGTGATAACCGCGTTTTCTACGATTTCCACAGCAACCGTGAAGAGGTTTCAAGTCTTACTCGCGAACATGAACCAGACATTTTCTTCTCATGACCCGTATACCTTGCGGACACCCGGGTCATTGCCGCTACCGTTCCAACGTCCTCTCCCTTAATGCAACATGATTTAAACGGCGACAACCAAAGTAATTCTCTCGCAGCTAATCGCCACTCTTGGAAGTACAAGCGCACAAACCATAGGCAAAGCCATTGTTTGTCTACAACGATTAGACAGTGCACTGCGCAGGGTGATATAAAGTGAAGAATGCTGTTGAGGTAAGTCGCGTCAAGACACCACAGACGCAAGCGCAGAGACAAAATAAATGTAGAATTAAAGAAATGGATAAGTATCACCACGATTTCGCCTGCACAGCCCGCAATATGGCTTTAGAGGCCCGAGAAACTTTTTCATTGATATCAAATGAATGGCTATAAGTTGACATTCTACTAACTGATTGATTGATTGTAGGGTTAAACCCGCCGACACAACGCAGGTGATGAGGCGCGCCGTAGTGGAGGGCTCCGGATTAATGTTGACCCGCTAGGGATCTTCAACGTGCGGTCACAGAAGCAGGTGACCGCACCTTGTTGCACAATGAGGTTGTCGTTGCTTGGCAAGTCATCACTCTGAACATTAGGGCTCTCGATCGGCAAGCCTAGCTATAGTCGCAACGCATATCAAGTTAGTGCTTGTTGGCACTGGCAGAAACTTAGCTGCCGGATTTTTTTATCCCTACAACTTTCAACACATATATGTTACATATACACAGGAGTCATGTGCAGCTTTCCCGCTCATGGCAGTCCTTTCAACAGTGGTTACTCTGCAATTTTTTAGCGAAATGAAAAGTTTCTTTGCACAGCTAATATTTGGGGTGAATACTTGCTTTGTGCACAGTTTAAAGTCGCGCACGTTGCGCGACTGGGTTCCTGAGCCATGGGAACTATCCCATAGAAATGCATGGGGAGTTAGATTTGACAGCGAATTACACAAACAAACAGTCAGAAACCTGAAATCTTCTTTTAGCGTTTAAATCTTCACGTTGGCTTCTAGCTTTATGCCAAATATCATTTTCCTACAGTCGTTTTGCTAGGTTCCCGAGAGGTTGTAATTTTGAGCGAGAAAGCTGGGTATGGGAGTAAATGCGTGCACATGTGTATATGGTCAATTATGCCATGTTTTTTTTTTCATTTTCCACCAGTGCAATTAATACCGAAGCAATATTGCTACTGTAGCAAATTTTATTGGTACATAACATACACAACGGTAACGCGATCGAACCACCTAAGCAGGTTTCATCGACCCCGCACTGTTTTTTATTGGGTTGTGTCAATGACAAAAACCTGAGTATTTCCTTACCAAGAGTGCCAATAGTTAGCATTTAAGAGCGCAGCTGTCCGCCGGTATATTTATAAGGAGTGTTGTGATTTCTTCCCAGAGAGAAATGCAAAAAGCCCGATCAAAGTAAACCAAAGTATTTTTCGCGCAGAGCAACACAAAAAATGCCCTCAATAAAAGCGTGTAGACAGTCATATATTTTTTTAATTATTTCGAAGCAGTTGTTATCGTCACCTTTGGCCCCATGGCATTTTTCATTTCGCCAATACACTAAGGCGACCCCAACCAGTTTCCCTCCTCCATGAATTGCGATGATAAACCAAACTTCGAATGAACTGCTATGGTTAGGCTTCACGCGGGCACTCAACGCCACCAAAGAGAGCCGACGGTGCTTGTGGGGCGCCGTAAAACAACTCCCTGGGGCTAGGAACGCCTTGGTGCGGCAGTCATGGAAGCCACATTTCACGACCCCATATCCTCAAGTATTTTGGCGGCGTGGCATCGGCTACTACCGGCCACGGGTGGAAGCAATCAGCATAAAATGCTCTTCACTAGATGCGGCGCTTGCCAAAGCTAAGTTGGGGCCTCTCTCTATATATTTCTTGTTTCTCTGGAGTTACTGCAAAGGCTATTTTTACTTCCCTCTGCTCCAGATTCTGCGGAATCTTTGCCGACACGCCGCTGAAGCTTAATTTCAAGCAGCACTCAGCGCAGACTAAAATACCTACTAGGTCGGCTCCCGTTAAATCGTCCTTAGGGGTGCAAACGATTTGGCTTATTTATACTGGAGGTCGTAGTAGAACTGCGTGTAAACAAACTTTCCATACCTTCATTTGAGTTTGAATTCTGTTTTATATGCTCACAAGGGTAAAAACAGTGCGCACGTAGCAATATTGGGATTTTGAAAATGGGCCAAAACCTTCACAAACTGCATGTTGTATAAGCCCGCCTCTCGCGAAAAAAGCAAAACAATAAATCAGGCTACAGGCAAACAGTCCAATGCTTTCTTTTTTGGCAAACACAGAATTGGATTTTTAACAACGCAGCAACCGGCAAATTCTTCATGGCCCCACTTCAGAGAGCAAGTTTCTGATCTCCCCTGAAGCAGACTATGTGTGAAACATAATCGGGACACGTATATAATGCATAATCTTTACCCGCAAACCACACGAACAATAGAAGACTACACATATATTCTCTATGGACATGCCTGGTATGATATGTTGTCCTCGAATAGGAACCAGGAAAATAGAAGTCTTTTAGGAATTCAGCGCAATTTTTATACTCTTAGATGAAATTACTTATACCCTTGTGATAAGGTACATTTTGAAATTTGGACGCCGTAATACGTTCTCGGTACGATGCAAGTATGCTAAGCCTCGTAATTTAGAGATAATATTAGCCTATATTCCTGAAGTGAACGTAACCTGAGAACTAAATTCTAAATAAATCAAATGCGGGGCAAAGCTTGCCTAAAACCTTCTTTACAAACATCGCAAGCCGCTTTTTTTTTCAATCTCCAAGTGCTGACCCAGTACACTCATGCGATTTCTGTGAAGAGTCCGTCCTCTTTTTGGTTTCTCTAGTTGCCGTTTGAAGCACTTCCCGTGCTACCAAGAACGGAGCTAAATTTAGACGCTGCTTCAGTGGCACCGTGAAACGACAGGTTCAGGTTGGCTGAAGTTTGTGCGGCAGTTCAAACTAAAAAAGCAACCCCTCGGGGCGCCTAATTCTTCTCACGTGGTTCAATTGCAAAAGCATTTCCGCTTCGTTTGCGATTCAATGAACGACTTCTTTAATGCGACGTCCCAGTTGAGTTCAAAGACAGCTGCACCCTTGAAGTGGCACCAAATTCCTCGCTTTAAATTTCGCGCTCCTGCTACATTGGCCGCCTTTCATACTGCAGCATTGTTGGCGAAATTGCATGTCGAAGCGCGCCTAGCAGACGTAGAAGCTACTGTTACACACTATCGTCATCCACCGCGGAAACTCGATGGCCAAGGCGTTAGCTTCTGAGCTCAAGGACGCGGTCTCGATCCTAACCGCAGTGGCTGCTCTTCGATGAAAGCTGAACGAAAAAATGCCTGTGTTTCGAGCTTTTGGGGAACGCAAAGAACAACCCTAGGTGGTCGAAATTAATCCGGGAGCCCTTTATTACGGCGCGCCCCATAGCCCTGGTGTAGCGTTGGCGTGTTAAACCTCGCAATCAATCAATCAATCAATCAATCAATCAATCAATCAATCAATCAATCAATCAATCAATCAATCAATCAATCAATCAATCAATCAATCAATCAATCAATCAATCAATCAATCAGTCAGCTTTCCAAAAGAGTAAAGACAAGGCCGTTACTTTCCTCAAAATGGCTTAGACGTACGGCTGTGCCGTCAGCTGGCGGAAACGGCCTTACCCCTACGTGGTAAAAACTTAACATGTCCCAGGCCACACAGCTTACGGTAGATACGAACTACTACTGCTTCCCCTCGACCCACGAGAGTATTTCCAGGGAGTTAAACCTTATAGAAACACACAAGAATGAGAAAGTGTCTTTTGACGTCTCATTTCAAAATATTGGACAGGGGAATACCTATTAACGGCGCAGAAGTTGCAGCCACATTCAGCTGATCTGCACACTTGCGAGACGACACCCTCACCGGATGAATTAGCTCACCGGTGAGCTACATTTGCTACCCCTGTATAACATGCTGCCGCCTGTAAGAAGAGACTTCCATGACCACGTATTCTTGTGTCCTCCAGTTCGAGACTTTTGGCCTTACTGAAAAATTCCGCGTGCAAATAATAACTTTCTTCGAATAGCCTACCCTTCAGCTAGCGTATCGCGGCTCAGGTCAACTATCGGCGCGCTAAGTCGCAGTTCCAAAGATTTATTTCCGTCAACTTTAAACGCTTTGTTTTATTTTCGAATTATCTAGCCATACAAAGATCCATTCGCGATCACGTCAGCCCAGAAATGTAGTTTTTCACTGGTGTTGTTGATTGCGCTGCTTACAATGTTCTCAACTATAATGACGCAGTCCAACACATAAGATAACAGCACGACAGTGCGCTGCTTCTGATACAATTGTGCGGTTTTTCTCTGTCTCCAAAAGACAGAATAATCACGTTTTCGATCTGAAAACTGACGTTGGTGCATGAAAACTTCATTGGGCCTATGATACTACCTTCGGTTTCGCCAAAGGGAATACGGGCACTTTCAAGTGGGAGCATACACCGCGGAAGAATACACTTATTTACAGAAATATGTGACGGTGGTCTCGCTTTTTTATAATGTTGTCAAACTTATACCACCACTTTGAGCTCAACAGTTCAAATATTTATCAAAGCGCAGTATCTTTACGTACTTGAAATCACCGGGGATTTTTAGCATCGCCTCTTCTTATGCCTCCTCGTATCTGCCCACCTCCCTCTCCACCTTGCCCCATCTTCGGTTACCCGTTACCCCATCTTGCGGCTACTTGCATCGTTTACCTCATTCTCTTTCTTTCCGGCAGTGCGCTCACACCGATTTAAACTAAGGGCCCGGAACGTTTTCAGATTCTTTCGCTGCCACTGAATCCGCGAACGTGCTTTTCTCGCCATAAAAACCGTGAACGAAGCTAAAAAAAGTCGCCATACCTGGCTGCGCTGGCAGGAATTTCAAAAGCTCCGCAGAACCATTGAGTGAGACGACTTGTGTGAAGAGAATGCGGGCTCTAGAAAGGAACGCAACTGGAGCGCCCGGAATTCTTGGTACGCGCACACGATACGCGCATATGTTTCCGAACGGCAAGCAAGAGTGCTGGCGTAGAATGGCCCAGCATAGTGCCGCTGGCGTGGGAGCTCGGTTCCAAAAGCTGCTGCCTGTGTATATATATATAAAGCCGTGGCTTCAGAATCGCCGAGCTCCCAGCCCCCAAACTTGTTACACAAGCCCGTGTGCATTTTAAAAGAAGTTTGTTGAATTTTTGAGGCGTATATTTTTTCGTGCTCTGTTTTAGAGGCACATGTAGGAGCCGGGAGTGAAAACACGGCGGTCATTTTTGAGTCGTCGCTGGCGCCCGGCGCACCATGAAGACGACAGCGCGAGGCGTGGGAAAGCGTACGAAATAAGCAAGGGTGGAGGGAGTGCCACCCAAATTCTTCGCGCGCGCCACGAGCCTCCTGTCACCGGCCTTAGCCGCCGCCTTGGCTGGTTGACGCGTTGCCGAAAGAAGGGGCTCTTCTTTACGTGCGTCAGCAAGCCTGTGTGCGCCTATGCAAGCCCCGGCCGTAGCACCGGGCATCCCGACTTCACCGGCTCGCCTTTCAGTTCTGGGAATCTCAGGGACGTGAAAGATTTGTGAGCATTCTGCATCATTCTGGACAATGTGGCTACGGACTCGGGAATGATAAGTTTACAAGCTTGTTTGGGCACGTGCGCGCACGCTTAGCAATTATCAACCACTGTTCACACCATTCATACTGAGAGCAGAGCTGGTAAACCTTTTAGTTCCGCCTTACAGCGTTACCAGAAAAAAAAATACGAAGAAAAAAAGACCGCGCGCGACTGAGCGAGCGCCTCGAGAACACTGTGCCCAGCGTGCGTGGCGTGATGTATCGCGTGGTCTTTTATTCGTCAGCTCCAGCGATTGGCGACAAGTTCATTCGTGCTTGTTTTGAGTACTTTGTGAAATAAACGTGTTCAGGATCATAATTTTGAATGATTGTAGGGTTTAACGCGCCGACGCAACGCAGGCGATGAGGCGCGCCGTAGTGGAGGGCTTCGGATTAATTTTAACCACCTGGGGATCTTTCACGCGCGCCGAAATCTCGTACACACGGGCGTTTTTGCTTTTCGCCTCTATCAAAAAAGCGGCCATCACGGCCGGGGATCGAACCCGCGACCTCGTGCTCAGCAGCACAACGCCTTAGCCACTGAGCCACCGCGGCGGTGTTTTTTTTCTCTTTATTGCCTGCTTGGCGACAACACAAAACACACTGCCCAGTACACAAATTAGTAGCTCCAGCCACCAATCGGCTGAAGAAGTGGCTTAAAACATCTTCAATTGCGCTAGAACATCCAGAATAGGTAACCACTGAGGTTCTCCCGGCATGACTCTATAAACTTCTCTTATATAAGCAACGCTTTCAATAAAGTACTCTCGCACTGGGCGAGCATGGTGTTCGGCATTTTGAACCACCATGCGAGTTTTTCACATAGAATGCAGACTAAGTGCCATAGGATCATAATGTTGGGAAACGACTCGCGAACTTAGTGTGTAGTTATTAAAGCGAAGCTTTTGTGTCCTTACTAATGCCGTCCTCACTCTTGCCGTTGTACGCCAATACTTCCTGCAGGAAAGGCAACTTTCTATGCCGATGATGATGAATGATCGTGGGTGAAGCGAGAGAAAAAGAACGCTTCCCGTGGCCTGAATCGAACCAGGATCCCTTGCGTTATGAAGCCGGCGTCTATCCGATGTGCTCTCCTATTCCCGCCAGGCTCGTTGCACGCCCGGCGCGCCTCGCGCCGCATGAGCACGTGCACGCTGCGCCGCAGGCCCAACGGGCGCGAGCCAACTTCCTCCCAGAGTGGAAGTCTCCGTCGAGGGATCAACAATAGACCCCACGGAGCTGCTAAAGCACGAATGGCAGCAGATCCGCCACAAGATCAAGAACCTCTCCCGACAACCGGTGACGCGTAATGAGCCAGTCAAAGGACGACGACCCCCTCAACAGCGGAGGAGACCAAGACCCCCGCCTCCAGAGAGTCCACTGCCCGACGACGATGTAAAGATCATCCTCCGCCCTCAAGGTGGACTGGACCTCCACACCATCCAGGCCGCCAACCCAGCGGAGACTACGTTTTGACGCAGGCCGACGGACAACTACCCAACGAGGACCAAGTCAGAATCCATCACAAAGCAAACTTCATCATTGCCAGCAATCCCTCTGAGAAGAGAGCGCACAAGTACCTCGGCATGACCCAATCTGAACTGCCAAACGGCACGTACACCTTGCGCAACCACATCCCCCCCCCCCCCCCCCGCCATCCGATACCGCGTTTGGAGTAATATTCACCGTGCCAGAAAACGACACTCAGGAAGGAATTATGCACAGCCTGGTAGCCTACAACCACGACCTCTACATACTAGACGCGAAGCGGCTGCAGAACTCCACCCTGGTGCAAGTGCTGTTTCAGGGACCCCACGTGCCATTCTGGGTCCGCTACAGGGCGGCCACCCTCTGCTGCCACCCGTTCAAGAGAAAATCGGAGGCCTGCTTCAACTGTTGGCAGCCGGGCCATCGAAAAGACGTCTGCCCCAATCAACCACCAACCCAAAGATGCCCCGCGTGCGGCCCAGCACAAGCCCCGGAACAGCACTCTTGCAAACCGAACTGCATGTTGTGCGGAGAGGCCCACCCAACGGGAGCCGCGGGTTGCCCCCGCCACTTCCAACCAAGGCGTCGACAAACACGCATCAAGAACGACACGCCGAATGTATTAACCAGCAATCAACAGAGCAGCACCAACCAAGGCAAACCACCCCAGACAAAGGAGAACCGCAACCATAAGACTACCAAACCCACCGAGAAGACGACGCAGGTTAAACAACTGCCACCACTGCGGTAGAAGCGGAGTTACACCCAAGTTCTCCAAGGAACGACCAGCACCGCAACAATGGTTACGCCAGCACAGGCGAGTGCCCAGGGCCTTTCCGCTCCTAACTTCACCCCTCCTCCCCTACATACTCCACCCCCACATCTCAAGATAGCAAACTTGACATATTCTAAAGGAGATGAAAAATATGCGAGCCAACATAGGCCTACTTATAAGCGAGAACGCCCAACTGAGGGCAGAGAACAGTAACCTTAAAGCGCAGATAGCGAAGCTGACAACCAGCAACGCCGCGGAGACAGAACCCACCCCGCCACCACTTAAGCGCAAAAACACGGGAAAGCCGGCAACTACCCCGAAATCCGACGACAGCAAGGTCGGCGTAGACATGGAAGAACTCAAACAAGAAATGCTTCGATCACTTAACGCCACCCTGAAATATTTCATAGCGGCCCTGTGCGCGGAACTACCTGATCTGGCGAGCGCGGAGGCACCGGCAAGCAACCCAATCGACCAGGCAAGTATGACCCCTCTGCCAATAGATATCGAGCAAGATGCCGACTTCTAGACAAATCACCACATGGCAGTGGAACTGCAGGGGCTACAAAGCTGAGAGAAGCCAGCTGCAAGCCCACTTGTCCACGCTAGATGAACAACCCGAGGTCATAGCATTGCAGGAGACAGGACCCAACACCAAACTTCTCAACTACACAGCACACACACACACCCCGAGCACCCGCAGCTAGCTACACTCGTCAACAGAAACATATGCACGTCCACTAGCGAAATCACCAACACAAATATACCGCACATATTCACCAATTTTTGACAGTCAAAAAGGGAGAACAGCCGCTCCACGTTCCCAACGTCTACAGCCCTCCAAAACAGACGACCCACAACTTCAAGCCCCTCCTGAGAATACCCGGACAACAACCTCTGATAATAGTAGGAGACTTAAATGTTCCACACGAGGCATGGGGTTACCATAACACAACAAGCAAGGGCAGGAAACTACAGGAATTAATGCTGACGTTGGGTCTCACTATACACAATACGCCAATAACCCCGACCCGCATCGGAAACAGCGTACAAGGAGACACAGCCACGGACCTAACCCTAACGCTCGAAATAGTAGCGGGAAAATGGAGGGACACCTCTAAAAACTTTCGGAGCGACCACCACATCATAGAATTAAAAGTTAACTACACGACGCGGCTGGCACATGAGCCACCCAGGAAACCCCTCACACTGGGATCTATTCAGACAGAAATGTGCGCAAGTGGAACCACCCAAAGAACTTACAGAAAGCAACATCAGAGAATGGACGCAGAACATTTTGAAATACAAAGAAGACAGCGATGCACCAATAGACCCCATTATCCCGGCATCGTACGTTGATTCTAAGCTACAGCACATGTGCGACGCGTATCGCAGCATCGAAGAGAGATGAAAAAAAAACCGGCACAGGAAAGCACTGAGAAGAAAGCTACAGAACCTTAATATAGCAATAGCCAAACACGCAGACTACCTGAAGCGATTGCAGTGGTTCCAAGTGTGCGACGAAATGCGCGGCACACTATCGATGAAGCGCCCGTGGGCGATCCTACGGAAACTAATCGACCCCAGTAACAACAAGAGACAATCGGCCAAGAAGATCACGAAACTTATACAAGATTACGAGGGCTCGGAATTACAAATGCATGGAGAGCTTATAAAACTATACGCAACGCAAAATAGTAGTACGCGTTCCGCCCCTCTCCACCTCCCGCATTATATGGGCGCGAGCAACGAAATGCTAGACGCCGAATTTCACATTTGAAGAAAAGCACGCCGCCACCACAACACTCAGAAGAGCGACCTCACCAGGACCAGGCAAGATATCCAACAAGATATTACGACATCTTGAAGAGACGGCGATTGAGACTCTAACAGACTACTTTAACAAGGTGTGGCGGGAGGGGTAGGTGCTCCCTGACTGGAAGCACGCTAACATATCACTCATTCCAAAGCCAAGCAAGCAATCAAAATAGAAAATCTCAGACCAATATCGCTTACGTCGTGCGTGGGGACACTCATGGAGCAGGTCGTGAACTCCCGCGTAGTAGATTACCTCGAGACGAACGACATGCTACCACCCAACCAACTCGGTTTCAGACCAAGGCTCTCCACTCAGGACGCACTTCTACAGATTCAACACGGCTTACTGGACCACCCACCGAAAAAAGAAAGCGCGGCCATTTTAGCCATTTACCTCCATAAAGCCTTTGATAACTTCTCGCACAAGGCAATACTCACAGAAATCTCCACGCTCGGGCTAGGAGAAAGAACATTCGCCTATGTAAAATCCTTCCTCACCGGCCGGACAGCAAGGATGGAGCTAGGAACGTCCCCAAACACAGATCTTCAAAATGCCAGACAAGGGGACCCCCCAGGGAGCCGTAATTTCGCTTTAAACCCTTCAACCTTGCAATCCGACCGATGACCAGAGCATTACACAGCATCCCAGGACCAAGATCAACGATATACGCAGATGATATCACCCTTTGGGTCGACCGGGGCAGCGACGCCGACATCGAACACACGCTAAGGAGAGGCGCCGAAATAATCGCGGAACTCGCAACCAAGGCGGGCCTCACTTACTCAACAACAGAATCCGAACTGATGATCCTTCATCCCCCCAGGACGAAACCGTCCACCCAACCGCCCATCAAAGTCGACATCGGAGGACAAAACATACCCACCGTCTCAAGCTTAAAAATACTAGGACTACGGATACAGGCCAACAGATGGACAACCGAAGCAATACGCGTCCTACGGTCACACACGCTACAAACAATTTCCATGCTAAGAAGAATCACCTCAAGGCAACGTGGCCTCACAGATGAAGAGAGACTAAGGATCGCACAAGGCTTCGTAGTCAGCAGATACAGTTATCACCTGCCTTATGTGAAATTAACTCAATCGAACAAAGATTCGCTCGACGCTTTACATCGGAGAGCCTACCGCACTCTGCTTAACTCTGCTTCACTCTGCTTCAACAACCAGACTTCAACAACAACCCACTCTGCTTCAACAACCAGACTTGCGAACCTGGGCATTCACAACACCGCAGGCGAGATAATCGATGCCCATCGCACGGCACAGATACACTGGCTGGCGCAGACCACGACGGGCAGGTGTATACTGCAACGGATCCAAATTCAACCGCCCAACACCGACTCCACTCCGGCCAGGATACCAAGAAACATCCGAGCCCTAATCAAGGTCAAACCCACCCCCAGAAACATGCACCCGACCTTCCAAGCGGGAAGAAGAGAGGCACGCATGCAGTACCATTCGCAGCACTACCCACCAGACGAACACACCGTGTATGTGAATGCGGCACGGTACCCCGGCAGAGCAACCTTCGCGATCGCAGGCATCGCCTCCGCCACAGAAACGCAACCAATAATCAAAGCCTCCATCTGTACTTCCAACTCCACCACTGCAGAAGACAGGGCCCTGGCTCTCGCCATAACACCCACCGTCATCCTGTCAGACTCACAGCAGCCGCTACGCAATTATGAGAAGGGCAACATCTCAGCCTCGGCCTTAAAAATTCTCGTAAAAAGACCTCCAGATCAGCCCGTGATGCTGTTGTGGACCCCGGCTCGCACTGGCGTGGGAACTAACGAGGTAGCTAATGAACAGGCCTGAGCATTAATACCCCGAGCGAGCACTTCTCTTGGTTCTACGCATGGAGCACTCGAGGTCACTGGGTACGCCCTCACCACATACCGAGACATCGCACAGCACTACCGCCTCACCCGCAGAACACTACCCCCGCCCAACGCCAAACTTACGATAGAGGAAGCACAGATGTGGCGCACTCAAACCCATTCCTTCCCACATCGCACGCAGTTACAGCACTCCCGCCCACACCTCTTCTTCTCCTCAGAGTGTCCGAGATGTCGCAGCCTCAACACGCCATACCACTCTGTGCGAGTGCCCCGCAGACCCTTACCCCCGCTTCCCCACCCCCACCCACTGGGAGCAGGCCTTGGGTAGCTCTTGCCTGGTGGATCAACGGACTCTGACGCAACGGGCGCTGCAGGTCACTTCGGTCATCTGGGCTGAGGCCACCGCCCCAACCTGAACCCGATGTCTCACCAATGAACTCTCTCTCTCTCTCTCTCTCTCTCTCTCTCTCTCTCTCTCTCTCTCTCTCTCCCTATGTGATTGCTCCATTTCGACATGGTCGAAGCGTGGCGCCAAACAGCAGGTAGCGATCCACGCCGCGCACTGCAAATCGAAACGTTCGGCAAAGGAGTGCACACCCGAAAGTTGCTACGCCTATTCTAGAAAAGTGTACGTACCTCCAGAGTACTCATACTCGCTGTGTGGGATTGGCCAACCAAAGAATCTATCACGGGAAATGTTGATGCACGATATTTTGTTGTTTTTATTTATTTGTACTTTAAATCTATCTGGCGATTTTAGGAGCGAAGCTCCTTAAGGCGTGGGTCTGTCCATCCTCGACGTATGTATGTAGCCACCTCTAGTTTAGTTCTTGGATTGTTTACTAGATGGCGTGGCTACCTCTAGTTTAGTTCTTGGATTGTTTACTAGATGGCGGTACTTGTATATGATGAAAAGATGCGCTTGGATTGTTTACTAGATGGCGTGGCTACCTCTAGTTTAGTTCTTGGATTGTTTACTAGATGGCGGGGAGCGTTGTAATAAAATCCGTTCGCTGTTGGCGCGCGCACGGAGTCGCCCGATGGATAAGGCTGCAGATGTGCGAGCCCGCGAGGCAGAAGCGCTCCGTGAAGCTGCGCGACGCCGCCGCCAAGATCCTGCCGTACGAGAGCGGGAGGCCGAAGCGTGTCGTCTGGCTGCGCGACGACGCCGCCAAGATCCCAGCGTTCGAGAACGAGAGGCCCAAGCGTCACGGCAACGGCGCGAGGACCCTGCCGTACGCGAAGCGGTACGGCTGCGGCGCGAAGAGGATCTCCAAAACGTCAGAGAACGGGAAGCGGCGAGAAAGCTAGCGTATCGGCAGGCAGACCCCGATGCAGTGAGAGCTCGTGAGGCGTCTGCAAAAGGCATCAGGCGAGCTCAGCCCCAAGGTGCCGACGCGCGGTTTAAGCGAGACTTTCTAGACGTTACGTTCGGACACAGATGTAGTGGGCGAACTTTCACTGAAGAGTCACGGTTTTACCGATGATTTCCCCTCAGGAGCTTCGCCCACTCATCATCATTCACCCCGTGGATATGCTGTGAATTTTTTTTATTTACTTTGCTATTTAATGTATTCTTCTTTATTAGTTCGCTTATTTTGTATCCCGAGCAACAATATCAAAGAACAGATCCTTCAGGAACCCACTAAGATGGGGTGTTTAGAGGAAAGCAAAGACTAACCTTGAATACCAAGACCGTAAAGACATTTTGTTATGAGATAAACAATTTCTGTGTAATGCGTGGTCAAATACTACTGTCCCTCACGTTACTGCTCATGGCTACCTGTCTTTGAAACCGGGCAGAACAATCTCCTAACCTTGAAACCGCTCAATAACCCAACGCCCCTCTTGAATAATACCTGCGGGATACCACTTTGCGTAACACTCAGGAACCGCGGTGTATTCTTCACTGAAAGAATTGTGATCATTCATAAAGCTGCGTCTGATTATAAACATGGTGCTGAGCCCGACAAATATTGTCTAAGTGCACGCATGCCTTCGCGGGAATAATTTAGGTCCGCTTCAGTTCCTGTTCTACTAAATTGTTACCGAAACCGGTACGCCAGTCGTACCTACACCATGGAAAAGGTTAAGGGAACTGATTCGGTGAATAAATCGAAAATCAAGTTTAAAAGAAAAAGAAACGAATGAAATATTTGAATTGATAGAGAGAGAGAGAGAGAGAGAGAGAGAGAGAGAGAGAGAGAGAGAGAGAGAGAGAGAGAGAGGGCTCTTTATTGGAAAAGCAGAGAGGTTTGCCGGCATTTACAGACGCCTACATGCTTCTCTGCTGTGGGTTGGGGATGGGGGAAGAAAAGGCCCAAGGAAGAGCTGGGCAGGAAAGAAAAAGAAAAAAAACTGTCGTGGACTTGGCGCGGTAACGAACTTACACGTATATTTTAGATGCGAAGCATCTCATGCTTGGGGCTGTGTCCCTCCCTTCCTCGTTCTCGTTGGCGTTGACCGCGGTGCGCACTCTACTGCGCATGCGCGTCTCTTCAGCCCCGTCAGCGTTTGGGCTGACGTCAGCGCAGTCCACTATAAAAAGATATAGTTAAGCGGCCCCCGGTTTCGATCCCACGGCTCTCTGGCCGCAACGGGAGTTACGTGGCACTCTTGGCACTGTGCTACAAACCGGTTTTCTTTACTTTTTTTTTCTTTATTGCCAAAAAGGACAATACATCACATATAAAACAATACCAGCCACAGTGGCTGATAAAACAAGAAAGAAAAAAAAAAGAAACGCAAAAGGGGGACTGCATCGCTTTGAGCGAGCAGTTCGAAGAAATGTACTTTCATGACAGCCAAGTCATCCATTAGCGACAATATTTCTTCATCACTGCCTGCTCTATGGAACACCTCGCGTAATTTACATATGCTTGATACAAAATAACAACATACAGAACGAGCATTTCCATCTGCATTACGTACATCCATACGGCCCCTCCATATAGCATGAAGGCCCAGGAGGAAGAACATGTCATAAGGCAAAACATGCAGTCCTAAAGCGAGGTATCGAATTCCATGGGGCGTCAAAGGCAGTTCTTTTTTTAAGGTGCGCTGCAGGACATCCCCAAAAAATACTGCATCCCAGCAGTCCAGGAATACGTGTTCAATACTCTCCGGTTTCCTGAAGAGCGAACAGTCCGCAACCCACGGCCAGAAGAGCTCCTTGGCCGCCATTCACGTCCTAACCGGAAGAGTTTCTGTGTGCATCGTAAAAAAGAAAGTCTTAATCTTAGTCTTAGTCTTAGTGTTAAAAGTGCTAGTCTTAAAAGAAAAAGTTTTAAAAGAAAGTCTGATAAGACGTTTGTCTTGATGACCACGTGACACCCTTGCAAATGCTTGGAAATTGCAGCCATATTCCATGCCAGAGGCCGACACACTTCTTGTAATTAACTGAACTGCCCGTGACATCACAGAACTCCTGTGTTATGGTCAAGGCATTTGAAACACTTTGTTTGTTAACGCAAAAGAAAGCAACGTCATCTGCGTATGCCATTACTCTGACTTCGGACGATTCTAGTGTAAATACCTGTATGCTGGTACTGTTTTTAATTCTTCTACATAATGGTTCCAAGTAAAACGCGAAAAGAAGAGAAGAAAGTGCGCAGCCTTGTCGTATTGAGGCACACACATCTATACTCTAAGTTATTCGTCGGTTGACTAAAATATTAGTTGTGCACTCACGTTAGGCCATTTTAAATGCGTCAAGTATAACTTTTCCAAGTCCTGCGCGTTCCAAGATTTTGAAAAGAATGGAATGAGACACCTTATGAAACGCCTTTTCAAAGTCAATTTGTAACGTCGCCACCCTCCTAAAATTCATGTCACATGCTTACAGAATGCTCCATGCAACATGGATGTTGGTATAAGAGATTCGGCCTTTTATCCCGCAAGTTTGATGGCGCCAGACCAATGTTTGGATAACCCCCTGAATTCGCTTTACCAGTACGTTCGTGAACACTTTGTAATCAGTGTTAGTCAGGGTAATAGCCAGTGACTTTTTACAATTGTTCTGCATCGTCACTTTTGGGAATCAGAATTGTATGCGCTTTTGAGAAGGACGGAGTTAACAAACCAAAGCTGAAGGATTCACGGAAAACTTCATATAAAATAATTGCCGCATCCTGCTTGAACAATTTATAGAACGCAGTATCTAACCCGTCTGGTCCCGTTATTTAATTTCCCCGTTATTTAAATTGTTTATCGCGTCTTCGATTCCTTCCACGCTTGTGGGACTACCTAAACTCTCAGTTTTCGCTTTTTCTAAGTGGGGCAAAACGCTAAGAAAGGAGCTCTCAAACCCATCCTGTGCCTGATTACTGGAAAAAAGGAGGTCTTTGTTGTGTTCGAAAAAAGCTTTTTTCAATTTCAGCTTGTTCACGGACTTCGGGTCCTTTGTATTCTATTCTGTCAATTTCATTCTTCTTTGCGTGCCTTTTTTCCCCGGCCATAAGGTTCTCTGAACGTGCCCTTATTGCCGCCCCCTTGTACTTTTCTACTTCGATGGCTTGTATTTTTTTCTTTTAGACTGCGCATGTCAGCAATAAACACACCGACCGTTTTTGCCTCCTCATCTGTCAGCTGTTTAAGCAAGTTGCGTAAATCCTTCTCTTGTTTTCTTTCTTCATGTCAGATTTCAGTAGAACGCTCAATAGCTAAAATCTTCACTTCTTGCATAAAGCACTCCCACTTCTGGATACAGCTCTTGCTTTCCGGGTGAAAAAGTTCATCTCGCTTTGCGTTAATCATGGAAACAAACTTGTCATCCTTAAGAAGCTTTTCATTTAATTTCCAAAGGGTCCAGTTAAACTTTGTCCTGCTTTGTTTTTTGCCTCCGACACGCGCCGTAACCAAACAATGATCTGAAAGCGAGACGGGTTCAACTGAATAATCATTCCACGAGGGGCCTAGCTCTGACGACACATATATCCTATCTAATCTGGCATGGCTAGCTCCTTGAAAATGTGTGAATTTTGCAGCGCATGTAGCATTTGCGAAGCACGCAACGTCCTCGAGCAACAAGCGGCTGATATTTTCAAACAAAAAAGTAGCACTTGCATCAGAGGGGGCGTTTTCGTTCGAACGGTCCCCTTGTCTATAAACACAGTTAAAGTCACCGAGAAAAATAAGCTGCCTGTCACACACTAGATGTTTAACTATATCTTCAAAAAAATACGACGTTCTTTGGGCTTTGTGGGAGCATAAACACACACAACCCTCAAAGGCTGTTGGTGATATACGAAATCACAGCAGACGAGACGCCCCTCTGAGCAGGCCTTAATACGTTCAACCACGCAGTTTTTCGCCTTTCTTATAAGCAAACAGCAGTCTCCTGCTGTTCCAGCCGCATGGCTGACGCACACGTAATACGCATCAAGGAAAGGTTGCACAATGGTGTCCGTATGCTGCTCAGATTCAATTTTAGTTTCTTTTACAGCTATCAAATCAATTTGCGTTTCTTCCATCAGCTGCCGAACCTGAAATTGACGTTTCCTTGAACGAAGGCCTCGTGCATTTAGCGTCGCTACTTGAAGGGGCGTATCGGCTGTCACTGATAATGAGGTACTCACAGACACCATGGTTTACGTTTTAGCGGAAAACACAAGACTCAGTGCTCCTTAAAACGCGTCGCGGACTGTGACCGCGGCTGGTGCGATTCAAACTTGCCCTTTTTTTCATTTAGTTAGGAACGCTCGTTGGGTTGGTTTTTACGATAGTAAGAGAAAAAAGCGGCCCCGCAAGAAAAACAATGGCGTGTTCGACATGCCGCAGACAAGCTCCAGCCGTGCAAGAAAAAAAAATTACGCGTTTGAAATGACGCAAAACGGTTCCAACATACGTTAAACCAAGCACAAAGAGAATAGACTCCTGCAGGCGTAGTCTCAGGCAGTAGGCGCGCAAGCACTGCGAAGGCGGGAAATTTGAAATAGCGTGGGGGGCAGCAATGAGCGGATAATGGCGCTGTGAGCCTATGGTGGTGAATCACTGCTCTGCACTTCCGACAGCTTTCAAATTGAGTTTAATGGCTTTAATTTTTTGCTCTCATGTTTAAGCATACATGTATATATTTGTTCTACGTTTCAATATTAATGTAAGTGCTTAATGGCGCGTTCGAAATGCCACAGAAAGGCTACAGCCGTGCAAGAAAAAAATTACGCGTTGAAAATGACCCTTCCGGCATACGAAATTAAAGCAAGCACAAAAAGAACAGACTCCTGCTGGCGTAGCTTGAGGCAGTAGGAGCGCAAGCACAGCGAAGGCGGGAAATTTGAAATTGCGGGGAGGGGGGGGGGGCAGCAGTACGCATTCAAAGTTTCGAAAGGTCGCACACCCTCAAATATACTGAGTGGTTACTTCAGTACAAGCCTGTATTAAATTGCGAGATGGCAGTTGTTTATCCGTGCCTTGAGCTATTCCATAACCCGTCAAACAAATGAAAAAGCAGAGTTCGAAAGAGTTAAAAGATTTTCCAGCTTTTTATTGTAAATACTTGACATTTCTGCAGAAACAAGAGAGAAATGTGGCCAGCGACATGAAAGTTGCGAAGTTCAAAGATTATTGGCCACGAAAAGCTAAAAACTAAAAGATAAAAACTAAAAGATCCTCAAGCCACTAAATAGGCGTAGTTTAGGGTCCGTCGTACGGGGCACTCAACGCACGTTCCTCCGTGCCTTGTCCAGTTCGTGCTTAACCTCCCGCTTCGCTCTGTCGAGTTGAACCACGCGCACCTCGTACTGCTTGCGGGCTCTGTTCTTGGCGCGCTCGCACTGCAGCTTGATGTAGTCGAGGCGCGTCATCTCGTGCTCCTTCTTGCCCAGTTGGACGAAGGCACAGTCGGTGGCACGCGAGTGCTCCCCGAACGGGTCGTCGTCGGGCTCCCAGCCGTCCAGCTCCTTGAAGCACACGTAGCAGCGCACGAGGTCCGGCTCGTTCTCTGTCGGGCAGTGGTAGAAGCCGGCTTCCGCCATTCTTTGCGGCGTGCACTTGCAGTTGCCCGTCAGCGGCCACTGCGCGAAAGACGCCAGTCGGTTTTCCTGTAGGTCCATGTCGAGGTCTGTTCGGTGCAGCAGCACGGTGTTGAGAGTCAGGTCGGCGGCCATGGCGCAGGATGTGCAGGGTAGACGAACTGCGCGCACCCAGCCGCAGAGCAAGAATATTGTTGCAAGGCGACGCCGACGCGTCCGAGCGTCGACCGACCACGACGATAACGCCCCCACGCGGCTTGTTTTACTGTGCCTGGTTCCTGGCTTACGCATTCTTCTCTCCCTCGGTCGCTGTTTATTCCAGCAGCCATCACCCCAGCAGCAAAATCAATAACCCCTTCCTCTTTTTTTATCGCGCACGCAGCGATGACGTCGCACTCGTGGTATTATACAGCAGTTGTCCAAAGGGTGCGCAGAAACGCATTCTCGGGAAATACTGGACATCTATAACAATGGGTGATATTGTTGCTCACGATAACCAAGAAGAAAACGCACATGTGATTGCAACCACACAAGATCACCACAAAGCGGAAAGGGTGGTTTACTAGCCGCGGGAGTGATCACTGCTTGATGGAACAGCGACCGAGAGAGAGGAGAAGGCATAAACTAGGTCCCAGTCGCTCCGAAAAAGGCCGCGCGGGGGCGTTATCGCCTTTATCGGTCGAAGCTCGCGCGATTACCTTCAAATCGCACGCGACTGTACCAACCGGCTGGCCGAACCGAGCCCCGAACGTTTTTCTTCGTCTTCGTTCCCGAGTGATCACTTTGCGCGATCTAAGGTTCCTTCTCCTCGTCGTATGCGATGCTTCCTTCAGAAGGGTATGTTACATAACACCTCCAGAAGCGTCTCGGGGCCAGCAACATTCAGGAGGAGCGGTTGTAACAATATATGGGAGAGGAAATGCCCCAGGGCGGCAAGCGCGGACGAGCGACCAGATAATCCCTCTGATAATCTGATTTTACGAGTGAACCAATTCGCCTAGCGGTACATTTTATTGGTTCTTTGCGTATATGGCAATTTTTTTAGGTGCGAGGCATCTCATGCTCGGAGCTGTGTCCCTCCCTCCCTCGTTGTCGTTGTCCGCCGTGCGCACTCCACTGCGCATGCGTGTCTCTTCAGTACCGTCAGCGTTTGGGCTGACGTCAGCGCAGTCCACTGTAAAAATAAATAATTAGGCGGCGCCCGGTTTCGATCCCACGATTCTCTGGGCGCAACGGGAGGTACGTGGCGCTTTTCCCACTGTGCTACAAACCGAGACGGGAGAATGTGCTGCGAACGCGCCTTATGTCCTTCACTCATTCAAACTACGTCAAGAAGCTGCTGATATAACGAGGGCACGCGAAGCTGAACGTCAACGGAACCGACGAACTGAAAACTAATGGGAACTTCAGTCGGCCCCATGGCTGCTTCGCATACTACTCACGCTTCCCCTACCGGAAGGTGGTGTAATTTGTTTTGTTCTGAGCTTTGGCCACATAATTTACAATTTTGAAATTAGGCCAATTTCATCCAAATAAGAGAACGAACTCTGTAGAGCTTGGCGCTCCTTCGACGGACGAATCCATGGTCCTAAACTAATTCAGAGAGTAATTGGTCCCTGTTCTATACGTTCAATGATTGCAAGGAAGTCGGATCTCGGTTCCATGTAGGCTGCACATTTTAATAAAATGTGTTCAATTGTTTCCGCACAAGCACAATTGTCGCACCGAGGATTTGGCGTCGCTCCAAGGCGAAATAGGTAGCTATTTGAGTAGGCACAGTTTAGCCGTAGACGATGATACAACGTTTCCAGGTTACGAGGAAGCTGTGTCGGGAGTCTCGACTTTAATTCTGGGTCAATAGTGTGCAAAAAGCAGCGAGTATTTTGTAAGTTGCTCCAAAAACGGCTTCTTTCAGTCACCGCAAAGTGGTTAGCCATGGCAGAAGCTTCTGTTTTCGTGAAATACATCTTGCTGTATTTTCGGTAAAGAAGGCCTTTACGGGCCGCTTCGTCGGCTTTTTGGTTACCTTTGATGCCACTGTGTGCAGGTATCCACTGCAATTTAATGTTGTGTCCAGCAGACCAGGCAAGCTGGTGAAGGTATGATATATCATAGGCTGCGATTTGGTAGGGGGAAAATCTACTTCTCCTACCTAGACTTTGCAGAGCTGCCTTAGAGTCTGTGAAGATACCCCATTGGTGCGGCTTATGGCGCAGGATGTAAACGATTGCCTCCTTCAGAGCGTAGAGCTCAGCCGCTGTCGAAGATGTTTGTCGCTCCAGACGAAATGAAAGCGTTTCACCAGTTTCGGGTATGTATAGACCAAAAGAAGAGCTTCGCATGGTTGATGAACCATCGGTTAATATGAATGTTCTTGCTGAATGCGCTGTATACAGGTAGTATAAAACGATGTGGAGGATGTCTGACTGATGCATAGTCTTTTTGTGGCAAATTCCTGGGATACCACATTCAATTTGTAGGGGAGCAAGGTTCCACGGAGGGAAATGCGGCGGAATTATTGGTGAGGGTTGGGTTGGAACAGACAGTGGTATGCTATGAATGGTCTCGGCGAATGCGGAGCTGCTGCAGTTGGAGTGGACACGGCTTAGAAACTTATTTCTTCGGAGTAGACGATGCCTCAAGTGCACTCGAAGGGTCTTCTGTTGTCGAATAACTTCAAAAGGCAAACAACGTGCCTCTGCCATGGTTCCAACACTCGAAGATCCCTTCGGAAGTCTAAGACAGGTGCGTAGGTGGTTGTTTCTGGCTGCCTCAAGGCTTTTCTTGCTTGTCTCAGATATTTTATGCAGGATAAGGAGGCTGTAACGCCGCACTCCATCCACATAGCTCTTGTGCAGCCTAATCTTTGAATGGCAATCACTGCCCCATCGCTGACCTGCAAGAAATTTAAAGATTTGAGCGGCTGAAGAAATGCGGCTCCGTACCCTTTTGACTTCGGGTTCCCAGGTCAAGCTGCGGTCTATTAAATCTCCTAGAAATTTTACCGCAATTTTCCTGGTCATAAAGGCCCCGTTTGATTCAGTCCTCCACACAGCAATTCTTGCCGCTCTTGAAGATCATGGCTTTGGTGGCAAGTAAAATAATGGATAGCAGACTACCTTGATGGCCGACACCTTTTCATGGCCACTCCGTAAGGTTCAACTTCGCATTACGCTGTGGAAAAAGGTGTACCACAAGGTGTCGTACTAAGTCCGTTGCTGTTAAACCTGACCCTCATTTCACTCCAAAGAATCCTTCCGGGTGAAGTGAAGATCTTGCTGTACGCAGATGATATCTGTGTGTGGTGTGCTTCTCGTTCACGACGATGTACACAGCAGCGATTACAGAAAGACGTGTACAACATTTCTAACCACCTCGCAACCCGCGGCCTTCAACTTTCTCCAGATAAGAGCGTGGCCATGGCCTTCACACGAGAAAATATGGATCGCTATCCATTGATATTGGGCGGACGCATACTTTCGTATGCACGAGCTAATATATGACTAAAATCGCGACACCGAATGTCTGAGAAGGCACACAGGGATACAGGTTTAACCTCGGACATTGGCGACTTGGATATCCACAAGGAAATGCGACTAGTATTACTCTAGAACGTACCATCAACGACAAATGTTCCACATGGAACACGCACGCACACTCCTCACCCCACTGCCCCGCTTGTGGGGCGCTCCAAACCATGGATCACCTCCTCTGGCCATGCCCCCCCAACCCATTCCCCTCATATCGCGATGGTGAGCAGTGGGCCAGGGCGTTGGGCAGCTGGGATTGGGCGGTGCAAGAAGCCATCGTAGATCGGGCTGCCAAAGTCACCGGGGACCTTTCTCCCTCGGTCACCATCCCTCCCCCAAATTAGCCCTTGCGGCAATAAAACTTCTCTCTCTCTCTCTCTCTCTCTCTCTCTCTCTCTCTCTCTCTCTCTCTCTCTCTCTATCTATCTATCTATCTATCTATCTATCTATCTATCTATCTATCTCACACACACACACACACACACACACACACACACACACACACACACACACACACACACACACACACACACACACACACACACACACACACAGCACACGCACACACACACTCACACACACACCACACACATGCACCCATGAATGCACCAAGACGCGCACCCACGCGTACGCACAAACAAACGCACAGACAAAACAGGACCTTCGCTGTACCACCGAAAATCTGCTTTACCAGCAAGCCCACGTTTACTCGAGCAGCGATGGAGAAAGGACTCACATTGCATTACGTTGTAGAGAAGGGTACTGTTGGCCACTTCATCGACCACATGTGGCCGCCAAGTTTCTGATGACGAAGCGAGAACGTAGAGGTGATAGGAACGCCAGAAGTGGATGAGACGAAAAGCGGGCGCACACCATGCGAATGAAGCTCATGCGCCCTGGCTGGGCGCCCTGAATTAGATTTCCAGGTCATGCGCTCGGAGGACATTACTGTTTTGGTTCTGTCTGTGTGTTTTGTGGTTTCAAGCGTTTTTACAAGACTTTTCGGCAACTTCTAGTTGGTTAAACACACAACGTCCACTACAACTGCCTGTCCGGAAGGAAAAGGTACTTGATTGCTTTTCCTAAAGCAGCTGGTTTTATTGCATGAGAAATTCCGGAGTTTATAAAACATCACTGAGGCTCTCTCTTTTGTTTACCAGCGCACACCAAGCGCGTAAAATTGTTGGTCAGACTCCACAGCGCATGCAGCAAAATGTCGCTCGAACCGCACGTGCATGCGGCCTCGCCATTCCCCAAATTCGTGCATTTCATCACTCGGATTTGTCTTCCTGGCTCGTTGCGGGGAAGACGACCTTAGGTATTATTCGGTGTCTATCTTCAGCAATTATAGTTATTGCTCCGCTTTTTTGTATTGGGTATTTTTTTCATAGTATACATTGACAAAATTGTTGTCATAATGCCGACCATTCCTGGACCTTTAATGGTGTGCAGTATGTAATAAATGTACGAAATAACAAAATAAAACGTCGTCTTCGGGTGCATAAAGATTACAATCAGTCTTGCCGAATGCCAGAATGCATAAAAATGTGATTTATTTTTCGATACACTCAAACATCAATGGTGTGTTAGATTTTGCGCGGGACGACAAGAAGAGGCTGTTCATTTTTACTAAACCCGGGAAGCTTTTCTTTCTTCTGCTGTAGTTTTTCGCAGTACGCTGATTTCGGTCTACAAAGTTTTACCGAAACTGTTCTTTGATCCTCACTTTATCTTGATTTAGCTTCATCGTGTAATTAAATTTTCTATGAGTCGACTATTATCGGCAGCCGTCTTAACGGCTTTCACTATAAAAATTCCGCACAGTCTACGCGACAGATGCTTCGTGCGCTGAAGCAGGTTTGCTGAGTCTGACACATATATCCGCCACGACCCCATCCATTTCCCAAAACAGCAGCAACAAAGTGAATGCTTTCTTGTCATTTTATTATCTCTGAAACTCAAATATGTGCACCAACATTCAACGTGCTTTGTGGAAAAAAACTGCCCCTGTCGCACTTTCATGGCTTGGTCAAAGCATTTTAAAGCTGTTCGCAGGAGTCGCAGTCCTACGTTCTAATAGCATAAACATCAAGCCCATCTATACCTTCCTGCATTTTTGAAGCCGCTTCGAAAAATTATTTTTCAACTCTTGTGCCTTATAAGCACCTTTAGATGTGAGCGTCAATATTAGGTTTATCGAATTTTGTTTTAGTTCAAAAATGCACCCCACTCGATATCGCCGTGCATCTAAACCAGATAATTCTGTCTCATCGGCATCAAGAAGCTCAGGTATTAAATATTTCTTTGCTAATAGTTTTTTGAGAGCTTGGTATATAATAAATTACAGTATTTACCTCAGCTTTGCCGTCCAACAATTCCACTACTTTTGTATCCCAATCATTCATCTTTGCACATAACTGCAGTTTAAAAAACCCATTTGCTAGGATGGCGCACATAAACGCAAAACGTTTACGCCCAGCGTGCACCACGGCATGGCGTCCCCTTGCATGAAGCACAACCGACTCACCGCGAGGACGGAGCAGAAAGGACTGGCTCTATTGCTGTTTATGCTGCTGTTAAGTCCCCATGAGAACGATGGGCCGATTGGGTTGTGTGAAAAACGATTGAACACCAGACGAACATTCGTGATGGTAACATAGAATTTAAGGCACCTTTCCTCAGAGAAAGGTGGTTAAAACCCTAAGCTTTCTTCCATGCAGCTTCAGTAAAATTCAGCCCAAAATCCAAACGTCTTCGACCGTGTCCGAATCACGCAATGGGATAGACGTCGGCTTGATAACGCGAGGGTCCCAGGTTCTTTTCCGACCATGGAAGCATTTTTTTTTCTTGTGGCCGTTGATGTGCCTTCGCTTATTATCATCATCATCGTTTTTTTAAGTTCCTTAACCCCCGTATTCAAAAAGCATACTTAACTTATGCCATAAGGAAGCCTTCCGTAAGTGTCGGAAAAGGACCAGAATGAGGAAAGGCCGCATTGCGCTTCACAAACCTTCCTTAAGGTGCACTTATCAAAGGCGCCCTTTTGGCACGCCAGGCCCCTGCGAACGAGGCTAGCGCGCGATGCGCCAATCCGTACACGGTGTGTGGGAGGAACTTGACCTTTGCACCAATAAGGGAGAACGCTTCCGTGGCGCCAGCTTCGAAGCGCTCGGACCAGCCAGCTCCGTCCGCAGCCAGTACCCGCAGGAAACTTTAGGCGGCAGAATACATCGCAGCAGAACATCGCGGCAGAATACTGACCGCCGCTTGCGCTACTACCACGCATGATGCTGTGGTGAAAAGTCACGCAATATATAAATATTGCGTGAAAATTCACCACAGCATCATCGCCTTTCGCGCATGCGTAACTTGGTTTGCACGATTAGTTCCATTCGGGCAAGCGGCAGCAAACTGCAGCTGCACCTGCCGGCGTCGTTCTACGAGCGGAGGCAGCGCCATGGTGCCAGCGCTGGCCGCATCGCGCGCCGGCCGGGCCGGCGGGCAGGTGTGAGGTGTGCGGTGTGCGCACGGCCGCGTCAGGGCGGCAGAGAGAGAATCAACTTTTATTGAGCCCTTTAAAGAAGGTGTGTGCAGGCGTGTGCGCGGATCGTTGTTGCTCGCGGGAAGCGCTTTATTGTTTACAGCTTTATCATTTTCTCGCGCACGACGCGCGAAATAGAACACCTCCGCCAAAGCTATCGTAGTAGTCTGCAATGTTGGTAGGTTGGGAGCTAATTTAAGTAGCGCTTACTTATCTGTCCGATAATTTCGCGAAAAGGCGTCCTTTCAGCATAAGTTTGGTTCTTGAAAGACGTTAAGGCGCCGAAAATTGTCTGACGGGAAAAGTTCTACTTAAGTTCGGTTAATGAATACGGGGGTAAGTTAAGTTGCTTTTCCTCCAGTGCGGTATAGAAAGATTCGCTTTAAAAACCGAATCACCTACTTCGCGGCTGCTGCTACCGGATGGCTATGCGAAGATAACCATAGGATAACGCAGTGATAAATCAATAGGAAGAATTCTATTATTTCCGAGTGGGGATTGTCAGATAGTGCGGAAGCATCGTTTGTAGAGACTCATCCCCCTACAGGACTCCATAGGTTTGCCTTGTAGGCCCTAGGTCTCGGGTTCAGGTCTGAGTTTATTAATAATAGTCCTTTGCGCCTTTTAATAAATGCTCCATATGTCGCAAACATTCGTATGGAACTGGTTGGATCACGTGTTGCGGAGGGACGGACGGACGGACGGACGGACGGACGGATAAACGGACAGACAGACGGGGTGGGGGAGGGGTCACCGAAGAAGGTGTACGCATTGAAAATGTACTTCCATAGATACACATGTCGCAATCCTCACGGCGGACTTGCTCAGCCGAAAACATGTTATTCCGCCGGGAAGTACCTGCATCAATTCTGCGAGTATGTGTACTTTTACTACCTAGTAAAAAAAAGTGGAAAAGTTTCTCAGAATAAGAGAGAAAGGTAAAGCCTGAGGCGACGTCGAAGTAACCGAGTAGATACTAAACGAGGTGGGGATGTGCTTGGAAGTCACGACCGTTTAGATCAAAATTCCTCAGAACTAGAAAAATCACAGCGTCATTCAAATTTACGGGAAAGATGATGTGCGAGAACTTGAAACTTGTCGACCCGTCAGCATACCTTCGGTCTCGTATAAGTTGCTTATGAAGATAATTCGTAATCGCATGAGTAATCTCATAGAGTTGTGGTCTCTCTACCTCGCAATATGCATAACCCTAGCATTGCACCAGGCAGGCATTCATGCACACTGCGAGGAACCACCGCGGGTTCGAGCTATTTGAGCACGCTCACGATACTGAAACGCCGTCGCGCCAACTTAACACCGCCTCTGTTGGGCAGGTGGAGAAGGGGGCGACAAAGGAATATGCCCAAGGTCCGGAGGGAAGACGTTTATTTTATACTAACGTTATAGACACATATTTTACAGTCCCAATTACATAATTTACAGTACAGGTATACGTACTTCCCGTTAGGTGAAAGGGCCGATGGGGCGCCACGCGCAAGTGCGCACGTTTCGTTGGCGCAGAGCCAGTGGGCTCTTCTGTCAGGGCAAATTCCGGGGTGCGCGCACGTTGTGCGCGCGCGCATCGCCGTGCTGGCCTGATCGGCTCGCAGCAGCGAGGGAGACGGGGCCCATTCGCTCACAGGCGCGTACCGCACGGCGTGATCGTCGAGTGGTAGGTACGGCCTTACTATATGCAAGCGTAGGGGCAACAGGAGCAGCCTTAGGCACGGGCCGCAGCCGGAAGGGCTGGTGGGCTTTCGCCGGCGCAACCGAGTTGCAGCCGGCTGGTAAAGAAAGCGTCACATACCTTCGGCCAACGCCTTCGGCGTCCTGGAAGCGTCTCCCCGAACGGACCCCCGCGCAGGGCGCGCGTTCGCGTCCCCGGCGAGAGTCGGGTTCGGGCATCGTTCAAACGGACCAATGAGGTGAGGTTAGCTCCGCTACCAGGGCGGAGCGCCCGCTGCGTGACAGTGTTTTATCGCCGCAACGGTCTCTACAGGCTTCACCTCACGCAAGAGTTTGAGAGACGGCTCGGCTCTACACAGTGGCGCCAAGACGAGCCGGAATTTTGGAGGAGAGAGGGGAAGAGCGCCGCGTAATGACACAAACCCAGTGATCGCGCAATGGCTAGGGCGTCAGGATCCCCACAGAGTCGAAACCACAAAGAGAAGATGCGGGATTTAGGAAAGGCTACTCGACCGTAGACACATTCGTGCCGTCGGAAATTCACGCATATATGCGAGGGGCATAATCAATTTCTTAACATGTCATTAGTGGATTGGGGAAAACATCTAATTTCTTATCCTCCTCCGCGGGATTGAAGCTGTTGTAGACCAATGGTTATAGGAGACGCATATAACTACTGTATACGAGCACGATAATTATGCGGAACAAAAGGGGGAAGTTCTCTATCAGGAAGCAGAAAAGGAGACAGAGCATTACAGAAGTTTTTTATGCCATGCTAATAGGGGTACTTAAAAAGCTTGATCGGCAGAAGTAAGGAATACCCGCACACGGAGAATATTTGAGCCATTTGAGGTTGAAGACTCATATCGGTAAATACTGAGAAGACAATCAAAAATGCTTCAAAAACTGCGCTCATAAAGCTTGGTTAGCGTCAGAGGTAAATGTCAAGAAATCGAAAGTGATGTTCATGAGACATGTGTACATGCAGGCGGGCGGCCGTACAGACCATACGGGCTTTTTTAACTTTTGGTAGATTACGTACACATGGACGTGGGTGCATATAACTGTCCTGTATAACCGGTTATTGCCAACAGCATCCAGGAGTCAGAAATCGGGCGCAGAATTATTTTGGACCGGAATGCAGTGGGCAAGCACTCTGAAGTAATGAAAGGTAGGCTGAACTTGTAACTAGAGAGATATAGGCGGGAAACGAGTGCACAGTCTCGTTGATGACCTATGAGGCAATAACATGAAAGCTCAGCCCTTCTAAAGAGACGTTAGGTCGGCTCAGGAAGCCATATGGGAACAATGGGAAGGAAAATCATTGGAGTAACGACTAAGGAGTGAGCGTCTTGGAATAGGGAACAAGTTTTTTTTTTATTGTGGAGTTTAACGCGCCTACGCTTCACAGGCGATGAGAGGGGCCGTAGTGGAGGAATCTGGATTAATTTAGATCACCTGGGGATCTTTAAAGGGCGCTGAAATCTCGAACACGCGGGTGTTTTTGCTTTTCGCCTAAGTGGTTTCCCCGTTAAACGAGTGGCGGGTGTTGGAAGACACGGAGCTTTGTCTGGAAACCAGCAGCAGACATTTTCCGTTTGTAGTACAGTTCCCGAGCGAGGAGGAGCGCTTTCGGTTCCCACCCGGAAGTCCTACCATCTTCACATTTCATTCCCGTGAACTGCGCCAGTGAAGGTGATCCAAGTGAAAGGGATGCACAATTGCTGCACTCGTTGTGTGGCAGGCGAAACATAGAGTACCGTTGCATTTTCGGAGATTTTGTGCAATGAGACAGTGAGGCGTCAACCACCGATGTCTTGACAGACAATGAAATAAGCGATGCCATCTCATGCGAGTCCGCCACACCAAGTGCCACTCCTGACAAAGCGGCTGATTATCAAAAGAGAAGATACCTTCAAGCAGAGCTGAGGTCATATCGGCCCTTTTCATGATTGAAACAGCACTGCACACTAGAGAGAAACATTAAGCTGATTACCAAGCCTTCACACGCATTGAGACACTCTGAACAGCTCCTGATCGAGCATATGTGTAAGCAACTGCCCTGAAGCACTTCCAAACACTGGACTGCTATCCTACCCTTAATAAAAAGGTGCTGTTTTGCGATTTTAGTAAAAACCAACCATTTCTTGAATAGAAGACATTTCAAACGCAGTAGCCGTGGGAAAAGAGCCTATATTTGTAAAGCGACGACACTCATACAGTGAACTTTTTTTACGGTCCGAGCAACGTCACTATATCGAGGCTCCACTCTCTGATGAAAATCCACATGTTGAGTAAACAAGGAAATCGGGGGGAACCGCAAGTGGCCTTTTGGGTAGCTATGATTTAGGAATTTGCTGTGATGTCTGTGTCCTATGTTTTCTATGTACTCCACATAACAAAACCAGGGGACTTCCGCAAACAATGGCATACAATGCAAACAATAGCAATGGCATATGACTCCAGGGCGTTGAAAAGGATGGCCTGGGTGTATCCTGTTTAGACAACCCCTGAAACGATGCGGGTACAACGATTCTTATTTTTTGAGTATTTCCACATTACGTTCGCATCTTACTCAAGGATAAAAAAAGAAAACGCGAACGTCTTTTCAATAGATGCGCAGTGAATTGGCTCGTTAACGCAAGTGGCGAATGCATTTAGAACTAAGCCTGTGGCTTGTACTATACATGAAGCCGTACGACTTCCACCTTAAATTTGGCATTGGACTAACCGGCAGTAGACAACAGTCGCGCATGCAGTAAACGCAGGGAACGAAATAATGGAGTATTCATTACGTTTGCTCGGAATCAATTCAAGTCTATACAAATTTTCTCTATACGCTTGTCCTAAGACTGCATGCGGCTGGGACATAATATAGTGCCACAATCTAGCTTTTCAACGGCCGGTCTCTGCCTACTGCCGTCCACAGGATCGCAGTGCAGGTACTGCGGTAAACTGACACGCCGAGAGCGGAAGCGCTGCCTGGCACATGTTGCGTAAACAGGGCAGGCGCTTCTGTGCTTGCTTCTATGGAGAGAGCGCTCACTTCTCCCAATGCCCGAATCCTTGGCAGGGAGGGGGCTCTCAAACTTGACTCCCGGAGAGAAGAACTCATTAGGGCCCGAGCGGAACTGAAAGACTCGTTTGGCGCTTGTTGCCTGTCGTGGCTCGCTCCCCCAGCTGTCCCACTGTCAGCCCCCTTCCGCGTTGGCGCTAGACATCGGTGTCCCCGTCGCCAAGCAGATGTTGGCGGCGGAGGCCAGCTATAGACACGGCTCCCGCTCAACAAGGAGGGGCCTTTCACGGGCACCGACGAGGGTCCAAATCACGCGCCCCGTCATCCTCTCTGTGAGCCATTTGGATAAGGAAAAGGTTCGCGCTCCCTCCTCGTTTCCACCGCTGAGTTTATAACGGCACTTCCTTGTGGCCTCACCGGCACCCTGATTACTTGGAACACAGGACGCGCCACCCCTCGTCTGGCGTCCTAGTTTCCGCAAGTACTGCTCTTTAGGGGAAAGTGCTGTCCAAACACTCACGGCTCCTCCAAGAGCAAAACGGCTTTTGCCTTATCGTCTCATCGGTTTCCAGAATCGCCTGCTCTTTTCACGTTCACGGTGTCTGACATCGGCAATCGTCCAGGGATGGTAGAGACAAGGAGGGCAATTCTAACCGAAGGAACCTACGTAAGCATGCATGATCACTTGAACGCGCAGTACAAGCATTCTTCTGAAACGTCGGAAACCTCGTAGCTGCAAAGTTAACCATGAATAAAAATAAATATTACTCACTCCGTAGTGACATAAATGTCTGCTACGACGTGATAAATTCACAGTACTTGCACAACTCAAATTTCGCATGTTTTAGACACGTGGGTTCGAAGGCTGCGCGTGATTGCTGTAGAAATATTCACTTATGTGTTGATAAAATTGAAATGGAAGTAAAAAATAAACGACGTTTTTACTCAATTATTTATGAATTTCAGCTTTGAACGGCCCAATAAGGGAGATAGCAGGGCTTTGAGAACTTCATGTGCAGTTATAGTTCTTGCAATGTTTCCCCTAACGATTGATTGTGGTTGAGCAAGCTCACCCGCTTAGTCCAAAACTTGCATGTTTTGGAAGTCATGTTAAGTCACCGTATTCGAAATGATAGCCTACGTGCAACGAGCTTTCACCCTCAGTTGCAGTACCGCACGAGAACTTTTCTGAACGTCCTCGATTGCTTGTGTAGGTGGCGCCGGAAGCACTTGCCAAAAAAAGCCTCCCTATATTTCTAGCTTCGCTGACCAAACTGAAACTTCACCAGGAATCAAACTGGTCAGGATTTTACTTTTTATGCGAACTGCCCAGGAGAACTGCAACAAATAGATAAGCTTCGCGGGAACAGCTATGAGCTTCACCAAAAGCCTCGTCACCCGTACAAATGAACAGCCGACGCATTCTGTGTAAGTCGAACGCAGCGGGAAACAGGCGAACACGACACACGCCGCCATTGAAGGTCATTTTCAGAAAAAAATGTTCGGGACGCCACATACCACCAAGAATATTTAATGAGCTTGTTAGGTGTATAAAAGAGAAGCATTGCCAAGTGCTCGCAGAGATACGAACCCTGCATGTGGCAATTTGAGGTAGCCGGATTTCACTATAACATTTACGAAATCGGGCCGCCTTACCCAAGATTTGATTTATCATACTGAAAATGGTTAAGAAATGTGAAAGATAACTGCCTGCAATACTGTTTCTTCCCTTCCCCAGCAACGAAAGCACGTTTCGTCACAGACACAGATGCTGCGCCGAAAGCTATCAAACCCTTATTTTTGGATAAGAACTAATCGACGAATGCGGTTTTCTGAGCCTCCTTATTAAAGTCCCTATGAAATTGGCCAAGTGTAATAATGGTATAACATGGGCTATCGGTGCTATGCGTTTCATTAGACTGTGAGAGTATTTTTAAATTTCTATTTGTGTCGTTAAGGAAGCCTATAGTTCAGTCTCTTTGCTTATTTCCTAGCTTTCTAATACTTAGAAGCAAGAAAATCTCAAAATTCTTCACCTCCAAACTTTTGTGATAATCGACTTCAATAATATTTTTCCCTGCTGTTTCAGATGAATTTATCCCGATTGTTGATTTGAAACAAGGGTCTTCTTGGCATGTGTTAGGGCAGTTAGGCGTTGTTATTTTTTTCAGCGGAATGGGGCCTCGTTCTTTCAGAGCACTTATTGCAAAATTATTATGTAATAAATTAAGTGAAGGGAACTACTGGTTCAGCTGAAGCTACATGGTCCGCCCGTTTAAGGCGTTTTAAAAGTCTCATACAGGTAAAGCAAAGGGCGGGCGAGTGAACTGACCATTGTACGAACAGCTGGCTGGGGGTTTCTGGTGCCTGGAACCATCCTGTCTGTGAGATGTAGATAGATATTGTTTTTGCTGCCGTTGCCTTTCAGTGTGCATATTATTTTCATAGTAAAAGTCTGCATGTAGCCGACCCCTTTCTGTCGATTATCAGCTGTTCCCAAGGATGTTATTGCAGTGTCATTCATAGGACCTCATTGCGATTCTCGGGCAATAAGGGATGCCTCTGTTCAATTGGGAGCTTCGGCTAGCCCCCAAACGGGGCCATAAATTCACCTAATGGTGCCTTTTATTTCTACACACTCGTTTCCTTTAGGTTACTGCCAACAGTTTGTACAATGCTGTTCTTCTCTTTCATCTTCGTTATATAACTGTAGCCTATCAAAACAGGAGGAGTTACAATCCAGGCTTCCCACCCTAGCTGAGGCGGGTGGCAAAGGATTTGAGAGACAGTGCATGAAGTCATGGGTGCCATTCACGGCTGGAGCGGTTAGGCTTAGCAATCGCTGTAAGCACCAGGAAAGTATGCTGGCTTTTCGCGCTATATTTTTTCGTGCACGAGCCAGTCAGAATAAGGAGAGGAAAAGACGACCTTCCACATCCTCTACACGACATGGCAAGAGTATACGTTACGTGTGCTTAAAAATTAGCCGTGGCTTAGCTTGGCTTTCCAGGATATACGTACGCATGAGCTAAGGTTCAGCTGGTTATTTTTAGGTTTCCTGGTTGTGTACGATTACCTGATCCTAAAACAATTTCCTTTCCATTTTAATCCAATCCAATACAATCGCGGCTGCGGCAGCTCTGGCGCGCCAGCTGTGCTCCGTTAGACGTCACTGCTCCTCGCGCATGCGCAGCACGGCTCTCCAGGAGCCACGCGAAACTGCTCAACCTCGCCCAATGTAGCTCACGCTACAAAATCTGTCGATTGGCTAGAAAACCAGACCCTTCAATTCTCGGCCGACATTCTATACATGTTTTAATTGGCGCGTTTTGAGCACTTCTTTATTCATACATGTTAGATTCTACAGTTTGAAATTTGTTGTGTGGCACTTAAACATACTTTGAGTCTGCTCTTCCCTTTTTCACTCGTCTGCTGGTTCTTTTTAACGTATCATCTTCTGAGCCAGTAACATACGTGGGCCGACGCGTCGTCTGCCGTCTCCAAGTGGCGTGACTGTAAACGAGCTCTCCTTTTTGCGTGCCTCCCCATGCACCTCCGTACGGGCGGGGCCTGTCACAGTGGGAACGACTCGACGAGGCGTCAGGTCCTGCTCGAGACATCTTCGCCCGCTGACTCCCCGCGTCGGTTGCACCGGGGAGAGCTTGCTGTTCGCTGCTGCCGGCAACCATCCATGCGGCGGGAGACACATCCGCATGTGTTTCGCTGTCAACCACAGCCTTTAAACCGGGCAACGTGTCACGCGGAATTGCGTCGTCACTTCTCTGGTCTCGTCGCCCCTGTACACTGGCAACCGACGCTGTCCCAGTCAGACCGAATGCACCTTGTACATCAGCAGCGATACTCCTTAAGGGATTCCGGTATCGAAGCGCCAAGCCATTGCTCTGTCAAGCTTCTGTGCTCTAAATTCTGCACCAGTGAAATCTGCGGGGACTGTACGGAAATGAAAACTGCGCGTTTTTTTTTTAATTTGTAGCGGCCGCATTTGATAACGTCAGTACGTCAGGAACAATTTGAAATTTAATTTATTTGTCTAATGGTTTTATTGGGCACAAAACATTCAGCAGTGCCAGTTCCACCCCTGCTCCTACACGCGGTTCAGGAGTGTTTCAGGCCTACTGAAAAATTGCGCCCACCTCCCCGCGAGGGGAACTCTGTGTAGATGCGACGCATCGTGGGGTTCACTAGGTGTTTCTGTTGGATTGATTCTGAAATCGCGTGAAACGTGTCGGGAAAGCGTATGATTATTATGTTTTATGTCTTGGTCAATCTCTCTAAGTGGTATTCTTGGGACTTCGCTGTCGCAACGACCTTTACTCCATCATTGTTGCTGTAAGTGGGAGCTTCTTTTTCTTTTATTGCAAGTGTTAATCATTGCCCCATCATGCGCTGTATCAGTAGCTTCTTGACGTACTTTGAATGAGTCAAGGATATCAGGCGCGTTCGTAGCATTTGATTCTGTCTCGGTTTTGTGGCACAGTGGGAAGAGCACCGTGTACTTCGCGTTCCGCCCACAGGGTTGTGGGATCGGAACCGGGGGCCGCTAACTATTAATTTTTTTATAGTGTAGGGGGAGGGATGTGGACAACGCCGCATGGAGGGACAAGGCGAGTGAATGAGATGCAGTCGCATCTAAAAGTAAACAAGTACGTGACTTGTTGACTTCAAATAATAGGGCCGGGTTACTGCACTACCCTACGATTCCCCTGAATTAAAATAATGCATTGCCGTTACCAAATAAAAAAAAATGGCGCAACTTGCACTAGCGGAGCAAGGCTACAGAAACAGCAGAGCTGGCGGCCCCTCTGCATTCGTCGGAGACCCGGCTGTTGCACCTCACATGGATTTCCGAACTTGCCGCTGAAAGTTCTCCATGGCTGACACGCGCGGATCGTTTTGTCAGAAGCGTTTCATATTTCTCCAGTACAGAAATGTACCCACAGAGCCAGCTCGAACATCCAACGCTGCCCGTATTGTGACGAGACGTGCATACCTAACCTATATCAGTTGATATGGCCCTGTGCGCACTTCACGGATGGTCGCGAGCCACCATTAGGCGTCGGTTCCCCACCTGCAGATGAAGAAGCGCATCTGCAGCGTGTTCGCGCAGACCCCTCAGCGCTAGAGAAAATAATTGAGTATTCAGTAACCAGTGATCTCCACGAGTTGGTCTGTTAACCTAGACCGACTCCCGTGATAAACGTAGCACCCATCTCTCTAAGAAATCCACAAACTCTATCTTCAGGGAACCATGGACTTTGAAATGTTATCCACTATTTCAAGTGATTGAACCTTGACAAGTGACATCTTTTCAATCATTCCCTACCCCCTCCATCCGTGTCCCTCTCCTTCTCCACCAGGGCATTCATGCCCCCCGTGGCAATAAAAATTGGCCGCGTATCTGCTCCTTTCGTTGCAAATGTCGTCCAATGACAATAGTCTTTATAGGGTTTTGCCAAGTAAGGGTCTTCCTTCGCTTTCCGGTTCACCTCTCATGCTGTTTCTTTTGCATCGCGCTCCTCACAAGGTAAACACACAGAAGGTTTGCTCAAGGCGATTTGAATTTACCGCGTTCCACTGCTCCAGGCCGGGTCCCTTGATGCCAGTGCTGCAGTACGGCGGAGACGCGCGTGAATCGATGTGGCCTTCTTCAAGGTTTATAGAACCGCGTGGCCGTCCTTCACGTGCGTTTCAAGCAGAACATGGAACCTAGCTAGTGGAACCTATCGTTGTTTTTGCCGCGTGATTTCTCGTATGCCGCCAGGAGGTGGCGCGGGAAACAGCAGGTGACGGTTTTCTGCAGTACATGTAGAATATCATTGGCTATCAAAAACTCAAGCATCCATAAATTTTGTAATAAAGGAACACTGTAAATATCCCTTGTGTGCTACTTTCCTGCCTTATATTTGCGTAGTGTCTTGTTCTTGTTCAACAAAGTTGGCAAGTATGAACATATTAACCGGGCTTAGACGTTGACATTTGGCTGTGAGTATATAAGACTATTGCGCAGTATCCATTTTACTTTGGCCGGGTGGCTGAATTGAGTCACAGACAGACAGACAGACATACAGACAGACCAAAATTTCTGGGTTGAAGTAGCCCAAGAAATACTATGGTCTTGAAAACTATTCCTCCTCCTCCTAAGGTGAACCGCATTAGCACGCGCTAGGACCCGCGACAACCGGATTCCCGAACTCGGCGTCTGTAGCGCGAACTCGGCATCTGCGCCCCCCCCCCCTCCTGTCCTTCAGGCGTGAACGCATGTGAAAGAGCACGCGAGAGATCACGCAACGAAGGCTGGGCAGAGTGTTCTCGAAGGTCGAGCTGGCGGGGCCGCGCGCTCCTCACGAGGCGACGCTCATGCGCACTTGCTATTTTTGTAGGTATTTTCTTTTGCGAGCTCCTCAAGTGGAGTAACCCCACGCGCAAGCTGGCCGACGTCGGGCGGTCCTCACGAGACGCACGTTCACGTGCGCTCGGTCTTTTTTCATGGTATTTGTTCTGGAAACGCCATAGGGCCGAACAAAAACCTTAAACAGCTCTGCTGTGAAATTAGGTGATGCTTACGATACTCCCTCGTGCGAAACTTGGAGGCAGTGTAAACTGCAGTTTTTTCTGTGACGGCGCATACCTACTGCGTCTCAGGGAGTCTCATCGGCGAACGCACGGCGGCGCGCGGTATCATCTGGCCTTTTCTCGAACTGCGTCACCGCCGGGGAGCGTGCATTGCGGAGCCTCCGCATGCAGTCCTCCCCCTGGCACTTTCGCCATGCTGCACCCTCCCGCTTTTCCTGCTCGCTCTCTCTTCCGTGGCCTCTTCGTGGTCTCGATTATCTCGTAGCGCGCCGGTGCCTGGGAGCGTGTTTCCAAACGCTTAGCTGCACAGCGAAGTATGATGTCACTGTGCGCTCTTTTTTTCTTAGCTCTTGCTAAAGAAAACCCGTCCTTTGAGCTCTATGGCCTTCAGGTAGAGTCTTGGTTACTGACATTGATCGCCTGAGTTCGCGTCCCAGCGGGCCTACGCTTTTAAATTTTTTTTTAGTTGCAATTTTTTTCCTAAACTCAATTCTACGTGTTATTTTTGTTATAAATGGTGATTTGGTATGTTTTAGGTCACTTTAGGTTCGGGACGCAGCCTATGACCACGCTTAATTAACGTCCTGCATTGCACGAATACACATGCCACGTGGGGAGCTCTGCAGCGAAGCGTTTGGAAATACCCAGCCGTGGAGCATGTCCCGCGTCGCCTCGGCATAACGTGCTCCCCCTTACACTTTCGTTATACTTTCCTCCTCCACTTTTCTGCTCGCTCTATCTCGTCTATCTTCGGTGCCCTCATCTTTAGGTGGTTACAACGAGGCCGACGAGACTCGAAACCACCGGAGCGAGCGCTTTAAAGCTGCGCTCTAAAAACTAGCGCACGTAACTTTGTGCTTGCTCCTTTTCTTACAAATTTAATGTTTATACAGGACTGTAGCCATTAGCAGAACGAAAAAGAAAGGAAACAATCCCCGCAAGCGAAAACAAATTTTACTACCTCGGCATGCCGTCCTAAACACAAAAATAGATTTTTAAAGGGTTTGCACAACAGCTTCCCAACAGAAAGTCGGCTCAGTGACAATCGGAATAAAACAGTTATTTTGAGAAAAAATGAGCTTTCATTTTGAGTGCGCGTGTGTGCGCCATCGGGAGCCAAAATTCTGTTAAAAGTGAGCTTTAGTTAACGCTCAGTCACTTATTATCACTGTGATCACTTGGATGTATTTTGAGATAGCTATTACGGATGTGTACATCACTATAAATACGTCGCCGCAATGCCTGACCACCGTCCCCGTTCCGTCCAATGAGCGGCGGAATCTTGTAGCAGATTATGCAATTACAAACTGAAGAGGGCCGTTGTGGTTTGAGGGAAAGGAAAACGAAAGGAAGTGCACTTGGGATATTACAGAGCTCAGCAGGGAGCTCACCAGCATACAACCCAGGGCGAAGGAGGGGGGTAAACGGAGGGACTCGTAAAGCACGACGTGGAACTCTGTTGACATGGCGCTCATTCATTTGTCGACAGCAGTATCACCCCCCCCCCCCTCCCGAACCAGTAGCAGTAGCAGCTAAGCAGTTAGTTAGACTAGACAGGGAAACGCATAACCGCAAACAAAGCATCCCTGAAGAGACAAAACAGCAGAAAAAGCGCGAAGTATAAGCGCTGGGAAAGTGCCATAATGGGGGAGCGGCCTGCCTTTCTGCACGAGTCGTCTACTTATTTAGTGCCGTTTTTAAAGACGATAGTCGTTCTTGGGTTACTTAAACCCAGAAATTTTGGTCTGTCTGTATGTCTGTATGTCTGTCCGTCTGTCTGTCTGTGACTCGATTCAGCCACCCGGCCAAAGCAAAACAATGCCTGCGCAATAGTCTTATATAGTCACAGCTAAATCTACCCCTCTATGTCCGGTGTAATGTTCATACTTGTCAACATTCTTGAAGAAGAACAAGACATTACGCAAATGTGAAACAACAAATCAATACAGAAGTGATATTTGCAGTGTTCCTTTATAAAAATTCAAACATGCTTGGCTTTTGCGAAATTAAATACTTGATCAACTGCAGAAAAAGAATTCGCTCCGCCGTCGCCTGCTGTCGCCCGCGCCACTATAGCTTCTGGCGCCATTTTAAGAAATCAACCGGCAACAGTTACGCAAGGTTCCACTAGATAGGTTCACGTTCTGCTTGCAACGCACGTGGAGTAGGGAAACGCGGTTCTATAAACGTTGAAGTAGGGCGCCTCGAACGCTCGTCTTCGCCGTGCGGCAGCGTTCGCATCGAGACACCTGGTTTGGAGCAGTGGAACGCGGGACATTTAAAATGATTTAAGCAAACATTTGGCGTCTTTACCTTGGGAGGAGCGCGACGCAAGAGGAGGGAGGAGGAATGCCTTTAATGAATGAAGAGAAGTCAGCCTAACAGCGAGCTTGGCTTGCTACTCCACAAGAGGAACAACATGAGAGGTGAGCGGCAAAGCGAAGGGAGGCATTTACTTCGCAAAAGCCGATAAAGACTATCGTGTTTTGACGGCATTTGCAACGAAAGGAGCAGATACGCTGCCAATTTTTTATCCGAGACGAAATACATAGCGCCTGCAAGGTCGGAGGATACGTCTTGCAAAAGGAGAAAGTGCGCGCCATACGCAAACCGCTTTCTCTGCTGTATCTATGATCCTTATTTGGCTTTTTGCTGCGTTAAAAAACGCGAAATTGTCCGCTATATGCGCCCTGAAAACTAACTACTATAGCAGGCACTACGGCCCTCACTGCATTGGCCCTGATGACACGTTTGCATATGTTAAAGGTTCGACAAATGAATGGGTGCCTACGGCAAAATGTACATTTTGGTATTTTCCTTATTCATTGGCTGAATGCAGCCAAAAAGGGTATAAATTATGTGTGGGAACTCGGTGCGGAATAATTTGAAACCATGAAACCACGAGATGGGCCCATGGAAACACACTTGCCAAATAATATCGACTCGTTTTATTTCCGGAAGCTACTCCTGTTCTATGAGGCCCGCTGTTAATTGAAGACCGCCAGAACAATTTAGAACACCTGGGAAACATTACGTGCGTCGAAATGTCTAGACGTAGACGTTTTCGTCTTTTATATACATCAGAAAATGGCAACCGGGTGTGGTGGTCGAACCTGCATCCTTGTGGTCAACAGCCAGCGGCTCACCGACCGAGCAGCTTTTGGGGGTCAGACTTCTCAAGTATTTACACTCTCCATGTGTGCGACTTTTTTAAAGAAGCGTAAGAAATGCCACAAGTACGCACATTTCGGGGGTTGGCCTTCGCCGCTCCGCAGCATGCAGCAGTCTTGAGGTCCGGTTGTCGCAGTGAGGGCAGGGCAAAGACGATGTTTCATATCGCCTGCAGGCTGCCGAGAGTGTGACATGTCGTATGCTCAGCCTTGCACTCTGCTCGCGCTACCAGCAGTACCATACTTTTGCAACATTGGTGCGCATACAATTCCTCATGTTGCGACGACGAAGAGAGCGTTGATAGCGTTGTGACGGATCTGACGGGGAAAGTGCGGCAGAAGTTGCGAAGTTGATGGTGCGTGAACGACAAAAGCTCCGAATGGCGTTCACCGCGCATTATCAACAGCGGATAAGGTTGAACCATTTGGCAGTAAACCGGTAAACGTTGTTTATTTTTTCGGTTCTGTTCCGGTTAGGGTACGGCGTGCTCAAAAAATAACGGTTCGGGTTCAGGTTCAGTTCCCGCAACAATACCGGTTCGATTACAGTTTTCGGTTAGTTCGGGTTCTGGTTCGAGAACCTGCTTTAATGACAACTAATTCACTCCAAATACTTGTTTGTGTACAAACAAGATGGCGCTTATCTGTCTTTGCTCTGAATTCATCTGTTTTCGCAAGCTTCGATTACCGAAAAACATCAAAATACTCCACTTGAGTTTCTGAATTATTTTTGCTTGCAGCTCACATTGATATAGACAAACAAGCCTACCCCTGCTTTCATATTTGGCAAAGCTACATCTACGCAGCCATAGCAATTTCATGGCTAGTTACTAAACGCCGCTGCCTGGTATTAACAGTGCTGAAAGCCAACACTGCTATCTCGAGATCACTCGTGATTGTCCACAACGTCCGGGGTGGACAGTCTAAGCCACAATAAAGCATGCTATTTTCAGAAGAAATCAATCCCCTGATATTCTCTGGAGTATCAGCTTCTTAAACAGGGCTCTGTAGGTGACTAGCTATAATGTAATTCTCTAGTTTTCGACACGCGGAAATAAGTTCACCACAGCGCCCCACCAGTTGCACGGTTCCACTTTACTTCCGTCAACAGCAATGTCGGCATAACAAAGACAGTAAATTTTCTGATGATCAATTGTAAACCATGAAACCTCTGGAAAACACCGAAAATGTTTAAGCAGCCGACTTCGTCCCCAAATTCGCTCCCTTGTGCACGCTGACAAAAAAAAAGCGTGCTTGGTTCCGTTGAGAAAACATCAAGAGCGCTATTTTAATTCTAACTCTTCGCTTCTTTGGAATTTAAAACGTATGCGCTTATTGTCCTCAGCTATAATTCGGGAGAAATAACGGCCTATAAGTGCCTTAAAAACTGCATCAACAGTACGTGGCTATAAATGTTGCATTTTATGTTGCTAATCACGACAATTGTTGTCATTGATCAAGAAAATAGCGCGATTGCAGCACATTATGCATTGATCGCTTTAAAAATGCCTAAAGGTAAACGTAAGCAAAACACCTGGTGTGATGTTCAGACCAAGAAATAAGGCGTTAAAGATACCGGAAAGATTTGGATTTGGCAGAAATGGCATAGAGTTCGTTAAAAAGCGAAACTGTTAGGAGTCGCATTCAATAGCAAAATTGGTTCTGATGACCATGTTGAGGCTGTTAGGAATAAACTCGCTCGAACTGCAGGGTTGCTAAGCCGTTATCGTTACTTGCTAAACAACAAAGTAATGCTCGTGTGGCATAGTTTCTTTTTTTATCTCATACTTAAATTACGCCGACATGGTGCGGGGTACGACTACTGCTTTAAACAAGCAACCTTCTGCCAAAGAGGGCTTTGCGTGCAATGTTGTTGTTGAAAAACTTTATTTTGAACCTGGTGATGTGGGAGCGGTCCCTCATAGTAGGAGACCATGGGACGACCGTGCTGTCTCAGCCCTTGCTGGGCATTCAAGTCGACGCTGCTCGTCAGGTTCTTCCACAGCTCAGGAATGCAAAGGGCATAAAGGTGGGAGGGCGGAGTTATGTGTATGCCGCAATATCATATGAATGTGGTTACATGGGTTATGGCAGACTTTACATGTGGTAGAGTATTGCGTGGGGTACATCCGATCTAGCCAAGTTGGGTAAGGCCAGGTGTTTTTCTTAAGTCTCTGGAGTTTTAATTCTTCTCTGTTACTGAGCTGCGGGTGAGGAAGTGGAAAATGTCTTGAAGTTACGTAATGTTGGGGGGTGTCTTGAAATGTGAGTTCGGGAACGAGGCTCGCTGTTTCCCCAGAGGCTTGGGAGGAAAGTTCGCAGGCTTGTCTATGCACAATGTTATTGCCCGTTAGTGAGGGGTGTCCCGGGGTCCACACAATATCGAACTTCCGGTTGTAGGCGTGTTGAGTGAGCAGCGTCCACTTAGTAAATAAATAAATAAAATAGTAGAGGCCACGTTACCCACTAGAAAGCTACGACAGACTGCATGACAGTCCGTAATTACAGTCGTTGCGGGAGTCTGAGTGTTGGCGAGGGCCACAGCAAATTCTTCCGCGGCCCAGATAAACGCGGCGTTGAGTGAGGCGCAGGTGAGGATGTTGTTCATAGTGGTTACCATGGCTAAGTAACGGGAGGGATTAGAGTAAAGGCTGGCATCTGTGTATAAAACATTTGGATTGGTTTCGTAGATCCGTTCTTGGCTTGGATGCGAGCGTGGCGACAACCAGAGTGCAAAGCGCTATTCATGTTTTGGGGAAGAGGGCGGATACGAATGGACTGGCGCCAATTATCGGGAAGAGGTTTCCTTTCCGTAGTCTGCGGGAGTGACGTTTCGAGGTTCTGTAAAAGTGTTAGTCCTGATGGTGTTTCAGTGAGGTGTAGGATATGACTGGAGAGATGCCCTCCGACTAGTTCCGAGAAGTGCAATATATTGTCGCGTAGATACCAGTACAATCTCTTTCTGTCAAATGTTAGCATCGTGCAGTCCCACTGATGAGGATACGTGCCTTGTGCGGTAGGCAGCCCTTTCGACTGAAGAATACGACGTTAAGGCACCCGCATCCTGCGCTCGTGTGCCTCAGTAAGTCAGCCATTGGGCAATTGGGGTTTTAATCGTACAGAACATTCATTTTACGGCCTCTGTTTCCAGAGATATACTAATATTTTGAGGGCCTCATGAATTACAGTAAGGTCAATAATGTAAGGTGAGGTAAGTAAGGTAAGTAAGCCCTGGCCCATCCCCCCTTGCGGGTACGTGCCAACAACTTTGAGGGCATCATCATCATCTGCAACACCATCATCATCTTCTTCTTCGCTGAGACCTACCATTCGCGTACCCCTGCTGCCATCCGTGCCATCCAGTGCTTCATCGTCGTTGGCGTGGGTCCCCTGGAGCGACGTGCCAGTGTCCACTTCTGCTTCCAGCAACGATATAGCAAAAAATTCTTGGATCACAGAATGTAAGAGTATTCCATTTCTATAATCTTAAACAGTCGAAAAGTATAAAAAAGAACCTGAGAAAAACATCTCAAACCTCAAATATTTAGCGGCTATTCGTAGTAGCCATCATGCTAACCCAGAAGATACAATGAGCCGTGGAGCATTCCTGTGCCGAACAACGTATGGTACGCAGAGGGTATCCAATACATTATCCCACATTTTCAGCCCGCTATGCTAGATAAAGATTTATTTTACTACAGTAGCACACCGAGAACTCCCTCAAACGCTTTCTTAATTTCAATATTTGCCAAAGGTCCTGTTCTTTGGACTTACTTTTCAAGGCTCTCTGCTTTTCGGAAGCATCACCGAATGTCACATAAATTTGAGTTTGCCGTCTGTATAAATTTTGCTATTTTGATGCACATTTGTTCCTTTCGAGTTGGAGCCCCACTGTGCTCGTTGATGTGACACTGTGGCTGAATGACACGCCACAGTGTCTCATTTGTGAAGTTATTGGGGAGCTTTTCTATTGTTTTTCATTTTTATTGTCTTTATTGTTCTTCGTCATTTTTATCCGTCCACAAAAATACTTTTGTGCTCTTCTGTTCGTGGCTATGGCCTATTTTCGGTTGTACGAAAAAATTACTGCTGCGATAAATGTGATTGTGATGCCGGCGTATCCATTCTGTATTCGCACTGTAGCAATTACGCCTATATTGTCGCTTGGCCATGCTGCCGCCTTGCACTGTTAGGTTCCTGGACACCGTTAAGCTGTGCACGCAACTTTTTTCCTCTGTCCTACCCACACAAACTTGGCAAAATAAAAAATCTTGAAACTTGAATCTTCAATATTTCTTGCTTGAATTACTTCAAATCCAAGGGTCCTTTTAAAGCCATCAATCGGATACTACCCTGCAATAAAACATCAACAGTGTTATTTTAATCCCAACTCAGTCAAAGCTTGATCACATTTACAATACTATGCTTCAAGTAGCGTACTAGATATGATGGGGAGAGAAAAACTTTTCCAATACTGTGATGGTAAAAGACCAAATTCAGATAAAACAAGGTTTGATTTTTTTGTGTGTTCTCAACCCAGCGCAGAAAGACAGCTGGAGGAAGAAGACAGTTATAGTGACAAAAAAGCACTTCAAGAAAATGGAACGTCCAGGATAGAACCACGGGCTGAGGTGCGGTGCGGCGTCCCTCTTATGCCCGGGCGTTCCTTGCACTGCCGTCAGAGAAAGCTACAGGAATGGCGCCCGCTCGCGTGCCTCGGCAGTCTGAAAAGACGGCTTCCGTCGACGGCACGCGCTCCGCCGTCGACGACTGCGACGGCAGCGGTAGCCGGGAACTTTGTGGCCGGCGTTCCTTGCATTCCGGACGTCGCTGAGGTTTCGGAGTTTGGCCAAGTTCTCCTCGCCCGCGGCCTTTTTCTGCCTGCGCTAGCTCCACTGTCTGGTTGCATGCAGTGCGGTTGAATCTAGCGGAGTTTGGAGCAGGCAACGCTTCACGACGACCAGTAGAGCCGCAAAATGGTGTGCGGGACGAAATCGGCCCATCTCAGAAAAGATTAAAGCAGCAACATGACAATAAACGCGCTTAACCGCCTCCACAGTCTTTTATTTAAAGATATGATCTTTGTAGCCTGCGCGTGTGCATTGGTATCAAAGTACTGAACCTTTGTACGTCCGCCTACAGGGCGTTCGGTGTTCTTAAATGGCTTTTGCATATTCATTGGGGAGACTCATGATGCTTTGCGATTTTCTATCTGTGATAATATTCCACATAAATGAAAATGAGGCGACGAAAAATAGCCGAGACACAATTCTGACCTCTTAGATTCACTACTCCAGTCATCCTATTCGTCTGGTTCTTGTGCGTGGTGTGGAACCATGGCTGGCATTCTTGTGATGCTGCACAGAAATAGGGAGGTGGTCTGAACCTTTGCATGCCCTCGCATACTATAATCGTGCTTTCCTTCTACTGCTTTCCCGTTGTGTTTCCTTCGCCTCACATTTCCAGGACATTTTCGTATCACATTTCACCGCTGCCCGATGTTGCAGGTTCATGTGCATGACCTGTGCATTCCGGCTGACGTGAAGGTTCACGGTATCGCGAAGCACACTTCTGGCATGCCGCTGGCAACAAAACAACGCCGTTCTTTCTTGCAATCTGGGCACAAGAATTCCGCTCGCCTAATCGCGTTTCTCGAGCTGGTAATGCTTTTGGAGCGCCGAGAAATGGCCGGGCCCGCATGATTATAAATAGGGAACGCTTGGGTCGTTTCTGGGAGAGCGTTGATCGAAACTGATAAGACACATTTGTCTTACCCCACACAACATAAGAGCATACAGCACTCATTTGTTGCACTTTGCCTTACCAAAATTAAGCCTCCTGCTTTGTCACCGTAAACTGAATATAGCACCAGCTGATCAATAAATCATTTTCCGCAACAACACAGAATTTTTTCAGCGCGAACAGAGAATAAAATCCCGCCAAGAATCTCAGGAGAATTCTACATGGCTACGCGCGCAGTGCACACAGCGAATACCCCTATTTTGATACTAAGAACTAATCCCGTTACTTTAATTTTCAGGACATGCTAAGAAATTTCCGCAGATGTTGCACGAAAAGTACCCCGAATAAATATTTGCACAAATACGTAACGCTTCGCCTACACGGTATTTCATTTTATGTTGCGAAAAATTGTGATCGCTGTTACGTTTTGACCAAGCTGTGCTCCAGGCCGACGAGGAAAGTCGACGCCGGAGGCCGAAGACGCCACGTTTATTGCGGGTGACTTGCCGACAGAACAGAGAGAAAAAAAAAACAGTTTTACAGAAAACTTGCCAGCTTGTACGCGAACTCTGAGTAACTTTCATCTAGGTGCTTCACTGCGTTTCTCCTTAGCCCGTACCTTCACGATATGGAAGTTAACGGAAAGAAATGCATGGAGTGCACCAAAGCTGTTCCCAAACCTGAAATTGTGGGCAAAATTTGAGCCTGCGGAGCCGCAAATGATGAAATCACTGAAGCAGTGAATGAAGTCAAAAGGAAACGCCGAGAGAGAGGAAGAGGCGAGGATCTGAAGAATTGCCAACTAGAGAAAGTAAAGAGGACTCTGGCTTCCGAAGCAGGACCGAAACCCGTCAACTATTACATGAGAGGTTTTCTTTCGCTATTGGTAGTGAATTAGGGCTGTTTTGACTAATTTTGAACGCACTTGCACGAGAATGGGCTTTGAGCGGGCGTCCTAGCCCCAAAGACTTTTGAATTTGTTGCCGGCAGAGGCTGCCGATGTGTTGGCCAGGCTAGGCCCCGAGGAATCGGAGTGTTATGCAGATGTAAAAAGTGCCTTGCTAGCGAATTACAGGTTGTCTCCGGAAGCTTACCGCTTAAAGTTTCGAGAAGCAGTGAAGCACCCAGATGAAAGTTACTCAGAGTTCGCGTACAAGCTGGCAAGTTTTCTGGAAAACTGGGTTCTTTTCCCGCTCTTCTGTCGGCAAGTGAGCCGCAATAAATGTGGCGACTTCGCCGTCCTCCAGGCCGACGCAGAAAGTCGACGCCGGACGCCGAAGACGCCACGTTTATTGCGGCTCGCTTGCCGACAGAAGAGTAGAAGTAGTAGTAAACGTTTATTGGAGCACAAGGGAAAGGGAAAACGGTGGTGGTGAAGCGTCCCTAGTCCAGGATGTCTCTTGACCGGGCCTGCTCGATGGCCCCGAGAAACCAAGGCCCTCTGGCGGGCCGGGTCCGGGCTGGTCAGCTCAGTCTCCCACTGCTCCAGGGTGGGGAAGGGGGGTGGGTTAGGGTAGTGGGGACAGGAGTATACGATGTGGAATGTGGTGAGTGGGGTGTCGCAGTGTTGGCATTGACGGGGGCAGATAGTGGGTGCGATCTGGTGGAGGATGACGCGATTGTAAAAGGTACCGGTCTGAAGGCGACGATAGATTATGGTTTGCTGGTTAGTTAGGGAGTGGTGTGGAGGGGGGTAGACTCGGAGGGTAAGGGTATAGTGGGACAGAAGGGCATTGTACGTATTATCAATAGGAACTTGGAGGAGGTCGTGGTCGTTCGTGCGGGGTGATGGGATCACTTGACCATCGGTGAGAATTCCCGGAAGGCCGCTGTGTCCGGGAGTCCAGACGATCGTAATGGTGGTCTCGTCAGGTAGACGCTGGAGGAGCGGAATGGCCTGGAGTGGGGCTAGACCTGCCTGGTAGAGGCGGCATGCCTGCTGTGAGTCGGAGACTACAGTGATGTGCGGATGCTTGGCGTGGGTGGTGGCTGCGAAGGCGATTGCCAGAGCTTCTGCCGTCGGTATTTTGTTGGTGTGCGTGGTGGCAGCCGTGGAGATTCGGCCAGCGTGATTTAGGGTGACCAAAGTTGTGCGTCGAGCGCAGGAGTCATAGGCGACGTCAGTATAACGGACCTGGGGGTCATCCGCTAGCTTCTTCATGAGATAGCGGACCCGCGCTTCCCGACGGCATCGGTTGAAGGTGGGATGCATATGGCGCGGTATGGGGGAAACGTGGATACGGTGCTTAATGGTATTTGGGAGGCGTTGTGGTCGGTCTTGATTTAGCGGTGTAAGGTAGCCGAGCGTGCGGAGAATGGAATGGCCAGTTGGAGTGAAGCTGAGGCGTTGAAGTTGGGAGTTTCTGTGAATCTCCGCAAGCTCGCCAAGGACGTTGTGTATGCCCAGCTTGAGCAGTTTATCCATGCAGGTGTAAATGGGGAGGCCAAAAGCCGTTTTGTATGCTTTACGTATGAGGGCTTCAATTTTACCTGTCAACAGAACAGAGAGAATGAATGAATGAATGACCTTTATTTGGGAAGAGGCCTGAGGCCCTGGTGGGGGTTGGGGGGAAAAGGAAAAGGGAAGATCCGTATTACAAATAATGATCACATGACGTTGTAATCGTTTAGAGTTCCTCTTCCGGTTAGCTGCAGGCACGGTTTGAGTGTTCACATAGGCACTGGTCGTTGGTATGTGGAGCACTGTTCACACTGTTCACACTGTTCACACGAGGTTCACACGAGTACAGTCGCGTGCACGAACACTTGAAAAAAGGGTGGGAGTCAGTCAGCCACTATACAACTCTGTACAGACCACTTTGTACAGCAAAGTTTGCTACCCTTTCAAGGGTGCGTGGATCGCCTCTAATAAGCTGCAAGTGCTCAGATAGTGATTGTGGGGCCGCCTGGGACCCTAGGAGTTGCTCTCTGCCAGTTGAGAATGCTGAACAAGACCAAATTAAATGAAAGAGGTTGGGGATAGTATGTGCCGCACAGAAGGTACATTTAGATGCCGAGGCCTGATTTCTTGTCCATTTAGAAATGACGTCCGGTGTGTAAGCCGCATCCGCATACACCTTGTTGGCGAATACTTCTTCTCGTCTCGATAGCGTCTTTAAAGGTGTCAAAAAACCAGGTGGGAAAAAAACCAGCTAATCGTTGTCTGCTGAGTAGTTTGAATCGCCGGTACTCTTGTTGCGAGTTGGTAGTGGGTACGTCTGTTTGGGCGGACGCAGCGCACTCAGTGACGACAGGGGGGACCAAGGGAGTATTTTGTACACACTCCCGGGCAGAATTATGTGCCAATTGGTTGCCCTGCGCTCCTGGTGTATGTGCTGGGGTCCAAGCCATGCGGACTTTGATTCCTTCAAAACTTTGTTAGAGAAAAAAAAAAGAGTTTTCCAGATAACTTGCCAGCTTGTACGTGAACTCTGAGTAACTTTCATCTGGGTGCTTCACTGCGTTTACTTCAGCCTTTCGCTATTAGTAGTGAATTAGAGCTCTTTCTCACAAATTTCGAACGCACTTGCACGAGAATGGGCTTTGAGCGGGCGTCCTGGCCCCAAAGACTTTTGAGTTTGTGGCCGGCAGAGGCTGCCGATGTGTTGGCCAGGCTATAGGCCCCGAGGAAGCGGAGCGTTATGGAGATGTAAAAAGTGCCTAGCTAGCGAAGTACAGGTTGTCTCCGGAAGCTTTCCGCTTAAAAGTTTCCAGAAGCAGTGAAGCACCCAGATGAAAGTTACTCAGAGTTCGCGTACAAGCAGAGTTGGCGGAAAACTGGGTTCTTTTCTCTCTCTTCTGTCGGCGAGTGAGCCGCAATAAACGTGGCGTCTTCGGCGTCCGGCGTCGACTTTCTGCGTCGGCCTGGAGCCCAGCTCGGCTAAAACGTAACATCGCCATATAAGTTTGTGAATACCTGTATTGAAAATGCACTAGACTCGAAACTTTCGTGTTAAGTTTTATTCACTACAAAGGGTACCTTCCAGCCCAGTCATCATAAAAGGGCACTTAAAGGGGATGATCGCAGCGTGAATAATTATTTACTCTAGTTTATTCGGGTCCGTTTTGGTTTCGCCGAAACGAGCAACGACGTGGCCGCCGTGACAGGACGCCACTCTTGACGTCACGGTTTTCATCGCACCACGGCCATTATTGGTGCGCGCTCCAGGAAAGCGCGATGCCAGTTCCAGAACTGTCCCTTGATAGACGGCTAAGCGGCGCGCGCCAACAGCAGTCATCGTCTTCGCTACTTCATGAGAGCACTGACGTCGACCGTTTGTGGCGAGGCGCATGGCGCGGCCCAATAGCGTTTCTCACGGTATACAGTAAAGAGGAATGTGGCGTCTATGCGACTCTCATCAAGGCCATCTGTATCGTCATGGGCCTCCATGATGCTGCACGCTCTCCTTAGCTTCGTTATTGGCTTGGATTGAAACGATTAAGTGGCCGTAAATTTATGTACAGTGCCCCATAAACGCAAAAAAATAGTGTGTATTTGAAAAGGTATAAAATTAAACACGCGGTTTTAAAGCTAAGGAAATTGAAAGTAAATCAGTATCTTTTTACTGTGAGTCTGCCTGATTGGGCGTGTAGACTATGCTGCAGGCCAAAGTGATAGTTAACAATATTGTAAAATTTGGGAGAAACTCATTAGGGACTCTCACTTTGCCAATGTTTTAAATAAAGTTGTTTGAAATGCTCAGTTAAGTTGTATGCGCGTGCGTACGAAAACATCGCCTTAGCGGAGCTTTCGTTCGTGTTTTCGTGAAAGACCTTCTGCTGCAACTTTCGTCGCGCAAATTACCCGCTCACTCAAGATATCCTGCGCTGTTAAAATATGCAATTTACTGCAGAAAAGAAGCGGGAAGCGAACCCTCCTCACCACAAACTAACGTACCGACACTGTGGGTTTGTACTTGTATAAATATGTACCGATGGCCCGTGGCCAGCACTAGTCCTCCCACATGCTTATCATGGAGCTCAGCTGTCTTAGCTTGAACTAATGGAGCGAATTTCGTGCTTAGCAGGGAAGCGAGACAAGCGAAGTAGAGTTTTGGCCATTTTGGCTACATCGTAGACATAGCAATGCATAGTGAAGAATGGAAATCCAACAAAACGCTTAACAATTTAATAGACATGCCAAGCTAGCAGCTGCACTATTCCCAAAACCCCACACCGCGACATGGATTCCCAGGCTCAATTTCCTCTCTAGTATCATCATCATCATCATCAGCCTGTCTAAGCCCACTGCAGGCCAAAGACCTCTCCCTAGATTTCCGATTATCCCGGTCCTGTGCTAACTGCGACCAATTTATTCCCGCAAACTTCTTGATATCATCTGCCCATCTCACTTTTGCCGCCCCTTGTCACGCTTGCTTTATCTAGGGACCCACGTTGTTACCCTTAACGACCAACAGTTATCTTGCCTGCGCATTACATGCCCACGCCCATTTCTTCTTCTTAATTTCTACTGATATGTCCTTAACACGTGTTTGTTCCCTGACCCACACCGCTCTCTCCTTGTCCCTTAATGTTACACCTATCATCTTCCGTTCCATTGCGCACTGAGTTGTCCTCAATGTAAGTTAAACCCTCTCACTTAGCCTCCAAGTTTCTGCCCCGTAGGAGAGTACCGGTAAGATGCAGCTGTCATACACTTTTTTTCGTCAGGGACAATGGTAGGCTGCGATACATTATCTGAGAATGCCTGCCAAACGCACTCCACCAAAGTCTTATCCTCCCAATTACCTGTGCCTCATGGTTGGGATCCAGTGTCACTACTTGGCCTAAGTAAATATATTCGCTTACCACTTCCACTGCATCGCCACTTATCTCAAACCGCTGTGCTCTCCCGAGGCTGTGGATCATTAATTTAGTTTTCTGCATATTAATCTTCAGGTCCACAATTCTACTCTGCTTGTCCGGTGTGGTAATTGTCGCGCATGCGACGCAAGAAGGGAGCCAGACAGCCGGTCGCCCGTTCGCTACGCTGATCAGGACCCAACTACCCCGAGCACGCGGCCTGAGCTACACTCTAAGAACTCGGGGGAGTATTTGAAGAGTTCAACAGTCATTGCACCCTTGTAAGCGTTGGCGCACTCCTCTCGAAAGCTACGGAGAGTCGGATGCAATGTTCGCTCCCATGAGCAGGAAGAACAAAACTGAGCGCGTACACTTCTCGTGGGGGGCGGAGTGCAGCCCCAGTTCAGCTCCCGCACCAGTAAAGAGTAAACCTGCGCATCGTCTCCCTTTCTCCAGTAACATGAGTAAAGTTGCAAATTCATTCTTCTCCGGTGCGGGAGTAAGCATGGAGATGCACTCCTACCATTTACGCACACCAATTCATCAGCGATGTTTTATTTGCATACGTATACAGGGTGTTTCAGCGAACACTTTCAAAAATTCTTAAAAATACGCTCTTCGAGAAAAAAAGAAACCCTGTTCAGAAGGAGACTGCTAGCTGCGGCGAACGCCAGGTAGTATGAAGGGCGTGAACATTAGTTAGGTGGGTAATTAAACTCTACTAATTAACTTCTTAATTAGCGGAGTTTGGTGGCTATTGTAAATGGTGATTTTGTAGCCCCGGAGAAGACGTTTTCACATCATATTTTAAAAGAACGAAAAAGTCGGTGTTTAAAGCCCTGTAGCACGAGGAAACCTGCCGTTGTTTTTCGCTCAAAAACGAAACTCGGCGTTCGAGGAGCACTGGAAGTCTTGAGCGAACGCAACGTCCGCTGGTAACGTGTTTCAATTAATGTGGCGGCCAATTCGAAATGTAAGTGCAATTTTCCCTAGCTAGGAAGCCTCAGCATGCGGCCACAGCCGCGAAAGCCTTTCTCACCCAGCAAACAAACCTTTCCTTTGTCTGATGCGCTTTCTAACACGCAGCGATTATGAACGAACAGCAGATAAACCTGACGAAAAAAAAATGAACGGATGGTGACGTTTCACATTTTGCACGACTGGTAGTCACTTTAGATGTGGACAAGACAATAAAAAAAGAAAAACAAAACTGTCTCCAACGCCCACTAGGGCTCCTGAAACGGGCGACCGCGCAGTGGGCGATATGGCTAGCTTTTTTCTTGCGCCCATCAACGAAAGAAAAGATAACGCTAGCCGTGGTATAAGGTGATCGTTGATCATTGAAAAAATACAGGAGGCGATGGCGTTGATATAAGCTGATTCCCTAGCGTGGGGAATCACCAGAGCCTTCTTGAATTTGGCGACACAGTCACTGCAACACGTCATCAGCGGATGTTGCGTTTTCACTACATTTCTGGCGCACCATGTGCGCTGCGTTTCGGTTTCATGCGGGAAACATACTTGATCTTTGCGGGCTGCAGGGCTCTACAGAGTTTCTTTTTCGTTGCTTTAAAAACTGATCGGTTATCGTCTTCTCCGTAGCTACAAACTCGCCATTGGCAATAACCGCCAAACTCCCCTAATTAAAAAGTTCATTAGACAATTTTAGTTAATTAACTATGTAATTCGCATGTTTCTCATAACTTCTGCCGAACCAGACAGCTTGTTTCTTAAGAGAATTCCTATTTTTCTTGAAAAGCCTACCTTCAGGAATTTTTGAAAGTGTTCACTGAAACACCATGTATATTATATAAAGCAGTTGTGTAAAAAGCGCCGATTATTCCGCCGCGCATTCTAAACGTGCAAGAATATGAATTCGTGTAACGATTGCTCGCAGCGTTCAGTGACATGAATGGAGCAAGCTTAACAAAACTCAAAACACGCATGTCTCGATTTGGTTTTGTTTCTTTGGGTTGCTTTTCCTCTGTCATGGCTTCGTTATCGACATTTAAAAAGTTGCCAGACTATGCATCATAATAGGTGCGCACCACGGAGCAAAAAATGCTGTTCGCATGAGCTCGTATTGATAACAACAAAATTTCGCATGTGCGTCATGAACCTTAAGAATTTAAAGGTGTCCTACATAACACTTTCCTCACACACGCTATTCGCGTTACGGGGTTTTTGTGGCTTGAGAGGACACCGTTTTTTACTAAACCACTGCTCAGTATATCAATAACGGCACAATACTATTTCAGCGGGGTACATGCCAAAATCGGTACACATGTCGCGGAATGTTTACAACCCATTCAAGGCACGCGTAGCTTCAAATGCAGGTCGTGACGAAGAGATTTCACTACAGTGAGGTTGGCGACTTTTATTTAGTAGGAATTATTCAACAACAGGCGTAGAGGCCTCGTTATGGGATACACTTTAGAAGCTGGCCTTTCGTATACTTTATGGCCTATAAATAACAGGCTGCCGGCTATCCGGGACTGAAAGACGAGCCGTAAACATTACGATATGCTTTTACCGGCGTCAACTCGAAAAACCGGAACTTCGGCCACTAGTCTGTTCACCCTCCAATAACGAGAAAGTAACGCTTACTGAAACTGCCTTATTCTTATCACCAAATGTTCCTACGATGCGGGAGCAGGCGGATGTGTGTTTTATATTGCGGCCGACAGAAAGACCAGACAGCTAATAAAATTAGGCGCCTGCCTGATAGACATCCTATGCCACAAACGCTTTCGCTTTATTAGCACATAGTAAGGGAATATCAAAGTAATGCGCACGAATGCCGTCAGAAAGCGGAAGGGCTAATGATAAGACTTACAACGGCACTTGTGGCTAGAAGGCGACACTGCCGAAAAGTAACAGGATGTAACAACCGACATTCAATAATTGAATTTTTATGTTTACATTGCTTATGTACGGCTGTGTGGGCAGTTTATAGGTCACACAAGTCTGAATTGCAATATAATTCCCCCTTCATGCACGCCAGATCGGAGCCGCAGACGGACAAAAAAATTTCCTGCAACACTACAGGAAGAAGCTTCTGTGATGAAGGTGTTTCACGGGGGGGTCATACTTATTTGAACTTCCATTTAGATTTGTTCTTAATCTGTCTCTTTACTACACGTAGAAAGCAAATCTAAACTTGTGGAACATTACGCGTTAAGTGGTGGCAATCATCAAATCATTCTTTGACCCCTAACTCAGTTTAGTCCAGTGCAGCTTCATTTTAACCGTGCTTCTATTTCATGTTTTGCATTTGGTCTTAAATGCTACACTAATGATCTTGCCACGCGTGTTGTTTTTCAACGGCAGCAGCTTTGTATATTCAGTGGATCATTGTTTTTACGGGCCCTCGAGATCGTACGTGACTGTCCTCGTGTGCCCATTTCACCCCGTGCTTTTTTATTAGCACGAGCCTCCTAATCAACGTACCTGACAAACAACGTACTCACTTTTCAGAAGACTTGAGGGCCAGTGTACTGCTGGGCTTTGACGGTTACAACACTAGGGCCTCAGCAACCTGTTCAATACGTCGACAAGGTTCGAGTAGGTTGCCCAGCCGTCGCCAGGCTGAACTGCAAGATCATGTTACCGGATTAGTTGAATCCTTCTCGAAAAATTCCTTCACCAGAGCAAAGACAATATTAGCCGACACTCGTTCTTTGACATATCATTTAATTGCAACAAGGTCGAAAACTCGGGTAGTTGACATACAGTCATTATGATTGATCCGCGCAAATCTTACGGGACGAGAGAAAGACACAACACGGGCACTTACTAGCAAGTTTTATTGAAAATCATAGAAACAGACAGTTGCACTAAGCACAGCCGGGACGTAAACCACACGGTGGTGGTGGTGGTGATTTATTAACAAAGGCGGGAAGAGAAAAGGCCTGGGGATATTGTTGAACTCAACGGGGAGTTCACCCTCATACGACCCAGTCCAGGGAAGGGGATTGGGGCTTCAAAGGATAGGAAGAGAGAAGGGGGAAGAGAAGAGCGGTAGGAGAGTGGGAGATAGTCTATATCGCGTTCGTTTAGTCCATGACTCGATGGCTACAAACGCAGCGCTAGTCCTGTTGTAACCAGGAAGTTGACTAGGTGCTGGAAGACCTCCCGTCGGATGGCGGCCGGTCCCGTGGGGAACAGGAAGTCTTCTAGCTTGTGGCTTGGGGCACCGAGTCGCTGGAGTTCGGCCCGGAGTTGTGCCCTTGCGGTGTCGTGCTGCGGGCAAGAGCACAGCAAGTGCTCTAGCGTCTCGGGCTCTGGGCAGTCGGCGCAGGTGGGGGATGCTCGGCGGCCTTGGTGGTGCAAGCGCGCTCCCACGTTGCAGCAATTGAGCCGCAGGCGAAGAAGGAGCGACCGGGCGTCTCTGCTAATGCGTCCGGGCAAGACCCGTGGGGCCTGGCCACTGACTACTCGGGCATCTGGATGCTTGGCCTCCACCACTCGTGCCAGGATAGTCCTTGCAGCGTCAAATGACACCACATCCCGGGAGGCTGGAACCCCTGCCTGGCGAGCAGCACCTTTGGCCAAGGCGTCTGCAACCTCGTTGCCCGTGATGTTCACGTGCGATGGCAGCCAGTGAAGTCGCAGTGGACACCCCTGCGCTTCCACCGCATGAAGCTTGGCCGCCAGCTAAACCACACGAATAGCACCCTCACCCCCCCCCCCCCTCCACAGAAAGCTGGAGCTCACGTGCTGTCAGGATAAGTAACTTCACTATCCAGTAAAGACAGTGAGGGCGAGCTAATGCACGTGTCAGAATATTTTCTGCATCACGAAGGCTTCTGAAATCTCCCTCGGATAAGCGCGGTTGTGCGCAAACAGAACTCTTGTGGGGTGACAACCGTGCTTAGAGCAATGCGCCGAAAGGTGGAACGTGGGCGTGCTTTTCTAAGTGTGGCGATGTTCACGCAGGCGCTCACTGATGCAGCGCCCCGTCTCTCCAATGCATGTTTTATCACACGATGGTGGTATTAGTACACAATGTTGTTATTACATTTTAACAAGCTGTGACTGGTGTTTGACAGCACAGCCCTACTTTTGCGAGGACTTTCTTTTTTGCTGTCTAACTTCGTGTCGATCACGGGGCCAAGCTTTTCTAACTTATTCTTTCCCGGAAACAAAACGTCAACATTAAATCTCCCAGCTATTTTTTTAACCTATGCGAAAGTTCGGGCTGATACGCGATGACTGCCAAACGCTGGAGTTTTTTCTTTGCCTGCGTTGACCTTCCAGATTCTTTTAATTTTGAGAAAACCTGCTTAGCCACAGAAACAAGCTGATTACCTGGGAAACCTGCCGGTTTTAGTCTGCTAACTTGACAGGCGAAACTGGCGCCCATACTTTGAACGCACGACATTTCTCAGCAAAGACACACAAACCCAGCATCCCGTTTAGTATTATTATCAAAGAAGGGAATTCATAGCAAGGCAAACTTTCTGCACACCCTCAGAAGCCGTTGCGCACGCTAGCCATGGCAGACCCGTTTCTTGTCACAAGTTGTCACAAGTTATTATTCATGTCACCGATTTGCGCTACTGTATTCCTCATGAAAAACTTTGTCCAGTGTGAAGCAGTGTATTACCAAACAAAATGACGAGCTGCAGTTTGTTAACAGGTGTGGGATTTCCCTGTCAAGTTTGTCGGTACTTCTTAGCCTTAGTATAATCTACCTTCGTAGCCCGGGACGAAAGATTTACATTCAAAAATCATGGTTTGTAATGCTTCTCGCATAGCGCGTCTATAGTAACATTTTTCTGAGTGCCATGAACATCGTTCTTGAGAAAAGGCTGAAAACATTGATCGTCATTTCCTATTAAGGAAGGACAATCAATGCCTGCGAAAGTTTTTAGTTATGTGGATGATCACATCTTGGTTGTTCGTCACAGTAACTTCAAGCAAAAATCCTCTTTGCGTTTGAGGAAAATCAAACGGAATGGTTTTCACCACCGAAGTTCCCAAGGAAGGTATTATAGGAGTGCTTCAATGCTTTTGGGGTGATGAAACTCCGCCGTAACGCTAATGGAGAGCTTCGTGCGCTGCCAAAGGAGGCGTAACCGCGGCGGCGTTGGCGTCGATCTAAGAGCAGCGGGGGAAGTGGTCGGAGGGCGTTCAGCAGGGAACGGACGCTCGCCGGGGTATTAGCAGTACACTTTCGGTTTGTCGTACGCCGCTAAAATGCACTTGGCATTTTAAGAGTGCCGAAAAATTTCGTGTGAACGGTCATGCTGTTACTGAGTTCCTGCCGGCCGGTCTGCTACAAGGGAAATGGCGACAAAGCGTCCCTTCTGGCGCCGAGCTGTGCGCGAGATAGAAGCGTACCATTCTCCGAAAAAAAGTTAGCGAACTGATTTTTTAATTACTGCACGTCCACGTATGTAAAAAAAATATTTTCACGCAGGCTCGGCAAATATCCGTCGTGAATGAAGATATACCGCACATTAATGTGTGCGCAGACATTGCAGGCAGCATGTTCCTCGGCAACTGAATTGTCGGATGCAATTGTCGGATGCATGTAGCATTTCCTGGACAAAACAGCAGATAATATCCCTGTTTTGAAGGGCCTAGAGCATTTTGTCACTCTCAAAAAGAATAAGGTTTCGAGAGGAGCGGTTCGCTCATAATGCCCAGTGAGTGAAGGTGACCGTACCATGTGACAGGCGCTGGGGAGATTTCTTTTTTTTTTTTTTTTGGCACTGTCTTCTCTTTCTATTTTCGTTTCCTTAGCAGAGAGAGATAATATAGAAAGAGAGAGAAGAGAGAGAGAGAGAGAGAGAGAGAGAGAGAGAGAGATGAAGAGAGAGAGAGAGAGAGAGAGAGAGAGAGAGAGAGAGAGAGAGAGAGAGAGAGAGAGAGAGAGAGCCATTTGTTGCTTTCTAAGCGGCACATTGCCGGACTGTACAAGTAGCTCTTACAACCACCGCTTTTTTGTTTTTCGGGCTTTTTTTTATCCCCCGGACGACGTTCGATTCTCGGGAAATACCCTCCCTATACAAACGGCCTCGTCACCATATGCCTGTAACTATTTCAAATATGTTAAGTGCATGTGAAAAATATGGAAGAATGTGAATATGTATATGTTCTGTGCGAATGAGTTTCTGTGAGCGCATGCGCAAGGAGCACTGTACAAAGCCAAGAATTATTACAAAATTACTCCGACTGTAGTTCTCATTCTAAACTTTAATCCTACAACCAACTTATTTCCACAAGAAGCCAGAGGTACTCGCCAGAGTAACCTTTGTTTATAGTGTTCAATGTTGCCAAGGTTTCCCGCGTTTTGAAAAAAAGCGCACTATGACACAGCACTGCACCTCAATGATGCCTCAAAGGAAAGCATTGAAAAATCCGAGTCCTTAGAGAGCTAGAAAGAAATGATTGTACACCCTTGCAAACTTTTCCTTTTCCGCTGCATGGATGTGTCTCCCGTGATTTTCTCACGGGTTCAATCCTATCAGGTGTCGGAAATTAGTTCTGTCACTCACTACATCCACATCATTCCGGGTTAAAAGGAAGTGTCTCGAACCTCGGCGCATGCGCGATGCCAACACGGAGCACCACGGACAAGACATTAGGCTTCCGACGCGCGTGAATTTTCCCTTGAAGAGAGCAGTGCCGCTACCATAGCTTCGATAGCAGTGCTATCAAATCGATTTTCAGGGTTGAAAGCTACAGCAGGGCAACGCTATGAGAAGTGCGGGTTGAGAATACTCAATAAAAGAAGGAGGACTGCACGGGCACGACGGTACGGGCCTAGCTCGCGCCTCGTGCTCGGGGCAGTTGTTCCTGATCGGCGGAGCGAAACGGGCGAACGGCTGTGTGGCTCCCTTGCGTCACTTTCCGCGACATTCTGGTCCGTTAAACCCGAGAGACTGAGTCCAGGAACAGACATGACATGATGCGACGCAGCCTTCGAGGACGCTAGGCCTCGGGTCCCTTGGAAACTGCCCAATTCTGCGAGCCTCGGCGTCGAACGCTGTCTGCCGCTCGTAATCTTGCCGAGGCCACCCGGTCGCCTGCTTTCGTGCCGTCTGCCATGGAGGAGGCTACGCCGCCGCCGTAAGATTGTTAGGGAAGCCGTCACAATTAAGGGGCGTAGCTCCTATTCAGTCACTCCTACAGGATCCACTTACGTTGACCGGCCAGATCCGCTCGCACCTGCGCGCCCTCAACAGCAGGTACGAGGAGTTGAAGTCCCTCGATCAGCGTATACATGAGACCATTGATTTGGACGACATGGAGGCCGATGTGTTCGATAGAAGAAGAAGAAGTTTATTAAAATGCAGTAGGCAAGTGTTACAACAGTACAAAATTTTACAGACAAGGGTCCCAAAGTCGAAGACTGTACGGGACCCTCGATAAGTTAATAACAGGGGTAATCACTGATTAATTTCAGGCAGCAAACAATAAACAGCGACAAGCAATTATGATCCAAAACAACAATAGTAGAAAAAAATTTCAACTGGAAATGTATGGCAATTGCAACATAAAAAGAACTACAACATTTTGAGGGAAACCATAGAAGCAGAAAAAGCACGAGGGTAGGTGTACAAGGTCGTCATATCAATTATACAATGGGAAAGACAAGAAAAAGAATAAGCGATAGAAAACACAATTAATAAGACAACAGATGGTTTTTCAAGGATGATTTAAATGAAGACACGCATTTAGTGGATTTAACAGCAGCTGGTAGGACTATTCCAAATTGATATGGCTGTGAAAGTTGAAGTCATTTTGCCGTAATTAGTTAAAACACGTGGTAGCAGAAAATTTTTTATTTGAGGCATAATCTGGTGGTGTTCTGGTTTACTAAGAATTTTGGGTCGACAAAATTGAAATGTAGTTGGGAACATAGAGACTTAAAAATATTATGCTTAAATTATACTGAAACAACTTGTTGATTGGTAACACATTATAATGGCGCAATAAATCCTGGGAATTGGACTGAGGATGGCTCCGTGCGTGATAATGCGAATTGATTGATTTTGGATATGTTGGGCTGATGATGTATGACAAGTGATAGGTGTTGCCCCATGCTACGATCCCGTAATTTAAATGACTATGAATGAAAGAAAAGTTAAGTGATAAAAGCGCATCATGTGAGAAAAACGGACGAGCTTTAATTTAGGGGCCCTAATACCGTATGCAGTTTTTTCTTGATATGGTTGATATGAGAATTAAATTTTAGGTTAGAGTCCAGTAAAACGCCAAGAAACGACACAGAGTTACAAGCAGCGATAAGATTGGTATCAAGCGTTAAAGCAGGAACGGAGGGTATTGCCTTTGACTAGTTTTAAAGATCATATACTTCGTTTTTCAGGATTAATATATAAGCAATTATTACGGCACCAATTAACCACGTTCGCGAGATCAGTGTCTAACTTAGATGTAAGGCCATCGATGGATTTGTCAGAAGATGTTATTGTAGTATCATCCGCATATAAAACGCAATGGCATGAATCAGGCAATTAGGAAGATCATTGATGTACAGTATGAACAGCAGTGGTCCAAGTATCGACCCCTGAGGCACGCCTTGATTGATAGTTTTTGATTCTGAAAATACACCGTTAGTGCACACAACGTATTCCCTGTTAAAAGATAGTTTTTTAGAAGTGTTAAGGTTAGGGCCAGTTACTCCAAAGCTTTCTAGCTTTGTAAATAAGATGCTATGATTTATGGTATCAGAAAGCTTTGGTGAAGTCCAGAAATACTGAGCCAACTAGGTAACCAGTGTCAATTGAATGTATTAATGTTATCAGTTAAAGAAAGTAGGCTAGACTAGTAGAACTTCCAGAACAGAAACCAAATTGACATTGTTTTAATAGGCTAAACTTATCTAAATAATTAGTTAAACGCTTAACAAACACTTCTCAATAATCTTGCTGAAGGAAGAAAGAATTGAAATAGGTCGATAGTTTGAAGTTGCCGTTTTATTCACCTTTTTTATACACCGGAATGACCTTTGCGCGTTTTAACAGGGGGGGAAAATGCCGGTTTTGAAAATTAGATTAATTATATGGCTCAGGGTACGCAGATCAAGTCCGCCACTTTTTGATGACGTGCGAGATATTTTCAATCCGGACTCGTATTTTTTTAAATTGCGGGTTGTTCGTATACTTCTTCAGACTTTTTCTGGAAAAAAAAAAGAACGCGGGACGAGGGAAATCTATTTGAAGTTCCTTTTTTTGTAGTGAGATAATGAAAAGTAGGCACTAAAAGCTTGGCTATGTGGCCAGGCTGATGTATGTTTGTTGTTAAATCGAATTTTAGGTATGGCTTAGGAGCAAAGGACGGCTTCAAAAATTCGTTCAAAGCTTCCATTGATTTTGGGATTATTTTTGTTATTCACGAATGCATTCAAAGCTTTTTGGGTCGATCTAAGAGCAGCGGGGGAAGTGGTCGGACGGCGTTCAGCAGGGAACGGACGCTCGCCGGGGTATTAGCAGTACACTTTCGGTTTGTCGTACGCCGCTAAAATGCACTTGGCATTTTAAGAGTGCCGAAAAATTTCGTGTGAACGGTCATGCTGTTACTGAGTTCCTGCCGGCCGGTCTGCTACAAGGGAAATGGCGACAAAGCGTCACTATTTCGCTCTCCTTCTGGCGCCGAGCTGTGCGCGAGATAGAGGCATACCATTCTCCGAAAAAAAGTTAGCGAACTGATTTTTTAATTACTGCACGTCCACGTTTGTAAAAAAAATATTTTCACGCAGGCTCGGCAAATATCCGTCGTGAATGAAGATATACCGCACATTAATGTGTGCGCAGACATTGCAGGCAGCATGTTTCTCGGCAACTCGGCAACTGAATTGTCGGATGCATGTAGCATTTCCTGGACAAAACAGCGGATAATATCCGTGTTTTGAAGGGCCTCCAGCATTTTGTCACTCTCAAAAAGAATAAGGTATCGAGAGGAGCGGTTCGCTCATAATGCCCAGTGAGTGAAGGTGACCGTACCATGTGACAGGCGCTGGGGAGATTTCTTTTTTTTTTTTTTGGCACTGCCTTCTCTTTCTATTTTCGTTTCCTTAGCAGAGAGATATATATATAGAGAGAGAGAGAGAGAGAGAGAGAGAGAGAGAGAAGAGAGCCATTTGTTGCTTTGTAAGCGGCACATTGCCGGGCTGTACAAGTAGCTCTTACAACCACCGCTTTTTTGTTTTTCGGGCTTTTTTTTATCCCCCGGACGACGTTCGATTCTCGGGATTAATGGTCCAGAAATACCCTCCCTATACAAACGGCCTCGTCACCATATGCCTGTAACTATTTCAAATATGTTAAGTGCGTGTGAAAAATATGGAAGAATGTGAATATGTAAATGTTCTCTGCGAATGAGTTTCTGTGAGCGCATGCGCAAGGAGCACTGTACAAAGCCAAGAATTATTACAAAATTACTCCGACTGTAGTTCTCATTCTAAACTTTAATCCTACAACCAACTTATTTCCATAAGAAGCCAGAGGTACTCGCCAGAGTAACCTTTGTTTATAGTGTTCAATGTTGCCAAGGCTTCCCGCGTTTTGAGAAAGCGCACTATGACACAGCACTGCACCTCAACGATGCCTCAAAGGAAAGCATTGAAAAATCCGAGTCCTTAGAGAGCTAGAAAGAAATGATTGTACACCCTTGCAAACTTTTCCTTTTCCGCTGCATGGATATGTCTCCCGTGCTTTTCTCACGGGTTTCAATCCTATCAGGTGTCGGAAATTAGTTCTGTCACTCACTACATCCGCATCATTCGGGGTTAAAAGGAAGTGTCTCGAACCTCGGCGCGTGCACGATGCCAAAACGGAGCACCACGGACAAGGCATTTAGGCTTTCGACGCGCGTGAATTTTCCCTTGAAGAGAGCAGTGCCGCTACCATAGCTTCGATAGCAGTGCTATCAAATTGATTTTCAGGGTTGAAAGCTACAGCAGGGCAACGCTATGAGAAGTGCGGGTTGAGAATACTGAATAAAAGAAGGAGGGCTGCACGGCCACGACGGTACGGGCCTAGCTCGCGCCTCGTGCTCGGGGCAGTTGTTCCTGATCGGCGGAGCGAACGGGCGACCGGCTGTGTGGCTCCCTTGCGTCACTTTCCGCGACATTCTGGTGCCGTTAAACCCGAGAGACTGAGTCCAGGAACAGACATGACATGATGCGACGCAGCCTTCGAGGACGCTAGGCCTCGGGTCCCTTGGAAACTGCCCAATTCTGCGAGCCTCGGCGTCGAACGCTGTCTGCCGCTCGTGATCTTGCCGAGGCCACCCGGTCGCCTGCTTTCGTGCCGTCTGCCATGGAGGAGCTACGCCGCCGCCGTAAGATTGTTAGGGAAGCCGTCACAATTAAGGGGCGTAGCTGCTATTCAGTCACTCCTACAGGATCCACTTACGTTGACCGGCCAGATCCGCTCGCACCTGCGCGCCCTCAACAGCAGGTACGAGGAGTTGAAGTCCCTCGATAAGCGTATACATGAGACCTTTGATTTGGACGACATGGAGGCCGATGTGTTCGATAGGTACGATTACGATGAAAAGGTCTTCACGATCCATACACAGGTGTACTTCCCCAGACCATCTGCCCTTCCTTCGCTAGTGGCTGCTGGGAACACCATTACTCCGCCGTCATCTGGCACGGCAACACCATGGTGCCCTCCGGTGAGAGCAGGATAGCCGCGGAGGCTGACAAGGTGGCGAGCGTTCCCGCTGCGTGTGAGCCGTGCATTCTGACCGTCGGAACGTCCTGACCGTCGGAACTACCGACGAGTCTGACCCGCCAGAGAGACCAGCGGAGAGCACGACCGATTCCATTGAGGCATAAATTGGTGTACCCAGCCTCCCGCCCAGCGGTGGCTGCGTCTTCGTCCAGGACGGCCACAGAACCGACCTCGCCAAGGACCCCATGACCGCGTTGTGTGGTGATGCCGACCCGTCCAGCGTGATGCTCCTCGACGCTTCGGACATCGCTGCCACTCGTGGGGGTTCCTTGCTGAGAGAGGATGTGGTTAAGTGTCGTAAGCGGGCGCCATTCCCACTAGTACGACGGTGGCCGTGTTGCTACCCACGCCGGCTTCTCCGTTGGCATCTCCACTGGCGTCATGACTGCCTGGTAGCCCCGACTCTGATTGGCGCACCGGCTTTCCGATTTGGATCGCATGAACCATCAGGTGACCCTAGTTGCGGCACGCTCGTGAACAGCAGCCGCCCGGCTTCAACTGCCATCCTTGGCGGCTCCCTGTGAAGCTCCTGGAAGCCACACCATCCGCTGCCACGGTCATCGTTGCTGAGACACGGGGATGCAGCTCACGATGACGACGTGTGCACACGAGTGGTCACCTGTGACCAGCTACCAGCTATGCCCCCCGGCTCTACTACGTGCGTCCCTGCCACGGGCACAAGACTGGGCTCGCCAATCGGAGGCGACAGATCGAGAGGGGCGAGTTCCCCTACGATCCTGGAGGCTACGGAGGACTAGGAGGCGACCAGGCAGGAAACAGAGACCCCGGAAATTGCTCTTGTGGTCTACATTTCGTGAGAGAGCTCACGGTGGGCTTCAGCGTGGTCACCTTAGCGTTTCGGATGCCATATGAGTTCCCCTACGATCCTGGCGGCATTTAACGGACCGGGAGGCAGCAAGGGCGGCGACCAAGACACTGGGTATCATCTTGCTGCCAGCCACGACCAGAAGTACCTGGTTCCTCCCTTGCCATCAGCCACACCAAGACCATCCAATGAGGCTGACGAAGGGAACTTCGCAGCCGTGATCGAGGAAGCTTGCAGCAGCAAGCTTCTCGTGGTGCATTGGGCTAAGAATGACTAGCCGGCAGGTTACGAGCCCCTTGGCCTGCGGTTGCGTCCTGCTTCCTGTACGCATCCTTCCCCAGATTGGCTGGGCAGCACAGAATCTCACTCCGCATGATATACTCCCTGCCTCTTGGTGACAACAACTAAGGTGCTGCCCCTTGACTTAGAATAATGAACCCCTCACACCAAGAGGGTCACTGACAAGCACGGGACGGGTTCAAGCGCTGAGCTCCACCCTCGGCGGGGATCATGCAGTTATCTACACAGACCCCTCCCCACATCGAGGGCAGCAGTACGCCATCATCGTGGCTACCGCCAGAACCAACCTCCTTGTGTGTGCCTCCCTTAAGACCCAAGACATGACGGCAGCAAAAGAGGCAGCCATCGCCTTGGCTCTCGCTCAACCATGGGTTTGGAAGGTAGTCACGGATTCCCAACAAGCCTACCAGAATTACTAGTCGGGGTGGGTGTCCCGAGCTGCACTGCATGTGCTAGAAAAACACTACCCTACCGGTTCCATTTACCTCATCTAGACGCCTGCTTACGCTTCCATGGAGGGCAACGAATACGTCCACCAACAGGCCTGCGCTTTTACCCACTCCAATGCTATGGATCTGCACGAGGACAGTCACCCGCTTGTCACGTTCAGGGACATAATCCAGCATTATCGCCTTCAGAGACAGACCCTACCATCGCCGCACCCTGACCTTTCCACAGAACACTAGGCTCATATCATCGACGCGTCTTCATACAAGACACCCGAATCGCTACGACACTGAATGTAAATTTTGCTTAGGAGTAGAAATACTCCGCCTCATAATCGGGGTGTGCGACTTTAGCCCTGAGCACCCTCCTCTCTTCCCGTCAACTACCCAACAACAGCAATGCGAGATGCTGCTCTACAGCCCCTCTCTGCCTAACCAGCTTCAGCTAGTGGACAGAGCACAGGCGCGCGGACTGCAAATGGGCTCCATTGAAGAAGGAACCACTCCCCTGGGGAGTTCAGAAATCTGAATAAAAGTATTTCCTCCTCCTGCTACTCCTCCTCCTCCACCATTTCTCGCCGATTTTGTCGCCTCAGTCGGCGGCGGCAGAGACGGAGAAGTGAGATCGTCTAGCACTGGGTTTGAGCTTCGTTTAATTTTATAAAAAACGAGTTTACATTGTAGTGCTTCCCCAATACAACTTAACCAAACACCGTTCATGAATCATGCATTGATTTAGCCTTAGCAAGGAATATCCCTTTGAAGTAATAAAGGGTGGGGTTAAGTGCATTTCGCTTCTCTCTGGTTTCACTGTTTGTAGAGCCACGTGAAAGAATTTAAGTGATGTCGCATGGGTAATTGTTGTGAGTGCCGCTTACAGCTTTGCCCCCCACTGAAACACAATACTGTGCCCAGCGCCTACTGCAAGGTGGTGTAGATAGAGAATATCTTGAACGGCAAGTTCATATGTGAGGTGCTTGCCGCTGTTAAGGAGGCACTGCAGGCCGGGTTTAGAGTCGGGAAATATGGCCCATTCATTGGGGGTCTTGACGTAGGATGTAGCGGATTGCCTCTTTGACGGAATGCAGTTCAGCTGATGTCGAGGACGTTGGTCTGTCTAAACGGTAGGAGAATAGTTTCTCTGTCGACGGGACGAATAATCCAGAGGAGGAACTTCGAGGAAACGAAGACCCATCAGTGAAAATATGAGCCCTGGTGGAATGCAACCTGTTCATGTAGTCCAACGCCACTTGGAGCAGTTCAGCCTGGGGCATTATCTTTTTAGTTGTCATCCCTTGGGATGCCTAAACTTATATGAGTAGGTTCCTATATCAGGGCGGAAACTGAAACCTATATCAGGGCGGAAACTGAGATGGCATTGCTCGCGTCTGTTGCGTTGTTTTGGGAAGGGACAAAGCTCTAATAGCATCTCCAAACCCAGAACTCTGGGCCGGAGTGATCCTGCTCAGACAGTGGGGTGTAGGTTAAGTAGATGCCAGTAATGAACACGGAGCGACTCCTGTAACATGAGTGCGTCCAGAGGCAAGCAACGAGCTTCAGCGACGGTCCCGGCACCCGAGGAACCTCTGGGTAGTCCAAGACAAATGCATAGGCTGTTCCGTCGTACCGCTTCTAGCTTCATTTTGTTAGTAGGCGCTGCACGGTGTAGTAAGGAAGGCTATAGCGTCTGAAGCCATCGACGTAAGCTTTGTGAAGCTTTAGCATCGACCCGCAATTCCTGCCCCGTCACGAACCGGCAAGGTATCTCAGAACCTGAGACGTTGCAAAGATGCGGGCACACAGTCTTTTTTTCTCAGGCGACCAAGAGGGATTACGGTCGATGATTACGCCAAGATACCCGTGGGTCCGGGCGTACGGTAGGGCTCGCCCACTTAGCAGAATTGGGTACCGATCCATGCGCTTCCTTGTAAACGCCATTCTACCCTTTTCTCCTGCGATAGGTGGAGTCCACGAGCAGCAAGATAGGTTGAAATGGAGAAGAGGGCCTTCTGGAGACGTTGCTGAGTGGTACGTCGGGAGCGTGCTGTGTACCAGATACGAATGTCGTCTGCATAAATCGTGATGTTACCTCCCCGTGGTAGGCACCGTTTCAGCTCTATGAGAGTCACATTAAATAGCAGTGGACTTAAAACGGCTTCTTGTGGAACGCCTTTTTCGACGGGGAAACGTGATGTGTCACCGTCCGAAGTGCGTATGAAAGGCTGACGTCCAGCAAGGTAATCCTCAATCCAGGCGTAGGCGTAGAGTCTTCCTCCAAAGCCATGTACTGCAAGAGCAGTTAGAATGGCTGTGTGTGTGACAGAGTCGTAGGCAGATTTTATGTCTAAGAAAATTGAAATTGGTATGTGGCTAGAATCCAATTGCTCCTCAACTGACGAGATAAGGGTAATTATATTGTCAATCGACGATCTGTGCGTACGGAATCCATTCACCTCTTGCGAGTAAAGGCGTCGGCTTTCGAGAAACCAGGACATTGTTTTATACACCATCTTCTCCATAAGTTTTCCAACACAGTTCAATAGAGCTATAGGCCGAAAAGAGGAATAACACGTGGGCGGCCGGCTAGGATAGGAGAATAGGAGTAATTTGCGCGAGCTTCCAACCAGAGGGCAGCTTACCGCTCACCCAAGAGGAATTGTAGAACTCTAGGAGACGGAGCAGGGCATTGTGAGGCAAGTGCGTGAAGGTTGCGTAACTAACGCCATCGGGACCTGGACACGACTTGGTTTTTACATCGGAGATTGCTGCTGTCAGTTCTTGTAATGTAAAAGGCAGGTCCAGTGTTGGAACAGCTGATTCTGGAGGCCAAAGAGGTGGAAGTGTACTCAGCGTTGATGAGGAGAGGATCTTGCAATATTCCTCTGCGCCCAATTTCAAAGAGGAGTGCTCGTGCAGGGAGAGGGCAACGAAAGGGCGCAGCTGCTTAGGTTGCGTGCGTAACCCTTTGACAACACGCCAGACGCGCGTGAACGGTGTGTGAGTATTTAACGTTTCACAAAAGTTCCTCTATCGTTGTCGCTGAAGCTTGTATAGGTGACGCATTACATGTCTCTGAGCCCTTCTAGAAGCTCGTAAATCTTCTACAGATTTTGTACGGAGGGCTTTTCGCTCCACACGGCGACGAATGGCACATAATCTTTGGTACTCAGCGTCATTATTGGGTTTATTCCAGCGTTTTGTTCTTAAACATGTGGAATTCCGAAACATGTGGAATTCCGAAGTATTGTTGGGATAATTTCGTCATCTCGAGTCGCTGCCGTAATGCAGGTTCGTATGGCTTGCGAAGGCTCTCCAGTCTGTGCTCGCGACCTGTTCTTTTTAAGTCTGAGAATGAGAGTCACGAGTTGATATCCAAATCGGGTAGTGGTTACTTCCTCTGGTCTGTAAGTCTGTGCACCACGTGAATTTTGCGGAAAAACCAAACACTGTGGGATAGCAGGAAACCAAAAAAGCTGATGACGCTGCCTCTGCAGGCCACACCTGCCGAAATATACGAAGAATATTTTTTACCAAACACGATGCTTCCACCATGACCACACGCCACGCCCTTTCAGAGAGAAACAGAATGTGGTCAGATCCTACCCTCCACCACAAGTTTGTCTACTCCCTTGACCCTCAGCTGTCGTCAAGACTTCCTCACCAGCTCCCCCGCCGTCTAGAAACATTATTTCATCGGCTCCGTCTTAATGCAGCTTGCACCAACAGCTACCGTTTCCGCACTGGACTATCTACCGCCTCCAGGTGCAACAACTGTGCATCGGAAGACACAATTGAGCATCTTTTACTCTATTGTCCTGCCTACAAGGACTCTAGATCAACTTTTCTACAGAACATTGCACGCATAGGTTATACGCAAGGACCAGTGACTTTAAAAACCATTTTAGGGCCCTGGCCTTCTTCTTCTCAGCAACGCCTTGCCCTAAAATTTCTGTTTTCGTACCTCAGCGACATTGGCTTAATTCAAAAGCTTTAAATCTCTTCACTCTGAGACGTTTGCACTTCACCTTTTTACCTAATTTCGTTGATCCCACTCGAAGCTTGCATCTCTTTTCTGCCCTCCTCTCCCTTGAGCCTTTCGTCCTTTTTTTTTCCTCCGCTAACAGAGTAGCGTGAAGGCGATTTTGTACGCCGGCTAAACCCTTTGTTTTCTAATAAAGAGCTTCTCTCTCTCTCTCTCTCTCTCTCTCTCTCTCTCTCTCTCTCTCTCTCTACGGCTTTGCTTTCCAGGCCCATTCACAGGGTGCATTGGCGCGCACTTTTTCAGCCATTTGTGCATCGGCCGCAGCCTCCCATATATACTTCTGCGCATGCGCGCCTTGGCGGCGGGGGGAGTGTGTTCCGGATTATAATGAATAAAAGGGGCAGGGCTGCACGGGCACGCGGCTACGGGCATAGCTCGTGCCTCGTGCTCGGGCAGTTGGGTCCTCATTAATTTAGCGAACGGGCGACCGGCTGTGTGGCTCCCTTGCGTCGTTTTCGGCGACAGTGCGGTCACAGGTCAAGGAATAATTCGCACCACAGCGGAACCCGACTCCCGCTAAAGTGTCCACGGGTAGCGACTTCTGAGAAATGTTTGAGAATCAAACCCAGACTTCAGTCTAATTTTCCCTTATTTTCCATTGAAGCGAACTGTGCCGTTCCTATAGCTTCGATAGCAGCGCTCTCAAATCGATTTTCAGGGTTGAAAGCTGCAGCCGGGCAAGGCTATGAGTGCGGTCAAAGGTCAAGAAAGAATTCGTACCACATCGGAACCGGACTCCCGTTATAGTGTCCACGTGTAATGACTTCTGAGAAATGTTTGAGAATCAAACCCAGACTTCAGTCGGAAGTTTTTAGCATGCGTTCTGCCTTGTACTTATTCTCGTAAGGGCTGCAATTATAAGCCTGTCCTGGCGGCTTCGTTTTGTAGCAACAGTGGAAGTTATAGTCACCAACAACGCGTTTCTATCTGGAAAGTGTGGCCGAAGGCGGCTGTAAGTTCGGGAGGTTCCTGTTTTAACCCATTCCCATTTCACCCTTCCCGCTTGTTCCCTCCCGATTCAACCCGGCGCAAAACGCCCTTCCAGTTTCGCCCTTTCCAACTTCGCCTGTTCCCGTTTGAACCCATTCCCATTTCAACCTTCCCGTTTGTTCCTTCCCATTTCAACCCGGCGCGAAAGAACCTTCCCCTTTCGTATTTTCCTATTCAGCCCGTTCCCAGGAATAACGTACCCAGTTTATGAAACGCTATAAAAACATTTTCGTGTTGCTCTCCCTTTATTTCCGTTTCTTGAGAGCCGCTGCGAAAGCATGCTCAGTACAGCCAGAGTCCTTGGCTGCTTTTCAAACCTGGGGTTCACTTTTTGAATCTACAGACGATGAAATTTGGTTACAATTGAACTCATACCAATTAACAAATCTGCACAATTTACTCGAAAACAGCGAAATACCTAAAGCAAGCATATTTAGGTCGCGAGGGTCTCCCGGCGTCTGCCTTCCTTTGCTCTTGTTCGGTCGACTAATTCTCGCCTCTAGCTTCTTTAGATCCACCCCAAAATCCCGGACGCTTAAGTTTTATTACATTAAAACGACGCCATCATGGCCGTGTCCCGAAAGAGTGTGAGGAGGGACTACTAACAAACACGACCACGGCAACCAGAGGTTTAGACACAAACAATTATTTTATCCACACTGTAGAGCTAACTTTAACTCAAGCTTCAAGGTAATCGGAAAAGGACGAGTAAATAACTAATAAAAACCAACAGACCCATACCAACTCCGAGCGCTGGCCATCGACCCTCGGGCGGCCTGTATAAGCATTGTTCCTGCGACGGGCGCCGAAAATATGCTCAGCGCCGAAGACATTCCCGGCTTTGTCAACAAGGCGTGTCCATTACAAAAGGAGCTGTCAGTCCCTCGTCACATATATCCGTTGTAGCGGTGACACTGTAGACCTGTTACGAATTTGAACCTCACTGCGTACCTTGGCCGGTGCAACATTTAGAAGCGCCGCGGCGGGCCTTTTTCTATTCATCTCTAGCCCCACGAATGACGGCGCATCGAGGATGACCCCACCGACCAGGATGCACCCGCTCTTTGCATGCTGCAATGCGGTAATTACCCCCTGCAACTACAGAGACCTTCCGCCGGGGTCACAAGATACCCTCGGCGCCGTATAGACGTGAAACAATACAGGTGCGGCTCCCTTCAAAATGACATTGACCACCATTCCCTGGCTGGGATTATTTTTATCGGCTAGACGCGCAACCCGGCTTCACCAAAAAAACGATGAAAAGCGGAAAGCGCTTCCGCGGTGGCTCCTAGCACCCCTCGAACACTTCAGCGGTGCCTGCACAAAGAAGCCGCGCAGGCTTTTATGCAACAAAAACGCTGGACAGAAAGCCCCATGTGTTCTCGCAAAATGTGTAATTTGCTCAATAAACACATTCAATCGTTATTTTTGCCTTTTTGGAAGTCCCTCCTATGAACATATTTGATCTATAGATCTCTCGAACCCGAAGACAAAGCTACGCCCCAAAAATGAGCGTAAGAACAAGCTGTTAAATAAATTTCAGCCACGCGTACGGACACCAACTGCATACAAATCCAATGCGTGCATTGCCCAAGATATTGGGTATCTTTCTAGTACACTTTCGCAGCTACGAATATTGTGTCAAGAGGGCAGTATCGGCCTAAGGCATTCAGAAACTTTTATCGGCCGGAAGTATCGGTCGATTCCGGATAAATTGCTGCATGACAGTTTTTAGTGCATGATCCATTGCTTGTAAGAACATTTTGGGGGACAATTTCGAAGACGGTAACGCAGATTTTCAGATATTCAAATGGGTTGGTACGATGCGGGTTCAAATGAGGAGGGCGCTTTGGGAGTGGGTTGAAACGGGAAGGGCGTTCTGGGAACGGGCTGAAACAGGAAGCGCCCAAACGGGAAGGTCGTTACGGGAGCGGGGCACACGGGACGGGTCAAGCGGGAAGGGCGTTTCGGGAATGGGTTCAAACGGGACGGGGTCAAACGGGAATGGGTTCTTTCGGGCTACACCCGTGAGTTCCGCCTCGTGCCTGCACGCACGAAGCAGCGCCGGCCGCCTGATGCCCTCCAATCTGCGGTGGCGCCCGTCGCGGTAGCCTTTGTCCCTAAACGAAACTTGGGCGGAAGTTTCATGACCAGAGAAGCATCGAAGGACTCTGACGTTATTCAGTTTTCGGATGTATCACTCTTTTTCCAGCATGAACACGTGTGTTGGACCTACTAGACAAGGTCGAGGAAGCCTCTGTTCAGTTTTTCTTCTGGCCCTTCAAAGGTGACGAAGTTGCGAGTAGCCCTTAACAGCCTTCATTTGTCTGCAACGAAGTCATGCGTTCACAGTGTGGGTGCCAATTTCGCCTGACAAGTTACCAGAGTAAACTGGCAGGTTTCACGAATCATTCGCTTGTTTCTGTGTCTAAGAAGGTTTTCTCAATATTAAACAAAATCTGCAAGGTCAAAGCAGGCAAAGGAAAAAATCCAGCATTTTGCGGTTATTCCGTATCTGCAGGCACTTCTGTATAGGTTGAAAAATGGCTGCGGCTTAGCCAAGCTATCTTTAAATATGCAAAGCAAAAGCTTGGCTTAGTCTGGTTGAGTCTTGGTTTCGCTTCGTTAACCTTTGCTGTAGTGGAGGAGGAGGAGGAGGAAAAAACTTTATTCAAACGCAACATTAAGCGTCGAGTAATGTCCCGGGCCAGGTTCACCAACGCCAACTGGTCCGAGAGCTGGTCCGAGGCTAGCCAAGTCCGCCACGTTGAAGGAGGTGGGTGGGGAAAATGTGGGAATTGAATTGCAATGGGGCAGGCGAAAATGCAGTGTTCTAAATTAGCGTATGGTTCGGGACAATTGGGACATGCTGGTGAGTGTCGGATACGGTAGAGGAAGGAACGAGCAGGTGTAAGGATGGTATTTAACTGTACGCGTCGAAGAATGCGTAGTTGCGTGGTTGTTAGAGATTTGTCTGGAACAGGAAGTGTACGAAGAGTTTCTCTGATGTTCTTGTAGTGAAGCTTTATTTCTTGTTTGTAGTGGAGAGTAGTGTCCCACGTCGGTGGATAAGGCCAGGGAATCCCAGGCGCCCGGTGCAGAAGTTCGCGGGCGAGGTTATGCACAATCTCATTGCCTGGGATTCCAGCGTGACCAGGAATCCACCTCAGTGTGACAGTGTGGGGACGTAGCTTTTGTTAAGGCTTTGCGTCGATCATACTGCAGTTCTTCAGGAATCCTACCCATGTGAATGGCGCGAATAGCTTGCATTGAATCAGTGTATATGGTATATCCTGACGGGGTTAGGGGGCCGTAATGAGAGCTCCTGGATACTGGTGATTATTGGGAGAGTCTCTAGAGTCGCTGTAGGTGGGGGATTAGTGAAAGGACCAAGGGTGTGTGTCACTACTTCATTACCACTTGGCGATGGAATATGCGGCTGCTCCGACGTGCGTCCGTGATGCATCCGTGTAGACTATCGTAGAATCAATTGGATGGACATGATTGACAACGCGAGCACATCGTCTCCCTGGATTGGTATCAGCTGCAACGTTTTTTGGGATGGGAGCTATCCTGAGGTTATCTGGGAGCGGTGCAGGAGGGGTGGTGACAGGCAAGTCAATAGGCTTGAGAGCAACTTGGTGAAGGATCCAGTGTCCTTGTTTTGTGCTAGAAAGACGCGCCATTTGCCGGTCTTTATGTTTTTGTATAAGATCTCCCAGGGGCAAGAACAGCCCCGTAGAGTATAGGCGCTGAGTGGACGTATTAATGGGAACGTTGAGGGCGGTCTTATACAGTGTATGAAGTGCAACCTCAATCTGATGTCTTTGGTGACAAGTCAGAGAAAGATATGGAATTGTATAAAGAAGTTTACTTAGAGCTAAGGCATGCACTAGCTGCCTAACTTGACCCTCATGTAGCCCCGCGTGCTTGTTGACAATGCGGCGCACTAGATGGGTAAGCTGATGGCAAACTTTAACTGTTGTAGCCACATTATGATTCATGGATATGCAGTCCAAGAATTTCGGCAGGATATTACGCGAGGGATGGGGTGACCTACCATTGTGAGTGTGATGAGGTGATTGTGTTGGCGCTGATAGCGAGTTTTCGAAATGAGCAGCAATTCAGACTTTTCAGGTGCGGGAGACAGGCCTACAGTGTCGAGATACCTAGTGACTGCATCGATACCTTGCTGCAAGGTGTCCTGCACTGACCCAGGAGACCCAGATGTGCACCAAAGAGTAAGGTCGTCTGCGTAGAATGTATGTTTGAGGTTCGGATCGATGCTAAAATACGAGACAGGGGCGCCATTCCGAGGTTAAAATTTCACAGCATATCCACGGGTGAATATGATGAGGGGCGAAGCTCCTGAGGGGAAATCATCGGTAAAACCGTGACTCTTCAGTGAAAGTTCGCCCACTACATCTGTGTCGAACGTAACGTCTAGAAAGTCTCGCTAAACGCGCGTCGGCACTTGGGGCTGAGCTCGCCTGATGCGTTTTGCAGACGCCTCACGAGCTCTCACTGCATCGGGTCTCCCTGCCGATACGCGCGCTTTCTCGCCGCTTCCCGTTCTCTGACGTTTTGGAGATCCTCTTCGCGCCGCAGCCGTGCCGCTTCGCGTACGGCAGGGTCCTCGCGCCGTTGCCGTGACGCTTGGGCCTCTCGTTCTCGAACGCTGGGATCTTGGCGGCGTCGTCGCGCAGCCAGACGACACGCTTCGGCCTCCCGCTCTCGTACGGCAGGATCTTGGCGGCGCGTCGCGCAGCTTCACGGAGCGCTTCTGCCTCGCGGGCTCGCACATCTGCAGCCTTATCCATCGGGCGACTCCGAGCGCGCGCCAACAGCGAACGGATTTTATTACAACGCTCCCCGCCATCTAGTAAACAATCCAAGAACTAAACTAGAGGTAGCCACGCCATCTAGTAAACAATCCAAGCGCATCTTTTCATCATATACAAGTACCGCCATCTAGTAAACAATCCAAGAACTAAACTAGAGGTAGCCACGCCATCTAGTAAACAATCCAAGAACTAAACTAGAGGTGGCTACATACATACGTCGAGGATGGACAGACCCACGCCCTAAGGAGCTTCGCCCCTAAAAAGGGTGGGTGAGAGAATAGCACCCTGTGGAGTACCACGCGTGATGGGAAAAGGATCGGAGACCGAATCAGGGAGACGGAACTTGGCCGTGGGGTCGCGCATAAATGCAGCAATGTAACCGTACATTTTCGGCCCACAGCCGGTAGAAGCAAGTATATTTAGGAGAGGATCATGGGCAAGGTTATCGAAGGCTTTGCGCACATCCAGGGTCACTATGGCCTGTATCTGGGAAGGAGGAGTAGGGTCAAAGTCTTGAGCTAGGAGGAAAAAGAGGTCTTGGGTAGACACACCCTGGCGGAAACCAATTTGTTGAGGCAGGAAAGAAATCTGTGGACTCAAAATAGGCCTCAAGTCGATTGAGAACCATCCTTCCATGGTCTTTCCCAGGCAAGAAGTTAGAGAGATTGGGCGGAGATTTTCAAGGGAAGATTTTTTGCCTGGCTTAGGTAGTAGGGTAATAAGGGATTGCTTCCAAGACGATGGGAGGGTGCCTTCTTCCCTCTTCCCAATGGGAGTTTATAATGCCCAGAAAATGTTCCTTGTCCTTGTCGGATAGGTTTCGTATAAGTGTATATGTAATCTGATCCTCACCAGGGGCCGACTTTCGCTTTAGTTGTTCTAGCGCCCACTCGAGATCCCAAAGGGTGAAAGGCTCATCGAGTTGTGCATTGGAGGCGCCCATGTAGTTTGGATAAAGGCTAGGTAGAGGAGGAGGAATATAAAGGTCGCGGAGCTGGGTTGCTAAGGCGTCCGATCCCAGCAATGAATGGTGCTTCTCAATAGTGGGAACAGGAGCCGGACGAGGCCCGAGGAGCTTTCTAAGTAGGTGCCAGATTCTTTTCTGATCCAGGCTGCCGTTGATGCTGTTACAAATTTCATTCCATTGATTCCTGGCCAGCGTAGCACAGTGCTCTTTCATATGCTCCGTTAATTCAGCGACGCGCTCGGCTAGCCGACTATTATTTGGTTGGGTGCGAAGGGCGCGCAAGAGTCGTTTTCTCCTCCTCCAGATACGGACAAGATAAGGGCCTGGGTTGTCTGATGGGGCTGAAGTGAAACATTCCTGTGTGGCTTGCTTGTGGGCCTGTTTTAGTGCTTTAGTCCAGTTCTTGAGATTACCATTCGTCTGAGAGGTGTCGCGAATATCACGAAAGATTTTCCAGTTTGTGAGCGAAATTTTACGTTTAGGTGATCGGATACAGGTAGGGATAGTGATTTGAATAATGTAATGATCACTTAGTAGTCTTTCATCTGTAACATTCCAGGTGACATCTCGCGCTCCCCGGCCTGCCGTGAGGTCTGGCATGGTCGACTGTTGATGTTTGTTACCCTCGCGAGTAATGGAATCGGGGTTGTTGTAAACTGTCATTTGAGCTCCGTTTAAAGTGTAGTTGAGTATGCGGCCAGGTCGTAAGGTGCGTGGGTAACCCCAAATAACGTGCGGGACATTAAAGTCCCCACCTATAATGAAGTCGCAGTCGCGATACAGCCTTGAACTAAGGGGAATAAGTGGCTTGAAAAGTGTGTACTCTTTAGGGGGATTATAAAAATTTAGGATAGAGAACGGGCGAGAGTGTTCTGGGTACGTAGTAAACGCAGTGAGATACCGCTCAAGACGGGAGGGGACATCGATGACCTCAAATCGAAGATCCCGGCGAATGTATGTGCTAACTAATGGGGCACTATCGCTGTCGTAAGCCGCATGTAGGACACGGTAGCCAGGAATATCTTTAAGAGCACGCGATTCCTGTATAAGAATTACGTGAGGTTGCGAAGGCAAAGTCAAAAGCCATTGGATTAAGAGGGTTCGATTGGTGTTAAGGTTTCTACAGTTCCACTGTACAATGTGGGTGTTATTGTTGTCTGCCATCGTTAAGCTACGTTAGCCCGCTTCTCGGGAGGGTTGGAAGAGGATGCAGCAGCTTCTTCGGTGGATGTAGGTGGACGGGGACGTTTGAGTGAATTGGTGAGGAATTCCATGCGTTCGTCATCCTGTAGAATATTATTAAGGAGAGTGTGCATGAGCTCGATTGCTTGGCGAATGGCAGAAATTTCTTCGGCGAGATACCAAAGTATAGGGTCATTCCGGTCTTTTATGTGCTGCAAATAATTGTCAGATGTGATGACTGGTGTGGGATTTGGAGATGTGTAAGAGATAGGGATGGACGGGGGAGGGGGAAGGGACGGGCTCGGCTCACCCGCTGGTAGAAGCGTAGCCGGCTTGAGAAGTGGACGTGGTGGAGCTGACTTCTCCTGAATTTCCAGATGCCAGAGATTGGGTCGAGGAGGTCTTGCAGCCTCCTGTTGGGCTGGGGGTAGTGGGGGGAAGTCATCACAGTTGGGAGTTTGTTGGAGCTGCACATGCTTCTGGTTGGTGCGACCAGATGACAACTGCCAAGTAGTCGATGTTTGCTTTGGAGCGAACTGCCGGGACTTAGATAATTTTCTGTGTTCTTCTGGTTGTGATGTTTCCAGCTTGATCCGGAGGCTTTTCCTGCGCTCGTATGCGGCTTTGTGGCTCTTTTGATCTTGCTGCTTTTGTACGGGGCAGGTGTTGTCAAAGGTCGGATGGCTTCCTCCGCAGTGGAAGCAATGGGCGGAGCAACGATGCGGTTCATCCTGTGCATTGAGCTTGGTTGAGCAGGTGGGGCAGCGTTGATATGTCGGAGGGTGAGGACAGTTCAGCATCCGATGTCCATATTCGCGGCACCTATTGCACTTCAGGGCATTGTGTCTCTCAGGTTTGCATCTATACAAGACGCGGCGGAAGAGAACGTTGTGGGGTACATGGGTGCCCTCGAAGGTTATTAACACCGACTCAGTCTCTCCCATCATGCGGGCAGACAGGATGGTCGCATGCCACGATTCAAGGCTTTCTAAAAGTTGGTCGTCGGAAAGTCCTTTCTCAATCCGTGGATGACGCCATGGCACGAAACCACGGGGACCGTCACATAGGCTTTCAGGATGTGAATGCACGCTTGAATAGACAACGTGGTGATAGCTGCTACCTTTCGGGCAGTGAATTCATTGGAGGTCTTGAGGAGGATAACATTCTGGCGGTACCGAACTTGGAGGGTCAAAGCCTGCTGCTCGTGTGGTGCCACGTTTGCAGCTGAAGCAATTGCTTGAAGGATTTCGTAGTGTCTCACCTGGGCGATTTTGAGCGTGTTTGGCGTTCTGATGACGACGGTCTTCAGTGTTGCGATTGGTGCTGCGGGAATCTTTGGCTTGGCTTTCCTCGTAATGGTAGTCCAGTCCCTCGCGTCGATGTCTTCTTCGATGGAATGAGCGGGTTCTTCAGCGAGGAGAGCGCGTGCTTCGGATGGAGATGCATGGGCGGCACGTGGCGGCGGCGGCGGTGGCAGCGATCGCGCCGTTGCCGTGGCAGCAGATTGGAACTCCGTTGTTAGGCTAAGCGGGCGTCGGGCATGACTGCTGCTTTCGGGAGGTCGGTTTGCAGTGTAAAAACGGTCAAATACGGCAATTGAGGTACGAAAATGATCCACGAGACTTGCCGAATAGTGTGAACTGGACGGTTCAGGTCACAGCATCGATGACCTGGTAGGAAGAGCGTAGATTCTGCAGCTCGGTGTTGTGCCGTCTTTCCAAGCCGAGGACGATGATGATGATCTTTGCTGTAGTTGTATTGCCGACTACGGCTCAAAGCCGTTAGGTCCCGTTCAACGCTCACAGAAGGAGGCCCGGCACCGTTTTCATTCACGGCGAATGCGGCTTTCCTCTTCGCCGGGCGCAAGACGAGTCACATTGCCCGAGAACCCCCAAAGAGGCGGCGGGGTTGGTCGGCTGCCCATCAGCTTAGCGGACGCGACCGCCGCGGCACCCGCGGCTGAGTTGGGCAGAACATGGAAACGGGGCCTTGCGCGCAGCGCCGAAAGTGCCATGGGCCCGGCAAATCACCTGATGCGCTGCAAGGAGTGTGTCGTCGCAGGGGGTGTGTCCGCGGTCAATTGAAGGTGAACTTCTGCATCCATGGCGAAACCGCCAGACGACAGTACTAAAGCTTCGCTTTAAAAGACACGTGGCAGGTTTAACGTTGACGATCTGTTTTCGGCAAAGAATAAGTTAGAAAAGCTTTGTCCCGCGATCGACAGGAAATTATACAACAAAAAATCCCGCCATCTCCACGAAGTGAATGATGAAGAGATGGGCGAAGCTAAAATGCTTATCAGTAAAACCGTGAAACATTCGCCCACACATCATATAAAGACTCGACACGTCAAGCTTTTCACCGCTCCCTTGACAAGCCCGTCGACGACGTCGATGTTTGTGGTGATTATGTAGGGCTTGTTTGGGACGATGAGAATCTCCATGGGTAAGTTGGCCAATGTGGTGTGGGACATTTTAGCGACCTTGGCCGTCGCCTTCTGCAGAGCGTTTTGTTTCGCGTACCCCCGGTACGTGTCTTCAGCTCGCAGGCGGCGAACGACAACCTCTTCTTCTTCCTCTCCTCCTTCTTGGGTAGCAACGAACGCGTTGTACGTTTTGACCTCTTCGGCCAATCTTCGTTTGGCCACTCCCTACGGGAATCCTGCCCCAATCATCATCATTCTGCCGTGTACGGCCGGGACAGGGCCCGAGCAAGAGGAGCTTCGCCCCTAAAAACGAGGGTTCTCGCAAAAAAAAGGTATGTGGTGTAAAACACCACTCACAGCTTGTTGAATGCAAAAGCAACGTTGTGTATTATCGTGTGATAAAATATACATTGGACAGACGGTACGCTGCATCAGTTAGCGCCTGCGTGAACATCGCCACACGTTAAAAGGCACGCCCACATCCCACCTTCCGGCGCATTGCTCTAAGCATAGTTGTCACGGAAAGTTTAATCGTACAAGTGTTCTGTTTGCGCACAAACTCGCGCGCCCGAGGGAAATTTCAGTAGCCTTCTTGGTAAAAAAGAATTCTGACACGTGCATAAGCTCACCCTCGGTGTGTTTCGTGGATAGTGAAGTTGCTTATCTTTACACCACTCGAGCTTCAGTTTTCTGTGCAGCGGTGAGCATGTGGTCTGCGTCACGGCGGCGGTTAGTGCGCAGGCTCAACTCTTTGTACGTTTTTATGGTTTGCAATCAAACTTCAGATGTTAGTAAGCGCTCGTGTTGTGTACTCCTCTCATCCCGTTAGGTTCGCACCGTTAAATCATAACAAACCTTTATTGCCGCATAACTGTCAATGGCCACTCGGCGCGAAAGCGTACGCATGTCAGCACGCGTATCTCCACTGCAAGGAATACGTCAATAAGGCTTCTTTCAGCCGCTGTTAGAGCCAAGTAGCGACGAGCCACGGTGTGCTGACCTACAATGCTGGATCCAAGCAAACGGTACCTTCTGCGTTCCAAACTTAAGCGTCTCCGTCCGTCTCGCTCCCAGTGGGCATGGCTTTGCGTGGTTGCGATACTAGCTGGTCTTTCCGGCTCTGAGTACAGAGTCCGTGGGCAACCAGCATACTACCGAGCCGAGTGTAGAGGCTGGCTGGCTGTTAACGTCTCAAAGTGACTGCGTGTAATGTTGGATTTCTTATAGAGACATGAAAAAGCTCATTAGAGTACGCGAATGCCGGCATGTCTCATGGCTGGCTTCCTGAAGGTGCGTTCAGTGCAAAAAAAATGGCTTATCCTAAAATTCGTGAAGTGAGGAATCACTTTCAAGAGAGAGAGGAAGAGAATTCTTCAATAGGACAGAATCGGTCAGCCCTAGCTGCATAATGATTGGCCTGCTGTTTCACACTGTTGGCGAACCCGTAGTGACTGCAAAGACACATAGTAATAATGAAAAGAAACAAAAAATGAAAGAAAACCCATCACACGAAAACATACGCACACGCATACAGAAAATAATTATCGAGAGGCAGTCACAAGCTGGCTTCTTTTCCGTCCTCTCTCAGCAAACGCACGATATCTCGAACCCCCGAACCGCAGTGTCTCTGTTTTTCTGTGGCCTAACAAGTCCTCCATGTTGAAACTTCTCGCCCGGAGTGAACTTCGCGCTCGTCATTCGCCCCGATAAGAAACGCGGACAAACACAAAAGACGTGTTCAGTGTCCTCTCGTGCACCGCAATAGGTACACAGAGGGGAGGTTGTGCCAGTCCGGACTTGTAGAGGAATGGTGATGTAGGCTCCTTTGAGGCGTAGGTGATGTATAACACACTTCAATGTTGCAAAATGAGTAGCCCCATTCCATTCCAATTCCATTTTGTGGGATTAGGACTTCCGGCAATTTCATTCTTTTCAATTTTGAGGAATTACAAAACTTTGCTATTCCCACTCCTGGAATGGCCGCGAATTCCAATCACATTCCTGTAACTCCTCAATCTATAAATTACCGTTACTTACGAACGCAACATTGAGCTGATGATATTGAACGCGTTCAAAACACAAAAAAATACATGTCGGCATTGTTGAGGGATGGTAACAGCTTCGTGACATCGCTTAATTCATAAAGGACCACTATTCCCGATACCTATTATAGTATTTGCATAAACACCGTGCTGTATTGGCGTTCTTTTGCGCACCGCTAGAGGAAGAATACGTGAAAAGTCTAGATGATTGCACATAGTATGTCGATATTAAGTCCTCTATCGTCTAATCGAGACCGTTGTCGTGAAGGCAATGAAATAATGCGGCTAGCACTTTCCGCTGAGACTCTGGAGATGGCCACGGTCAAGTGTTTTTAGAGTCGGGGAACTGTGGTTGAGGAACTCGATGTTCTCTCCGAGGTCGTTTCTTGGTTGACTGCATGCAGGGAAAGCACGTAAGATATGCTCGACTGTTTCCGGTGACCCGCGGTTTCACTGGAACTCGTAAGCACGTGGTCCATACCTTGCTCGTACCTACGGGAAATAGTTATTCTGAGCGTAGTCATTTGTAGTGCGCTTACAGCACTGAACAGAACTGTTATCGTATCAACGCGAGCAATAGCACGGTAGCCATAATAGAATTAGACTAAAGAGCCAAGCACAACTTCATGGGGGAAAAACGCTTTTTCCTGGAGTTATGCTTCGCGTTCAAACCTACTTCTTTTATGGCACACCAACTAGCTTGCATCAACTCATTAACTCAGTTCATAGCATGGTAGCACCACGAAAGACCAACCAGTTCATCACTTATTATCGGTGCAGATAAGCTTTCTCTTATGGCGTGAGAATGCGTGAGCATCATTTCTTTTTAAATTATGTCACCGAGGTATGTCGCTGACTTTAGTCACTAAGATTTGTGGTGCTCAGTTTACCGTTGCTGAGTGTATGATGTTGCGAAACACTTTTGACGAGTAACAAATCATACTTCTAACTTTAGATCATTACCATATTTCCGTTTCGTCTTTCCTTTCCTCTTGCCATTACCAAGGGCCCTGGACAGTCGCCCTAGTTTGACGCAGTTTTATGCTTAACATTAGGTAACTTTATCGTTAATCTTAATCACAGACAAAGAACCTTGTGCGTCAAGCTGCGCATACCAGTTGAACACGTTAGACATCAACCATGACGTGGGCCGTGGCGTAACCGCGTCTACCCCTCCGTCTGCAGTGGCAGGCGGAGGGGTGGACGCAGTTCGCTGGGTTATATTTCGACATCTCCACGTCTTTCCTTCGGCCACTGGCCTCCCCTTTTACAATGAAGGTTTATACATACATATACCATCACCCGTTTGGTCTCAACTGCGTATCGCGCATCCGCCAATGGGTGCCGTCGGCCAGTGCACACCAGCATCCGCAATCAATGGGGATATCAGGCTTCCACATAACCCTTTTTGGACTTGCGTGCGCGGCCACATGATGCCCCGTAGCCAATCGGAACGTAAGGCTGGCACATACCCTCAAAAGCAACCAATAGGAATTCAGCGCAGCCGTTCGTGGCTCGACTTTCTGGCGCGGATCACGGGAAGGCGTGGTTTTAGCCACCTGAGCCATGTAAGTTTTGAGTGAGGCTCACGCGTAAAAAATTGTTTTTCAGCTTCCCCTGCCCAGTGCACCACTGGCCAAATAGTACTATGTATACGTCACGCACCCGTTGTGCATGTTCTTTGTGCGGAGTAAAACTTGCAACGTTAAATAAAAAATCGAAGCCGTAAACTGCGATATTGAACTGTTAAAGTGTGGCCAAAATATTTTCGTTGCCGAGTTGTGTCAACGTTGTGAAGTAATTTGACCATACTGCAATTCGATAGTGCAACTATTTCGCAATCGCTCTCAATTCCTTTCAATGTTGTGTTTTATTTAGGCGGATTACATTTTGTTTTATGTGAGGCTGCCAGCTTGCATTTAAAAAAATGTTCGTTTATGCTCCCAGCAAGATGAGATCCACGGCATCAGAGTTTCGAATCTCAATGGCGGGTGGAGTGGCCGCGCCTGCTGCTGCCGGTTCGGGTCGCGTGGAGGGGCCGCTTAAGCGCACCTTATGTTCCGGGAACATTTCTCTTCTAGGGCATCTCTTTTAGTATGATTCCCGTGAAGACAGCCACCGCTTTAATCCACGAGTTCACTTCAGTCACCAAGAAACAAAAAGAGCAGGAGGTGGATATCAAATGTTTTTTTTCGCAGGAACTTACTCCACCTTGGGCATTTCCTCTAAATCTGGTATATCATTAAACAAAGACAGCGAATGCCCGCTGTGGTTGCCGTAACGCTGGTTAAAGCACCAGCTTTGTTGTCGATCCAGCTGAAGATTGACACGGCTCTGCTAAAAATCTATGCCATTCCATTCCCATTCCAATCTTTCAAGCATCGCCGCCATTCCATTCCCATTCCATTCCGGGGTGGCGGAAATGTGGAGTAAATCCAGAGTCATTTCAACTTCGAAGTGGTAACTCCGCAACACTGGTGTACATATGTAAATAAAGATGTCATTTGTTTTCCCAATACCATCGCGGTCGTTCTAAGAAATATCAAATGTACTTTAACACTTATCTTCTCCCGCATTCCTCCCATTGTTAAAACTGAAAAGCCTTAAACCTAACTTTACTGCAAAGAAAAGGTGATGCTTTGGGGGAAAAGGAAACAGCGCCAAGGAGACAATATGCGAACTAAACAAGCAAGCCAGCTCTCTTATGCCCCCCCAACACGCGCTATAAACAGCATGCCCAGTCCCTTTATGCTCATGCCTTCATTCACTGCTCTGCCCTTTCCCTGCCATGTACAGCAACTAAACCTGCCCAAATACACACAACAAACATACATTACGCCGGACCTGTGTGCAACACTGTTGCGGGTAGGCAGCTACTCACGCAGCATATGCACTTGTTTCTTACCCTCGAAGTCTTCCTTGATTTTCGCGCTCTTTTTTCCCGGGAACCGGAGCATAAGGAGGATGGCGACGCACGGGAAACGTTGCTATTTGCGTTAAATAGAAAGAACACACTGGCTACACTGTGAAAATCCCCTTGAGAGCGCCACATCTTGCGATCCATCAAGCCGCTCCACGTCACCGTCTTTGCCGGAGGAGTCGAGGTTGAGCGGGACGCAAACGGAGAGGGTTTGGCTTTGTTTCATTTTGTTTTCTGTCCAGCGTGTCCTACGGGCCTGAAAAGACCTCTTTTCTTGCCACCAACAACCGCCGCATAATTTTATTCCAAGAAATATTTGTGCCTGGGCTATAGGTTAGTTGTAGCGCCCGTATATTTTCTATCGAATTGACCAGCCAGCGAACGAATTCTACAGCGAATTGCTATAATATTGTTGCACTCTGCCTGTCTAACTTCATAGACTTCGAAATGATAACGCTGTTATGCCACTCGGTTACCTCACACCATTGTTTAAACATTCCAACCAACAACAATTTTTGCAAAACATTGTGGCCTACTTCCCTCGCGACACAATCTGGACAAATGGAAGGCTTGAAACTTATCTGGAACGTGCTGCAGTTGGTAAACAATTACACGGATTTGCTCATTTTAATAACAGGCTCTAATTGTGCGTTGGTTAATCGTAACGTGTAAATCGGAAGAGAAGTCCATCTTATCAACAAAATAGAGCCACCCGACCTAATTCTAAACAGGGTTCTTGGGGATAATCGACGGGAGAAAGGAATGTATTTAGGCTATTTGGCATGCAACACCATCTCTTGTCGTCGAGGCATTCGTGACGTTTTACATCATCCAGCCAGGTTGAGCGCATCTTAAAACCAAACTACTAAAAACCTGCACTGCATATATTCTGCCACTTGATTAATAGACATTCCCCATAAATTTTATTATTATCAATGTGGTTGATGGTGGTCAATTTGTCAAATGTATTTTCAGCATTAAAAGGGGGGCGATAAAAGATTAAATAATTTCCCCAAATGTTAGTGAGTTCAACAAAACGGTCTTACCAACAACAGAGACTGGGTCTGTTTTGTGCGTTGTAGACATGTCTTAAAACGCTTGCTAGGAATACTCGGCTGCTAGAAAGCGCCAGGTTTCTGAAATCCTGAAACTTTAAAAGACGTATCGCACTGAGCCTCCGTCTCAATTTGTATTAATCCTTCATGCCCTTGTGTACCTCAACCGTACCAAGGTAATTTTCAGGCGTCAGTTGTTACAAACTGCGCCGCCTGTTCCGAGCTGGGCTACGACGGTATGAATGCAGCCATTATCTTATGTCCGTTCGTCATGTTTTGATGCACCTCCTAAGCTGAGCCCTAGCATCTATACACACACGAGGATACAACAAACAATTCTCGTACGTCAGCTCGCCCGGGACAGCGGAGAGTTTGTGCCTTACATCTATGCATTTCTTTAATTATGGCACCCCTTCATAAACGTTTTGCTTTTTTGTTTATAGTAGGTTTTTGGTTGTTTTGTAGTTTGTTTTGTAATTGCTGCGGTGATTGATAAATATACTTCAACTCTAGAAATTACCTCGGATTTGCTGCAAAACCCAACTACTCGGATAAAAAAGCATGTTGACTTTTTTTGTTAGATAGTGTGAGGTGAATTTTCGGCAAGAAACGCACTTTCTAAATTTTATGGGCAAATATCGGTATGTATTGTGCTACGGTCAAGAATTACGCAGTAAATCTACGTGCAGCTTTCTGCTCCGCACTTCAAGAGGGATGTTGCGCTTGTACGCTGTCTGTAGAAAAACGCAATGGAAAACTAAATGTTTGAATATATTCCATCGTCAGGAATAAAAAATTCCTGCGCCCACATTTCCTTTTTCCCATAACGGCATGAGGACTCTCTTCTATGTTTAAAGGCTGTTCATCGCCATCGCCGCCTTGAAACGCGAAGATTTATTAATGGATCAGCAACATACAAAAGGCTCGCATGCTCATTATGCCGTACCTTTTATGCATCACCTAGTGCTAAAAATACTCCCCCTGTATATATCTGCTTGCCCCTCTACTTCAAAATAGTTTTGTAGTTACCCCCACCACCCAACTCAATACTCGTAGGAGCCTGTAAGGAATTGTAAATAAATAAATAAATTAATTAATAAATACGCCGTAAATTCTTTCTCCCGGGTAATTGGTAAGGCTTTCACCGGTGTGAGGAAGGAATAAAATTAACCAGGAAAAAATTTTCGTGGGAGTTTGAATACGCGTTCACATGGTAGGCGGTTCTTTTTGGGTACTGTCCTTCATCCAAGATTCCAGCCGCTGTCGCTATCCGCCGTTGTTGGTCTTGTTGGAATTACCTGGAGAAAGCAGCCACCCTGTAGGACAAAGGGGAGTGGGGGATGGGTGGTTGATGCCCTGGTGGGCCGGGGCATTTCCGTACTGAGTAGAAAAGGGTAGCAGCACTGCATGTCTGCAGCAAGGGTATTGGGGGAAGACGAGGTCGTTGTGGTATCGGTTAGCAAAGAGTTGCTCTGAAGCTGGCGCCAGGCAGCGGTGTTCACTTTCTTGAAGGACTTGTGCGGTGCGGGGAAGTGTTCTTCTCTGGCTTCTTTAGTCTTCGGGTATGAGTGTGTTCTGAAAGAGGTGGTGTTAATGTCTTTTCCAGTGCTTTGTCTGTGAATTCCCGATTGCTTGTGATGGCTGCTTCCCCTAGTTCCAACTCCCCAGCACGCACTATCTTGGGCGAGCGTATGGCCGCGTTCGTAGCTGCACGAGCAGAACCGAGGTTCCATGTTATTCGCATGAGGGAAAATGCGCCTCTGAGACGGGGTTGGGGGATGTTAGTGGTTGTGCCCATTGTAGGTCGGAGGCGTGCGCACGACATGCCACTTGGGATTCATTTATAAGAGTCGAATCTGCTTGTCTTCGCTCGGCGGGTTGATGCCAATGCCGCAATTGCAAGGTCAATAGCTCCCTTAAGACGTTTATGGGGCAGCCAGTGTGCTGTGATATTCCTTCTGCCATGCCACTCGTACGATTTGCCTGAGCAGGGTAAGGTATGGTGCATATTTGAAAACTGTTGACTCAGGGCGCGTAAAAACAACAAGTCAGTAGGGATAGTAGGTGTATCTTTCTCCTATGTCAAATGTCTCGGGTAATAGAAAAACATTAGTAGCAAAAGAGATAGAAAAACGAGTAGCGACGGAATGAATTAATTTACATGCATTTTCATTTTGTTGCGACTGAGCGGGAACTGAAATGTTTTGTTTAAACTACTAAGAAGATACACCACTTGTAACTTGCTAAATCTTCGACGTGGCTGACCCTGTTCAGGAAGTCCTGGAAATACTGTGTAGCGTAACAATATTCGCTCCTGTGACACTTTCCCAACAGAAGGCCACTGGTGGTCGTGGCAGACATGATGCTCCTAACTGGGTGGAATTTTTCGTCACTCTATTGAACCTCTTTCGGCGATTCGGGGGTACTGACCAGTTCAGCTTGTTCGCATGGCCGACTATGCTTTTTTAGGCTATCCACTAAGGATGATGATGATGATGATGATGTGGTGGTGGTTATCATGATCATCATACTTTTTTTGCCCAATACTGGGTAAAAAGAGGTCAGAGAAGTGGGAGTCTTCCTATATTCCTCCTTTTCGGATCGCAAATATCTTGGATAGTAAGGTTCCTCTGGCGCAGTGTTGCCAGACAAAGAAGCAGGTTTGGCCCAGTAAAAGCAACAATTGCAGCACGCTTCAAATGCCGCGAAGTCCGCAATACCCCACGCGAAAGGTGTTTTTATGCTTCTTTTCATTCTAGGTTAAAAACTAACCCTAGCGAATTCTGGCAATTTATCAAGAGGAATAGAAAAGACGAAGTGTCGATTCCTGTGCTCGAACGCAATGGGTCTCTTGTTCATGAAAGCCTCGATAAGGCAGAATGTTTTAGCTCTTTCTTCAGCTCTGTTTTTTCTGCGCGCGCAACTAACACGGTTCCAATGTTTCACTACGGTCTTATCGGAGGGGAACCCATGAATGACATCTTCTTTGACAGGACAACGCCGCCTGTATTAACATTGCCTGACGCGTTGCGGGCTTTTCAATGGGAAGGGTAGGGACGCTTAGTTCAGGCACTGATCCGCTATGTGGCGCGTGCCGGCGGACATCTCGCCTTACGTCACTGCTCGCGAGTCGCGAACGCTGCACCCACTTCTACGACGTGTGTCTGTCAGCTTGCCTGTTGGGCTTCAAGGGCCGTTTCGCTTACATCTTAGCCGCGACGGGGCGCTAGTTCTGTGGCGTACCGAGGATCTTGTTCAACGTGTCGCTCGCTTCATACTTGCTGCATTTTTCCAAAGATGAAGACGGAGGCGGGCTGAAATAGTGTAAGAACGTACTGATTGTCGGGTAGACATATAGCTAACAGAAAAATAATATTTTCGGATGGGGCAGCCATTATTTTACTGATATTTTTCTTTCTGGAGTGTTTAGAGAAGAAAAAAATGCGTGCACGTTTTTTGTTCAGGCGATCACTTTTACGATTACTTTCCAATAATATCACCTGCTTGTAAACTTCAGAAAATTATAGGAAACAAAAGGATAAGCTGCTGGGATCCCGTCACGCTGGCCGGGCGCTTCTACAGTACAGTCCTCAATTTTAGAAGTGCGTACCGATGCGGAGTGCGAACAGCGGGGTCAAAACAATACCTAAATGCGGAGGGGATAGAGGTGGGATGCCCCACTCAGAAAATTTCAGGGCCTGTGATCCGAGTAGATAAGCGCGCAAAGCCGGCATCAGCCTGCGGCAGCGCAAGGGATTTTGCTTCGTGACAAAGGAAGTTTTATCAGTGACAGACCAAGACAGACAGGCATGGTAAAAAACTAGAAGGCGTAGGAGTGCCGCCTCGGGAACGCTAAACAAACTTTCCACTATTTTGCATAGCTTCCGAGAAGCGGCGCTGGCTGGCGGACACGAAAGCACGCTGGAAGGCTACGGAGCGGGGAAGGGTAGGAGAGAGCAACAGGAGAGTGGCTGTTTGGCCATTTTTTGCTCACGCGTTAGGCAATGTTTATACAGGCGGCGTTGGACAGGAGGGGCATTCAACTGCAACGTGAGCGTTTAAGTACCACTAGTGCCAGCGGGCCCGATGACTTGCCGAACTTTCTGCTCTCCGCTTGTGCAGGCCCGTTGTCTAAATACCTGTGTGTGCTTTTTACTAAGTCCTTGACATGTGGTTTATTGCCTGCAGACTGCAAAATCGCCAATGTTGTTCCTATTCCGAAATCGGGACCTCGAAAATTTGGGTTCAATTATTGGCCTGTGTACTTCACTAGTGTCCTCTGCAAGATATTTGAGCATGTACTTTTTACCAACATCATGAGCCACTTGAACAGGTTTTCCTTATTGATTCCTCAGCGACATGGATTTCGAAGTGCTTATTCTTGTGTTACTCAACTTACAGAATTAACACGCGACTTAGCATCAACCCTTGACAAAGGGGGTTGTGCAAATTGCATTTTTTTCGATTTAAGGAAGGCTTTTGACGTAGTTCCTCATTCTTTGGTGCTTGAAAGTTGTCGTGGTACAACATAAATAAAACGGCTGTTGAGTGGATAAAAGAATACTTAAGTTGTAGGACGCAACATGTAGTCGTTGGCGTTGAACGGTCACACGGTGTTGATGTGTTCTCGGGGGTGCCTCAAGGTTCAGTTTTGGGTCCGCTCTTGTTTTGTTATACATGAATGATATTTCCATTGGCTTATCATCTTGTATCAGATTGTTTGCAGATGACTGAGTTTTGTATCGTATTATAAAAGGTCCCGATGATTACAAATGAACTACAGAAAGATTTAGGCAAGGTTGCAGAGTGGTGTGATAAATGGGGCATGGGTATAATTCTTGACGAAACGGTGCAGGTGTGCTTTACTAGACAAAGGTCGCCACATGTATATACCTACAGCTTTAACGGGACAAATCTTGCATCAGTGTGTGAATGTAAATACCTTGGTGTTTACTTGACCCAACAACTATGCTGGCACCGTCATGTTGACTATATAATTGCTAAGGCGTGTAGAGTTCTTGGTATGTTGCGTAGAAATGCGAAGTGCGTTCCTTTAGAAACAAGAAATTTACTTTAAAAGACTAACATAAGGTCAATACTGGAATATGCTTGTACCATCGGGGACCCCTGGACTGTTGCCGAGATAATGAAATAGAAAGAGTACAAAGCTTAGCAGCACGTTTCGTGGTTCAAAATTACACTCGGTATTTTCGCGCATCCCAAACCAAAGAAAACTTAGGCTGGCATACCCTTCAAAACCGTAGAAAGACATTCAGATTAAAATTTTTGCACAGCATATATCATAATAGAAGCGGCCTCAATCGTGATAGCTATATAAAGGCACCAGAGTACACTTCTGCAAGGCGCGATCACCCACTTAAGATTAAAGATTATAGAAGATTAAAGAATATCGATGTAGAACAGAACTTTTTAAGATGTCTTTTTTCCCTAAGATGGTCACTGAGTGGAACAGGTTGCCTAGTGATGTCGTATCGCGGTCTTCAAGTGATGCATTTGCTTCAGATTTGCATTTTCGTATTTGGGTTTTCATTTTCTTTCAGCGTTTTCCTTGCGCCATCAGAACCATGTTTTGCTTCGCACATGTACGATTATGTCTTGCTTATCTTCTTTGTTGTCGTTGTTATTGCGGATACATTAGCGGTTCTTGCTCTTGGTTTGTGTCAGCGATTTTTTCTGAACTGTAATTGTTATTTTCATGTGTTCAGTATTAACTGCTTTCTTTGTCTATGATATATATGTACTTCTTCCTCCCACTGTGATGCCAAACTGACGCTGTGGGTACCATGATAAATAAATGATAAATAAATAAATAAATAAACACGGGTGCGAATTCGGAGATTTTTGTTTCGGCCGTATTATCGTGCAAAGATTCGGGAGTCAACCGTAAAATTCTTGAAACCTGGCAGGTATGAAGTCGTCATGTGCATTGCTGGCGCCGGGCACCTGTAAAATAGATACGACTGACTCCTCGGCTTGGCGCTCGATCCTTGTGTGGAAGTTCACCTGGCTTGTGCGGGAAATTGCCCATATGGAAAGGGGTTGCTGGTAAAATGGACTTCACACGTGGTAAATCTGCCTTTGTTGACTACCAGCGTTAAAAATGATGGAATTTGGCAAAGATTTGTAAATCACAAGTACTACATCGTAGAAAAGGCATCCTCTGTGAATTCGCGCTATACATACTTCTCAACAATGTGAAGGCATGTGCAAAAATCAAAGCCCCTTTCTTAAGAGAAACAACGTTAAATGCCAAAGTCAAAGTTCAAAATCAGAACTGCTTCGATATTGATGGAAAGGCGCGATCGGATAGACGTCAGCTTCATAACGCGAGAGAACCACGTTCGATTCCGACCACAGGAACCGCTTGTTTTTTTGAGGCGCTTGATGCGCGCTAGCCTATAATCACATCGTTTTGTGAAGCCAATATTGCTTAAAGTTTACTTTTCTGCAGTGCGTTTCTGTTTTTGGGCGCCATCAGTGAGGCGCAGAAAGCTTCGCTTTAAAAACGCTCCAGTTCTGTTCACCACAACCATGTCGTTGCATTGGTTCGAGGACGTCCCCCCAATTTCACCGGCCAGCAAATCTCTTCCTGGGCTCTTCCACAGGCGCCAGCAGGCTTACGACGTTTGTTCAAAGAACTGTTTGTTGCTGAAACGTCGGGCTGATTCTTGTGCATACGGCGTCATTAAGCTTTGTTTTAGATGCGACTGCATCTCATTCACTCGCCTTGTCCCTCCATACGGCGTTGTTGTTGTCCGTCCACACCCCTCCCCCATTCTCCTCGCCGTGCGAGCTGCGCTCTCCGCCGCTCACCCCCTCTCCTCTCCGATAGCGAACACTCTCTCGCGAGGGGCATTGGATTGGATTCGATTGGATTGGCTTGGATTGGATTATATTGGATTGGGATTGGATTAAAGTGGATTGGTGTTGGATTGTGTTGCGTCATAGCCGCGCCACGTTGCGTCATAGCCGCGGCAGGGGGTTCACGGCACGTTTCACGCGATGGGAGAATCAACCTAACGGAAATAACAACGGAACCCTCTATGCGTCGCATCTACACAGGGGTTCCCGCGAGGGCAGGTGGGAGAAATTTTGTGTTTGCTTTTCCGATCGCTGCACTCCTCCACGGAGCTTTTATTTCAACAGAACCGACAAGCCTTCCTTATTGCATCCGCTCCCCGACGCGTACTTACACTTGCGATGACCACTTACCTTTCGCTGACTCGGCGCAGCATGAGCTTCGCTAGGGAGAATTCCTTTTAGTGAGCCGCTTAGCAGCGACAGCCGATAAGACTATCCATTCTTCTAGCACACCAATCATTGCCGCACGAATATTAAAACAAACGCCACAGTTAGTCACAGAACTGAATATATTTCCTCGCTTCATATGTACAGTCTCCTTCCAAATAGTAATGGGAGAGAGAATTATACACAGACAGTTCGCATGCTCTTGGGGGACCATGGTAGTCTTTCGTTATCTCCATGTGTGGATAATAATGTGCGCAGGACTCCAATATCTCATTTGATACTCTGTATGCTACACAACCGATAAATAATTTCAAACACACCGGGTCACGTAGTGCAGGCTCGGGTGCGTGCCGACTAATTGGCTCGCACACCCCTGCGACTCCAACCATGCACAATTTCGCCACACCTGTAAAGACTGGAATAAATTAACACTGTAGAATAGAACAAAACCAATGCCCGCTAGACCGAGCCAACACACGAATGGTGCCGAGTCTTCGCACACAGGTAATAATAACACTCGGCCAAAACTGGACACTTACGTGCGTCAAGAAAGTCGGTTTCGCAAACCTGCGTCATCAGTGCGTTAGCCAAGACTAGCATGGTTCTTCACATAAGGTAAATAATGCAAAGCTTGTAAATGCATGAAACTCATCGGAGAGCATGCGTTCATCACGCTGAAAAAATCCAGGTAGCGAGATCTCTATGCCCTCCGCGCAGCAGCCCAAGTGGGACCAATGTATACTACTATATAGTATCTAGGAATAGTAAGCAAGTGGGCTGTTTGGTGCACGCTAAAAAATTAGCTAAATTATGTGGGATTGGAAGCTCGTCTGACCACAGCAGGGACGGGGGATTGTAAAGAGTTTGAAGGGCATACCACTCTCAAAATTCCACCTATTCGTACGACAAACGCTGCAAAACATCGACCTACTGTGTTTTTCCGTAAAGGTGAAGAAGCTAAGGCCAAAGTTAAGCTTTGATTGCTTGCAATAGTCTGATAATACCCATCGAAGTTCTGCCATGTCTGAAGATTCGCCGTCCAAGCGTTCGAAAACAGTGGTAAGGCTTAGTCTATGATTCAGAACAGTTGTAGCTTCCCAGCAGCCCGCAACTTCTGATATTACGAACAAAGCTTACTTCTCCAGGGCTTTGAGACCCTTTGTCGTGCAAATGGGTGCAACATAATGGGTCCAAGAAGTGCAATGGATCACAGCCTGCTCTGGTTCTACGAAATAAAAAAAAACAGGTGTTAAAGCCAAGCAGGTACAATGCTTCCTTTGCGTCACTGAAAAAACAATCAGCGTTCTTCCACCGGGCGAGACACCGTGTAAACGTTTGCAGAACGTCGGAAAAACACAGTGATACTTCTAACAGTTAATTAAGGCAGGTTATCAGAAGAATAAAATTTGTGTTATCAGAAAGTTTACTTCACATTCGTACTTTTCTTTTATCGTCTTGCATAGCTTGTCTCCCTTACTTAAGCCAGGAAAATGTTCACATTTATATTAATCTGACGTTTTGGTATACGACAAAATAAAAAAAAGCATCCGTACATAACCCACTCCTTCGCTTCCCACTTCCCAATGACATTGAGAGAGCGTGAATGCTCAGTTTCTTTGATTAAGGCAGGATTAAGAACTCACCATGGAGGTTGCTTCCAACGAGCATTTTATGCAATACCATTGCATCTGCCACAAAACCAAAAGCAAGAAAGCCTGCCCAACGCACTGCATGAGGCAGATTTGCAAGAACATGCAGGGTCCTTCAGGTAGGCTACCTGTTACGACAGGAAACGTCAAATGATTATGACGTAAGCTACATTACGGCACAGAACCGCTGGTAACACACCCACACGCATACACGGTGCGTCAGACACACGTAGAGACAGTCCTCTGAAGACGGTGATCCTGCATGCACCAACACGAATTGTTCGTAAAATGCAGCGGCAACTCTGGTCGCATCTGTCTTTCCGCACTCTTCTCGGGCCTCTTGCGGAGTATTTTGTCATCGTAGAGATTTCGCTGTTAGTTTCTTGTGGAGAGGTATTGGTGTTTCCGGAAAGGCTGACGAAAGCGTTCTCTTTAGAACCAATAGAGGTCTTTTCCAGACTCTTGAACTTGGCTATCAAGTCCTGCACACCAGGTTAGGAGAAAAAGCAGAAAAATGCAGGTTAGTTTTGTAAACATAGGAGAATGAGGTACAGACAGTAACTAGAAAGCTGACAGTAGTGAAGCGGTTATACTGTCTGCGTCTGTCAGTAACAGTTCCGGGTGAAAATCATTGGCTCATATATGGCTGTTAACAAGTTCCTTTTTGGCGGATATTTAGTTCCGTGCAAATAAGTACTAGAAAATTACTCAATTCGGCAGTCGTTTACCATAACTACTTCAACACCAAATCAGCAGCCCAGGTTGCACAGATTAAACCATTATCTTCGAGCGAAACGCAGATAAACCAGTCCTGAATTTTCTATGAAATGTCTGATACTTCTGAATATAATCCATGCTATGCCAATACTGAAAATAGGAACTGTTACGCCAATACGTAAAATAGCGAAGGAGCGTCAGACGTTACTGTTTGAATACCATCTAGACGTGGTCCACATAGATACTGCATTCAACATTCGTAAGAAATTCCGGAACACAAGACTGTTAAAAAGGGTTTTAGCATTCCGTCTGTTCCGTCCTTTCCGTGTGTACCGTCCGTGCCGGAACCCGACTGGGAACTTGCGCATTCGTTCCGGTAGGGGGGATTAGTTCATCGGGCCGGCCCTCGCCGTGCCCGCGTGCGCAGGAGCAGTCCGGTCCAGGTCGAGAGGGTAAACACGGAACAGATGGAGTATACGAAGTGCTAAAACTCCGTAATATATCAACCATTCAATTAGCGCTGAGGTAGGGCGTTCATTTCAGCGCGTTTATTTATTCCAGCTGAAGTAGCGCGCTTATTTCAATGGTCCATTTTCATGTAAGACTGTCAAATGGAAAAACGAATGTTCTTAACTCGCTTTATTGCAGGCAAGGATGCACAATAAGGCCTAGCGTTTCGTCCGACGAAATGTCTTTTTAAGCAGACGCGCCAGTGTTCCTACCGCGAAGGGCGCCTGTAACTACCGAAACTGAACTGTTATTCGGCTACTGATTCGGAATTGTTTTCCTCACGATGCCGTCTCTGACAACAGAGGGTAGACGGTTCAGCAAAGCGCAACAACACCGACAACCCTGAAAAATTCCGAGCTCGGGAAACCCCCCGTCTAGGGGAGACACGTCTGAACTGCGAAAAACGAAAACAGTCGGGCAAATTGAAACTGGTGCTGTGGGTGCCATTGCCGTACGAGTCACACTCGGATCAGAGCGGGCCCCTCCGTTCAGCGACTCATTGCGTGAGTCACGTTTCCCTTGTCGCCTCTGAAAGCGCTGATCCACGTGCCGCAAATTTGTTACCACACACCACTTTCCCTCGCCCCCTCTCAATATCCGCGTATAAACTATATACAGCCGCTCAGCTCCCCCTGTCGACTCCCTCTCCCTCAAAGCATTCCTTGCGCGCCATCGCGAACCTGGCCAGCAAGCGTGTCTTCCGGCCAATCAGCAACGAGGAATTTGGCGATTCCTCCTGGCCGGCGAAACGTTATTTACTTCCGCCAATGGCGGAGAGCCATCCTTCTACCGCGGACGACGGGTGGTGTTGCTGCGTGCCTCGGTGCTTCCTCGCAACGAGGCATTCGCGCGGTGGGCACTCGGCGTGGCAGTAGTTTCATCAAACGCCGTGAGGAGGAGCTACGGACGGCGGGCAGTTCCGACGACGGCGGCGTGGTGCGGTCGGCGCGGGTACTCGATTTAATTGAGGCCGCTATAAACGGCCCTGTGCGCGGGTGGCCCAACAGCCGGGACTCACGATGTCGACGGGTGCGAAATCAGGGGTACTGGGGAGGAACGAACGAACGGTTTCGCTGGTGCGGTGCTTTATAGCCCGTCACACGGTAAATTAGTGAGCCGTGGTCGGAACCGGTCCGTCGCGCTTTACGTGCGCTTCCTGCCTGTCAGCACGGCTTCCGAAGATTTAGATGGACGAAGCATGTCTGTGCACACGTGCAACTCCTAACACGTTTTCTTACACCTGCTGCCCGTTTGAAGGTGCAACACCTGTGTTTGGAGGTACTTTTAAGTAGTCCTGCATTTCTGTCGTTAAGAGAGCCTATGTATCGAACGCCTCCCCCCCCGCTTCCAGATAACTTTCAGCAGCGTCAACATCAAGTGCAGTGCATGACTACAGGCCGAGCAACCGGTCGCATAAATAACCGGGCAAATTAAGCATATGGTGGAGATTAGCTCAAAGCAAGGCAGCAGGCAACTGAATACATGCTCGCAGAACATGGCGGCTTTCTTAATTTACAAAGGTGGCTTTCGTAAGTAGCCCCTTCGGCCGTTTTATAGAGCAAGCGATGTGTGAGTGCGACCTGTTTTGAGTAAACATTTTGTGCCCACGACGGCTATATTCCACGCTTAAGGCGACGCTTAAAGGGCCTCTGTTTTTTTCTTGCAGCCGCCGTGTACTACGAAAGAAAAGAGAGAAACCTGGGAAATCGTTCCGCCCTTAACAAAAATTATTCCGGCTATTCCACTCTGTGAAAGTGGCTGATAAAAGAAGATGCCTTGGCGACGAGGCCGTATTACGGTATTACATTTAGATCCCTTCTAGCCATTCTAGATTTTTTTTCTGTCCCCAACGTTACCGCCGTGTCGACGCCGTGTCTTGCACTTGCTGTCGCGGCCCTATTCTGCTTCCTGGGTCGTCGGATCGACCCGACGGCGACGGTTTCGGTGGCACGGCCTCGCTCTCGTTTTCTCACCGCCGCGGGCGCCACGTGGCAGTGACGGTCGCATCCCCACCGCTCTCGTGGCGTTGATCCTCGTGCAACGCGTGATCCGCTGCATAAGTGTTTGCTTTCCTTTTGAAGTTCGCCATTTACGGCACAAACACGTGGCCATGGCTCGTTTCACTGCAAGAGACCCCGATGTTCCCTTTCTCTGTAGTTTGGTGCCCCTCGCACACGGTTTCTTCGTACATGCGCACGCCATGATTTGGAGGGTTTTCGGCTCGCTAACAGATGGTTTGCCCCAGCCACAGAGAGATTGGCTGTAGAAACCGTTAAAAACAAGACAGGGCTAAGGGGTGACCTAGTCGAAATACTCCAACGGCCGACGCTCGCTACGTGATTTCAACACCAAACGCATGCTCTAGCTCGTATTCCAACTCAGTTGCAGCGGGCATCCAGCCCGCATGATATGTCGTTTCGACGCACCACTGCATAAGCTGGCTTACGCGGTCACTTTTCATAAGTAGTAGCCAGAACGCTTTAGAAGAATCCAGTCACCGATGCTTGTCGCTCAAATCAAACATCTGTACGTCTACCTATAGCCAACTTTTGGAGAAGTTCGACTTGATTCGTTTTGGCCTTTTGAAAGCGGGCAATAAATTATAGCAAGCCGTAAGTACATGTTAGTGCGCAGCACTTTACCGTCCGCTACTGTGGTTCTGCGGCCTCGTAACCGAGCGAACGAAGGCGACGCCCCGAATACAGAAGGAAAACGGAGGAGGAAAGAGGTGGGGAAAGTGTGAGGGGCAGGGCGGCGCAGCCGAACAGGTTTAAGTACGCTTTGCAACAACATGCTCGGCGCCGACGACGCGCTGCGAGATTACGGCCGAGTGGCGCGCGCCGCTGTGCGTTCGCCGATCACGCGAGCACTTCCTGAGACGCAGCAGATATGCCCCGAGACCGATAAGTGTGCAGTTCGTGCTGCGCACACATTTCGCCTTAGGGAGTATAGTTATCGTCAGCTATTCTTTTATGTAAGAGCATAGCTGATTATACGAAGGTAAAGCTCCGGAACAACCTCTTCTTAGCGCGTGCAACCAGGAGATCGTAACGTTTATGCGATAACAAATTTCCCGCCATTAAATAATTTTCATTGCATAAAGTATTCAGCATGTTCACGCCTAAAGCCGGTGTGGTACACGTTTCGCACACTCATCAATGTAGTACATCACAAAAAGCACTGGTAACAACAAATAGAAAACAACTAAAGATGCATGCCATCAGCAACATTTTACACGAGTTGCTGTGGGCTGTTGTATTGCGGTTAAGCACAGAACCGTTAAAAACAGCTTTAGGTGGCTCCACTCGGTAAGTCCACATTCTCGCCACCACCAGGATACCCAAGAGAAACATCAGCCTAGAGGAAAGGGAGTTAGCAAGCAATCAAGCCGCCACGGTGCTGCCCGCCACCAAGACCGATGAAGAAGCGAACCAAAGCGTGGGTTAATGGAGTCCCGCCTCCGGCAGGGAAAACGAGAAGCCATCGTGCAAGGCGTGTCTGTTCTTAGTCAGGGAGAGGCTCAAGGCGGCCCAAGGTGTCCAGGGGGACTCCAGCGCAAGCGATCGAAGGAACGTACTCTTGTCGTCGACTTGGCGTGACCCGGGCTGCTGACCAGCCAGTGGTTTCGTTTTTCGTTCTCGTTTCGTTTTCACCGGTACGCATGCATCGCCTGGAACTTGTACAACTCCAGCATGTAGCCGCCGCTGTTGGGATCTGGAGACAGTGGTGAGCAGACGACGACGATGCAGCAAAACGTGGCAGCTTTCTTCGCCATGAAACTAGCCTGCCGCGGCCCTGCCTGCCTTTGCGCGTACACCTTCTGCTCGACTTTCTGCGCAACTCGTTCACCATGTGGCCGCGCCAAAATACCCAAAGATTTTTGCACGAACATCAAGGGCCAAATACATGTATGGAGAGTGACACGTTACCGCACGCGTGTTTTTCTTTTTTTTTTTTTCTCTCCAAAACCGGTCCTTTCGTGCCTGTTTCTGGGCACTGCCGGACCGGTTTCCAGATACGGAAAACGCATGCGGAAACGCCTCATCCTCCAAAGAAGTTTTCTGCCCATTAATAGAATAAACTTTTTTACGCAAACTTTCATCCGCCAGAAAGCATTGTTTCTTTCTTTAGTATCCTTGCATTTGTTTTGAAAAAGAATATTTTTGCATGGCAGAAATCGCTTCTCTTTTGGAGTCGGTCCAATGAAGGCCTGTTAAGTCATCGGAGAGCGACCGCTCTTCAACGTAGTTGTAATGCCTGGTTCCGTGCCAAAATAAAGGGTTATCTCAAAAATTACGTAAGACCAACACATCTGCCTGCAACGACTGTTGTCAAGTTCAACGTTTTTGAGTATCACGCCACGGGTAGGGTTTCAGTGTCACACGGGCTGCTTTTGCAAAGCGCGAATCGTACGAAAAGGCAGACTACCGGTTAACCAAAGGGTTAATGGGCTGGTGCTATGTACACAGAAAAAGTCTTATAAAAATGAAAAACAATTAAAGATCTGCTAGCGGTATTTTGAAAAGAACGTGGTAAATTTGACAAAAAAATACAGTATTCCCGCTATCCTGCTTCGGGGTTAAAGAACTTTTCTTCGCTTTGGCAAATGATCTCGCAGAGCTGCTGAAGAAATTATTTTGAAATTTCCACATAAAGAACCCTTCAAGCTGGTAATTCCCCGATCCAGGCTTTTCTTGTGGCTATTGCCCTTTAGCGACCTATAAAAGATGTCCTTCAGCATCCTCGCATAATTTTTCTTCTGTGAAAGTTCTTCAAAGAGTCCCTACCAAACGCACTAATTTAAGACACTCAGAACCCGCGGTAACTCTTGAAATTAAAATTGTGACAAAGAGCAACTCGTTAACATCCTTTCATTTTTAAGTATCACGTTATGGAAGACCGTCAGCTTAAAAAGTCCCACTTCCTCCATAACTACAAAGACATAGAACGGCATCAACAGTTTTTAGGGTTGATATTTACCGACAGTTCAGAATTTCACACTCGACCTTAAACGCTTTCGTAAATTTTGTACAGGTACAGGCACGGCTGACTGCCAAAATTCTTGATAAGTTCGGGACACTTACTTGTACAGCATTCGCCTGAAACATTACGAGGGCAACGAAATATTGCCAACACGTAGAGAACATCAACTCTGGGCTCACCTTAGCATTTGTGGCGATGGAATATTTGTGAAGATGGTCGCTTATTCTCATGTACGAATCGTTGGCTATATTTTTTTCGGATTATGTGCTACAATCGATACAGCCTATTGTTTTGAACGCATATTGCGCTTCGGTCTCTTTTTAACTTCCGAATTGCTACACATTCCACGTCAACAAGCAACACAACAGGTAGTAACAAAAGCGTTTCATGTCGCCCTGGCCTCCTGTCCAGATAGTGTTGACGGTACAGGTTGCGTGCGCAAGTATGTCGCAGACGAAAGAGGCATCAGTCTTGGCCCGTACCTGTCATGGCGGCGGCGGCGGCTGCGCCCATGGGCCCGTAGTGGTGCGCGGCCGCCTGGTAGCTGGAGGCGTCCACCACGTGGTGTCCAGCTGCGGCGGCCAGCTGGTCGTGGTGGTAGCGGGCCGCGGGCGAGGCCGCGGCCCACGCGTCGCTCTTGTCGAGCGCCGTGCACGTGGCGCTCACGGAGCCGAGGCGGGAGGAGCGCGGCTGCAGGAGCAGCGAGCCGTACTGCTGCGCCGCCGCGGCAGCTCCGAAGCGGTGCGCGGCCCCGCCGGCGGCCGAGTACGCCAGCTCGTGCATCGCAGTGGACCTGGCAACGCAGCGAAGTACCTTGTAGCAGGGCATTCCAAACGGCGCCAACGACACTTCAACGCAATTGAAAAGCAATCCGTGACGTCGTAAGTTCTTCAGGCTAATTGACGTGTGCAGTACTTTAGAGATGAGAATACCGTAGCTGACTGCTTCTTCGGACTCCAAAAATTCGGACTTGCTGGATATTCCGGACTTTCCGGAGGAACCGCCAGTTTCCCTATATGAGTAATGTCCGAAACAACGGATGTTTTGGAAAAAATAAAGCCAAAAGTTCTTTTTTTTTCGAGAAACGTTTGTGCGACAGAGCCATGGTGCGACCTCAGGACGACGCCATTCTGAATCCTACGCCAGCTGGCTAGCTTCGGATTGCATGGCTATTGGCTTGACTCGTGCCGGAGTAACAGACGTTGATCTTGGAGGCCATAATTTTGCATGTAGTCTCCGGCGGAAGCAATCACGAAAGCCGAAAACGGGTCATATGTGGCAAGTCTTTTAGAAACCGCTTTCTTTACGCACCAGGTGACGCTGACTTATAAGTAACCTCCTCATCAGTTTGTCCTTAACCGTTCGCGACTTCTGCGGTCTTATTTTTGAGACTCGCAGATTTTTCTCACTGCCCTTTTATCGGACTATTTTTGTTTCCCTCCAGGTCCGAAAAATCGGTCAGCTACGTAATTAGTTTTCCCTCCCGGACTAGTTGCCGCAGTCAGTCAGGGGCAGAAATGGATAATCACTAAGTGGCCCGTTCGCTTACTGTCCATAATGGCGCTTTTTTCTCATGGAAGCGCAACAACGAAAAACCAACAGGATAACGAGTCATGAGAGTTCTTGTATACACCCCAACGCCGCCCTCGAAACAACCATGCCGATGGAAATCTTAATCTGTGTTGTCTCATCTGCGCTGACATCTTTCTACTCTGGCCAAAAATACATAAAACTAGCGCTAGACCTAACATAGCTGCTGTGTGGAAAACCGTGTTTATTTACGGCTGCCCAGAAAGTTCGCACTGTAGTTGCGCAAGCTCATGTTCGGGGGATTATTTAACAATGCTGAACAATGCTTGCAGTCGCAACGCAATTTTCAGCACTTTTCTTTGCGCATGTATAGGCGTCGTAAATAAAGCTATACAGCTACACGTCCCCCTAAAATGCAACGGTAAGGAAAAATGCGGCTTTCTCACGCACCTCCCAGTTTAAAAATATTAGTACTGGTCCGATACGAAATCCTCTGCAGCTGCTCCTTTATTAAGAGGCTGTGCAGCTTCTCTTTCTACCGTCTAGCTGCATTGCAAACGGATGCGAAAGTTTTCTTTCACAGCCCCTCAACGCACCTAAGCGATTACTATAAGCTGGCTGTCTAGAGCTATGCACAAAATTCCAGACCCCTCGTGTTTAATAAATATGTTAACTTTAAGACCGACGCGGTCTGGACCTAACGAAACTCCACTTGCCAAATTTAAGGGGAAGACATATGTATCGTGTTAGCATGCGATTATTTTTGTTTATCTCTGGCTTATGCGAATTTATCTGTCGCAGCAATAAAACCAGCACGTGGAAGTTCTGAGCGTCCATTGTCCAGTCTTCATGCTGCGACTCCGTGCAGTGATAGTAATTAACCTGTGCTATGTTTCCGAAGAGCGAAACGAGCGCTGCCCACCTGTAGGGTCCAGCTTGGGGCGCCGTGAGCGCGTAGTGCCAGGGGTCGCTCTGCAGGCTGGCGTGCAGGGCGGCCGCGTTCGCTGCCGACGCGTGGTGGTGGGCGTGGTGCGAGTGGTACGGGTGGTGCGCCTCCCCTCCCGTGTACAGGTCCACGGGTCCGGACATGGACACGCTCGCGCCGCCGCCCATGCCATGGCCGGGAGACGTGCCCGTCGGCGACTGGTGGCAGTTCCAGAAGGAGGCCGGGAAGTTGCGCTGGGACATCGGCGGAGCGTCTGCGGAATGCGAGGGGAAAAGGGTCAACTTAAAAGTGCAGGTGCTAGCTGCCCTCCTAATGGGCCTTCTAGTGGTTTTTGTTAGGCACGAGGACAGGGTAGAAGCACCGAAGTAGTCGCGAATACTCGAGTACGGCCGCTCCGTCTCCCTAACAGGGGGAGATGGAGCGGCCGTGACTCGAGCAACCGCGGGCGTTCGTGATATGGCAAGTACTGCGGTCGTAATGCGCAGAAATTGCTTCCAGTGGCTTTCGCAACCACTTTCGCAGCCACGTGAAGTCTGGGCTCTTATTTTGGTACCATTTTGCGTTGCCTATAAAGGAAACGGGTGCTGAAGGGACACCATTCTTACCATAAGCGCCTGTTGTGTAACGAAAGCATACTGAAAGAATCCGCTCCTAATGTAGCTTTAAAGTGAAGCTTTATGGTTTGGTGAAGGTCTCGGTTTGAAGGTTTATGAAGAAAAAATTCTGAACGTAAATGTGAGGCAAAACAAATTTGAAGAAATAAACAATGAAAATGAGAAAATTGAAGCCTTGTGATGCAGTGGACGGACATAGATAACCACGTAATCATTTCTTTTACAACACTGCCAAATTAATCGTCGCCGCGGTAAGAAAAGAGGAGACGTCGAAGCTGCGAAAGGTTAATGCGGTACTACTGAGAGAAAAAATAAATACTTGTGGTCGTTTGAAGCTTTGCTGAGCAGTGTTTACGAAATTGTTTACGAAGCTTGTTTACGAAACTCTTGGTATTAACAAAACCCCTGGGCCCCGAATACGGCATACCCGCATATACCTCATTTTAATCGCGTCTGAAAAGAGGTTGCTAAAAACTTTACACGAGGTATAACCAACACCTATAATACGTGCGGCCACACTCGAAGTGAGAGATATCCAAATTGAAAGATGATCCACTGGTGGATCTTTAAAAATGCATGATCATCTCATCCCTCTCGAATTTGAGGACTGACCCTAGCGCACACCTCGCTCCGAATCAGAAGTCCACAACGCGAAGTTTCTCGTCCGTCCCTCGTACACAGTGCCAATTCTGCTTACGGCTCACTGTGTCAGCGGTCACGTTTGCACGCTTTACCCACTCCGTCGGCCGCCTATCGCTTCTTTTATCGCTACGAGAATCGGTCTTTCGTCGCCGTCATTTTCTCTGCAACACGCTCTATAGCTGCATGCTCAACTTGAAATGCCTAACGGTCGCGAGAGAGGCAGCGGCAGCTGTCACTCCGCGCTTCTTCTTGCCTCCATAGCAGCGCTGTCAGCGCTCCGCAGGCTGCACGGGCTTTGCGTTCCCTCTGTCGCTGTCCGCTTTTCTATCGCTCTTTCTGATTACAGAGCGACGCGAAAATTAACAGAGTAGCGCGAAACTATTGCTGGCATGCCTCCTGTATTGCTCAAGCAACAAAAGGACCGAAACTCTCATTTCTCGCCGTGCACTGGTCAGAGATTTCTCGCGCGACTGCATTGCACGAAGCCTCCAGCTATATCTGGACGACCATAACGGTGAAAGGGAGTGTTTGCTACAGGCGTAAAAGTCACACATAAGGCGCATAGCTGAGCATACGTAACGACGGAAACTATCCCGCAGTGCCTCGTGTCGCCGTCAGGGACGGAGGCAGACACCGATAGTGTACCTTTACTCAGTAGTTAACTAACCAGTTGGTGTCGCATTATTTCGCACTAGAAAGGCGGAGAACCGGCTGATAAAAGCAGACAAGCCTTTTCCCGTGTCGACGATTTTTAGTTCTTGGCCTTCTATAACCTCCATTCTCCGTCGTTTTCCTAAGCCATTCGCCGTTTTCTAGCCCAGAGAATTTCCGTACGTGCCGCTCGGAATGTGCATCGTGCCTGTATGCCGCCGTCTTTATCTCTTTACGCGAAAACGTCAGTGACGACGTGCAATTCCTCTGGACTCGCTCGCGCAGCCGCTTAGCGCCTCGACGAGCCACCTCAGGTTAGCTCGCCGCCGGTGGCGCATGCTAAATGTAATTTACTGGCCTCCGCAAAGAGTCGCTGCGTGGGCAGCACGGGCGGCGCGAGTGTTTCCTGGCGCTCTGCTCTCGTTAAACTCGCGGCTTCCCCGCGGAACGTTTCGTCCTCGCGAAGCAGTCAGGCAGTCAGGCAGGCATGATGGCAAGCTATAAATCAGGCCTCGCGAGCCCGCAGGCGAGCTGGAACATGACTGAGCCGCTGGCATCGAGCCAGTGTTCTGGCCGCCCGTGCGAAAGCGGCAGACAGCCACGGAGCTGGTGGTGTCTCGGCAACAAGTCCCGTTACAACGCCGGGAAGGGCTGGCAACACTGAAAGATTTATTCGTTTTCTTTCCGCATAAACAGGAAGAGAGATCACATCAAGGCATTTGCTACCCTGGATAAAAGTGAATGGTAATAACGCAACATTTTATTTACGGGGTCTGTCGATATGCCCTCTCGCGAGGAAAGCGATACTTTGAGTGGTGTACGAACTCAGACGCACATATTGCGGAATCAAATTTAAAACGGGCCGAATAAAAAGTAGCAGGTGACATTTACGTTTGGGTCCTAAGATGGGAGACGCGATGGCGTTACTTCGACTCCCAGGGAGCGTTTTCGAACGCAGTTGCTGAATTTACGATATATGCATCACGAGCACTGAAGGTCAGGGAAGAGAGGAAGATTATCTGTGAGGAATTTTAATCATCGTGGCCGAGGAGAGGCAAAGGCCTTCTGCGCTTGTGGGGCATAAGATGTGTGCATGAAAGCTTGCGGATGCGTGGTGTTGGCCAGTTTGAGCGAGAAAGTGTCAGTGTCAGTATTTAAAAGCGGTTTTTCTCTGATGTCGAAGCTGGAGTGAACATTTTTGCTTTTTGCGAAGAGAGAGAGAGAGAGAGAGAGAGAGAGAGAAAGTGAAGATCGTTGTTAAGGAAGAAATAGCTGGGGTTTAGGAAAAGGGGCTAAATAGATGGTTGCAAGCACAATAGGCTCCGGAACGATCGCCGGGTGGCGCTGCACTCTCCCCGGAGGAGGAGTACGCCGGGGCGGCCGCCTATTCGGCACGTGCTTTTTTCGCTGCGCGCGTGCTGCATTTCTCGCGCTAGGAAGAGGGCTGGGTAAAATTTTCTTTCGACTTATAAAAGCATACACATTAGCACGTGTCCAGCAAGTTCGGTTTACACGTAGAGTAGCTACTGGGTCCATTTTTGCCGGTGCATGTCTTGTCTGCTAGAGACGCGTCGTCTGCTACACGCCGCTCGAACGGCCGAGCGCCCCGGCGATTTCACAGGATAAAGAGTGCTCTTGTGAAGCAGACGCCTCCCGGCCCGCTCCTCCGCGTCTGGCAAGTGCACGCGCAGCTCGCGCTGTCTCCCGCACCGCCTGAGGCATCCAGCCCCCTACTCACGAATGCGAAGAAAGCGACCGCCGGCTGCGCGGCCATTTAAGCCAGGACGTACAAAGGGCGGCGGAAACACTCCTCACTCGCCCGAAACGAAAAGTTGAAACTGAAAGTGAAGCAAACCCCCCATATTGTTCCATGGTCAGCTGCCACGACAGTAACAAGGCGAAAGAAGAGGATCCATTCGTTAAATTCTGCATATTCCCTGCGAAAGCGCACCAAAAGGATAGACGGTAAGCATGGATCACTGCGGTTCGAAAGGTGAAATAAGTTGGCACATTTTTTTTTTGTATCTGTGTGCTTTCAGTTTACATTACCCGGCTTTGAAAATGCGAACTAGTGTTCTAACGAGTCCTCCTCTCTACACGTTTTTAATGCATGCTGCCAATGATTGTTTTCCGGTATAATAAATGAACTTCGGAGTTGTTTAGCTGGTACCGTTTGATATCGTTCATATATAACACAATAGGTTGACATTTTGCATGGGTGAAAAAAAATAGTTTCTAGCGATTTACCTAGCTGTAGTAGCTCTGGTCCGTCTTGTCATTGCGACTTGTGTTCTGGACGGGATTGCTGCGTTGTTCGTTTTTTTTCCCACATTTACAAATACTGGTAATTAAAAGAGGTATACACCAAATTCTGTATATTAATAGTAATTAAAAGTTATACGCCACAAGCTGTTCTGTTGTTTCCGCGCACTGTCACTCTAACCCATACTTGTACTCCAAGCGGGTGACAAACATTGCGAACAAAAATTCCTTCAAGGACAAGTAAAATGGAAATGCGGCGCTGTCAGCGCACCCCTTAATTAGCGTGTACCTTTCTAATGCGTTTTTATAAGATGGAGCTGATTGTTTCAAGAGTAAAAAATAACCTATTACCATACTCAATCACGTTTATCTTACATTTCTTGCAAGCCTCAGTGTTACTGCAGTCCAGAAAATCCGGATGTCCGAAGCGCCAGCACGCGAAGAGAAAAGTACTATGTGACAAGCTGAACAGCTGTCGCCTTGCAGACAAAAGGACAGCAGCCGGCGACCGCCGAACAACGCGTTTCCCCACTTAAAATCGTCGGGGCAGTCTGCCGGTCGAGCGGCGGGTCTGTAGCAGACGACAAGACAAACGTCGACAAAAATGAACTCAGTAACTACTCTACGTTTAAACCGAACTTGCTGGACACGTGCTGACACGTATGGTTTCATAAGTCAAAAGAAAATTTTACCCAGCCCTCTTCCTAGCGCGAAAAATGCAGCACGCGCGCAGAGAAAAAAGCACGTGCCGAATAGGCGGCCGCCCCGGCGTACTCCCCCGGAGGGGAGAGGGCAGCGCTTCCCTCGCCCGGCAAACTTTAGCTTCGCCTCCCTATTGTGGAACCTGAAGTCTAAGGCGCCGGAAGCAGCAGCTCCTTCCCTTGCCCTCTTATCAGCAGCGCGCTGATCTTGTGGTAACGAGGAGGTTAAAGCTGCCTTCCACGTCGCGATAGAAAAGAAGTTGTTCTCCTTTGAGTTGTTCTCCTTTGAGTTGTTCTTTTTTGAGAAGTTGTTCTTCTTTGTTCTCCCCATTGGACCAGTGGCGGTCCCAAGGGGGGGGGGGGGCGAAGGGGGCGATCGCCCGCCCCCCCTCCCATAGAGAACCTCAGCTTATGTTTTTTTTTTTAGTATTCCACTTGCGCGAGGTTAAATCCCACTTGTGCGAGGCCGCAAACGTGTTGCGACCGTCAGAAAACCGGGCTCGAGCTGCCCGTTGCACCCCCTAAGGGGCACCAAAAACCACTGCGTCGCTAAGTGATTTGTGCGCAGGCGAGTTACGCCGCATAGGCGCACACGCCTGCATGGTTGTCACCTACTCCGCAGAATTTACGCAAGGACGGGAACGGTTCTTGAGCCTTTTTAAAGGCCCAACCACATGCACGCGTAAAACCGACGTACTCGCGCAACGACGTACGCCTCCGGCGACATACGCCACTGCCTTTACGCCGACCGACGACGTCGGAGAGGGCGAGTCACCACACATCGCCGCAACGCGCGCGTAAACAAATGCGCCGCGCAGTGTGGCTCGACTTCTCCAGACTCGGTTTTGTGGCGACCAGTTCATCTACATTTTAACTCAAATAAAACAAATAATGCCTATTCTCACAAAAATACGTATATTTAATACAGAAACAACTAAAACAGTTCTTGGGACATTAAAAAAACGTCAGGGATTAGTATGTATACTTGGCAGGCCCAAAACCCTCCGCTACATTTGGCGTAAACTGCCTTGCTCCCATAGTTGCTCGTTGCTTCGCTTGTTTTGTCCGGTTGTTTGGTCACCGTATTTTACAAATTACTTCGTTTTATCGCATAATGAATAGTGAAGTTAGCTTATTTATCAATTCACTGTCTTGTTATGCGACCTGACCGCCGATAACATCACCGCCAGAGGTGTACGTCAACCCCGTACGTCCGAAAGTTTTCGTCGATGTCTGGCGCGCTCTGACTTGGACGTAACAAGCGCGTACCAATGCATTCCGCGTACGCCGGAGTACGCCGGTTCCTTTACGCGCTTACGCAGGTTTACGTCGTTGCACGAGTACGTCGGTTTTACGCGTGCGTGTGGTTCGGCCTTAAGGGCCCGGAGAATTTTTCAAGCCTGTGGGCCGCAATTCCGGGCGCCTTCTATAAGTATGCAAAGCAAAGTAGTAAAGGGTGTGCTGACATCTTATGATCGAGATGCCACTAGGCGGAGAATATCTCGGTTTCTACCCAGCTGATCGCGGCCTTTTCAAAACAGGTGCTTTTAACGTGGTGAACTGCCGCATCTTGCGAAAAGCAGCTCGAACTTCGCATGAAACGGAAGCCAAGAAAAATATAGACACGCCGCTGACTAACAGCTGAATTTTTACGAAACGAGAATATATACATAAATAACCTCCCAGTGGCCGAAGGTTACTGATAAGGATCACAGCATTGTTCTGCACAGAAAGTGCTTTTAACAGTCCGATAAAACCACGGACGGAACGCCGATGCGTGGCGCCCCAGCAACGTCGATCGCGAAGGCTTCGGCAATACCAGGCCCGATTTTGCTGTTCGCCTTATCTATTCCAACAATGTCATGCATGCTAGCCTCGCACGTGCAATCACGACACTGTGTAAAGGCAGGTGGCCAGAGGTAGTGGCGGCTCGGAGAGACGCCGCGTGCTCACGATCCCTCTCATTTAGGCATCTGCCGATTTTGCCCACGTAAACGCGCTCACACTTCAAAAGCATTCGATACAGTCAAACCCGGTTATAGCGAACATGCGCCGCGATTAGTTCGATATATCCAATAGTACGATATAGCCGAACCCGACTATAACGAATTTTTTTGTTACGAGTTCTCAATACACGGACCCCCGCTGCCAATCTCACAGCGAGAAACGAACACATAAAGTATGTCATTACCTTACACAAAACAATCCATTTATTGCATGCAATAAATCTGCTTTCCGCCTTAACTGCCTACTTCGCAAAACGGTGGTGGTTTTCGTTTTCACTTTCTTTTTGGCGGAGACATCGTTAGCACCACTTGAAGACTACATCCTTCAATATCGAAGCAATATTGGCTGACTGGATGGGCTGCGTCGTGAATCCCGTGCGTCGGAAACAGTTACGGAAGGTGTCGGGCATCACGTCGCTCCATGCGAATCTCAACACCTGAATCGCCGCTCCGAGACCCCATGCATTTCGGTGGCAATTGTAGGCGCGCCGATTTCGATATATCCGATGCGAACTTCGTCATAAGGAATATGTTTAGCATGCATTTTATTAACGGATTTGGTTTTGTTCGATATATAGCATAATTCGCTCTATACGGGTTCGTTATAACCGGGTTTGACTGTACTTCAAAGGCATACAGTAACCTTTAGCCACACGGAGATTGTTTATGTATTTCTGTATATTCTTTTTGTACAACTTCAGCTGTTAGCCAGCGGCGTGTCCCGGTTGTTTTTTTTTTTTTGTCTTCCGTTTTATTTGAAGTTCGAGCTGCTTTTCGCCAGAAATGTACCAACTATAGCACAACTAGACCCATTGTAAAGAAACTCCGGGTATTTGTTACGATGGCCAGCCCGTATTTATTGATTTTTTATTTCATTTAGACAATACTGCAGGCCAGGATTAGGCCCAAGCAGGAGTGGGAATGTGATTACGTAATATCAGCCAAAAGTAATTATACATTTTATTTTGTAATTATCAGTAATTATCTTTTTATGCATTCCCACCGTGTAATGGCCCCTGACTGCGTGATGCCTGATCTTCCTGTATTACTCTAAATGTCGGAAAGAGAGCTCCAGCGATAATTTGTGGCGACAGCACCTTGACTGTGCCCGAATTCGACCCCATATGAGACGAGTTTAAATTTAGTGCACAAGCTTTATATTGCATGCCCAGTTTTCAGTCTATGCTGGTTTACTTACTCCCGATTACAATTCGCGAAGATGTAGCAATCTACGGAAATTCACTTTCTAGCTTTGTAAAACGATACCATAGCCGATGTTAACGACATTAGGACATTCGGAAGTAAACCCGGCAATCGCTTGGCTTAAAACACTTCTGCTGTGGACACTCCGTTCACGCTGAGTGGCCCGCCGGCTACAGAGCCGACTGCGAGAAATGTAAAACTAAAGCTTCCTATTGTCCACTGCCGAAAACAGCTTTTTACATTTCTTTAGCTTTTTTTCCCCCCGAACACTTATACAAATAAGCTAAAAAGAAGAGACTGAAAGAAAATACTGAGTGCCAACACCTGTTCCTGTTAGGCAAAATTATTAAAGGGCAATATTGCTTTAATCCCCTGCACTTTATATCTTCACAAATGCATTGTTGCAGCAATTACGACAAACTTTTCAACAAATCATGGGCAGACCAGAATACAGCACCTCAAGGTTCACTCAACCACGCGTTTTTATTTCTCTGATAGCTAACAACAAATATTATGTAGAGACCCAGTCATTACAAAATTCCAATAGCACTCCACAAGTCGGTTTCCTCCAAGGAAGCGTGTTTCCTAAACGACGTCGATTGGAATACGAAGACATTATTCACTGATTACCCTCCACCTCAAAGTGCTAACCTTTTCTTATATCTGTCATGAACAGTTCGCGCATTTTCACAAGCGCAGGACACTGCAAATACAGAAACCCCGCACTTTTCACCGCTGTCTCTGTCGACATGCGCCAGGCGAGTGACACATGACTGGAATAAAGGACAAAGACAGATTGCGCATGCGCGAGCTAGAAGAGCAAGGCTGAGAAGACGACGAAATACGGGTGGTGAGGGAAAACGGGAATCGGCCGCTGACGGCCGCGTCTCGTCTGCCACGCCAACAATGCGTAGCGCGGCGCTTGCTTTGTCTTTCCCGGCTTCGTTTCGCGGCTCCGGAATGCTCGTTCCCGCTTCACCATGAGTAAGCCGCCGGAATTCCCGCGTGCTATCACGGCCACGCCGCACTTCCGCGGGCGCGCGCGCGTACGAAAAGAAGCCGGAGATATTAGGCGTAGGGTAAACGAGGCGCGTATGCACGACAGCAACTGATAGCCGAACAGTGCGGACGGGAGGTGTCATCACTTTGAGGCAGAAGAAATAACCTGAGCGTCTGGTAACCCGCGACGTCTAGAAGATCGGGTGACGCTGTCGAAGTCATAGAGTTTCTCACTAACTCATTGAGAAACTCTATGGTCGAAGTAGACTGAGGATAGGGAAATGTTCCGGTTAACCCATATACAGTATAGCGTCGCGTCGTATGGTGGGCGTTCACGAAGAGTGCGTCTGCACGGGGCTGGATTCTCAGGGTGCGTTCCCAATTTCCTTTAGACTGCTTCGTTGCCGTCTCTGGACCGGCCGTTAGCATTGCGGGCTGTCCACGAAGACGGAAACTAAGCTAACTGGAACGCACCCTCAATTTTACCGAGTTCCTGTCCGTTTCGAGCGAGCCCTGACTGGCTAAAAGTAGACAACCCGGATGTTACGTACCCATGCAAGGCGGGGAATTGGTTTTTGTGCATTTCGTTGGTTCCAGGCCTAGCAAGTGCAACCACGTCACGACGGACATGAACGCTTAATGGACATTTTCGGAACGGCCACAACTCACAATTGCGCCCCTGAAGTGAGTCTTCCGTTTCACTTTGGTCAAACCGCTCACATGACAGATAGGAAACCGTTGAACCACTGCGTGCTCACCAAGAAAGCTCGCCAAATAAAGTGGTTCTTGTGGAACCATGCAGAATCCACCATGCCCGTCAGCTGTGGCAAGAGCCAGCGGCAGAGCCAATATGCGCGTGCGGTTTGATGCTCCGTTTTAGGACCCGTGTAAGCTCCTCGGAGTGCACCCAACTTGTGGATTCAGTTACATGCGATTGTATGTTTTCACATCAGCCCACAAGCCGCCTTTATGTGGCCGCATGACGTGAACAGTAGCGGCGACACTTTGTAGGGGTTCAGCGAGTCCGGTGAAAGGTGTGTACCTCCCGTTCACTCCGCTATCCCAGTGTTAGAGCTACCCCTCAAATTTTCTTTTGTTTTTAGTTGTCGGGCGGAAACATTCCGTTCAGCAACACTGCAGATGTACTGAAACAAAGCCATACACTAGATTGGCACCTTCCGCGCAGTTTTTAGCAGCGTGTGACAGTGTATTGGAAAATTCCAAGTACTATACAGCCATGCGTCCTGCGCCGAGGGGTTCGGCCACCATGACGACCGGTTTAAAATTGGCCCGGTGGGTCTCGATGACGGTTCAATGGCGTAAGCCTCAGTTCACGCTGTGCCAAGTGTCAGCTGAAATAAAGGAAGGACCGCAAGTATGGAAACAGTTATCAAGAGAAGGAAAAAAGGTGCTTCTTTCTGACTCTACTTTGACCCGCTTTTGTCTACCCCTGCAAACATTTCGGGCTTTGATTTTCTCTCTCTCTCTCTCTCTCTCTCTCTCTCTCTCTCTCTCTCTTCTCTTCTCTCTCTCTCCTCGCTCTCTCTCTCTCTCTCTCTCTCTCTCTCTCGTAAGCAAGATGCACTGCCGAAGATGCACCATAGCAAAAACCTTTTAATGCGAAACTAACCAATCTGAAAAAATGTTACGCCGCTGTTGTTCTGAACCCCGTCCAAGTTATTCCTGCATCCACCTGCTTGACTGCCCTCCCTTGTCCCAAACTTGCCATAATCCAACAAAATCTTATCGCTGCTGCGAAAACACTGCTGCGCGACGTTCCCGTGCGTCGCGGCTGATTACACCGCGATGCCTCCGACACCGGGCTCGTGAGCTTCGTGACAAACGGCGGCCGGCGACGAGTAACGGATTAGTATCCCTCGCGAAAAGAGAAAAAGCCGCTCTCCAGTGCGTCTCTTTCGGCAGATCGCCATCTCCAAAGGGCGAATTAACGTGAGAGGGCAGAGAAGTGAGCAGGCATTACGCCAGCCGACTTTCCCGCCGTTGCGCGTACTTGGCGGCACATCTTTGTCCGCACATCGCCTCGCCCTTCTCCAGCCTCTCCCGTACTCTGCTTCTTCTTTTCCTCTGCCTCCTCCTTCCTCCTCGCTCTCGATCTCTTGGCTGGCGGCGAGCAGGGCTCCTTCTGCTTCTCGGAGATGGTCGCGGTCGATTTCTACGTGAAGAGCGGCGGCTCCTTGTTTCTGCGGCGCATTTAGCATCGCCGCGACGTCACGGTGAGCGCGAGCGAGCGCGACTGCTCACAGGGCCGTGTCCGATGCCGCACTTGGTACGAAGGGAAGAGGGCGTGCTAAAGATAGAGAAACAAGTTTGCCGGTAAGGAGAACCTAGCTAGAGCAAGGCCCCCTTTTTTTCATCTCTCCTTAGTGGCGCTGCTGGTCTTTACATCTCTGAGCCTCGGTACCTCGAGCAGTTTTATTTTGTCCCCGCGATGGCAACTTCAGTGGCCTCGTCTACTGAAGGGAAGGAAATAAACAATGGGCAGTTTGTAAGCATCTGGTTGCTGCGGGATGGGAACGCGCACTGCAGTTGAAGAGAGCTATGGAGGTTCTACGAAGTGGGTCAGGGAGGATTGCGTAGCGTAAGGGGAAGCAGATGAAGCGACAGCCTTGGATAGCACGAGCGTGTCGCTGTTAGCGAACATTCCCGAATACGTTTTCCGCCGCTTGAACGGAGGAGAAGTTGCCAATTAGTTTTGTTGGGTGAAACAAATGCGCACCCTGCGCCTGCTGCTGCCACAAGGGTCCCCTGCTCACATTTCAAGACATCAGCCAACATTACCGCACATCGACAACATTTTCCACCTGCTCACCCGCAGCTTACTAAAACAGAAGAAGCAATACTGAGGAGGCTTCAAACAAACACCTTTTCTCACCCAACTTGGCTACATCGGATGTACCCCGCCCAGTACCCTACCACATGTAAATTCTGCCCTAACCCATGTACTCTCATACACATGATCTTGGGGTGCACACCCACTTCAGCCCTCCCACGTTTACCAACCTCCCTTCCCCTCCCTGAGCTGTTGGAGAACCTCACGACCAGCGCCGGCTCGGATGCGCAGCAACTCCTGGTGTCCAGGGCTGAGACCGCAAGGTCGTCCCGTGGTCCCCTGGACTGAGGAACCACTACAACATCACCAGGCTCACAATGAAGTTTTTCGTTCTCCTGAACCTCCAAGCGCGAGCCCCCCGTTTTGTCAACTCTCTGTTGTTCTTCTCCAAACTGCACGCGTGTACATGTCAGTCTCTCCGTCAATATGAAGTGAGAGGGTGCAAGTGCAAATTGTCAGCAAAATTCATTCCAGACACGAAATAAGTTTTGCCTCGACGTACGGCCATCAGCCCAGCATATCACGAGATATAGGGTAAACTTCCACACCGAGCTTTTTGTTGCGTGGGTGCGTGTTTGTTTCTCTGTATGTGATGGAATGAACCACTGACTGAAATTACCTCAGAGTGTTTTCCAGTTTACAGAATTACAAGCCTCGGAATTACGCTTTAGAATGTCGTAAAAGTGTTTTTTTTTTCTGCAAAAAAATGAATAAGCAAATTTTATTACACAAAGGAGGGCGACTCGACCACATGGTTTTTCCGCGAACTTTTACCGCCATGCTATAATATACTCGGATGTTTTCAGTGCACTCTTGTGCGTTCCGTACGCAGGTGGTGAGCCACCATGGCGGCTAGTTTAAGTTCATCTAACAAGGCGGCTAATGCCTGTGTAAACATTGGCCTCACTTATTATGTTTCCCTTCCAAAATTGACGAGAAAAGTGTGCAGTACACCATAAATGCCAGGGAAGTAAAAATGACGTTGATGTCGATGCACGCCAGCAGGCACTTCAGAGCTCGCCGGGCAAAGTTGACTCCTTCACCGATAATATATATCTTTAGAATCGCTGCGCGCTATTAATTACAACCTCACCCTGGTGAAAACGCGGCCATAGGTCAAGACATTCTTATTTTTCCATTTCGAAAGGAGGGACTGAGACTAAACACTTGATTGAAATAAGAACCACAGCCCCGTTATAACTTTGCAGCTGGTGACACGATCCTTCGGCACAAACCGTCGTCAATTCACGTGACATCTGCGCCCATCCTGGAAGATGAAGGAACAGGCCAGACTTGAGTGTCTCGCGAGGACACGGCAGCGCACGCGCGCAGCAATCAATAACGCGACGATGGAGGACGCCAAGTGGGAAAGCGATGCGGTGCCTTCTCCGGACGGGAGCCAGTATAGTTGTCGTCGGCTCGCTAGGCTTCAAGCAAGCGCACAAACAACGCCACGGTGCGCAGGAGAGCCTCGACGAGAAAAGTACGGCAGACACGCCAGAGGATCACTCGTCCTCAAGACGCGGGTCTCCGTGAGGCACCACCGGGTTCTATAAGCGGGATGTTCGGGGGAACCCTGAGTAGTTGTACCACGCAGCTCCTCTGCTCGGCGGGATTCTTGAATAACTCACGCCGCGAGAAGTGACAGCACGCGAGTCTTCCGTGCCGCGTATACGCGCACCGCGGGCGCACGACGAGCTCCAAATTCCGCGAGTTCCACGAGACGGCCGACACCGCGCACTCACTGTCGCGAAAGAAGACGGAAACGCTGAAAACAGAGGTTCTCGGTGGTACGTCTGCTCACAAAATAAGAGCATATGGGCGAGAAAAACAGGGGAAAAAAGGCGTAAATTGCAATTAGCTTGTATAACCTTCGAAGCCAGTTCCTGATGAGTGTGCCTTTCGCCGTGTACTCTTATCCGACAGAAACGTAGTTGAAATGCTAGCTACGGCGATACCACCAACGCACGCTTTGAGCGCGATTCGGTTATTTCGGCCGGAAGAAAGACCGTACACAGAAATTACCTTGTCTTCTACTGATTAATTTGAGGCGCTAAACAATAAGGACCAGAAAAACGTTTTTATGTTTTGACGCTTTTATGTTTTTGGGTCACCATTATCGAGCGCCTCAAATTATTCGCTATGTTCAACCAACTATCCCTGGTCATACTTTTGTTACCTATCTTCTAAAGTCACCTACTACCATGAAGGAGGTCCAAACGGTCAGTCGTTCTACTAGACAGAGAGTGCTTGCATATTACGCTGCAAGATCAGCAACGTTGCACCAAACTGCCTCTTACGCACCCCAACTGCACAATTCTCGAGCGCACAGTTCACACGCAGGAGTAGAAATAGAGCGGAGACGGCGGTACGCAGAGCCCCAAAACGCGGTCAGGCAGCAGCAGCCAGCAGCAGCAGCAGCAGTAGACACGGGGCTCGTCCGGGCAACAACAACGCAGCGAGCGGCGTCTGCCGTTCCGCTCCGCCGTGCGAGAAAGTCCCGGGGCGGGCTCTGGCTGCCGCTCTGGGACAGGGCGCAGTGTTCCATCATCGTCATCAGGTGCGCGGCCCAGCACCGGCGGGGCCACGGCCGAGCCAAAATAAAAACGCCTCCCCAGAAGCCCGGCGCAGCAGCACTTGCCGCGACGCCCGACCGTTGACAAATGGACCGGGAGCAGAAGCGCGATAAATGCTCGCCCTCCACGAGCGCCATCTTTTTTCTTGCCGGCGCCCCGGGAGAAGAGCAGCGCGACAGCGAAGAGGCGCCGCCACAACGGTGTCGCCCGGATTCCAGGCACCGCGGCGCGGTCCTAGCGGGGAAAGTGCAGACTGGATACCGTTCCCCGAGGTTGATATGAGATGTGCGCTGCTCAGATGACGCGGTAAAACGAATACGCTCGTGCCTAGCGAACGTCGCATACTTTGTAGTATGCCTTATCTTCGTCAACTGAGTAGCGCGACGTAGTTGCGTAGCATAATTTTCTCTATTTATAGCATGACGTCATCTGCCCTACAGCTAAACCTGAATGTAACGAGGTTGACAAAAGTTCGCCATTTTTCGTTACACGCAGGTTTTCGTTACATGCAGCCTTCGAGTTGCGGTTTGCGGGAATGAAGCAAAAACGAAGCCAAAATGCTAGACATCAGTGAAGGTGAACTCAGTCTCCAACCGAAACCGCACTCACCCGTGTAGACGCACGGTATATACTCGCTACCTCGAGTGGTGCCACACTACACAAGCAAAACCAAAAGTGGAGCCTACGTTAGGCACGGAATAGCACTAGCCGCTCCGTTCACCACTATAATCATTACTAATTTCGTTTTTAGGCGATTCCAGAGGTTTTCGTTGCTGCTGGCTCCTTGAAGTAGTGCTACTATTCGCTAAATTAGTCCATTTCTCCAGCCGATTTCTGAATAAAAGTGCGAAAAACAATGACTGATCAGCTTGCCGACTTTGTTACATCAAGGTTAACGTTTTCGTTACGTTTTCGTTCGCCGCAACGTTTCGTTACATGGAGGAAGAGAACAGATGAGCTTCAATGGGGGTAGCAATAGGGAATTGAAAAATTTCGTTAAATCCAGGAATTCGTTGCATAGAGGTTTCTGACATCCCGGTTTAACTGTACTACTAATTTGTTAGTGAACGCGCATGCTGTTTAGTCTGTTTTATCCCCACCAACTGAGTAATGCGACGTAGTTGCTTCGCATTATTGTCTCCATTTATAGAACGCTCAGCCTCGCATGCATACGAGCTATAATCACACTTAGGCGTTGCGCTGCTGAGCACGATGTCGCGGGTTCGATTGCCGGCCGCGGCGGCCGCTTTTCTGATGGGAGCGAAAGCAACACGCCCGTGTGTACGAGATTTCGGCGCACGTTAAAGATCCCCCAGGTGTCAAAATTAATCCGGACCCTCCACTACGGCGCGCCTCATCGCCTGCGTTGCGTCGGCGCGTTAAACCCTACAAGCAATCAATCAATCAAGCAATATAATCACACTTAAGTTGGAAGGACCGTGAGTTGGGTGAATATTTATCATTAACGGCGATGCCTCAAAAGGCCCGAAACATTAAAGAAGCAACCCACATTATTAAATTAAAATTACTAATTAATATTAAAAAGCAGCGATGCTTTTTAATATTAACTGAACCATTAATTAGGTGTTGTTACAACTATTGAGAAATTGGAGACAACTCCAAACAGAAGACCTGTCGCATATGACATAGAACAAGGACGTGCAAAACAAGAGAAGTGAGTGGACTAATAACACCGCGGAGGCAGAGGGTACTGCAGTAGTGGCCAGAAAAAGTTAAACGTCAAATCCATCAACTATTTGATATTTAACCAAATACACCGAGCATTTGGTATTTCAGCATTTGATATTTAAAAGCAGGGCGCACTTAACTCTCTCGTGTCTACTGTATGCATGCACGCAGCCCATATTATGGAAGTACGAAGGTAGCACATTGAGGGAAGCCGCCCACATGGGCCGAGAAAATGAAAACACCCAGAACACTGTGTACTTAAGGTGCCTTCTGCTTGGAGCTATCAATGTACACCTGTTAACACAGACAGCTGTGGTGAGATTTTTGTACTGCCTAGATTAAGAAATAAACAAAAACTTGTTGTTCTAAGCATTCTTCGCAGCCAAATGGGCGAAAAACCTACAAAAGATGCAATGCGAGTCCCTTACCCCTTTTTCAAGTGACAATGAAGCCAAGCTTCCTACCCAATTTAACACCATTAAAACACTTGAAATTAAGCCATTGCCACGGAAAATTTAGACATCACTTTTGGGTCCGGGGGAAAACCAAGTTTTTCATTGTTAGGGGCTGAATAGATACTGCAACATTGTAAAAAGTGGTAAAAAATGGGGATACAGGCAAGACGGGACGGGCGCTAGTGTTTACCATGTCGAAGGTCTATCACGAACGAACCCAATATTGTGCGTTGAAAAAAAAAAAAACTGCAGCTTTAGGCAAAAACAATAACCATCGGCTGCAACAGCCTCATTGGCTTTCTTCGTCAATAAAACAAAGTCGACCACAGTCACCATAAACCCGTCAGCTGATCATTACGTCGTTCATTGTTATGATAAGAAAGCAGAGGCTGTCAAAGCAAGCTTACGATGTCGTTTGGTGGATGCGATGATAGTAATTTCTAAATGCAGGAAAGTGTGGCTATAAAAGTGGTGCACTCATTGTAGATTGTTAACATGTGCGAGCGTGAGTCAGCACCCGTAGTTTAATAATCAGTATGCGAGTTAAGTCTGAGTGCACAAGAATATATATAGGAGTACGCAGAGGCGTGTAAGCACGTGCAGTGCTTAACATAGTATACAGTGCCGCCCCGCTTGTTTTTTCTAACCACCAGCGTTCAGTGGCGCTGCTGTATGGTGGCCTTTGCATTGAAGAAACTGGTGTAGCTAAACGACATTAGTTTGACCGTCCTGCGCTGGTCAGCTGGAGTGGCACAGCGATGGAACGTCGACAACGCTGACATGGAGTCAGCGTTGCCAGGCGGTGAAACTCTGCACTAGAAACTGAAAATCTGGTAAATTTGGGGGGCTAATGGCGTTGAGGTGCTGATGCGGCTACATCAGACAATATCTGGTGAAAAGTGGGGGGAAAAATGTATCTTAATACTTTCAACTTTAGTTTTGTTTCCCAGAAGGGAAATCTTTCTATCGCTTAAAGATAAATATCTATCTCTTAAACATCTATCTCTTCTATCTCTTAAACATAAACTCGCGTTACTGGACCGCATGCATGCTTTTATGGGCTCGATAAGTATACTTCTGGCTTTCAGCACATCCCGAAAGTAATGAAAACTTGAGTGTGACATTTGAGCAAACAAGCCACACTGAATAAGATTGTTCAAAATTGTTTATGGAGGAGAACCCGCTAGCCTTTCCTCCCTAACATATTGCTCAATAACTTGTTTAGCGTGACATGTTGATTGTACATTAACCAGTAAAATGTTAAATGATCACTAAATAATTTTGACAGAAACGTGTACATCGCCGGGTATTATGGTTAAAATCAATATCGTCAAAAATTACAGCAGGCTTGTAGTTGATGAGGAGCAACTTTCTGGGCGAGCATTCCGAGAGGAAATGGAGTAAGAAATTTTTCAGGCTCAAATCTATTTTTCTGCAATCAAAGTCGCCCCCTTCGCAATAAAAGCAACAAAACTATGATCAGAGTCCTTCAATGAAAGGAATTGAAGGACTCTGAAACCAGGTAGGACATTGAAGGACATTGAAGCCAGGTAGGAGGCACTCGTATACAGCTATACCCACAACCACCAGTACATAGCAAGGGGCATACTTAGGACAACGCGAACCAAAAGCTAGCTAAATGTCGCAAGCGTGAACACACTTACAAGGCTTTCGTGTATAACACACGTAAGGAGCCACAACTGTATCGCTGTTTGTTTCGACCAAGCAACACAGTGAGGAGGATGGATTAAGAAGACACTTAAAGCACGTGTCGTGTCTTCAGTGTTTCTGCGCGTTTACGAACGTCCATCGGTGTTGAAGCGGTAATGTGTGTGTGCGTGCTAGCGTGTCCTGCGCCCGTCCTGTGCTTTAACAACAAGACAAACTACATCTTACCAGGCGAATCACATCTCTAGACCTCCTGCACTTGCGTATAAGTTTTTGCTAGTGACCTACACCTACATGACGTCTTGCAATGCGCTGCGCGTGAACACGAGCTCATAAGACATGGCAGCCATGTTCTCCATGAAATGTTGTCCCTATCCCACCTCCGCTTTAAATACTCGAAGAGAGCACAGCCCGCAGGCTCAGAGCTAACCGAATCAAAGAGTCTCAAATGGCGCTTTAGAGACGGAATGAACCTGTTGGCTGTAAGGCGCGCGCCGTAATGGAGTGATACCGAATAATTTGGACGACCTGATGATTTTTAACGTACGCCGAAGTCTCAGCCCACAGGAACTTACATTTCCAGCTCAATCTAAAAAAAAGCAGCAGGAGCCTTTAAATCAAGGAGAGAGATGATAGCTAACAGCAGCACTTCATGTGTTATTTATAAGCATCAGTATCTACACGAAACAGATAATCGCATAGTGGGTACCATGGTTCCACGCTGTGATGTCATTATCGATCACAAGTACTGTTCTTTACATGCAGTTGGACCAAAGTTTAGTGATGTCTTGCGCTTAGGCTATAAATTCACGCAATGGCCCAACCACATGGACACGAAAGCCCGCGTCGCGCGAGCGTCGGCGTCGTTCAGCGGCCCCGTACCGACACGGGGGGGGGGGGGGGGGGGGGGGAGGGGGGAAGAGAAAGAGGTGGAAGGGGGAGTAACCACATGACACCGGCGAAGTCAAATGCCAGCTGCTGCGTCGACGGGCGTTGCTGGACATGTTTGTATGGACTCTACCATCCTCTTCAAGTTATTTTCCGTCGTTTGTGAGCGGCTATTTTCTATTGTTTAACTGCAGTTATCAGGACCCTAGCTTCGCCATAACAACATGCTTGCGCTTCTTCATTCATTGCTAAGGATGTTTGCGGCCCAATTTTTAAATACGGCGAAGTGTATTTGAAGTCACCACCGCTAAATCTTAACAAAATAAGAGAGAATGATAAACAAGGACGCACTTTGAACAACTACATTTTTTTACTACTATAACTTGAAGTTATGTACCGACTGCTTCGTGATTTTAAATCCTGAAGCAAAGTTCAGCGCTACCTTATTTGCTACTGAGGTTAGACTCGAACATCCCTTGTAAATTGAAAGGCAAGAAATAGGCACGCATCTTGATTTTTAAAAAAAGCTGGGTAAACTCTCGCAGCAAACAAACAGGTTTTGCCAATATTCGAACTATGGACCTTTTACAATAGCAGCTGAGCAGAGGACCTCTCGGTCATTTCAAAAGAGGCTGCATGCATCCAAGAATTCCGTATACTAAGCTAGGTCATCAACGAATATCGTCGGGTGTGGTCTAGTTGTCGCAGCACTCCAAGAATCATGGCAGTGATAACGCTAGTTTCTCACGCAGCGGTCTTGCAGACGAGGCCAATTGTGCTAGTACTATAAGCGATTTATACCCAAAGCTCCCCTATTTGCTCAATAAAATCTGTCGCAAACCCACGATCCCCCATACGCACGCCATCGTAGCCACGAAGGGAATGTAACGCGCTGCTAGAATTCTGGCATTGATAACGCTTTTTTGTAACGTACGGATCTTGCAGACAAGCCCCATAATACTAATACCACAAGCGATGTAGCCACAGGTTACTTACTTAAGTGACTAAAAGCTATCGCAGATCCACATTCTCCCGGTGAAAGGCAAGCTAGAGCCACGAATGAAGTGCGCTCTCTCGAACAAAAAGTGCTTATAATTGGTCTAAAAAGAGTAAATTGCCTCAAGATAAAATAGATTTTTTTTCTGCTGAATAGTATGACCTTAAACCACGACATACGCAGGAAACCCGGGAGGTGCCGCCCACTTTCGGATGCTCTGTGACGCTGTGTCAACATCGACATTTTGCGACCGTAGACGCGCGTCAGCTCGTCTACGGTCACAACGAGCGTTAGCGCGCGCCTCCATGCATTTTGTCTCCGTGCATTTGTCTCCATGCGTGTCTCCATGCAAATCGGGACGACGTCGTCGAGTCAAAAAAAGAAAAAAAAAACGGAAATACGCTGCATGTGGCTACCCCTTAAGGCTTATGCGCGGCTAACAGCGTCCAGATATGTATTACTGCCGCATAATATACCACGACTCATCAACGAGGAACTACGAAGGTGTTGTTATCAATTTATCTTTGACAGAGCACTGCGCAGATAATACAGACCACGGAGTAGGAGAAGGGGCACTGCAAGCCCTCTACTGGAGGATAGACATTATGGATAATTCTGGAGGAGGAAGAGAAGGGGGAATTTAAGACAGATAAATTACTTATTTCTACATTAATTGCAGAGATAAATGTTAACAACCAAGGGTAAACAAACGAAAGTTTGAGAACAATGTCTCTATGCGGTGCAGAAGCGACTTTTGTCCGTGACTCAAATAGTTGCAATTGTTGCCATGAAGCCTCCTTTTTGCCTGCCGTAGAATGTTTGTGTTATTTCGGGGTTTCGTTTCTATCCATGCCAGATGTCGTACGGACAAGTGAATATGCCTGCTATGTGCAAAAACCTGCGCATACAAGAAGTAAGAAACTGCGTCACTTGTGCTGCCCCTGATTTTCATGTGTTCCATCTGATTTGATTGATTACGACGTTTAACGTGCGGTCGCTACAAAGGCGACGAGGCGCGCCGTAGTGGAGGACTACGGATTAATTTCAACCACCTGGGGATATTTACATGCGCCAAAATCTCGGACAGACGGACATTTTCGCTTTTCGCCTCCATCTGAAAAGCCGGGAAACGCACCCGTCTGTTTCATCTGCGGTGTACTGAGGTGAATTTTATTTAGGCCACAATTCGTAGCATCGCGTGCACGTAGCGCACATTTGCTTGTTCAGCAGAGCTGCTTCATTATCGACGTTGCAGCGCATTGAGTGTGCGCGAAAGAAAACCAACAACTAAGAGTGGTGCAAGCAGCAAGAAAGAAAACATAAAACAGCCCAATAGAGTGTAACAGCAGAGCGAGTCGCCTGGATGGCGGATCCGACGGCCGACGTGGCGTCCCGTTGCGCAAGGCATATCAGGGGAGAGAGAGAGGGAGGAGGTGGAGACCGGACGGGCACTTGTGATGGCAGCAGGAAAGGCCGGCGTCAACGCTATCGTCCTGCCCAACAGGGCCCAAGTGTTGCGTATCAGTTAAAGTAACGGTTGGCGAAAAGAGTTCTCCGGAGGATCCGCAAAAAGACAATTTACGAGACTCCAGTGCGAGGTAGCCGAAAACTCGGCAGAGAAACGAACAACCACGGCAAGCAAGGCGTTGGCGGGCCATCTCGTCTGAATGGCGTCCGTGGGGCGTTAGGCGCTTGGTTGAAGCGACGTCATGACGTTGTTCGCTTCGAAGCAGATCGATGGGGACGTCCGAGAGCGGGAGGCGTCTGGGGAAGAAGCCTGATGGAGGATCCAACCGCCACCGACGCATATACGGTCCGCGACCGCCTGCCGGTCTGTCCCCGCTACCCATTTTGTTCGTTCTTTTTACTCCTGCTCACTTTCCTCCAGTTAAGGTTCGAGAATACAACAAAATGCAGTGAGCGCCCCTTTCTTCCCCTCGCGTTCCCTCATTGGTCAGTGCTCTTCCCCTCTCTGCCCTTCGCTGGAGGAGGAGGGCCGAGAGCTGCGCCCGTAAGCACATGTACGCCACGCGTGCTGGGGCGGCCGGCTGTATTGATTTTTCATCGATCCAGGGCATCTTTCTCGCCCCTTCTCCAGGCCCAACCTCGTTCGGCGTGTGCTGGTGTGTCGTGTGGAACGATCTAGGTTAGCTCACGCGTTGTGCCGCATCTTCCCCCTTGTTCCGATAGCCCGAGTGGGAGTCTTCATTCGTAATTTCGCCATCCGTACCATTGTTTAGGCTTGTGTAGGGTTTTTCGCGGCTGCCTGCAGCCTTCTGAACTTTTCTACTTGTTCTGAGGGCGTGCACACGTTCCCGTCTGAGCTCTTTTCCCTTACTCGCCTCGCTTCATCCATCCATCCGGGCACTGATCGCCCCTGCACCTTCCTTTTGCTTGATCGGCCACTCCATGGCTGTCTGACGAATAGGACCCCGAAGGGTGCCGAGGGCATCACTGGACATTAGTTGCAGAAGCACTGCGCTGCTCAAGCGATCGAGGGTGATCGATAGGGCAAGCTGCATTACGCTGCTGCCTCGAGAGTCACTGAACGTTGATGATTTTCTAGTGATCAGCTGTATGATTCCTTCGTTCAGTGTAACAACAAAGAATGTGACCCATATCTGGGTCACATTCTGGGCATGGTTAAAAAAATTATGCACAAATTTAAATTCTCTGCAAATGTGTAAGCTTCGGGTCCAGCCCAAACCAAAAACCATTATTTTTAGCCCCAAGAATGCAATGTTTGGGTTTTGCGGTCTTAAGGCTAAGGCACACCGTAGGGGAGGGCTGCAGATTACTTTGCGCCATCTAAATCAAAGGGGCGAACAGCATTGAAGTGCCGAAACACGGTTGATCTTAGTTCTCGCCTCTAACAAAACAACTGTCGCCGCAGAACGGATCAAACCTGCTTCCACGGTCTCCGTGACAGTAACACAATGCCTTAGCTACTGGGCCGCTACGGACGGCCGTCATTAGTAATTGCTGCTCAGCTTTGTCTAGTCAGCGCGACACAACTTGGCCAGGTGAATACCGTTGCAGGAAACGGGCTCATTTTCGTGTCAATAAATATCCTCTTCACAAAGGCTTCTTTAGGGGCTCGTTGGTACAGTCTAGAATGGAATTCATATATATGCGTCTCATCACAACATGGTACGGAAATCAACTGTAATAGCTGCCATAAACTTGCAGAAGTGAGTTTTGAACCAGTTCTTACCTCTATAGATGGCGGAGGAAATATAGGCCCACATGGTATGCCGCTGTACAACAAAAGAATCCCCCCGTATTTGCATACATCCGGTGGCAAAATAAGCCGAGACACGCGAGCCCATGGATGTCTTGACACCATAAGTGCAACGCCAGATGTCGCGGCGATGCATTTTACCACGAGCTCGCGTGCCCCGGCTTATTTTGCTCCCGCGTGTACATGCCGAGTATATTCTGCCAGATTAAAATGGGATTCTGTTCATCATAGACGACTTCCAAGACTCGATGCAGCGGCTGAGAACATACGCCGGGATCCTGGCACATTACGGGCGTAACCTCTGCGCGTACCCATTGGCGCCCCACGAAGAAGAATCTGCGAGCCTAAGAAGAATGCAACCTAACACCTACCATCACACAAGTCGCCTTAATTTAATTTTCCCTACCCATTACTCATCGCTCAGCAACCATCGTCTTCAACCCGGCACCCTATATGGTACCTTGGTGGGAGGGCGCTCTAAAACCCAAAACCCGAGGCCTCACTTTAATGCCCAACCCCTCTGTCGGGCAGTGGAGGGCATCCCTGGTGAGTCCGGATCCCGACATCCTGTCCAACCGGAAGACGAGGAGGGGGCAGCCGAATCCAGGGTATCCCGGAATAAGTACGCCTTCCACAGGGTAAGCCCGTAACATCACTCCCTCACTGGTTTCAAAGAACAGCTGTTCAATTAACCAATCAATCTCAACGCATTTTAAGAGCAGAGCTGTTTAAGCTTTTGGTTCCACCGTCGAGAGCTTCCAGGAAACTCAGCCCACCCGAGCGTACGCGAGCATGCGCACCGTGAGGAGCACCCGGCACCCTTCCGACATGCGCGTGGGTTTGTGCCACGTGGGGAGCTCGCAAAGATACCAATAAAAAATACCGAGCGCACGTGAGCGTGCACCTTGTGCGGGGTGACCGGCGTCGGCCAGCTCGTCCTTCGAGAACACTCTGCCGAGCAGCATTCGTGGTGTGATCTCTTGCATGCTGCTCTCCTTGCCAGTTGAGTTACGTTCGCGCCTGAAGTAAGCAGCACAGACGCCGAGCTGGGGCTACAGATGCCGAGTTCGTGAAGCCGGTTGCCGCGGGTTCTAGAGCGTGGTCCACTTTGGGAGAGATCCGGGCCTGCTAGGAACGGATAACTTTCTGCGTCACGTTCGGAAATTCATGTGACGTGCAACAGCCGCGTCTGCGACGAAAGAAGTCTGGCCGCCAGCTCTGCTGTTCCCCCAGCCTTGCACCACTACTGCAAGCTGCGCCAATTTGCTTTTTGTAGGCAAAAAGGATGGGGCTTTATTTAGTGGGAATTAAAGAAGGTGAACGACGTCGCTTGATAACATGCTTATTCGCAGCAAATGCTCGACGGTAACGGGAAGCATTTGAAGTGCACATATTCATTCCCATTGGGGCTTGAGCAAGCGCTAACTGAGTAAAAACTAACCAATATGTATACTATGCATATAGAAGTAGAATATAAATTTGTTAAGACTGTGTTGGTGACGCATCTTGTAAAAAATTCATTCAGCGTGCCTGTTCTTAGCACGGAGATAGCAGCAGTGTATACAGTCAAGGTCGCCTTGGCTTGCACGTCCGCTCAACGGGCTCACGAAGGCAATGAGCGGAGCTATAATACAGCAGAGCCCGGTGCCGAGGGCTGTCATGCCTCGAGCGTTCCCGAAATAGCTGCTCGGAGGTCGTCGCTTGTCCCAGGCAGTGCGCGACGTTTTACACAGGCGTCGCCTCCTTGAAGCTGCGTGGAGAATGAAGACGAAGGATGGAAAACGCGGGGAAACACATCCGCCTGTCTCGCCTGTCTCCCGGCGTGTGGGATTCCTTTCTGTGCATGGCCTCGAAGTTGGACTCGGCTGTGTCTGCGTGCGGTGGGCCCAGCTTTGAAAGCGCCGCTAGAGCTCGAAATACGGGAAGGCCATGATACTGAGCATGATGCTGAAGCCATGAATACGCGCAGTGAGTGCGCAAGGTTTGCAAAACATGCGCGTAAAAACACTGAAATTTAGAACGCGAGATAACAAGCAGTGGGGCTGGCAGAGCGGAGCAGATGCACAGAGAAGCTACCGCTGTAGAAACCTCTTCCTCAATACCTGAGCACGAGCTAAATGCTGGTAACAAAATTGCCGGACTAGCTGTTGTATGAAACAAGCGACTTGATTCGTTGTGCTCAAAGCGACAATAGAAGTGGCTCTAACGACGTGATTCCCGCCCAGTAGGCGTTTGCTCCGCAAACGCATCCGGGCACTTGTATGGAGTTTGCGTGTAGCCCGCACCTTGAAAACAAGAGTATTCTGTTTCTTCACAGCAGGTTGCCGCACTCTTAAGGGGTCTTTACGCTTATTCTTCGTGGTGTGTCTCAGCCCCGGCCACGCTCATAGGTATCTCTAGTTAGCCGGGTCAATACTGCAGCCAAAACCCAACGGCACCTGCACTGACATCCCACACTGTGACGGACGAACGAACACAGCGCCCTCCTATAAAAGTATTTACAATTTTAACTTCTGTCAAGAGCCGTGCACTCCCTAACACGGGGTGAGGCAGTGCCGACACCACTAACTCTTGCCCCAACTCCCGACCCCTCCCTTGAGCAGTGGGAGGGTTCGAATGACCAGTTAAAACTCGGATTAACAATATCTGGTAGACCGGGCGAGAAGTCTGCCGAGACCCAGGGCTTCGTAAGAATAAGGAGGCCCCCACCTTACTTGTGATCAGCTAAATAGTTTTGACTGATCAAATAAATCAGTCTCTCTCTCTCTCTCTCTCTCTCTCGCTCTCTCTCTCTCTCGTTCTCTTTCTCCCTCTCTCTCTCCTGTCGCGCTTACACTACACGATCGTGAGCCAGTTTGTATAGCTCCTTTTCCCTTTTCCTACAGAAAATGCAGGATTTAGCCACTACCGTCGTGGGTAGAATCAGAACACTGATTTCCAAACTCTGTATCAGTAACGATCAGAACTCCACGTGCCAGTTAGTCAAGCCAGACCACCGGACGTGCGCTCCCAACGTGTGGCGACACCAATCCTCTGGAATCCTTATGAGTAAAATATTATGCTTTCACCGCACAACGCATCCCCCAATCGTATGGATAAGCGGTTTAAGTTCACAAGCAATCATTAACGAAAATAGGTATTGGAAATGCTTTGAAATGCATGAAATTGGCATCCACAGATGTGCGAACATCTTGTGCGGTTGATCACCATGTGTCGCCACGTAAGCCATGGAGAAGGGCTTGTTTGCAACCCGAATAAACGCCGAAACAAACATAACTTGGAGACATTGGGCGCAAATACTGAGCACGAGTGGTTAAAAAATGCAGCCACAAAGAATAACGGTGGATGCGCCCTCCCCGCTTTTTGAACACGACAGGTTCTTGACAACAGATCGTTTGGCCCCCCTTCGACCACCAGCCAGCGTCGTCAACCGCTACTCAAAGTACAATAGATACTACGTTTCATGGCATTGTACTCAATGTACTTTACTCATCTAGTACCGGTCGACGCCGTAAGATCTTAAACCGAAACATAAGGCTGAAGCTCTTGTGCTCAGATGGACACGTATACGATATTCACTGCTGTTATTGTACCAAAGTGACACACCCACAAGATGTCACCTACCCGCGGAGGTGTATTGGTAGGCAGGCGGTTTAAAAACGAGAATGTATGCTGCTGAAGTGCACGTTACCATGCACGCTATAGGGGCACGCACCATGCAATCATTGAATAAATAAATACATGACAACGCGAGCACCCGGAGTGTTGACCACAAGAAACTTGTGCGCGTACTCGGAATGAAGGAAGGGAAAGACGGTGCCGGAAAGACAGGGAGGTAAACCACTGCAGAGTCCGGTTGTCTATCCTAGATGCATTAGAAAGGAGAAAGGAGGTCAAAAGAGGAAGAAAGGGTACATAAAATAAAAGGGGAGGATAAGGAGCAAAAAAAATTGCAGTGACGATAACTACACGTCCTGATGTGAAATTTGGGCGCAGCATGAGCTGCTGTCTTCTCTGTCACGGCGCATATCTGCTGCGTCTCAGGAAGTGGACGCGTGATCGCGAACACACGGCGGCGATCGCTACTGTGCCGTTATATCGCAGCGTGTCACCGACGCCGGCTCCCATGTTGTTGAAAATCGTGTTTGAACCTTCCGCGCAAATGTCACGTGGTCCCAATGAGCTACGCACGGAGTAGTAGCGTCTGCCGAAAGTGTGAGTGGGAGGCAGTGAGACAGATGGCGCCATAGCCACGCGTGCCGCCCTCGCCCTGACAATTTCGCCTAGAAGCTCCGACCAGCGTCTTGTGCGGGCTCAGCGTGCTGCCCTCCCCCGCACCCTTTCGCCACATTTTCTTCCGCCATTTTCTTCCTGCCTTCGCTCGCTCGGTTATGACGCCGTCAGCCGTAACCGTGGCCGTTAGCCGCCGCCATTGCCGCCGCCAAACCCCAGTAGCGGCCGCCAGAGTGTGCACTAAAAAGAAGTAAAGTAAGTAGAGAGACAAAATCATGGACAAAACGAAGGCTTGGTATTCTCCGTCGTTCTTTACGCCACGCCAATAAGGACACTAAACTGATCGCATATACGTCCATTGTAAGATCAAAAGTTGAATATTCCGCAATAATTTGGGACCCTTATCAATCGTACTTGACCAAAAAGCTTGAATCATTGCAAAACAAGAGCGCTCGGTTCATATCAGGTCAGTACACACCTCATTCAAGCATTACACTGATAAAAAGTAACCTCGGCCTACAACTTCTGGAAACAAGGCGCAAAATTTCCCGGCTTATATTCTTCCATAAACTTTATCACAATCCTACTCATTTTACTATCTCAAGAATAAAACCCGCACAACACATATCTCTGCGTATCGACCACCCCAACAAAGTGCAGCCGGAATTTTCCCGTTCTGACCTACTCCGCTTTTCCTTTCTGCCTTCAACAATCAGTGACTGGAATGCCCTCCCAAAACATATTGCAGTCATCTCAAACCCTGAAAAATTTGCCGAAGAACTTACAAAATTGTTTTTGTGAGTGTAACAAAAAGATGGTAGTATGCGCCTGCGGTATATTGGTAGAACCTATGTAATCTTATTTTTGTGGTTAACTTTGTGTTGTTTGCTTGTTATTATGGGGGTCTGCTATTTTTTAACTGCACTGTATTTTGCACGCGGAGTTTTCTGTTCCATTGTAACATTTTGTTTAAATTCAATCTAAACAGATATTTACCATCTGTATTTTTTCTTGGCACATGAGTGTACCGTGTGCTTTTGTTATTCCCCCCCTATGTAATGCCAGGAAGGGCCTTTAGGGTAATAAAAATGAAAAAAAAATAAAAAAAATAAAAAAACAGGCAAACTTACAAGACCGGTGAATGACGTACAGTGCACGCTTGCAATGACCGTGCAGTTGTCCAGTGAAGCCCCCTTTAAAAACCGAAGTAAGGCTTTTGTAGTTTCCCATATGGGGGAGCTTTTTTCTGAATAAATGTTATCTCTCTTTCTCTCTCTCTCTCTTTCAGCGGGCAACTCTATATATGACACAAAATAGCCTGCGATGTAAACGGATGGTTCTCAAGGTTCTGGTGTACGGTTGAAAGGTGCTACCTTGCGTTGAAACCAGCCCCAAGTGGCACAAGAGGTGCTCAATTGTTTCATCATTGTCACACACATCCCAAACATGGATACTTCCATGCCGGATAGTGAAGGAGCAAACCTTTGTGAAGGTAACTCCTGCCACAGTGACACAGTAGGGTGACGTCAGAGCGCGGCATGCAAGTAGGCAGGTGGTGCTGCATATCAGGGTCGAGCGAAAGCTCTAAAACTACAGTTCTACAACGTTTTAGACTTCTAAAACGTGATTTTGCCTACACTGAATCCTGCATGCGGACTCTGAGGCACACACAATGAGAGCATGCCCGCAATGGAGTATAGGGGCAATGCTTATAGCATGAATGTATGCTATTTCCGCGATATTCTGTCGGGGCTGCAACCAAACCGCGCGATAAAACAGCGACAATAATTTTAACAGCGGAGCTGTTTACGCTTGAGCTTGGTCCGCTCACATTCGAAAAAAAAAGTGTTCGCAAAGAAAAAAACGCCAAGAAAAAATACCAGCGCACGTGAACGTGCGCCTCATGAGGAACGTTCGGCGCCGTCTAGGCGTGGGCGTGAACCTGCGCCAGGTGAGGAGCTGGCACAAAAATCAAGAAAGCAGTTCACGTGCGTCCGCGTGAAGTGCGGAGAAGAGGACACCTCGCGCTACAGACGCCGAGTTCGGGAAGCCGGTTTGCGCCGGTTATAGCGCGTGCTAAGGTGGTCCACATTAGGAGCCATGTGAAAGCCTGATGACGAAACTATCGCGGCCTGCCAGTCATGGAGAACTTTCAGCGGGAAGCTCGGAAGTCTATGTGAGGTGTAACAGCTGGGTCTCCGACGAAGGGAGAGGGGCCGCCAGCTCTGTTGTTTCTCCAGCCTTGCACCACAGAGTGCAAGCTGCGCCAATTTTTTTGCCATTGTTTAAGATGACGCACATCGGAGGCCTAACAGGCGGCAAATAAACTTTGAACCGTAGACCTCTTCCTGCGGCACGTTGCAGTCCAGAACGAAAGCGCCGTACGGTTGTGGCTGTCAGTGGCGTCGCGAATCGCTGACAGCGTCTAGGAAAGCTACACAGCCTCGCACGACAGGCGAAGTGAAGCCCACATGTGTTGTTCGGCTCGCCTTAATGACTGCACAACTCCCGCGGCCTCTTATCTCAAAGGACGTCCCGGTGCTCCTCTTTAACGACGCCGTGCACCAACTGGCTCCTTGGCCCCGCGCTTGGTTCCCTGCATTTGGCTCGAAATAAAGGCGCCGCCGACGAATGTCTCGCGACGCTCGTTGCTTCTTCCCCCCGCGGTGCATCTATTACCAGAGTACGACGGCAGTATAGAGAGGGAGCTCGGCAGCGGGAAGCCGATGCGCTCGCTTTGCTGGCAAATGACGGAGCGACGAGACCGCTTCGCGACGGTGAGCCCTTTGAAGGAAGGCGCTCGCAGTCTACGGAGATTGTGCCGCGTTTAGTAGCTGTTGCGAGAGACGCAGTGTCCAGAGAATCACTTGTGAAAGGTTTAAAATAGAGCCGAATGTCTCGGGGCTGTCTTTTCTTTACAAAGTAGCTTTCGTTTTAGAAAGTAGCTTTCGATCTTCCGTACTAAAGGTTTCACATGTACATGTTCGATGTTTTCACTCTATGCAAAGTTTGGGCGAATCAAATGCTTGCTCTCTTTTGTGTGTTTACACCCTCCTACGTAAAAAAAAAGGAAACAGTTTACCAAGGAGCTTTAGAAAAAGGCGTAATCCCCTTGGACGCGAAAGATGTATTGAGAACACACACAAGGAGGGAAAGCCAATTACGTACGATACAGAAGCCATCAATAAGAAACAAAAAATAAAAATACCTTAATTGGAGGTCTGTCATTACACAAACCACAATGTTCAGTAACTGTTTTCCTTTTTTTTCTGTGCACTAGCGTGCCCTGTGTCATAACCCTGTTTCATTCACGAGAATATTCTGCGGTGCAACCCGCCGCCAATATAGTTTCAAGTTTATATCAAGATTATTGGCTCAATAAAATTTCATCGCCTTCTGCGGCTGCCCAGAACACAAGCCCACAAAACACCCAACCTGATGCAGCAGTAACTTGAAAGCAGAAGAAACTGCGTTTCACGCTCAAAAAACAAGCCCCCGCCCCCCCCCCCCCCCCCCCCCCCCCCACACACACACACACACTTCGTAATTATGAATGCATAGAGATCTGCCCTAAAAACTCCGGCAGGGCAGCTGTCTAATTAGAGCGAGCTGAGGGTACCCGCCAAATCAGCGAAGGCAGAAGACGCTTATCTCATTTCGCGGTCTAAATGGGACGACGATGGGTGGCCCCCCTCCGCGATAACGGTAATTGCGCTGCAGCACAGGAAAAGACGGTGGCAGAGGATGCTTAAACGGCCTCTAATCTGGTCGACATCGCCGAGCTCGCCTGAAGACTGTTCTGTGTGCGACTTTATCCCTAATTTCGCTCTGAATTTTGATGCCACTCGATTTCTCCGTACTGAAAGGACTTTGTGGTTTTTATACAGTTAAGGCGGTACGATTTAAGGCAGACTGTTCTACACTGCGTTGTTGGCAGTAAAAACTGATTCCCCTAATGGCGGCCCCGAGAGAAATGTGCTTCAATACCGTCAAGCCTCCACGTTCGTAAGTGAAAGACTGGCAGATTTTATCACGCCTGTCTAGAGCGATAGACTCGATTGTGTCTTCCGGCTCGTGACCCAAGGTCCCAGGTCCCGACCAAGGGTGACGGGATGTGTTGAACCCTGTTTTTGTAGGGCGCTGAAGTCAACATGGCTTGAATCGAAGTGTGGGGCTTCAGTGAAAGCCCGCTTGCAGTGTATCCGATTTCTCTCTCTCTCTCTCTCTCTCTCTCTCTCTCTCTCTCTCTCTCTCTCTCTCTCTCTCTCTCTCTCTCTCTCTCTCTCTTCTCTCTTCTCTCTCTCTCTCCATTAAAGCTAATCCTCATGACAATGAAACATTGTCAGCCCACACCCCCGCTTTCGGAGTTTCCCTAATTGCGCGGTACTTGCAACGGGTGCGAGTTTTAATTGGCGAAAGTTAAAGGGACGGAAAACCGATCTTTGTCGCGTATATGTTCTCTAGGTCATAGTAAAGCCAGCGTTTTATATAGCCTGCTAACCACAAGCAATTTATAAACATATTCACCGAAATAATTTTAATTTGGCAGCAAACTTTTCTTAAATCGGAAGGCTGGTGGTGCGTACTGTCGAATCTTGACACTGCAGTATGTGACCCCGTCACGTGACCTGCAACCCTTGCTTCTACTGTAACTGCTGAGACATTTATTCACTTATCGAAAATCTTTTACCCCAAGTATTTGTATAAGTTTAAATTGTATATGTACTTTTAAACACCATTTTGAAAAGTCTTAAGACGCGCCGCCCGTCGCCGCTGGGTTGCTCTCAGTGTGGCTAACGGAGCCTCCATGCCCAGAATCAACGTCAGCGTTCAGCAAACAGACCCAGTGAAGGAGCTTTGCCGATTCTGCCTGAGTAAGGGGAGTTTCTTCTGCCGAAGTATTCGATTTCAGTTTTCAAATACGCCAACGGCAGCTTTTTTAAAAAAGAAAACAGACACGCTCGCGGAGAATTCAACTTCCTACCCCCCCCAACGTGAAGCCAGATTCTACCTATCGTCCATCCCAGCAATGGCGCCTTCGAGAAAAATAGACTGGTGAATTAAAAAAAGCACAACAAAGCCTGCGATTCACACTTTTTTAGCCGGGGAAAAGTTCTTAAATATCGCTTTCCATTTCGCATACAGGCAAAGGTATGTTGCCGAGCTACTCTATGTCATGGTTGCCAGCATTATTTTTGGGCGGGAGACATACGACTCGTAGATCTAAAAATATCGATTTTCAAAGTTCTAGGGCGCTATCAGCAAAACCGTTTCTCGTCAAGGTGCTTTAAGTGATGTCCTTTCAGTTGGGAAGAGAATATATACTCGACAAAAATCGGTTGTCTGTCGCTTTAAGGACTATTTGCCGCCGCCAAGGAGACTGTTCCTGTATCTGTAGCTTCCTGGATGTGGACGGGAGGGAGATCACTCGTCGAATGGAGCAACGCCACGGGCCACGTTCAGGTCGATGGTTTAGAAAGAGTGAAATCATGCTGTCTCGCTGCCCGCACATCCCAGGAGACCCTGAATCCTGAAAACAGCCCGCGTTTCGGTATTTCGGGAAAATAATCGCTGGCGCGAACATGAGGCGCCACACCAGAATACAACGCGCCTCACACATGGAAGCTGAACGCTAAATGGCTTCGACAACACCGTACGACATAAGACGTCGCCGGACAAGTGACGCGGAGGCTTCGTGCTGTTGAAGCACCCGCTCAGAGCCTTGCTCGCGTGTAGCGATAAGCCGTTGTTTCCAAAACAGCACACGAAAAGAACCCGGCTGGCTGACCACGTTTTACGGCGTTATAACTTGGCTTATAATCTGTGTTTGCTTGACTTGTAACGGTTCTTCTAAAACATCTTCACTGTGATTTTGACAAAATAACCCCTTACCCGTTCATTGATATGTCGATATTAGTGCAATAATGTTGCCCGATGATCGGATTTCGGAGTTTTTTGTTACGTTCCTCGGAGGGGGCAACATGAGATTCGTGCATTTTCTGTTTTGGCATCCGCGGTCCTGTTTAAAATTTAAGATTTAGAATTTTGAGAGTTTTAAACAAAGTCGTGTGAATAAAAACTGCGTTAGGTTGCACTTCCAGGACAGGCACTGCACGCAGAGAAAGGTGCACAACCCCACACATTTAGAGCACAGGAACAGTGTGGGATTTCATACAGCCGCTGCCCTTTTAATTAATTCTATTAGTGAGCCACTAGAAATTCTGCGCACACAACTCAAATGAAGGAGTTCTTCTTCAACTATTCATACATTGAAAGTGTCGACGCGAATCTTTGGACTCTAAAATTGGGAGGTTTTACGCGCCGAAGCTACCTCTGCGCTGGGAGGCGTGCCGTAGGGGAGGGCTCCGGATTAATTTTGGCAACCTGCAGATCAATAACGTGCACATAAATCTCTGAACACCGGCGTTTTCGCTTTTTGCTTCGATAAAAAAAGGACCCACCGTGGCCGGGATGGAATCTGCGACCGACTAGGCAAACCCAAAAACAAATTGCGGTGACAAACGCTGTCAGCTCACACTCAAGAGTCGTGCAATTGTTCCATCTAACCAACTTTGGGCCAATGCAGCAGCAGGTCGGAATTACGAGCTGTGTTCTAGACAAGTGGGATGGCGTATTTACAAATACCCACATGTCGACACGGCACTGCAGTGGAGCCGTTGTGTGTGGTTAACTGCAGGGTGCCAGCTCTGAAAATAACTCGCACAGTGCAGACAAGTCTCTATATAACCACACGTTGTCAAGTGTTATGCTTGAAATCCGCAATATGAATATGTAACGGGAAGTTACGATTTGGACGACGTATTCAACTGTGGAATCTCCAGCTTTTACGAATTGAAACTTGACTATTAAGGTGGTGGTGACTTTAAATGAAGCTGCTTTTTGTTTGTACGCCGCCCTTTACTCTCCGTTTCAGTGCCTTAGCCGGGGCGAAAATGCTGATTACATCGTCCATAAACTATGCGCCTCATACACATTAAATACCTTCTTATCGCTCTGCTCACTTTCACGTGCCCTACCCTGTGAGTTTGTTCTAGCATTGTGGAGATAAGCATTTGTTTGGGACAGATGTAATTTCATTTTCGCCTTTGTAAATATTAAATGCACACACAAAAGAACAGATCGGAAGGACCAACCACGTTATGCTGTTTACAGGTGCCCCCTGTATTTGCCGGGCCTAACAGATGGAACTTCACTCCAAAGTGTCTCGAAGTCATTAAATAACGGCGCAGCGCGTTTAAAGTTTCCCAGCATAATGATGGATGGCATTGGTGTGCTTGCCTTCATGCTTAAGGGACTTCTTTGGTAGGGTTGGCCTGTGTTGGTCATCGGGATGACTTGCGGCGTTCAGCGTGTTAGTATATCCCAGGGATCACGGACGTGCCATGGACACTCGCTGTGGCAACGCCAGTGGTCTGTGTCCTGACTAAACGCATGCTAAAGAGTAGTTGAATCATGGAAGCATAAAAAGGCAGTACGGATTCAAAACATTCAAATCTAACGTCCACTCTTAATATTTATACTTTATTACAGGCAAGAGATTAGTAATAAAGGCGGGATGAAAGCGTTCTTTCTAGTGTCTTACACTGCTGCCCATATCATTATAAGCGTGTAGCTGAAGCCAATGTTTCGCGAATTCCCCAAAACACATGACCTCTTCTGTTTAGATAGCTCATGCTTTCGTAAACATTTCCGGGAATCCCTAAGCAACTGACACATAATATATCTCACTGTTAATTGGTGTGTACTACAATGTATTTATATGATTTCGAAGTGACACGAAAGTTTTCGGGTATTTTTTTCATTTAGGTTGGTTTTTGATGCTGTCAGGTGAATTACCCGCCGTGGTGGTTCAGTTGTGGCTAAGGCGTTGTGCCGCTGAGCCTAAGGACGCGGGCTCGATTCCCAGCCGCGGCGAGCATTTTCGGGTGGAGGCGAAAAGGGAAAACGTCTAAGTATTCGAGATTTCAGTGCACGCTAAAGATCCCCAGGTGGTCCAAATTTCTCCGAAGCCCTCCACTATTGCGCGTCTCATCGTCTGTATAGCGTAAGCGCGTTAGACTTCATAATCAAATGAAATCAGGTAAATTAACTGAGCCACAGATTGCCGACCCCACCAATAGTGACCACCCGGGAGGTCGGAAAGTTAGTTACAAAGCTCGAACGGCAATAGTTATACAACCTCATGAGATATATTAAGCCGAAGCTTTCTATGCGTCACTGATGGCGACAGTCCCGTCGCCAAAACACACTGCTGGAAAGCCAACTCTACACAATGGGTTTTGCAAAAAGATGATGAGCGAACGCACATCAAGCGCTTTAACTCTTCCCGTGGTCGGAATTGAACAGGGGTCCCTCGAGTTAGAAGGTGACGTCTACCCGATTGCGTCATTCGGACGCGGTTGAAGAAGTTTAGGTTTTGGAGCAGAGTGGAGAGCCGGGCTAGTTGAAAATGGTTCATGACTGGAACTGCGCAGAAAAAAACTGCACCAGGGTTGTGCGTTGTGTGTGTTCTCTTCCCTGGTCCAGTTGTTTGTGTGCAGTTCCAGTCGTGATAGGTTTCGGACTTTGACTTTGACTCATGGTTGTATGGGAGAAAGCTTCGCGTGCTAACCATATTCTCTTCAGAAAGGGCATTTGATTTTTCGAGCTTTTAAAGCTTTCTAAAATTTTTGCACCATATTATCATGAGGAACAAATTTTGTATTTGGTTATTTGTTCACAATGTGTCAACGCATTGGGAAATGACCACCGTCCGCAACTTGCTGCTTACTTGGTTGCACAAACATCCTTGCCGTAACCCGTAATGAATATGTAATGTAGAACTGTGTTAAAACACGAAGCGGATGTATTTAAGCACAACTGCGACTTTGCTATTGGTTACAGAGTTACCAGCCATGCTCACTGAATTTTGCTTTTTTTCGTCGTAAAATACTTACTTTTAAACAAAAAATGCGATGAAATTCAAAATAATAAGCCAACTGTGTTTGATGGACAACATTAAAAAGTGTTTTTAAGGATAATTCTTTAAATGATATCATTCTGACTCCTAATTTTTACCAGTTAGGAATACAGTTGTGCTAGAGGCCCGCAGCAGTCACGAAAACCTAAATATCTGACCCCTAGCGTTCTCCAGCGGAAAAATAATGGCACACATAAAATAACAAAAAGTAAGCACCGAGATGAACTAATTCTCCGCTCTCAAGCTGGGAAGATAACCTGAAAGTTGCGCATTCGGTCACATGGTATGCGCCGCAGAAAGACAAAGAAAACTGGGACCAGTGCGCGAGGAATGTCCACTAACATTCCTTGCCCAGAAGGCACGCAGCATGGCTTGGCAAAGTGCGTCTGCAATTCGCTAACAACGCTGAGCGCCCGTCACCGACACCATTTGTACGGCACATTACTCTCTTCACCACAACCAGACTGAGGTTGACCCGTACCGCTGAATATTTTTTTTCCAAAACCAACAAGGATCGAGCATGTGGTCTCGTAGAGAGACAGTGCGCGAAGCTTTTCAATACAACCGTAAAGAAATAAGAGCGAAAAAAGAACTCAAGAGGGCAGTGAATCACAAGGAACATTTGGCGGGTGCTGGGCTCTTCTTTTGCTAACGCCTTCGTGAATGCTGGCGCTTCAAAGCATCCAAGCGACTTTCCTCACTTGAAAAAATAAATAAATTTGAGCTTTGTCGGTCGGCAGTCCGCATTCTCGCTCTGAAAAGCAAAGGTGAGGAAAAAAAAGTGATGAATGAGCGTAAAGAAAAAGAAAGATAAGAACACAGCGAAGAAAGCGCAACGGGAGAGCAATTAGGAGTCGGGGTGATAGAGCTCTAACCGTCCATCCGGCCTCGAGAAGTTTTGCTTCTTTTCCTCGAGGGTGATGAGATGGTTAACTTCGGGATGTGAACTTAGCGCCCAGCGGAGAAAGCTCGCAGCATACTTAAGGCTACATCCTTTCTTTACCCGCGCTTTTTGCCCACCGCGGCTCGACTGCAAGCCCCCAGGGGAAACGTGCAGTCACAAAAAGCATACGTGGCAGGAACAAAAGAAGGGCGCGAAGGCTGAAAGAAGAAGTGTTCTCAACAAGTAAAGCGCAACGTGGCAAGCGAAGGCAAAGGGGCAGGGCGTTAACGGTGCAGGCTCAGCGGCCTCGCTCGCTCACTCTCGGCAGCGAAGAAGTTCCCGAGATTAACGAGCTGGCTAGGAATGTCGACCACTCGAGCAACGCCACAAAGGAAGTCAGCGCAACTGCTACAGCGCGCGCCATTACCGCTTACTCTGCACGAAGAGGACGAACGTTTAAAGTAGAAGGAATAAAAACCGAGCTCATGAGAAAAGCTGGTGTCCGCTTTGTCGTGTACGAACCCTCGTATTTTGGGGGACAGAGCTCTCTATTGTTTGCAAGAACACGTTAAATACGGACTTCGTTTTTGTTTCTATTTCCATCAAGCTACTCTTTCCTGCTACTTTGACAATCAGAAGCCGTCAGTTGCTCCGACATTAGAATAGATTCTGTTTGCCGCCACCAGGAATGAGTTCCCTGTTCACAAACCTACCGTAATAGCAATCTGGCAAGCCAGTTTACTGTAACTTTACCAGATCAATACATATTCGGCACGCGGCCATGAATCATCTTCATCAGGAACATATTATGTGCTGTGGTAACCATAGGACACAACCAACCTCTCATTTTCGCAAGTAGCATGCAAGCTCTACTGTGAAAGCACATGCGTGAAATAGCTTTAAGGTTTAAAATAAAGCCCGTGATTTCAAGACTGTGAATATGTAAGACAAATTGAAACTTGTTGGCAATTACCAGAAACAATAAATAACCCTTTATGAATGATCTAACATAGCGCAGTTTGTTGTCAATGGTCTTAAGGTGAAAACATCACCCGGGGGACGAGGAGGAAAATCTTTTAACCCAGAGAATGACCCGCAAAACGGACTGAACGAGAGTGGCTCCATCTTCGCGGGATTCCATATGCTGCCTTCGCCACCTGGCCTCTGGTAAACCACCCGGAAATGCAGTACGTGTCATCTCAGCTATCAACGTAACATGCCCTGTCACTAACTAACGGCGAAAACGCTGCCGCTAAAGTCGGCTGCCGCCAAGCTTGTGTTATTAGGTACCAAGTTCCCCCCTTTCACACACACACGCACGCACACGCACACGCACACGCACACGCGCACGCGCACAGACACACACGCACACACACACACACACACACACGCGCGCGCGCGCACGCGCAACCACCCACACGCGCGCGCGCGCGCGCAAACACTTACACGCACGCACGCACACGTACACGCACACAAAAACACAAACACACACACACACACAACACATACACACAAATGCAGAAAGGAATTTGATAAGGAATTTTTAGGAAGACTACCCTTCAGAGAACCCAAAGCGAGCACCATAATGGAGGTGGAGTTAAGGGTGTTACTTTAATTCTGAGGGAAAATGTTTCGCTGGAGTCTACGTCATGCCTCACCGCGCAGCTCGTGCAGCTTGGTCCTTTACGATATCCTCCCAAATAGTTGTCAGTTTCACCGCAATGACCCATCGGTTTATAAAACTGCTTACTCAGTTTTTCTTGGCAAAATTGAAGTGCGTCATTTGGGGGTGCCGTTGCGCCATGCTGCACTCGAAGATGCAGCTTTAAATTTCATATTCTCTACCAATACAAGAGCTACATTTATGCTGTCGAAGGTAAAGACGATTTAAAATCATTAATGTAAAGTGTTTGTTTGTTTCTGCATCCGAACTACGGCATCCAAACCTGCGAGGCTTTTGTGGCCGAAGTAAAAATCTAACACCTTAGGTCAACCGAACATGTAAGCGACAATATTCCGAATGCTAGCACGCAAAGCAGGTTCATATGATAAATCCGTATAATAGTTTTTAAACTTTGCATTTTCTGTTTTGGCAATTTATTACATTATAGTTATGGGTAATTCTTGTGACGGTGTAAATATTTGTTTTTAATATGCATTTGGCATCGTTGGACGTTTTGTCAAGCCAGCCGGTCTGAATACGAATGGCCTGAGGATGACACCGTGATGGCTACAGTTACATTAGACTGATAAAAAAAATCTAACAAAAATGCCCAATGTGAACGTTTGACAGTATGCAGCATACGTATGTGGTTGTTTAGTCCTAATTGACAACCGGAGAACTCTGAGCGGAAAGAACTCGGATGAAGTTCATTAGCCATGTTTCGCCGACCTACCAAACTCGCAGAATAGAAATCGACATTAGGCTGACATTGCTGTGTCCAACACCTAAAAAAAATTTCGACGCGACAAAAAACTTTAGACGTTCACCTTGCAGCTAGACGAAATAAGTAACTGAAGCATCTAAGAGACACTTATGTCAACACTTCATGGCCCACGTGACAAGGCTCAGTGGGTGTTGCAAAAAGAGAAAAGTCATTTGTTAGCCAAGCCAGAGACGCGGCTGAGTAATGATCTTTCTGCTGATGTACGCAGCTAACTTCGGCTCCAGAGGTTTTGCTCGGAGTGATATTCAAAACTCTGAACAAAACAAAACTTGCGCTAGCTACTTCCGCACTTCTGCACCTCAAAATGGCGCTACCTTCTTTTTTTTTTATGTAGAGGTTCCTTCACAAACCTTCGCACGCGCACTTGCGACGCTCCGGCCAGTTTGCGCGGAAGACCCCGGAAATGAGTGGGGTCGACCCTGCAAGAGTGAGACAGAGAGCCCTCTTCCTCTTTCTGCGGGAAGACACGTGGTGCTTGGAAGCCCTGGGTGTTTGTGTTTTGTCACTATTTCTCGCCGCACCGCGCAGCCCCCGTCCCTTCCGTCCGAAGTTCTGTGCAAGGCAGACAAGCAAGCGCTGTCGTCAGTTCTGCCCGAACAAGCGCCGCGCGTGCGTCGGGTATACATCGCGTGCGATCCCATGGGCTTCCAGCCATCCGGCGATGATTGCTGAACGAATGACGTCCTAGTATACCCGATGACGTTGCTGATGTGACGCGGAATGACAGTGACTACCATGGGATGACCGAACATGGACAATCTCCCACGTGGGGGAATGCGCGAGATGGCACATTGCGCCGTAGGAAAAGAGGCACTGAAGAGGAGAAAGAAAAGATCGGTCGTGGAATTCTGCTCCCCGTCGGACGCCCGGTCCGAGGGACGAGAACGCTGCGGCAGTCGACCGGACTGCGAGTGTTACGCCACTGCCATTCACAAAGTACAGCCTGCGGGAATGGAGCAACAATTTAGTCCCCCATCTCTGCACGTCGTATGCGGCTGCGGCACCGTCGCTGTCACCGGCTGCTGCTGTTCCGCCGCAGTTTTGCTGCTTGCTCGCGGTCGCCGCTGACGTCACCCACCAAGTCTATGCCCTTCGACAGCGGTTCTTGTGTTGCACCTCCTTCGTCTTTGTGTGAGTTCGCGCTGGTTTGATCCAAGAGACTGTGAGACTGCCATTTTTAAACCCTTTCTTGAATTTCGTGTGGCACGAGCCATTTTGACGCATTTCTACCGTGGTCCGTCTCACCCGGACATCTCGGGACCATGAAGGTCCATATATCCGGCCGATAACATCACAGTGACATATTTTCTCCCCTCCTGTCCGTTTTATTACGTTGTCGAAGCTGCAGTTCTGGAGAAGTATAGTACTAGCAGTAATGTTGTCAAAATAATAGCAATGCTTAACCACTTCCAACAAAATTTACGGATGTTGCCTTGATGCGTCGAAGTTATTGCTTTATAACTGTAACCTGTGGCTTCAGTAATGTGTACTAGCAATGTTTCAGCACGATGTAAAGTTAAACGAGATGGTTTAGTGTCCTAACGGAAGCAGAGGTAGCGGTCACAGTACATAGTGGTAGCACCAATAGTGAGGCCTGACCACCACAGGACATTTTTAATTAAGTAGTGTCCCTGCTGGCGTTCGTGAGAGGCAACGGCCAAGCCGAAAGCTTCACTGCGTGAAATGTTAAAACCTTTCGTAAAAAAACGGCAAAAGAGGTCGCGTGAACCATGAGCAAATGTATACCTTTAGCACTTGCGTAAAGAAAAGAAACGAAAATTCATCGGGCCACCTAAGTATGCTCACGTGGTTCGGAGGTGCACGAATTATGGCTGCCAGTTGTCGTGCTAACCAGACGTTAAAGTTCTTCACAAAGAAAAACTAAGGGTACATGGTCAAAAGGTAGATGAGTACCTCACTGTACCAGTTCCCTGGCTGTTAAAATCAGTTCCCTGTACAGACATCAGCAGAAGCACAAAGTTACAAGATGCCAAAAGAAAAATTCATTACAATTCGTAACCGACCATACAAGGCATAAATTTAGACACGCTTGCACCACCTTGCACAAAGGTGTGAACATGACCCAATATATCATCACACAACAACAGTTTTAACAGATATGATACTTACTAAGCCCAGAAAATCCCACGGGAAATTAGTTGTAAAAAACCTACATATAAAAAAAGGCTGCCAATAGCCATATATAGGATGCAAATTGCTACATCGTGATCACGCCTCTATCTCCACTTTGGTTTCTTGGTCTTTCCACGCGAATTACTATTACAGGCAGGCGGGCGGAACTTGGCGCCACGGCTTCTTGGCGGGACCTGTTTTACTCTCATGCCGTCACGCTCCCTTGTAAGCGGTGTGACCTGCCAATCGCTGACACCAGGCTGTCTTGTTCGGCCTATGGTAACGTGCTCATGTAGCTTGATGGTAACGCTCTTCGCTCCTACTCTGGAGACCAGGGGTCAATTCAACTGTATTTTCTGTTTGTTCTTTGCAGCGGCGGCAATTTTCTGTAGGGGACAACAACGATAACAACACCGGTTGATTAGAATCCAACCTTCTTTTAGTACCGTATTGCGACTTCAAATATGGAGTTCTAGCTGTCCTTAAGAAATTTGCGGGCAAAAGTGTACCTGTGGAGGAGGTTACAAACTAGGCCATGCAGTGCCTGCACAGCCCTGCCAAATGTGCAGCCCGCACGGCGCTGCACGGAACCAGTACACATGGTTGTGGGGTGTGTGGCCGCCTTCTTTCTGCTCCCCCTTCCGCCGATATTGCGGCTGTTTCCTTGCTCTTTGCTTCCCGTTTTGAATGGGGCCACAGAGGGCACCAGATGTGGTGTGAACAGCGCTACGCGGAAGGAAGCCGCTGTCTTTCCGCGGAAGCCAAGTGCTGCTACGTCGCCGCATCTCCCGCACGGGATTTTCGACGGCGTGCAGTCTTGGCGTGAATAATTAAAGACCGTCGAGATCACGCAAACCAAAATGTACCACGTAAACAAATTTGTTGCGGTGGTTGTATTGTCGGCAACCCCCACCCCCTCCGCATAAAAAATCTATCAAGAATTTTCAAACCGCAGAAAACATAGGCTCAGTATAATAAATATATATCACGTTAAATACACCCGTTCGCCCACGCCTTATTGATACTACATCCGGTTAAATACTGGACAAGGGGGATGAAGTGAAGAGATGTGGAACCCTTATACGCTGGTCAGCTTCTCATATGCGAACATAAGCCGCATGCCGCTGCTGAAATATTGCAGACTCCAGTCAGTACTGTTGCACAATGATTACTGCAGTCCCCGTCCCTGCTACTTGGAGAGAAAAGTTTTGCGTATTTATTTATTTATTTATTTATTTATTTATTATTTATTTATTTATTATTTATTTATTTACTGTACGACAGACGCTGCTTTCTCTGTGGGAGTTCGCGCGCTCCTCAGGCGTCAACCGCCGAATGTAAGCTTTAAACTCTCCCCCCGCCACCTTCCTTTCTTCCCCATGCTGACCGATGCGTCCACCTTCTGTAATAAAGTTTATTTATTTGTTTATTTATTTATTTTATTTATTTATTATTTATTTATTTTATACCTCCAAGGCCTCCGGAGGGTTATAACATGAGTGATAGGTATCTACAACAGCAGCTTGGGAGCAATAAAGATAAAAGGAGGTTAAATGTAGATAAATATTTTCTGATGGCGCTCTTGAAGTTGACATTCTTGGTAATAGTGACAATGCAGACGGGACGTCCAGCCATGTGCAGTGAAGATAATGAATGAACGTTGAAAATTTGGGGTCAGGGCACGGGACAGATCAGCTGCATCGGGGTGAGAATAGGGTGAGAATTGTCCAGAAAATTTACGTGGAAGTAACGCTGCTGTTCTGAAGAACTTTTTTTCTATTGCACAGACAATGGATACGAAAAGTGCACAAAAATGTACGCCGTCGATCCGCAGACACGGAGCGACAGAAGAACAACGACCCTAGATCACGTGCGGAGGTGACGCCAGCCGTACGTCGGCTGCAGTGGAGCTGCCTTCGCGTCGCTGCCGACCTCGTTGGTTATGTGAAGTCGAAGAGGTGGTAGACGCGCCCGTGGCAGGGCATCTTGACGCTTCCTGCCACCGTATGTGTACGTTGGAACATGGAGTCCGCGGCGAGTGCAGAGCCGAAGAGGGAAGAAAAAAGATGTAATGGAAATAACGGCGGCAAAATGTTGATACTGGCGGACACAAAAGGAGTGGCAGGCAGCCAATGCGCAGCCAAAGTGGAAAATGTGACCATTGAGAAGGTTAACACTCGAAGCACGGTTAGGGCGGCAGTGCGCGAGACGGCAACACGGCGTATCTCGCATGTACGTGCGAGAAATGCCGTGTCTCTTCTTCGTGAAATCTTCGTGCATTTTTAAAGAAACACCGAGATATCTGTGATTATTTCTAAAGGAAACTTCACACACTTTTCAAAATGGGTGTTCAGCAATGAAAACTAAATTCAGGCTTGGTTATTTTCTTTTCGGTATTGCTCATCCCATATCAGTTTGACTAAAAGCGACCTTTTCTCTTTCTCGTTTTTTTCTCTCTGCCTGCCTGCGATCTCGCTATGTTATGAGCGATCCTTCTTGGCCGTTTCTACCACTCAAATGTGCTATGTGCACGGGGCGGACTTTGCTTCATTTGAGGGCTTTGAAAAAATTGTAACTGTTAAAATGGCCCATTATGTTTTTCTTTCTTCACCAGTTTAGTGTGCTGATGTTCCTCCCGTCGGCCCAACGCCACGCAATCTGTGTGCTTCCCGTATCACGGCGAATTCTCTGGCAGCTAATATCTAAAAAAAATATTCCTTTTCCGTCCATTACGTAACTAGAACTCAATGGTGAGGGGTCGTTACATTTCGTAGTATAGATACAAGAAGTAATCTCTCACACAACGTACCCACATCTGACTATGACAGGAGCAGCGGAAAACAGAAAGGCTTCGAGTGGCGCCAGTTCCCCCGGCGCCCTCCCTATATATTTCTGCCGGTAGCCGAGACATTCGGTCCGAAGATATCCGCCCTGGATGGCACGTTGAGTGACGGCCGTGCGCCCTGCCTCCGGGGCAGGCGTGTCGGCACGGCACATTCCCAGATCACTTCTAGCAGCCCGGCCGCGCTTCTTCTCCCCGCGTCCTCCTCGGCAACATAAACAAAGAGAAACTGTATCCCCGCACGCCCCCTTCCACTTTCCTACACAGACGTGGGTATTGCGAACACGCCTTGCGTCGGCTGGCTGCCAGAAGTCAACGGGAAGCCAAGCACGCCAAAACGACACCGTCCCTCTTATAGTCGTGGGTTCCGATGTTCTTATGTGCTGCGACACCACGCCGAGGCGGGCGCTGTTTGAGTAGCGTCGTAGGTGGCGTGGCTTCCACGCTGTCAGCGAGTGCCGTGCTGCGCATTCTTTTTTTATGGAACGCAGGGTCAGAAGCCAAGTTAGTCCAATACGAACGCAGAAACCAACCACGAGTAATATCAGAACAATACTTCTGTGCGGGAGGCTGCAGTGGTGCGCGACCACTTTCTTGGGCAAGGGGACGGGGACTAAGCTAAATTATTACCGCGTGAGCAATGGATGCTCACGATGGAGCTATGGATGGAGCAAGTAAAAATTGTGTGACGCGGGTGCAGGGCCCAGTAGACGGGAAAATAGACCGGAATGGGACTGCCGGTGATGATATTCCAATACTGCACCATGGTGGACAACAAAAGGAGTGACAGGCAGCGAATGCCGCTTCCAGAGAGCGCGAACATGAACTGATGGAACTTATGGAACTGATTAAAACCAACTTTTTGGCGAGTTGGTACTCCATTTCTAACATTAGCAAACGACTGAGACGCACGGCATGCTGGCATGGTCTGCGGTGGGCTTGGGAGGAACGCCGTGTTGCGAGCTAGTAAAACCAGAGCAAAAGGGGCCAATAGGGATCGTCAAGTTTGCGAGGGAGAGGGATGAGATATTCACGCATGTTTAAAAACCCAACAAGGAATCTCCCGTTATTTTTTCTCCTTTACGGTAAAGGATGTAATCATGTGTATGAATGTACCGGATAATGCTTCAGTCGTTGTAGTGCTGCAATGGCGAGATTTATGTAACGACCCGCCACTTCTTTTTGTGGCGACGGGTTATCAGTTGTGGAGCAACTGACGAGACGAATGCTTCTGCGTTGGTATTCGCACCAAGCTGTTTCCGTGTGAGCCCTTTTCACAGAGTATTACTTTTCGTTCCACAGATCGTTTAGTTTGTACCGCATGCAAAATCAACAATTTCTCTCTCTAGGGTATGGGCATGCGTATCAGCTTTCGTCGTAGTCCACATTGTGCTTTCGTTGCGCCACAGCCAATTAGTGAAACGTGGGCGTGTGATGCGCTGTTCCCGGCTATATATAAAACCGGGAGACTCAGACGACAGGATCGGCGCACGAAGGTGTCAACTCGTCGGGCTCCCACTAGCCTCCAGTATCCTGTCGCAGCAGCGGGACCGAGCCCCCTCCGTGTCCGTGTTCGGTGTATACCGGCTCCTGCTCGTTCCACACGCAACGGCCCGAAGCGTGGAGGCAGCTGACAGGCGGCCGTTCCGCTGCTGACACGTCCCCTGGTTCTCGGGTGCCATGCGGGTTCAACATGCCCCTTCCTTTCCGCGATGCCCACGTTCTCTTGCTTGTTGGAAAGTGACAATGTTTCGGCCCCGCGACTCCTTTGGCTCGGAAGGGAAACGCACTGGCCAGACTGTTGTTTTCCTATAGTAACTCTGTTCCTCGAACACAAATGTTGTTTAACGAACAACCAAAAAAACGATAAAAGGGACAGAGCAAAAAAATTGGGTGTAAACGTCGTTTGTTTTGATTAGAAGATGACACTTGTTCCGGTCACCCTTAAGCGTAGACATGTTTCCATGGCTCCTGAGTGTGAAACATCTGCTTTATCTTGCAATAAAGCCAATGGGTGAGAGATACGGTGTGACGATTGGGGCGCAGATATATATAATCGGACCCCGCGTCCTTGTGCTCAGCAGCACAGCGCCTCAGCCACTGAGTCACCATGGCGGGTGAGATGGTGGTCTTCGGTGACCGGTAAGTTTATACGAGGTAACGTCGACATTACTGAAAGGTATTTTTACGTTTATTCGAGGAGTCTAACTTATTATTCTGGGATGTCTGCGCTAGAACAGGATATGTATGTTTTAATGACAGTGGATGCAAGGGGAGGGAATGCTGAGGAGACATAGGTCAAATATATCCTAAACTTATGATTTCCATGCGACAAAATATTTTAACCGTAGATGCCCTGCTGCGACAGCTCTGAGATACCTTACTAAAAAAAAACATTGTCCCTTTCTGGTGGGTAATACTTGAATTTCAGCTCTTTCGCTCTTGTCTTACCAGAAGTGTCGATATACTAACTCACGTAAAACAACGTTCTAGATTTTCCGTTCCAGACGGTAACACCATATAGCAGAAATTAGAAAGACAAAACTCTGCAAGTCACTAACCATTGATGGTTCTGGCGGCTGTTGCTTTTAGGCAGTAAGGTTAACTTCAATTTCAGCAATGCACTTAAATTAAGTTGATTTTTATAGGTACTCATCATATATACATAAGGACAAAGCGCTCACTCACAGAATCAAGCTGCCGGTTTTAATTCGCCTCCCGTGTTTTAAGTGCAATGCACTTCTTAAGCGAACCTGAACCTGCGTCCACCGGCGATGTCCGCATCACATACCCCCGTGGGGGATTGGCCAGGAATCTCCTCGTCTTCCTTGGCAACGGGGGGAGATGGGCGCGCGCTGCCTGGCCGCTGACATGGCACATACCCACGTGGGGGATTGGCCAGGAATTCGGGGCGTGAGAAGGGCTAATGCACCCGCTTAAAGGAGTACTGACACGAAATTTCAAAGCTGAGATCCGCTCTAGCAATCAAGTACAACGACAACACAAGAGAGAGAGAGAGAGAGAGTAAACTTTATTTGAAAATAGGAAGACGGGAATGTGGAAAGAGTTATGGGTGAAGTCCTATTTCCAGGACTCCAGTAGCAAAGGCTCCCAGCTTGGCTCTCTCTAGCAGCTCACGCTGTGTCGAAAGGTCCGAGCTGGACAGTGCTAAATCCCAGGACCTCTCTGGAGGTTTGGTAGGTGTTCTGTTGCCAAATTATAGGGCAGTTCCAGACTGTGTGGAATAAGTCTGCTCGTAATTTGCATTTGTGGCATTCTTCGTTATATCTCTCTGGAAACATGAGAGACAGTCTGGATTTGTGTGGGAAAACGTTGGTTTGAAGTTTTCTTATGTTTCGTGCGTCTTCGGCATCTAACATGTGATGCGGTGCGGGCATGGTCTTTCTCGCTTGCCTTTGAGTGTAAAGCCTTTCATTAAGCGACATGAAGGGGAGGAAGGGTGTAAGAGTGGTCCGTTTCCCTGCGGCTGTTGATTTGCCTCGCTAGGGAGTCGGCTCTCTCATTTCCTTCCAGGCCTTCGTGTCTGTGCATGGCACATACCCACGTGGGGGATTGGCCAGGAATCGGGCGCGAGAAGGGCTAATGCACCCGTTAAAAGGAGTACTGACACGAAATTTCAAAAGCTGAGATCCGCCCTAGCAATCAAGTACAACGACAACACAAATAGTGTCTGTGAATAAATGCATCTTCCTTTCTTTTTAGTTGTGTGTGTGTGTGTGTGATCTCTCTTCGCGAACATTACCGAACCGGCAAATTCAACTCCTGCATTCGCACTTTCACATTCTTCCCCTCGGGGAAATGCGGGGAAATTTTTACCAACGGTGCTGCGGTGGGTCCAGAGTTTTCGTAGACTGATGCAGGTCGTGTGTCACGCAGGCGGCCTCGGAGAAACCGTTTACCAAGCCCACCGATAGAGGGCGCACTGCTCTCGAGAGGGAGGGTTCCTCCACCTCCCGCTAGGAAAGGGATAAGGGAAGGAGCCTCCTGCAGCTGACGTCCTAGCTGCCGATTCCTTCGCGCGACTCGTATAATTTGCGCGGCGAAGGCGCTGCAGTTCTCGAGAAAGCGCCCGTTGACATTCGAGCCGACACAAGCGAACGACAGCTCCACAGCTTCGGCTGATTTCACACCGGGTGCAACTGGGCGCACTTTATAAAGCGAAGCTTTCTATTCCTGACCGATGACGATGTTGCTGCAGAACGCACTGCAGCAGAGCCAACTTTCTCAGACGTTCATGATGATCGTGGGTGAAGTGAAAGATACATGTCTGAAACGCGAAGCTTTCTCTGGTCTAAAGACAATGTCTTCAAAGTCGAATATCGAAAATCCAAATGGTTACTGCCAAATCACAATGCAGAAAAGCCACCTTACACAATGCATTTCCACAAAGAAAAAACAAACGCCTCACGAAAAAAATTTAAAAAAAAACGCTTCCCGCTGTCGAAATCTAACCTAAGTCCCTGTCGCGGGTTTCCAAACGCTTCGCTGTACAGAGCACCCACGTGACACGTGTGATGTCACTGCGCGCGCTATACTTTTGAGCACCTGCTAAAACGAAACCGCCGATTCTGGCTCTGTAGCCTTGACGTAGAGCACTGAGTATTGGCGCTGGCGGCTTGGGTTCGAGCCCCAGCACGTCGATCTCTTGTTTTTTTTTATTGCCTATTTTATTTCTACATTTCATTTTTTTCTGAACTGAAATCTACGCGTCGTTTTTGTTAATAATGGTGATTTGGTATATTTTAGGCCGCTTTAGGCTTGGGGCGCAGCCAATAACCACGTTGAATTACCGTTCTCCATCGCGCGAACAGACATGTCACGTGGGTGCTTTGTGCAGCGAAGCGTTTGGAAATACGCGTCCCTGTCGTTATGAAGCCGATGTCTATCCGATTCCGCCATTCCCACAGTCGAAGCTTTTAGATTTTCACTTTGACTTTCACTCGGGCTGTGTGGGAGAAAGTTTCGCGTTTTAACCATGTTTTTCTGAAGAAGAGACTATGATTCTTTTTTTCTTGCTATGCGTTTTTGTCATTACCACTTTGCTTTCAAACCATCCACTTGACAGGATTACAACATGCCCAAATTCAAGCTATTAGAATATTCGTGCATACAACATGTCCTCGAATTCGGTGAACGCGGTTAAGGGTCCTCAAAGGCGTTTTGAGCACGCTACATGAATGAGTTCAGTAGTTAGGTAAGGTGATTTCCGTCATCTGTGCCAAGTACAACTTTTTTACGTGCTGCGGGAAGATGACACTTTCGTTGCAAAGTTTGTCGCCCCTTTTCTGCCCTTTCCTGCGTGTTTTAGACACCGCCATAAAACGCATGTACGTCAATCGATTCTCCCATGTGCGTCACGGAAGCAGAGATCCTGCTAATGGACGGCTTCTATCTCGCACTCACGGCGAAAAGAAGCGTCGTCGGCTCAGCGTCGAGGTTTGCGGCGGAACATTTGCTTAATTAGAGCTTCCTGAAGCACGCTTACACGCTATCGTGTTCGTCTAGGTATTTATAATTTTTAGCTCTATTAATACGCTTCTCGTTACAACAACGCGGTGTAGCTCGTCAAAACACGCGCACCCTGCTTGAGTGCGCCGCTGGTTTGCTCTGTGCCTTCCCTGGAAGGCCGTTCTTCAAGACTGATAAAGCGGTACGTACGGGCGCGGTTCGTGCGCGGGTTCTCTGCCGCTTTACCACGCCTTTGACATGACGCCGACAAAAATTACCGCAACATCACAAAACACGGCCCCTGCACCGGCGTTTTTTGGATAAGGGGGTACGCGAGCTGCGTGAAAGAGAACGAGACACGTACGATCCTAAAAGTGCCGATGATAAAGCATTCCTAACCAGTAAATTTGTGATCACGAGTTCTTCCACCGCTTTAAGCTATCTTTTTGACGTGCCACCGATAGCAACCACCACAACGTGCAGTCAACAGAGCGCAAAACCGGAAATGGTTGGAGGCGTCGCCTCTGAGGAGCGAAGCATTACGGGAGGAAATACTCGCGCACCGTCCACAGCGAAGAGAATCGTGAAGAGAGGAGGAAACGCTCCGCGGCGACAACGTGCGGTTTTTTATTTCAAATTATTCAGCTAGTACACATCCATTTGACAAAATTCTCGAAGGAGGTGACTACAAATACATTACTTTATTTGGATATATGTGCACGCTTTGTCAAAATTGTCTAGGCCAATCGTAAGCATTCTCGACCACAAAGAATTCAAAGAATATGCTTTACCTTTAACTGTGACAAAAATATTTTATGAGAATAAGAAAGAAAGGTGTTTTCTCCAGCCTTCCGCCTTTACAACGTTTCAGCATCGCCCGCGACGTGAAGTTGTATTTCTTGCGGCATGCACGTTTCCGGCTTGACCAAGAAAATTTTGACAAAGACTGTACGTCCATGCATCGGCGGAGGGTATTCAGGGCCATTTTAAGTGAACCATCGGGCATAACGCCAGGTCACTATTCTTTGATAGGTTGCATGTCAGGGAACCGTGAGACAAAACAGCAGGGCGCTGGCAGACGGATAATCTTAACCCAGCGACAATATTATCTTGACAAACTGCATGCTCAGCGATAGTCACACAGGGCCCGCATCCTAATGTAGCCCCTAAATGTTTTACAAAGAACGATAATGAGCTCTGAAGTGCACGCGTTCTATTTGACTTAGTTAGCCGCAGCATAGGAATGGAGTTAAAAGGAGCTGGATATCAAGTAGCTCCGTAAAAATTGTTTTGTTTGGGGGCGAATGGATCCAAAACAGAAATGTGATTCATTAGCGGGAACGTAAGTCAGCTCATACCATTGGGATCGATTTTGTGTACGCCGCAAAATGCCCGAAATTCCCCGATGTCGAATCAACGTATTCTTTGTTACTGTAACCTGTGTCACAGGAACCACTCCAGTGGCCCTTACACCGCCTTACCGTTATTCGCGAATATCTCTAAAGTCGTATGTGTCCAAAGCCTAGTTATTTAGTGCAGCCGATCAAACACAATAAAATCCTCGCTTCCGCCAAGAACTCGTAAACCTTTTAGTACATCGCAAAATTGCTCACAATGATTGACATCATAAAGGAAGCTTCCGGTTATTTGCTTTGAATTTCGTCCCAGAATATCGTAGTCATTCCAGCCTGTTTTTAGGCTTATTATTTAAAAGACACGTCGCTAGAACGAGCCAAGCTTCTGCACTTACTTCGACCCGGAATCTGTGAAGATGGTTTGCCTGCGAAAATAAAAAAATATCGTGCTGCGCATCCCGTACCTTTGAGTTGTGCTCCGCCAGCCTTGCAGGATGACGTTCCGTCGTAGGCGCTGGGTTCACTGAGGGCCCTGGAGAAGTGTTCGTCAACCACTGCCGAGATGTCACCGCTATAGTACGTGAACACCACGCAGTTCGCTGACAAGAACTGAGTGTCTCGGGCACCCGCCGAAGAGGCCGACGCAGCCGCCGACGGCGAAGGTGCTCCCGTGCTGCTCACCGAGGCGGCGCCATGGCCTCCAGGAACGGACGTCGAGGACCCGGGCGTTCCGGAGGCCCTGGCCTTGTTGGGCTGGCCCGAGTCGTCTCGATCAGGGCTTCTGGCCAGCGGCGTCGATGGCGACGACTGCTACGGCGCACGAGGACGAGGAAGACGAGGAGCGGCCGCTGCTGCCGGGAGGGGCACCGTTCCCGTTGTTGTTGCTGCTGCTGCTGGCGGTATTGCTATGGTGGTGGTGGTGGTTTCTGGAGGAGTGGTGCGACGCCGACGAAGTCCGCTGAGGGCCCAAGGACTGCAGCGGTCCTGGAAGTGAGGCCGGAGAGGCAGCCATGCCGGCGCCGCCTGCCAGAAGGTCCTGCATTTTGGGGACTCACGAACCGCTGCGCGAGAGAGATGGAGGGAGAAGACGATACAGGAGTCAAGCTTTGAATTGTCGCGCACTCACAATGCTCTCTAGACGGCCAGTAGCGTTGTGCCAAAACATACTCGCAATAAAACCCTCGCGGGAAGCTGGCTGCTGTCCCCTTTTTTACGACGAGGCGTGTTGCTGCGCCAAGGTTTGGACTCGTTAGAGCGTTAGAGATTCGAAACAGCCCCTTTTTAAGGGAGTATTGACGACGTCAGCCGTCAACCCGCAGTAGCAACAGGCGGAGTGCGTTATCGCGGTAACGGCGCCACGCTATCGGGCCAGCTATCCTCCGGTTGTCGCGGAAGAGCAGCTCTTTTCTTTCCTCACGGCCCGCTAAGCCATACGTCGGGAGCCGAAAACATTCGCATAGTGACTGGCTGCATGCCTGTGTGCCAATGTGCGCCTGTTTCTTCCACGACATTGGAAACTCTTGGCCCCTGCGCGCTAAGTAGCATGGTCCGTAAAGAGTAACACCGTTTGTAAAAATATCATAAAATCATTTAGGTTAATTTCAAAGGAACTGTGAAGGTGTTCAACATGCTTTCTTTTTTTATTATTTTTTCTTCTTGCTAGAGGCGGGTCCAAAACGGGCTGTTATCCACGCAAAAAAAAAAAAAAATCCGCCATCTACACGAAGTGAATGATGATGAGAGGGGCGAAGCAAAAATGCTGATCGGTAAAGCCGTAACACATTCGCCCGCACATCATATAATGACTGTACACGTCAAGCTTTCCACCGCTACGCTCCGTTGACAAGCCCGTCGACGACGTCGATGTTTGTGGTGGTTATGTAGGGGTTGTTTTGGACGGTGAGAATCTGCATGTGTAAGTTGGCGAATTCGGTGTGTGACATTTTAGCCACCTTGGCCGTCGCCTTCTGCAGAGTGTCTTGTGTCGTGTACCCCCGGTACGTGTCTTGGGCTCGCAGGCGACGAACGACAACCTCTTCTTCCTCTTCTCATTGTTGGGTAGCAACGAACGCGTTGAATGTTTTGTCCTCTTCGGCCAATCTTTGGTTGGCCAATCCCTAGGAGGATCCTGCCACAATCATCAATAATGTGCCGTGCCGCATACAGCAGCAACGAGGGACGGGACAGGACCCGAGCAAGAGGAGCTTCGCCCCTAAAAAACCTTAACAATACCTGCCGCGGTATACCGTGTAGATGTTCTTTGTGAAGTGTTCGTGTTTGTTCCAGTATGCATGCGCCTATCCTAACTGCTCAAATGAAAGTAACGTGTACATTGCGACCGCTATGGGTTATTAGCTCCGGAGCCCGTGCGGATTAACGAGGTGCCACTTTCACGCCCGTCGCATCATGCACACACAACCACACTGGAGCCGTGGGCGATAGCACTCGTTATTGCCACACAAATTTCAGCAGGACATTACACGTTAAGGAAGAATCATGGCGCATAGGATTAAGTTAGTCACGAAGGAACTTGCGTTCAGCACGTTTTACTCAACACCTACGACAATAGCATTTTCCGCAGCTTGTGCTTAGACGTACTGAAGTTGCAGCAGTGAAGTCCTTGTGTGCATGCGACAATAATGCTGCCTACGCACTTTTTGTGTTGCCAGTATTGTTACAGAAAAATGAAACGCCAAGAAAACGTGTTATGGTGCGTTTTCTTGTCGAATTTTGCGCTTCGTTTTTGAAAGGAGCAATTGTGTTCGAAAAATTGTGTTCACTTCTGCCAGTCCAACGAGGAATGCATAAGGATTCCTCGCGGACTTCTTAGGGGCAGTGAAGCCACCTGTGAGGCCACCTGGTGACATAAAAGAGGTGGCCTCGAGGGGCCAGGAAGAGAAACCATGAGTATAGTTCAATGAGAGGGCTGGTTTTCCCTGTAACAGTTTTACCACAAACTTCACACAAATAATCTAGATATTGGCACGCGGCGGCAGAACAGGTGGGACGACCCATAATTGATGGTGAAGCTGACAAAGAGACGCAATCGACGCACTTATATCATGCACATGGCGGCCGTGAGATAGCTCGCGTAATGTATGCCGCCACGTCATCCGTCGCCAGTCATGGAGGCGCTGTGGAGCATTGCTCGCCTGGGTCCCTTAAGAATATTGAAGAAAACAGATACAGCAGTGCAGACTACCTAGGCACTTTATGCCGATGTCCATATGACGTCACAGATCTTATTTGCACGGTAACACACTCATAACTATGTTGCAGTCTTTCCCTCTATAACGTCCCTGCTGACGATGTGTAGCGCGAAATTAGAAATGTGTTCGATTCGCGAATTTGTTTTATTGAAAAAAGGTCTCCCGTGGGTGGGTTAGACTAGGGGGAGTTACAAAAGGGCATTTATTTCTAAGTGAACAAAGTTGTAACTTGTCGTCATGGCCCCTTTAACTTCAGCAGCCATGTTTTTATCCTTTTTTTTTATTTAACACGCATTAAGGAAGATCACAAAAAGTCGTAAAAGGCCTGTTTTTAACTCGTATATTGAATGTGCAATTTATTACATTTTCAAGAACTTTCATTTACCCAATATTTGCGTACAACGCTTAGAATACTCGGCTTTCCGCTCAAGGGACCAGCGCTATAGCCAAAGTAATAAATTGTCTATAGCCAAGATTATTGAATCTTTTGCAAAAGTCAATAAACATGTTATTCTTCTTCTTCTTAATGATGACATCGAACTTCCTTCCAATCTAGTGCACACGAAGGGGCACAATACCGCACCAACAGGGGCTTTGCTTGTGTCGCGACCGTACACACGTTACGTAGGAACTAAGCGGACCGGCCTCTGCAGCCGAGACACGCTTGCATGCGCAGGTGTTTGTTCGCGCGTGGTGGCCTCCCAGAAGCTCAAGACTCTTGGCTTTGCGTTTTTTTCCCCTACCATCGCAAGCTACGTGCGGCTCGACGCAAGGTCACGGCCTTGTTTGGCGGTCGCGAGTAACTTGCAGGCTTTTCGCTCAAAGGCTGCCGCCGTTCCCATGTCTCCTTGCTGATCGCCAACTCCGGTGTACACAGATGGGCCCAGCGGTTCAGTTGTTTCGGGTCGCGCACAGATCATAAGGCACTGACACTCAGCCGATACCGGGCCGGTTGCACCGGAAAGGCGATTCAGACGAGCCTCGCGCGGTTTCTCCTACGATCAAGATATGCCTTCCCGCTGAGATATCGGCTACTGAGATCGACGCAGTGGTCCGTGGCCTGCGATGGAGTATACGTATTCGAAGAGGAGCTCTGTGCCACTCGCGTGTGCGTTGGTAAGCAAGAATTATAGGCCTCGATCTCCATCTCGGTGTCCTTTCGGCGGGAAGACAAAAGTGAGGTCCTCATGACACAGTGCCCAGAAACGGTGAGCTTCAGGCTGTGGATGCTTACCGCCAGTCTGTCGTTATGAACGGAGGACATTGACGCCAACTACGCTTTCCGGCCACTGAATGTTTCGGTGGTTTTTCCCCCGCTTGGAGCCGTTACCGCTATTAGGAGTAAGGCCAATGCAAATTTCAGCCAAAGCATGCCGATAGCTGGGACTATTTTTCTCCTTGCTTTGCGTCCTGTCTGCCGATGCAATACGGTTGAACCTCAATAATTCGAACTCGGATGGGCCCGAAAATTTGTTCCAATTAAGTTTGAATTAACGAAAACTATTTAAATACAGATAAATTTACCGGGACCGCAGTTAAGCAAGTTCGAATTAACGAGGTTCGACTATACTCTATGACGTCTGTCGCGAGCAGTGCAATTTACAGCGTTCAAATGCCGCTAGTGATGCTGACGAAATTTCGGACAACTCTACTCCGCATCCGCAGCAGGAACCCGAGTAACTAGGCTTTCACTCGCCGCCTGAAGGATGGACATCAATGGACGCCAAAACTCGCTTTGGGCAGAAACCCGGTCATTCTTCTCTGAAAAGACGCAGAAAGGCAAACCTAATCGCGAGAGGGGTTCTTTGAACCGCGGGATTCTTTGTCGAGTCACTGTTGTCGTACTGATGTTGAGAAATCAGACGCGAAAATTTCGGTGACCTGGCTACACAGAGGAGAAACAGCGCTTGCTATCGGAACAGTCCAATCAGCGAAGACTGATCTTTGCCCCGTGAAATGGGGGACTGTTGCTAGCCCCGCTTCGCTGTTTCTATGCCGATTTTGACGAAGACGGCACAAAGCAACAGTACAGAACGGCAGCGGTCACCGTTTGTCTCGGAAGAAAGGAACGCTCTGACAAGACGGCCGGAAACAAACGACCACGCCCTGAAGCGACTCGTAATCACAGTGTCATAATCACGCGTCAAGCAAGTGACTGTTAGTTGTCTCAACAGCGTGCACACAGATTTCTGTTCGCACAAAAAAAAAATATTGGCCAAAAAGCGCGCGCGTGGGTTCGTCATCCCATAAGAAAAAAAAATTCAGTTACATGTTGTATACCAGAACAATCGTAAAAGCGACTGCATGCACAACTAATTTAAGAGTTACGGCCGTCGGTTTTACGGCGATATTGTGAGTAAACAATCTCAGAGACCTGGTGTCGCGTCTCAGCTTTGTTCATTTTGTTTCTGCGAAGTCCCAGCGCTTGCGTGAATGCTTTCGGCGGGACAGAACGTTAACCTTAGACTTCTTCTCTTGTCTCTTTTCTGCCCCTTTACTTTCTGATTGCAGGACGTAGTCCCCTTCTCCTATAGATAGCCAGGCGGGTGTTCCCGGGGCGACCTCTTTCACCCACTCCATCTCCCTTATAGCCGCCCGGCTTTCAGGGTAAAATTTTCAACAACCGGAAATGGTTTTTATGAATTATTACGGGCAATACGAAAACACAACGTATTTTACTTATACAGGAGGTGCCAGATTCTATTGACATCTATAGCAGGTGTTCTGCAACACTTTTTTCTATGCGAACCTTGTGGCAAGAATGGTACTTCTGCGTACAACAAATGCCTTGAGCCCAAATAAGGGTCCACAATAAAACGTCTCTAGCCATGCACCTCGGATGATTAGTGCCAAATTTTTGAGTAATAAACGGCAGTATTTAGGGCACTGGAGACTCGTACGTCCTTGGCGCAATACACAGATCTACTTGAAAGCGAAAGTATAGCCTGAGTTCGTACTGCATTGAATGGCAGATTTATAGAATGTAGGTTTAGCTCTGCTCAGTAGTCATGCGGTATCAAGTATAAACACTGCTGAACGAGAACACAAACACATGTTTAGATCATTTCGTAGTGTTAATATTGTTGCCCAACAAACTTGCGCGCCAAGAAGTGGAAGCGCAGCAGTTGCAATGATTTATTGGACGGTGTATAGAAATGTTGTCCCGAACACGAATATATGCGCAATTGAGTGGTAGACGTATTCTGTTTAGAAATATCACCATGCCGACAGCTGTTAGACCTATATCTTGCAGCCATATCGGTAGACACCGCATGGTCACGAATACAGCGCCTTCATATATGAGTACACCTCAGCTGTGTGATATCGTGTATCTTCAGTAAAAGGACAAATAGGAGAGTCTACGAGAAAAGCAATGTTGCACCTAGGGTCGGAGATAAGGACAAGAAGTATTTCCTCTAAAAAGATCAAGAAAATGCAGAAAGAAACACAAAATCAAGGCAAGAAATTGTCTGTTCATTTCATCTCTTTTGCTCGGTCCTTTAACGTTTTTTGCACCAAATGAACCCTTGCGGCTAATGAGGAAAGGAAACTGCAGTGGTTTGTTAAAACAAAGACAACGTATTTTCGCAGTAACCTTCATTCAGTATGCACCCCATGAAAAACAGCCAATAAATTTCTTAATTACCAATCTTCACAATTGTTAAAATAGTGCAATTTGTGCACAACGTAGCCGGAACAGCATAGGAGAAAGAAGAAGAATAAAAAAAGTGTTTTATGTTCAGATATGTATTACATAGATTAATATACAGGATGTCCGAGATCATTGGCTTCAAAATGACCTCCAGTAAGTCTGTATATGCACAAGTGGCGAGAAAGGTCACAGGAGCTGCTTTCCCAAAAAGGGAATGCAAGTGGAACAGAGCTAAAGAAGCGAAGTTAAAATAAGAAAAAGTAGTCAGAAGTGTTTATCAATCCTACGCGCCATGAGGGAAAAAAGTGCATTTTTGAAATAATTTATACATGGTAACGTTATAATTTCATTAGGGAGGAAGTTTTAGTATGAAACTGCCACAAAATGAGAAGCCTTGCTTTTGGTAATAAAGTTATTATTTGAGGTGAACCGTGTGCCATTGTAGTTGGTGTTTCTGGGTTTAATATTGTCGTTGGTATCAGGTTTTAACACATTGGTACATTATGATACTAAGTATGTATTTGAACATATTGCGTATTATTTTGACAGTTTTCAAACTTCACGCGTGAAAACTAGGCGTAGAATAATTGGGTACAATCTTTATTATATACCTGGCGGGCGGATGCGTTCAACACGTTTTACTGGCGGTGGTTCAGTTTAAGGCGCCATCAAAGTTCTCACATGACGCGTCGGCCCACGTGGAATTGGGCCGTCGTATATACTTTGTACATCCACTTTCTTTTCTTCCCGTCCGTTGTCTTTATGCCGAAGTCACGAAATGGCGGCGGGCACTAAAGCGCAGCAATAAAGTGCCCGTCGCCTCCGCGGCAAGGAAGATGCTGCTGCTTCTCTATAGCAGGGCCTACCCTCCTTCGGCCGATTCCTCTTCGAGGCGACCTTTCATGACGGCGCAGCGCCGCCATTTCGCCACCGTCCCCGAACGCAATAGATCGCCCTCCCAGATAGCCGGCCATCCCGGCCCTGCTTATTGTGTCGGGGCGGCCCAGCTCAGAATTGGTCAGCGGGCCGGCTACTTTATTATGCGTTCCTTTCTGCGTCCTTTTATTACCTGCGCCGAGCACGACGCAGTATCTACAGACGGTCACCGGGCCCTGCCGCTGGCAAACGATATTGGCTTCTCCGAATGTGAGGTATAAGTGACTACCGGCCGGTATTATGAGCTTGTCAAGCGTATATCCGCCCATACGTTTAAAGGCTCGCCGATGAAGTGTATTACTCGCGGGCTCTATATGAGCAGGCCAGGTGCCTTCGTGTCATGGCCGCCTTCGTGTCCTCTGACTGCGGGGGGAAATTTGTTAGATGAGTATACTTCCTTTTTGGAAGCTGTCATGGAATCATCTGGGGTGAGTTAGGAGGACTGCGTGCGCCGCAATGACGCTTCCGATTCACAACAATAGCTGTGAAATCGGCCTTTTACGAAATGTACTTCCCAGTAAATAAAAGTTGAACCATTGGTCACGGCAATATGTGTGAAGATCTGTCGTTTCTTCAACAACAAATTCGTACGAGTGTTTATTATTTTTACCTTAAACAGAACATTTTAAGTATTCAAATTAATGAAGATGGGTACTCCCCGTCCTATCCTCAGAATAATGCGCTTAAGAATTGTCTTGCACTTCGGCCAAGTTTTCTAAACGATTGCCTCGGGCTCTTGCAGTCAACTACGCTTACAGCTTCGCGTCCATCAAAATTTTAGCCCACAACAAAAGCGCGGCTGATCACTTGGTACCTGATGTCATGATTAAAAAACTCCTAAATCATTACCACTCTGTAATACCTCCTCAATCACTTGATTCAGGGTGCTTACCAAAACCTCCATCTTACGACTTTAAAATCCCATGACAGTTTCATTCGTAGAGAAACCGTTTGATTAAAAACAATTAGCATGCTTTTGTTAAAAAAAGTAATTTCAATCTTAAATTTCTGAGCAGGTTACTGAGGCTCCCACTTTCGCTGGACATCTTCATCTTCACTGAGTTCCCAGGTCGCCTGACCATGGGCCTAATAAACGCGTATTGCTGTATTTTATTTTATTTATTTTCAATACTGCCAGTCTCGGGCGAGACCATAGCAGGTGGGCATTCATACAATTTCAGCAGGAACAACAGCGATGGGCCTAACATTGGCCAACAAGCAAAAACAACAATAAACTGTACAATAAAAGGGTACCACACACTTTCACTTGTATGTTAGCAATCTTGAACTTGAAAGAAAAAGAACATGTGAGACAAAATTTTATGCAAACCAATTCAGGCCGTCCAACAAATTATAACATTTCAAACCGAAATACGTATCATCCGGAGCCCTCAGGCGATTTTTTCGACCACGCTGTTATACTTTAGTTCCACTACTGACGTAGTGCGTCAAATATGTTCATCCATTCAACGCACCGTCTCGGCTGACACCACAACACCATTTAACTCCTTCTCTTCCTTTTCTATTCGCGAATGACTGGCTGAATTCCACGAAAATAGCGAGTGGCAAGCCATAATGATGTTACCCGGCTCCAACGCACTTGAATAACTTGATGAAATGGCGCACGTAAAAAATGGCAGATGTAAGTGAACACGAAAACACGAAACGTGTAATCACCCTCTGTTCTCGTGAGTTGAGGCATTACAATGACCCTCTTCAGACAGTGTCATCGATTACACACCTCGGTATTTAGTTCACTTCTCATTTAAGTTGGGGCCCTAACATTAATGAAAGAACGGCAAATGCATCTAAATAATTCGGCTGCTCGAATGTCTCATACATCTTGCTAATACCGACCCCAAGTTTCATGCATTTTAATATACTACTCTTCCTCCTCATGGGCTTCAGTACAATACCCTAAGACTGATCACGTGGTTCGCATTAACACACTCGAGTCAGTTCAGAACAAACCCGCTCCTAGCAATGCCAAATTGCACGAGCATCATTCTTCTCGTATCATTATTAATAAGTCATCATCTGCAAGACTATCATCCTGCTCTTTCTACCAAAATGCACGAGTACCTATCTTTGCAACATTAAGTTGCTCTCTGCGGTCGTTATAGGCTTACTCAGCGCAATATTTAGCTTTACAGTATTTTTACACCAATCATGCGGAGCAGATATTCAATGCAGCAGCTGAGAAAGTGATGCCGATAGCTGCAAGGGCAGCAGCGGGTGAATACTCTGATTTTTGTGAGTTATCGGGTACCTTTATTTATCTATGCCACAATATATCCCGTAATTCACACGTGACAGTTCATGCACGCACCCGGAGGATATAAACTAAGGATTCTTGTAATAGTGCGGTAAATTGTGATAAAGGGAATCTGCGATCATGCAGAAGAAGCTCAAGCAGCATGTCTTCCATGTGGAAAAAGAGTATCTCCACCACCTCTCGCCAAGCGCTGGCCATCAACGAGGCGCGATATCGATGTGAACAACACACGCCGTATTACAGCGAAGAACTTATCACTTCATTGCCGTCGCCGATTCATACTAATTCAAACTTCCCTTGACCCCTCCCCCTAGAGTTGCATGATAATATAATATGCTTGAGATAAATCTGTCGCTGCAATAGTGTGCCGACGTGGCCGCTGTCATACCAGGTCGCAACGTTCGCAACGTTATTTTTGCTCTTGAGGTCAAACTCAACGAAAAATGGTGCAGCTCCCAATTAATTCCTGCTAAAAAAACCTACTGCAGATCATTTTCTATGTTATTTTATCAGCTTTAAATAATCATTTGCAATAATATCGTTCTGTTGTTTTGCGGCGACAGGCAACTTTTGAGCTTGTTGGCGACCCATGCCACGGATATATGAAACGTTCCTGCCGGCATACATGGTAGCACACTCGCTGAAACGCGGTTCGTCTACTGGAGCCAGATTTCCCTCTAATATATATTAGTATAAACTTTATGGTCCCTTTCTACGAGATAGTCGTCCATTAAACTATGTTGAACAACATTTGCAGTGCATATTGTGTGCTATCAAGACTCGCATTTATATGTTCATTTTTATCACCGGTTTTGCTTTATTTGCTTTTGACGGCTTAACCGCCGTTCGGTTCGGCGAGAACTTTTATTTTCTTGCATTCTCTTCGTCCTCACAGAAACCGTGAAGGCCTTTTCGCATGTTTTCGCAACTATTCCGCTAGCATTCAGCTGCAGCCGAAGTGCAAAAAAGCCCCCAAAAAATTGATATCTGCTGGCGCCGTGCCGGATGACCGTGTCAAAAAATAGTGATGGTACGTATAGCTGCAAATGCCTTCAGCCTTAAACTTGCTTGAACTGTCTGGGGTACTTTACTTCTTGCTAAAAAGTCTGATTACTAATTTGCAGTCACTGACCCGCGGCGGTGGCTCAGTGGCTGAGGTGTTCTGCTGCTGAGCCCAAGGACGTGGGTTTGATCGCAAGCGGTGGCTACTGGAGGCGAAAACCGGAAACGCCCAGTCGATATTTTGCGGCACGTTAAGGATACCCTGCAGGTGGTCAAAATTAATCCGGAGCCCTCCACAACGGCGCACCCAGGTGCAGCTTCGGCTCGTACCACGCAAAATTAAATTAACGCAGGCGCTGGCACCAAGAAACAAACGTCTATCGCGTCAGGATACACTTCATAAACTGCTTTTTTTTTTTTTTTTCACGCGCCAAAGGCCGCTGTTTTTGCAGTAAAATGGGAATTGGACAAGCGCTTTCAAAAAGCTGCAACCCAGCATTCCCTGCGTGCAGAGCCTCCGAGGGAAACGATGCAGTGTTCTGACAGCCTGATAGAAGAAAAGACTGTTCTCACAGGCGCCTTTACTGAAATCAGACAGTGAGGCGAAAAATGGACTTTCCGGACGTACTCGCTGTTCATTAAGAACGATGACTGCGGGCGGATGTACTCGGTTCTATTTTAAAGACGTTAAGGCCAAGGACTTGCCTCCCAGCTCGCACATCAACCATGAAAGCGATCCGCGAAGCCAAAACAGACCGTATCCGCTTTCCCCTCCACCAACCTTCTCCTGAAGCCTCTTACCGCACTCTTCAGACAATCTAGTCGTGTTCGAATAATAGCTGTGCTGCTGAGCCGAAGCACGCAAGTTCGAGTCCAGGCACCGGCAGCCGTTTTTCTGATGGAGGCAAAAAGCACAAACGCTCGTGTGTTCGACATTTCGGCGCACGTTAAAGATCCCCTGCAGGTGGTCAAATTAATCCGGAGCCCTCCATCACGCCGCGCCTCATCGTCTGTGAAGCGTCGGCGAGTTCAACCTCATGATCAATCAATCGAATGATAACTATTGCGTCAAAAAAATACCTGGTTCATAGAGATTCTAACACGAAGGCATCACTCTTAAAAAAAAGGTCGGAGCATAGCACTCTTCTGAGCTACATGCGTTTACTAACTGGCCATGCACAACCTAGACCTAAGCACGACCTTAATCTAGTGCTACCACTTCCTACACTCAGTTAATTTACTAACCATGCCGTTGTTAGTGCCAGAGCCTACGCACAAAACCGCGGGGTAGTAAGGTTCGTGAGGACTTAGTAAATACGGCTGTTACTACCTTTTTACGACCTTTTTTATTAAGAGTGATCTTTTGGTACTCGATGTACAGTGAGTATTGAATCAGTTCTGGACCGGGATTATCTGAGAACCACGACAGACGACGATGAACGACAGACAAACGATTGTTGTAAAGTACATATCCTTTAGCTTATATGAAAGCCAGCGTTATGTATAGTAGGGTAACCACGGGGAGCTTCTAAACAAACAGGCGGAAATAATTTTAATTTGGCACTAGACATTCTGAAGTTTCAAAGGTGGCCCCACGCATGACATGACACTACCGTACGTATCCAAACAACTGCGTCGGTTTCAATGCGTGATTTGAAAACGGCAAAAAAGAATTGAAATACTGCACATACTGTTTTAGCTTCGGACAAGGTTTTAAATACCTTTTTTCATACCACGTTCTATGTTTTCTCTTGTATGTTGCCACCAGTGGTTGCCAGCATTCCTGTTGGCAGGCTTTATGGCTGGTAGATCTAAAAATTCCGATTTCAAAAGTTCTAGGGCCCTATCAGCAAAAACCGTTTTGGTCCAAGGTATTTTAAGTGATGCCCTTGCACTGGTGGTAGATTTTTTTTTTTCAGTGACAGAGGTATGAGAATAGGTAGGGGTTGGCGAGCACTCGGCAAGTACTTCCAGATAAAGAAAAGTAAGTTCTTTCATTTGGGGTAGAGAAAATGTACTCGATAAAAATAGGTTGTTTATCCTTTTATGATCGCCACAGGAAAATCGGAGCCCGTGCTAACATCAAAATCGTATACTTTCTGAGCAGGGAAGCTATCCAGGAGTTCGCAACAAGTTTTAGACAAGATTATAGCGGACATGCCTGAAAAACGAAGCGGATCGCTCGCTCCATGCCCAATAGAAAACTCGTGTACTTTGTGCGATTACCCTGTGACTGGGGATATGTCGCTCAAACAGCGCGCAATCTCAGTACAAGTTTGCGGGAAGCGGAGGCATGACTGGAATGCAGATAAGATTTGGCAAGGCCATTGGGGTAAAAATAGATATTGCGGGTTGCAGAAAGCTTGTAAGACACAGGGCGAAAGATGAGGAGTCACACGACGGTAACTCGCCACTCGTTGCGGTGGCTGAGTGGCTATGGTGTGGTGCTGCTGAGCACAAGAACGCGGGTTCGATTCCCGGCCGCGGCGGAGGCTTTTCTGATGCATGCCAAAAACAAAAACGTCCGTCTGTTCGAGATTTCGTCGCACGTTAGAGATCCCCAGTTGACCAAAATTAATCCGGAGCCCCACACTACGCCGTGCTTATCGCCCGCGTTGCGTCGGCGCGTTCAATCTTACAATCAATCAATCAAACGCTAACTCCCAACTGTTTGTTATTACAAATAAACACAAATTGCATACTCAGAGCAAACGCATGCCTAGGGCAACCCCTCGATAGGGCGTTCGATAAACACAAAATTACGATATTCCCATTCATACAAACAACTCCCAACAACCTAAGGCTGTTGTGGGTTGTTTGTATGAATGCGAATATCGTCATCTTGCGTTTATCGAACCGCACTATCGAGGAGTGGCCCGGGACACGCGTTTTTTTCAGAGTATATTTTTGCGTTTATGCTTAATAAAAAATAGTTGCGCGTTATGGCCGTCTTATGCCTCCTCATCTTTCGTCCTGTCTCAAGCGCGACTTAACGATGTACAAACCAACTAGACCAACTAGCACAACCGTCGATTCTGCTGAAGCATTTTGTAAAACTGAGCAGTGATTTGACGTTATCGTAGTCTAACTCGCAAAAGTATATTCAACTTCGGAAAAATCCCGTGCATGTGGTATACGTTCGTCACTGTCGGGTCCGCAGCGCCATCACCGAAGGAGCCAAGTGTTTGAGAGGCGAAGCTGCTCGGGGGCTAGCGCTGTCGGCGTCTCCTGTCGTCGTCGTCATTTCACGTAGTCACGGTACCAAAACACCGGGACACTCGTTTTTCAACGCCTTCCGCTAGAACGTTTCATCTACGTGGGCAAAAACGCGTATTAAAAGCGCCTCGTTCTAGAACGCTCCGTGCTTCGAAGACACGCGACTTTTACGGCGAAGCTGCATTCCTCTATTTGTCTTTCGTCCTTCTTCCTGGTGGCTCCCTGTCGCATCGTTTTTAGCGCTGTTCTTCTAAGTAGCATCATGCACCAACTAGCCCGCCTCAGTTCATTTGTTCACCTCTACCCCCCAACGATTTCATCTCCGAGGGCAAAAACGTCAAGGCGCCAAGAATACACTTACACACTGCGTGCTTCGCCCCTCACCAGGCTTCAGGTTAGTGGAGATGGCCCGAGATTTTTTGTCCCATGTCAACGCTGGCCGGGAGCGTCTAGCTTGTTTAATTTTTAAAATCTTATTGAAGCCAAAGTGTTCCTGGACGTTTACCGGTGGCTTGGACTGATGGGTAAAATGGTATCCACACGTCCCCAAATAAGTTTCAGCAGTGAGACTCGTGCAAGCTCTGCCCCTGTGTGTCTGATGTGGAACAAGACAAAACCAACTCCAGCGACGTCTAAGCTCCTCTTATGAACTGCTAATGCGGAAGCATTAATGTCCAACTGAACGCCGCAGAGTGCTTCTTCGAGTGAGTACGATGACGTCACAGCCCATCCATGGCAGCGTTGACTTCACCGATGAAACTTATATTACAGGTGTCACGTGGAAGAAGCGTCTTCCCTCTGCTCACGGTAATGACGTTGTGCCTAGTGCCCCGGGTCCAGTAATACGCATGTGCTTATGGCTATTATCATCATTATCATTTTCCCTTTGCTACGTTTTCTGTACCTCTCCGTTACCATGACTCAGAATCTTGGCCAATCTCCCGTGCATGTACGTTATTGGAGGGAACTGAGGATTCCCAAGAGAGAGAGAGAGAGAAGGCTCTTTATTATCGGACAAAGCCGAGATGTTTGCCGGAATTTCGACACCGACATGCTACCCGGCGGGGAAAGGGGGAAAGGGAGAAAGAAAATGCCTGATAGATTACAGGCCAGAAGAAAGAGGAAGGAAGAGAAGAAATAAAAGGGAGTAAAATAACAAAAAGATGACTTTCAGTTCGTGTCAGTAGTGTGATTGAAAAGTCTGTTTTTTTTTACTCTAAATCACTGTAATGACGCCAATCCTGTCCATATAGGCGAACAACGCCGCCAGTGCTTTGCGTTGAGCTGGTGGGGATGACCATGTACCAAGGAGTGTTTTCAAGGTAATTGGTCCTGGGCTGAGGCGCTCCAGTTCCTGCACACGAGTGCACCTTGCGTTGATATATGCAGAGCATTCCAAAAGCAGATGCTCCACGGTTTCCACCGATCCGCAGTTGTCGCAGTAAGGGTTTTTGGTGATACCAAGCCGAAAAGGGTATGACCTCGTAATCGCTGCGTTTAGGCGAAGTCCTTGGTATAGCGTCTCTAATCGGCGCGGAAGTATCTCTGGAAGCCTCATCTTGACTTCAGGGTCTATGTAGCGCAGGAAGGCATGGTGATGCTCTGGAAGGGACCAGAGACGGTTCCGTTCCATTAAAACGATCGCCTTCGCCATAGTTGTGGCATCACGCTTAGTGAAGAAAATCTTCCTGATTGCTCATTTCCAGGCCCTTGCGAGCAGCTTCATCCGCCTTCTCATTTCCTAGAACACCACAGTTACCGGGAAGCCACTGAAACGCTATATGGTGTCCAGCGTCGTTGGCAAGGTGGTGCAGGTATGTGATGTCACGAGAGGCATGTTCATGAATGGTGAAGCGGTCGCTGCGTTGCAGGCTTCGGAGAGCGGCCTTCGAGTCCGTGAAAACAGTGCATTGCTTTGACCACTGGCGTAAAATGTAGAGCATAACTTCCTTGATGGCGTGAAGCTCGGCGGTCATAGATGATGTCGCACGCTCGAGGCGGTAGGAGAACGTCTGGCCAGTAGAGGGAATACATATTCCGGAGGAACTGCGCTCAGATGCGCACGAGCCATCTGTGAAGATGTGGCCTGCGTCACAGTACAGCCGGCTGATATGGTGAAGTGTTAATTGGAGGAGCACACTTTCAGGCACGCTCTTTTTGGAGCCAGTTCCGGGGATGCTGCATCTGATGTGTAGGAACGAAAGGGTCCGTTCCCTCCCAGGCACCAAAAAAGGATTCCGAAGAGCTGTGAAGGTGGGGTGCAATGCAAGAAAATCGATGAGGATGATGATGATTTCGTTGTGCTAGATACCACACTGCGTTTTTTCATTGTCTGTAATGGATTGTCTGCTTCATAGAGGCCGGCCCTGGCTTTCTCAGCTGCATCTTGAATCAAACACAATTTGTCATACGTAACTGCTCTTTCCGCTGCAAACAACCTACACATCAAATCTTAAGGTTACTATTTGTTTACTTAGGGAGAAGCGATCCGGTGCGCGCATCCGGCGTTTCGGCACTCACTCAGCGCTTGCAGGCACTTGGTGTCGTGATACAAGCGACGTGGGGAGTGTAATTGGGGGAGGGAAATCATGGACGCCGCCTCAGAGGAACAGCAAAGCTGTCTGGACAGTATATTGTCCGTCAGTAACCAGCGATGAGAAGAACAGAAACAAAGCGAATTGAGCATTAAGAACGAATCAGCCTTGGCAGGCGTGCGGTACTTTATAGCCAGCCTCGCTCTTCGCACCTCTCCAGTCAGTTTCTTTTTGTCATTTTAGAGCCATAATTTTTCCAATCGGGCCAAGATGAGTGGAGAGCGGAGTTACAACATGGGGTGGGGAGGAGAGGACTTGAGCCTCCATAACCCCCCCCCCCTCTTTCCCTCCCCCTTCCGGAGCCCCTGCGGAGACGGGCTTTGCTAATCGCCTGAGTGCTACTTGTGTAAATAGCACCACGCTCCAATTTGTTGAAAACTAGTGAGTACACATCTGCATCACACGTTTCTAAGTCGCAGACCCCAACTCTTTCCCTGTAGATTCTTTAGTCAGCCATAAGCATCGCGTTGGCGTGGTCCGCGATTTCCCTGCTCGTTTCGCATTCCGGAGGAGCCTAGTTCGAATCCAATCCGGCGCCAAATTTGCGGGATTCTTTTTCATCAGAATGACAGGTACTTTGCTTACAGAAGCTTGCTGATACCTTATTCCAAGCGCTCACTAACCTGTGTTTTAACCTTGGCGCTGCTTACCATTTTGCGTACCATCGGTTGGTCATTTTGGGTGCCTTGGACACTGGCTTTTCGACCGACATAGTTAAATGTTGTTTTCCCATTGAAAAGAGAATAGTGATGGGTCTCAATAAGCAACGTATAGCCGTGAAATTCGCGGTACAGTTTAAGCGCGGGACAATTTAAGTTAGCTTTCCAGCCATGTGACGAGCAGAAGGACCTCACTGAGTTAATTTATATCGTATTTTAGCATGGGGATCTTGACGGTTGTACGCATTCTTACCCCTTTCGGCATTGGCGTTGTGTCATCATTTGACGACACAACGCATAACTTTTAGCGAATGAAGAACAAAACGAAATCTGCTAGTTTTCGCGGCGAGGGTTGTACAAGGGTGCCTGTTGCGATAGACATCACCATTGCTGAGTTTTCATGGGGCTGGACGATATGAAACACAAGCAGCTCTAGTGGACACAGAGTATGACTACAGGGCGGGTAAGAAAACGGAAAGGCCGGTTTGTCGAAATGTCTATAAATCTGCAAATACTTAGATTACCAGCTTTATATGTTTTCTGTAAGATTAGGGTGTCATATCTTTTACGATTACAAAAAATTACAAGAAAAAAAGTGTTAATTGCCTAAGGGCGTAATTAATTGTCGCACCTGTAGATTAATAAATACTTGCACTATTAGCGTAATTTCTCATTTCTATGCTTCTGAGGTCCAAAGCTGAACGAAAACACGCAGAAAAACAATTTTCGCTTGAAATAAAAAATTGAGGGCTGCAATGGTTAAGGCCGTACCTAGTAATTTTCAGTGATTCAGGTTGATCAATGCATCATACATATTTTGTAATATAGTCTTCACTATAGATCATGCGAAGCGCCGCACATTAGTCAGTTTTCATTGTTGTATTATAACCGCGCCTGGGTTCCTCAACGCGGTTTTTTTTTTCGTCTATATTTTGTTCACATTGAAGGTTCAATGTCACAACAACCTCTACAAGACGTGTAAGTTACGCTGACCAGGTCTTTTATCTTTTCACCGTTGAGGCAAAATGTACAGGTGCCGTCAAAAGTAATTGAAACACGGTCTTGTAAATTTACAGGAATTTCGTCTTCTGGAAACTTCCTGGCTGTATTGGTGTGCGTTTAAAGCAGTCCTCCCTAATAGGAAATGCTTCCTGTAAACCAGTAATGGCTGTCATAAAGCCAGTGAGACAGATATTTTGTAATATTCCCAAATCATTGTTACAATTACTTATGACGGCACCTGAAACTTCTGTCCATTGTGCAGCATTCCTACGGCCTGCGGCTAGTGTTAATGTGTTCGCGCCCCCCACTTCTTTCATCTGGCCAGAGGTATCTAAGAAGCTGCGAAAGTTTTTGTGTCAGCTAACTCCTCCATTTACGCAATTGTATGCATTTATTTTCTGTTCGGAGTCAATTTGTTGGTTTTCCACCCTCTAGCTAAGGAGTTCCCGTAGGTCGGCCTCGCCACAGCGCTCGAGAATGATCCCGTGAAGTGACCATGTGCGCCTGCTGTAAAAATGAAACGAGCGTCGGTGACATTGGGCAAGCCCATTGCGTGGCACCGATCTCAGAAGCAAAAGTGGATCAGGGCATTTTCGGAAGGCAAGAAGTGAGGAAAGTTACACTACTTCTCGCATGCATTTTTGTTACCGTTGCACTCTTGCACCTGTAAAGTGTATACCTAATGCTTCAGCAAAACTGGTCAATCTTTTAATCGCATTATATGAATATTTTTGCTGCGCGTACTAAATCCAAGGTCGGAAATGTAGCATTAGAATTTCCAGCTGCAACATTTTTTGTTATCCGATTACAGGCATTTCCGCCAATCGACAATAAGCAACGAATCGAGCTTTGGCCCAACTCGAGGGACAAACTTTGTTGCCGAGTTAAGAAAAACAGAACGACTGCTAGAGGTAAAGCTACATTTGGAAGCGCCTGACGGTGTCTACTGCAACATGCCATGCGATGAGTTGTGTAGCACATGAAAAGCCCGAGTTCAGGTCATTATAGAAACTTCGTGAGTTGAATAGAATTCCGAATCCGAAGTGCCGCTGCGTCCGGCCACCCTCTGACGTGGCGGTGGGAACAGTGCTTTCAAAGCTCTGGAATGGATGTTCGCGTAAAAAAAAAAAAAGTATTCCATTTCTGGCTGTGGCAATACGAGGCAAGCCAATATCAGTTGAAATAAGGTGGCGTATGCGCTGCCCGAAGGTTTGCACATGCGGCCTCTCACCTTGTAGTCGAGGCAGGCAGCCTGGGCGGCCGCTATGCCGGCGGAGGCAGCGCCGGCCGGACACGAGGCGGCGGCCGCGGCAGCCGCCCGCTGGTGGTAGGGAAAGTACGGCGAGTAGGGCTGGTACATGACCTCGGTGCAGCTCATCCTGGCCGCCGCCGCCGCCGTCGCATCGGACTCCCACCAACCCACGCTGCTGCTCGGACCCGTGGGCGACGACGGAGCGCCGAACACCTCCGCCTCAGGCTGCGACGGCCTCGACGACCCTCGGCGGTGTCACGGCGCTGCTCGAGGCGAGCCCTTGCGCGACTGGAGTACGAAGACTGCGTGGTCACCTCCGTGCATGTAGCCGCTCCAAACACGCTACGGTTCAGTATAAGACTAAATCTCCGCTTCCGTGTCCACAAGAGACAATCAAGTTGTCCGGAGTACTTCAGTTCTTCCTTCTCGAAACAGAACGGAAGCTACCGCCGTAAAGGTCCCCTTTCCGCTTCATCGAGCCGCTCAGTGACAATGAGTGATATGGCAACGACACTCACGTGGAACCATGTGATCACAGCGACCAGCGGTTGCCCTTAGAGAACACAGTGTGGGCAGCGCGTTTGAAGGGGAGAGGAGATATTTCGGCGGGCGCGGACACGCCGAAACACAATCACACACATACACGCACGCACACACAGCCGAACACTGCTTGTTTGCTGATTTCCGCGGTGACAGCCCGACACTACAGCGACGTGGTCGTCTCCCGGAGCGTGCTACCGCGTGCGCCCCTGCCACCTCGCCGAGAACACCGCCGCGTATTCAGGGAGCACTTCGGAGGCGCTGTGCCGTGCTCGCAGCGAAACGCCTCCGCTGCGGGCAGCCCTCGCAACTCGGGGAGGAGGAGCCAACGTGGGCGGGAACGCGGCTCGCGTCTGACGTCAGCTCCCGTGCCGTTATCCCATAGGAGGCTGCGGGGAGAGGGGAAGCGCTTAGGAGGTGGTGGCTGTGCGATCGAGAGAGGTGGAAGATGCTGGGGCGTTCATCTCTGATGCGGCGCTGGAGGATAGAAGTGCTGGACGCCCGCTTGGAGGGAGGCGCGATATACGCTGTACGGCACGCACGCTCTGCGGAGAAACCAGCTTGCCGGCGCAGCTTGCCGCTTACCCCTACCTGCAAAAAAAACTTTAATTCAAACAAGGGTACAGTCTTTGTCAAGATTTTTTGGGCCAAGCCTGAAGTGCGCGTGCCGCAAAAAGTTCAATGAAAAAGCCTACGTCCCTAGATAGGCTGAAACGTTTTATGCCGGAAAGCTAGGCAAAACACTATTCTTTCTTACTCTCATAAAATAATTTTGTCACATTTAAATGTAAAGCTTATATTTTTTATTTCTTGGCGGTCCAGTAGGCTTGGGTTTGGCCTAGAAAATTTTAACAATAGATTTACTTTTACTGTGTATTTACTGGTGGTCCTGAAGCACTTGTCGACAAATGCCACGGCACGCCATTTACACGGCTGCCCGCGTATCCCTGCCATAATTTGGCTTTTGTATGCAATGGTTTTGCGACGCAATGGTTTTGTGACGCAAGAAGTATCATTGCGACGGAATGATACTTCTTCGTCACACAGCGCCCCAACGAATAATTGATTTGATTGATTGATTGTGGGGTTTAACGCGCCGACGCAACGAAGGCGATGAGGCGCGCGGTAGTGGAGGGCTCCGGATTAATTTTGACCACCTGGGGATCTTTAACGTGCGCCGAAATCTCGTACACACGGGCGTTTTTGCTTTTCGCCTCCATCAGAAAAGCGGCCGCCGCGGCCGGGAATCGAACCCGCGACCCTCGTGCTCAGCAGCGCAACGCCTTAGCCACTGAGCCACCGCGGCGGGTCCAACGAATTGGGAGTAAGAGAACGGCTGGGGAGTAAGAGACTGCGCATGCGCTCGGATACTATCTTAACGATACGATTTGATTACGCCAGGTAAATCTTCTGCAACCTGACTCACTCGGACCGAGTTACTGGATGAAAAATTCATTTAACTGGAGGGTTTCGATCACCGAAGTGATATACGTCATCACTGTTTTTTTTTTTTTTTTTGCGAGGTCCAAAATACCAAGCTACCTTTGCTAGAGGTTTTGCTAGCCAAAGTGCTGAAATGTAAGAAAATTAGAAAAAACACGCACACACAAGAATTAATACCGTAGCCACACGTGCATACGTAAACCCAGCGACACCCCTCCACCCCTCCCACCTTTCCCTCATCTCCTGGTGTCACCACCTTATTGTCCTAATTTCTGTCCTCAAGAAATGCCTCAACCAAGAACTTTAGGGTCCCAGTAATCTAAACATTTGGTTGTACAAAACGGTCTTCGCCGAACTTGTGAAAAAGTGGAATACATGTTTGAAAATAACACATATTCTTCTTGCCTTATCATTTGCATAAGAATGCGAGGCAGCGCACTACGATGCGCTGCCTGGCGATTTTCTGGACTATGAAAGTCGCCCACTTCTGTACTTCTTCATTTAATGTTTATCAATCAATCCTTACAACGCCAAATAGCACTGCTTTCGGGTTGCCTGGTATTCAAGGTTCTTTTTCTGGGTAATGAATATTGTTGTTGTGCTTTTGTTACGAAAAAAAAAATACTGGTTCTCGGCAGTTGAAATTTGCTATTTTGAGTACAGAAACATTTAATGATCTATTCCTAAATATTCTGCTCAACTTGGTTTGTTTGAAGTTTTGATGACTTTGCCGCCTAACGGCGCAAGAGCTCAGCGTTGTAGCCATGGCTAAATGGCATTCGAGGCTGGGTTGGCGGGGTGTGGAATGTCGTGCATAGTGATGTAGGATTGCGTATGGCCTTTGTGACCTATCGGGCCGAAGCTTAGTGGTTGTGTAATTCTCGTTTTTATTTGGCTGCGGTTGTTGGATAATTATTTCATCGATGTAGTTTAGCAGTTAGTTTTTAAGCGATTTAAATACTCGGTTCTGTTGGTTAGACAAGATTACATTAGGTTAGATTGCGTTTGGTTACGTTAGGTCAGGTTACGCAAGATTCGTTAACGTGCGGTTGGCCGGGTCGGAATACGTTCGGTTAGGTTACGTTAATGCATGCGTGGCGTTATGCGTTAGCCAATCTAAAAACGTTTGGGAGGGCTAAGTAGGGCCAGACGCGGCGTTAGGCGATACAACGCGACCAGACGTCGGTTTAGCGGAGTGCATGTAGTGACGTCGTACGGCACCTTAACAAAGCTTGGATTTAGGCGCCTACTAGTGTTTAAATCTAGAATGGCGTACTAAAATGTGAACCATAGTAGCTTCAAAATAACGCCAGTTATAGTTGAATACCTGGGAGGCTCCATCGCAAGCACTGGAAGAATTGAAATTGTTAATACTGCTTTCACGAACCATGTTAAACGTGCTTGAATAGAGTGGCAGGGCCAGAAACTTTAAAAAGTAATTGTTGTTGCTGTTCTTGTTGCTGCTGCTCGGGGGATGGCGTTTCCTCAGTTCAAAGCACCGTTCGCACGAAAAAGATTACTCCCACCTCCCCTCGCGGGAACCCCTGTGTAGATGCGACGCATAGGGGGTTCCGTTGTTGTGTCCGTTAGGTTGATTCTCCCATCGCGTGAAACGTGCCGTGAACCCCCTGCCGTGGCTATGACGCAACGTGGCGCGGCTATGACGCAACACAATCCAACACAATCCACTTTAATCCAATCCAATCCAAATCCAATCCAATCCAATCCAATCCAAATCCAAGCCAAGCCAAGCCAAGCCAATCGAATCCAATCCAATGCCCCTCGCGAGAGAGTGTTCGCTATCGGAGAGGAGAGGGGGTGAGCGGCGGAGAGCGCAGCTCGCGCGGCGAGGAGAATGGGGGAGGGGTGTGGACGGACGACGACAACGCCGTATGAAGGGACAAGGCGAGTGAATGAGATGCCGTCGCATCTAAAAGAAATTATGATTGCGAGTGATTTTATTTCCCTATCCAGCACCCCCCTCCCCCCTTCTTGCTTCACCACTCAAACCAGGACCCCATAAACTGCGTAAATACAGTAGCAAGCGGGTCAAAAAACGGTTGAGACATTTTCACTCGGATTAAGTATATCCGGTTTTCGTAACCACATTATCAGTCGAAGGTCGTAACGAAAGTACTGTAGCGTGTGTACGATGCTCGCGGATGTGTAATAAATGCATTTCCAGACAGACGCAAACTTGTGTGTTTTTACGGAGAAGTAACGTAGAAGTAAGCGTCAGTTACGATTTACCTGCCAAATTGCTGTCATAACATTTAGTGACTTCTACATAAACTAGGCGCGAGTTATCCCGCTGTAAAAGTCAGGCTTTCGTTTCGGATGGGTTAGATGGCATACATTTTTCACCTCCTTTTCATGCGGACCAACAAGCGTTTCAATCAGCCCAATAATACAGCTTTCGAATAAACGCATCTACAAAGTGCGCTGACAACCTTTCGACTTCATCTTGGGCAATATAATGGCTAAATTGATTAAATGCCACTTTAATCAATGTTGATTTATTGATTGACGTCAAACGTCCGACATATGGCGTAAAACGTTTGACGTTTGACATCAAACCTTTGACGTCCGGCGCTTAATTTATTTGACGTCAAACGTTAAAAAGCGGGCAGCGTACACGAATGACTCCTGGACGGACGCCAAGACCAAAACGTCGTCTCTGGAGGTTAGAAGTAGACCAACAGCCAGCTGTGTGATCCCATGCCTGGTTTCTTTTTTTTTTTAAATGAAGCTTTCAGCCTGGCACTGATGTCGTCTTAGTCCACCCAAAAAGTACTTGCTGAAAGTCAACTTTCTCTTACGATGGCGGATGACCGTGGGTAAAGTGAAGAGAAATAAAACGCTTCCTGCCGTCGGAATCGAACCTGGGTCCTTCGCATTATGAAGCTGACGTCCATCTAATTCTGAATTTTCGGCACGGCCAAAGCAGTTTGGATTCAAAATTATAAAATGCACCCCTCCGTCCACCGACGACGGCCAAAATCATAAATAAATAGGGGCCGCTGCCTTCTTGGTTGGTTCTTTTGGTGTTGACTTGATTATGGAAAACTTCGCGTTCCCCTATTGTCATTTCAACAAAGGGGTAGTTGATTTTTTTTCTTGCCTTTTGTCGCTTGTTTTAAATTTTTCTATGTTCGGCCCGCTGTGTTCTTTGGCTGGTCAGGTTACCTGTATGCGAATTTTTCTCAAGTAATCAATCATACTATTTTCATAAGCTTTACGAGGAATAAAGTCCTTTATTCGTTATTATAACCCCACTTCCGCAATGATGCCTACCTGTGGTTTGTATGAATGCCATGGCTTCCAATGAGGCTCTTTATATTGTCAAATACGTAGTGCAATAGCAAATTTTGCGTGACACTTTGGATAATGATTTATCTGTAAGCAATATGGGACACAGCAGGTTAAAAAGCAATATCGCTGTTTTTTTTTTGGGGGGGGGGGGGGGGGGCGGGGCGGAAGAGCCTCCGAACAGCAAAGCTTAACACATAAAAACCGAGAAGTGTGTTCGTTTTGCCATATATGTCTGTCCGCTGGAATGCAACGAAGTGAAAAAGAAACTAGCCCCGTTTTATCAACGATACTTGGCAGCCAGAGCACACATGACGAACCTGTGCAAAGGAGTTATCTTGTAATCTTTGAGAACCGAGTCTGCTACTTGGATGTACTGCCTTTTTTCTACCTGAATGTGTGGCATCATGGCGTACCTATATAAAGACTCGTGGCATTCCTGCTCCCAGTCTGCCACAAAGTGTGGGAGGTTTATTCCGGAGGCGCACAGATTGGCTTCGGCATTAGGTCTGCCAAACCTATATACACCGAGTCCCTATGTCCCATCCCGCCCTTCGTCCAAGGTATTCACAACCTTTTTCAACTTTGCCCCTGCTATGGTGCTACCTCAGTCTGGTCAGCTCGAATCCGCCTCTCCTTGTACATAATTATGGCCGGTCCTGCCCTTCTTCGTACATAAGAAGTGTTTCGGAACAGAGAGAGAGAGAGAGAGAGAGAGAGAGAGAGAGAGCTCTTTAACGGGAACTGGTGAGGTCAGCCCTGCTGGTGGCAAGGCTTGCTACGCCAGATGGGAGATGACTGCAATGATGAGTGGTGAATGTTCGACATCAGGGGTACAGCAGGGACAACACAAACGAGAAACGCTGAAACGAGAAACAAGGGAAGGCTGTTGGCAGAGTCCGGACACAAAAATACAGTTGAAAAGGACATCGTTAATGTAAACTCTGAATCAAAATAGGTGGGGCACTCTGCACCTGCGCCATTTCGCACGGTAATGGGTCGTCAGAGCGAATTGAGGGCAGGTGAGGTGAGGGGGAACGGGCAGAAAAGTGGCTCTAAATTTTCGTTTTTCGCCTCCTCCTCACAAAAATTGTAAGTGGTATGTTATTTGAATTGTCTATTCTATCGACTGTGCTTCTACCATTTGGAGATCAAATATGGAGAGATGAGTAATAAACCCGACGCGGCATTCATAAAACTGCGAAGGTTTCAATCCCAAAGTATAAAACTCGCGGAATGTGGTGAGGCTTTTGATTGCTTTATACGGAAGGGAATTTTTCCGCATTCACAAAACATCCTGCGCATGATGATTTCTCACTTAGATGCTTAGATAGTTGATCACTGATTCAAGGAAGCGAACCGTGGCCTATGTAACAGGAAGGATGGATGTCATCAGTGACTGTCCCTGTCATATTTCTACCGTTTCATTGTAACTCTTTATTAGAATTTACTATCATGGCAGCCTTCATACAGCATGCTGAAATGATGCTTTCCCAATACAGGACGTTTGGTGGGCGAACTGGAACGTCTTGCGCTCATAAACATTGCATGACTGAAGTCCGCAACTGTGCACACGCATGCGCACTCTGTTGTCCGCAGGGAGCTCGCACTTTTTTCATGCACCCAGAATAAGCACTGGACCAGCATAACTTGTCAAGGTACTAAAAAAAAAAGAAAGATAAAGTGAATCAACTTGATGAGCTTAAATGTTGGGTGGCGGCGAAAAAAAACATCTCGTCCTCGTATACGCAGCAGCGCAGAAAGCTCGCCCCCGACATGTTGAGTGTAATACATGCGCCACCTTCGTGTTCGGGATCAGAAGTGTTTCCGTCGGAAGCTTCCGCCGGAATTAGTTCCCAGGAAACAGAAAGAGAAAGTGTTACGAAGCCACGTGCGTGCCTCCGGAGCTATTTCTCCCCTGAATTCCTTTCTTTCCTCTCCCAGTTATGACGATGATGATCCTCCGTGGCCGCCTCCCATCACTTGTCCGGTGCGCATGCCCGCTCTCTGAACAAAGGCGCCAAGTACAATGTGCCGGGGTGTAAAGATATGCATATGAATACACGGAGCATCGCTACCCGCTTCGTCGTGTAATAAAGTCCGCCCAGTGCGTTCGGGCCCAAAGCTGCCGTCCCTCTGGGCCGTTCCGAGAGGGAGGGTGCGCGGGTAGCGGGCAGCGTCAGCGCATATGAAAACGAGAGCCCGCGTATACCGAAGGTGGGGTGCTAATGGTAATTATCGTCGCCGCCGCGTTCCATTCTTTCTGCTCGTGAGGCGAGCGGGACGCGTTAATAAAAGCACCGCACGTGCCAGCGTCGTCGGGTGGAGAAACGCAGGGGCACGGAGAGGCGGGGAGGTTAGCCGTCATATTCGCCAGCGCATGAGCTCTAGAGGTGGGGAATAAGGGATAAAAGATACAAGAATGTCCGCATGCAGTAGCGCCACACGCTCTCGGCGGGAAGGCCTCGAGTGGCTTTCAGCGTGCCGGTAAAGTTCGCGGAGGAAGCGCAGAGAGCACTTGCAGCAAATTGCGGACTACACCGGAGCAGGCCACATTTGCAGGCGGCAAGGAAAAATGCGAGGCTCGGTAGATTCGTCGGTGTACAGAAGCTTCGACACCGGCTCTGCTTGATTATAAAGCGCTTCACCAAAGAGTAATGTGCTCTCTGTGCCCCATTCTTTTCTCCGGAAGAAAAAACATGTCAGGTTGAGGAACCAGCAGGGAGGGGGAGACGAAACATTTTAAAGGCGCTGCGAAATTACCACACGCCCCATGCGTACCTTTAATTAACCTCCGCGTACTGATAGCACAACCTTGATCTAATGGCATAAATACGGAGATATCGGTGCCAGCTTTTTTCACACAAAAGGTAAGTTTGGCATTATAGGTTACAGTTTCACGGAGTTAAAAGCCCGGGAACACGTGGTTTAACGGGGCGCGTTCTCAGGGTATACTCGCCCAGTGCTTTCGGGGCATAGGGTTAGCGCGCGGTTGTCGTCGGGCGGAGAGGGAAATAAATTAAAAATGAGATCAAGCGACAATGTGTGCGAGCGTGTGCGACGCCACTTAAATAGGCAAGCGCCGCACACATTTACTAACAGCATTGTAGCAGCAACCGCCAGGCGTCCTTGCAGCCACACGTTTAGTGTGGATGATGTGGTTGCTAATGCTGGGGAAAAATATTTGAAATATCTCCCTTAGGGGCAGGCCGATGATGTAGACAGGGTAATTGTTGAGTGAGGGCTGCGCTTCGCGCGTTGCTGTATAGGCTGCGGTTGGTAGGACACACTGCTCGCTGTGGTATGAGCCCGCAAGTCTGCTCGGACACAACTGAAGCAGAAGGCATCGCGACGGCACGCAGTAACTGGCAGCTACCTGGTAAGATACCTGCTAGCTATTTGGTAGCGGCCATTTCTTCGTCACAGCGCTCGCAGCTCCAATTCCCTATCTAAAATATCACATACTAGTTTGGCCTAATCAACTGCTGGAGTTGACAAAGCCCCCTCCCCCCCACCCCTCCCTTTAGGTCACCCGCGCGTACGCACGTACGCACACACGCACTATTGCAGTGATGCTTTAGTTGCCAAATATATATCTGTGTACAGCTACAACGGACGCTGTGTGCTGGAGGGCGGCGGCTTAATTCCGAGTTCTGACAGATTATGCAAGTGCCCATAACGATCTAGTGAAGCTTCCTGCTTTGGCTTCTCGCTTCCCTAAAGAAACTGAGGAGCCGCCTCAGCCGGGAACCGAACCCGCGAGCCCGTGTCTGCCGCGCAAAGCCCTAGCCGCTGCTCGACCGCGCTGGATCCATTTCCACGGAACTTGGCGGCGGAAAGGCCGCTTTGTAGCCGTACGCAGAAACATGTGCAGCTTGTCGGCGGCTAAATACCATAATGATGCGTTCACCAGCGAGTGCGCCGAGGAGAAAAATAAAAGTAAATAGCACGGTGCTTCCGTATGTGCGTCGGGCAACATTTCTGGCATGCCAAGTAAACTCACTTGGTTCCAACGCTCTCTTATGGTAGGATGCTTATGAGGTGGAGGGATTTGGTGCTGCAGTTCTAAGCTACTTCAGTATAGCTTTAGACCAAAACAGGCGTTGTATACATGGCTTTTTACAGAAGATAATGGTCTAAAACTTCGCTGCATTGGACCAGGCTTAGACGTGGACTGGCGGTTTTCCGATGAATCACCACGGAGACGCCGAGAGATGAATCGGCCTCAGGTCTAAACGAGCTGATCATTAAATTAAAGATGGCAGCAGGAGGCCCGGAGGCAGTATTGATCTCCTGCCGAGAAATCGATGTTAATTTGAGAGATCATTACCCCGTGAATCCCCGTGCGCTCATAACGATCGCTCAGTTGGCGCGAAAATTTTCACCCCGATTGTCCATTGCTCTGATGAGGATGGAAAGTCCGAACTAGGGTTTTTACTGGCGCCCTGACTTTTTTTCTCCTGGTTTCCCAGCACGAACGCGCGACGTCGTGCTCGTTATTGCATTCCTCGTTGCAAAATCAATTATTGAGATCACGATCGAAGAAGATCTAGCGCGGACGTAGGGTTCCAAAAAGAGTCCAAATGACCCTGCCCGACTGTATACTAGCTGTGCGCGCTTCCTGGGCCTAGTGTTGGCTCTCTGTGTTGTTGGGTAGAAGCAAACTCTGGTCACACGGGCCTTCTTTGTAACATATATTGACGTACAGTACCTTATTTTTGATGTAGAATTTATTTAAAGCTGGAAATGCTGACGCTAAACTCGTGCGTTAACTGAACAGGAAATAGTCAATGAATCTGTACACTTCTTGGTGGATAGCAGCTTGAACATTGCAGAAAAAAACGGAAAACAAGAAAAACAGCACACCCCGCTGACCAACAGCTGAGTATTTAAAAAAAAAAAGAGAACACAGATATACGCACAAATGATATCTATCGGTATACGTTCTTGAATATCACTGATAAAAAAAATATAGGTCATCATAATGTGCTGCGCGGAAATTGTTTTTCGCGCAGCACACCCGTTCAGTCAATACGTATAGTAAGTCCACACCTATTTTTATGCATTAACGAAACGACAAACAAAGGCGTTGACACGTACACCCAAGTTAGGTACATGGCAACAAAGGCTGTAAGTGTACACATTGGCCTCACAGTATCAACGCTCCGTGGAAACAACAACAACAAAAAAACACTTCTAACCACTTCTGGTGGCTTTCCATGTTTTTTTAGAATTATCGTTCAATGCAGCATTCTTGATTACAAGGCATCTTTTATCTTTCTATCTGTCTGCCAGAATTCTTGATTGGCACACAATACTGTTCGATTTTAGTGGAAGGACAGCTGGCACCGGCGCGTATAAGTTCCCTGCGAACTTATTCTATTGAATTTGGGCCCTCGAAAACACTAAAGCTCTACTGGTAATACCATTGCTATGCTATAATATTGGTTAGTTTTTAATGCAAACATAGTGATTACCATACTTGGGACCAACAATAGAGGCTAATAGTTTATTTATTCGCCCAAAAAATTGACACACGGCTGTGTAGTGAGCTATACAAACATTGTGGAGAGGCATTGCAGTAAGGATCGATAGCTCCATGACCGGCGAATGTTATCTCTCTGTTGTTACGCTATCGGTAGTACTATCGATAGTTTTTGTATACGCAATAACATTATTTTAAATAAAAGATCAATAGACTATACAATTCATTTACTAATATTCTTGCATCACTAGTTTAGAAGCCACATGCACATTCGACGATAAACACACCCGCCAACAGTTTCGCTGTACACGCGTCTGTCTCGGCGCATCCGTGCACGCTAGACTGTGTATTTCAGTGAGCAGGCACTGCGCCTGCGCGCATTCCGAACTGTCGGCGCTGAGCTTGCCACGCGTTGCGTCGAGTTCCGTGCTCCGACACGACCCGTAATCCTGCACGACGGATGATTCTCGGTGCTTTGTTCTAGGCGCGCAATTTACGCCGTGTATACGAGGACCCTTGGTCGCGGCGATGCACCTCTCGAGGCAAGAGATATTCAGTTGGAAATCGCCGCTGTTTCGTTTCCGTCCGACGAGAGGAAGCGTTGCTTGAGTTCCATCCGGCATTATTTTCACGCACGACGATGACTCTTTTGCCAGGTGCATACTTGAGAAAAACCGTCCTAAAAATACGCACACACGCAATCAAACGAGCGGACACACTGACAGCCCGCCCCTGCCACTGACTTTGGACAGTTTCGCTGTTTGAAGAAAAACCCAGTTGGCATGAACCCACACGTCAAAGATTGCTGCGTTTACATTGACGGGAAAGACAGCAGTAAGGGGGAGGGGGGAGAATAGCCAAGGGCGTATCCGATCCCTAAGCGCAAATTGGGGGAGGAGGTCACTAACACGATAAGGAAGAAGGGCATGTAGGTTACGGACGGAAGCCCGAACGTGCAGAGGCGCAGTGGTATAACAACGAGGGCGCTGAAGCGAACTTCCCACGTCGAAGCATACGGCATTGGGGTCAAGGGGGTCTATCACTCTCGGCTTGCTCCAAAAAACTTCCATTGAAGGGCTGCAGAGTCCTTCCGATAGGAGAACAAGACCTAAAACTTCTAGGTTATATTTTGTCTCAAAAAATAGGTCAGAACCCAGGGTATACGTCAAGGGTAGTAGGCGTATACTCATACGTCCTATACCCACTCACCCACTTTTCTTAAATCCTCTCATCATGATGACATTCCGTTTTCCTCCTTGAAACAATGCCACCTAGAACGGATATGAGAACTGCTCATAGTTCTCATGTGGGGCTTGGAAGCGTGTGCGAGATCCGGATATTTGACGGACGCGCCAAAAGATATTTTTAAAGAAGCTGTTGTTGAGCCAGATAATCTTCCAGTTAAAACGTTTGCGATCAGCACTAGTGTAGCCCGGATCCATCCTTATTATTCGTACCTGTGTTACTTGCAGCAAGTAATGACTGAAATTTTCCTGGTGAGTATACTTCTCTTGTATACATTGGTTTTAATCTGAGCACTCCCGAATACCCCATTTGGAAATGTCATGCATGACGGTGAACTTCATAGGTCAAACTGGGCGATGTCTAAACGTACGACTGCAGGAACATCAAAACTCTGTAAAATCAAACTAGATCTCCAGCTTATCGGGATATTGTAGCACGCATGGGTGCTCACCCATCTTTTGTGATATGTCCGTTTTAGCGAGACATCGGGACAAAACGACCAGCGTTTCAGAAAAGGAGATCCCGCGATCGGGGTTTTAACACTCCTCTATTGTCATAACTGGGAAGGAATACTCTTATCTCTGCCACTCGTTGTGGGATTACCGATTTTTGATATCTTGTAGCTTTTGCTTCTTCGACGCACTCCTCCTCTACCTTCCACTTTGCCTCTGATTGTTTATATATTACCTTTGAAAATTGGTCTCATGATTTTTATCTTGCGTAAGATGAACGCATCCGACGTGGTGTAGTCAGTATACATTTCTATGTCCCTTTGATTAAACGAATAGTTGCAAGCATTGGTGGATCCAGAGGAGGGTTCCGGATAAACTGAACCCACCCTTAATTTTGGAATTTATACTCCCAAGGTAACCCCTCAGGTCGTAGAAAGTGTACTCGAAGATTTTTTCTATTTTGCATTTTCTGGTTTTCCGAAATTTCGGTGACTGTCCCTCTTCGTCCTCCTCCTTATCACCACCATCATCATCAACACTGATAGCAGCTGACCCCTCCCTCGCTTCAGAAAGAAAACTGGAATCCGACCCTGGTTGCGAGTTAACGCCATGTCGCCTTCCTTTTTTTCTGTTAACTCGAGTGTTGAAAGAGGTTGTGCACCGGAGATGAATCCCGTAGTACGAGAGAGCCAAAACACCAACCTTTCTGTGCAAATCGCTCTAAAATGTATTGACCCAACCCTCTGCAGTGTGGTTTTGGGACGTTAAAGGGTGGATCGAGACACACCAAGAAAGTCACTGGTGGACTTTTTCTACATTAAAACGAAAAAGTTCCGAAAATATGAATCGGGCGCCCGTATTTGCGGCCTGTGGGAAAGACATCAGTGACGGGCGTCGCTTGGTTCCGGTCATAAAACATTTCCGCGCCTATATTTTTCGTGACAGCTTTTACGACAACTCTATATGCCCCCCGACGGAGATGATACCAGGAGCTCGAATAAAATGTGCATAAATCCAAAGACTGAAAAATAGTGCAGAGGGTAGGGCCGGAAGGGGCAAAGCTACTCTTTATGGAGGAAACATTCCCAATCATTCAAAGTGCGAGAGCACGTGCCAAAAGGGGACGTTTCGCACGGTTGGGGACTCCGCGATGAGCAGCACATGTGTTTTCTATCAAGGGTTCAGAACGACGACCCAGACAGGAGTTTCTGCCCCGCTTGAACGGTTTAGACGTTTCGCAGTTGGGTATAGCCCTTGAATGCAGAAGCGTTCGTTTGCAGAGTCTTCGTCCTTTTCAGTCCAAGCCATGGATGCTCTTGTTTGCAAAAACTTTACCTTCGTTCAATAAGCCACAAGAGCAACGGTAGAAATTAACCTGCCGTAACGTGTTTTGTCGGCATTCGCCTGAATTATGAACGCTCGATTATCCACTTGAAACAAGAACGTATGAGTTTATCCTTTTAGTTATCAGAGATGTGTGTGTGTGTGTGTGTGGGTGTGGTGTGTGTGTGTGTGTGTGTGTGTGTGTGTGTGGCAGAGTCAACGTCATGCTGATCAGAATTCCACGTTTCACCGGTCCTTCATTTCTAAATTTCAAATTTTTGAAGTACACATAGAGGTATCCTTACCCAATAATAATAAATGAGGAGTGTAGGAACTTAAAATACGTTCAACTTAACTTAAAATACGGTCAACTGCGCACCATTTCCGCCTGTCAGATAGCTCAGAACAACGCGCTGGCTGCACACAAATATTACGCTGTGAACGTACACTTGTACAGCGCATTATGAACATCACTTTGTTTTTGGGTGAAGTTATGCACCTTACGAACATAATGAGCAGTTCGGAGGCTGTAAACGTCTCATATGTTTGTTTTGTTTCTCGGGCAGTTTGTTGTAGTGGTCGTTTCTTCCGTTATGACCGTGAGGGCGCCAGGGAAAATGGTGAGTTGTATTGGGAAATAAGCTTTCTGGCCGGTACGAATTGAGGCGGAGGCCTTCTTTTAGAGGGCAACGTGATTATACGGCAAGTCATTTCAGTCATGAGCAATAAGAAGCACCTTCTAACAAATTAACAATAAATTTGTTAAGACGTTGAGAACGCGGAGACTATTAGTAACACTTCTCAGTTCATTGCGACCGCCTACGACAGGTGTCGGCTACGCTAAAACGCAAGCTTGGTGATCCCTTTGTAATATCCGAATTGTCATGTTGAAGAAAGAAACAAACAAAGGAAAAAGAAACAATGTGGAATAGAGGGAGGTAGAGAACAAAGAAGAAAGGAGGAAAGCAACAAGAAAGAAAGAAAGCTAGTCAAGGCGCCCACTGGTGAACATTCACAGTGGGTTAGTGGCCGTATTTCAGACAAGATGTGTTGCGAACGTCATTTCAATTAAAATAATTTGGGGAGTTCTATATATACGCGCCGAAGTCACCCTGGGTTGAGGCACGCGGTAGGGGAGGGCTTCGGATTAATTCCGACACCTGGGTGCTTTTAGCGTGCACCGAAATCTTGACGCACGTGTTGTTTAGAATCATCGTCAATCCATCATCGTCATCATCACCATCAGTCAGCCTATTTAAGTCCGCTGTAGGGCGAGACAGAATGGGAACAATTACAAATAAGAAAGAGAAAAATTAGCTGGCGATTACGACACTCCCTATTGCGATATTTGGGCGCAGCAGGAGTGCGCTGACGCAGCACTCACTCGTGGGTTCTCTCGACGGCAGGATGATCAGCATCTGCGTCGGCGGAGCGAAGTGCGTCTCAGGAAAAGACCACGAACTGCGTCTTAAGCGAAACGCCAAGCGTCGCGCCGTCGAGCGGCTCGTGCGGGCACAGCATGCTGCCTCTTCCCCTCCCACACCACACAGTTTCGGAGAGCGCTGGCTCGCGCCGAAACGGCGATCTGCCCGCCCATCCCAGTTCCGCGACAGTCTCCTCCTTTGCTTTCTTTCATCGTTCGCTTTTTTCTTTCACTTGTCGGTCTTGCCATCGTTCACTCGGTTACGCCGACAACGCGACAAGATGGCCGCCAAAGGGCTGCGCCCTAAAACAAAGGCGATGAAAGGACTAACGTAGTTCAAGGTCCTTTCTGGCTGTGGCTGAATCACGTTTTACAGAGCAGGCCTTTCTCCGTAGGTCGCAATAAATTACCACCATTTACCAAGACACGACTGACGACAGCGACAAGCGGAACCTTTCGTCCAACAATCAGTCGCTAACGCTCGTGGCACACGTAACTCTGTCTGGCCAAAAACAAATATCTCGTCGCCCGGCTACTATCATGGACCCTGTGCACCCCTTCACACATCGCTTGTTGTCGCGGGTGGAGTCGCTCACCGCGATAAATCCACGTGGAGAGGGTTTGGGAAAAATAGATGAGACCTGCTGGAAGGAGATTAGGCGAAGAAAAATATGTTTCATTTAAGTTTAAATTTATCTTTCGCCGCAGTATCCACATTAACGGTGAGATGCTGTTACACGGTCTATCAACGGGCCATTACAATATATCAACGGGCCATACAATGAAAAGTCAACGTTTCGTGATCACTTTCGTCTACGTTATCCCCGAAATACTCGCACATCTGAAAGCTACTTACGAAAGGGAAATCATCTGAGAATCATCCTGCAGGCGCTCAAGCACGGAGCCAAGTCAGTGGGATGCTCCTTTAATTCTCAGTTCCGATCGAGTGGAAAAGCCAGCGTCTGGCGTCGGCTACAATCACAGCCAGCGAGAGGCCTGGCTAACCTCACGTGGCTGCCGAACATTTTATACTGCATAGAAAGACACAAAAACAGCCACGATGTCAGGCATGGCCCTGCGCATATCCAGAGCCACGTGGAAAGTGGCGAGTGCGGTGGTGGTCCGTTGGCAGCAGTCCGTATACCAAGCACACTCACGCTGGCACCACCCAGAGGCGCAGTAGTCACGTACACCGAGACACAACGAGCAGGGCAGTGTGATTAGCAGCAATATCGTCCAAATTATTCCTGTCTACAAACCGACAGGCTATGTTGAAATTCTAAAAATAACTCGCACCACTTTGATCACAAATCTCTAAATTTTGGGGTTTTGGCGCATTTAAACTACCTGGGCTACGAGGTATGAAGTAGGGAATGCTCCGGATCAATTCCTGACTATAGTTAACGTCCGCCGCAATCTTGACACACGCGTACGCTTCCTTTTATCGCCTCTACCACACAAACAGCTGCACCGGACGGAAAGCAACCCGCTCAGTGGTATGACGTGTAAGCTACTGAGCCCCCCAGCGGATCTGGTGAAAACTGCAAAATATCACGAGGAGAAAGCAGATGCGAGCATACAGACGAAATACAGTTAGCTAGGTCTGAATTTTGTACTTCTTGCTGTACAATATGGAGAGGAGCTCTTGTGGAACTATGCGAGTTGATCTGGCATGCGAAAAACCCGTGATATTACCACAGGATAATATTAAATATTCACAATCGATCAGTGTACATCAAAACGAGTTCCCCACCATAATCGTGCATGTAAATGATGGCTGCTTTATAAAGTGGAGATTTCTGTAGTTCCCTGATTCGTCTAAAGTGCAAGAAATGCAACAAAAGCTGACACACCGGAAACAAATCCCCTAATGGATTCATCAAAGCAATCTGACGTGCTAGTTGGTCTGGCATGATGGAAATAAAATTGCGCTAAAAGGACAGGACGAAAGTACAAGCCTGGGCTTCTTTCACTGGTTAGGCACATTGCAAACGTTACCCCGGACTCCGAGAAAGACAGATGTGTATCAGAAGGTGTTGACGGGTTAAGGCACTGTAAACCATCAGCCAAGAATCTTTCGTTGTGCAGGGCAAGGGCCTTCTTTAAAGATAATTGTTGTTCTTTGTTGCCCCCTCACAAAAAAGGTGGTTTTGGGGTTTTGCCAAAAGATTTGCACCTTGCAAAAGCCGGAGTAGCGTTGGATTCGGTGTTGAACGGCGTGACAAGGATGTAGTGTCCAATGTCAAATTTGGAAGTCGGAACGCAGTTGGAAGTCGGAACGCAATTATGCAACGCAATTGGACTTGAAAAACTTGCCCATTTACTAGAGCCTTGAAGATTAACCTTGATATCTTTTTTAGCGTGAAAACGCACAAAGGGGACCAGCCTGTTAAGAGCGATCTTGTCAGAAATCGGCACTTGGCAAAAACTGATTTCCAAATACCTACAAGACAAACTGTCAATGTTAATTGCCGACGACCCGTTTCGGGTTCAAACCTCTAACCCCATTACTGACTAGTATCTTAAGAAAATTCAGACCGGAGCTTTGTCGCTTGCTAGTAGACATGAAGGACATCTTCTGCTCCCCACCCCACTACGAACTGCTTATTTGCGTGCAAGAATGTATTGACAAACTTGGTGCAGTTGCGTTCTTAAACAACGCAGGCACGTCTGCCGGCAGGTTCTTGGAGCACCTATACGTGTACCTTAGGTCCACTTGTGTGTGTTTTGACGATACGACTTTCATTCAGAGGAATGGCATATGCATTGGATCCTGCATAGCCCCAGTACTTAGCGACTTGTACCTCGCTAAACTGGACAGGAAAATTAACGAATATCGACATGATTTGAAAGTGTTAAAAGCTTTCCGCTACGTCGACGATTACCTTGTTGTAGACTGTGTATACCAGAACCTGGAAACCCCACAGAGCGTGCCCTTTCGCTGATTTAGCGAGCACCTGAAGCCTTTGCTTATTACTAGCGAGTTACCGTACAAGGTCCACACAAGGTTTTTAGAACTAAACCTACATTTGATTGATTGTGGGGGTTTAACTCGCCGACGCAACGCAGGAGATGAGGCGCGCCATTGATTGGAGGGTTCCGGATTAATTTTGACCACCTGGGGATCTTTAACGTGCGCCGAAATCTCGCACACACAGGCGTTTTTGCTTTTAGCCTCCATCAGAAAAGCGGCCGCCGCGGCTGGGAATCGAGCCCGCGACCTCGGGCTCAGCAGCACAACGCCTTAGCCACTGAGCCACCGCGGCGGGTACTAAACCTACATTTCACCAGCAACCAAGTGTGCTGGTCTTACCCTCCTAGGGCGAACAAACCACTTCTCCCCTTTAGGTCTTACCAATGGGAGCTAGTCAAGAGAGTCATCGCTTCCCTGTGCGTCAGGAATGCCTTGTGAAAATCCTGCCCGCACATGATGACGGCTAGCTTGGCTCAGCAAGCTGAGCGATTATCGTATTCCGGCTCCCGCACACCTGCTTGTGTCAGTAACCGAAAAGTTGCTTAAAGAGGCTAAGCTGGCAAAGCAAGGCACTACGAAGCAAGCAGGTGGTGTGACTCGAGATGCAAACAAAAAGTCACGGTGATTCCTTACATCCACCAGCTGAGCCACAACTTCAAGCGTATCGCTTGGCATGCAGGGGCGAATGTTGTTTTTCTGTGCCCGACAAGCTTCCAAAGGTTTGTCACCACGTGAACTGCGCACGGAGAGAAGAGAACGGGTGCCGCGCGAAACACCAAATAAGTTCGTTACCTGTACGAAAGGAAGTGGCTTGCATGATTCCGTTGCCCTACAAAATAGCCGGTGAAGCTGGCAGATGTATAGCTTATAGACTTCGTGAGCACAAGTAACTCGATAAACGGGCATCTTGACATCCACTTCCGTGATTGTAAGTTGTCTTCATGTTATGAAAAAAAAAAAAAAAACTACCGTACACGGTAGGAGCCGTGCCTCCCTCACGCGGGAAATAATCATCATCATCATCACCACCACCAGCCTATCTACGCCCACTACAGGGCAAAGGCCTCTCCTATTATTCTCCAATTACCCGGGTCCTGTGCTAACTGCGACCAATTTATCCCTGCAAACTTCTTGATCTCATCTGCCATTTAACTTTCTGCCCGCCCCCTGCAACGCTTGCCTTCTCTAGGGATCCACTCCTAGAAATCCACACCCGGGAAATAATACAAACGCGTGAATTTGTGCGTGCGGGTGATGTATGCATGCATGTCGCTTCACTATCCTCTTTTTTATGGGATCTAATCTGCTGGAGACAGCTTGTGTGTCATGGCGAATGTGTCTGTTTTTTTTTAGTTTTGTATTTCAATATTTTCTTGTTTCTACGTGTCTACATATATGAGCGTGGAAATCAACTCAGTCTGTTAGTCTGCGCCGTATTGTAAGTCTCCTGCTGTTCGTCCTGTCCTTTCAGAGCAATTTTTACTTCCATCACCCCTAACAGAACCAAAACATCGCAATCGTGTCACCCAGCATGTCTTGAGTTCATTGCGTGGTCGTTGGCTTTGGCCGTTGAATTTAGATCAATTTTCATGGGAGAAAGCTTCGTGGTCAACGATTTTTCTTCAAGAAACCAGCTTTGATTTTGTATGTTAGAAGCACTACTAGTGGGGAAAACTAAACTGAAAACTTGTTAATTGGACCCCCGTTAAATAAAAAAAAACCGGTTAATTCGACCAGCGCCCGCGGTCCATACAATTATGTACAGTAGTCTACGGAGCGGAAGTCTCGTTAATTCGGCGAAATTTTAGAGCCCATCGGTTAATTCGACCTAGCATGGCAGCCTGCGAGCTCGCAAGCCGATCCGCCGAGGCCCAATGGGCCGAAACACAAGCTGCTGTCATCGCAAATTGCTTCCGGCATAGCGAATTTGTGCGACCAAACTGCTGCTCAGAGGAACTGCCAATCGAAACAGCTGATGCAACCGCAGCCACAGCAGATGACAGCTGTTTCGATGACGTCTTGCCTCCTGCCATGCGACTCGACGATTGCATATCCATAGATGATAGTGTCGCAGTTGCCGGGCAGCTTACCGAGGAAGAAATACTTCAGGACGTGATAGGCGCCGACAACAACGATTATTCGGAAGGTGAGGATTGTGACCAACTGGTCCAACCATCGAAACGCACGGTAAAAGAAGCCACAGAAGCGTTTTTTCGTGCTTGAGGACTTTTGTGAGCAAATTAACCATGGTCCGGCATCGGGCAGCTGTTAGAATTATTGCCCCCCGCTCAAATTCGCCCGAAACAACAGAAAAAGATTACAAACTCCTTTGGCAAAAAGGTACGTCATGATGGGAGAGTTTGGTGTTTTTGTTGTTCATTCGATATTTCGACAATCGCATAATTCGACAATTTTTGACGCTCCCACCAGTGTCGAATTAAGGAACTTCTTATGTGTTTCGTCAGGCGGGTGAGGTGTTTTCTTTTAAGGACTTAACTAACTTGTACAAGCTGTCAACTGCTTCTTCGCCCCCGTTCCTGATTATTGCGCAGGCTTCTTCGATTTGTTGAGTACACTAAACCACGTCCCCATTTTTTCGAATTTTAGAAGTCGTGGCGCTAGTCCATGTGTGAGTTGTGGCACGGCTTAAATTATCTGGGCGGGATTGGAAACTAATGGCGGGCGAATACGCATCCGGGTACGCTGCTGGAAGTGGAAATATTCTCGCGAGGAGTCATCAGGACGAGAATGTTAGAGGCTGCAGGTTTATTATGCGGACAGCCCAAGATTACCGACGTTCCAGCACCAATCTTATAATCGCGGAATGCGCAACTGGCGGCGTATTTTGATGTCCTGCCTTAGCGCGAAAAAGGTGAACGATTATCACTAGCACGGAATTCGAACCATATAAAATTGCGAAATTAACGGATTTAGGAAAACAATAATGGAAGTAGTCCGCGCATTCGCCTGATGACAGCAAAACGAGTTTTGCCGAGTGTTATTCAAGTGCCGCTGTTCTGCAATCAGGCTGTGTGACGCAACGATGGTAGCTGCGGACATAGCCGTGCAAACAAATCGATGTTATCTTCGATACTGTGGGTAGTTGAACCTCATTCGATCTACCAAAAGTTACAAAACTATCCATAGCGTGCTACTGATAACCGAGTTTCGGCAGAATGTGAGTGGTGGATTTCCAGGGACTTATGTGGAGACCCCCGAAAGAATATTTGTACAATATGATCGCTCGTAGAACCTTGATTAAAAGTGTCCAGGGTTTAAATGAGTAACCTATGCAGTGTTTATTATACAAGTTACTAACTTGAGCGGAGGAGGGGATTATTTATTCATGCCTGAACTGTATCCGCAGTCTAACTATTTGTTTCTTTGGTGCGTATGTACCAAAGTTGCAGCGTTTGCCTGAAACTGCAGTTCGTGCTTTATTGCCGGCCGTTGCCATGTATGTAACGGGCTGGTGGGCCTGTCAAGCGGCTTTCTGCAGCTCTTTCCCTCTTCCCATGTAACAAATGGTTAAATAAGCTGTTTTTGTTTTTAGGCAAACCTGCTTGTATTTTTGCTATTTGCTTAGAACTCTAAAAAGAGACTTAAGCGGAAAACTATTTATTAGAGGCTCCTAAGGCGTGGCGAAAAGAACTGGCAGCGCCTTTCTTCCGCACGCCTGCCCGACCAGAAATAGCGTTTAGGTCTGTCGCTTTAGTACAACAAGCTCCCATGGCGCCACGCTGAGATGTATGTGCGCAAAAATACGCGAGGAGTGAGGTCGCGTGCGATGACAGCTTGCTACAAGACGCATCACGACGGTTAGCAGGTTCAAGCATGGAGAAGGCGTCTCATGAAACATCTTAAATCTAAGAAAGCCCGTTCAAGGGGCCACCACAGTAATACTCAGGGCTTGCTTTCGGAGATCGCTACTGGCCAACACAATAGTCGCTAGCGAACCACCACAATTCCTTCTCACCCAATCAAAAGAAATTATAGGCGGGAGAGTGCAGAGGCTCTCTCTCTTTCTCTCTCTCTCTTGTCTAGAAGGAGTTCGTTACAGCCAAGCCCTGCCGAATCAATACGAGGTCTACCGACTCAAAATAGGGCATTCTCCAAGGCTTTGAGTGTGGTCGTGGTTGCACGCCCCCAAGCGCTTTGTCAACGTCAACGTGGCAAGGGCACGGAACACCAGCTTCAGGGGTGATATTTAAAGCAAAGTTGGAACTGATAATGAACAAGGGTTTTCATTAAGCAATGTTTCAAGTAGAGAATACTTTTGCTAAAGAAGGCTGAAGTGAAGGTGTCGATGTCTTAAGAGAGCCTTGATCTATTAGCACCGAATATACATCGACTGATGCTCGCGAAATGACTTTATTCCAGGAGATTGGCGAGCTTAGATTCGCAAAGCAATTTTCTCAATGACAGATTTTTAGGCATGATCGTACTCGGATCGTCAGGGGCGGATTTTGTTTGCCTTATCTTGCGTAACTTTACTGAGGTTACATTACCAACATTACCACTCATAATCTCGGACTTGTATCGCCATACACACATTTCTTTCACCTCAATGGTTGAGCTGTTATCACAGTAAATAGACTATTTTTTCTACAAAAGCAAGTGTTGACATTGCGTTCTTGTTTCTCTCGTCGGGCTGTTCTCTTGTATTTCTATTTAAGTGAGATAATATAGGGCACCGGTACGGACAAAAGTTACAAACACCTTTTCAGTGCGCTTCTCTGCAATATCCTAGCTGGCTGCAGGAATTTTTTGTTTGCTTTTTACATTATGACCATACATTTCTGCACCAGTGACGCTTCGCTAATCTAATAATGTGTAGCTCCGGAAAGACACATCGCCATGAAACATGCGCCGAATGGTTCGGAAAGGCCAGAATATAAAACAGCCGCCGTATTTCAGCTCCGTAATTGCTCGGCGGGGAACCTCAATTTACTAATTTAGTAACAGGATTCCAACAACGTACCTATGCACACAACTTGCAAGTTGCTAGTTAACTATTCTCAATTATGTATTCCTTCCCTATGGTTAATGTCCTAGGTATCTTTCCTTCCACTCAGTGAGGAATAGTACAGAAGTCAGGATTGCGGTTAGTTTGTAATTGCTAACAGCTACCTAAAGTGACAGTCCACCCAGTTATTCGGAATGGGAGCCCCCACCATTGAGAACCGATCTCCCTGCCGTACAGTTTATCACTCAGTGGCGCAACTTTTCGAAAAGTGAGATTAATAGAGACACAAAGGAGGAAGACAGGCCGCAGCGCTGTTTCCTGTCTTTGTATGCTGTAACCCTGCTTTTACAGTCTTTACCAGTGAACCCACCAACTTATTGTGGGGCCCAACGTTGTCGTACCTAATATTGCCGCGAACCATGCATTATGTTTATTTGTGTTTTGCTTTTACCGCCGGCCTGCGCCGGTCTGTGTTATCTCTGTGCCAAGGGAAGCGCGTGTTCCATTCTTTCTTTCTGTGCCGCATGTGTTATCTGTTCTGATAGGGAGAGCATTCCGATCTAACATCAACCGCCCAGAATAATCTTTGGATCTACAATGTTCTAGATGTGAATCGACGGTTCGAGAACCACGCGCGCCGAAAGATAAAAAGGGCCCATCTCCCCGCGAGGGGGACTCGAGTAAATGCGTCGCATAGGGGTTGGGTGTATTGCGTTAACGTTTAGTGTTTGGGGAGTTGGTGGTAGTGAATGCGTCTGTATCAGCAGCTTCTGACGTAGTTTGAATGAGTCAAGGATATAAGGCGCGTTCGTAGCCTTCCATTATGTGTCGGCTCTGTGGCGCAGTGGGTAGAGCACCATGTACCTTGCGTTCCGCCCGCAGGGTCGTGGGATCGAAACCAGGCGCCGGTGAGTATTATTTTTTTATTTAGTGTAGGGGGAGGGATGCGGACCTGTTGTTGAGAGGGAGGAGGGTAGTGTAATGCGGGAGAGGAGGAGTGGGGGAGAGGGCGCACCTAGAACGGCTGTTGCGGACGCCGAGGCACGCCGAGAACGCCGGGGGTGACATCGTGAGTTAAAGAAATGCTCTGCATTTAAAAGCTGCAGAGCAGACGCCGGAGTATTCGACTCGCCGTAGCTCGCATGCGTACGTCACTTTGTTGACTGCTGCTTCGCCGCCTCTGTATTCTTTGAGTTGTTAGGGGATCACAAGTTCGCTCCAATAAACGTGTTTTCCTCGAAGACAACCGCGTCGTCTTTGGCTACGTGACAATATAACCGTGCCGTGAAGCTTCGATTAAACGGGAAAGTTGAAAATCAAGTAACCAAATACCCAAACAAGAGCTTCCGATTCTAACGGTTTATGTACAATTATAGCGTATACAAAGCAAGCCTACCAAGCTAGTTCGTTTTAGTCCCGTAGCTTCTGCGAGAAGGTTGTTCGTCAATTTTCGTCTTAGTGCTTATTTGTGGATGCGAATGCGGGTTACTGCGGGTGGAGTATCCGGGGTTGTTGTTAAACGCTTGTTGAAGCATGTTTCGCTATTGGCAGTGCCAGCCAGTAATGGTCTAAAGGGTATATCATAGGCGTCGAATGCGCATTGGAGGCATGGAATAGGCTGACGTAAGGAGGGCCGATTGAACAGAACCATACTAAAAGAATGAGTGAGGCGGCTGACCTTTGAGGTGGGTCGTTTGGTGGTGTGGGGAATGTGTATGATGGTTTAGGAGTCCAATGCCAAGACGGAAGCGCAGTTGGGGAGGAAGGCACGGCTAGAAGTGTAAAGAAATACTTGGAATTGTCTGCCTAGAATAAGCATTCCTACGCCACTATTGTTCATTTTGAGTTTTTTCTTTGACCAGTAAGACTATTATTGCGATAATTAACTTCCACAATTTTGCATATATGGCGGTGAACAGTTGTTGCCTTTGCACAATTTTTTTTTGTGTTTACGGCTGTTTTGGGGCATTGTACTTGTGTCGTTGTTTGAGGCCGCAATGTAAGATAGACTTTTTTTTTTCCGGTGGTTCATTACGATTGTTTTTATTTTACTTGTTTTTTTTTTGAAATTCCGAATTACCACTTATCGCCATTTACACTCCTATAAAGACCCAATATGTTAACTTCTCAATTATGCATTTTTGCGCAGTTGTGAAGATGCACGTTTGTGCTTGGTCGTTGTTCTTGTTTTGTGTGTTATGATTTCTTCATTTTTGCCCTTGGTATTTTGATGTAGAAGGAATACATTTCTGATTTCACTAGCTTCTGTAGTATGATTTTTATTATTTGTTATTTTTCTGTTTTTATGTTTCTTTCGAGAACCTCCTTCTACCATGCGATTACTTTCATTTGTATTATCATTACAATCAAGGGTGTCAACTTCACCAGTTACGCATTTTTGTGCCGATACAGGACGTTACACCATCGGTGGTTCGTAAGTATTCTGTTAAAGCGAAGCTTTGTATGCGTCTATCAGCTAAGGGTTTCTGTCGTGACCGTTGGTGTCAACAGAAAACTCCCGCGATCATATGAAAGAAAGTTGCGGCATCGCCAGGAATCGAACCTGGAACGAATAGAGAAATGGAGCGAGAGCCCGTTGTATTATTAATTGAGCGGCGAGCGCATGCGGAGGCGAGGGAGCCAGACGTTGTACTCACCGAGCACAGCTGCGGGTTTACACCCTGCGTTCTCGCTGAATGCCACGTGATAACGTCAGGCGACCTCGCGCAACGCTGTACACTCCACCCACGGCACATGTAGCGGCTGAGGGCATTAACTCCTAGCGCGCCTTGCGTATGCGCTAGGAGTTAGTAAATAATTAAGGAAGCTCATAGCAACGCATGGCATCCTCACTGCTCCTCCGTCTCTGCCGCCGATCTCGTCGCCTCCGCTGGCTGTGATAGAGACGGAGAAGTGAGATCGTCTATCACCGGGTTTGAGCTTCCTTTAATTTTTTACAAAAGATGTTTCCACTCCTGTGCTTCACCAATAGCAACTGAACCAACCACCATTCATAGATCATGCATTGATTTAACCTTAGCAAATTTAAGAATATCTCTTTGAAGTAATAAAGTGTGTAATTAAGTTCATTTCACTTGTCTCTGGGTTCACTCTTTGTAGAGCCACATGTGTGAATTAGAGAGAACGTCGCATGGGCAATCGTTGTGGGTGTCGCTTACAGCGTCGCTTTTCAACCACGTTGACAGCTGGGATTGACGCTTATTTTTTTCGTGTTTCGGTCTCTTTATTGTAGGCATTTTTGTCTTTGTCCGGTGAAGCTGATGTACACGATAGTCCTTTCTGATTTCATTTCTTTCTGTATTATCTGATTTTCTTTATTTCTAATAATTTAGTGCTAATTTACTTCCACCACGGAGTTACCTTTATTCGCGGTGGTGGTGGTGGTGGTAAACTTTATTCACAACAAAGGTAGAAGAGGAGGAGGTGAAGTCAAGGGTGGAATCCTATTTCCAGGACTCCAGTGGCGGAGCAATATTACGATTAAATGTGTCAACTTCTCAGTGGCTATGGCGTTGCGCTGCTGAGCACGAGGTCGCGGGTTCGATTTCCGGCCGCGGTGGCAGCTTTTCTGATGGAGGTGAAATGCAAAAACGCCCGTGTGTACGTTCGGGCATCGCAAATTTCTGCGTAGAGAGAGGGTAGAGGTAAACTACCGACTGCCGCTTTATGTCAAGGTCTAGGATGGCCCTCGGGTTCCCTCTGCTGAGGAAATCAACGACTTTTTCTTTCAGTTGCAAAAGCATGCACGGGTCGGAAAGGTTACGTCGCAAGCGGTGCATCGTATGAAAGTAAATGTTGTTGTCCTCAATCTCAATTGTGAGCTGAGTGTTGTTACAATTCAGTGTGCCGCTAACCTGTGCGCACGTGCTGCAAAATGGGTGTAGTTCGGGGAAGTTTTCGTGTGCTGCAGGAAAGCCCGCCCTCCTCAAACAAGTTACGGTAAGCGTGGGCGTGTTGAGACTTTACTCTGCTCAGAGACTGCGCTCGCCGAGATCTCCTTTCCCCCTCTCCCAGGCCTCAGACTCAACGTGCGCCGGCTCTCACCAACCCGCGAAAGAGTGTCCTTGTTTGTAATACTTTGTTCGTGCCGTGTGCAAAGGCCTAGGAGACAGCGGAACTGTTTCCGCTTCTGCGTATAAATGTCCCCCTCTGGGTGGCTCAGTCAGATGAATTTTGGACAATCGTATGGCGAAACTAGTTTTTTGGGGGGGAAACAGAATAATTGGAATGCAGTTTTTGTGAGAATTGGGAGGGGATGAAAGTTGGCATGAGGATAGTTGTGAAGTGAACGGCGGATGTGCTTGTTGTTGCGGATGTGGCAGGCTTGGGGCCAAAGAGAGAGCGAAGGAGGGGCCATGTAAGCTGGGTGCCGAGGGTACCTCGCGGTTAGTTGCAGAAATGGTTTCCGCTTCGGGGATCTCAAGAGTCTGGGCTCACATTATGGCTGCATAGTGAGTTCGCCTATTCTACGTTGGAATGAAGGGTTTTGCTTTTGCTAACTCGATCTCCGAGCAAGGCACCGGCCAGCGCCCCAAAGTTGGCCGCCGGATTCTCGCCAGTTGGAGTGTCTATTTTTGTGTGCCACTGGCAGGAGTACATAGGAGGTATGTTGCGCTAATGGAAGAAACGGTTTTCGACTAAATTCTTGTTCTGCAGTAGGCCTGTCTTGTGTCCTCGCGAAAGTTCCATCTGTTATTGCAAAAGCAGTGCAAAGACGATGGTCTTAGAAAAAAGAGGGAGACGTGGCGCACGCTGACTAATAACTGAATCTTATTTCACAGGAAAAACACACATGCATATAAAAATAAATACATAGAAATGACTATTCACACAGAAAACATTCCTTTGACCATACTAGCAAGCAAACGCAAATGAAGTTGCACGTATAATCAAGCGGCATTGACCAGAAAAATCATCCTGCCTATTTGCCTACCTGTCTCCCCCTTTTCCATACTTCATCGTCTCTGCACTGTTATCACATTAAAACAGTACCAACTTGCATAATTGACGGCACTTCCAATGTTCCATCTTTTTGCTTTTCGTAGGCTTCTACTGACTCCGGGTCGCAGTGGCTATCATGATCATGAGTTAAATTCTAAAAAGGACGCCCATCGGTAAAACGCGGTGCGGTCTCTATTCGCGTAAAAACTCTCTGAAAGCACAGTTTTCTTCATCGTTCCTTTCTGGCTTTTTTTTCTGGCTTTTTTAAGTGCGAATGCACTTCTTAAGCGAGCCTGAATCGTCCGCCGCCTTCGTCCGCATAGCAACAGCTGCGGGTGCGCGCGCTCCTCGTCTTCCTCCTCGTCTTCCCTAGCAACGGGGGGAGATGGGCGCGCGCTACTCTCCTCCTCCTCTCTCCGCTCAGTGACTGCGGGTGTTGGGCGCCTCCTCTCCACTTCGGGCGGGAGAGCTCTCGCTCGCGTAGCGGGCGCTCCGCATTCCGACGCGTGAGGGCGCTCCTGTAGCCCTCGCCGTAACGGCGGGCGCTACTCTCCTCCTCCTCTCTCTGCTCAGTGACTTGCGGGTGTTGGGCGCCTCCTCTCCACTTCCAAGATCCACGATATCCACCGTAATCGCGCAATCAACAACCGTGCATTCGCACTTACACACTCTCCCCCTCGGGGAAGTGCGAGGGAATTTTTTTAAGTATGATGCGTGGTACAGACGTGCAAGCAGAATTGCTCTTTCTCGGCACGATCACACGTTTATAAGGTGAGTAAAACTTCCACCGGAAAAATAAAATGGTTGTTGCTACTTAAAGCCGGCGCTGCAGAATGCGGCTCTGGTGACAGCGAAATGTCTTCATCCCAAATCGACCATCCGTCGAGATAAAGTTCGTCTTTGTTCCGAGAGGAATTGCGTGGAGGGGCCGCGGAAATCCATTCGGGCATATTCTTCGCGCGGGCCTATCTTCCACTGGTGCTGGTACCGGGTGCCATACCTTATCAAAGAAGAAACTGTCATAAGAGACACAGCGCTTTCTTCGGACACATGGAGGAACCTCCCCGCCCCAACATTTTCCCGCATTTTTTTCAGAGTCGTCATACTTCGAATATGAGTCCTTACTTCAGCTACATTTCATTGCCAAATGTGTTTAATTGTACTTGGAGGTTAACCTCGAGATGACAAAACACGAGTTTGGATCTCCATTGCCTGTATGCAGGTTCATGCAGGTATGTGGAGCGTCCAAAGGTAATCTCGGAATACACATTTCTGTATTTTCTGGAAGATTTGCTGGAAGTTGTTTGCTTCACTTATGTTTTTTGGTGATGCATCGTAACTTTTAGGGCATGGACTACATGACGAGAAACACTACAAAAAGCACTTTGTCGAGGCGGAGCCGAACCAAACCGAAAACCGGAACTGAACCGGTATTTTGTCAAGAACTGAACCCGACCCCGAAAGCTATTGTTTGAGCGCGCTGAGCCCGAACCGGAACTGAATAGAAAAAATAAATTGCGGTTACCGGTTCACGGCGAAACGGTTTGGCCATCCGCAGTTGATAATGCGCGGTCACCGCCATTCGGAGCTCTTGTCTTTTACGCGCCATCAATTTCACAACTTTTCACGCACTTTCCCCTTCAGGTCAGCCAACACTGCTCTCTTCGTCGTCACAATATCAAGAGAGGTATGCGCACCTATGTTTTAATGGATGATACTGCTGGCAGCGGGGGCTGAGGGCAAAGCTGAGTAAACGGAATGTCACGCTCTCCGCAGGCTGCAGGCGATACTAAACGTGGACTTCGCCCTTCCCTCGCTGCGGCTGTGTAAAAACAATAGGGCCTAGAGACTGCTGCACAGCGCCAACACCAACAGAAGGCCAACACCCGAAATACGCAAACTTGGTGCCTTTCATACTTTTCTTACACTACACACACTATCAGAGTATAAATGCTTGAGAAGCGTGACCCTCAGAAGCTGCCCGGTGGGTGCCGCTGGCTGCTGACCACAAGGATGCGGGTTCGTACCCGGCTGTCGTTTTTCTGATGGGAATGAAAAACGAAAACTTCCATTTGTGGAGATTTCGACGCACGTAAAGATCCCCAGGTGGTCTAAATTGCTCTGCCGGCCTTGAATACACGCTGCGCCTCATGGCACAGGAGTAGCTTTGGGGAAGCAAACGCGCCAATATTATTAACGACGATAGCCTTTCTTGGGCTACCTAAACGCAGAAATTTTGGCTTGTCTGTCTGTCTCTAACGCGATTCAGGCACCCGGCCAAAGTGAAGCGGAAGCAGCGCAATAGTTTTATCTAAACGGGCAAATCTGAACGCTTAAATCCGATGGCAATGTTCATAGTTGTCAACATTGTTGAACAAGAACAAAACACGCAAATGTGAGGCAGAAAATCAATACATAAGTGATATTTGCAGTGTTCCTTTATTTAAAAAATCATGGATGCTTGACTTTCGCGATAGCAAATGAAAAACTACTTCCACTGCATTCACTCTGTCGCCTGCGGTCTCCCGCGCCACTATAGCTTCTGGCAGCATTTAAAGAAATGAAACAGTAACAGTTACGAAAGGTTCCCCTAGATAGGGTCTACTTTCCGCTTGGAACGCGCGTGGAGTAGGGCAACGTGGTTCTATAAACGTTTAAGTAGGGTCCGTCGATTCACGCGCCTCTCCGCCGTACGGCAGCTCTTGCATCGAGGCACCTGGCGTGGAGCAGGGAACGCGGTAAGTTTAAATTGACTTGAAGCAAACCTCTAGAGTGTTTACCTTAGGAGTAGCGCGACGGAAAAGGTACAGCATGAGAGGTGAGCGGGCACGCGAAGGAAGGCATTTACTTGGCAAATGTCGACGAGAGACTGTCGTCTTTTGTCGACATTTGCAACGGAAGGGCTAGATACGCGACCATTTTTTTATAATTGCGTTTCCACAGGCCCAGCACTTGGTTTAAATTAATCCGTGCCGAGTGCCCACACGGCTAATTTCTGCTCTTTTTTGCAGCTTTCGGGCATCGAATAAGGGAAACACCAGATGGTATACCGACATTTTGCTTATAGAGATCCCTACCGTTGTCCAACCTTTAACATACATATTCAAACGGTGTCATCACGCCCAATACAGCAAGCGCGGTGGTGCCTGGTGTAATAGTCAGTTTTTCAAGACGCGCAAAGCGAACAACACGCGTTTTTAACGGATCCAAATAACGATAAAAGATATAGCAGAGAAAGTAGTTAGCGTGTGGCACGCACTTTGTTCTTTTTTGCAAGGCTTTATCCCCCCGACCTCACTGCGCTACGAATTCCGTCTTTGATGCAAAACGGTATTAAAGAAGTAGACGGCTCATGAAGAAAGACAATGCCGCTCCCGCATTATTCCATTTGCCCAGCGCTAATACTTCACGTTTTTCCTGCTCTTTTGTCTTTTCAGGGATGCCTTCTTTTCGCATATGCGCTTCAATGATTGGTGTACTTCACTGCTCTGCTGCTACTGCTACTGGCTATAGGGGAAGGGGGGTAAGAGGCGCTACTGCTGTCGACAAATTAAAGAGCGCCTCCTCGAAAGAGTTCCACCTCGGGCTTTACGACTCCCTCCGTCTACTATATTCCTCTAGCCTTAACTCCCCCTCGTCTGACGTGGGGGTTTTATGCTGCTCAGCTCCTTGCTGAGCTCTGTAATATCCCCAGTGCATTTCCTTTCCTCTTCCTTTCCCTCTAAACACTAGAACAACGATGGTCTAATCCCCCTTCAGTTTGTAATGGCATAATCTGCTATAACATTTCGCAGCTTAGTGGACGGAACGGGGGCGGTGGCCAGCCGTAAACGGAGACGTATTCATAGTGACGCACCCATCCGTAATAGCTATCTCGAAATGCATCCCAGTGATCAGAGTAATGATAAGTGGCTGAGCGTTCACTAAAGCTTACTTTTAACAAATTTTGGCTCGCACCCTCGAGTAGGTGACTGCCAACAAATTATCCTTGGTGGCCAAACAATCGAATTCATAGCATTCACCTGGCTAAATTTTTCTTACCCTACAACAGATGAAAACAAGTACACTTCTGGGATTTAAACTCGTACCCTTCTAATGTACCGAGGGGACTCGACGGTACCCAGGCCTATAACTCTAGGCCTGTAACGTTCACGTTCACGGCAATTTCCAGAGAGGAAATTGCTATTTTAACAACAAAAAGGGGGAGCTGGGGAAAGCGTTTCCCGTACACCCTTTTCCACGCGCCACCATGATGATGTCCATCCGGTTATCCATGCCGCGCAGAGAAACCCCCACCGCCCACGCGGCGGCACCGCTCCCAGAAACAGCAGCAGCAGCAGCAGCGTGAGCGACATCGCAGGAATCCAGCGTAGCCGCCGTCATAGAGATGGCCGCCGTAAGGCGCCGCCGACCGAAACGCCCCCACCGCGTGTCGGCCGCCATCGGAAGCGTGGTGGCACGGCTCCTACACTCGCGACGGGCGGCTTTCCCGCAGCAGTCCGGATAACAAGATGGCGGGCGGTCGCGCAACTCTTATCTCCCGGCGGGAGCTATATAGAGGAACTCTAGTTTCCCACAGACAGTCATGACCCCTGTTGGTTTTAAGTATACCTCCTAGTACAACATTTGAGGCGAGCGGAAAAGTAGCTGGCGAATCGTCACTACTTCCTGCATTTTTTATATCTGGCCTAATTGTTCACTGTGGCCCTTAAAACTGCGCAGCATTTATTGGGATAAAGCAGTATCTTGAATTCACCAGAAGTGTATTTAGTTTTCGTGGTAGCTTTAAACTGCAAAACAGTTTTTCTGCACTTCGCTAATAAATTAACTCACCGAACCGGTTGCCAACAGGTTCGGTTACTCGAACCGGAACTGAACCGGAACGAAATGAATTACCCGCACCCGAACCGTAACCGAACCGGTATCTTTTTTTTTGGTTTGACGAACTCTTAGAAGTGAAAAAAAGCCGTATATCGGCTTACTTCGCTGCAGAGTTCGTCGAAATACACTGCCGTGCCTCCCCTGCAATGTAACACCCTCTTTTCTTTCTTCCGCTTATCACTATCTTCTCATACGACCTCATTTCTCCTCATGATTATTGCATTGGAGGTTCGCTCAATTCCATTCAGTTTTCCGGCGTTCGCAGTGCTCGCCGCCGTCTGTTGGGGCCGTTTGCTTTGGTTAATGCTTAGAAGAGCTTGTGACAAATATAACGAGTATACCCAACTATACAAGAACGCTGGCACTCTGTTATGTACAGGCATGTCTCGTTTGCACTGAACCATGTGGGCATGTATGAACAACGGCAGCAGTTTTGTAGCGTAAGCTACACTAGCCGAGGTTGAGCAGTTTCGCGTGGACCTTGAAGGGCCGTTCTAGGCAAGCGCGAGGAGCATTGGATTGGATTGGATTAGATTGGCTTGGATTGGATTGGCTTGGCTTGGATTGGATTTGGGCTGGATTGAATTGGATTAGATTGGATTGTACTGGATTGGATAATCGAATCCAATTGGAATACGGGTAGTACGGGTGTGTAGAGAATTGGGTCTGCACAATTGCCGGTCTGCGCATTTCAGAGGAGTGACGTCATAGCCGCGGCAGACGCTCTGGCGCCGGCGCGTGCCCAGCTGTGCGCCTCCACTGCGCATAGCCAAGTCTGACGCTGCGCCGGAGCCGCTCGATAGCCGTCTCGCGTGGCTGCTGGGGAGCCGTGCTGCGCATGCGCGAGGAGCAGTGACTGGACTAGACTGGACCCGACTGGAGTGGATTGGATTCCAACTGACCAGACTGGATTGGATTGGATTGGATTGTAGATCGTTTTAACAGCAGTAAGCATGATAATATGCTAACCCTAGACAACCATGAAAGCTAAGAATAACCAACGGAACCTTAGCTCACGCTACGTATATCCTGGCATAGCCGAGCTAAGCCACTGCTAATTTTAGTAGTTTCGAGCGGCCTTGCCCTTATATGCTACGCGTACCATTCGAAGTCCACAATACACCGAAAGCAGCGGCTTAGTCGAAAGGATGGGTGGACAGGCCCGAGGGAATCGTGTGGCACACGACCTTCCGGGCTCTTGATCTAATACCAGCTTTGCAAGGAAACGGAACCGCCGCCTTTTGTGAGGCGGCTCGCTTTTCGCCAAATGGGAGCAGGTGGTATCTCTGCCTACCATCTTTCACGTCGTCAAGCTAGCGGGATATTAACGACTTGGGATGTAGAGATAACAGGCACACAATGTTGCTATCAGTGTATGGGATCCCCCCACGTGGACGCATTTTGTTCGGACCACTTAAGTACTACTAGTGCTCGGCGTGATTAAAAGTGGTTTAGCACAAACTGACTGGGGCGCTTGAGCTTTCATGGAGAGGCGTTTTATGTGGTTGGTTTTATGGAAATGTTGGATTTATATTAGGATACATTCAACCATGAACATCCGACATAGAAGCGGCATTACATAGACATCATTAGATTAAGCCTAAAGTATGTAATAAAGTAGCATTTATTTGGGCCGTTATAATTCAAGGATTCCTTATCATGTAAGAAGCTGTACGTTACCAAGTGGTGTGAACGGCCATTTGTCGGAGGAAATGCGGCGTCGTCAGTGGCGTAGACCGTGGACGAAAACTCGGTGTGAGTGAAAAATGCCGTAGCATCACATTGCGGCTCCCACTGAATCCCCCGTGATCATAATGCACTGCGCCAACAGATGCCGTGTGAGCCGGAACGGAAGTTTTGACTCCAGGAGGCCCCATGACGTCACGAGTTATCGTGTATTGCGCAGTAGTGCGTGCTGTGTCATGATAAATACGCTATTGTGCCACTCAACAGTATAGCAAGTTAATGGTAATGCGATGTGAACGGGGCCTGCTAACGCCGTCGCATTCCACGCTTAACTAGTAGGATGACATTCTGTCGTCAGAGTTATCCGTAACACGTCACTGATTGCTCAGGTTTTACCTAACCCCCAAAAAACGTGCAGAATTCACGAATAATTCACGGAGTCGAGAACAGGGTCGTGCACGTAAAGCTCTGACCATGTGCAGTGTAATTCGCCGCTTAGCTTATAAAATCACTACAAAGCTATCGCACATTGCGGGTAAAAGATATCGAAAACAGTTTTTTTTCGCTCGGCACGTAGAAGAAAAAAGCGGATTAATACACATATTGAAGAAAAGGCGAAGAAAAAGGGTCCGATGTGCCAGGAAGAAATTGCAGGATGGATACCTGGGCTAGTTGGTTCATTGCATGAATTGTACAGCTCCAAGTCGGTACAGAATGAAGAATACCGCGTCCGTGTTTGTTACACTTCACTTTGTCTCATCTTGGCGCTGTTCAATCCGTGCAATGAATGAACCAGCCGAGCTACAAACCCTCTTGCAGTGCACGTCCTTATTGTCAAGACGTGATCCCCTCTAGGAAGACGAAAAAGTGGTTGCAAAGAGCTTAGTACACAATTACTGACATAGTCGGTATCGATTTATTTGCTAATTGCTAAAAGCCCGAGTTAAACACACAGGAGCACTCATTACGTACAGTAAACGGTTATCACGTCAGCCGGTTGTTTCACACTGAGACCTACTAGCAAGTGGCGTTCTCAAAATTTAGCGCTGTTTAGCCCAAAGTACGAGGTCACTTCCCCGTCGCCAGTTTCCCAGTGAATTGTAACACGAGCGCCCAACCCGTACCGGTAGCAGCAGTGGTAGCAATGTGTATACAACACCGCGGTCACTAGTCTATGCCGCGACGACATGTACCGAGCAGCAGAGGGCCCATCTAGCGCGGAGGATAGGCACGCCACCTCTTATTCTGAGGATATGGAATGGGGAGGGAAAATTGTTAATAATTCACCCAATGTGCCCCCTTAGGTGGGGAGCTGCAGTGATACAATTCAGCTCCATCACCACGGATGCCCGCGAAAGAGAGAAGAAAACAAACGTAAACAGAATGCGTCACAGATCTGCCCCTTGCGGCACCCCATGGCCACTGTGCGTTGTCTAATATTGCACTGAAGGCTGTGTCAGTGGCATAGCCAGAAATGTTTTTCGGGGGGTGTCATACGCCCCCAGTAAAAACAAAAAAAGAGATCCTGCGCCCCCCCCCTCCTCCCCAGAAGTATTTCAGTATTTATCCGGCTTAATTAACCGACACCTTCGGAATTTTTGTTTTAACATTATAGTATATGAATTCGGTGTGTAAATAGCAACGGCGAAAAAAATATGGAGAACGAAAGGGGGAGGCGTGAATGCGGCGCTCAAAAAACTTTCGTGGGGTGTTGTGACACCAAAACACCCTTCCTGTCTACGCCCCTGGGCGGTGTGCAACGGTGTGTTGCAACAAATGCACTGTGCACCGCGTATGCGTGCGAACCGGGCACAGAGTTTTCGCCGCCGTGCTTCCGTCGACCGCTTCGCGAGCTCCTTCGGGGGCGAGAAAAGAACGAAGCACGAATATAAATGGACTTTAATTTTAACGGAGCCTTCAGCGGAGGCCTGCAGCCGAAACCTAGGCGCTCCAGGCTGCGTGAGCTTGTGCCGCGCCGCTGGAGCACTGAAGCCATCAAATAGCGCCCGAACAGAAAGGTTCACAACTAAACAAAAATGAGAAAGGATACGGCTGGAATGTTCAGCTTGAATAATACTCGGGCGTTTCTCTGGCACCCAGTGCATACAGCACGGTCGTTCATAGCTTCTCGCTGGCGGCCCTTGGAAGTTTCAACATAAAAGGCAGAGGTCCCGCGAAGAAGATACCTACACAGAGCAAGGTACCGACACTGTGTGCGCGCCGGGCAGTAAAAAACGAACAATAGAAGCGGGAAGCGGGTGAGGAAACTATCGGGATCTCTAAAGGAACGATGAAAAAGGGAAACGCGAGGAGGCGGCGAGAAGCGCGCACCGTCGCTGGCGTTCGGACCTCCAAGAATGCGTACCTAATATCTCTCTTTCGCGAACGCCGCCGCCTCCGTCCCGGCAGCCTCGTCTTTTTAGCAATACGCCGGAGAGGCTAAACGTGATCACGTCTTCCTCCCGCTCTTTTTCGCCCCGCGCACAGCCTTATTGTGCAAAGTCTGAAGCTGTATCGCTCTCTACTATCGCCGCATTTATGTATATACGTATTATTCTCCCCCAAGCCAGAGTATATCTTACACAGCAATGCTTTTTGGGTTGATTTTCTTTGATTGCCGACACGAAGCGCGCGGCGAGCGATTTTTCCTTCCTAGGGGCGTGCTGTGTATTTTTTTATTCCCTGTAGTTTTTTTTTCTTGTTCGTTTGTCTGGATTTCGTTTTATTCCTGTAGCAGCGTCTGCTTGTGCTGTCGTCTGCGCACTCGCGCTAACGTCGTCTGCTGCCGAGGCTGTCGTCGTCTGCATCGCGCCGCGGGCTCGTTCGGGGGTGATCAAAGGCCGCGCCATGTATTACGGCTGGCAGCCGAGTACGGGCTTCGTTGTCGAGGGCACTTCGCAGCGAAGGGTTAATTTTGCGCGACCCGGTGACAAATTATGATGGCGGAGTCGGAGCCCCGAGGAAAAAGCTGGAGTGCACGCCTCGTGGACCGGGCTCCTTTGCCCCAGGGCATGTTGGGCAAGGACCTGGTGGTCGCTTTTCAAACAAGAAATGAAGACGGGATGATGGCGCTTACAGTTTAGTAACAAGCCTCTCCGGTTATAAAAAAGTGGAGACGGGAATTTTCCGCTTGACACACGACAGGTGTCGGAACCAAGAGCGCACTAATCTCGGAGTTTCGCGACGGACATGGTCGCATCATTTAGTTCAGGTATTTATCACTATTAATTGCTGGCTTTACGTATTTAAAAATGGAAGTGAACTCGAAGGTTAGTGTGACTCCTCGTAGAATAAACACGTTTTAAAAGAAACAGAATATGGCCGTGTAGAGGTGAGGGTGTTCTTTCATTCTTCTCCGTCCATTTGTGTTATGTACATTTTCTGGATGAGTAGTAAAGTTCAAAAGGATGACAAAATGCTAGGAATTTTTTTTCATCGCACTTACTTTCATTGTAAGGCGTATGTTCCAGAAGTGCGGACGATGGTTGTCTTGGCGACCTGCTCACACACATTAATGGTCACGCTGAGTTTCTTTAGACCTTAATTTAAAAATGCGCCCAAGCACTTCATATATAGATGGTTAACCACCGAAGCTGTACTAATGTGCCACCGGTGTTTGCCATTTCCTTGTTGGTGCTGCTGCTCCGCCCACACCACCTCTGCCCGCTGTTGTCACTTCAGCTGTGTTTGACGCAGTACCTCACTGTGCGCGAGCTGTGCTGCGAGAGAGACTCCATTTCGCTCCCTCCGATGCGCCGCTTCCACCAAGTCGGTGGACGCTAAACTGCATCAACACGTCATACCTACACTTAGGCAATCTCCCTCCCTTACTTCTAACTCCTCTTCAACCTGTCGTTTTTTACATGTGAATGGAATTGCGCCGGCGGAGCAGTTTTCTGCGTACACAAGACCGCTGAGTTATCATTTCGCCTTGCCATGTATAAAGGTTCTGTTTAAAATTAGCTGGACACCACCGTCGCACTACACGAGTCTTTGGTTGATCGTACTCTCGTTGCTCCAGCGGAGTTCGCACCATTCCTGACTTACCCGGATACGTGGGACAAACCGGTAGGTGTTTAAACGTCAGGTTGAAAGTACACATGTCTGCGGTTAAGAATCGACCGTATTCAAACCTTGGCGGGCATTTTCGCACGTGTAAAGAGTGCTATCCGAGGTTTAGAGATACAACATGCCTGTATCCATAACAGATGCGCAGACTCGTGAGATAGTGGAAGCTTTCCATATAGATGTTCGGGCGATTACGCTTGCGTGAGCCAGACGTAGGTGGCACTCGCTGATAGCTATAGATATAGGAAATATTTTGCCGCGTCGTGGTTGGGCACGCGTATGATCAGTGGAGCGAGTGTTGAATGTTCATGTTTGTGTTTTTTTTTTTGCGTGTGGCATGCTAGTTAATCTGTTTTCGGCTGCGATGATCAGTAGAGAGGGTCTTGAATGTTACGGGACTCACAAGCTATTGGCGGACTCACAAGCTATTGCACCTGACGGAAAGGCGGAACGGCAGGTGCTTTGCATCACCACCTATATATACATCAAAACATGATCTACTTTCATTATGTTCGGCAGCGGGAAACTGATGACCTTCTATTGCTGACGCCTCAGTGGAGGAACATGCCCGACACTCTACCACAACGAAAGATATAAATGACGAATAAGTCACTGGGCTGTGTACATCATAAACCTAGAAGAACGCGTTGGCAGCGCCCGTTTGGCAGTAACAACGCTACTTCCGCGTCCCCTTCCCGACGGACGCCGAATGCTACCCATGAGGTCGTGAGAGCGCATGCGCCGACTCTGGTCCATGACCATATGAGGGAGGTGCGTACGGACGATAAAGAGCACAAAAAAAAAAAAAACGAGGAGACGTGTGTTTCATCGGGCTACTTGACCATCGGGCTAACAACTAAAGCACCAAATGCCTGCCATGGTATGTCGCCGACATAAAAAAATTGCACTCCCCCCCCTCCCCCCCCCCCAAAAAAAATAAATAAAGTTATACACATTTCCGAATTGCCGGTTTATTCAATAGATTTGGAAGAAATGTCCTTGCTTCTATTTTAAGCCGTTTAGAATTTCTCCGCATTTTTTCAGCCCCTTCTGAAGCAGGAAGCGAATGTTTCTGATTTCACAACACTTGCCATTACATATATTGCTTTGCGTATGCGGTATGCAGTGTTAATTAGCTGGAGTACGTACGTTTAAACTTTTTATAACTTCTGTTGCCCCTTTAATTGCATTTTCTCGAAGCTTCTCCACTAGAAGGCTGCGGTGCATCCCAAAATTTCCTTGGGCACGGTTACTCCGCCAGTTGTTTGGGCTTCTTCGTCAGTCATTATGAGTTCGCGCACTGCGAACTGGCTTTTTTGGGAGAATACTATAGGAGTTGCGACAGAGGGTAGAGGGACAATACTGCGACAAGATAGGTTCTTGGGAAACCAAGACACCCGCGGAGCGCATGAACACGTATGCCATTGTTTCGACGAGTGCCACAAAAAAAATTACACCATCTTCCCGTGGGGAACCCTGATGAGGATGCGAAGCATCGTGGCGGTTCCGTGTGGTTCCATTGTGTTGCCGTTATGTTGAGTGATCTAGTTTTTACTAGCGCCAGAGGGAATTCCACGTCCGGGTCCACACCGGTGGCAAAGGCACGCAAGTGCTGTTGTGTTACGGTTAGTAGGCGCTGGTTCTCGAGGCGCCGAAACTCGTCCATCATGTTCTTGTCGATGTTGTCTCTGTGGTAGAATCGGTAGTCTCCGTCAGCTTTGGTGAGGTAAAGGTTGTTGACATTGGTGCACCGGCTGAGAGCAATGTACACGCCCTCCTCTTCGCAGCTTTGTCTTCTCGTTCTTCTTCTTCTTCGGCGGTTCCCCTACGGGAAGATGACGACGGTGGTTGAACGCGAACCTATCTCGTGATGGATTCTTTGGTTGGCCAATCCCTAGGGGCATCCTGCCACAATCAGCGTCAGAGGCGCTGCGGACGGGGCTGGTTGAGCTGCAAGGCCCGTGGCGCTTCCCGCCACAGCTTTCCCACGGGAAATTCAGCATCCCCCTCTAAAGTTTTCAGTTCGTCGTTTCCGTTGACGTTCAGCTTCGCGTGCCTTCGTTGTATCAGTAGCTTCTTGACGTAGTTTGAATGAGTCAAGGACATAAGGCGCGTTCGTAGCACTTGCTCCTGTCCCGGATTTGTAGCGTAGTGGGAAGAGCACCGCGTACCTCCCGTTGCGGCCAGAGAGTCGTGGGATCGAAACCGGGCGCCGCTAACTATTTCTTTTTTTTATAGTGTAGTATCGCGGAGCTGTGGGTGTAAGGAGGAGAGTTGCGCATGCGCAGTGAGCGTGTGGACGGCGCCGCCATCAACGACGCAGGACCAGGCGAGCCTAAGAAATGCTCCGCATTTAAAATGGGCAATGCGTGCAACGCTGTAGTGTCCTGCATATTTTACCCCAGCAGAGCTCCATAGATACTGAAATGCTCCATAGATACTGAAATAAGTGCAAGGGGACTTCGCTAAAACTCGCAGAACATACCCGTGGGGCTGTCTGTTTAAGTATCCGGTATTAAGTGTCTGTTTAAGTATCTGATTTTGAATCTGCTGTCCGATTTTTAAATAAGACTGGCCGCGCAACAGAACACAGGTCTGTCTTGTTATGCCACCCGGAAACTTGGCAAAAAACACAAATGCGCTGTCATAGACTACAAAATTATGAACATGCTGACACTTCGTTAGTATTCTGCACACAAGAAAACACCCGCAACTGTTTCTGGAGCTCCGCCAATGATTGCATTGAAATTTATAACTAGAGGCTTGGGCGTCAACGGTCAATAATACTGAGAAAATCTGACGTAGCAGGGGAAAGCTACGTTTTTTGTCTACGGCTTTTGTTTTTGTCGTACGAGGATGTCGATGTGTTCATAGATGAAAAACATTTTGCGGCCATCAAGCACAGGCACTGGCTATGTAGACAGTTCCGATTCCTGAACGCCTTCATGTAGCCATGAACACCTTCGTCATATGCTGTACAGAATGACGAAGACGTTCCTCACGAGCAACTGTAACCTTGAGAGGAAGGGGGCGCGTAAGACAACAAGTTACGTAAAACAAGAGAGAAGTCGAAAAATCTACCAAATGTAGATGTAACGCATCTACGTAAAAACTATTTTCATCTTATTATCACGCGAGCACTGGCGGCAACGTTTCTTGTAATATTCTGACTCATAAAATATCGCGAGCTGTTTCTTAATACATCACCCTATGCAATTTAGCAAAATAACTGAGAATTAACCATGACATTTCAAAACGCAAAGTGGATCAGATGGTTTTATATGGATGCACGTATTTTATTTTCGTTGTAATTGCTTTGTTTATGCGGAACACCACGATCTACGTGGCTCAGCGTTTGCACGTTGCACGTACACTCTAAATTTGCTTACGCTTAGCAATAATGAGTGTCGAGGATTTTTTGCAGGCTTGTTCCAAGTGTGATGCGCTTTCCCGCTTAAAAATCGTGCTTCCTAAGCATGACTCTCGGGATGCCTAACGCTTGCGAAGCGCTGAGTAGACGATATATTTGGCAGGCTTGTTTGGGGCGCGGTGAACTATCACGCTAAGCTCTCACGTTTGTCATCCGTGACTGGCGACCTTCTTAACGCTTAGTGAAGCAGAAAAAGAGGATTGGTACTTACCTTATTCAGCGTTCTCTAGCAATACATGTGTAAGAAGCCTCTCTGACCGTCAGAAATCACTTAAAAAGAAAGCTGCAAGAAGGCAGCAGTTGCTGTGCCGTATTTATGGTCCTGGTTGCTTGGAGCTCCCGCGAATCTCATAAATAAGGCAGAGCGAATTCCGTTAGCTTAGCTCAGACAGGCGGTTGACGCGTTATTGCTAAGAGGAATTTAAGAAATCTCGCAAACCCGCACACAGTCCCAGACGCACTTAAAGGAGAAATCAGCGCATCACCAAAACTGCTTGTTGTGGACGTTCTTCAGTCGATATGACAGTTATAGCATATATCTCGTAGACTAGTCATTTAATCTTCATAAAGCTGTTGTTCGGAAATAACGTTCCTAATAATTATCGCGGAAAGGCAAATGCCGGGAGCACATTTCAATTTAAACTATCGTGTATGTTGCGAAGTTCTATATTCGCACCTTAAACGCAGACGTTCTCGCTATTATTTTGCTGAATTAGGTAGTGAAGGTGATTGTAGAGCGATTCGGACGTTCATAAAACTGAATATCCACCGAGATAAAAGGTTGAACGAGACGGAAGATCCAATCTAGCCTGAATATCTACCGAGACGAAAGATCCACTGAGACAGAAGGTCCAATCGAGCCTGAATGTCCAATGAGATGAAAGATACACAGAGACGAAAGATACACTGTTGGACCTTTCGTCTTGTTGGATCTTTTGTCTCGTTGGATCTTTCGTCTCGTTGGAAGTTAACACGCTGAATCGTCCCGCCCCGTGGGGAAGCAAGTTTTCCGTGCCGACAGGCAGCGGCGGAGACACGATGAAGGAATCCCGGCGGGCGGCGCTCCCGCGCGCGGGTGACGAGCAGTCAGACCAAGGACGGTATTCCCGTGTTTTGTCCCTTTTGTGTACGTTTCTAAAGTGTCCGTTTTGAGCGAGTCCTGGTTGGCTAAAAGCGAACAACCGCGTGTGACGTAACGTAAGCGCGGCCGAGCTAGTCCGCGGCTTCTCGGAGCAGACGATTTGAATTTGAAAAAAGACGAAGGTTAATCATGAATTTTCCAGTTATCGCCTTGTTGTTGGCTCGCCGGTGTAACAGGCGGTCGAAAAGTAATGTAGACGCATTCCAAATAACTACAGAAGCATTTCCGCCTGTCAAAGAGGAATGTGCGGTGTCTTTGCTTCGAGCTCTGGGACGAACTTGGCCGGCTGCAGCGCGGTCTCGGTGTCGAGGACGAAGTTTGTTTCTTCGCTACATGCTGCAGGTGGCTTTCATTCAGCGGTCGCTAGTGAATTAACCATATCGCTGTCGCAGCTCCCTCCGTGAGCCGGTGTATGCACGCCGGCGCCATCACGCAGTGAAATAAACGATCGTCTACGAGCTCGATAGCTGTCGAGCGGACGACCACAATTGCCCGCACTCGGAATTAAATGTGTAACCGATTATTGGTACTTGACGATTACACATACCAGCTTAACGTTCGTAGGCTTCACGCGCAGCATATACGTTGTGAAGATATAAAAATCCTCAGAAAATAATTTTTTTTTCACTTGTACAGCACAACAAAAATGTCAAAGGCGTAGCGCTGCATTCGAGAATTTCATTTCATTTCATTTATTCATACTGCAGGCCAAGATGCTGGCCCATGCAGGTAGGGCAGTACAGGGTAAGAATTCAAAGAATGCATGAACAAGATGCTACCTATAACATGTCACGAAAATTTACAAATACTTGACTTAGCACAACCGCGACATAAGAACAACACAATAAAGCGCAGTGGGGCAAAACGCCTTGCCCCAAAAACACATCACTAATATAAAAAAACAGCAGGTAAATTTTCTCATTAGGTGCAAGTGGTCACAAGCCAAGGTTTAGATTATTCTAATTCATGAGGCAAGTAGTTTTCCAGTTCTTGTAAGAAGTTTCTTGATTGTAAAACCTCAAGGGGGAGGGAATTCCATTCGTTATGGTACGCGCAAAAAAACTATTCATGTGAGAATTTGTTTTAGAAAATATTGGCAAATATCTTCGATAATATCGCGTGCGCATGCCGAAAGTGCGTCGATTGCGGAATACGTAACGTGAATGTTATTTTGATGCACGCTCATTGTCACCAACCTTAAAACTGGGACCAAGCGCAAAGAAGAAAAAGACTGAGTGGCCGTAGCAATGTTTACAGTTTACTGTCACAGGAAACAGCTGGCTACAGCTGCCATCTTTAGATGTTCGTCCCCTTGCGGTGAAAAATTTCAACATTGTCAGAAAAAATCTCGTCCCGATTAGATTTTGAAAACACGTTCAAATATAATAATAGTCTTACATGGTTTCAGTTCGTTCAATTGCGTTTGCAGAACAGTTTGCAAGAACAGAAGAGCCTACCAAAAGCCCTCTGCTTAACCGGAAGTAGGTCACAATGCAAGGAACGCAAAACGGACGTTTTCAAAACGGACAATTACGAGAATAGCGCCCCTGTTCGCGCCGAGCCCTCCTTGCCCTCTTCCTTTCCTTTTTTTTTTTTTTTTGTTTGCGAGCTCTTAGGATTTTAGATGCATTGAACGCATGGCAGCAATATTCCGATAAAAACTACGCCATTTTGAAATGGGTATATGGAACGCAAGAAAGGTAAACATATCTCACATCCATAGAACAAAACTACACTCTAAAACTGGTCACGAGTAGTAAGCGTGAAACACGCTCCATTGCTCATAAAATTCGCATTTAGTACCACGTGACGAGAAATACGCGCTGTTTTCTTTCATTCAAGTGTAAAGCAGGTCGTAAAAACCTGGAATCGCTTTCTTTTACGCGAGGTGTCAAACTGTATGCGTGTCAACCGAAAAGCTCACGCTTAGGAAAATCTTGTGCCGGCTATAGCGCCTCATCACCACGCATATACGTATACCGTATTACATATCCCCAAGAGTGCTGTGCGACGTCAATGAAATTTGCGAATATTTACTTGCTCAATTGGGGACTTTGCTATTTTCATTTATAATTTAGGTGGGTTTGCGGAAGTGCACAAGTCCTCTTTATACCATTCAGATAATTTCATATTTCTACCAGGGAGCTTAACAATTTATAAATATGAGAAATTGCCACATTTTACTGTGCCGTCTTCTGATCCCGCGCAAGATACCAGTCTCTATACCAGTCTCACCAGAGTGAATCGATTAAGCCTGGGAGCCTTAGTTTGGATGGTAGGTTAATATGCAACTTTTTTCAGAAACTGAGTAAGCTCAATAAGGGTGGGATATTGACCCGAAGGGCGACAGTGCAGTGGGATTATGCCACCCTTCTACAAAAGTGTTGATCTCCGACCTCAATTTCGCAGTTGCCGACCATTACGGTGCTGGGACGGCGACTCGGGTAAACTTAGGAGCACCGACAAGTGGGCAAGTTAGTATAGAGACATGCTAACTAAAAGCGCAGAAAAACGCGGGACAAAGAGAAGAACTACACAGGACAAGCGCTTGTCCTGTGTAGTTCTTCTCTTTGTCCCGCGTTTTTCTGCGCTTGTAGTTAGCATGACTCGGGGAAAGCCTATCGCGTTCATTACCGCAGCTCCAAGACGAATCTTCGCCATTCATTTTTGTCAACTTCTTGTAAAAGGCTAGGGCGCACATTTATGGTAGGATGGCGGAGGTATACGTTTAAAGTGGTCTGTGGGACATATGAGCACGTATTCGATGGTTTAGCAGACGGCAATACCTGCGTGATTTGTGTTGGCCATGGGGTTGGCCGAGGGTTGCGGATACCCGCCAAATTCTTCAAGCATTCGAGTGTGATAGAGAATGAATTTTTTTCTCGGAGAGCAGTAATATGCACCCTTAATAGCAGGAATGACCATAAACATGCATGCGGACTACCTGTTACGTCGTGCCATACACATGACCATGTGTATGGAGGTCGGATTACCTTATAGGGGTCCTGAAATACCTTCCGCCGGTGCATGGATGTACATGTAACCAAATAAGACAATGTATTAGCAATCTCCTCCCGGAAGAATTTTGTTAAAGCGATGAGTATTAGCTGAGAAATCGTAAATAAAAAACCGCGCATTATCGTCGCGCCGCGTTTCCTCCTCCTTTCGCTGTTGACGGCGCGATAGCCTTCCCTCCCATGATGCTGCGCGCTTCAGCGGTGACGTACTTCCGATACGGCCCTCCGCATACTGCCGTCTGCTACGGGCAAGCTTTGTTGACACCATGAATCCCACACTCCCCTCAAGGCTGGAAAAGCGAACGAAAAATCTGGCCGCATTTGTGCGGCGGCCTGGCCTTGCCCTTTCGCGGTGTGTGTTGCTGCAGGGCAGCACGTGACTTTTAATCGGCGGCGAACTCGCAGCCGCTCGGTGTGGATCGTGCGCTCGGTCCCTTTCGTGCACCGCGCACTGTTTATCCAAAAAGCGCCGTATCAGATGTGGCCCCGCTGGTGCCGGGTCTTATTTTGCGGTGGTGGTACTTCCTGCCGGCGGCATGTGAAAAAGACATTTTAAACCGATACAGAACCCGTGCACAAAACGCTTCAATCATGTGACCAGTTAAGCTTGGGGCGACGCGTGGCGGAGAGCGGCAACGTCGGCAAAACATGCTCCGGCGCGGCTCTGAGCTTTCTAGTGCTGGAGCGAGCGCCATTTCTTTGACAATCTCAAACATCGGTTGCCTTGGCAACAAGGCACAAACCTCCCCAGAAGTCAGTTACGGTTGCGTGATCCCGGTTCAGCTCGGGGTCCCACCTCGCGACATGTGGCCACTGCAGGCGTACCACTCACTCCCATTGGGAAGTGTGAGATGCGTTTGGCATTACAGGAGGCGATGGTGTGTGTGTTCTGGACGCCTTTGTTTCGCGATGAAATGCGACGTTGTGCTTCTGCGGGTGGATAGTGCTTCCCATGGTCTGGATTATCTTTCTCGAGCGACGTACGACTCAACCTCGCCTGGGTATGTGCAGTGTGCGTGGCTAAAAGCCATCTCGGCTTGCGCGCCAGAGTTAAGTGACTTGCTGTTCGTCCCCGCAAACCGCGCGCGAGGTGAGTGCCGAATTTACGACGGGCAGGAGGAGGGAACCTATCGTCTGTCAATCGCGGTTCAGACTTGCAACGCATGTTGTGACGTTGTGTTCGTTCGAAACGCATCTCTGGATTGTTTTGAAGTGGAATAAAATGTATCCGTCAAACCCGGGCATTCGGCTCAGGGCGTTCTCTGCGATTGCACGAAAGAAGTGCCACGGGGCTTCAACGCTTTCTTTACGGAACGTACTCAGGTAAGAGAACATCCATGTCGTGTTATGGCCGTGTTGCATTCAATACGAACGGTTAAGCGTTTGTTTACACTTGTTTCGTTTGTCGTAAAATGTCCAAGCACTCCGACACTCCGCTGGCACATCAGCCGGCGAGCCGACGCTGAGCAGACGACTCATCTCTTTGCCGGAAGTGCGTGAAAAAGCCGCCCAATAGCAGGATGTCTAGCTCATGACGAACATCTGAGAATCGATGATGTAGACACGTGAAGATGGCGGCGTCCAAAAACACGAAGGAAAGTGTGAGAAAAAAGCGACAAACTTTGCAACAAAAGTGTGAGCTTTCCGCTGCGCGTAAAAGAGTAATACTTGGCCCAGATGATCTTGACGACCCAATCTAACGATTGCGCTACTTCATTTAGTGTGCTCAAAACGCCTTTCAGGGCCCCTTTAAGGGGACAGTGATTTGATTTGTAAACATGGCAGGATTACTTGCGCACATTGCAGACTGAAATTCCTAGGTCAGGTTTGCACCCCTTAGGGTGGGTTCACGCGGGTTGATGTATTAGGAAAATATATTTGAAAGTGCTGTCCTAGTCTCTGCATCCTTTCTATGACGTTTCGAACGACGCTTACTTTGGTAGGCTGAGTTTGACTGTGCCTACTGCGCAGCTCGCCTCCTCCGACAGGCAGTAGATCAGCCGCTGCAAGCCCTCGCAAATCATTCGCTCAGGTAAAAACTAAGCCACGACAAGATTTTTAAGGGGAGGAATGTGGCATTGTTTTGTTAATTTGTAAAAAGTTGATGTCTGCACTAGCGCACATGCAATACGTATATTGTCTTACGACGCTTCGCTGAGTTGGCTCCACTGGAGCTGTAAGCTGCATTTTCTCATGCAACTAATACTCCAGAAAAAAGCAAAGGCCAATAAAACGTGGGAGAAGATTCAGCAAATTTAATGTAGGTAATAGGCAGAAAAAAAAACTCAACCAATACTTTTTGTTTAAGGTGGAACACTTTTTGCGCAGGATGAGCTATAGAACTTCAGCAAGATTTGTTGACGGGCTAGTTGGTCTGATACTTGAAAAGGCAAGAGGATTGCGCGGAACGAAGACACGAAGAGGAGACAACAGGACGAGCACACCCTTTTGTCTCGTCCTGTTGTCTCCTCTTCGTGTCGTCGTTCCGCGCAATCCTCTTGCCTTTTCAAATGAGCTATAGAACATAGCTCAGGAGCACAACCTCACATTTGCGATCACTTTTTTTCGCCTAAAGAGCACTAGCAGTAGTGATAAGATATGTGGGGCGATTTGGGGGACGCAAAACAGTTTTTCCGATAACTGCTGATACTATGATAACTGCTTGCGCGACAAAGGAACGTCAGTTGCTTGGTCAGACAATTGCCGCTTATATCAACTAGAAACCATTAATGGTTGCTTGGTTTTGGGCCGGGATGCGGTAGTTTTCTGGGATGTTTTGCAACGAACTGTTAAAAGGGACAACGACATTACCCTTTACACAATGCGGTTCTTGCCTTTCCAAGATACTGCCGGAGTGCCCTATTATATACTTTTTGTGATGGGATTGTATAGCTTTGTAGAAGTGCCGCATGACTGACCGGCATGCGGAACCCCCCGCCCAACGAAGTCTGTCCCCTAGACGGTGGCGCCATATTTATGAAACTCTATGTGGTGTACCCCTATTGCTATCTTTTGGCTCAGAGTGCAGTCACGGGGCCGCCGGATTTGGCTCTTTCTGTTCGCAGCTGTAGGACACGTGCGCCAAGCGTAAAAAACGCGTCTTTCTGAAGCTTGTCCGTTGTCGATTGACTAGCCATACCAACGTTAGCCGCGTGAGGCCTGCGCTGAATCCCGCGTACATAAGGTTTGCGTTGAGTGCGGTAACTTAAGTTACATCCGTGGTGTGTTTTACTTAACGAAGGAGAAAAGTTCAACGCTTCTTACTCCCTGGCGACAACACCACTTGCTCCAAACACAGAGGACGTGATTTACACAGGAAGTGGGGTTTCGTGGCTTGCAGGCTTTCTTGCAAGCTGAAGCAGCAAACCTTAAAATATGTGCTGTTAACGCTCGAGCCCCATCTGGGTGTTCACAACCAGGCTAATCGCCACCCATAGAAGCATGGCACATTGTCGCGCTCAGCTTTTCAGCGTAGTTTTAAGTTTGAAAGACACAAGTGTACGGTATGAAGTATTTTGTTATGAGAATCATCCAATCGCTATGGCAGAGTTGAAGACCTGACACTATAGGTGGTATCACCTGAGCTTCCAATATGCATATACAGATCAGTGAAGTGGCGCGGAGCAGCAGCCGCCACCCTACCACGTATGGTTTGGGCGTGTCCCAGTAAACAAGAGACACCAACACCCGGTGAACGCATTACAGGACACGAGCAATCGGAGACAGTGCTGCTTACCTCCCAACGCGACGTCCAGACAGCAGTCGTCCAGCTGGCAGAAGCCGCCGCATGGGCCCATGGGTTCCTGACCTCCGTCTGAAGGGACGAGGACACTGCCACTCCCAAACAGTGACTCTGTGCTAACAGAGACAGAAAAAATTTCTCATCATCATGATATTGAGATAATCTCCCGCGAAAACATTTTTTTTTGGTGCAGCGAGGTTTTTACAAAGTGGTACTAGTGCCCTAAAAAGTGGCTGATTACATCCTTTATATGACTTTACTCCGACTTTAATCTTGTTCAAATGGAGGCATTGCGGTCGGAAGGTCCTGCTCAAGCTCAACGGCTCAACCCCTCCGCCCGCAATAATGGCTGGTCCTTGCGGCTTTAAATGTGCTCGTCCACCGTCATTAATATTTCCAAGTGCCAACAATTGGCAGAAGCCTACTAAAACCTCCCGAATCCCTTACTGCGGAGCTGTTGTTCTCAACCTGCTACAAGTAACGCAAGGCAAGTAGAGGCTGATAGCTCAAGTGAATACCGACCAACCGAGCTCTAGCGATGCTGGGCCCATGGGTTTTTAAATAAAACTACTGCGCCTCGTTTTCTTCCTCCAACTTCCACAATGAATTTCTTCCCCAAGCAGTGCGACAATAGTTTGCGTACCGACTTAGAAGAAAATTTTACGCGCACTGCACTTGTCTGATAGTCGCATCTAAGCTGTGCATTCTCGTCTTTTAAGTTACTGCGTTCGGACCGTTGCACAGGGAAGGTAAGGCTGCAAGAGCGCAGTGTGATGGACTTCATTGGTTCGCCTTAAACGTGACATGTCTCGCAAGCTTTCCCTGACACCGGTGTTGCAGTAAGCAGCGTTCGCAGACCGCGCGAAGTACCGCGCTCTCAAAGCTAAGCGGTTGGCCCTGCGGTATATATCCCTGCAGGTGCAAGACCAGCCTGTGATGAAAAATGGACGCTGTTATGGGGTGCCATCTTATGCGATAGCGTTTCATTGAAAAGGGATGGAGAGAAAGAAAGGGAAACAGGAAAGGAAGGGCTCGAGTACGCGCCGTATCGTCGGCTGCCACAGTTAGAGAAGCAAATCCCCGTTTATGGCTTTCAAACTCGGGCCAAGCTTGACAGAAAAAGGGGGCTGTACAGCGGTGGCCTAGCGTTTCTCACCGCGAGTTATGGACTCCGAATTGCCTTAAACAGCTCCCGCTCCTTGGTCCCCTCGTCCTTTTCCCCTGCGCGTTTTCCCCGACAACCCGGGCACTGACCGCTCCTCCACACGCACTCCAGCGGCGATTAACCCGCGGCCTTTCGCACATAGGCGCGAGGAAGGACGGCCTGACAAATGAGTCTTCCTGCGAGTGGAAGCGTGGGGATGAACTGGGTTGGCGAGAGCAAGAAGAGAGATGGGGCAAAAGGGGAAAGAAGGGTGTAGTAACATAAGGACGTGATTCTGTGGGAACAGGATGAAATACGACGTGCGTGGAAGAAAAGGCGATATTAGAACACCGGGAGAGGCAGTTCGAGAGTGCTCGTTCATCCGCGCTCGACAGCGAGCGGGTGGCGAAAGCACCGACGATGGGGTATTAGTCACTGCGCTATACTGCCGATTTTTGACGTTGACGCTTTATCAATGTAGCAGATATCGGTGAACCCGATTAGCCAGGCATGCTTTCAATTAAAACCGAAGCTGGTTTGCAGAACATTGGGCATAAGTTAAGGCGGTATTTGACGCAAAAGCCCATGAACAACACGCATACAATTTTCGCGGAGGATTCAGTATTCGTTCAGCACAAATTATTCCTGTGGGCAGGTGATCATTTCAGCTGAGATGCCGCACAACAAAGGTCTTCTTTGATGGCGCGCTTAACCCAAGCAGCAAGTGCAACAAAATATAACGATTGCTGATCCACTGTTCATTTCGAATGATCTTATCGCGGGCGGCAGTAAACGATGTCCCAGCTGGTTCGACCCGACAATAGGTACTGCAATCGTTGGTGTAGGATGAAGCATCGTCGTCAGTGCTGGGTGCGCCTGCGTGCGCACAGACAGGAGAAGCATTTGTTTCTCCCAGCTACCGCCATTGCACCAAGGGCCACCGTTTGTGCACCGAACATCATGACCTGCTGCGGATTTCGCTGCCAGTGGAAGGGCGAAAAGGACACGAATACTCGACAGGAGGCAGACAGTGGCTTAATGGGCGCGACACGATTTCCGAGATGTCGCCGGGGCTGTGCGAACAGAACCACGGCAAAGCTGAAATAACAGTTTAAGTGTTCTACGACTTAGAAGAAGGGGCGATATTCTGCCTTAGCTACCGCCAGGCTCCGTTTGCCAGGCGTCGCAGCAGGGTACTCACTCCACCAAGCGAAGCAGCAACATCGCAAATCGCCTGACAAGAATACCCGACTGCTTCCTGTCGACTTTGCAGGACTCGCACGCTCAAGGTGAAGCCGCGCCAAAGCGCCGAAGTTTCCGAGGTGCGCCAGGAGCAATGCATTACCAGGTAGGAGACCGAGCTCCTGCTGAAGTATTCAGACGAACGGTGAACGCACTGGGCTAACGTCATAGCGAAAAGAACGTGTACAAGAGCCTGCAACGACCGCATGCTATCGAGACGCGGCAGCAGAAGGAAGTGTCCAATGATGATGATGATGATGATGATGATTGCTATTGGTCACATTTATGTACATCCCAAAAAGATATCGCTCTGTAACGAATACGCTCTGAAATGTACGAGCAATACTTAGTGTACTTTTCTCTGAATGTTTCTGCAACCTCAAAACTTTTCGGCACACTACCAGTGATTTTGTGTCACCCTTTTCGATTAAATTGACACCACAAAAAACATTCTTCTTATGTAACATTAGAGCATCTATGCGCCGCGAGATCGACATATAGGTGGCGACAGCGTCGCGCTGCTAATGTGGATGCTCCGCTGAACGGTAGCGAGCGAATGCACACTGTGGGCGCGCTTCGTTCCTTTTTCACGCCGTATGTGAGCATGAAAGGCACAGACAAGAGTGGTATGCTGTAGTTAGGTTCCTCAACGTTCAATATATGGCATGGAAGCGGCAATAAGTTTCTATTGCTACGCCGAAAAAGCGGTGACCCATCTGAAATCTAAGAACGGCCAAAATAATGACAATGTACTGAATTGTACGCTGTGGCTCTTGGCAAGCTGCAAGCTCGATATCTCCCGAGTATGGCTTTGAGCCGTCAATAAACGCATAAATAGAAACAAATCAGTTAGCCTTGATCTCTGGAATTCAGTTTACAACAGCTGTTTAAGTCGCTTTCCTTGGTAGCAGGACGCATTCTTGCATCTCTGGGATGCCCTGAAATGGTAACACCACCTAAGTGCCCCGAGATTTTTTCTAAAAGCTTACGATATTTTTTGTGTGATCGAAAGGCAACAAAATTACTGAATTTTAACCAGCGCAGAGATATAAATGCAACCGTTCTAACGGATTTTTTGCGCGCAGCTTTAGTTAAATGAAATTTTAGTGACTCTGAAGGCAGGTTTGATGAATGATGGTGTCGGATCACTTTTTTAAGGTTTTAATCGCAAGTGAACTTGCGAATTTAATTGCTAACGCGTGCAGTACAATCAACATCTAGTGTTTAGCTGGACTTGCCAAGTGACAATCAGACTTACAGTGTGTAAATTAAGCTTCTGGGACCTCACAGCGAGCAGAGAGCTTCTGTTACGGCTACACTGTTGACCATTTGCGCTCCTTTCAATATCTAACAGGTGCCTAGAACAACGAGAAGTGTTTGCATTCTTGCGTAATGTCGCTCACAAACCATAAACATGGCAAATGAAGTTGCCCTGTTGCAGATGCAGTAAAACGTTTCTCTATTTCTCGTTACGACATAACGAAACGGGTTCCCGGTGACTGCTTTGTGTTGTAAACTGAACCTCGCTTTTGTCTGAGCATTTAATTATTGAGGATTTGTTAACAAAGGCAGGGAAAAACGTTTTCTGTGGTTTTCGTTTTTTTTTTTTTGGGGGGGGGGGGGGGTAGGAAGGGTTATGCCAACGTTCTAAACGCAGCCAGAAGAGAAACCATGTAACGGCACAAACCAAACGTTGGCGATCAGTATTACTTGAAACTGGAAGCACGCCAGGCGTTGTGCGCCGTAGCGGTGAACACGCCAAACTTTAACAAGTAGACGCCAGTATTTTCAAATCTGATTAACCCCCCGTTTTGGCCCGAGATTGTCCAGGCATTGTGGCGCGCCATTTTCAAAATGAGATTTAAAGCCAGCATTGTGGGAAAAATAAAAAGAAATCCAGCGAGTCTTGGCCCACACCCTTTGGGAAACAACGTGCATTAAATTACGCAATTTGGCCTTCTTTAAACTTAGGTCCACCTTAAGGGGTTAAGACCTAACCATATTAGGCTGAGTGAAACATCTTTAGACTAGGTGATTTATGCCGTGATTTGAAAATGGGACATATAAAACTGACACACTAAATGCCACAGTACAGATTGAAACAACGAGCTGCTTAATTTTACCAAGAAATCGCCCTGAAATACTCTTGCGCATCCACAGAAACGTATTTTAAATAATAAATAAAATTGGCAAAACAGTATGAGCAACTAATTTCCAAAAATTGTATTTAGTTTCGAAAAGGCATGGGAAGAATTCGATCACACAGGCGCTTGCGTTTGTTAAATACGTCCCTGTTAATGTATCGGCGATAGCGCACGGGTCTTGTGCAGTGTAATTGTTTTTCTTTGCTTCTTCTTTCTAAAAGGACACAGCGCAATTTTTCAAGGGCGTGGCAAATGTACGGGTATGCACGGGTCTTGTCACTTCTTACCCGTTTCGTGTAGTAAACGTTTTTTCTTAAAATAACCACCACGCCACCTTCAAAAATCACCCTCTGAAGTTCCCGGAACGCCAGACGACTGCATTCATCAATTAGAAAAGTGCAATGTGTCTAAAGGATGTTTACAAGGCTCAACCGCATGCACGCGCAAAGCTCACGTAGTCGCGCAACGGCGCACGCCTGCGGCGACATCCACCGCTGCCTTCGCGCTGACCGACGACGCCTTACAGGGCGAGTAACGAGGCGCCGCAACGCGCGCGTAAACCCAGCGCACTCCAATACGCCGCGCAGTGTGGCTAGACTACTCTGGACTCAGCTTTGTGGCGACCAGTTAAAATAAATTTTAACTGAAATAAAAGAAATAATGCCTATTCTCACAAAATTACGTATATTTAATACAGAAACAACTAAAACAGTTATCGCGATATTAAAAAAAAACGTTAAGTTAGGATGCATACTTGGCAGGCACAAAAACCTCCGCTACATTTGGCGTAAACGCCCTTGCTACCATAGTCGCTCGTTGCTTCGCGTGTTTTCTCCCGTTGTTTGATCTCTGCATTTTCCAAACTACTTTGTATTATCACACAATTAATAGTTAAGTTAGCTTATTTATCAATATGCTGTCTCGTTATGCGACCTGACCGCCAGATAACCTCACCGCCAGAGGTCTACGTCAACACTGTGCGGCCGAAAGGTTGCGTCGATGTCTGGCCGGCTCTGACTTGGGCGTAACAGGCGCGTAGCATTGCATTCGGCGTACGCCCGAGTGCGCCGGTTCCTTACGCGCGTACGCCGGCTTGTGCCGTTGCGCGAGTACGTCCTCAGCGGTGACCACGGCGACGAGGTTTCGTGGGACTAAACTAACGCATTACCCCTCAACGGCCGCTGATTACGGCGTTTCGAGATAAAATCCGCAAGAAGAGGTAACTGTTCCACTGCTTAGTTCCAAACAAGTGCACATATTCGTTTTTTATTAATCGTGTGCAGCGCGCGTCTCGCACCGCGCGCAACGTGAACGAGCAGACGACGCGAGAGCGCCATCCACACTAGGAGCGGTTCGTCCCGCCGCCGCCAGGGGCCGAGTGTGTGTTCGATCTCGGGGCGAATATGGTACCTGTTGTGGGGGGCACCGTCTATCTTGGATTTTTTTTTTCGCTTCATAGCCAGTAAGTTGGTGTTTGCTTTTCTCATTTCATAAAAGCGTATTTCGTAGTATGTTTCACGCAGCATATTCCCCGGCTTCAGATAATGTTTGCACTTGCGATATTTTACAAGATCCTTACGTATCTTTGCGGATCGTTTAAGTACGCGCACGCCGTACGTTTTCTGTGAACAGGCTTTTGCAATCGTCGCACTAAGCACGAGGTGTGGCGCAGATCGGTTTCCCACTGCACGCACGTATGCAGCCTTTTAATAAAAATCCGTGGAGTCAAGTCGTGGAAGTTCACTTGCAGTTTCTCTGCGCGTTTATTGGAAGACACAAACGTTGAGACAGACATGATGTCACAAGAAAAAAAACGACGTCTTTATTTGTATTTTACATCAAACCCGCCCCACTAACTCTTCCATAACGACTAGTTGTAGGCTGCGGGTAATGAAAGCGTTCCGGCGTATTTTTCACAAGAAGGCCTTGCCCTGCTGGCTGTCGCGCTAGAACAGGTGCTGTCACAATGAGCTGACAAAAATGTGAGAATAGGCAAGCCCGGTGTCGTGCCCATAGGAGCAAACTGACCACGAAAGAAAACCAAAAGCTGTGTAGAGCTGCAGAAAAGCAGCGCCGCACTGAAGAAGGAAACACAAAATCTAAACCAAGAATAAATGACTTGACATCAACTTCTTGGTGGCCAGGAACGCAACACGAAAACGCCAGCCTAGAGGTACCACGAACAAACAACACACTTCGAAGGAAACGAACTTCAGACGGGTGTGGCAAGCGGAGTCAGAGAAGGGCAAGCTATTCTAGCTTCGACATCGTTCCGTTCTGGCCGGGATTCTTCTCCTAATACTGGACGTAAGTCAACCTACACGTCCGCCGTACCCGAAAAAAGGGCGTTCGCATTCCGTCGTTATCACCGACAGCGGCCCTGATGTCCTCAATTGCAGTTGCTCATTGAACGACCGAAGAGAACGAGACACCGTTGCACCACCAACCCGTATACACCGTAGATCAGACAAACAGTGAAAACATACAGGATACACCAAAAGCCCGGTCAACATTCAACGGTAACGGCACAATCAAACGGCTGAGGGTGGTGTGGTCAACACAGCGCTTCGGGAACTTGGCGTCCGTAGACGTATGCGCCAAAGACACGGCCACCCATCGAGCAAACAGAGTATTGGCTCCAGTCACGCGGCCAACCGAATTCCTGGCGTCGTCACATTCTCACCAGGCAGCACGGTTTGGCTTTTAGTTTTTGGGTAGTTGCTTCGTGCTGTTCCGCCATTCGGGCACGGGAGCTCTTCGGAAAGCGCAATCGAACAAGGAAGAAGCTCGTGGAAAGATCGTCGGCGACAGCCACATGCGCCGTTTGTCCGAATTCCTCTCAGGTTTCCAATGATGGTCTTAAAGCGACGCTGGTAATGTATCGGCCCTTTGTCTCACGTTTGTCTTATCTAAGACCTCACTCGCGTGCCTGTAATATCACACTACAGCCCCAGTTTTCTGGCTTATCACCCAGCTCCTTCACGCAGTATGTGCTTTGTCTCTGCAAAGGGGGGATTTTAAAGCATCGAGGCAACGGATACGCTTATAGATTCAATGATTATGTACAACAAAGCGGCACAAATAACACGGGCTAACCGCTGAGGGTTCATAGTTGTAGTGAAGGAATCTTCACATAACTTGCTTCTTTCAGCTAACGTCAGAAAAGAATGCGTATTACGGGCTAGGGTGCTGTGACTCTCCCGTGCGCCTCAATGCCACGTATAGTACAGTAAGCCTTTTCACAGAGAAGCTCTAATGCGCTGGGTTCTGACCGAAATTGCGGGAGTGTTCGGGTAGCGTCAACAGAGAATCGCACGCGCCCGCTCTAGAGCTATTGTAAAACGCTCCGTAGCTCTCACTATAATGCACGTATTTAAAAAAAAACGTACTGAAATTTGTCGCTAAGACGAATATATCAGTTTGCAGAGGTTAATTTACTTGCTGAAACTAGTTAGTTCATAGTATAGTTGTAAACGTTACAGAATTCCTGTTTGCTCTCCATACATGGCTGTCTACACTGAGGCAATATGGTTACAGAAAACGGACGTAAGCCTTGCTTTATCAAAACTATCCCGAAACAAATTATATGAGAAATAATTTAGAAATAATTCTGAGGAAGTGCTGTGTACGTGTCTTCATTTGATCACTATAGTAAGTCATTATACATAATTGAAAACAGTAATCCACCAATGCAGCATTACATTTTTGTATTAGCGGAAGTGCTCTAATTTTTTAAGCACACTAGGGGATAATCGCCAGTAATAAACAAGCACGTGCTCTAAGGAAAAGTGTGTTAGATCAATGTTGAAATTAGTTGTGCCACGTCCAGCCCGCTCTCCGTTATTATTGCCTTGGGCACAATAAAGACGTCAGGTGGAGGAGGAACAAACTACTCCATTGAGCAAGAAGGCTGAGCGAACGGGTAGCGGGCAGCCTCCAAAGCCCAAAAGGCCGGTGCCAGATCCAGGTCTCGTTGCACTAGGGCTTGTTGCCGCTCCGGTGTCCAATTGACCAGCGCAGAAAGAGTTCGATATTTTCATAGGTAGAATGTTGGGGGCTCCATGTTTTAGATGCGAAGCATCTCATGCTCGGGGCTGTGTCCCTCCCTACCTCGTTGTCGTTGTACGCCATCCGCACTCTACTGCGGATGCGCGTCTCTTCAGCCCCGTCAGCGTTTGGCCTGACGCCAGCGCAGTCCACTATAAAAAGAAATAGTCAGGCGGCGCCAGATTTTGATCCCACGACTCTCTGGCCGCAACTCTACAAACCGAGACACGACTCTCTGGCCCACTGCGCTAAAAACCGAGACGGCAGCATGTTGTACGAACGCGCCTTATGTCCTTCACTCATTCAAACTACGTCAAGAAAATCTGCTGATACCACGAAGGCACGCGAAGCTGAACGTCAACAGAAACGACAAACTGAAAACTAATGGGAACTTCAGTCGACCCCATGGCTGCTTCGCATACTACTCAGGGTTCCCCTACGGGAAGGTGGTGTAATTTTTTCAGTAAAAGCTTGATGTCGGGCTAGTTGGTGTAACATGCTTTTAAAGGCAAGTTGCGGCTTAACTGTGAACACAGAAATGTACACGGGAAAACAAAGTATACTTTCACGAGAAGACGGCACACTAACAACTGATTTATTCGGAACAATACGAAAATGTATATACAGAACAGCACAGAATGCAACAAAAAATTCCAGGTAGATGGGGAAGGGAAGTCAGACGGGTGAAATATAAAGATAAAAAGATAGCGGTGGTCGAAGCCGGTACACGTGCTGTAGTTAAAAAGATGGTTCTAAAAACTGAATCTCACGCTGGGTGAGCGCAATCGAAGGGGTGCTCACGCATTCAGCCTCACCTCGTGATATCATGGAAAACGCTTCCTAAATCTCACGGGACATTTTGTCTTTAGCGTGGAACAAAATGGTGGTTTTGCCAAACGCGACCTCATACTTGCACTCGGCTCTTTCGAACACAGTCGAAAAATCCTGCCCACACCGTATCACGGAAAGCCTTAGCCTCCAAGACAACCGGCTAAAGAAAAGTGGTTATCGAGACGCGTTACTATTTTCTGTTGCAGAAAAAGTCCTGAGAACGGTCGTCAAAGGAAAAGGTGGAGAAGTAGGAGGTGTGAAAGAACGCATGCGACCTGCTGTCTTGCAATAGATTCACGGCGTTTCTTACAGGTTAAAAAAAGTCGGGGGAAAGCATAAAGTGCCCGTTATTTTCACCGCACCTTTAAAGCTCGGTGGCCTTTGTAAGGCTTTGCAGTTAATAAAAGAAAAGGGAGAATCTAAGGCAACATGCAAAATTCGGCACGTGGGAAAATTTGTGAATTGCGCGCAGGGTGTTGTATATAAGATACCTTTGTCTTGCGGTCGTTTCTACATCGGACAAACAGGCCGATGTATCAACGAAAGACTGCGTGAACATAGATATGCCTGCCAACAGGTCAGCACAGTGGGCAATCTTGCAGCACACCGTGCGAGGTGGAAGTGTGAGGTCGTGGTTGACCAAAACCACCATTTTGTTCCGCGCTAAAGACAAAATGTCCCGTGAGATATACGAAGCGTTTTCCATGATATCACGAGGTGAGGGTGAATGCGTGAGCACCCCTTCGATTGCACTCACCCAGCGTGAGATCCAGTTTTTAGAATAATCTTTTTAACGACAGCACGTGGACCGGCTTCGACCACCGCTATCTTTTTATCTTTATATTTCACCCGTCCGACTTTCCTTCCCCATCTACCTGGAATTTGTTGTTGTATACTGTGCTGTTGTATATATATGTTTTCGTATTGTTCCGAATAAATTAGTTGTTAATGCGCCGTCTTCTCATGAAAATATACGTTTTTTCCCGTGTCCGTCTCTGTGTTCACATCAAGAACAACGTACCTTCAAAATCCATGTTTTTACAGCTAGGGAGTGTATCAGAGGGTTGCACCAAGGATGCGCAGCACATACGTCGCCAATAAAGCATATACTCGCGATCAGTGATGCAGTAGACTCGCCATAATTCAAATTCTGATAATTCAAACCTTACGTGAATTCCAACAAATTTGAAAATGTTGGTTGGCCCCCTGTGTTTTTAATGCACAGTAAAGCCGGCTAATTCGAACTACTTTATTGTGGGAATTCCATTATTCTTACGTTTTACTAGTCCTTGCCAGAAAATATATCCTGCATTTGCCACTTCTAGCTGAACATGTGCATGCTTATATCCATGACAGTCACAAATAAAGTCGATTACCTACATACACATGTCAAAGCGACACCACGCAATCCAACAACCGCGGGCGAACGGAGAAAAAAAAAAGACGACCGGCGGAGTGGAGTGGAGTGGAAAACATTTTTTTATTATCGCATTGAGTGCTACCATAGGCGGTGGGTGGACATCATAGTCCTGTAGTCCACGCTGTGCTGCGGCGGACCGGGCGCGCGTCACAAGAAACTCCTGATCCGCGAGCTGGCAACTGCGCAGCAAGCTCTCCCACTGCTCAAGGGTGTGTGATTGGGGGGGTTGGGGGTTGGCGGGGCCCATCCAAACCAAAGGAGCTGTTGTATTTGGGGTGCCGGGGCAGTATGGGCAGTTGGGGGGGTATGCGGCTGGGGAAATCCAATGGAGGAAGGTGTGGTTGTGGTAAGTCTCGATCTGGAGTCGTCGCCAAATGTGTGCGTCAGCAACACCTATAGGGCTGGATGTGGGGGCGGTAGAGCCCTGCGGGAAGCTCTGTAGTGATTAAGGATGTCGGCGTAGTTCTGTGAGAGTGGGTGCAGGACCGGAGGGCCGCTAAGTGGGTCGTCTTCTTCCCCTTCTGGGAATGCCCGGTGGGTAAGGTCGCGGGCAATGGCATGCGCCACCTTATCCCCAGTTAGGGACGTTCGGGCTGGAATCCATACGATGCGGGTCTCTGGTAGTTCTCGTCGTTGGATGGCACCGGCAAGGCCGGTGATGTTGTTCACCGTTGCAAACCGTCGGCATGCTGTTTGTGAGTCGGTGAGGCGCGGCATGTACGGCTGTGACACGCGTGACCCTCGAAAAACTCCCAACTCTACACGCGCCGAAACACGTGACCTGTTTTTCGAGTTGTGCGTGAATTTTGTATTACCAAATATGTGTGGCTGTTTTATAGCAACACAAGTTGGTATGTTGCCCGGAGTCATATTGATGACAACTTGTGATAGTTCGAACTTCTGATAATTGAAACAAAATTCATGAGTCTTCTGTATATTGTCTGTAACTAGAAACAATGAACGGTGTAGGATTAAATAGAGCAAGTTCACTTCACCGACCCCAGCCTACAACCCACTTCGTCCGGCCTGAAGGTCTTGCAACCCACGATTGTGGAGTTACTTATTGCACCAGTGAAGCGAAGAAATTTTTGAAAAATCCTTTCTCCCTGGAGGACAAGGCTACCTTGAATGGGCAGCCCCTAAACCGGGTGAGTGCCCTGTTGTCGGCAGCACCTATTTAATATTACTTATGCAGCTTATTTATCTAATAAATCAATACTGTCACGTAGCCAAGGACGAAGCAGGGTTCTTTAGGGAATAAAGTGTATTGGAGTGAACTTGTATTCCGCAGTGAACTTCAGAAGTGCAGAAACGTCGAAGGAGCATTCACCAGAAGCGCGCGCAGACGATTGTCGGCGAATGGAATGCCACGGCGTTAGTTCTGCACGTATTTATCAAGAGTGATCTCGTTCGTAATAACACCTATTTCAATCGAGAAAATTCTCGGTAAAACAAGAACAGTCTGGAATAAGGGCCGAAAAGCAACACCTTTTCGATATCAAAAAATTTTAATGCAAATGTATCCCGATTGCTGTAGCTCTCGTTTTATCGCAACTTTCTTAAAAACAGTTGTATGACAGTTGGCTGGTAGGACCACTCTTTCATTACGCCGAGTTTCATTTACTTGTACGATTAGTGCGTTCACGGTAGAGTTGTAAAAGATACAAAATTCCCGTCTGGTGTTAGCATATAAGTGTCTACAGGAGGAGTGCGGCTGCAGAAAACGGCTGTAACTCCAGTTTCATCAAAACATTCCTTGAAAATTATTTGGCGCTTGGCCAGTAAAGCGACTCTATTATATCATAAGGCTTAGGTTCATTCTCTTTTAGGGATTAATTAGTTCACTGCGAAGTTGTGAACGTTACGCAATTCCTGTCTGTTGTGAATACATGGGATTGTACAGGGAAGAAACGGACAGCCCCGTGCTGATATGCTAGAATAAAAATGCATTCCTGCCGCGTTTCATTGAGAAATCTCAAAGCCATGGTCACTACCAATATCACAGATAAGAAAAAATGTCTACGGGCACATTCTGTAACCAAATGTGTGGTGCGTGCTTTATACAGCCCCTCGACTCATCCACCTTCACTGAGTGCAGCCTGTCTCGTAAGTATTTCGGGGCCTCGCATCTAAAAACTCGAGACTCTACTTGAATTCGAAGCGCCAGCTGTTCCTAGCGCGAGGCGTTTCGTATGCGATTTACCTCGGCCGTCACGATAGGGAACGATCAGCGGCGGAACCCGTGGGATATATATTTCAACCGTTCTAAGATGTAAGCAAATGTTGTCAAGCGGCACAAGGCGGAGCCTTTCTACAACGCTGGGCGGGAGCAACGCGTCCAACGCGTTCAACCGGTGTTACATCCGGGAAGGCTAAACCGGGCTTCGTCGCCTCCGCCTTGCGTGGTAGCGTGGTGGTAAGCGGCCTGCGAAGGTTTCTGCCTTGGCCATGACGACAAGAAGCCGAAGGCAAGCTTAGCTGGTTTACTGAATGGCGAAAGATCAGCCGAAGCAATACCCTTCCGGGTGAGGTTACAGCGTGACTCGACAGGGCGACAGCATGGAGTCGCTTGCGCAAAGCGAATGGGGAATATACACCGAGAAGGCGGGTTTTATACACAATAGTCATAATGGCTGCGCGGGTTTCCTTGTGCTTCTGTGCATACGGCCCGAAAAAAGTACAGACACACACAAAACTCTTTCTGAGTTCGTAAGGGGCCGGCGAAGCGGCCTTCGCTGAGTCTTAGATAGGAAGGAGAGTAGATCTCGGCGGCGGTGTCCGCCTCGCCGGGACATTTCTCCACATGACGATCCGTTGGCTTCGTGTTCTGTAGCTGCAACAAGTTGAGTCACCGCCAACGGACTCCGCGAGGCAGGCGTTCAGGAGGAGGGTAGGCTCTGCCACAAAGCACAGGAGCACTGCACGAGGCTTGCTGCACGCGCGAAGAGAATAGCGGCGCACTCAATCGTTATACCGGATATCCATGCTTCTTCAACTGTGATTAAAGTTTCTCTCTCTCTCTCTCTCTCTCTCTCTCTCTCTCTCTCTCTACGTTCAGAATTCTCCAGGAGTGCTTAGACGTCCTCGGATCGTGTGTTAGTCGCGATGACAGTACTCGTGTGGTCTTTGTCGGTGATTTCAGTCTGCGTGTATTGCAGCGAGAAGAGAGGGGTTTACGCGTTTCGTGTTAGACATTTGACTTGCCATGCCAAACCAATCCTGCCCAAGCGGCCACCCAGCGGCGTATGCCATAGTGCATCATAGTGTAAGTCTTAAGAGTATATCATATGATATACTCTCATAAATTCTGATATACACTGATCATATGGTATATGATCAGTGTATATCATAGTGTGAGAACAAAGCCATGTTGGCTGTCATTACTGAAAGACGAAGAATTTACAGCTCTGCGTGTTATCGAAATTTGCTTGATAGACTGGACTCAATTTTTTTTCATTTGGTTTTCTTGCTATCCAGGGAGCGTGGGTGTGGCGTCTAATCTCTTCACTGGCACCTTTTTTCTACTTCAGAGAACTTTCTGTACTGCGAGACCCACGTAAAACATTGGCCAAAGACAGACTGCCAACTTACCGTAAAATACTTACGGCCAACTGCGTAACTACCGCTCAAGAGCAGAGATTTGTAAGTTCGCTTCATAGAACTTTTATCCGGCTAAAGCATTTGTTTTGTGCGCGGGATCCGGCGCTACGTGATGCCGGCGAGATACACGCGGTGGCGAACACACGGTGACACCCACGTGGTGGTGAAAACACGGCGATCGACACACTCCCGTTGCGCCACACGGGGATAAAGTACCCCTACAACGCAACTGTTGGGAGCGGTTGCTGTAAAAGCGGGGTGGAGCAGGCTGCACCTCTGCAGCATACTAAACAATCAGATAAACATGACGCTAGTACATACCAGGAATTATCAGGTGCACTTGTTGAACGAGTGCACCGGCTGCCAAAGCACCTGCCTTCCGCGTGTTCTTTCTGGGTGGCGTAACCGGGTCGCGTAAGCGGTGCTGCAAAATCCTGATTTCTGTTTACACTCGGGGCTTTCTTGCTGGCCTTATACTTTAAGAGCACAAGCCTCTGTAGACGTGACGTGCCAGAGGGCGCCAACGGAACGCATTCATGGCTTGTCGCGGATGTTGTTGGCCGTGTGCACAAGAACTGAAAGGATCATGGACGGTTTTAGGCGCAGTCAGGACGTTGCCGGTGAATGCTGACATCAGCCCGCAGGCACCGAGGACGTCGGGAGACCGGTGCTGAGTACCCTCGAATGGCGTGTTAGCATTCGGAACAGAACCTTGTGGTTTGACGGAGGGAAATGGCGGAACATGTCTCGTCGCATCAAAACGTGGGAACATGCCCGAACGTCATGGATAACCAAAACTTGATGCCGGTGACTTCTTTGCGACGGGAGCTTTCGAAGGGGCAGCAAGAGCCGTCAAAACTCAGCTAAGTGGTCGGAAGGCTCCGCAGCTGTTTCCAGTGATGATTACCGGAAAAAGTGACCGGAAAGCCACAGCGACGTTAACGGGCAACTTCGACTAGAGCCCGCCGAGCGAACGCTGACAAGGATGGGCATGACGTGGTCCGTCGAACATTTTCGCCATTTTATCTAAGCTTAACTTTCTGCTACAGTCCGCTTGAACTTCTAACGGATCTATAAATATTAGGGGACGAATCCCTAAATATTTGGGTTTACCATAGTACACTCTCATTTCACGCCTTTTTTTCATAGAAAATAAACCAATCTGTTATGGTACAATCGTTGCACAGCCAATGATTTAGCCCTGTCCTTGTAAGTACGCGTAAAAAACGTCAAGGGCATCGTCATCATCGAGATTCTCGCTACTTGTGAGTATTCAGAGTATTAGAAGTTGAGGCACGTGATACTTGTCAAAGTGGAAGAGCGCAAGAACGGTGGAAAGCAAAGCAGGTCGGATACACGGGCTACAGCTGTAGTTCCCTTCATTCGGAAGTAATAAATATGAAGACGAACTAACGGGGGCTGGTTATTCGGGCACATAGGCACAACAAAGTCAATAACACAAAAAACAGTGGTGTGACGTGGATGTCGTATTCTACCGACTTAAAAAGGGTTCCCGCAATTTTCCAGGCCCACTTTTCTTTTCTTCACTGTAGGTACAGGTCGTAAAGGGTAGTAATGGAAAAAAATGCCGCAGCTTGCACTAGTGGTGTAAGGCTGAAGAAACACCAAAGCTGGCGGCCCCTCTTCCTTAGATGGTGGCTTGGCAGTTGCCCCTCACATATATTTCCAAACTTGCCGCTCAAAGTTCACCATGACTGGCAGGACCGGGTGGTTCGGTTCGAAGCCTTTTACGTCTCTCCAAAACTGGACCACGTTAGCACGCGGTAGGACACGCGGCAACCGACTTCGCGAATTAGGCTTCTGTAAAGTGAACTCAGAGTCAGTGTTCCGCACTTCAGGCCCGAATGCACGTGAACTGGCGAGGAGAACAGCGCGAGAGAGATCACGCCACGAACGCAATCGCATAGAAGCCGGCTTCATAACGCGAGGGATTCAGGTTACATTCCGACCACCGTAAACGTTTTCTCCCCTGGTTCGCCTCTTTTAGTTTCATACGGCGTCGGTATTTTAATTATTTTTGCTGTGCTTAATCTGGGGGTTTAGGTTATCACTTTTCTCGTTCTTTCGATATTTATTTACAACCTGCCAAACCCGTGCGTGCATTTCCTTTTCCGTCTCGTAATGAGGCGGCCTGGAAAGACGAGAAGGAATGGGTTTTGCGTGCAATGGGTGCCTAAATCAGTTGTTAAGTTTATTTATATTTTCCGCTCCAAAATTGGCCCCTTTGGCTCTAATACTTGTAAACCCTTTTATACGGCCTTTTTTTCTTGTAGGTGTGGTGCACTGCGTGTCATCATAACCTTTTTTTGTTTTCAATTTGCTGCACATGCTATTGTTCCCCGCCGTTTGTAACCGCGCACTCCTCGGGCTTTTGGGTTGGCCTAGTGGTTAGGTTGCCGGTTTTACGGTGTATAGAGCCCGGGTGCGATTCCTGGTACTTCCCTAATCACTTTTTTTAGCATGAAATTGTTTTAATCCCCGGATGCACGAAGATTTCGGTGACGTCATATCCGTCGTGGAAGTGACGCCAGTACAACGAAGCAAGCGGCCTGTAAAGGGTGCGCCGCTGCACAAAGGGTCTTCTTGCGGGGAAGAAACAGTTAGCATTAAAGAGTACGTTATACTTAGGGTTATTCGCTCGTTTTCAGGTTTTATATTTTAACACGTGAGTGTTTTATGCCGGGATACACCAATGTTTCACTGACGTCATATCCGTCGCGGAAATGACGCCAGTACACCTTTGCCGAAGCGACCCGCCAGCAGGACGTCGCTCGCCAAGCACACCTACAAGACAGCCGCCGACCCGCTAATCATACTCACCTGCAGATTTCGCTGCGCATTCCACTTTTGTGTTTTACTGATTCCTGTGACAAAGGAATCAACCACAGTTTTTTCTTGAGGCGATCACTGCCAGTATATGCTCGTGGGCTACTTCGCCACCTTCCCTCACACTACTTGGCCTAGCTTTTTCACCCTCTCTATTTTGCCGATTACGATTGCTTTCTTGTACCCCTCCATGGCGGAACTAAAAGCTTAAACTCCGCTGTTAAAAAAAAATGCGGATTTCGGAAAAAAGGGTGTAGCTTCCTTGTATTGAAAAAAATAATCTGTGCGTTATATGAATGCTTGCAGCACTTTTTACGTTCTTTGCTTTGCTCTGGCCAGACCGCCTGTGTGCACAGACAAACAGCTTCCCTGTTTTAAAATATATCTTCCATTATTCAAAATACCATAAAAAGATGTCGGATCCGTGCTGATGTTTGTCGCCTTCTTAATGTTTCCCCTCCTAGTATTGTTGCACTTTGTCGTGAGAGGCCTCAATTTAACGATGAAGACGACTCATCAAGCCATTGTCTGGCAGGTAGTTCGCTGTTTTATAAGGCGCCGAGGTGAGGAAGAGCGCTGTCGGTTTGCCACCGAACCCCGGCTTCCTGTCACAAAACCAGGGCAGAAAATTATGGCACCAACCCATAAAAGAAAGTTGCGGCTACTTTGTCAACATTGCTACAAGGAACATGGAAGTGATAGGGTCATCGGGTGAACCGGTCGCGGCAGGTGAGATATAGGTAGCCGTGCGATATAACTGCAGAGGGCTAACCAGACTGATTGACGTAAACGTATGCAAAGCTATGGTCATGATGGCAGGAGGGGGAGGCAGGTATAACAACATCGTTCGTACTCATCAGTCGTTGGCACTCAAAGCAGATGCGTGGCAAACGGAGGCCATTTACGTTTATTTTGAGCTGAGCCAAGCTGGTGGTTAACCAAATTTTATATTGCCAGAACCCTTGGATGGCTCTTCTCACGCAAAAAATTGAAAACAGTTAGGAAATTCTGCCAGTATAAAGAGGCCAGACATACCGGCGAGGATTTGGCAGATGATGGTCATAGAAGAGTAGAAGATGCCATCCCAGAACAAAAAGGTTTACGGATGCCTTGGGGGCACTGATGTTCCGCACATTATAGTTGCGTGGCCACAAACTCTTACATGTCAATAACAGGTGTCGTGCGGGTCAAGTTTCATGTCACAGTCTGTGTTGATAGGCTGAGAATAGGCGTACAAGAAGGATAGTACGGTGGACTCCGATGTGAAGCTGAGGTACGACAGCCCAGGCGCGCTGTATAGGAGCCGCTATTCCCGTGGAAAGTGCAAAATCTAACGCATCGGTCATTGTCACAGACTCGCATCATTTTTGTCGGAATTTCGCAAGAGGTCGCGTGAACAAAGGAACACTACGCATCATTTAGAACCAGCCCCTGAAGAGGGAAATCAAGATTGTTAAGTGCTCGAGCACGTTTCAGCAACCCTGGAAACTTCAGCACCCCTGCCTGACGCCATCGCTCGAGAATGGACCCACAGAACAGGCCCCTGAGAACAACATTGCCGAACCCGAGCGCATCCATCCCTTGACCTCTTACGCAGACATCACACAGCACTACAGACAGTCGCTTCAGACACTTGCTCCCTCACACAAATCTCTACCCCGAGAGAACGAACTCCATTTCCTCGCTCTCCAAACAAATGCATTCCTCCATCCTACAATGTAAACTTTTTTCTACGCCCTAGTTGCCTGAAAAGGTGTAGTATAAGTGGAACAAGGGGGTTGGAAAGTCATTACGCCCTTTTTCTTATCCAGGTACTCCTTTGTAACCATTAGAACTTCTTGCCTTGCCGATTTTGCGAAGAAGCTAGAATGCTAGCTACGCCATATGGTAGGCTGGTATAAACAATACACACTGATTCCCGCCCTAGGTGCGCCTTTTAACTACGGAGCTTTGGGAGAGAGCCTTCGCAAGCACCTGCCTGGACAAACAGCTTCGTCTGGCATAACAGGTTCACGATTCCGTCCACTTTCAAGGCATCTTGGACTGAGAACGCCGTTCTTAAACTTCAATAGAAGCCCCCCTCTTGGTTTAAATAAACATTTATTCCCCCCTCTCTTTCTCTCGAGGTTTTCGTCCGCCAGTTCTAAAGATGATGAATATGACTCAAAGCGAACTGTACTGCGAGACCTCGGGCCGAAGTTTATCTACCCCGTATCAGCCGGCTCAGGCTTTTTCTAAAGAAACCAAGCTGCTACTGCCAGCTCTAGATGTGCTACTGGAGAATTTCGTCTACAGCAAGCCGAAACGCTACCGCGACCCGCGGATCTGAGCATCTGGTGCTAGGCATGTAAGCGCGGTGAGAGAGCAAATATATCTGGGCCAAACGGATGTCCGGGCCTGAGCTTATTCGTTGGAGGTAAAGGGCTAACAGGAGCAGGATTGTGAATCCGAGCTGGAAACAAAAATTGCAGGAACTCTGAATTGCAGAGCAGGAGAAAGGACATTCTCTCTATAAAGGCCAACCCACGCCTCCAAGGGGAAAATTGTTTGGGAATAGAACTATGCTGTGGTTTCCAGGATGCGTCGAGGATCATAGTGTACGTGAGAACAAGCAGGAAACCGTGAGCTTGCCCGTGGGGTTGACTAGGGGTGTGCAGTATTTGATGCAAAGTGTTGTTTTTTCGTAGGCAGCCGGCTTGTGTCCGTCTTGGGAGTGTGGCCTGCACACTTCTCTTTCAGCCATTCGGAGTGCCCTTTTGGCCTCTTCATCCCCAGTGGTACTCCTTGGTGTCCTCTCCTGCCAACTGCATGTGTATCGCGACTACTCTGAGAGTGAGAGAACAACAGGAGCCCCAGCCCTGGCGCTGCATTGCGTAAGAAGAATAAATGTTTTCTGCGGTTCATTCTGAGCTGATCGAGTTTACTGAATCGTGCTCATCCTACTCCGTCAACACTGCTTAAGTATTCAGAGAAATTTTACTGCGTAGGAAAGCCCATAGATCGGCTTGTTTGTTAGACCAATAACAGTGTTCTCGGAATTGGGCTCGTGGTATGTAGCCGCTCGCTCATGTCCGCTAGAGCTGCTGTGAAAGGAGTATACCATAGGTCTGTCCGTTTTTTGTTACGACGACAGTGAACGCCAGTAAAGAAAGTCGGAGTGTTTCTTGTTTCGCTTTCATCACGTAGGTAAAGGTCTGCAGTTGCTCAGCCGCTTATTGATCGAACGATGGTGAAGCTTGATGAAGCATTGAAACCGGCGCAACTTACTGGAATAAATAGGTTCCTGAAAGCCCAAGGATTGATGTCCTGTGGATTGACAAGGTGGCCAAAAACACAGATGGTTGTCAAGGCAAACACTCACTTGTTTGATTTCATGGCTCACGCAGAGTCGTCAAGCCGAGAATAGAAGGTTCGCAAGTGTGCTTCGTGTTTAGCAAGTGTTCTGCCGGCGACCAACATGAAAACTTCGGTGGCCATTTTAGCGCAACGTGGAAACATTGCACAGTTATCGCATGCCAATCGACATCGTGAAGGAGGAGAGAAGAGGAGAAAGAAAGGACGGAAGGGCGGGAGGTTAACCAGATGTAGAGCCCAGTTTGCCACCCTGCACTGGAGGAATGGGGTTCAGGGGTTAACCGAGAGGGCGGGAGAAGAGCAAGAGATAGGAGTGGGAAGGGGCAATCTCTAGCCCTATTTTAGGCACTAAAGTTTTTCTAGCAAATTTGTTTCCCTCAGGAAACGTGGAAGGGCTTTCGTCGCCTTCTGTGAAGTCGATGGTGAGGACCGATGGCCTAGGATAGTCTCTAGTGTTAGTGGTCGATTATCCAATCGCCTGAGTGAGGTCGAACGCATGCTCTTCTCCGATTAGTATTCGGGGCAGCGACACAGAACATGCCCTATAGTCTCTTCCGCCCCACAGGCGTCACATTGAGCGCTGCTGGCCATCCAGATTAGGAAGGAGTAGGCATTCATGAAGGCCACTTCGAACTAGTATACAAAGTAAAGTCGACTGGGGCTGAGACAACCCATACGGAGCAGAGCAGTGAAGAAGGAGATCTTGAATATAGAGGCGGTGATTAGAAAACTCTGGTGTGTTTCATTGCTTCATGGTGATTCTGCGAGCAAATGAGCGAAGCGTCCGCGCGCCATCGGTCCTTGAAAGCGGAAGCAGGATGGTGCTTCGCTCTCGTGGCATGTACGAGCAGCTTCATCTGCCAATACGTTGCCGATGATTCTGCAGTCACCTGGAAGCCACTGGAATATTATGTAATGACAGTTTGGGATGGCTTGATGGAATTTTTCTTTAATCTCTGTTACCAGTTGGTGGAGGGGGCCGTAGCTCAGGGTTGACGCATTAGCTTTGTAAAGCAGACTTGGAGTCAGAGAAAATATCCCAGTTTTGCGTAGTTCCGATAAAGTGACGAAGAGCCTCACGAATGGCTGCAAGTTCTGTAGCTGTCGAGCTCGTGGTATGGGCAACACGGAATCGAGTTCTACTAAAATTCGCTGGAACAACCACCGCGCCTGCCGAACTGGATGAAGTTACTGAGCCATCTGTGTATACATGTTTCCGGTCATTGTAACATCCATGCCGTAACAGCATTGTAAGCTGTTGAATGGCTAAGGATGGCAAGGCGGCCTTTTTGCCGATCCCCGCAACGCTGAGATGGATCTCAGGCTCTGCCAGACACCACAACGGGGAAGATGATGTAACCGCAGGGGCGTACCTCGACGGGCTTTCAGCCCTGTGCGTTGTGACAATGGCTGAAGATGCAACCGCAGGGGCGTGCCTCGACAGTATTTCAGTCATGTGGGTCGTGACAGTGGCTAAAACCGTAGATCGTGGTCGATTCTGAGGGAGCCGCGCCACATGGTGAGATTGCAGCTTCGTGGGGAGCCTGATGTACAGGCGTAGTGTTTCAGTAGCCACATGCGTTGCTATTGGCATATTCAAAGGTCCAAGGCTTTAACGAGAGAAGCTTCGGACATTGAGCTGGTTACTTTCTTAATGAAATCTGACATCTCCGCACGTTCTTAAGAAAATTTTGCCTGGGTGTTTCTCGCGGACCTCCGGTTGGCATGGGAGAAATGAGGCACAAAGGTTTTGTCTCCATTTGGGCGACGCCGTGAAGACACTGTGCACCTTGTTTCGACCATACTAGTGAGCTGCAGTGTAGAAGCGTAGGCATCTGCTGTTGTTACGGCCGCAGGTAATGCTAGATCAGCAGGGGCCACCGCAGCCGACCCGTCGCTTGTGAAAAGATCGCAGTCGGCCACTGAAGCAGTGTTGGCTCTATCAGAACAAGAGTTCACTGCAGCGACCGTCGCTGAGTCAACCGGGCCAGACAGAAGCTCACCATTATTGGGTGCCCTCACGCGGCTCATCTGGTCATCTGGTCATCAGGTCATCTGGTGGCTCTGTGATCATCTGGTGCTCGGTCATCACAGCTTGCTTCGACTTTATAGTGGCTAGTTTTTTGTGGGCCTGATCATTTCCCATTGCATCTTTATATATACGTGAGCAGCCCACACAGTCCGCCTCAATCCTCCCCGGCTGACTTAAAGGGACGACCGTGATTCTCCTAAGCCGCATTGTGATTAAGCTGGGTGACACACGCTACACCTAATGAGGACAGGGAGAATGAACTGTAGTAGAACGCACAATTAAGCTAGTTCGTAGCTGTTCATCTTGAAGGCAGAAGCACTCGCACAACAGGGACAAAAGGTAGAAAACAGAGACGACACAGCGCTATGGACCAAGAGCAACACCTGTCCCAATCCGCCACTGTCTATTACGAGGAGAGACATCCCGCTCCTAGTTCTTCACAGTGAGGAGCGCAGTTACCCGACGCAGTGGAGGAGACCTCCCTTGCCTTACAATTGCGCCTGGCCAAATGGCACACTCTGAAGATCACTCGCGGAATAAGCGAGTGCCGAGACGGACCGGTGGCTATCTCATACGCGTATACTTGCTCAGTGTCCCGCTCATTTGGAGTTAGCGTAAACCTTCGGCACACGTTATCATTTAGAAGCACTTCGGAACAAACTGACATCGCACTAAAAGATTTCTACTTCGTCAAATGCCCGCGTGCATTTACGGTATACACGAATATTGGCACATACGATACCACTATCTTATAACTATCGAGGCAAAAATAAGGCTAAAGTTCCTGCTACTCCGCTTTTATCAGCGAACTGCCGGGCACGTAGGAATGCCATGTCTGACGGGCAGGCGCTCTGATGCAGGTTTGCGAAGGCAAAAAAACATGAGCAGACAGTGACGGTGCCCAGCAAATTGCTACAGCACTGCTCTATGTTTCTTCGTCTTAAAAAATTATTAAACAAATGCTTCCCTTCATGAATGGAAAATACACACAAATTATCAAAGTGTTTTCGTAGGTGGTAGCGGGGTCAGAATAAAGTGTCCAGGGACCGCCAGTAAGCGTCAGACAGACGGAGATACAGTTATTTTAGCCTACAAGTTAACTGCTTATTCTGCTTTTGCAGTGTAACTAATACGAGGAACTCGATTTATTTGCTTTTTCATTCCCCTCTCAAGCGTGGGACGCACTGGTTGACTGGGTGAGTGGCCGCTATTCAATGGGAATGACAACAGTTGTTGTTGTTGCGCCTTTAGGGATGGCACATACCCAATCAGGGGATCAGCCAATCAACAGAGGATGGTTAAAATGAAAGGAATTCTTATATAATCACGTGACGCTTAGGAAAGATAATTTAGACCGGTTGAAAAAAGTTTTGAGAAAGAAAAAAAAACTGAAAAATGAAAGCGAGGGTGACCAATAAGACGATTCTCTTTATGATTGCGATTGACAACAGTTGCAGTCAGCACTTCATCCTTTTTCCCCGTTCCATTGCTATTTCCTGTATCGTTTGTTTATTTTCAGTAGAAAAGCTACCGTATAATCATGACCATCCTTTGCACTGACGATGCATGCTTGTTTTTGTGCGCACTTAACGCTGTTAGGTGTTGCAACATTATGCAGTTCTCCAGCGAACTTGCCTTTTATTTTATTTTTAATTATTTTCACAGATTAGAAGTTATTTCTGATTTCCAGCTTCAGGCGCCTAGAATAGCCACGCTTTCGAGGATGGGGACCAAACCCCTCCCCTCGCAAAGCATACATCTCTGTTCGAAAAGTTGAAACACACTGTCTCTATTTTTAACGAAAATCTCTTTTTGCGCCCAACATTTGAACTTCACTTCATTAACAATGGGCCAGCTTTTAGAACCCTGGCAGAAAACCTGTATTCAAAACAACTGCATGTGCACATATCCTCAGAGGGAAAGAGCACTCCACGGAGAGATACCATTTTGCGCGGAGGCCTGGCACCTTGCGTCAGCATCTCGGCTTGAGCGCGTATGCTCCATTAGTTCCCGCGCTGGGCACCCCTCCGCCGACTCAGCGGATGCATCCGCGTCGTTAAACCCGCACACCGTTCGCGAAGAACGAGACTGGGACATTCTGAGTGAATTAGAAGAAATGTAGACTTGGAAGATTTCTCAAGACCTAAGTTTTAATCCGAGAAAACTTGGGTGGTCCCCGTGTTTTGCGTTATTTCAGAAGTCACAAATTTCGCTATACCAAGAAAGTATACAAATATTTTTTGACGAGCATATACCGTTGAATACGAGATGGTGTTCCTCCCCGCCTCGCTGCGCCCTGGTACCACCAGGGAATGGATGGATACGTAACCGGATATCGTCAGAGGTGAATGAATCATCGATTCTGTAAGACTAGTGTTCAGGAAGATGAGGTCACACAATAATAGTTTTGGCGGTTGCATATCTTTTTGCAGTAGAGAATAACTTGTGAATAGAAACATCTCCCACGCATTGTGGTTACAGCCCCATTTAGCATATTCAAAATTTCCGCCTACTGTTCCTCATTCTGGTAGGATTGGTTTGCTCCCGGAGCACCAACTCTGAACACCTTCCAAGCTCGGACTACGTAGCGACTCACAAACAGACCCCAGCGCTCTCCCCTGAGCCTCAGAAGATCTGAAGTTAAACGATGAGAGATCGACTGGAAGCTCCCGAAAACTCAATAAAGACGCTTCACCAACACCACAAAACCCACATTGACCGCAACCATGTTATTCGTCCTTTCGGTGTTTTTTCTTATCAATACGGTGCCATAATATTATCGTCTGGCTCCCCCTGCAAGATCAGAAAATGTGCTGCCTGTGGACACAAGTTGTTACTGAGGTGCTATGGTGGTCAGTTTATGACTATCACTGAAACCTCTTCAGTGCCAATGCAAATGCTACGGACCCACGGTAATGAGGTAATTGCGTATTACGATTCATGTCAACAGACCATTCCCACAGCTATGACGCACCCTTTAGCAGCGACGACGTAACTGCAGATGTAGCTGCAGATGGAGATGTACCAGGAGGTTTGCCTCTTTTAATGCGAAAGAAATTGAGTACAACGTATAAGATGAAGAAAGCACCAACAAAGCGTGGGCGCATCCGCTGTATACATGATGGGCTTAAGAACTGCAAGGCGGTGACAGGCAGGATGTTGTTTCTTTTAGTGGCTGTCTTTATACAACGCGATATAAAGGTGGAACGTGCCAACCTGACCGCATGAAAGTCGATGTCCAGCGTAGCTGTTACGAAACCACTCCACCAGGTGATGGGAATATGCCGTGCTTTATTTTCTCTCAGCAATGTGGCCCGATCAGCCAGAGACCGCCTATTTACGTATCATGACATACTCACGCATTACCGCTTCGCCTGCTCATAATACCCTCCAGCGCATCCCCAGCTCAGCCGTGAGCAAGAGCGCACCTGGTGACTTCTGCAGGTTCATTCCTTGCCCTGCAGGGCGGTGCTCCTTCACATTTACCCTTCCCTCTACCGCTCACCTTATTGCCACGCATTCGGCGAGCATGCCATACTTCCCCACTCCATGTGGTCCTGTCCTTCCACTCTCTTCCCTTTAGTACCCCGTGCCGAGCAATGGGAGCGTGCGCTGTGTAGCTCCGACCCGGGCGATGAGATCGCCTTGGTGGAACGAGCTGCCATCGTCGCCGCCGACCTCCAACCGGCGGCCACCACACTTTCCTAACCCCAGTCGCGCAGTGAAAGTTTCTCTCTCTCTCTCTGCCCTCTCTCTCTCTCTTTCTCTAATGCCAAGAACAAATTCAAACCCCTTGTGGTTTGTTGCCTCGGTTAGTGATAATTTACAGCTTCCAAGTCTGACGATGTCCATGATAAAATCCAAGAACCAGTCCTTGCCGTGTTTCGCGATGTCAACACAAAAGTCGCCAACCATAACCACGAATATTGTCACAGGACATAGGTGCCGAATGTCCCATGGCACCATTGCCCACCACCGACGACGACGAGGGAGAAGCTAGCGTGCAGCCGGCCCGGGCTGTCATAGCCGCCATGTGTGGCTGCCTAACTTTACTACATCTTTGCACGCAGAATTTCTCGCAATAGTCTTAGCCCTTCGTAAGCTTGGTTCCTCAAAACGACAGGCAAGAGTTCTCACGGATTCATTTTCTGTTTGTTCTGCCCTTACTTCTTCAAATTCATCCCCCGTACGTTGAGCCCTTGCTTCTTTATCGCCTTCCTCCCTTCGAGAACTTCGTTTGGTCTGGGTACCTGGACATGCAGGTATCTGGCTTAACGAATCGGCGGATGCTCTGGCGAAAATGGCATTGGGCGGTCCAGTAGTGGAGGTTCTGCCGCCCATTTCCCTCATAACTTCGGCTCGCTTCCGTAGGCTGTGCTTACTTCAAAGTCTGCCTGATTCTGCTTACGAAGACTCGGAGCTCGAGCACCTCCGGTACTCATGGAAGTGAAGCATAATCCAGTCGCGAGCTTGCGAAGTCACCCTCACTAGCTTTCGCTGTCGGGTGCCAAATTTAAATTATTACTTTCACCGCTCTAATCTGGCCCCGTCAGCGTTATGCGCCTTTTGCAAAGAACCAGAAACAATCGACCATTTCTTCTTCTCCTGCCGACGGTTCTCCTCGATAAGACGAAGATACTTAGAAAGTACATGCAGCCGGCTAAACCTCCCGCTGTCAGCTACAGTTATTTTGTCATTCGGGGCGAAGGAACTCGGATTCTGCCACGGGGATTATTGCAGTGCGTTGCACTCATTCATCCTGGAATCAGGCCGTCAGCCGTGCTGCACATCATTTAGCCCCACTGGATTCCCTTTTCAAGTATATGCGCACCCAGCTCACTGCTTCTTCGTGTTTCTTACTTCTAATTTTCATTCAATGGTGTTCGTTTTTACCTTTTTTATTTCTTTCTCTAATCTCCTTACTTTTATTTCTCTAGTCATCTACTGCTAATCCATCCTAATATTTAAATATTTTTCTTTCCCTAAAAAAATTACATAGTTTCTTTCGGTAAGGCGCCCATTTCCTGGCCAATCCCCCTGAGTGGGTACGCGCCATTTCACTGGAAACACCACCATACCACCATGTACAGCCGCCCACAGGCCTAGCTGGGGCAACGCTTTACCCGTCTGTCGTGTCTTCCTGGTTTGGTGCAAGGTAATTTATTCCCAACTTCTGCATTGATGTCAAGTTTAAGGGGGTTCCTAAATCTTTCATTTTCGTTTTAACAGTGTTTTTACAAGCTTTGGAGATATTCCACGCGAAAGTTGAAAGTGATGCTCCAGATAATCGTGTAGACGACTGTATACATACTGTAAATATATCGATTGCACCTTTTTGTAAACAAAACCCCCCCACTTTTAACCATGGATCCCATCATCTTCGTCCTGCCGCTGCGTGACAATATGTCTAGTTCTTGTCTCAACCATGTAAAGGGATTAGCATTGAAGGTGCCAATGTGTTTTGTATTTTAGAGGGGTTATGGAGACTGCGAAATTCGTATCCTGTAACTAGTATTTAGACCAATGACATCCGCATAGTCCGTTATTTTTATTCCTGGCTCCAGCATCAGCGAGTGTGAGCGCTCAGTCCTATGTTTGCAACGTTGTAGGAGTTCGTAGTAGCACAGAATGAAAAATCCCGAAAGACATGTACTAATACGCAGCGGCCGGTATGCACTGCTTCGTGGGAACAGCAAACACTGCGTACGTTTTCAAAAAATAAAACACGGTGGAAACCCTTGGCCAGTACAACACTGTGGGTACTTACTATTTTTCGGGAAACTAAAATTGACCATTGAGACTCACAGGAAACGAAAAATTCCACAAGTAACAATCGGCCAATACGCCTCCGCGGGTATGAGCTACTAGTTTCAGGCTTAACGGAGTGTAGCCCACACGTTCAGGGGGTCTTACGACGTTGTAGGAAATATATCCTAGTACGGAACGCTGAGAATGCACGTCAACGCATTTGCACCATAAGCTAACATTCACTCGCCATGTTGCAAGTTTTGCGGGCGAGGTGGGACGACCCCTTCTAGGGTGCCGCACACACGTTTGCGGGTGGCCGCCATGGCCTCTGCAAAGAGAAATCGGTCTCTCCAGGACCCCATCTGTCCCTGCAACGAGCTGCGCATACAGCGGTACCATTGCCGGCAATCGGAGTGGCCGCGGCCATATCTTCGTCACGCGTTCGAGTTCCAAGCGCCCTTGATGAGCCCCTAGCTGTCACAAGCGACGGCTGGCAGTGTAGCGTGAAGCCGACCCGTCACTAGTTCATGTCAGCGACATTGTGGAGCTCCAAGCATCCCCGTTCTTCGAGGTCTAGACAGACCCTCTAATGCAAGAGTTGTAGCGGATCGTTTAGTTCGCGCGAAATGCATGGTGCATACAATCACCGCCGACTTTTAGAGCTTCTCGCATATCTCGTATGAACGATGTCATTGACCTGCAGACCCGTGTAGCGAGCTGAGGCGCAGCGAGCGCAGGAGCACAACTCAGACGCGTTCAATGGGCATAAATGCCTTAAAGGGGCCATGCAGACAAAATACAAGTTTGTTTTATTCAAGATATTTTGTGTTTTATAGTGCCCGCAGTGCTGCTCCGGCCGCAAATGATGCCGTACTCACTGATAAATCAATGTTGGTTAAAGTTTTGATTCTCCCGCCAAATCGTGTGTTTTCGCTGAAGTCTGCCATGAAGTCACAAGTGCGCGTATTCAAACGAACTTCCCCTGCGTCATTCGGCTTTGCAGCCTTACTTGCAGTTAGCCCTCCCCGATGGCGCTACTATAGTCAGCCACGGGCCGTTGCCCGCCGTTGCTTTGTTTTTGACCGTATTTGCACCTGGCTTGTTTTTGTTACGGTAGAAAGTAATCGTTTCGCGAAACAGGAGTTAAGCTCGACAAAGAGGGTCACGCAAGACACCGTCGCTTACGCCAATCGGCCAGTGTCGGGTAAAACAACTCCACAGCGGGGGACTGTTGTGCAGCTAAAACAAGCCTAGTGCGTCCAGTAACAACAACAGTGCGCATCGGTACTTCTATATTTACGTGTATTTGCCTAACTTTCATTGTTTACCCCCAATTCTTACTACTGCAAAATTATTATGCATTACATTTAACCGCAAACAGCTCGTTCGGCAAGCTTACAAGCCCTGTATGATTTTCGTTTGCTTTTGCCGGCCTCAGCCAATCGCATAGCTGGGCATATGACATCATAGGTTTTGTTGCGGGAAATGAGCTAGTGGGTCGCATGGACATTCCATTTTTTCTTAGTTATATAGCTCATTTGTGCGAAGTGCGAGTTAAAAGCGGTGTCAGTATGATTCTAACGCGGCAATATTTTTAATGAACAAAACGTGTTTTGTCTGCATGGCCCCTTAAACAATCACAACTGATTAAAAGTGCTTAGGTGCCATTGGTGCCTTTTAGTGGCGAAGAACCTTAGAGTCTCGGACTGACGGCGTCTCCTGTCGTCACGGTAAATTAAGTTGTCGAACGATGCTCAACAAACAAGTGCATCAGTGAATTAAAACGACTTCCAAATAAAATTATTTTCAAGATTTAAAATACAGGAATAATCAGGATTTAATTGCATTAATACCAGAAATTTGGTAAATTTTGTCCCGTAATTGGTTTCAAACTCCAGGTTGTCTTCTGTAAAGCATACGTCTTGGCATGCTGCGTCGTGTGACACGAAGACCACTTACGGCCAGTCTGTCCCTGTTTAATTGCTTAAATCCAGTTCAACGTAACAGAGGGCGCCACCGCCTCAGCAAGCGCGCGATGGCTCTTCCCACCGGCGCTTCTCGCGCGCCCTATCAGCGGGCGCCGTGTGGCAAGAGAGAGGCAACGGCGCGCGTGGGCTCTAGAAACACTCTGTTCTGCGATGGACGCTTGCCCGTTAGGCAGCGATTTTTCTATGAGAAACACCGGCGCACCCAGCGTGCATCTTCCCTCTCCAGTTTTCACGTTAGTGGAGATAGTGGATTTTTCACAAATAACATGCAGCCACCACAAAAGCCAACTGCGTGACTGACGCTCACATAATGCCGTGCGACGTGAAAAGTTGCGCCACGCCCTCTGTCTCCTCTTCCCCCTCTACATATGCTTCTAGGCCTGTTAGCAGGTAGTGCACCCGACTCTGCTGTCTTTTACTCCAAAGACCACGGACGTTTAGGGCAGATAGGTTCGGTCACTCTACAGAAGACATTTCCCCTTGGAGGACTAGAAACCGTGGGCACGATGCTCATCTCTCACGTCCTGCGCGTCGCTAGGCGACGCGTTTGGGCCCCGGTTCATCGAGCTGTATTTTTCTCTCAGTAACCAACTCGCCGAACTCTCACTAATCGTTTTTTCTCTATGTTCTAGGTTCTTTACCTCATGCCATAATAAAAAGGCTTCATCGGAGGGCGTTGATCGAATTGTGGATGACATTATATGTCACATTGAATCTGTGTTTTGGTTTTCAGCCACTCATGGCAGCCCATAAGAAAATGCCGGAAATGGCGCCCCCTCTTCAGCCCAGGGCTTTCCGGCAGGTAAAAAGAAATGAGTTTCTCCAGGTAAAATTTAGGTGCTCTTAGGTAGTCAGTGTGTGTACAAATCTGTGCAGAAAGGTCCGGAAAGATCTGAAAATCTTTTAACACGAAAGTGCTTTATTCCGGGGTACAACACGACCTCACCGACGTCATATCCGTCACGGACATGACATCGCCAGAAAAAGTTCCACAGACGCGGTGGCGCTAAGTTTCGAGGCCACGATCACTGTGGTCGCAACGGCAGGTGTGAGACGCTTTGCCAACTGGGCTACGACTCACACTTGTTAAGCTCTACGGGCACGCCTTATATCCTTTCTTATAAGAAATCCATTCAGATGGTTCTGTCGTCTAGGAGAGGGGAAGCGATGTAGTGCGTTGTGACGCTAATGGGCGCCGATAGTTGACGCTACTGATGCGGGCCGCGAAGGCTGCCTCTCGCATTCCACAAGCTGAGCTCATTGCAACTCAACCGTCTGCCGTACACGCCACGGATCACGACCGAAGTGGTCGCACCTTTGCCGAAGCGCCACTCCACCAGGACTTCGATTTCCAAGCCACACCCACAAGACAGCTGCTGACCCGCAAATCATGTGCTTTTCGCTGCAGCGGACCATGACTTCAATCGATTCGCTGACAACCAGTTCGGTTTCGTTAGCACGGGTTACAAGCGCCTGTGGTTTCAGTCGGGTTTACGCAATGCTCCGGCGCGTGTAATGCAGTGTCTAATGTTGATACGCCTAACGGTGCCATAACGACGAAATATAAGTAGCGACGTGCAAGTTCACATCGACGCACAATAAACATTCAACTGCTCCTGTGAAGGCACATTTCCCTTTCGTCGTGTACCGATTCTTATGAAATAGGGATCAACCCCACTTTTTTTTTAATTTTCTATGTGCAGACACCGACATATTTTTTTTTTTCAGGGTGGCCCATTACCACTAAAATGGGCCACTGCTGGCGTTCGGTTGAGTGACGCCGACCATCGTAGGGCCAAAAGGTGGCGTGTGCAGTCGGTTTCTCTGTCCGGAAACCAACGCGCAGAAACCTCTCGTCCCCCCGCGACCGCGAGACAAGTCAGCCCTCCGGAAACGGGCATCGCGTTCGCAGCAGGACCCCGGCCGGGAGCCATGCGTGACAAATAGCGCGGGACACGAGGCAGCCACCACGGGTGTGGAGCCGCTCAGTCTCCCCACCCGCGTCACCGTTCTTCATAATCGGTTGCATGCGCTGCAGCTTTCAGTGACTCGGAGGGTTAGCGTGGATGCGGATTTTGCTCGCGCCAGCAGCAGGGAAAAAATGGACGTCTTCCAGGAGAGCAGTGCAGCTCTTCTTTATGTCCAGAAGCCCCACTTGACACTCCACTGCGCCTTAATGATTTGCACCTAATGAATTACCGCTCACTTTCGTAAGTGGGTTTCATGGTATCAAGAACGTCTGACGCACGATCGAAGCACCGGATTTACAGTAGAAGCGGTAGCACTAGTCGATACGTGGTCCGTCTACTTTTGACGCGTAGCATGTTTTACCCCATCCAACATGCATGTTTTCGTGGTCCGTTCAGTCTCTTACATTGCGCATCCCGCCCCAGTCCCAGTTATGCCATAACTGCAACGATGCACACACGCAGGCGCATACACGCACACACGACAAAAATAAATGCAAAAATTGAACCTGAAATACAGCAATAATACTACAGGGGAAGCTTAACTAAAAGAAATATAAATTGTTTAAACTATATCCCAAAACACGTAGAATTAAGAGTGCCCGAAAAAAGAAATAATTATAACAATATCCCAGTTTTTCCAATCCGGCCGCACTCGCGCGGCTAACTAAGCCCCAGGACGTTAGGTGAACCCGGCCGCGGATGCAGCGTTTCTGATGAGGGGAAAAAATAGGTCGTGTGGAGACTGCGGCTCGCGTTAAAGATTCCAAGGCGGTCAAAATTATTCCGGAGCTCTCCACTACGGTGCGGTTCGTAGCACCGGCGTAGCTTCGGCGCGTAAAAGCCGCACATTCCAACTAAAAAGTCTGGAGAAACCGCAATCTCGGGTAAAACGGCATCAAAAATGCGCGATAACAACAACAACAAAAAAAAAAACAATGACAAGAAAAAAAACTAAGCATGCTACACGGTGCATGACAATTCCCCACAGGAAATTTTAACGTTTTCTCTGCGGATGAGCTCGCGCGTTTATGTTGGCTACAGCGAGAATCAACACGCCGACGATCGCGAGTAAGCTTTAATCCTCCCAACACCATGACGAAATAAGCACTGGGGAGGCGCTGAAATAAAAGAAAAACAAGGAAAAACAAACGTTATCATTTGCACCCCTCTGTACTTCACGTGAGCAAATTTTTATCCTCAACCTTTACGATTACGTTTCAGGGGACTTTACTACGTTTTTCTTGCTGCAAAGTAACTTAGCTTCCCCTTTGCTTTCTCCCATAAAATTAGCTTCAGCAGCTATAGTCATCCACTACAATCTGTATTGGCACCCACAAAAGCGTCAATGTTGTCATGCGGTAATTTAATGTGCACGAGGAGTTGTGCTGTGATCTTCCCCGCAAGAAGCGGCTCCTTCAATTGGGGAAAGCAGGCACTCATAGAGCGCCGCTACCGTTGGTGTTCCATGAGCGAGACTGATAGGGGTCTTTCATTACGCCAACCCCACGTATTCGAAATAAAAGGAAGAAAGGTGGCGCGTGGCGGCAATCACACGCCCACATTCCTCACTCACTGCACACAATTGCCACCGAACCGAGGAGAGTCGTGCGCGGCCCGTAATCGGCCGCACGTGCGCGCACTCGTCGTCTTCCGTTTCCCCCGCCCCGCTGCCTCCTGTGCCGTACATTTTGGAGCGGTCGCGCGTTATGAGATTCTCCCGTTCGGTGCGGTTCGCGCCGCCGTGAAATCATCGCCAGGGCGCACACAAAGGCGCAACGGGAGTCGGAACCAGATCGCGGCGCAACCCTGGTCGCTGTACGCGTGGCTCGCCGTATTAGAGGCAGGTGAATGTAGCAGCTCTTTTTGTTTTTTGTTTTTTCTTTTCATTCGGTGCGTCCCTGTTCTGCGCTATGCTTCTGCGAACCAATAACCAGAGAAGCAATAACACCGCGACGAGCTACAAACGCAGATATTATTCTACGTTCTCGCTTCGTGAAATTCTGCTTACTGATGTAGCTGGTGGACGGATTGCGAAGAAATAATTCGCCCAGCTTGCACCAGTGGTGCAAGGCTGGAGAAACAGCAGGGCATGGAAGCCCTTCTCCCTTCGTCGGAGACCCGGCTGTTGCACGTGACATGGATTTCCGAAATTGCCGCTGAACGTTCTCCGTGACTGGCAGGCCCCGATGGATTTGTCCGCAGGCATTGACATCCCTCCTAAAGTGGACCGTGTTTGTACGCTCAAGAACCGGCGGTAACCGGCTTCGCAAACTCTAGGTCTCCAGAGCGAGCTGTTCTGTGCTGCCCCCCGGGACACTGAAGATAATTTTTCACACTTCTGTTTATGTGTGCATCGCATAGACTGGCTCAAATAAACACACTTTTAAGAGTTTATCCTGTCGATGAACCAGTATTTATTTATAAACCCTTAAAGAAGAAATAATACCATGCGACGTTTGCGGCGGGAGTAACCACTAACCGCAGTGACCCGTATTCGACATGCGATATGATAGGACGATGTGCAAGATTGGAATTCAAACCAGTTTCGGTTTCGGTTCTGTGAAACATGTTTGGCATCCGTCGTTACCTTTGGCTGGGCATTCTCGATATCCCAGGCATAGGCATGCCGCATTTCTGCTCTGTTGTCGGCTGTAAAATGCGTCGGAGAAGCCTGACAGCGCCGCTTCGAATCGTAACGCCACTAGCCGACGGGTACGCAGAGGTTGAACCCCCTCTGCGTCACCGGAGACACAGAACTGCGAGGCACTTCACCCCCACCTTTGGAGGTTGCCTGCCTCGTCCCTTTGTCGTAAAAGGGGCGATCTAACTTCGCACTGGGCCGAGAGTCGGCTGATTCGGCAATGTGCCCGCAAGCAGTCAGTGCTTATGTCAACATCACGCCAACGAGAGCTCGCCAGCGCGTCATTGTCAGTCTCCACGCATTCTGCCAACTGGCTCGTGGAGCAATGAAAGTTCCAGCGCAATGTGGTGAAGTTAGAACAGATAATATTAGCTAAGGAAACAAAATCAACTGAAGAAAGCAAGCGCTATCAGGGACTCAAACTGGCTTATTACGAAACGATGCACCCTGTGCCCTAGACCACTGTAGACGCTGTAGACGCTGGATATATCATATATAGTATAGCCTGTTTTTTTTATTTTAGTTTTAGCATTTCAACGAGATTAGATACCTATTTCTTGAGTAACGCTTGTGCAGTAAGCGTTCCCCAAATTGCCACGAATATGTCTCCGCGATTTCATTCCTTAGCCAGCCAAAACGATCGAAAATGTGGGGTCGTGCTGCTTACCGCTGTGCAAATTCACCCAGCGCAAACAGTGCTTCCAGAACCTCGGTTTTACTCTTTACAACAAAGTTTCGGTTGGTTTGAATTTCTTAACTTCGCTGACTCTTCTCCCGCCTTAATTCGGCCTTATATTTTATACCAGCGTACAAGTCAGCGAAACGTCGCATGTACGCTTGTTTGGAGATACCTTGTCTGCATAGATTTTACTAAGCTTGATACAGCCTGCAAAGTAACAAACTGAACTGCACATTCTTCCAGGCACAAATGGTGTCGTGGCTTATTTTCAACTGAGCGAGCGAACTGCGACCACCGGCCGTCGCCCGCCTGTCGGGGGGTCGGCGAGCCCCCAGTAGCGGAGTCAAGGCAAGCCATCTCGAGTAAGCGTCATACGAAACGCCATAGGAAATGGGCGCGGGGGATCCAGAGAGCAGGACAGCACTTTCGACTTGATTTTTCTACTAAATAAAGTAGCGTAGACGCACCGAGAGTGGTCGAAACATGGCTAGGGACTTCAGATTACAACTTGCGCAAGTAATCCAGAAATGTTTACAGATCCCTTTGTGTCCCATTAAGGCGCAAATGCACGTGAGCTGTTTTCTTGGTATTTGTTGCGAGCCCCTCACGTGGCGCAAACCAGACGCAAGCCTTGACTACCCTCGATGACGCCGGGCGCTTCTCATGGGGAGCACGCTCACTTGCGTCCCGTATTTTTTCTTGGTATTTTTTGCGAACAAATTTTGCGAACGCCACTGGACCATGCTTCAAAGATTAAAGAGCATCTGCGGTTAAAACTACAAACCCTTCTTCAACACGTGTATGAATCTTCAATTTTGGCGTAAACCATTTGCCTCGACGAGAGGCAGCAGATAGATTCTACTGCGTATTTCATCGCCCCATCTTTGAAGATTTATAACTGCGGGAAAGCTTTCGTATGCGTGAGCATCATTCACGTTTAACTTCGTTCAGTTGCCGAGATCTGCGGGCCCAAAACATGATGAGTGGAAGCTGCCGGCACAGAGCGTAGCCGGAACCTGTCTACAAAATGGTTACTGAGGGTCAATCACTAAATGGCGGCGTGCCCTTACTCAGAGCCTTAGCTCAGCCTGCATCCTTTAGGACTCCGGGAATATGCAGCAGCGTTACCATAAGGCCACTGTACAACACCACCGCTGCTACAGAAGAAAAGCCACTAAACGCCTGCATCATCAGTCTAAAGTATCTGCAAGTCTGCAAATTCAAATTACTTGATCTTGTGCGATGTCTGCGGTAGGTTAACTGAGGTTAACCGGGAGGTTAACCGAGCTCCGATGCCGGCGTCGGTCGAGGTGGCATTAGTGCAGTGACGTGCCTCTAAATTCAAATTCTAGGTATTTAGTGCGCTGAATCTGCACCTGGCCTCTGAGGCGTGCCGTAATGGTCGCTTCCGGATATATTCTGACCACCTGGCAGACAGGTACGTTACGCGCTACAAGGAACAAGTTACTTCGACCTAGTAACTATTTCCGGGAACGAGTAACGTATTTAGTTATTTCTTAACAAAATAAGAATGGGTAATATATTTATCCCTTAAAGGCCATGTAACGAGCAACGGTATAACGTTACTTTTGAGGAGTAACGTGTACAACACCGCTTAAACGGCTGCTGGCGTCTATAGGCACATCGCGCTGATGTTTGCCTCGGAAGCAGCAGCGCCATTTACTTCATTCTGGTGGTTCAGGGCGTCGTTTCTGTTGTGAATGGTGCCATGCTCATCACGACCTCTTGTCGTAGCACTTAATTTACACAAGTGTCGACGCACTGCCCTAGATACCAATCGCCGAGATTATCACGGGTCGAGGACGGGCGTCCACACAAAGAAGGCATGTGTGTGACGTCATGATAAAAAAGGCCGAGACGAACGAATAGTTGAAGATGAAACTACGTTATTCGTTGATTTGCAGACAATAAAAAAGCAGGAAGGAACCGATGCATTCATCATGTACATGTTACCATGTACATGTTAACATGTACATGTTACCCAAAAAAAGTAACTAATTGGAGTTACTTGTTAGTCGCTGAAAAAGTAACTAAGTACGTCACTCGTTACCGATTCTCAAATGGAAAGCGTGAGTTACCCGAAAAGCAACAAGTTACTTCTCACGTTTCTTTTTTTCTTTTTGTCGACGAAAAGCACAACTGTTTGACGACCAAACGAAAAACTGCACCGTGATGAACGCATCGGCCGTAATAACGCATCGGCCGTGTATCACGGCCGATGCGTTCATTACGGTGCAGTTTTGCGTTTGGTCGTCAGATAGTTGTGCTTTTTGTCGACAAAAAGAAAAAGAAACGTGAAAAGTAACTTGTTGCTTTTCGGGTAACTCACGCTTTCCATTTGAGAATCGGTAACGAGTGACGTACTTAGTTACTTTTTCAGCGAGTAACAAGTAACTCCAATTAGTTACTTTTTTTGGGTAACATGTACATGTCTGCCACCTGCGGATCCTCAACGTGGTCCCAAATCTGGACACACGAGCGTTTTTGTCGATCTGCTCGCAGGCGCGAGTTTCCTCCTCTGCTCGGTAATTAAAAATATTAATTCTCTCTCTCTCTCCCTGTCTCTCACTCTCCATTTGGACGACAAGGAAGCAGAAGCCAAACCTAAACAGTTTAATCCACGGCGAGAATAGCGCTGCGGCATTACAGCACACGGGGAGCGACAACATGAGAACTCCAACTGATATCGTAAGACCCTCCAGATGTGTGCGAAGAGGCATTGACTCACCACTCGCCGCGCATGCCGTTTATAGAAGCGCAAATCCAATTATCTAAAGTTTCGCACATAGACGGAGAGCGTTAAACAACAGTCAAGTAGAAATACACGAAACGATTCCCCTGTGCAACAACGGATTTGTCGACGCAATGAGCATTCGAGTAAAGGGCGCATGCAGGGGAGGACGCCGCGGTCTCCGGGTTCTGCATACAGCTGGTACTGGTTGAAGGGGCCTGTGGATCCTTTGAGGCTGGTGGGGCGACTGCGCTTGTGCCGCTTTTTCAACGTTTGCGACGGTCATGCCGCTGTTTCCGCTCCATGGTGCATTTTGAGAATGGCGTCGGCATATGAACGCCGCTCCGAATAGCTGGAGAGGCAGGCGGCGCACGTTGCGACAGGTAAACGGTCCGCACGACTGCAGCTGATTTGTACACCACATACAAGTCGACCATACACGTGTACCAGTTCGAGTATTCCTCAACCAGTTTGTGTAATTTGTTCAGTTTTCACACCTTGTCATCGAAGAATAACTTTGAGAATAAATAAATGAATACACAAATAAATATGTACCAGCGATGAGGTCCTTCTAAAAGTAAAGTGCTTACGTATTCTGTATATTTTCTCCAGAGCGTAACGCGGTGCTCGTTTCTGCAGCCTCTTCACGTATACAGGCGAGCTTCGTCGTGATGAAGAGGCCCGACTACCGAAGCGATGCTCTGGAAATCTTAACTTGACGCTGCCGCCTCATTTCGTCGTGTCTGTATGAGCTCGCTTCTGAGGCTAAAAGAAAACATGAAGTCGGAGCGGCATCTTTGGTCGCCTTTGGCGGGCGTTTAGAATGATGCGGCGCCCGATGCTATCGAGTGGTGTCCCGCTGGTTGGGCCGCATTCCAAGGAGCCATCCGCCGACACTATTCTCTCTATACCGCCGCCTCGCTCACGGTGGCATCTTTTGGAAGAGACTGACGTGAGCCACGTCCGCGCATACACACTTGCTTTCACTGTGCACTTCTAAGCTCACCGCTGCTTTCTGACGTAGAATGCTTCATTCTCAGGAGCTGAATCTATTTAAGGGTGGCCCGTGCGATAGCATTTTCCTGCGTCAGCCTGCTTCTTTGAAGTGCCGGCACAGCACTCGGGCGATCTCTTTTCCGTCGTCTGCGGTACCGACACGTTCACACGCCCACTACCGTGCGCCAACGAGGGCCCTGGTCCGATTACATGAGAGTTGTTTTAGAGGCACGCCCTTTCACAAGGTAACTTAGAGGGAGGAGGAGGACGAACAACTTTAATTGCACAGCATGTCAGCGCAAAACGCGCTGGATGAGAGTGGATCCCTCTTCACAGGATTCCATATGCTGTCTTCGCCACCTGGCCGCTGGTAACCAGCCGTAGCTGATCCTCCAAGGCGGGGCTGGACAGCAAGATCTCCCATCGCTCGCTAGGGCTAAGGGTGGGGTTCTTAGTGGAGGAGTTGCTGATGAGGGGTGGGTGTTTTGGGCTGACGTCGCACTCTCCTATCATGTGGCGAAGAGTACCGAGCTGCTTGCATAACGGGCAAGTCTTGTCGTACTGATTTGGGAACATGCTGTTCAGTAAGCGAGGGTGAGGGAAAGATCCTGACTGAATCTGTCGATACAGTACTTGCTGCTCCCGCGTAAGTTCTGGGTGCGGGGCAGGAAGTTTCTGCCTATTCTTTCGATAGTGCCGCACTATCTCTCTGTAGGTCACCATAGGTTCACCTCTGGCCTCCTCCTCAGCCGTTGCCCGGTACGTTAACGCGCGGGCCTGTCGGTGGGCAAACTCATTGCCCTCCACCAAGGAGTGGGCTGGAACCCATACTAATTCAACATGGCTCTCTGGAGGTGTTTTGCCCTCTCAGGATGCGAAGTACCCGCCGGGACACCCAGCCTGACTGGAAGTTCCTGTACGCCTGCTGTGAGTCGGTGACAACCTTGGAAATTCCCGGAAGGGTCAGGGCTAGGGCAATTGCCAACTCTTCCGTTTCTTCCACATCTCTGACTTGAAACGATGCGCTTGTAAGCAGCTCGCCCCTAGTTGTCACCACCGCCACTGCTCTAGTCGTCCCCTTGTTTTTCGAGGCGTCCGTGAAGACGACACCGTCTTCGCTCTCCAGTAGCCTGTTGAGGGCACGAGCCCTAGCCTCACGCCTGCCGCCATGGTGAGCCAGATTCATGTTCTTTGGGAGAGGCTTGGTCTTGATTGCGTCTAGCCATTTGTCCGCAAGCTGTTCTCGATCGGTCAGCTCTGCCACGCTCCAGCCGATTCTACCCAGCATACGGCGGCCCGCCTTAGTTTGACTCAGCCTCTGTTTTTGGCTGGATGGTTGGCCCTCAACCAGCTCGTCCACTGTATTGTGTAGAGCCATCTGGAGGAGCTTGTCCGTCGACGCACTTATGGGAACTCCGATGGCTTGTTTCACCGCCTTGCGTATTACTGTGTCCACCTGGCTCTTTTCTCCTTTGTTCATCAGGAGGTAAGGTGTGGCGTACATTATTCTTGACACCACAAAGGCTTGTACCAGCCTCAGGGTGTCGTTCTCCTTCAGTCCTCTCCACCTTGTTGCCACCCGCCGAAGCATGTGCAGGATCTGTCCTGAGGAGTGCATAAGCTTGCGCACAGACGTAGTGGCCTTGTTGTCTGCCTGGATGGTGAGCCCCAGAATCTTAACACTGGGCCCTGGAACGATGTCTTCGCCCTATAGGACCACCTTCACGTCTTCCTTCTGTGTCTTGGGCGCCCGAGGGCGGACAACCACCAGTTCAGATTTTTGAGGCGAACATCGCAGTCCACGCTCCTTCGCGTATTTACTAACCACATCTGCGCCTGCTTGCAGCGTATCTTGAATCCACCCTAAGGGGCCCGCCTTCGTCGTCCAGAGCGAAATGTCGTCGGCGTAGAGCGCGTGCCCCAAACCATCGACTACCCCGAGCGCCTTGGGCAGGCCTAATAGTGCCATATTAAAGAGAAGAGGCGACAGGACGGATCCCTGTGGGGTCCCCTTACTTCCCAACACTATGGGTGCAGATACCTCTTCCCCCACCTTGATTCGAGCGCTGCGGCTTGTCAGGACATCCCGCACATAGTTGTATGCCCGCTTCCGCAGCCTGTGTCCTGAAGGTTGGCTAGGATGCTAGCGTGGGAGACGTTGTCAAACGCTCCTTTGAGGTCCAACGCCAAGATTGCATTAGGCGATTGCTTGGTGGCTTGTTTCATGACCTCTTCCTTCAGTTGCAGCAGTACGTCCTGCGTGCTGAGGTGCCTCCGAAATCCGAACATAGAGTCCGACATCTGATCAGTGGAAACTGCGCTGAGAAGCTTTCGTTCTCTCATGGCAATTACATTCCAAACGTTTAGCCACATAAAACTGGTTAAGTAAGCCGCTACGGTTGGGAAAGGGACGAGCAGCCGAGACTCACCCTGAATGCTTTAACCGAGCAGTCTCATGATGATGATGATGATGACGACGACGACTACGGGCATGAATGATGAAGGCGTCTTATGGTACTTGCTAAAATGGCAATTGCGTTCGAGAAAGGGGACTAAATAATTTTAGATATAGTGTTCTCAACGATTTTGTTGCTACAGTGGTGAGCGATATCGGTCTGTAATTGATGGGGTAATGAGTGTTACCTGCCTTTGGCGAAGGGACCACTTTCCCGTCCTTTTATAAACCTCCATCTTTTATGATGGAGGTTTCCAGAGATTGGGAAAAAATCTCGGGCTGGGTTACAGCGGATAATAATTCAGTATTTTTAAGACGTTTTGCACTAGTATTATCATTCCCGGCAGAAGAAGTTTTCAAGTTTCTTAACAATTCGGCAACGCCCATCCAGTCTATTACTATTGGATCCATGGGCAAATAATTACGGTTTGAGAAAGGGGGCAAACCAGATGCTGCAGCGGTTGCAAGCACAGACAAAAATACACAACTTAAGGCTTCACAGCACTTCTCGCTTGGAATCACACAGTCATCTTCGGACGCCAATTCAATTTACTTAGTTCTTTTTCCGTTAACGTTAAGCCAGTATTTGCGCGGATTAGGTCTAAGCATAGAGGGTACGGTAACTTCAATGTAAGGACGATTGGCCCTGGCAAGGAAGCGCATATTCACTGGCGGCGTAATTGTACGCAGCGCATCGATCAGTCGTTATCGAACGCTGAGCTTTCCGAAAAAGAAGCCGCTTTTTATTGAGTAGCCGTTCTATAGTCGTTGTGAACCAGGCAGACTGAACGGTATTTGTGATTTTACGCAGGAGTGCAAAAAGGTTTTTTACCTCGGTCACGTCAGTTTTGAACCATTGCCAATTTTCGTCTACTGAATGCTGACAAAAATTGGATATAAATTCTTCTTAAAGAACTTCCAGCCCACTATTTATTGCGCCAGAGTATAGTCAGCTCTTTCGTGAGCTCTGATTGTTTTTAAGGTTTTCTGTCCCCTAGGCTTCCCAATGAGCATAGGGAAATGAACTGCCCAATCGTTGCTCACATCTGGTACGACAGAAAATTATATAACGAGATCTAGGTGACTTGTAAGAAGTAAGTCCAAAATGGTTGAACTGGTTGTAGCAATACAGGTCCGGCATTTAATAAGCTGGATGAGATTGAAATCTGAGCACATAGTAAAAAAAACACCGCATTCAGATTTCAGACGAGCCGGTCCTAATATTTAGCCGAGGTGTGGGGTATATACCAGGAGATATTGGGTTTATCGCAGTCTCAAAAAACGGTGCTGTAGGGGATCTTACATGTATCATATTGAAAACATCAGTAAACATCGAGATTAAACTAGAAGGAAATATGGGAGGCCGACAGCAGCCGTGAAGAATTGTCTTTGTGGTGTATACGAATGCACACACAGACTGATTATAGTTCCGAAACAACATTGATGTTGAAACAGGCATTCATTTGACGCTGCTGTTAGAACACCACCGCCTGAGCGGTCTCCCCTGTCGCAGCGATAGAAATTGTAGTTTGTAACACCATTCAAAATTTCGCTGCTACTCGTTAGTACGATTACATCTGCCCGGTACACGCATGAACAAGAGATGATAATGCGACACGCTTGTGCATTTCGCTCCTGACAGTGGAAAGGAGAAAGGAATTTCCCGCATGATAGAATAAGCTCGTGTGAACTCATCTAGCTACGTCAACGATGGTTCTCCACATGCGCTTTGGGAATGCTATGTAACCTGGCGTGGTCTTTTTGTCTTTGCTTTGTCCGTTTTGAGAGCGGACATCTTTTATTCCAATTTCAATAACGCGATCCATAATTCTACAGTGCACATAACTTCTTTTGATAATAGTAACCGTGTTGTACGTCTGGAAACAGGGGTGGTCGGTGGACTTAGCGAATTCCTGCAACTTTCTTTCGTACCGTGCGCGTTGTCACGCAAGCATTAAGCAACTGAAACATTTATACCCCGCAACTTTAATATTGTAAAATATTGGGCCTTTAGTTTTAAAAGAAGCAAACGGGACAGTGATTATTTTCAATACTGCTTCTATTTTTGACTAACAATCTCAATCTATGTGCACACCACATCGCTTCCTCGCACAATTGTAGTTTAAACGAGCCAGAAAGAATTTCCCTAATTTTATTGTCTGAGTCAGCGCATGTTTCATTCGCACAGTCAGATATCCACAGAATATTAGATTGTCTAATCCTCACCTCTCTTCATAGCCATACAGTCGTGATTGCAGCGTGACACTTTCATTACGCACTACAGATGTGACCCTCACTTCTCAATTCGCTTCATCCTAGAGTGCGCCATTAGAGTTTAACATGGACATTCTCAATAAACAGAGATACCAAAACATGTGAGCACGGGATTTCCAGTAGACGTATATTGTGGGAGCTTTCGGGATAAAGAGTGTGTACAAAATCAACCTGAACAAAAAAGCTGAAGCGGTTTTTAGTGACCATCGTCGCTGCTGCCATCCCGTGCCCACTGAAGTGAGGCCAAGTCCAACGGCTGCTAATGTATGCCATGCTAGGAGATGTCGATGTCCCTCTTGCGGCTTGGGCAGCGCCCCTTGCGGGGAACCAAGTGGTGGCAGATCCCGTGGTGCCGGGCAAAGCTGCAATTTATGGCATCAGGCGTACCTCAGCCGCACTTGGTTGCGCCGATCATTCGGCGCAGTCATAAGGGCATGTGTTAACAACTGCAGCCAACTGAAGGAAATAGCAGAAGGGGTTTTTAGCGTCCATCGTCGCTGCTGCCATCCCATGCTGCTGCAATCCCATGCAAGAAAGTCGCAGTCTGTGGAGATCGAGCCCGCAGGAAACTTGCAGATTCTTTTACAACATCCGCCCTCACGCGAATATACGTGGACATGTTTTTGGTGAGCAAAGTGTGCAATCCATGGTGCAACACAATTCCCCTCCCGCAAGCTGTTGGAAACGTGTCGATACCTCACGGCTTTCTTTTCCAGTGATAATAATTTCGCCTTTGTCACCATCAAAACAGTGGCGTAATTTTTTACCCTGTTCCTGACCCATAGATGCTCTTTGATGGGATTAAGAATTGAACGCCATTTTCAGGCCCCGATCGCAAGTTTCGACGTTGTTAACGCAACCTCATGGTTGTAGGCATTTGAACTTGACGCCTACAATACGTATTTTTACAGTCGTGGCACGCAGTTTGTGCTGGCTTACTAGAAACCTGCTTTATATGCTTCGATGTTCTTGAAGGTGCTCTTGGTCTCTTGCTGCTCTAAAGTTGCTTTCTAGCCATCGCCATAATCTTTTCGTATATCTTTAATGTTAAAGCACATTTGGTCAATATTTCAGTTTCTATCTTGGATGATTCAAGGTAAGCTTGGAGCTCTCAATTTGGTATATTCATGCATCGGTATGCTTATTTGACGTTTAGCAAGGGATACGCTGGGCGGCTCGTCGTAAGCGATGTAATCTATGCTTAGTGTATTCAAATATTGGGTGAGGCCTAGTCAAAGTGCGTAGGATAAGTCGCATTTCGCCGTATCGACTGCATACTCGCATGCACGTCCTGAAAAAGTTTCCACAATCTTTCTTTTCATTGTTCCTGTCATAGTAGCTGGCATGGCAAAGAAGCTTTATGGTACTGATTCGTGCATTGGTTCGTCCTGGGGCCGCACGAACTTACAGTTGTTGGCGAAACTTTCACTGAAGTTTCTTCTCATCGCCCGAGCTCTGCACAAATTGCATCCTAATGAACGTCTATTTCTACCTAATGCCGACTATTTCTTTCGTCGGGAAATTTCATTTCTCGGTTTATTTTTCCGATATTCATCAGCATTTTCAAAATATGCTACAATATGTGAGGTGAAGATACCGTTTTTTTTTTAATCATCAAAGCCATTAACGGATCAGTCAACTCACTTATCTGTGGTTTCTCAATGAGGAGATCTTCGACCTTGCCGAATACATATGTAATCGGCAAGGTCTTGGTCTGCCTCTGGCGATCCCTGAACGTCTCTGACGACCGCCGTTATAAATTTATGGCCTCCATGGTCCAGTACAGCCTCCCGGACATCGGTATACGGTAGGCGCTCTGACTCATGAAAAAAGTCGGCGTTATCGTACCGGCAGTTGCGCAGCAGCAAAGGCACAACTCACCTCTCGTCAAAGGTGCAGCAGTAATATGCCCAGCTCGTGTCTTCTTTATTCTTCGTAGGCAGGCGCCACGCTTTTTCAATCGGTTGGTTAATTGGGTGGCTTCATAGTTGTTCCCCGGAAGTGAGATGGCGGTCAAGGATAATAAAGATACGCTCGATGTGTGGCTAACCTCTGGAGGTTCCTCATTCGTTGGTGTCGGCCCCACATTATAGAGAAAGTGACAATCTGCCGTGACCCACCCGATATTTCTAATGATACACTCTCATGATGATTATGGTGACGATGACGGGCACAAAGGAGCAACTAGCCTTATTTGTCAACAGCTCGAATGTTAAGTGGTAAGGAGCGGGTGCGAAAGCAATTTAATGAATCGTTGTCCACTGGCTCAGCAAACAAGGTCGGGTATCTAAATTTTTAAATTGAAAAGCTCAGTAAAATTAACTGCGTGGAAAATGATTCATTCTTCTTCCTGCCTTAAAAGCGAACAATATTTGTCAAAATGAAACTAATACATTTTACTCGGTGCTTGCTGCGAACAGATCTTCGCTTGGTGCGCAGCGTTCTCAGAAGGGCGCAACTGAAGAATAGGCAACGTCACTCCGTTGATCACTAATTCAATTTAACAGCACGCCGAATTAGCAAACACCAAACCTGCGCATGCGGGGACATTTCAGAGCCGGCAGCCAGGTTACCCAGGATGTAACCATGGCTGTGCGCTCCACTGTTCGAATTTCTTTGCGTTTCCCCAGTGCGCAAGCAGAAATTTTCATGCACGCCTGTCGTCCTTAAAAAATTTTTAAAAGGAAATAAAACTATTTTAGCTGTTTTTGGGACTTGATTCATATCAGAGCTCGAAATATTTAAGGACCAGTGCTCCCTTTCCGCTATAAGCAAATAATTATCTCCGGCGTAAATAACCTTGGGTTCTAACGACCTGTCAAGACTAGACGACTTAGTAAACTAAAGCGATATTTCAGGGATAATAACGCCTCGCCCACCGCTTGTTTTCCCGCGTGCTGAGCCGGTTTTATTCAAACGCGCGAGTCCCGAAGTTCGAGCGTGCTGCCCTCTCGTGGTGGAAGCGAAAAGACTGCGCGCGGTTGAACAGCGGGCTCACCGGGGCTCGCTGGGAGCACCCGCCATCTGTGGCGTCAGTCTGAAACGCTACGCACTGGGCTCGGGCAGTAGCCTTGTGGTGGCGCGCACTTCCCGCGTTTTCTACTCCACGCGGTGCTTCACCTGTGACCCCGTGTGTACGCGCGGACTCCAGAACGAGCTACAAGTGAGATCTGCATTTTTTGTTAACTTAATTTTTGTAGGACAAGATTGCTGCGTTTACTGGCAGTCATATTAAGCATTTGAAAATATTCTAGTAATGACGAGTTCTTTAGTGCAAATGTGGAGGTGCGTAATATGCACGACCATAATGACCGCATGGACATAACAGAATGGGGCGAACAAGCTTTGCCTTCCTCCACGACTGAAACTTGGGTGAGGCCTGCATGCAATCTCTGTTAATCGGCTCAGCCTCCGCGCTGGGCCATGTTGCATGTCTAGGGAGGAAAGTGGAGCTCGGTAGAGGCCCTCTCGCGTGTTGCTGGCGGGGCGATAGACGTATTTTTGTGGCGTGAGCTACACTCGCCGAGGTTGAGCAGTTTCGCGTGGCTCCTGGAGAACCGTGCTGCGAATGCGCGAGGAGCAGTGCCGTCTCACGGCGCACAGCTGGCGCGCCGGAGCCGCCGCCGCCGCGACTGGCCTGGCCTGGCCTGATCTGGACTGGATTGGATTGGAAATCGTTTTCGCACCTGTAAGCATGACAGCCAGCTAATCCTAGACAACCAGGAAACCTAAGTATAACCAGTTGAACCTTAGCTCACGCTACGTATATCCTGGCATAGCCGATATAAGCCACTGCTAATTTTTTACCAGCAGCCAAGAAGTGTCGAGTTTGCAAGAAAGACAGAAATGGGGGCTCGCCCTATTAAGGTGGTGTTTCTGACTTCACAAAAAAGGGCTAATACATCGTCGTGAACTCTCACATAGACGTTCATTTCCTCTGTGCATGTCCCAGGAGCTGCATCAGTAGTGCACTAACCCTTCTTGTTCTTCTCTTCTGCTTTATATGGCTCATTTTCAGTAATTAGTGGTTACAAAAAGTGGAATAGTGGTAATAATATACAGTCGAGGGGACCATAGTTAACAAACTGGAATGAGACACTGCGTAAATAACCGAAAAAACGAACTAGAACAAATAAACAAGCACACCTATTACGAGGGAATGGCTGTCAATTATATGGTTTTTGTGTATACGTAATCAAGATAAGGTGAAAGTCACAAAAGGCAACTAAAATCAATTCAAAGAAATAGGAGAAAAAGGAATAATACTGAGCGCCAACTATCGTAGGTAATTCTTAATAAAATACGTACGTACATAGTAAAATACCAAAACAGGTTATGATTTAACTGAAATAAACTTAAACGACTCTTTAAATTATGGGAACGTGGAGAGAAAGTTAATAGTAAGTGGAATGTCATTTTAGAAAGAAAATGCCGCTTAGGCAGACATCATCTTTCCGTAATTTTACGTGATACAGATGACAAAAAGTTCAGGTTGGCTGCAATCGTGGTCACATTGTTATTGCGTAAGAAATATGGCACTTACCTTCTTCCAGATAACAGCTGGTCCTTCTGAAGCAGCGATGGGTGAAGGCAAAGAAGCGGTTGTAGTGTTGAGTGCACGGTCACTATTCCGCGTGTCTTTTCCTTTTTGCGACTCGGTGGCACCCTTTTTATTGTGCGTGCTTTGAACACTTAAGGATGACACTTTATTTCGCCTGCTCAGGTGAACAAACTCGTTTTTATGCCTCCTTAGCTCAAGTAAATACAAAGGTTACCGAGTAATAATGATTAAAAGATTCCACAATAACTTACAGCGCATTTTGGGACAAACTTTCTACCGTCACTTTTCTCAGCCATAGAAATGAGCACGCACAACACAGCGTACTAAAATCGAACGAGTTTTGCATGACACAACAATTACGCAAGTAATTAAATTATGCGAAGATATGATCATTGGAAAGACCGCGCCTCACGCAAAATAAGGATTTCAGTCATGCAAAAAGAAGGACAGGCGAACTGAAGATTTTATGCAGACGCAGCAAGGAAGCAAAAGAACGTAGCAGCAGCTCTTGAAGTCTTGGATAACAACAGCATATTAACAACATCTAAAAATTACAAATTGCCTGAATACAGTTCTCACTGCGATGTAGAAATCCGAATAAATCATAAAACAACAGAATATTCATGTTACGAGCAGGAAAATAACAAATGCCAACTGCATACGGGCAACTTATCTGCACTTCAGGCATTGCAGAATCCATCAAATAAGAACCCAGTAAAAGTGAAATTAAAATTTTACGTTACCAATGACAAACAACCTAAAATGCAGCTAAAAGAAAGGGCATAGGAAGAAATTCGGCAACAGGTAGCGGATGCACTCTCAAAGGCGATATCATACGAAGCGGAAAATACTTTTTTTTTGTCACAAAATTTATTTCTATAAAAGTATACAAACGACGGTGCAGCGAATGGAACCCAATGTGGAACAAAAAAATGTAAGATAGCTTCACATACAACTCAATTAAATGCTTTAATATAATCTGTGCACACTTTTCAACAAACTACTACTTATGGCATGCATTAACTTTTCACGGAAGAATCCTTCGTTATTTCTGAAGGTTTTGAATTACTCAGAAAGCAAAATGTAAACGCAGCAAAATAATTGAAAACTTCAACCACTACCAAGAGGAACGTTTAGTGCTAAAAGAAAGGAAAGACCGGGTATATTAAAAAAAAAAAAACTAAACGGATACTATAAAAATGGTTAAACGATGAATAAATGTTTTCTCCAAAGTTAGAACTAGAAACCTAGCCATCCAACGAGCACCAACATAGCAAACACAACCCCGAAACAAAACGAGAAGGATGATTAGATGGGGCAGAAATGCCTCTTTTGAGGTACCCTTCACCGAAATCTCCTATCGCATAACATAACACACGAAAACCCACGAAAACAACAGGCACACATAGGCCATATCCCTATGTATTTCTGTGGGCTATAAATCAAAACTCATAGAAATGTGGCAGAGCTTAAAGGTCAAGACGATCTTCAGCTTGAAAAAATTGAGTTGTATCTTACTTAGCCGTGTAACCAATACCGAGTTAAGCAGCGATGAAGTACCAATTTGACTAGTCAATACATCCACCTGCTTGTAACCAGACTCACCAATCAGAAAATGTATACCAATGGTATTAAGATCAAGGTGAACTATACTTCAGAGCTCTGAAGATATGTGGGAACAAGGAATTAGGTCAAGAATCAAGACGGCGAATTTATTGTGTAGACGCATTAAAAAAGAATAAAAGCCGTCCGCCAAGCCTGGCCCGCTCCCGCCGCTGTGGTCGCTGAGGGTAGAACTTTCCTTTCTTTTCCCTTTCCTTCTTTTATCTCCTTACACATTATCTATTATACTGTAACCGACCATTTTTTCGGACTCCGGAAATTCTGATTTCCTGGATATTGCGGAGCTTCCCGATAAACCACCAGTTGTCCCATAGGAGTATATGAACGACGGATATTTCGGACAAAATAAAGCAAAAAGTTTGATTTTCCGCACGAAATTATCCGCGACCTAACCCCGGTGCGATTCCAGGATGACGCCATTTTGAATCTCCTGAGCTGACTCGCTATAGCTGTCGATTGAACGGAGATTGGCTTAACTCCCGCCGGGGTAACAAACTTTGATCTTCGAGGCCATAATTTTGAATGTAGTCTGCGGCGGAAGCAATATCGAAAGACGGAAACAGGTCATACATAGCCATTTTTTTTTTTCTCTAGACACCACTTTTTAACACGAAAGTGTTTTATTTCCGGATACAGGAATATTTCGCAGACGTTATATCCGTCACGGAAGTGACGCAAGTGCAACGAAGCAAGCGGCCTGTAAAGGGTGGTGCACTTCTTCATTTAAGGTTTTATATTTTAACACAAAAGTGTTTTATTCCGGAATACACCAAGATTTCGCTGACGTCATATCCGTCACGGAAATGACGCCAGAGCACACCTTTGCCGAAGCGACCCGCCAGCAGGACGTCGCTCGCCAAGCACACCTACAAGACAGCCGCGACCAGAAAATCATGCTCAGCTGTAGATTTCGCTGCACATTTCGTGCTTTACCTATTCCTATGAAAGGGGAAACAGCCACAGTTTTTTAGGCATCACGTGACGCTGCCTTATTACCAACATCATCATCAGGTTTGATCATGAACCATTCGCGACTTCTTCAGTACTATTGAATGAGATAAAGTTCGTTTTTGCGACTCGCGAGTTTTTCGCACTGCGCCTTTATTCGTACTATTTTTCGTCCCCGTCCAGGTCCGAAAAATCAGTTGGCTACTGTAATCTCTACCGCCTCTCTCTCATTCTGTTCTGGCGTGCGTGTGTGTGTGTGTCTGTGGGCAGGCGGGCGGGGAGGGGGGGGGGGGGCAACGAGCACAGAAAATTGGTCAGAAGATTCTGTTTGTTTATTCAAGTACCGGTAACAAGTCCTGTCCGGCATATGCGTCTACACCACATGAACGGTATATTCTTGTGGAGGGCACGTATACTTACTTTTCGCTCGTCATAAATGGTTAACAAAGAGTTGAGGCGGTACTTAATGTTACCCTATGCCATAGCAGCGCCTTATGCTGGTTGCCGTTCAGACATGTAACGAAACCGTCCAGCCGCCGCCACGAAGTCCCTGTTTTTCAAGCTCCAAGGTACTTTAACCAAACGGTTGGGAAGTAAGAAAATGAAATATTGGTCACGCGCAAACACTGAAATGCGACTTAAATCGCGGGAAAGGCAAGCGCCGTTAACGTGCGATCGTTTTAGGTGCTTCCGATAGCCAGCGCGGCCGAAGGGTCTTCTCGTTTGACGTAATGAAGGGCGCGACAAATAAGAGGCGTCAAAGACGAGACGCGCACCTCTTTCAAACGGGAGTTCGCCTTTTGCAATATAAATTAGGTTAGGACTCATATATGATCAATTTAAATGTGATATTCAGAGTCGGCCTGCGAGAAATTATATAAACCCGCCTCCAACGGATCTTTTTAAGTGCTTCATCGTCCCTTTACGTGCTTGACCCTGAAAAGACCTTCGGTGTGGTTGTTGTTGGACGGACAAAAAATGCCACTGGGTACAGCAAACAAATAAGAACTTGTTTTGTCCGATGGGATTTGAACCCGCGTCACACCAGAAGCAGCCCGATGCACTATGTTGCTAGCGGTATAACAAACTTTTCTGTCGTTGTTCCTTTCGTCATGGATAATTCTCACTGGGGGAGTGACCAGGAATCGGGAGCTTTAAGGGCCAAGGTAGCCGTTTCACAGAATTCACCAAACTCTGAATTGCAAACGTAAACGTTCTATACGATATAGCGTGCCGGGTGACTCCAGAACGTTATGGAACGTGAGCGCAACACATGCGCACTATCCGTCCAGAACCGTGATTCTAGAGAAGATGATGGATGTTGGTGGCGGTGATGATTGTGTTTATTGACGGAAAGACATAGCCTTGCTTGGTATGCCGGCTATTGCTCCCCCAATCAACATTTTCTTGCCGCTATGCGCGGGAAATCACCAGGAGTAACTGAGGCGCGTGTCCCTTAAAAACCCCTAGGATCAGGCGCAAAATGTGTCTCCTAGTGATCCAATGATATCACTAACTTCGTAACAAGTATCATCAGTCGTTCGCCTTCAGAGGACGTAAGCAGACTTAGTAACCTCAAGGAACTTTACTTTATCTGTTTTTCCGAGCCTTACTGCAGAAGCTTTGCGTTTTTCCAAGTGCAACAGACACTCACTATGATTTAACAGCGTCAACGTAACGGGACCAAAGAACGGCACAACACGAGCGCTTACTAACAGCCGAAGTTTTGTTGAAAATCATGAAAGCATATACAGAATGGAGCCTGCGCACTAACCACAGCCGTCACGCATATCACGCACCCAATACATTCCCCCACACAATGAATGTATACTGTAGTAATGCACTGTAATATACTGAATGTGATCGTAAGGAATATACACCAACTATCCCAGTTTTCGGACTCGTAGAGGATGAGGTCGTGGAGCCTGAATAGCAAGGTGGAACAGTTGCTTGAATGTGTGTGAGTGCGCACGGGGGCTACTATATACGTCGAGCATATACAATCGGGAGGCACCGGAAACGTCCTAGGATTTTGTCTTGAACCCCAGGAATTATGTCCGGAAACGGCACCTTCGTGGCCCGTTTCCCATCTGGCATGCCAAACTCTTATGCTAAGCCTTCATCGACGGGGATGTTCTGGAAGCGCGCACTCCGCGACGCGGCGAAGAGTCGCCGCTCAGAACAAACTAGGCGAGGTTCGCGGGCAACACTGCAGGCCTTACTATTTCATAATTAGTACCTCAATGCAACCAGGGGCACGCCATCGAAAACCAGTGCGCTACCCACTTCGTCCGTTGTATCCGACACCCCGCCCCCTGCGCTCAGATCTGTGTGAATCTTGCTCCCGGGGTACTTGTAATTGCTATCATGTGTCGTTTTTAAAAGCGGCTGCCGTAGTTTTGTTCAAAGGTGTGGGCTCTCTTTTCTGTAGGGGGTTGGTGTCACGAAATTACCTTAGTTATAATTTGAATGCATAGCGTTCTTTGTCGAGTACCCCGTCAACCAGGACCATGACGCGCCCTGAATTTCCACAAAAATGCAGGTTTCGCGGAAGTTCGACCTTTAATTGTTATAATAGCGTAAATGGAGGTAAACGGTGCTGACAGAATTTAGAAAACCAAAAAATTTCGCTGTAAAGAACTCACACCCTATACAAGCGTCATAGCAATGCTTCAGTTCGCATTACTAGACAATTCTCTGAATTTCTGGAGATTTTTCTCATGAACACACCTCCCTGACCTCCCAGCGCTGCCGTGTCTTAGTACTTTCCACGTTTTCACGCGTCGATGTCGTCCAGCGTCGACACGCGTCAGCGCGCGTCGACGGAAGCTGACGCCCGAGCAAAGCCGATGTCTATGCTCGCCAGACATCGGCGTCGACGCAGCGCGAGGAAGCATCGGAAAGCGGGCGGCAGCGTACGGATTTCCTCTCCGTCTCGTGGTTTGGGGTCATTCCTTTGAGCAGAAAGCAATCGATTTTTTTTTCAACCTGCGCTAATCGGCTGCCTCGAGACAAATTGCAAGCACTTCTGCTCGAACGCGCTCATTCATTCATGGCTTGTTTGGCTTCCGTCGTGTAGGTCGGGGATATGCGATAGCTTTTTGCGAGTTAAATAACGGATCTCTGGCTACATCGCTTGAAGTGTTAGCATGAATGGGCTCATGTTCAAGATCGGTGCGTACGAAGCAAGCGTTATCAAGGCCAGAATTTTATTCGCGCATTCCTTTCCATTTTCGGCTACCGTGGCTTGCGTCGGGGAGACCGGGGATGGGCGATAACTTTTTTTGACCCGAATACGGGAGCTTTGGTTACGCCGCTTGTAGTACTAAAATAATTGGCCACGCCTCAGAGATCAGTGCGTAAGAAACAAGCGTTATCACTGCCCAAATTTGTTAAATACAGCCAACACATAACACATCCGACACATTCGTCGGCAGCCTAGCTAAGTACACCAAATTCTAGGCCTCCGCAACGTCTCCCTGCGTGGTTGAGAGCTGGGATCCTGTTTTGAAAGTCCATGGTTGGAATCGTTGTAAAACCTCGCTGCTGTTTTTTTTTTTGCGGTGAGGGTTTGATCAGTTTTTTTACAGGGTAAACAATGGATGACAGAGTACCTTACCCTTTGATCTACAAGTGACGTTGGACTCTAACCTCAGTAGCAATAGCAATTTGTACATAACATGAAGGTATGGCACCAAGTTGCAAGGAAATAAGTTGTTCGAAGTGCGTTTTTTTGTATAAAGCTGTGTTATTTTTTTCCAGATTTGACTGTGATAATTTCAAAAACATTTTGCAGATATTTTTAAATTGTCCTGCAAGCATTTCTAGCAATGAATAAAGTGAGGAAAATGTATTTTTATGGCAAATCTATGGTCCTGATTAGTTCATTGAAGCAACCGAAAATAACTGCTCGTAAACGGTCAAAAATAACATAAAAAGAATGCAGAGCTCATACAAACGTGTCCACCAATGCACTTGGCTGACGCGTGACTTCGCCGGTCTCGTGCGGTTACTCGCCCTCTCCTGAGTGCCTGCGCGGTGCCTACGGCTAAGTGCCTACGCGATGCCTACGCCTGAGTGCCTACGCCTAAGCTCGCGCGACGCGTGATTTCGCGTCCATCGGGTAAGTGCGAATTGACCTGCGAATTCGCTGCTGCGGCGCCGTTCGCACGGCAAAGCGATCTTTTGCCACATGTACAAAAATAGGTAGTTTTGCCTGCAGGAGCGGCGACGCAGTAGCGATCTCGCAAACGTAGTCTGAAAGAGTTGGCGGTCTGGCAATGTACAATGCCAGACCGCCAACTCTTTCAGACTACGTTTCAACAATCATAAGTCACACATTAGGACCCTTCCCAATCTGCCGTTATCCAAACATATAAACGCAGCTGGCCATTCGTTTGATAAAATTAAAGTGACAGTTCTTGAATCCGGTTTCCGCTCGCACAATGATAGAGAAGTCAGAGAATCCTATCTTATTCACAAATTCAAATCCATGACATCAGGCTTAAACGAAAACATCGGCGCGCTGACCTTTTTGGCGCACTCATAATCGTCTGTGTGAACTTTCACATCTTGATTACACATCTTTGTGTATGGGCATTTGTGTATGATAATGCGCGCGTGCTCGCAGTTTCACTGGTATAGTTTTAATGTTTTTACTCTATTATCAGTTTCTTTCGCCCCATCTTATATTGTTTAACAGTGACGCATTGGTCGAATGTCGTGGTTGCTCTCTTTCTACTTTGCACTTCAATTGAATGCTGGTTCTGTTGTACTGCACCCTCTCTTCCCTTTTTCTGTTTTTGTTTTGCTTCGCTACAGCCATGAATGATATGTTACTTCGAAAACCAGTTATGTTTTGCTATTGCATCGCACATCATTTTTAAATATTTATCAGTTGTTCTGACGTACCACGCAGCACGTGTAACCCTCTTTGCTGTGATTGGCCCTTGAAGCCTTATAAGCTTATGCTCGTGCGCTTGGATTTTATTCTGACGAAGGCCTGTCCCAGGCCGAAACGTCAATAAAGTTTGTTTGTTACCCGTTCGTCTGTTCGCTCTACGGTATTTTCACCGGGCCCCTATTTTATTGCATATATACTTTATATATATATATATGTATATGTGCTGTAAGACTGTTGGAAGCAACTAGACTAAAACAAGAAAAATGAGCTGCGATCAACTGGTTTGATGCGAAGGAGAAGGACATCCGGTAACATTCTTCAATACAGTCTTTCTTTCTTTGTGCTACCGTTTTGCAGCCTTTGACAGGCGCAGCATCTCAATAGCCGGACACAGCCGCCTCCAAGCCGAGGAAGGGGCGATGTCACGCGTGCTTAGCCAAAGCCATGCCAAAACAACCATAACAGACTCCCAGCAAGGCATGCCGCAACTTTGCCAACGGTCGATTGGATGTTACAGCACTCCGAATAATCAATCAGACACCACACTGAAACAAGCCAGGATTCTATGGGCACCAGCTCACAGAGGCATCCCGGCCACGAGATCGCCAACCATGTGGCTCAAGATTTCACCCGTTTAGCCAGCGCTGATGAAGCCGAGCCCGAGCGCATGCATCCTGTAATTACATACGAGGAAATTACGCAGCACTATATGCTCTCTCGTAGAACGTATTCGTCCCCGCAGAAATCGCTAGTGATTAACCAGGAAAGATATTTCTGCGCCCTACGGAGTGACACCTTCCCACACTCCACCGGACTTCACCTCTTTGACCGGATACAGTTATCTCCACTTTGACGTTTTTGCGGAGACGTGGGATCCTAGGCGGCTGCGATAAGTCTACGCTACATCCACCCAACCTCCACTTTTCCATAGAGATTTTGGAGAGAGCCTTGGTCATCTCCGTTCGAAGATAAGCTGCGCTTGATTGTAAGGGGTGTCGACTCGGCCCGAGGTCAAGGCATCCTTGAATGAGGACGCCTATCTGAAAACTTTTTCTCAATTTAGCTAAAGTGTATTGTCTCTCTCTCTCTACGAGGGACAAGGTGCTATCGCCGGAGCTTCCCCACATTCAATGAGTCATTACAGCCGTTCCTTCCTTTTAGCCTATCTATTAGCAGATGGGAGATCGGCAGACTGACATCGCACTAAACGTCACCTACCACGCTTGTCAGGTTGATTTTGACGCCGACGCCGGTCAGTTTTCGACTTCTAGCACTCATAATGATCTCGTGCTAAGGCTAAAACGCCGTTGAAGCTATGCGTATATCAAAAGCGTAACCGACCAATCAATTTATTTTCAATGCGAAAGTTTTTCCTCATTGTGCGAAAATACGAGTGCGTTCGCGCGTGCGTGCGGGCGTAGACATTTGATGGTACCAACAAAGATGGAGGAGCCGCAGGCTCTGAGCTACCCAGAGAAGTTACCTTCCTACCAAAGAGGTTGCCCGCTCGCCAGCAAACTACCTACCCGCCTGCCTGACTGCATGCAAGACAGTATATTCCGGCGAGGATGCGTGATGTGGGGACGGGGGCGGCCCCGTTACGAGCCGCCCAGTGGGGCGAGGAGGGGGGATAAAGCAGCTTTACAGAGCTCCAGCCACTGTCAACTAGTAGCAAAGAAGTGCGAAACACAAGACATACATACATACTGTTAGGTGATTCATTTCCTACTCCGTAACATTTCACACAGGAAAAAAAGACAAAAAAACGAGATAGCTGAGGAAACACGGTAAAACGCAATTAGAAACAGTATTTGTTCACTTTAGAAAAAAACTAAATGAAGGCGTGCACCGTAAAAACGAGATAAAAGCAACGTGAATATAGCTAAAATTGTATACTAAGAAGCCAACCTGATTTTTCGTTTATACCTTATAATGCATTAGCCACAATTGTATATTTAGAAGCCATTGTTATAACCGTTTTACTTCAATTTACGCTTTTGTATTCCTTTGAAAACTCCCCTCAATGCTATGGCCCTGAGGGTACTGTAAATAAATAAATAAACAAATATTCAGCAATGTAGCGCTTGTCACATGTAAAAACAAGTACATAAAATGCAAACAGGCTACGAGGTAAAATTTCAGGACATGGTATCTTAGAATACCAATTACACATAACATTCATACGCGAGAGTGATAATATATACATGAAAGTGACACGAACAATATTTTCTGCGTTCAGGAACACGTTTTCGCAAGTAAAATTCAAATAAAGCCACCACAACGATAGTTCCAACATGCTCTTGTCACTCATGGATAAAGGATTGATGTAGTGCTTATAAAGCTCATTTAATGTGTTGGGTGAAGTGTGGCATAATCTCTGGCGCCCATATTCTGTGCGTGAGAATGGTACCTGCCAAGGAATTTATAATATAATATATATAATATATACATGAAAGTGACACGAACAATATTTCCTGCGTTCAGGAACACGTTTTCGCAAGTAAAATTCAAATAAAGCCATCACAACGATAGTTCCAACATGCTCTTGTCACTCATGGATAAAGGATCGATGCAGTGCTTATAAAGCTCATTGAATGTGTTGGGTAACGTGTGGCATAATCTCTGGCGCCCATATTCTGTGCGTGAGAATGGTACTTTCCAAGGAATTTGACATGGACAGGAGTATGGCAAAATCTTTTTTTGTAGCTTAGCTAATTCCATAAATACCGCTAATTTACCCTGTACTGCGTTTTTATAGCTTCTAGTTAGTTTTTGATGATATAGTTTAAATGCTCGGACTATCCGATTTTTCTTGAATAATTCGTCAGTGTGTGCATTATACGGAACATTTTCAATGGCTCGGACTGCCTTTTTTTGCAAAACCGTGAGTTTGTTTAGATTATTTGCTGTTGTGTTTCCCCATATTAACACACAATAACTGAGCTGCGAATGGAATAAAGAATTGTATAATAATTTTTTAATTCCAAAAGGAAGAAAATACCGATACCTGCTTATTATCCCAAGAGTTTTGCGAGCTTTTGAGCACACTGAGTCAACATGGTCGTTCCAGGACATATGTTCAGTGAATATTACACCTAGCGTTTTGACACATTTTTCAAGCTTTACCGTGTATGGACCCAAAATAACACTGTTTGGTATAGTTATGGTTGTATTCCGAGCCCTATATAAGACGCACTTTGTTTTAGATTCATTAAGCAAAAGGCTATTGGTTTCAGACCAATTTTTTATCTCGCCACAAAGTCTACCTGCCTGTTCTGTTATGTCAGTTAATTGTTTTCCATTAACAAACACTGTGCAGTCATCAGCATAAATGACAAAAGTGCATCTTGTACTGATATTGACAATGTCGTTTATGTAATAAAGAGAATGGCACCGAGAATACTGCCTTGCGGCACTCCTGTGACAACCGCTCGAACATTAGATCTGCACTTATTAATTTCTGTAAACTGTTTACGTGATCCTAGGTACGACCGTAAAAGAGCTAGTATATTTCCTCGAAAGCCATATTTTTCTAATTTAGAGAGCAGAAGATTGTGATTGACGCGATCGAAGGCTTTACTGAAATCGAGGTATATTCCTAGGGTCATCATTTTTTTCTCAATATTATCTAAAATTATTTCTTTTTGTATCAGTAATGCAGATTCAGTGGAATGCTTTTTTCTAAAACAGTGTTGGCTGCTTGTAATTAAGTTGTATTTGCGTGAAAAACAGTCCATTCTAAGGTTGATAATTTTTTTCAATACATTTCGAAAATATCGGTAATATCGACAACGGCCGGTAATTGCTGAACACATTTTTGTCCCCGCCTTTGTGAAGTACCGTTACCCTCGCTATCTGCATGCTTTTAGGAAATACACTAGTATTAGACGCAAAATACCGCCCCACGCAAAATAGACGCAAAATACCGCCCCACGGCGACACTCCAGGGTAATAAAAACAATTGTGGACGGCCGGGTCATCTGCTTACTACACGGACGGGGCAATGGGCAACCTGAAGGGAGGCAGCCATTTGTTACAAGATTCAAGCGAGGATGCCATAAAGGGGAAGACGGGGAGGGGGGTCGGAGGCACCGGCGCACTGCCCACTTGCCAGGGCGCTACATGCTTGCCTTTTAGAAGACTGCGGCGAGAATGGATTATTTGGTGACGAGGTGCGGTCCGTCACTAGTAGGCGAGGGGAGTGGATTACAAAGCGGCACAGCGGCGGCTAGGTACAGCCATGTGTTAAAGCGCAGCCCTTAAGCGCCCGCTTCTGTGGTTTAGCGTAGTCCCTCAGCGTCGGCCTCGTTGTAACCTAGGAAATGGAGACGCCACTGAAGATAGAGCGAGCAGGAAACCGGAGGATGAAAGTATGGCTAAAGTGTGACGGAGAGGGCGGAATGCCGATACCGAGAGATATATGCTCCCCGGCGGAAGCACTACGAGATAACGAGAGTATAGCGCGCGCCGTCGGGCGTTCGCCGTTGACGCGATCACTTCTTGAAACGCAGCAGCTATGCGCCGTCACCGAGAAGACTGAAGTTGGCGCTGCACTCAAATTTCCCATTAGCGAGTATCGTAATCGCCCACGAATTTATTTTATTTGCTCAGGAAAACAAATTCGGTGTATGAAACAACGGGTTTATGAGCCAAGAACAAAATAAAATAAATTATAGAAATGAATGGAGCAAAATTATTAAAAACAAACTTACGGCCACAAAGAGTTCACATTCATACAAATACGCAGTCTTCAGTATCCCAACGAACCTTTTATTTCGCTTCAGTTAGTGTTGTAATCGTTGACCTAACACAGAAAACCATTTGCAGGGCATTGTACAGTAAAGGGACTCTTCAACACTCTCGATAAACGCTTTCGCTTTTTTCTTCGCTTCTGGAAGTACTGCGAAAGCTTTAGCTATTGCCAGCATGGAGCGGCGCTGCGTGATTTGCTCGTCGGAGCGGGTACGCCTTCCATTTACGCTTTGCTTTGATGGTTTTCTTTTTAAAGTGGCTATCAAATGCGTTCTTTGCCGCCTCTTAAGGAAAGGCGGCAAATAGACGCTAAACCGTTCTAATGACGTAATCCCAATGGTCGAAAAACGCCAAGACTGTGAAGGAGAGAAAATAGTTTGAGCAAGTTTCTAAGTCGTCTGATGGGCAGTAATTTCTGGCTAGGGTGCTGCGACCCCCTAGTCTAAGTACTGGATGTGTTGCTTGACTACGTCCTGCAAGCATTCAAGATTTAGATAAAAGTTGAAAAAAGTTTTTCATGGTCCCTTTAAGTCGGCCAAGACCAAAGAGCTGCACAAAGATAAGTACATTATTACTTTTTATACCGATGTGACAAAGAAACGAATGCCGAGCACGAAAAATTAACAGGAAAAAAGACGCCTGCTTTTTTTCGAACCCTTTTGAACCCGTTTGAACCGGTTCAAACTGGAACGAAATGGTGCTTCGGAACCTAACCGGGAACTGAACCCGAAAGGCTTGAACCCGAACCCGAACCGCACCCGAAAAAATTCCAGTTTGACACCCTGTCTTTAAGGCGAAAACTCCCTGCGGAAAAGCTAGGTTTCTCTGACGATGATAATGAGTGCCCGTAAGTGAAGCGATAGAAGAAACACTTGCGATGGCCGGAATCGAAAGTTTTGGTGGAGAGACTCATCGAAATCAAAGGCACTTTCTCACGCGAAAGATTGTTAAAACGCAAAGCTTCCTCCCATGCAACCTGAGTCAAAATACAAATTGCAAACTGCTTCGACCGTCTTGGAATGGCGCAATCGTATAGACGTCGGGTCCATATCGCGAGGCACCCAGGTTCGATTCCCACCACGGGAAGCGTTTTTTAACTACGGAGCTGTTGTAGCTGGCCGTAATATGTGGCACGTAACGCTTGACGCGTAACGCGTTAAAAATACCAAGAATATGCCAAGCACTCGTGAGTGCGTGCCTGGCGGCGACGGGCAAGCACCCCCGGCTTCCAGCGGCTTTAGCGAAAAAAAACTGTGGTTGTTTCCTCTGTCATAGGAATCGGTAAAGCACGAAAATAAAATGTGCAGCGGAATCTGCAGCTCAGCATGATTTCCGGATCGGCGGCTGTCTTGTGGGTGTGCTTGGCTAACGACATCCTGCTGGCGGGTCGCTTCGGCAAAGGTGTGCTGGCGTCATTTACGTGACGGATATGACGTCAGTGAAATCTTGGTGTACCCCGCATTAAACACTTTTGTGTTAAAACACAAAACCCGAAAACGAACAACCCTAAGTATCACGTACTCTTTAGTACTAAATGTTGCTTCCCCGCAGGAAGACCCTGTGTGCAGGGGTGCACCCTTTACAGGCCGCTTGCTTCGTTGTACTGGCGTCACTTCTGTGGCGGATATGACGTCTGCGAAATCTTCGTGTATCCGGGAATAAAACACTTTTGTGTTAAAAATCTCTTGAAAACCATGAGGAGCACCTCGTATTGCCTAGCACACAAAAAACGCCACAGCTGGCGCAACATTTGCGCCACGGAACCTCGACGCCTCTCCAGGAACGCTGCGCATGCGTCGTGCACTTAAGCGCCGCCGATGCGCCCTAGCTTTCGTCAAGCGCTTCCGCGCATGTTATGCTTGGCATGAGGAAAATGACGATATCGATGCATATAACGATGACTATTACTAGCACAGTGCAAAGCGACGATGAAACATGTGAATAAACGATTTCAAACTTGTACAAATGCATGGGGATGTGTCCTTTGGTGCTCACGTAGAAAGAAATCCTGCAGCGTCGCTATGCTTCAAGCCTTGCGCGAGTTCGCCAGTTTTTATTGAGATGCTTCGCGTTTCATCATCGTCATTATCCTGGGCCCTCTGTGGAAACCCATTGTGTAAAGTTGGCTTCCCTGCAGTGCGTTTGGTGTTACGATCTACTGCGCAAGTGAGGCATACAAAGGTTGGCTTTCATAGGATGTGGTGCTCCAATCAAGTCAACAAATGCGAAATCCTTCAATCCCCCCGGACGGTGTAACCTAACCGGTCAACGCCACAATACTAGGTCATCCAGTGGGGTGAAGCCACATCATCATCACCCATAAAGTTCGATGACGCACCGGAGAACATCATGGCTACCGGACAGCTTGGCCGCCATCAGCAGGAACTCTGGTTCGCGGGTCCATGTCGCCGCCGTTTGCAGCCGTAAATACATGTAAGCTTTGCCGCACCTTCTACTGCGATGGCCGCGGGCATACTGGGAACCACGAACGTCGACAGCATGCCGCCTCTTTCCTACTTCCCAGCTTTCGAGCACCGCTACCCCGAAACCTCGGCGGTGCAGTTCGATCTACGCTGCCTCGACTCCCGCAAGCACATGTGGTTGTCTTTTACTTCGTCCAAGTTTTCTGCGCTATTTCTCAAGCGATAATGAGCACAGCTTTGTTTCCTCACACCTACGTGGCGACTTCCTGGAATACAGTGAGCATTCTTACGACGATCATGAGGTCATTGTGATGCACGCGTCAGCACGGGACCTACTCACCGCACTGACACCGCATAGCTCCACGCCCCTGCCTCCTCGCACGCCACGCAAAGCATTGAAACGAAATGCGCTTTGAGTGGCTTGAAGACTTCGCAGAGTATTAGTGAGGATCGTATGGCCGGAGCATGACACCACGCTCCATCATCAACCTGTTCCCCACAACTCCCTTACACTCCACCTCGGCGCCTTCTACACTGGCTGCACCCAAGAACTTGACTTCCGCATATTCAGTCCATCTAATACGGTGGCATTGCCATCTCCTCCCGCCATTCTCCCCAGAAACCCTACGGTGTCACTTTGCCAGGTGGAACGCTTTCAATTGACCTTTGCGGTGTCAAGATACAGCAGGACCACTACTCCCTAATCAAAGAGCTGCTAGCCTGAAGTCTGGCCTCACTTTGCCGAAACCAGGAGTCCGCACCTACCACGAGCTCATAGCCTTCTTCCTGGCGCCTTACGTTCAGTTCCTGAAACAACCTTTTCCAGCCGCTGACCCTCACGCACTTATTATGGCATTATGGCCAGGGTCTCCTGTGTTGCACCAGCGGGCGTACAGCGACAGTGTTGTCTCGTGGTATCGACACCAGGACAACGACGACCATACCATGCCCCGTGGGCGCCCTCTGTGCGCTGAACACTTAAGGTGACAACACTTTCCACCCGTACAGCGTTTGATAGCCACCGCATCTGCGCTACCTCCCCGCTGTATAAAAACTATGGGACTGGCCCTTAAAGCAACCGTGATTACTACCTTCCGCACTAACATCTCCCGCAGACATAAAGGCTATTTGGCAACCACCACACAATGCTCTGGCACACGCCTTCAGCTGGTGATCTGTGCCCCCAAACTTGGGACGCTCTGCACCGCAGCTGCAGCAACCCCCGATGACACGCAAAGCACCACCTTCACGAAACGAATTTCTCATTTGGAGACCACAAGTGCAGTGTCTTGTGGCGGTAACTGAGGAGGCGTTCGTCATGGCACCCATTACTCACCAGTACCTGCAAGTGCAGTAAAGCACACAGCCTCACAAACAAGCACTTGTGGAGGGCATGGGTACCGATGAAGAGGGTAGCGGCTCCCCAACTTCTCGTTGAACAAAACTGCAGCTGTCATTGCCTGATTCAGCAGGCGCCGTACGTCATCTTTATCGCCACTGTCATTGCAAGCAGCACCCAAGAATGTCACAGGAGTCTTCCCCCTACCTTGTTTTGCCGTTACCAGCGAGACATCAAAACAGGTATTTTGTTGACAAAATCCCTACGCATGCTGATTTGTCACGGCTCTCTACAAAAACAACCAGCGCCTTATGATACATTCAAAGCAAAGACGCACCAGAGTCCTACGCATGTTGCCATCGGCACTGTACACTCGCCTAAAGAAACCGCCTCGAGCGTCGATAACTCGCAGCAGCTAGTCCTCTGCCGCCGGTCACGGGCTTGGGTATGGCGTACTAACCGTGCCCGCGCTGGTTTTGCCACCGAGGCTTGTTAGCACGCCCATATAAGCTAAGAGCCCGGTTGAGTCCGCTGTGTTTTACAGGCATTCTCCCTTGTTCAAGAAGTTTTAAGGGCCCGTCCGTGGGCGCGACGGAGCGCCCAGTTCAGGCCACCCAAGGCTCCTTGTTGCACCGTACGCTCCCTCAACATCATTATCGACTGCCAGCATTTCGCTCATTCTAGTTTGACCATAAGCTGCCCACCGACACTTCTGCGACTACGCACACATACGTGCACATTGTGCAACATCGCGTCTGGGTGATTGCACACTGTTAATTTTTGTGTGTATGTGTAGGCAACTCCTTATGCTGCAATATTTTCTTTCATATTCCGCTGTTTCAATCATATGCCGCGCGCCTTTAGTGAGCCAGTTATTTCATCACGTTCTTCACATTAGTGGGGGCTGATAATCACCATCGGCAGTGCTCCATCATCACCATCGATGCAGTTTCACGAAGCAGCTATGTGGTTTGCGGAACCATGTAGGCTTTGCCGCAGGCTTTGCAGCCATTGCCGCAACCCAGATTTCATCGGCCGCCTACAAGGGTAAGCGCAGTTAAGGCAGTACGAGAGAGATGTCATGAACACGAGGACACCGTCTTTTACAGTCAAGCAAATAAACCAACAAACAAGAACAAGACACTTCCTATGATCGCCTGCCCCAGTGTGTCTCTGTTGTGTTCGTTTCGCTATGTTACTTTTGGGACCTTAAATTTTGGGACCTGCCTCCAAAGAAATTATTCGTTGGAGGCAGATAGCGATTGCGCTCGTGCATTTCGCTGCGGCTTGTCCAATCCGGATATGGTCGCGGTGCTCCTACATGAGGACGAGGAGGAGAAAGTGGGACAAGGATGGGCGCAGCAGCCGAGGCAGCACTGAACTGCTCCACGGTGGTGCGCTCTGTCCTTGACTTCCTTTCCGTCGAGGACCTCTTCAGCTGCGCCCGTTACGATCTGCTGTGGGAGCAGATCGCACTTCAACTCCTTAAGAAGAAGCTCCGGTTCTTCGCACTCCTCCAGGTATCGGGGTCACATGAGGGTACGCTGTACCAATGGCTTGCAGAGAAGATTGGTAAATGGTTGTGGGATATCAAGACCGAAATGCACGCCTCAAACCCTGCTTCTCATGAGCAATTTCCTCCTAATCAGGGAGAAAGCTTCCCTCACTACATACAGCATTGCTTTTCGGAATATGGGGGCAAGTATTCTTTTCTTGTTGACGAGAGCGCCATGGTCCGGTGGTTTAGATTCACTAGTGCACTTATCTTGCATGTTTGACGCGGCTTCCCGTTGCCTTGAGCAATGTGACTTGCCGTAGCCATGTCTGGTATCCACACTTTCCACTAAATGCGTGCACAGATCTGCCCTATGTTGATAAGCTACAGACTGCGCCAAAATTTGATATCGTGCTGGGGACAACAATGACGAAAGGTTCATTTTGGTGGGTGTGCTGGGTATCGCTGCACGCGTGGTGCCATGACGCACTGCTGTAAAAAATGTTTCCCAAAAGCTGACGCTAAGGGATCCTATACGTAACAACTGACGCAGGGATGATGCTGTAACCCTATGCCCGTCAATAAATCAATAAGTAAATCAATAAATAAACATAAACGATTTAATAAATACATTATTTTTGTCACCTTTCAACAACTTTTGATATATTTGGAATTTTATTGTGTGTGCGCCGAAGCTGGACCAAGGTCATGATGATGATTAGTGTAGTGAAGAAAAACACATTAAGACCACATGGATACCTCTAAAGGCGCCATGCAGACAAAATACAAGTTTCTTTTATTCCAAGCATTCCGTGTTTTATAGTGCCCCCACCGCCTTTCTGGAAGCAAACGACGCATTATTCGCAGAGAAATTAATCAATTTAAGTTAAAATTGTTATTCTCCCGCCAAATCCGTTTGTTTTTTGTGGCGGTCTGCAATTAAATCACAGGAACCGCTCTGCAGGCCGAATGTGGAGCTTGTTTACGGCTAGTTAATCTAGATGGCGGCACCATACCGTGAAGGACCGTTTCCTCCCTTTGATTTGTTTTTGACCCCTATTTGTACCTGGCTTGTTTTTGTTAAGGTATAAAATATTCGTTTCCTGAAACATGGTGTTCAATCGACAAATACCCGCCGCGGTGGCTCAGTGGCTAAGGCGTTGCGCTGCTGAGCACGAGGTCGCGGGTTCGATTCCCGGCCGCGGCGGCCGCTTTTCTGATGGAGGCGAAAAGCAAAAACGCCCCGTGTGTACGAGATTTCGGCGCACGTTAAAGATCCCCAGGTGGTCAAAATTAAATCCGGAGCCCTCCACTACGGCGCGCCTCATCGCCTGCGTTGCGTCGGTACGTTAAACCCTACAATCAATCAATCAATCATCAATCAATCAATCAATCAATCAATCAATCAATCAATCGACAAATATGGTCAAGTAGGCACCGTCGCCTACGCCAATCGGCCAGCGTTGTCTGAGACAACCCCACAGTGCCGCAGCGCTGTGTAGCTAAAACAAGCGCAGTGCGCGTAGTACCAACAGCAGTGTGCATCGGTACTTCTATTTTTACTAGTATTTTCATACTTTCCACCATTTACCCCACCATTCTTACTGCTCTAAAAATAATGTGCCCTTAATTTAAGCGCAAATAGCTTGTACGGCAAGTTTATAAGTCCCACCTAATTTGCGTTTGATTTTCCCGACCCCAGCCAATCGCAGAGTTGCCACATGTTACATCATAGGTTCTGTTGCGGGAAATGAGCTGGTGGGTCGCATGGCCATTCCCTTTTTTATAATTATATAGGTTATTTTAGCAAAGTTTACGTTAAAAGTGGTGTCAGTATGATTCTGACGATGCAGTCTTTATAATGAGCAGAAAGTTGATTGATTGATTGTACGGTTTAACGGTCCGAGGCAACGCAACGTAGGCGATGAGGCGCGCCGTAGTGGAGGGCTCCGGATTAATTTTGACCACCTGGGGATCGTTAACGTGCGCCGAAATCTCGTACACACGGGCCATTTTTGCTTTTCGCCTCCATCAGAAAAGCAGCCGCCGCGGCCGGGAATCGAACCCGCGACCTCGTGCTCAGCAGCGCAACGCCTTAGCCACTGAGCCACCGCGGCGGGTATGAGCAGAAGGTGGTTTTGACTGCAATGGTCCTTTAAGTTGCGGTGAAATCTCGACACACCGGAGTTTTTGTTTGTCGCAAGAATCATAAAAGCGCCCTCCATGACCGGAATCAATGGCAGCAACTTGAAGGGGCGTCAGCTACCACTTACAGTGCATCATCGGATTACGAAGGATAAGTATAAGTAGGATAAACAAAAAAATATAACGTAAATTAAATCTGAAGAGACGCGACTGGAAATTCAGATGAAGGACAAGTGTCTTCTATTGAAGTAAAATTACCGAGGACCGTGGCCATGCTGCTACATTTCATTATCATGAAAACGAAGAACAGGCAATTCAAGCAGAATTGAAATAAAACAAACGCTTAGGTTTTTCAGCATGAAAGCTAAACGTTGGGCTTGTATGCTATGTATTTTACTTTGAAATATCTGAAGGCCAAGATGGGAACATGAAAATAGAAGCAGGCTTACATGAGCCCAGTAGAAGGATTGGCCATGTTATTTTTTTATCTTTTTGTGCACTTTTGAAATCATGTAACAACTTGTTGAAAAAAAAGTGTAATTGGGATCGTCAACAAATTTAGTCAATGCGAGCCATGATCATGTGTTAGTGCCATTGGTGCCACAGAAAGCAAGATAGGGCTGCGTAAATGAAAACACAGAGAGGGTTACTGCCAGTGGAGAGACACTCTACTTCTAATTCTTCCAGCACACGCGTCCGTATGCTCAAACTTCCGTAGACTCCGTTTTTTATCATGTTTAATGCGTAACATTCTTAGCTAGTGACCTGAGGTATACTGACAGTTCGCAATTTTCGTGCAGCATTGTTTTTCTCGGGCCAGAAAAATGCGCAGAAATTCAGAGAATTGTCTAATAATAGGTAAACAATCTTACGCCGCTGTCGGTTGAGCTGTTCGAAAATCTCGACCCAGCCCATGCTGACTTAGAGGACTTGAGCAGCCAGCAAGGACAAGGGCACCCCGGGCCAAAGTACGTCCCCCACAGGGAAGGTTCCCTTATTATCAAGCACCGATGAGTGCAAGACCGGTACATGCACCATCATGTATATAGATATATATTCTATCTTTATTTTCCGGAAAGCTCGTTGTAAGCTCGAAGACATGCATCGGTATTTTGTTCGTTTCTTGCCGATCATTTTAGTAATATGCTAGCCGTTGTCAGGCTGAGTTTTGTGAGGGGCGTCAACGCACGTATTGAGGCTATGCTGTACGTCTAGCTTCCAGGTATGTATCACTTTCAAAAGAACGGGAAACAGCCTTTATCGTGATCCGCACTTATACTGCTGTGTGGACAACATTCGCGGTGGTCACTGCGATATTTTGTGTTGCTATTATTCAAAGATGTGAGGGCGCAGCGTGCAAGGTAGATCTTCCACAGAAGTTCAGTGCTCATATGGAATTCATTTGGTTGAAATTCTGCTCGTAATAAGGGACAATTGGTAGGCGGGTGACTCGAGCGGATAGTCATCGGGCCTGCAGTGTGGGTTGAATGGTCGTACACAGAGAGCGATTCTGCTCTGGGGCACAGAGAGCGATTCTGCTTCCATGACCAATTCTCTCAGGCCCATTGCTTTCGAGCGTAGTCTACTCGAACAGCTTCCACCGTAGGGGGCAGGTGTTTAGGGTTGCGTCAAAGAGTTGGCTATGTTCAGTAACAACGCTGTACGACCTCAGCGCTGCCATTCTTACCATGTTCAATTTATATTGTAGACCTTTTCTAGAACCCTGAGAACTTTCCCATCGTGAAAGTCTCTCAGGGTCTCCTGACTGGGATCAGGTTGCTTGAGCTTGAAAGTTTAATAAGGTTCGATGTCAGGCTAGTTGGTCAGCCATGGCCAAGGGGCTTTACAGCGCAACAAAGGACGAGGAACAGTAAGGATGCACAAGGACCAAGCGCGGTGTCATAGTGCTTTGTCCTTGTGCATCCTTACTGTCGCTCGTCTTTCGTTGTGCAGTAAACACCTTTAACTTTGAGCTTGAAAAAGAAAACGCACTTCGGGGGTAGCGAGAAGTATGGTAGCTGGTTGCCCAGTATTCATTTCCCAGTATCTCAGCACCCAGCAACAGTTCCCATCCTCCAGCGGAGTCGATCGGCAACAAAGAGTGTCTGGACAAAATTCACGTGCAGATTTTTAGTTTTTTTCAGTATCCTTTTGACGACGTTGATGCATTCTTCGTCAAGTCTGTTGTACTGCAGAAATCCAGAGCAGGACGTCACATGTCCGAAGTTTTACCTGAATAACAAAAGACCAAACTCGTGATGGGAAACGCAGGTTGCGGTGGCTGTATCATACTTCTAAATGAGTCACGCGAATATGCATGTAAGTCTGTCAAGCGGAGTGCATGCCGAGTATTACCGAATCGTTCAACTTCTAAGTTGGACAAGGCATCGACCACGCACGGATATACGTTCCCACTGTGTTGAAAGATATGAACCCCCAGCTCTTAACCAAGCGTAGTTCGGCACTAGACTTAGCGTGTACAACTCGATTTTTGCTTGTACACGCACTTCCGTCCTATACAACGCATACCTTCAAACATAGTGTCGAAATCGGTGTCTAGCCGGGGACAGAACACCAACCGTCATGAGCTTTCTTTGCACGTGTTTGCGCCTAAATGTTCCTTACGCATGCGTTGCAGCATTTTCGTTCTTCTCTTTGAATCGACCATGTAGGTTCATTAAAAAAAATGTCTTGAATTACCGACAGCTGTTCTACGAATCGTTTGAAGCTGCCTTAAGGATCACTGCTATCTTTCAAGTAAGGCCTCGTTTTCTGCAGGTCAAGATCGTTCGCAGTTGCACTTAAACATCTTCCGGTTTATCCAATATGATACCATGCTATTTCTACGTCTTCTGTTGATTCTGCGTTGTTCTATGCTTTGGTATACGGTATGATATCGGCAGCATGTCCGCTAGTAACTTCCCTAAGATGCATTGGTGAATCGTACCTTCGCAAAAGCTAGACGAAAAGTTAGGATAGTGGGTAACCCCTTATAACACTTATGAACATTTACACCAGCCATTTTACTTAGTTCAGTTCGGCGAACTGCATTAGTATATGGAGCGAAACCTCGTCAGCGGATTTCAAATAACTTCTGGCTTAATTATATGCAGCAAGACTCGAAGGTGTTCTTTTTCTGTCGCCTTTGTAGCAGTTCAAAATCATCATGAGCATGATAAATACGAGTGACATTAAACCGCTCCGTTTTTTCATAGGATATCAAGGCTCCATTTTTGAACGTGGGCCTCGTGGATGACCTCCAATGGCGCTTGTGCATTGCACGTCGAGCGGGTAGGCGTCCAAAGCTGGCCATCGTTTTCTGCTCTGACAAGCGTTATGGTGAGTGTAAACGCAGGCCGTAGAATTTGAAATGTTAAAAGATATATGTTGCTAGTTTCAATGTTTTTGCACTTTCTGACCACTCTAAATTGCGCGTGAAGATCAATTACATGCAATATATTTATAAAGTAAGCCTTCAGGCTTAGGTGCATCTGTAACCTCTCCTTCAAAGTCGTACATCACAAGCCCAAATTATCTTCTGGAGGGCTTACACCTGAAATTATTTTTTAAACCAAGATACCAGTTTTCCACATTCCCAATGAAGGGTTTAGTGGTAGGGGCGTGCCAGAATGATTTTCGAAAATTTACTAGCTTACTGCGTTGCAGTCGAGGCACGAAACAGAGGTCGTACTCTGTAGCGAATAATTGGGAATAAGTCAGAACCGTGTAGATAGCGATTATTCATTGATTGATTGATTGATTGATTGATTGATTGATTGATTGATTGATTGATTGTATTGATTGATTGATTGATTGATTGATTGATTGATTGATTGATTGTAGGGTTTAACGCACCGACGCAACTCAGGCGATGAGGCGCGCCGTAGTGGAGGGCTCCAGATTAATTTTGACCACCTGGGGATCTTTAACGTGCGCAGCGATTATTCATGTGTCATAATCAGCGTAATCCTTGCAAAGGATACGGACTGCACGACACCTAACTTTGCATACTGAACTTAGCATGTGATACACTCGAGGTTAGAAATTCGACCCTGAGGACGCAGAATGAGAGCCAAAGGTATGCATGTGACCATCAGCTGAGCAATCTTGGCCTACCCCGTCACGCTGAGGTCCCGAACTGCAGCGCTGTAACGATAGGCTAAGCTTCATCACTTCGACACTGTGACTTAGTTTCTGTATGACACTCAAGCAGTATATTTTCAGTGCTCATTTATGATAAGCTGACCTAATTGTGTCCTAGAAAAAACAGCGCGCAAACGGGCGGGACATTCGTAAGACATGCTTTACCAACCAGCCCACCTTTCAGTTTTTCTAATTGTGTCACCCTGAAAATATGTGTTTGTGTTTAAATGGTTTTGTAATTTGTATTTATTGCTCATTGTGTTTTTGTGTTTAAATACTCATAAAGAGTACGAATTAGTGAAGTGATCGGTTTGTTTTCATTATATCAGGAAATGTTAGTGCTAGCCTGAAGCTTGTGCTAGATATTTGTATATCGGCAGCAAATCTAGAGTTATGTTATTGCTTGTTCACTGCACGACTTCACTGCGCAACGTTGCAGTCGCATACCGTATTGAAGAAAACGAAAACAGCAAACCTCGGGTGGCGTCACGTGACAGAGGGAACGACTGGTCTAACGGTGAAGTTTTTAAACATTCCGCTGCCTGCTCCATATAATAGTTGTAACAAAGCTCAGTTCATTCGCTGCTGCTGCTGCGTTTTTGCATAGTAGCGCTCCCATCGGTCGTCTGGTTTTATTTTAGCAGATTTACGCTGAAATTGCAATTATCATGCTCCACAGAGTAAAGATGGCAGTCAGGGCTGATCACGTCGTAGCCAAAACAAAAGCACGCACTCAATCAGCATCAGTTAACATGCCTACAGAAATAGCTTGCGAATCCAGCCTCAAGAATTCATCAAAACACTGTTGCTGGAATTGGTAGTGAAAGCCAAACGGTTTTTTGATAACAACAGCTGCAGATGATTACGTATATTGTTTTGTTCCCCGATTCGAAAGGCGTTGCCCGGCAGTGTGAAATTCGGGTTGATCTGCCGCTCACAAAACTGGTACAAACAAGGCGGATCTGAACAGACAGCAGAACCAAACCCGAAACGCCAGCTATTCAACAGAGCTGACATTTCAGACCGGACATTGAAGTGCCAAATGTTTTTTATTTAAGTGAAAAAAGAGACTGTGTGCGAAAATTGAGCGCTGGTATTCTTTATACTTACTAATTATTTATCACAGCGTAATGTTTAGAATGTTAACCGGTTATATCCCCTGTCATTTATTCGTTCTTGTTTGTTCTCGTTATGCGCACGAAGTAGTCTGGGAAGCTGGGAAAAGAACAAATGTCGTAAAATTACGCCGTGACTCAAGCAGTGAATAACGGCAGAGTACAGTCGCTCTCACGAGTCAAAGGCAGTGAACTACTGGACACTTTCGCTCCTTAAGATGTTGTGAGAATTCAACGTCGTGGTTCCCTTTGTTGATCTCAATGGTTTGCATCAAGATTCAAGCCGTCTCTATATATTCAAGCAGCCAGTTAATACATTTCAGCCTCTCGAGTTAATTAGCTTCTATGATTACCTGCATATCGTTAATGTTAGTTGTTTGCGGATTATCAGGTTTTGGTGTAAAAAGAAGGGCATTACTATCTTGCTCTTATTTTCAGATGCAGATAGCGTCGCCAGTTGTTTTCCCGAGGACAGCAGTGTCGTCCAGATTGACGTGCGAGGCCCCATTTGGGGGCATACGGGGTCGCCAACGGGTGACCTTTGCGTCCTGGTATTGTTCGAGACACCAGGCGTACAGTTCCAGTGTGAATCGTCACCGTGGGTTGTCGGCACACAGGCCAGCGCTGCCCTAGCGCAAGAGACTCTCGGACGTCTCATCTGCGTCAATCGCAAGCCTCGCCGCTACACGAGGAAGGTGGGCTTTCCCGCTGCTATGTCATGAACATTTACGGCATCAGAATACCAAGGGCGGGTAAGACTGCTTCACTGTGCTGTTGTAACACAGCTTCATGTCACACGTATGATAAAACCGGTAGATTCATACGACATAAATAACGCAATGAAATAAGCAACCATCCATCCGCACAGAAGGAAGGCGCCAAAGGCAAAATATTTTATTTCTTACGCGTGCGCAGTGTACACCTTTCAATGCTGGGTGGACAGGCATTCACGCAGTGTTTGCGAGAGTGACGCCTGCTCAGTTTCTCACTATCGTAGCGCCGACAGCTACTACAGACGTTGACGATCTTGATGCATGAGTCCAAGTCATCGAAGAACACAGGGACCTCGCCACACAAGTGGTGTCAGAGGAATCTAACTTATGGCAGGTCCGCTCCCGCCTCCTTCACAAGTGGGACGCGAATGAAAGCCTTCCGAAGCAAAAGCGCAACCGTGATATTCGTCGTGGCCTGACTCGCCTGAGTGAGAAAATCGAGGCACATGCGACATATCTCACCAACCAGAAAGGAAACACCGGAGGCGACCGCATGGTCAATCAGATAAACACACACGCAACATCTGTATAACTCTTTTTGTAAGATATTCCGGAGATGAGCCGTCCCTTTACCGAGACCTGAAGAAATTTTACTTTCAGTACGCCTCTTCTGAAACGCGTTCCTTCTACACGGGGGTAAAAAACGTTGAATCGTACGGGATGCTAACACCGGCGGAAATACTGGGGGCTATCATCAGGCTACAAACCAGGTCGGGCCTAGGGCCAGACGGTATCACACACACTACCCTTGCTAACCTATACTGCACATGCACCAGCCCAGACTGCACTAACCTAGACTCCTGTAGGTAGCAGAGTTGGCTACCTACAGGAACAGAATTTTGGACAGAGGTAACGTTCCTCCCTCTTAGGAAACCTTACAAATCATCCTCGACAGTAACTGCCGACACAGGATGCGATTCCGCAACTCCAGCACCAGGTCCTGGACAATCTCAACGTCTCACCATTCGAAACCCGAGTCATCATTGTTTTCGACTTCACCAAGGTTCTGACCGTGACATTCCCTGAGCCATCCTTCCTTATCTGAGCGACCTTAGAAAAGGTGTCAAAATATACAACTAACTTGCAGACTTTCTCAGTGACCGTAGTGCCACGCTCGTAGTTGGCAAGGTATGCCTGGCATCGCAAACCTTGGCAGTCGCTTCACCCCACATGGTTTCGTCTTCTCTTCATTTCTGTTCAATGTGGCAAAGATGAAGTTGTCTCTGCCTCTCAACCAAATGCGAGGTATTAAGACCGCTTTTACGTAGACAACATAATATTTGGACCACTAGGGACAGCGATGGCGATATCAAAGATTTAATACAGTAAGCAGTGACCCGTGTTCTCAATTAAGCACGCTGCTCAGAAATCTGAAAATACCCTTTAACAAGCGCAGGGTGACGCCACAAGAATAACCAAAATATCAAAATCCACTTGCAAGGAAATGAGATACACTGAAAGTGCTGTACACGGATCATAGACTTACGTATCCAAGAGAAGAGAACCATCGTGCCCTACAGCCAAGCGCCGAACAAATCGGAAAATTCATCGCCAGAGTCGCCAACACCATGGTCTCAAAGAAGCCAATCTTATGCGATTGCTTAAACATTCATAATAAACAGAATCACACACGTTGCCTTTTTCTAAGGATGAATAAAATGAAGATCGACGATGTCCAATGCATCATTTGAAAGGCAACCAAGCTTGCGATAGGCATTCCTATGTTTGAAGTTTGAAGTTTATTTGTTTCGTTCTCAAGCGAAAGAGGCGGTCGAGGCAAAGGGCCAGGAGCCTGACACGTTCTTGGCTCTCTTTACAGTTTGGAAGCCCTTTAGAAGCTGTTACTGAACAATTACAGAAAATAGATAAAATACGCGCGATAACCCATCATTTCAAAACTGGCAGTACATCTTTACACATGTCGTATACCCGAGGAAAGACCAAATAACAAACCTGCACCGCACAGAGGAAAGGTTGAGGTGGAGACTACATACTCGTGAAGCCTTATGCACGCGTAAGTGTAAAAATAAATAAGTGTGGTTGATGCCTCTTTCATAGGAATCAGTAAAAGGCGAAAGCGAAATTTGCCTTCACATAAGCATTTATTGTGCATCCATATGAAATTGCACACCGATATTTATATTACGTCGATATGGCACCGTTAGACGCATCAACGTTAGACATTGGATTGCACGCGCCGGAACATTGCGTAAATCCGACTGAAACCACAGCCCCATGAAAACCCTACGAACGAAACGGAGCTGAAACCGAAACCGAAAGCAGTAGGTGGTGGCGAATGCCTCAATGCACCCGCGTTCCACGTACACGAAGACACTGGCATCGAGGCGCCAACTGTCGGCGCACATTAGTGTCATGATGAACTACTACTCTTTACTTCTCCTAGACGGCAGCATCTCCGAGACGGCATCTGAATGAAGTAGTGGGAAAGATATAAGGCGCGTTCGTAGGCCTACTGGCGCTTGAATTCGTAGCGCAGTGGGCAGAGGCTGTGTAGCTCCCGTTGCGGGAAGAGAGTTCGTGGCTCGAATCCGGGGTAATCCGCCTCAATGAACGTTTTCTGACGACGTCATTTCTGTGACGGAAATGACACCAGTCCGATCTTTGTGTACCCGGCCATCAAACACTTTCCTGTTAAAATAATGAGCATAACAAAAGACCAAGTAACAAACACTGCAACGCACAGATGAAGGGTTGAGAATATAGGAGTGTAGCCCTGCACCCGCGAAAGAATAAAAATAAGGTGCACAACAAATCTGGTGGGGAAAAAACGGTAAAACACATGAATACACAGCGGCCTCAGCGAAGTTTTGTATTGCATTCAATCCTATGTCAACCTCAATAGACCTCCTCATGGCTGTGGGCGTACTGAACACTCCAGATGAGCTCGTCGAAGCACAGCGAACTGCTTAATTCCACAGGTTGGCCAACAGCGCTACTGGAAAAACTATTCGAGCCTCTCTTGGCATCATCTTCGCAATCCACCTTGGCCCTGAAATCCCCATAGACCGCAACATGACTCAAGACGTCCACGTGCCCCACCGTCCTGTGAACATACACCTTAATATCGCAAGAACCGGCGTACCACGCGCGCTAAGGCCCTTCACGAACCATACGCCAGCAATGCTGCTCTCGGCTAGGTAGATGACGCAGAATATCACGACGTACCAGATGCGCCTGCAGTCGGTATCAACTCACATGGAGACGCAACAGCTTCCGGATCTGGCATACTTAGTTCTGATGTCAGATCCTGATGTTGTTCAGGATCTCACATCCTGACATCCAGAATCTGACAAGTCCAAATACAGAAACAGGGGGAAAAAGGCAGTCATTGCTTTCTCTATCGAATCGACATCCGCTACAGTAATTGTGTCCAACTCAAAGACACCTAGTTTGAACTACACAGGCAGAACGGGTTTGAAACCAAGCAGCTAATACCTTCCGTAGCTTCTCTAGCGACCAACGTCGACGCGTTCGCCTGGTTTGTACACTGGCCCACCCTTCCCTTCCGGGAAACGAACTAGCTCAAGAGACGGCCGAGGTTACGCAACCTCACCGACCTACGAGGACGATCTTGAAACAATCAGCACGGATAGGGATAAAGCACAACCGAGATAAAGCACAACATTATAGACCGGGCCTTCTCATTTATGCAGCTGCACACCTTTCGTTAAGTCGATGTCAATTCTGTCCGCCCTTAGCCGTGTTTCACCGCAAGTTTGCAGACATATGCTCAGGAACATGCAAATAGTTTGGAATTTCCGTCTTCCCTAACGCAACTTATGTACGGTTGCCCTAAAAACGTTCAACATTAAACGCGCACACAGCCATCACTAGCACTGAGCAATTGGAGGCCGTTTTGCTCAGCCGGCAAGCACTGTACTACAAGAACAAGCCATCAAGCTGGCGGAGGCGGCCACCGGGGCCCAGGTACTCCTGGTTGCCGCCTCAAAGGTAGTGGCTGACAGTATTCTCGTGCAGTACTCAACGCTTTTAACGCAGCAACTAACAATGTAGTTTATGTGGCCTGTTCTCTGAAACACGTAAGGGCTGAGACTCTAAAGGTCTACGCAGGGACACATTCATTTGTGTATAAGACATTACCATTGTGTGTGACACTGTGTACATTATGGGTTCTAATATTCCTGTGCGTTTCTATATTCGCCAATGCAGCTTCCCTCGTGACTGCAACCGTCACAGCACGTAGCTAGGTAACACAGTGAGAGTTCCTTGTGAGCGTCTGAATATTACCATTTTGGTCCAAAAATAAGATTTGGAAGACAGTATAAAATCCCACCACGCTCACCAAAGCAGCGTATACCGGGGCACAAAGGTGGTTTGTGTTTGTATAGTCATTACGTAGCTCGTGCTATTAGAATTGGAATTGGAATAAAATTGCGAACTCCTACTTCGTTGTAATTAGGTGAGAAATCGTCAAACGTTTGTAAACGAGTGCTGACCATTATGAGAATGGCGATAACAATACTGTTCATAATAAACAGTAGCACGAGTGGCACTAGTAATAATAGCTGTTAGATGCCAGAGAGCGTGGTAAGGCATGTTAGAATGACTTCCACACGTTGTTATCATGAGCCAGCGGAACTCCTTGTTCCCTAACAAATTTTTACAGTAAATGTTTAAGGAAGTAATACTCCTGTCGTAGCTGTTAGTGGTCCTGTCAGTGCTAGCAACAACAGGAGCTGTAGTAGAGGTAGAATGAGCAGTGGTAGTAGTCATAGAGGTAACATTAGCAACACGCATAGTAACAGTATTAGTAGTGGCTTTATTATTTGTACCCGTAGAAATGTTAATTGTAGTGGGAGGAGAATAGTACCAGTGGTCGTATTTGTAGTGTTTCTAGTGGTAGTGGCGGTTTGTAGAGCAATAGCAATAACCGTGGTAGTAATGCTTTGTGGATTTTGGCGCTTTGGCAAGGCCCATAGACTGCATACCCACAACGAAGAAAAGTGCCGAAATATGTTGTAAATGCTTCGCGGTGAAAAAGTTACGTACCATACTGTGAACGGTTCAACTGAAATTGATGACGCGGATGATGCGATTCGGTAAAGTACATATTCCCACTCCTACTGAAAGAATAGGCAAAAACGGTGAAACGTTGCCGATAGGGCGATGTCCACAACTGAAAACAAACGGGTTGTATATTCTAATCTTCAAATAATAATTAATTTTATGTAGTACTTATCGCAGAAGACGCCAAAATTTTCAACTTGTGCCTGTTTTGAGAATAAGCCAAATTTTTTGCTCAATTGTGAACATGGCCTCACATGTAGTATACCTTCGCGTGTTGTCAGCAAAAGTTACCGAGGGCACTTAAGTCCGCTAACATGATATCATTGTTGAAGCAATAGGGCAAACCTTGGTTGGTTTTAGTGCAAGTTATGGCGGAACGTACAAGTTATGGCGGAAATTAGGGTAAAAAGCTACGCTCAGCAACTTGACCATGCCCTACAGCTTTCACAGGGTCAGAAATGTGTATTGGTTAAACGACACCACAATTAACCAATGGGTATTGAGTAAACGGCATCTGTCATATTCACGGAACAGTCCCTTCAACTGGAAGGAAAGATTGCCGGGGGCGGGGGGGGGGGGGGGGGGGGGGGGGGGGGGGGGTTATGTTGTCTTCTGGGCCCGGTGGGAATTTGTGAACCTATCCCGAAGCTCGAACTGGTGCTGTCATCGTCATTGCCAATCCCATTAAATGAATATGGGGCCAGTGGTGAAGACCACTCAGAACTGTGTACTGTGACACTACAAAGGTCTATTATGGCGTTAAAATGCAACAAATATGACATAAACAGGATGTTGCAGTAAATGTTTTCTAAGATAAGCCTTTATACTTTCTCATTCAAAGCACATAAGCGCGTAAGTGTACCTTCAAAACCGTGTTACAGGTATTGACTAGTACCCATGTGTGGACATATTGCGAAAGTCTAAATATGGAACACCGTACTAACAAGCTACGAACCCGCACTAAATTGTATGCTATAGCTTCTTGTGGCGAGCATGACATACACGAGGTTTAGCAGTAAAACATCTCCATCCAAGCCCGATGCTTTTGGGCTCAAATCGCGTAAACAGTCCTTCAGTACACCTCGAAAGCCGATTGTCGCCTGGCGGAAACGCACAGTCGTATGACTCACACGTCTACATCAACGCGTGTCTCCCAGATGAAACAACTCACCTGCCACAGCGTTGTCTTCTTTTAGTTGAAGCCTCATTGAGTTTCGCGGTCTTCCCCTGCTGACATTTCCGGGTATTTTGCTTTTTAATGTTTGCGCAATAATAAGGAATTGAGCTCGCAAGCAGTTGCGCGTTAATAGCCAATGTAAGATTGACACCTCTGCCTATAAATGTGTTCGGTTGATGACGCTGCATAATATTTCAATGATTCCCGCAACAATATGTTGGTTTCGTTTCCATCTTAGTCCATGGAACGATACATTCTTATTATTCTTGTACCGTTTTTGATATGTTCCACTCAGATGTCGTACTGCCATCGAGTTACGGGTGAACGAGCTCAGTTCGCCTTTTGCGTCAGCAGCGCCTTCATCCGGACGACGTTTCGGAGGCCGCCGAGCCTATACAACATCGACAGCTGCGTGTTAAGAACAACACGTCTCAAGGTTCTGAAACCATCACTTCGAAGTCCGGATGAGAGTCCCGCCTACTGGAGTGCCATGCTCTTTCGGGAGAACGTCAAGGCATCCTCAGTCAGGTATCCTGGATCTACGACGATACCGCAGATGTCGCGACATTTACGCCACCTAAAAGGGAAGTTCGGCAACGTTCGTGACGCTCTAGTTCTCTTTTTTCAAGAAAAACGGGTTGTGAGGTCTGTGGCCGAAGCTGTACACAACGAATTCAGTGAAGCCGCTGCTATATTGGGGACTTCGATTTTGCTTGATCTAGATGTGAACCGCTATATATTTAATCTCGAACCCGCAGTGCGCTCCAGGAGTTCGGACTGTCTCTGCACGCAAGTGATTGTCGTCCTCCTCGGCTTTCGTTAGACTACTGAGTCCATTTGATAGTTCGCTTGCAGCTAATCCATCTTTTTGTGCTTTTAGAGTACAAGTACTGATTACAATAATTGAAATTTAAACCAAACGCAGTGTCACGTGAGATGTCAATTTATTCCATCATATAAACGGTGTATTGGTTTCACGATCGAGCCCCGAAGCCTTTCAGAAACAAGCTCACAGTGAGCGTATTTTGTTCGCAGAATTATAGTATGACCATACTTTGTATAGCTGGTAAAAGAACTCAAATAAAGGCCGTTGTCCGCCGTGGCCCATAAAGCGGTGCTTTTCGAATTTTGGCTTCTCCTATTGTCATTGTAATTGTCGCATTAGTTAAAATCGAAATTCAACGTGTTCTTTGTGCCCCCATGATAGACTTGTCCTTTATAAATAGTTAATAGTATTTCAGATGGGCGAATAAACAAGCAAAACTATTTCGCCCAGGTATGTATTGTTTAAATTACTGCACAATACACAACCAAAAAAGAGGTTAAAGTACACAGGCTTCTCCCAGATACATTTCTCAAAGTGTAGTTCATGTTAGGGCACCTAACAATGTAATGTATTGCGCTGTCTGTTAATATTTTCTATGTAGCCTAACTTGTATGCACAAACCATTATATCTTTTGACAGCGTAGCTCTATACAGTCACTGACAAATGAAAGTGAACACGGAAATACCAACGTAAACACGCAAAATCAAAGAATCGGGTTTGTGGAAATCACATAACCATGACATTTTGGTATATTTGGAAGGTCACGCCTACAAACTTTGCTGCTTGTATAACGAGATGCGACAATTTGACTGGCATAGAAAGAAATTGCGCGATATGTTTGGTCCCATGCATATTTGCACGTTAGCATTTCATCTGTTCACGACTGTACGCCTATCATGACAGGATTGCTCGTGTCGTGCGTGCGTAAATAAACGTGTGCACAACACCGAGCTCAATTTTCCTAAAAGGCCAATCCGTGGTTCTTACCCACTTACGGACCGTGCACTTGTGGGGAATTGCCCAAGAACCACTGAGCTGTCTACGCCATACCCAAGTGAAAACTATGGCTGCATCAACTAGTTGACCTCTTGTTGTCTGATCTGGAGACATTCCCATTTAGGTCACCGGTCACTATCACCACAGTGGGCTTCATGTCACCTAGGAAAAGTGCGTGCGCATCAAGTGACCAGCTTTGGGGGGTTTTTGGGGGGAATGTATACTGTGAGGGTCACGACTCTTCGCTTTTGTCTGTACACCACATTCACACCCAATGTCGGCGGTGTTGTTCTTTCCTCTCTGACGTTATTGGGAGTCCAGGGTTTTGGGCATGGAGGAAAGAAAGCTGAGGAGAGGCCCCGCTGCTTACCGGCCGTTGGGAGAGGTGTGGAGGAAGTGATGTAATTTTTTCACATCCATTGTAGGCCACTGGCAAGCGCGTCCTAGCAACGGCGCCAAAGCCCGACTTACCGACGCCTTACGTCACTCGCGGCGCAGCCACTGGTCGACAGGCAGAGGTGAAGTAGACGAAACTGGAGCGAGGGAAGGCGGAGGAAGTGACGCGTGCGCGCAAAATACAAACAAAAAAAATTCTCAATCATCCCCTAGGGGAACCCTGAGTAGTATGCGAAGCAGCCATGGGGTTGACTCAAGTTCCCATTAGTTTTTCAGTTCGATCGCGGCGTTGTCGGGAGGAGATGAGGGAGCGGAGCGCGCGTCATTTATACCGCGGAGCTACAGTGGTGCCCCCGCGGAGTATGCAGCGGCTACCGTCGCGCCTCTAACCCTTAAGCTGCTTCGCCTTATCGGCGCGCGGAGCCGCAAGCTTTGCCATTCATTGCGCAATCCCGGAGAGGAGAGCAGCTTCGGAGAGGAGAGGAGGAATGCCGGAGAGGAGAGGAGTGTGCGAGAGGAGAGGAGGAATGCCTCGCATACTAGTCAAATCCGGTTATAGCGAACTGCAATATGCGCCACGATTAGTTCGATATATTCAATAGTTCGAAAGAGCCAAACCCGCCTATAACAAATTTTTTGTTACGAGTTCGCAATACGCGGGACCCTCCCCCCCCCCCCCCCCTCAACTTCACGCCCCCTCATCCTGCCATCCCCGCATACAGAAACGAACATAATAAAGTATGTCATTGCCAAACACACAACTATCTATTCATTGCAAGGAATAAAGCCACTTTCCGCTGTAACTACATACTTTCCCCAAAAAGCGGTGATTCTTGTTTCAATGTCATTTTGGCGGCGCCAACTAGCACAGCATTCTCTCCATAAGACACCATTTGCATCAATTGCAGTCCGCGTCCTTCAATATCGAAGCAATATTGGTGGAGTACATTGACTGCCGAAAGCGCTTCATTAGGCAGCGGACGGCTTTCACTCGCGTCAATCCTCTGCCTCTTCGGTGCTTCCAGCAGCGCCAGTAGCCATGACATCGGCCACGGTGTCGGCGTCCCAGGGGCTCACAGTGAAGGCAACGTCACCGTCCACAGTCAGGCAATCCTCGAAGGGCACTCTCTCTAGCACAACATCGGCAACGTCGGCGAGCTCTTCTCACAGTTATCGGTGCTTCCATCTTGGTCGGGACTGGCTCTCTGGGAGGGTTTAATCATGAAAAGGCGCCTCGGAAACAGTTACGGAAAGTGCCGGGAGTAACATCGCTCCATAGGAGGCTCAAAATCTCCACCGTAGCCAGTCAACATCTCAATCGCCGCTCCGAGACCATGCATTTTGGCGGCAATTCAAGGCGCGCCGAGTTCGATATATCAGATGCGAACTTCGTTATAAGGAAAATGTTTCACATGTATTTTTGTAACTGAGCTTTTAATGTTCAAAATATCGCATAATTCGTCATATCCGGGTTCGTTATAGTCGGGTTTGACTGTACTCAGTGTTCCCCTACGGGAAGATGACGACGATGGTTGAACGCGAAACTATCTCGTGGTGGATTCTGGTTGGCCAATCCCTAGGGGCATCCTGCCACAATCATCATCAGCGGTGCCTGACCAGGCATGTGCAGTGGGGGTGTGGTACTCAGGGTTCCTCTACGGGAAGATGACGACGGTGGGTGAACGCATAGAGTTTCATACTCATATGCACTAGAGGAAAATCTGGCGCCACTGTCTAGGGGAGCCGCGCTCCAGCGAGCGTTCCGTCATGTACCGGGCAGGCACGTTCCCTTGTCCCTGGCATGGCTCATGAACAGGCTCAAAAGTTGCCTACAGCTGCAAAAATGCAACAATATTACTGCAGAAGATTAATCGAATTTGTTTTGTTATTATAAAATTAAACCTCCAGAATGATGTATTTGTCAGGGAATATCTAGAAGTTTCATGCAAGATGAAGAAAAAAACGAAGTTACCAGTTTTTATTGATTTTGGCTTCAAGACGAAATAGAAGCCATGTGGCTAACCGAGCCAAGGAGGCGAGGAACGTCGCTAGCTGCAATGGCGCCGCCCACGGCGGCCCGCGAATGCAGCGCCAGATTTTCCTCTAGTATACAGGGTGTTGCGACGATAACTGGAACACTTTAAAAATTTTTCCTGAGCGATCCGCCGCTCTGTTCGCGCTCAAACTTCACACAAAGGTCGCATTTTGTGGTCTATTTTGTTTGACACCGGGAACAACAACGGTACTTACCTGTTTATTCTGAAAATAAAGAAAAACGATTTTCGCCTATGGGAAAATGGCCGCTGATTTGGACGTGCGAGCCAGCGGAAGTTGATGTTGGAACGACGGAACCACCTGCAGAGTGAAACGCATGTTTGGGATTCACGTACGGAGCCAAATGGTGCAGCAGACGATCAGAAAATGCACCTAGAAATGAGCTAACAGACGATCAGGAAACCCGGTTTTCGGGCTCGCACGTCCAAATCGCCGCCATTTTCCCATAGGCGAAAATCGTTTTTATTTATTTTCAGAATAAACAGGTAACTACCGTTGTTGTTCCCGGTGTCAAACAAAATAGACCACAAAATTCGACCTTTGTGTGAAGTTTGGGCGTGAACAGAGCGGCGGATCGCTCAGGAAAAATTTTTAAAGTGTTCCAGTTATCGTCGCAACACACTGTATATTAGTATAAAACTCTATGTTTGAACGCGAGGCTATCTCGTGATGGATTCTTTGGTTGGCCAATCCCTAGGGGCATCCTGCCACAATCATCACTGCGGTGCCTGGCCAGGCATGCGCAGTGGGTGTGCGGTTGGCGGACAACGACAACGACAAGGGAGGAAGGGACACAGCCCCGAGCATCAGATGATTTGCATCTAATCCAATCCCTAGAGACATCCTGCCACAATCATCATCAGCGGTGCCTGGCCAGGCATGCGCAGTGGGGGTGTGGTTATCAGGGTTCCCCTAGGGTAAGATGACGACGGTGGTTGAACGCGAAGATATCTCGTGATGATTCTTTGGTTGGCCAATCCCTAGGGGCTTCCTGTCACAATCATCATCAGCGGTTCCTGGCCAGGCATGCGCAGTGGGTGTGCGGACGGCGGACAACAACGACAAGGGAGGGAAGGACACATCCCCGAGCATGAGATGCTTCGAATCTAAAAATTAGTGCCATTCCACTCTGTGAAGAAGGATGACCTGCAAAGCTTGTCGTAGCCCACGGATTGTACGAAACAAAACACGTTTATCGTAATTTGCGATAGAACATACTTCCTAGCCAATTAGCTGAATGAATATCTGAACGATCCGAGCTTTGTTCTTGAACATAAACATGGAGCTGCCTGCGTCCCTTCCGCGTCGTAAGCATTCATCTTACTGTTTGTGTAAAGCCGGGTTCAGACTGTTGCCGCCACTGTCGTAATAACGTTAAAGAATGACGTTATTTCACGTCTCAGCCAACCGAACTGCATGTCATGACGTTTTTGACGTCCATAGATTGCGATAGGGCTTGGCGCCGGCAATGTGAACATAGCCTAACACACAAACCCAATCCGCTATACCACTAGGACTCCGGACCTGTCCCATTGGGCCGTTTAGCGTGCGCGTTTAAATCTCGCACCAGCACAGCGGACATGCCATCCATCAGTACGGGCATGAAAGCTATAGCGGCGCGTGTACGCCGTCCTCCCCCCTGCCACTATTATCCACCACAAACCTACGCACGCATGAACCGGCAACCGGTCGTGTGCGCGTGCTTAGGAGTGACAGACGCGGTCGAAAATGTACCCTGAAAGCCCTCTGAAGAAATGATATCGGCTCACGCCAGCGTTCCAAGGGGGCATGTTGCTGTTTACCCGGGAGGGATTCATCATCTCTGTCACTGCCTTTCCGTCACACGTCTCATGCGTCGTCACCAAGGAGTGCCCTCCCCTGACACTTTCCCCAGACGCTGTTCCATTCTCCGCTATCCAAACCACGTGACATTTGCGCGGGAGGTTCAAACATGATATGCAGCAACATGCTCGCTGCTCCCCTGTGCGTGGCTAAAACGAACCACGCGACATTTGCACCAGAGGTTCGAACACGATTTGCAACATGATGGCCGGCGGCGGCAGCGCACTGCGAGGTAGCAGCAGAGCAGCGCACGCCGCCGTGCGTTCGCTGATCACACGAGCACTTCTTGAGACGCAGCAGAAATGCGCCGTGACTGAGAAGAATGCAGCTCGCACTGCGCACAAATTTCATATTAGGGAGTGCTGTAGTCTTCAGTGCATTTTTGTTACGCCCATCCGTGCCGTTAGTTCATTTGTCGCAATCATCTGATAACCACACTAGCACCGTTTGCTGCCGACTGCGCTACTTGCGAAAGGGGCATCGGTGGAGGCGAGGGGGAAAATAGTTGTGAAAGAGGTGTCAGTGGTGATGAGGATGAGCCCCGGAGCAGCGCCGAGTAAATCGATGACACCGGAATAAAAATTGGGGAGTTAGACATATACTGCTTTGCAGTAAAAAGGGTGGCCTACAAAAATGGCGTTTCCAGCTTCAGTAGAAGTGACGTCAGGTCATCTCCTAAGCTCTTCTTTCCTCCAATGTTTCGGGTGTTTGTGTAGGTTGTGTTCGCTGGGGTGGCGCGCATGCCGGCAACCATGTGTGTCGCCTTAGCAACGAGGACGCGCAGGCTCCGGCATGGCGGCGCACGTATGAGGCCGTCCCATCGATCTCACAAGCATTACATCGACGTTAACTACTATTTCGCGCAAGGTCCTACAGCCTACCTGTTGCAAGACACGAGGGACGTGATTTTCAGCTGGCGGCAGCTGATTGTCAGCTGCCATATTTTGGTATCGGCCACAGATTTCTAGGCTCTCGGCGAACCCTTCAACATCAGCCGTTCGGCCGCTCGGCCAATCGCCGATGGATGTCGCCACTCCAGTCTCCCAGCTAACAATGAACTCACTGCTACGCCGCTACGCTACAGCCGTATCTCATCGGCACGTGCCTGAACCACACAATTTCTTGGGTAGCAATATTCGGCTTACTATTTCTTAGGAAGCATTATTTTCCTTTCGGAAGCAGCATCCGTACTCGCATGCAACTGCACTGCAGCGTAGGCATTTCGTGCGTCTGCCCCGTTCCGCAAACGAGGCTCCATTCTCCGGTGTGGATGCTCACTTCTCTAGGGCAAATAGAGCATCACCACAGAATGTTACTGTTATTATTCGTGTCTGTTGACGCCCCCGTCGAGAATGGGGTGGTAACGGCGCAGACGATGGACGCCAGAGCCTGTTTTTTTTTTCTGCGAGATCCGTACGTTTGCGGAGACACGGTGGGCGCCGTCATGGCGGTTTTCGGAGTTACCAAGAGAAGAAATCGCCCCCTGAACTTTTATTTAAATACCATCTATACAGCTTCGCTGGGCATGATCATTGCTTCACTGAGTAGGATGACTGCTTATTTTTGTGGATTAAGGTAAGATTATAAAATGAAGAACCTTTTATTGGATAGCTGTGTATGTACGCTTCCGAGCAACAATGTGGTATATAAGCCTCGTTATAACGAAGTGGCATCGGGGCAGTATATTAGTTCGTAATATGGGGTTTTTTGTTGTAACAAAATGGATAAAAATCAGCTACAGCAAATCGACAATCTGTTTCGCGCAAGAATCTTAGGTAAAAAGGGGCATTAATCTACGCTTCGGTCCCACTATAAACAAGGCATTCCTTACCGGTCTTCTTGTGGCATTTCAAACTAGACGGACCGCCACATTAGAATGTGAAATTACAACAGAAGAAAGTTTGTTTGACAAAACAGGCCTGCTGGCTTATTTATTTGACGAAGAATGAGATCGTCGTCGGGTGGCTTTTTAGTCGCGAACTAAATATTGTTTTTCGTTACGGCTGTTATCGCGTGCCGCTCTCGAGATTTCCGCTTCGTTATAAAGAGATGAAGTGTCACTCACATGAAGCCTGACCAATCAAAGTTCATAGCTATTCCGCTGTAATCAATAATTCGCTATATCAGTATTTGTTATAATGACGGTTGCACTCTACCTCCATCTTGCAAGAGATAATCACTTCAGGCAATACAATTCGCAGCCAACATAGCTTTCTCCATACCATTGTTTTCTAGAAGGTTTGCCTCAGAATGGTCGACGACTCGTCTTCTAGAAGGGTTTTCTAGAACACCTTTTCTTTGACCTTCGATTAAAACTTGGCAGATATGCAAAACACGGTACAGGTGCGATTTGGTTACAGTAGGTGCTAAAGCACTCAAACATTTGGTTCTGAAAGAAAATCGCGGAAACTTAGTCAAACTGCTCGTTTGTCAGAACAGTGTCGAAAGCGACGGCATCACCTCTAGCTGCACGGATTTTTCGTAAGAGCAATCTTGTAGCAACAGAATGATGCCGCAAGGCGCGAGTTGTTTATGTGGTCAGAAGATTGTTGTTTATGTGGTATTTGATTTGCACTTTATCAAGAACCAACTCTGCCAGCGAGTACTTGAAAAATGTATACTTTAAAAACAAATAAGATTGCAATCTAAGCGTCTAGCACCTCTTCATTCACGTTTTACTTGCCCAGCTTCTTTGCGGTATAAATTGCAGACTTTCAGAGATGTTGCTGAGTTCATTTCCACGGCCATGCTAATATCGACGTAAATCTTCAAGGAGAAGAAACCGAAAAAATCTTGCGGTCTCCAGAAAAATTGCGCATGGGGGGATTTGAACGGCTAGCTTGCCTATTACTGAAATAATGACTAGTCTTCCCCAGACCACCACAGACCCCCACTTGAATAGCAAGTTTGACTATGCAAGCGTTCCAGCGACCATGCCCCCATGGGAACGCCCTTCGATTAGTACCCCCCGCTGCCATGCAATGCCTCGACGTCAAACAGCGGCCCACGAACAATATGTCCGAACCTCTGTGGCTGACAAAGCAGATGACGAAGTAGACATCTTCACAGATGCTGCTCTCAACGGAACTGAAGCGGTCATAGCACGGACCTCTCGGACTGCTGTTTTTGAATGGATCGCGTCACAACGCCAACATCTATGAACTAGATGAAGGGGCCGAACTTTTCGGCATACTAGGGGCTATCAAACCATCCGCGATCATTCTGATGCCATCACGAACAGAAATTGTTCCGCGTCATAACCGATTCCCTCGTAGCCCTTCGAGAATTGAATCGTGCGTTCTCGACGAATCACGTGGCCACCAACATCACCCACATGATCCCCGATCTCGAAACGCAAAGTTTCACCCTCCGCGTTGTCTGTACACCTGGGCATACCATCGGAGCTCACGATAACCGCTCGGCACACGCCGCTGCCAGGGAGAGGCTCCACACACCTCCCACGGCTACCAGCACCCCACCGTCCCTTCCCGTTCAGCCAGATTGGCAGATTAAAATAAGAAAGTTGAAGATTCAAAGTCGCCAACGCCTGAGGGATGCCACTCCGGTCGGCATTTTCAGTCCGCTAAAAGCCTTAACATGCCCGGGCTAAATCATAGCTAACAAAATCTATGCCAACTCGGCCCTGACCCCTCATATCGGTGCATAAATGGACTTCACCATGAGCATCACGCACAGCACAGATATGCAATGGGTACAATTCGTTCAAGGTAAGTACTCTGGCCACCCCCATGTGCGATTCACGGACGCAGCCCAGTACGCATCCCATCCAGCCCCAGCAGTAAGCGTCATCGACGGCTCAGGCGATGTCGTTCGCACTGCGACCGTAAAAACCAAAACCATCCGTTAAAGCCGAAGAAACGGCCATCGCACTGGCGATGACGTCTCCAACTTCGAATAAACCACTCCACATAATTACAGAGTGCCAACAGGCATGCAGCAACTATGGCAACGGTCACATATCAATATCCGCCCTCCGATTACTAAAAAAGCACCACGGTACCCTGAACCCAACTCTACTAATATGGACGCCAGGTCACGCAGGACTCGACAGAAACGAGCGAGCACACGCTACAACCCAAGCATGCAGCCTCCGGGCACCGCACCAGTCCCCCCGTGACCCAGAGCCTGTCCAGCAGCAGTACCGTGCATTTCTGAAACACGACCGCCTTGCCAGATGTGCCTACTGTTACGAATCAGCCCGCCGCAACACTCCTCGGCTGGTGACGAAGCCTCCACTACCTGCGGATTTCAAGCAGGCCCCCCTCTCCGTGACTCACGCTTGCAGCCGACGGATTCAATGCGTCGCTACATGTCTGGATCGCAGGCGCCTCGCTATCGGCGCGATTCACACTTCGGAGTTGGCAGACGAGGCACGCTTCAACTTGCCCTAAGGACGCGGAAGCCGCTGCGGAGACCTCCTCTCTCCCCTCTCTCAGACTCAGCGTGCGCCGCTACTACCGACCGCTTACGGACTCTGGAAAGAGTGTTGTGTGTGTCTCTGCGATTCGTGTCGTGTGCATAATCTAGACGGAACACTTGTTTTGACCGTTGGCGCTTTGGGTATAAATAAGACCCCCCCAAGCGCTGTAGTTCATTCCTGTTTGAGCAGTGAATCAATGCCTGTCACTCTGCTCGAGTCCTGTACTGCAAGCTCGCCTGTCGGGGAATTGTTCTTGTCTTGCATCGGCCCATCCCTCGCCATGAAGTAAACAAGTTAAGTTTGCCTTCGGCTTCTGGTCTTCGAGGCAGCAACATTGGCTGGCCGCTCGCTTCACCACGCTACCACAAGTATGTCGGAGGTGACGGAGCTCAGCTCGGGTACGCCTTCCCGTACGCAACAACTGGTTGGCAGCGGTCGGATGGCAAATTCGTAACACCTGGAGCCAGCGGTGCGAGATCAAACACCACGGACGTCGAGGCGGCAACGGACTTCGCAGAATTCACGGCGGTCAATGGTGAGTGCGGGACTTTTTTCAGAGTTTTACCAGGCTTCTGAAAATAGCTGCTAGGGCGTGTGTTTTTGCCGCAAGGCTTATTCGCGCAAAACAATTTTGGAGCAGTGGGAAAGCAGTACTCTAGACCGGCCATGAATTTGAAGGCGTTGAAAAAAAACGCAGTTGTTGGAGCTTGCAAAAGAGTTGCGCTTGGATGTTTCGGACGCGCTCACAAAGCCAGAGCTGATATAGGCTATACTCGCTGTTGCGGCTGACGATGACGAGCTGTCGGAATGCATTGAGCGGATCGATGGCAGGGAGACCACGAAACGTCAGGCTGCAGAGGCAGAGGCTGAGCGCCAGCGTGAGGAACGCGAGGAAAGAAAGCGAGAGCAGGAGCTCGAGAGGCAGAAACAGGAACGCGAGGATAGAAAGCGAGAACAGGAGCTATAGCATGAGCTGCAAATGAAGCGTCTAGAGATCGAGGCATCTCGATCTAGGCGTGAAAGGGACAGCAGCGCGCCAAGCGTGCAGTCTGCGGCGACTGAGCGACCTACATTGGGAATAAGTTACCTAATTCGACCCTACAAAGCAGGAGAACGACAGTGGCTTTTTTGGTCAATTTCGAGCGTACGCAGGAGACGGCCCACTTTAGCCGAAACTCATGGCCCAAAAGCTGCTTACACTTTTGCCAGGTGATGCATCCGACGTGATGGCCCGCTTGCCAAAGGAGTAGGCGGAGGACTACGAGAAAGTCAAGTCGAGCCTCCTGCGGAAGTACAGGCTGTCGGCAGAGGCGTTTCGCCAGAAGTTCCGTGAAGCCGAGAAAGCTGAGGGCGAGTCGTACTTGGAGTTCGCCTATAAGCTGAGGGCTAACAAGGAAGAGTGGCTTAAAGAGGCAAATGCTTTCGGATAGCACGACAAGATAGTTGAGGGCTTCGGTCTCGAAGAGTTTTACCACCGTCTACCAGAAAACCTGAGACTGGGTGAAATACAGGCCAGGGGTCAATACTGTGGATCATGCAGCTCAGCTAGCCGACGAGTTCGTTGCACGTCGAAGTGCGCAGGGGCCTAAAGACGCCCAAAAAGAGTTCAGGCGGAGGCCTGATAAGTCAGGGCCGGAAGGCAGAGCTCTCCAGGAAGATGGTGGAGGTAGCAAAGTCGTTGTCTCGGGTAGCGAAACCGACCGGGAAAACGAAGAGAGCGCAGACGCCGAAGAACAGGGGCGAAAAAAAGCTTTTGAAGCGCGCAAACAAGCTGCGTGTTACAGCTGCAGCGATACGAGGCATTTCGCTGCGAGTTGCAAGAAGGGAAAACTAGTCTTTCACGTGCTAGATCAGAGTGAGGACAGCAGGCAGTTTCTGGAGCCGTACGTACGTGAGCTCGTGGTCAATGGTAAAACGTGCCGAGTCCTTCGCGACTCCCCTGCGACGGTAGACATGGTCCACCGTTCGTACGTTGAACCAGATCAGCTGACGGGACAGAGTGTTTGGGTGAAGCAGGCCGTACTAGCACGGAACATGCGCCTGCCGATTGCTAAAGTCAGCATTGCAGGTCCGTTTGGTGAACTTGTCACGCATACGGCAGTATCTCCAAAACTTCTTCCGGAATACAGGTACCTATTCTCGAACAGGTCGCGTCAGCGGTTACGGGACAAGGGGTACAATTTCTAGAAACTGCCGAGGAAAGAATCAGCTGAGCTCGCTGCAAAGGGCTCAAGCAAGGTTAGTGTCGCCACCTCTGAGAGGAATGGCGAAACTCGGAATGATAGCGAGGATAGGGCATTTCGGGAGGCTCACGACAGAGGGCAGCGTAAGTACACTGTGTGTAGGGCCTATACTGTGATCGGAGATGTGTCAGCGTCGTGTTCGGAGTCCTCAGGTTCACGGGAGGCCTTGAATACGGCGCCGGCCCGTCCGCGCAGTTCGCAGGCTAACGACGTTCCGCGGGAACGCGAAAGGACGCAAGCGAAATGACGTTATCGAAAGGACGCAACACGAGTCCGATGAAACGAAAGGTGTTTCTCCGGACGCGAGTTCAGAACCGAGCTACGCTGGGGCACAGCCGGCAGTCGAGACACTGACCGGTTTTCACGGTGCAGCTAAGCTTAACGACGACGCCGCAACGTAGCGAGTCACTAGCGTTCCACATGAAACTCAGATACTCGATGTCGAGCAACGGCCAGCCGAGCACGTAGCCATTCTGTTGTCGCCTGGGGCTGAGCCGTCTGTTTAGACCGGACCGCCCATGCCTAGATTGGCCTTGACAGCCGGAAAGAAGAGCGAAAGCACCCTCTGGTGTTCGCTTACCGACAGTGTCGCAAAAAAGTGCGACAAGAGCTGTTATGCGGGCCTGCCGAGTTGCAGCGCCGCAGACACGCATTGCGCTGGGTCTCAGCGGACCTTGGAGCGGCTGAGAACGAAAGCGCACGCCTTGCTCGAGCGGTGGAAATTAGAGCAGTGTCCTCCGCGTCGCTCGAGATACGTCTCAGAAGATGGCCAATGTCCTCTCGACCGGTCGCAGTCGCTTTCAGAGAACTGACGCACCTAAGGTGCGATTTAAAACAGTGCAAGCTCAGGGCAATGAGGAGAGCTTAAATCTCAGCTCTCAGCGCGAGAAGTAGCTTGTAGATGCCTGATTTTCTCGATTTCATTGTTTTTCCTGGAGCATTTTTCGCCCTTTACGATTTCATTTCTTTTTGTGTGGGACATTTCCTAACACGCGAAATGTCACCTTCCATGTTTGTGTGCTTGTCTAAAGTACTGCTGGGATAAAACATAACTAGTGCAGTTATTAGCGTGTTTTGTCGCAACTAAAAGCCTGGTAGAGCTTCAGTGTGGATTTATCTTCGCACTTGCCGGCGGTGCGGTTCTGTCTTCCTGGGTTGTTCTGTTGCTTGCCTGACCAAGCCAGAAACGTTCCTGGCGAGCGACGTTTCGTCCAGTGACCGGCCCGGTGAAGTTCCGGCATGGTTCCTACAGCCCAGGCCTGGAGTCGAGCGTCTGCACTTCTTTCCGAAAGCATTCCTCCGGACAACGGTTGAAGACCCTTATCCATCAGGATCTCGGACCCCCGACAGAGAAGCTGTTACAAATCAGCCCGCCGCAACATTCCTCGGCTGTGTGACGAAGCCTCCACTACGTGCGCCTTTCAAGCAGGCCCCCTGTCGGTGACTCACGCTTCAGCCGACGGATTCAACGCGTCGTTACATGTCTGAATTGCAGGCGCCTCGCTATCGGCGCGATTTAAACTTCTGCGTTGGCAGACGAGCAACGCTTCAACTTGCCCTAAGGACGCGGAAGCCGCTGCGGAGACAGCTCCGCTCTCCCCTCTCTCGGACTCAGCGTGCGCCGCTACTACCGACAGCTTACGAACTCTGGAAAGAGTTTTGTGCCTCTGCGGTCGTGTCGGGTGCACAATCTAGAGGGAACGCTTGTTTTGACCGTTGGCGCTTTGGGTATAAATAAGACCCCCCCCCCTCTCAAGCGCTGTAGCTGCAGTGAATCAATGCTGTCACTCTGCTCGAGTCCTGTACTGTAAGCTCGCCCGTCGGGGCATTGTTCTTGTCTGGCCTCGGCCCATCTCTCACCATGAAGTAAATTAGTTAAGTTTGCCTTCGGCTTCTGGTCTTCTTCGAGGCAGCCAACATTGGCTGGCCGCTCGCTTCACCACGCTACCACACGTATGTCGGAGGCGACGGAGCTCGGCTCGGGTACGCCTTCCCGTACGCAACACTACCACCACCGCACCAGAAGCTCACCCGAGAGGCGGCTGTAGCCTGGCGGCAACTACAAACCAACACATACCCCCACCTTAACTTCCTGCACATCATACACCCCACGTTATATCCACCAACATGCCCACACTGCAGCGTACATGCAACACTGTACCACACCACGTGAGCTTGCCAGAACACACCAGCAGCCCCCATTATTTGCACCCCCACCCTCTAGCATTGGGAGGCCGCGCTGTGCAGTGCGGACCCCTAGGACCTGCTACAGTTGGCGGACCGGGCACGCAGGACCGCAGCCGCCATAGGGGCCTGGATTGAGGGCTTCTCCCGCTTCAAGCGCGAACCTCTTTTACTTGAATAAATGTTTCACCACCACCACCACCGCTGGTTCCGTCCCGGAACGCTGCAATACCTGTTGCACGCCGAACTTCTTCCATTTACTTTCGAAATGCTCTTATTTCAGCGATGGTCGTGCGCGACTCCTAAGCGATGGCCCCCTCCCGCGTCAGAGGCAGCACACCTGCCGCGATTAAGAAGAGAGCCTTCGTTTCTAGAACAGGATCACCCAATACGCCTTAGCAAACGGTCTATACAAACTTGTGTAATCATGATCTGAACCGACTTGCTTGCTGCAGGTTCTCTACGAGAAGCCAAGTGAAACCTGCCTGTGCTGAGTGAACTTGAACATGAACAATGACCCTTTTATGTGAACTTGTGAATGTCTGAGGTGTTTTACCTACCCCTGCACCATTCATTTCCCCCCACGATACCCAGGGCGCTTGTACCTCCTTTCTATTAATAAAGTTCTTACTGCTACTACTTCAGTCCCCAGCGATGCCCCAGGCTTAGGCCGCTTCGCCATCTACTCGCACCATAACAACTACCCAACTTGAAATTATAAAGCGAATTGAATACAAAATAGAGCTAACTGCAGCCAGAAGTGCTTGCTTTTTTAACTTGAACGGCCTTTCTGGCTCTTTTTCTTTTCGTGATAACGATTTACTCTTTCTACTCCCACGAGACATTTGCATTTCGCGAAGGAGATTGCATTCAGGCTTCCTTTCTTTCCGCCCCCATCATGGGAGCGCCGGTTACTCGCTCTGCGCATCTTTCCCGCACACTTGGCTGGGCCTCTTCACGCCTCATAGCTTCTTCAGGCTGCACAAAGTTAGTGAAACGAAATGTAGCTTCGAAGCGGACACAGGGACCAGCCCCAGTTAGTACGCAGGGCCAGGAAGGAATTAACGGACGATGAACTCACACAGCGCAAGAACCAACGACAAATGCAATGTGTTCAGCCGAGACGCTTTTACTGCCAGCGCATCCATCACACCCTGCGCCGCCTCGCACACGTCGCATCCTTCCAGGTCAGTCAACTTTCTCCATGTTGTACATGTCCCCGAGTATGCGCTCGATGGGGATGTTGCCGATGGTGTCGCGGAAGAAGAGCCGCTCCACGGTGGCGGCGGACACGGCGCGCAGGCTGGGCAGCAGCAGCAGGAGGCGGCCGAAGCGCGTCGGCTGGCGCGGGTGCTTGTGGCGGATGTAGTCTCCCAGCACGCACTGAGCCTGGTCCTGAAGCATCTCCACTGGGTGCACGTCGCACAGGCCGATGGTCTCTGCGAACGGAGCGGACAAAGGGCGCTCAGAGTGGAATCCTAGACGAGAAGAATTCTGTGATGCTAAACCTCAAAGTCGTAGTGTATGTACAATCACCGATGAGAATAGTTAGTGCAGAGCAGTCAGAATTGACCTTCTGTGCGTAAATAGCTGGTGGCAATATTTGCGCGAGGAGACTCAAGGTCCACGCAGCTGTCCTTCAATGGTTATTTGATCATTTCTCACTGTTGTTCAGCTTCACCCCAATGCACTGGTTGACGAATGCATGCAGCCAACAATAACATTTCGGTGAATGGCGATGCCCAGCATTCAATTTGTATCTAAAGTTCGGTCCGCCGTGCTGCAAAAGGTAACTTCACAGTGAAAGAGTAATCACAGTGCTGCCCTTCGGCAAATCTGCTTGAGAGGCGGCATGTATTGATTATTGGAGGGTATTGTAATAAAACTGAACCAGGAGACTGTCTTAAAGTGATTTATTTGGTAAACTGCTATTTGTTGACCGTCACTCGCAACAGGCCGGTGGCATGATCCGTCTCACCACTAGTTCTAACAGCGGTCTTCCTTTTAAATTGCATACTTTTCCTTCAAACTCAGCGATCCTTCTGTCGTCACTCTCAAATAACGCAGATTCTCCTGATAACATACGGCAGCTGTTTTTCGTTAGGCCCTGCAATCTTTCCTGTCTATCGCACTCCTACTTCCTGTCACCTCCACGCTTTGTAGTTCACTCTGCGTGCAATGGCTTGTAAGTCTCGGTCTCCGACGCCTAAAGCCTTGTTCCTATTCTTTTTAAATCGTAGTGCTTTAGGATGCCACCCTAATGGCGTGCACAGAAACGGGAAAAATTTCCATGAGTTTAATGGTCCCACGAAGGCATATAAACTGAAGCTAAGTGGTAACATGAGAGCGTCAGCTGCTTTGCTGCACCGACAAGTTGGAATGTGAACTTGTCTCGGCAACTGCTTTACTGAGTAATATTTCAACAATACATGCATACACATTTTCTTACAGATTCGTATCAAAACTTGCTATTCTTTTTATTATTCTATTGCTATGGTTCTTGGTGCAACAAGCTGCACGAGGTTCCGAAGCACAGTGAAGTGATGTTTTAGTTAATGTTGTGTGATTCGCCTTTTTATGTGAAGAAATGTCTTGCGAATTCTAAATTATTCATTGAAATCTTAAGACATCACCGAGAATGCCTTCACACATGGCCTTCAAAATACTATTCAAAATACGATCTTCGGAATTCTGGTAAGGGGACAGGAGTAACAGAGGTGGGTTGGCACCAAAACCTACAAAGTTAAACCTTAAATGAATAACTAAACTTCTAGGTGGTGCAGAAAAAACATGCAGGGCAGAAATGTAAAAATAAAAGCTTGCTCGGTGTCTTCAGCGAAGCCAGGTATAATGTCTACATTTTCGCACAGCACACGCAATATGCAAAGATTCAAGCTAATGCGACAAAACTTTTCAGGATTACAGCGGAGAAGTCGTGCGAGCTTCAGCATCAGCTCAAGTTCTTATACAGTGCGATTTCGTGAATCCGAACTTCAATAATTCGAATTAATGGATAATTCAAACTGTACAATTTGGTCCGACCAAGCCTTCATAGAAGCTTACGTAATAAAAAGCTCATCAATTCGAACGCGAAGGGCCTCCGCACGGATAATTCAAACTACGCGCCACCGCGCTGGCCCCTTGGGGCCAGGCGCATGTCCAGAGAAACGGCCCCGCTGCCTACCCACGAGGCTGCGTCGCCTCCGGAAAGGAAAAACAGAGAGGGACAGGTTATTTCTTTGCTTACCACTCCTATTCAAATCGACCACCGCTGATCGATGCCTTATACAGTAAATGCTCGTTAATTCGAACTCGAAGGGGGCCATAAAATTGTTCGAATTAAGCGGAGTTTGAATTAGAGAGAGGGCGCTAGAATGAATGGACGTCGCACCACACTGCGCGGACAGAACACAAAAAGCCACCTCTGGACACGTCATCCCGAATAAGGCGCTACTACACGTTTGTGGCAGATTATTTGGTAAATGATGTCATGGAGCTCGAAAAGCGAAAGAAATTAATTGCTCAGTCCGCTGCGGAAGCGAAAAACGCTGTCACTGTAGCGCAGCGCGCGCGCTACGCTATTGCTTTTAGAATCAGTTTTAATTTCCCCGCTCCGGCGGTGTTAAGATTTTCGACGGCGCTTTTTACGAGCGGAGGTGCGTGTGCTATTACAAAAGGGGGCTTCGCTGCTGCGCCTGACAAAAAACATGCCGCTAGTGGTTATGCTGCATTACCATCACATTTCCTTCATCAAAAGGCTCCCAGCAAGTCAAATATTAAATTATGTTGTCATCTTTGTAACCCAACAATTTGGAAGCTGATAATTACCTGAAAATGACACCAGCTATTCACAAGCTTTGGTTCGGAGAGAAGGGTAGCTTTATTTTGCCAAAGCCTATTTACGAAGGTACGGTGCATGTCTAACAAGTGGACTGGTATTGTCAGCCAGTTTCTAGCAGTTTCCGTTTCGTTTTGCGTTGCGAAATTCTTATTTGCAGCTACTACGCAGTTACCCAACTTCAAGCCGATTTTCCATACCGCCTCAGGCGCCCGCTACTGTTCCACGAAAGAAGCACTCCGCTCGTAATTTCACTCCCCCCACACCTTACTTCTGCTATAACAGCTTCAGCTGAAAGTCGAAAGATAACACCAAATCGTCGGATGTCACTTCAAGCAAGGAGAGCGCGTCCAATCAGCCTTAAACACCGCCAGCTGTTTCCCAGCAGTTTCGTTTCTCCACGAGGGTAATTCCGGAAGGCTAGTGTCGCTTCTTAGTAGAACTCTCTATTAAATGTAGGCTTCCCTCCATTTGTATATTCTGACAAAGTCCGCAACACGCTTGATATTGTTTCTTTTCGACAATGGTAGGTGGCGCCGCAATGTAGTAGGCTCGTAGTGCTGAACTCTTTTCGTTGCGCGACAGCTGCTCGGTAAAAGCTTGCTGGGAACCATTCTAGCGTATTGCACCTTATTTCTGCAAGCAGGGCTACGACAGCGAGTAAGAAGATAATAAACTGCTAGTGAAAGTTCTGATAGTATAAGTGGTGATCCGAACGTCAACAAGCATCCACCACCTAGTTTGGTTTTCAACTCCAAGAGGATTTCTTTGCATCGCTTGCTTGCCCTGAATCTTGTTCTGTCCTTAGTCGTTGTCACAAGGTGTTTTTACATCACATGGGAACTAATTGGTGCCTCTAATAATGTCAAACCAGCACTTTTCTTCGGGGCACTATCCAAAATTTTGCATTTTCACATAGAGATGGGCTTCATTACAAGGCGCGGGCAGTACGCTTGCTAACATTTTTTTATATCTGGCAAATTGTTCTGCGTAACTCAGTTTTTTTCTAGCATCGGTTTTTGAATAGTCTACCTACGACATGTATTCTCTAATTTTTTAGTACTGGTGGTTTGCAAGACACAACTTCTTTCTGTTTTTTTCTTCTTACCTCGACTCGGACAAATAAAGTTTACTCATCATCATCTTCGACATCTGGACAGGAATTTGACTTTGATTATTTTTTTCGCAACCATTATTTATGAAAACGTTAATAAAACTGGTGTTGTAAAGGGGGTTGAATCATCTGACAAACAAGTATTAACACCAACAAAAACGTTTTCATAGACCCCTTAAACTGGGTCAATTTCTCGTGGCCGCGAAAGAGTTAAATCGGTTAAAAGCAATCAAAAACTCCCATTGCGGGCGTTTTGGAAGGAGGTTTTTTGCAGACTACATAGATGTCGACACAAGTTCGGAGTGAGGGGCGTGCTTACAGCTGGTATAATTTCTGAGGTTAGAAGATGCCGCTGCCAGTAACCACGAGAAGGTGGCGGACGAAGCACCAGTGCGGCCATCGCTCGGAAGTATGACCGGATGGAATGCTACTCCTCTCTTCTCCTCTTTTGGAGTACGCAGAAAGGAGGCATTCGGTTAGATTCGCTCGTTAGAGAAGAAAAAGTGCTAGGGTTCGCCTTCAAGCATAAAAAGGCAGGTTTCTGCCGCGGCCACTTTCGAGCTTTCACTTGCTGACACACTCTACGGCTCCAGAATCGCTTTGTAGGGCTTTTGCGCCGCTGCCGTTAGTTGGAACTTCCATTAAATCGAACTGGGGAGGCGTCCCCTTGAAGTTCGAACTATCGAACATTTCAGTGTATAAATATTCATTGCTTGACCGTTGGTGTAGGGGCTTGCTGCTTGTTATCAGCTTGCTGTCCTGAGTAGCCGTCTAAACGAGCCTTTATGATTTTCTGTATGGGGTACATTTCACTCCGTCAGTGTACGTTAGTTTAAAGAAAATGTTGAAAGGATAAACATAACTTTATCATTTCGACGCTTTACCAAACCTCTAGCTTTCCCCCTCTGCAGGCACAACCTTGTCTGTCTGGGCGCTACAACTGAATCATCATCTATAGCGTCATCTTCACCAGCCTATCTACGCCCACTGCAGGGCAAAGGCTCTCCCATTAATCTCGAATTACCCCGGTCCTCTGCTGACTGCGACCAATTTATCCCCGCAAACTTCTTGATCTCATCTGGCCATCTAACTTTATGCCGCCCCCTGCCACGCTTGCCTTCTCGAGGGATCCGCTCTGTTACCCTTAATTACCAACAGTTACCTTGCCTTCGCATTACATGCCCTGCCCACGTCCATTTCTTATTAATTTCTACTAATTCGTCCTTAACACGCGTTTGTTCTCAGACCTACTGTGTTCTGTTCTTGTCCCTTAAACTTACCCCTATCACCTTCCGTTCCACTGCTGGCTGAGTCGTCCTCAATTTAAGTTAAACCCTCTCAGTGAGCCTCCAAGTGTCTGCCCCGTAGGTGAGTACTGGTAAGATGCAGCTGTAATACACTTCCTTCTTCAGGGGCAATGGTAGGCTGCCATTCATTATCTGAGAAAGCCGGCCGAGTGCACTCCACCCCATTCTTATCATTCTGATTATCTCTGCCGCATGGTTGGGATCAGGGGTCACACTTGGCTTAAGTAGATATTGTCACGAAGCCAAAGACGACGCAGTTGTCTTCAAGGAAAACAAGTTTATTGGAGCGAACTTATGCTCCCCTAACAACTCAAAGAATACACAGGCGGCGTAGGAGCAGTCAACAAAGTGACGTGCGAAGGCGAGCGTCGACGATACGAATGCCGTGGGGTCTGCACCGCAGGCATTTATCTCTGCGCAAGTGTTTCTCGAAGAACCGTCGAAGTACATCCAGAATACTGTAAATCAAAGAAGATTATTCTAGGCTGTTGAAGTTAGTTCGAAGTGCTCTCCCTATCAAAAGAGATAACACGTGCGGCATAGAAATAAAGAATGGAACACGCGCTTCCCTGGGCACACAGTTAACACAGTAGGGGAACCCTGAGTAGTATGCGAAGCAGCCATGGGGTCGACTGAACTTCCCATTAGTTTTCAGTTCGTCGTTTTCGTTGACGTTCAGCTTCGCGTGCCTTCGTTGTATCAGTAGCTTCTTGACGTAGTTTGAATGAGTGAAGGACAAAAGGCGCATTCGTAGCACAGGCTCCCGTCTCGGTTTGTACCGCATTGGGAAGAGCGCCGCGTACCTCTCGTTGCGGCTAGAGAGTCGTGGGATAGAAACCGGGCGCCGCCTATTTTTTATAGTGGACTTCGCTGATGTCAGCCCAAACGCTGACGGGGCTGAAGAGACGCGCATGCGCAGTAGAGTGCGGACGCCGGACAACGACAACGAGGGAGGGAGGGACACAGCCCCGAGCATGAGATGCTTCGCATCTAAAAACAAAACATAAATAAACAAACCCAATCCATGGTTCGCGGCAATATATTTGCTTACCACTGAATGCAACTGAATGCAAGCAGGTTAATTATAAAAAGCCACCTTGTAATTCAGCCATTGGACGCGAACCCTCCATTCACACCCTTATCCCGTGATAGCATTTACTAGCTCTGATTCGATTTTAATAACAATCTGTACCTGTCTTTTATCCCACCATGCGACGTACGCATCTGGAGCGATTTCATTTGTTAGGCTATCACGTAGGTATGGATGAGGCAATTTGAGGAACGAAATTCCCTTCCCCAGTGGGTGCACTTCCAGTGTGCAACCAGTTCCATCCGCTGGTTTCGTTTGGAACACTCCTCCTATTCTTTTGGACAACTGCTAAAAGGACTCCGGTGTTTGGCATCAGTAGCCTAATAGTAGAATAGTGGGTTTTGTGGGAATTCTCTCGGTTAGCTCCAGCAATACTAAGTTTTAATCGAAGACCCGTTATTCTGTTACTGTAAAGTGTACTCCTAGCTCAATTGTGCCCAGTTTTTTATTAAATTAGGGTGGTTTGGCATCATCTCGGTCAGTTTAGGAGCAGACGGCGGCATCGCAACCGTTTTAATTAACGTTTTGCATCGCACCGGGAGTTACGGGCTTGTACCTACGTCGGAACGAAATATCAAGCTTGAAGACTGCCTGCAATTGCAAGCTGATGGTTTCACCTCGTCTCTGCCTGAAACTTAGCTCCTGGCTCTCCCTCCTTGGGTCACGTGACAGAGCTGATAGGTCTGGGTAAGCTAGTATGAGATGGATGGAGGCCAGTAGTGCATTGTGATTTCCGATAATACGCGAAAGAAGGGCTAATGAGCGCATTGTGTATTTCGCCCGTGTGGGAAAAAAAGACCTTACAGCTATCCGGACTGCAGAATGAAGCAAAGCGAAACAGATTGCAAGGTGGTACGCACAAACCGATTCATAGGGTTCAGCTTCACCGAATGTACTCGAGCGACAAATCCACGCTGGTGGGCCACCACAGCAATTTGGCCAAATGGCATCAACATGCATACAATTTCACTTAAAAGGATGATCTGTGCTGTGTCGCATCTGTGCGCAGAACGTCATGCTTGCATCGTGTGATGCCCAGCAGAGACCAAACTTTTTGAGTGATATTGTGTGCTCAGCCTCATCCTTCGCCAAAATTTCATCGTTTTTGCGGGGATTCGACAATCTCCTGCATTGTAGTGAAGCTGAACCACGGTATTGCCTTACGGGGTTCAATCAATGCTTACGTACAAAGCCTGTTTGATACTACAAGGAAAAGATAGTATACTGAACAGTTAAGGCCCAAATAAAAATTTAGAAAAGACTACGTGGACACCTGACGCAGGGAAGACGAAAACATATCACAGTGCAATTGAGCGCTCCTGCGCGTTCGGCAGCGAGAGGAGCGCAAGCGGTCGCAGAGCCCGCCATTTCCAGTGCTCATCCAGCGCCATCTACTCATTCGTTTGGAACACTGCTATTGTTTTATGCAAGGGCTACAAGAACTCCATTGCCGGAGTCGGGGTTGGGGGCAACTGTCCGATGTTCGATGACTGGTGTCTATTCTATGCGCCGCTACGTTGCCCCCAGGCCGGTGTGGCCGAGGGTCCATAAGACATCGGCGAGGGGAGTTAGGTAGTCGTCGGAGAGTTTGGGGTGCTTGAGTTGAGATGCGGCGAATGAGGCAATGACAGTCCGCTGTTTCAGAGTCCGTGCTGATTGTTATGCCCTCGTCATGTGTGGTGAGAGCGAGCGTTGAGGCGGCGACTTCTAGTTTCAAAATGAGTGGCATGCCAACGTCGCATACGCAGTGTTCTGGAAGCGGCACTGGTTCCAGAAAAAAATATTTTTAAAGGAGTTATAGTGCATATATCTAAACCAACTTTGATCATGGTTGGATTATCTAGCCGGAAAAAAACTACAGCTTTCGATTCATTGCGCTTATATATTTAAATATACGCTAAATCGGAATGAAGAAACGAAGCAGCTTCCATTATAGTGTGTGAAAGTCACTTCACCATCAGGATTACGAAGGCACTAACTTGCACAACCGAGCAGGAGTAATAGGCTAATTTTTGTTATATATAGGATTGAAGGGTAACCCGTGTGTAAACGGTATACATCAAAAAGCTAAATCCCCTAAAAGCGATGTGGAGGTTGTGCAGTACCAGGCTTGAAGAGGACGACGGCCTTGAGGCAGCTGCACTCCGTGTCGTCGGGCGACAGCTGCCTGAGCCGGCGCATCACGTCCTGGATGTAATGCAGCTCGGCCGCGTGCTGCGGAGACCCGTCCAAGGCAGCGTCCAGAGATGACGGGTGGAGGCGAAGTGCCGCAGCAGCTGACGTCGGAGGTGACGGATGAGTGGCCACCTTTGAGCCCCGGCAGCGACGACATGAGGTCAGCCGCCACCGACCACTGGGCCATGTAGAGGAGGAAGAGGTCCTTCCACGACTCCTCCAGCAAAGTCACCTGCGGCGAGGCCGTGGACAAGACACGTTTATACCAAATGAACTGCATCTCGAGGAAACAGCGAAGCATGCAGATTTTATTGAGAACTCGGGGATAGTTCTTGTGAGCCCAGTAGCCTCTAAATAATCAGGACAGCAATCCTTCAAAGGAGTGAAGAAAACCAGGGACTTCTGTGTGCAGCACGGTCTATTATGTAAGGGCAACTAGTTCAATTTTTACCGTAAACGAGGTAAGCACGTACGAATGTACGTACATAAACACGAAGTCTTCAGCCCATCAACTTTTTCCTGCGGCGCACACAATCCGTGCCCGTGAAGTACAAGGGATAGCACAAAAAACTGTCCATAAGTATAAGGAAGATCCGCTCGTTTCTTACATGTATTTCATCTATGCCTGTACGTTCGTGAGAAGGATAATTTTATCACCACTATCACGTACTATTGCTGGACAATTGTTCCGTAAAAGTAATTAACACCGATTTTTTACTGCCGTTTCATAGGCGTGTTGCCGTTACCCACCTTCTCAGTTTTGCGGAAAGAAAACTTAATCGAGCTTATTCATTTCAAACAATTGTTCTTGCAGAAATAGCCTAATATAGACAATATTTTAACACTGTTTCAAGATACAAGTGTCACAGGGTGTGAAAAACGGCAGTTTAGTGGGTAACGTTCTCTTGTGCCTTTTGATTATGGCATCTGGTCGCAACACACGCCGGGTTAATCTTAACTGCGATGAACATCACCACTCGTCAATATAGGTAGGACTGTTCCCGTGATTTCAAAGCCCTCCCGTATAATAGGTGTAAGTAGAGTCTGTCTGTTCCTTGCTCTCCAATTTCTACTCCAATTGTAGCTACTATTTGGCAGTTGTTGCTTCTTGTTCCATCCAGGGGAATACATTAATGTAGCATTGTACCGCGGTTTCCGGCTCTCCACTCCTTATTTCTGCTAGAAATCAACGTGCCCCTATTTTTTACCAGAACGCCTGTATTCCAAGAATGTCGCCTACTACATGCTCACTTGGCATCGATCTTATGTGTGGCACCTGTCACGATTTTGTGACTCTTAACGGGGTCTAAGCTACCCTTCATAAATCTTAGCAGGACGTAAACGTTGGCCCATGTCATTCGCGGATAATTCCAGTCACCCTCATTCTTGAATCAGCTTTCATCGATCACAGAGAAACGCGCGTAAACCCTTCCCAATATCCAATCGGGATTGTCTGAGTATTACAACGCGTATATAAACCTCCTTCTCACTGGAGACAATTTGGGACAAAAGGTTACATATTTCCAAAAACCTAAAACAAATGTCTGAAAAACCATGGGGCAAAATTGAAAGATGATAAGTGTTATATAAATATTGCTCTGGTGGTTCTCTTTTTCATCGTTGTTGCACACTGAACCCTTTTACGGCACGTGCCACAAGCGCTTCACAGGAAAACAGAGTGTGTTCTATTACTACAGCCGTAACCTGAGAATAATTTCGAATGCTTCTTTTGAATCGCAGCCGGTGCTTCCTTTCGCCTAGGGCCGAGGGAGAGAGAACAAAACTTTATTGAAAACCAAAAGTGGTTCACACAACCCAATTATTGTGCAGTGTGAAGTTTTCTGGAAATCTTAAATGCTTGGAGAACGTAGTCACCCAACACACCGAGTACATAGATTAGGGGGTCGCAAAGTACCTTCAGCCAAACATTACTGCTCTATGCCCACCAGATAACTGTAATTGTAAACTGGCTGAAAAGGTTTTTCCTCTCTTTCCCGGTCTTGACGCTATTCGACGGCTCGAATTACGTCACTTAAGGCCTTGTAGCGGCTGTTTGCCGGTTTTCCTTCAGTTGCAGCAATGAACGCTTTTTCGACAGCAACTTTAAATAAAATGGCCGCAAAAACAAAACAGAAATGGAAGGCGCTTCTGCGGCGACGAGCAATTCACCCACTGCCGCTCCCTGCTGGCGATAACTATAGCTTTCGCAGTGGTTCCAGACACGAAGGAAATGAGTGAAATCGCTTATCGGAAGTGTTGCAGTGTCCCCTGAACTGTTGCTCCGCCGTCCATTGTTGAAAACGCTGCGCCATCTCCTGTGCCATCTATGAACGAACAGCAGAATCGAGACTGTCTGATAGAGGGAGGCGTAACACTTCTGATAGACACTACAAAATGCAGCGGCCGTTGTCAGAGGAGCGGTCGCCAGCGCGGGGGTCGCCCGCCGAGAGTGCCATCAGCCAGTAGAGACCAGCCAGCCACTTTCCCAAGCATGCGCGGCAGCAAGCGGACAGCCTTCATCGCACCCTACCGTAAGCCGCTGGTCATACAAGTGCTGTCAAGAATGCCTCTTCTATACCGTCTATGTTTTTTTTTCTCGCTGCTGAATTAGAGGTCGTGTTTCGTATTGCAACACTTCTGTGCATTATTGTTTTGGCAAAGCTGTTGCTCAACCCGGCTAGGTAGGCAGGACTACCTGCACGCAAGAGCTAACTGTTCCTCAAAAGACGAGGCGAGAGTCAGCCAGGTCGGGTCAATGGGATATGAGAGCTGGGTTGGTGTCCGTACGTTAAGGTTGGCTTGGAGTATTGTAAGTACATTCGCTTAAGGACATATTAGTAGAAATTAAGAAGAAGAAATGAACGCAGGCAGGGCATGTAAGGCGAAGGCAAGATAACCGTTGGTCATTAAGGGTAACAGAGTGGATCCCTAGAGAAGGCAAGCCTGGCAGGGGGTGGCAGAAAGTTAGATGGGCAGTTGAGATCAAGAATTTTGCAGGGATAAATTGGTCGCAGTTAGCGGAGTACCGGGATATTTGGAGATTAATGGGAGAGGCCTTTGCCCTGCAGTGGGCGTAGATAGTATGATGATGATGATGATGAAGTACATTCGCTTAGGACATGTAGCTTATCGGTATATCCACCACAGTGTTCGCATGCTGGTGACTTTTCTGTGTTCCGTAAGGTGAGAAGATGTCGTATAGCGGGGGTGGACGCAGCCCTAGCCTCAACGTGTTTTAGTAACACTGCTTGCTGCTTGGGCAATTCCCTTCCGTTAAATTTAAGACCTTGTAGCACGTTGTCCGTGATGCCAGGTCGTACGCACCTGGTCTCCCTTGGACAGCGTCTGGAAAGTGGGCAGGCACTTCACCCAGCGGATGACCATGAAGAGTAGCCTGGCGGTGACCTCCTGCACGGATCCTCCACCGCTGCTTCCCCAGGGACAGGCCTGTGTGGCCCCGGAGGTGGGCAGCCGCTGGCGCAGACCGGCGTCCTCCAGGGAGCCGAACGGATGCGGGCCCGAGGAGAGCAGCGAGAAGGCGGACAGGCCGCCCTCGGCGCCCAGCTTGGCCGACAACCCGGACGGAGGACCGAACGTGTTGTTCGCTCCTGCACCGCCCGCGCTGCCAGGGGCCATCCTGCAACGGATTCACTCGTTTAATGCCAAAATCATCTCTTGGTGAATGAATGAATGAATGAATGAATGAATGAATGAATGAATATCAATGAATCAATCATCCATCCAATCTATACAACACATCAACAATCATTTTCGGTGACTGGTGGAATGCGTTGTTTCTTTTCCAGATCGTGGGTGCCTACCCGTTCCTCATCAAGATGGCAAGTTGGGTGAGTTGGTGCGCATTCATAAAGAAAAAAACCAGTGCACGAAAACTGAGACAAGAGGAAGAAAACGAAAAACAAAGCGCTGCACTCACAGCAGTTGAGCGAAGCGCAGCCCGCCCTTGTCATTTGAGCCGTGCTTGATGCAGTAGCTCGCTGTGCGCGCCTTATGGTGCGAGACGGACTTTTTTTCGCTCCCTCCGATTCGCCCTTCCCACTTGCCAGTGTCGGCGGACGCAAGACTGTAGGTACCTCATCTGTACACTCAGCCATACACTCCCCTCACTTCCTCCCCAAACTGTTGTTTCGCTCATGCGCATGGGATTGCGCAGGGGGAGTTTTCTCCCGATAAGGAACCGCCGGATTTCCCTTTTGCCCAGCCACGTGAAGCGTGGCTTTAATAAAGAGGTGCTTGCACCTGTTCCAGATCAGTTCCTGGGCTCGTTCGGCATTGAGCAGCATCTGCAGCAGGCCCGCGGAGCCGACCAGGCCGTCCTTGGGGAAGAGCGGCGACGAAGGCGGCCCTCCTTCGGACGGCGAAGATGCGGACAGCACGGCCGCCATGGCGGCGGCCGATGGGACTCCGTCGAAGTGGCTCCCCGCCATGGACGGTGGAGGCCCATGCGAGGGAGGCTTGCCCGGAGGGAAGGACAGCCCCGAGAGCAGCAGGCCGCCCGCGGCCGCGTGCGAGGCCTTGGTTCCATGGGACACCTGCTCGCCGGGCCGCCACCTTCCTTGAGCTTCGGTTTCCTGGGCCCGCGCTCGTGTTGCACTGCTGAAGAGAAGGGTGGTGCGCGCACAATGAGCCGTCTGCTTGGCAAACGCAACGCGCGGGGTCAAGGGATACGGGCGTAAAACTTGTCGCAATGCGGCAAAAGATTCGCAACGAGCTCCCGCTACTGAGAAGGTAATAAATAAATTGTGGAAACTTCGGTATTACAGAGGGATTTGAAGAAGGAGTGAAGGTACGAGACAAGAGAATTAAAGGTGCTGCTGATGAAGCTGAAGCTTACAATGACAAGGTTTACAGCCACGTCGCTTGCTAGTCTTTCCCCCTTGTGCGTTAGCGAAGAACGCAAAGAAGCTCCCCGACGCTGCTGAGGACCGGGGTCACGAAGAGATTTCTACTGTTTTTCTCCCACTTCTAGGGGGTGACATCATGATTAGGCTTCTCATGCTGCATTTAACTCTATTCAGGAGCGCGATGTCATGCTGTTATTTCTGACGTCCGTCTTTTCCTATCAAATGAGGCAGTTTTAGAATAGGGAAAGCCAGTGTTAGGTGCCCACAAGAACTTTGGCGACCCCAACCGCAACACACTCGTGCACGATGACTTTTCAGGCCCGTTGCTAGGATGCAGAGAACGTTAGGCTTAGCATCACTGTAGATATTTGATCGCTGCTTTGACTAACATTGCAGATGACAGCTCTTACGCAATTATCACCGCACCTGATGCACCGAATGTATCCGAGGCGTACCCGACCGAGAAGTGCCAGCTCTGGTGCAGGGAGACTGCAGACCAAACACATCTTTTGGGACCGTGTCATGAACCCTGCAGAAGCGACGTCAAGAACCATCCCGCCGTGGCTTGAGAAGCAGCAAGGAGCCCCCTACGAACATCAACACTGGGCCGTCCAGCAGGCCCTCGGGCGCTCGAAAGGAATGAGACTCGCGAGTCGGCAACGGGAGCTCACGTCTCAGCTGAGTAGTAGCGAACCGTCAGGACGACGCATAGGCCCGCGTCGCGGCGCGAAAAAACGTCGTTTTGCCGGTTTAAAAGGGCCATAAGAAAAAACCCAAAGTTTGGTTCATTCGAAAGTTTGTTTTTTTTGAACCATCGACCCCAAACCAAACTTCGCTAAAATAAGCTACATAATTGGGAAAAAAGGGTGCATGCGACCCACCAGCTCATTTCCGCAACAAAACCCTATCCCGTCACAGGGGCAAGCTCTGCGATTGGCGGTGCCGGAAAAAGCAAACGCATTTTAGGGGCTTACAGTTTGCATAGCGAGCTAAATGCCCGTGAAACTACTGCACATTCTTTTTAGAAAAAGAACGGTGGAGTAAACGGTTAAGGTCCGAACGAACTCGCAACGTGTGCCCCAATGCGTAAAACTAGCGCCCCCGGCCGAGTCGACATCTCCCCGTCGCGCAGACAAATTTTCGGGTTCGAGCTTTCGGGGGCCAAAGAACCGTTCCAGCACGCACAGCCGCGACCTTGCTTGATCGTAAACCCTTCAAGAGGTTGGCCGTCATATCGCCAACCAGCAAAGGGAAAAATGAAACAGGGGGGAAGGAACAGCAAGAAGCGACGAATAGGCCCGTCGTCGCGTAAGTTTCGAATGGTGTTGGTTCTGCTTGTTACGAGCTCTTTCCAGTTTACAACCACGAAAACTTCAGTTTGTTCAGTTACGGCAGGGACCCCTTTCTTTCTCACTCCTGGGAAAATGCTGGCGCTCGTTGCCGACTCGTCAAAACGCTCTGCCTTGGTGAAAAAATTCCGTATAACCGCGCATTGACGCTCGTTTTTTTCTGGGCGAAGCAGAGAGCTCGCGCGAACGGCTTTCCCCACACGCACCGGCCCAAATGGCATAATGATACTGTACTGAAATTGAACTATTATTAACCAAAACAAAATACGGCACATACTACCAGTCTATTTCGTCCCTCCGCGGGGCTGACGGGGAGGGGGCCGACGGCTGGGCGTTCGTCTGTTTTGGGGTATCGCGGATGGTCGCTTTCACTCACCGCTTTTTCCACAACTCTTGCCGCTCGGGACTTAGAAGTTGAGGTTTTTGTGGTGTGAGGGTTTTTAAATGAAGCCCGAGCTCCTCGGCGAGATTTTGTTCTCCGATCGGCGATTCCAACTAGGGCTGCGGGGGGCACTAGGTTTTCTCGTATTTTTTAAAAGCCGCCGTCTCGATCGACTCCCGCTGTGGGTGCTATATGGAGTCGACATATAAGTATCTGTTTCATGGACCGGCTCTATGACGCCATTGTACACGTCACGGAATGTTCAAATTTTTGCGGGAGATTTAAAATTTTGGCTTAAATTGCCTTATTTTCAGTGAATAAAGCATCTTTGCTTCCGGGAAAGCGCTTGGGGTACTAGAAACACCTAATCTTTCGAATAAAAAAAACTTTTTTTTCTCTTCATGGCTCCTTTAAAAAATGTTTATTAAATCCAATCTGCCGCACTGTCATCCCCTTCCTTCCTTGTATAACTTTGTTTTCGCCGTTATTTTCATTCTGCCGAGCGGCGACGAAATACCTGCGGCGTTTTGGGTACATTATTGCCCGCAGGCAGCGCCATCCTGCGGCTGTTCGCTACATCGCCTGTGCACGAGCATGGCCTCCGAGATAACGCGTGCGGGGTGATCTCGGACGCCATGGCACGAGCAGGTGCCGGTGCCCGGTCACTTACCGCTCTGTGCGGTATTTCAGCGTAGAGGACTCTAGGCTTAGCATCACCGCAGACATTTGATAGCCACTTTCATAACGACCCCCGAATGACACTCCGTAGCACAATTCTTCATTACAATGTCGCCCACTTTCTCCAACGTGTAACTTCGTTTCCGCAATGGGTTTTGTGCTGGCGAGCGCGGGCAAGCGGTAGCTAGTATTGCCTGTGCCGTCCTGTGTGCCTTTTCGTCCTGCGCAAGGAGCCGTTCTGTGCACTTTTTCGGCAGCCACTGCCAGTGTTTCCGGTTTGCAAGCACAGCGGGCAGGCACGCGGCGCTCGGCTGCGGCTAGAAAACGGCTCAGTACTTCCTGCCTTTTCTATGTCTTGCGAACGACACGCGAAACCTACGAACACAGCTCAGCGATCGTACAGTAGTCCACAATTTTGATAGGGGAAACGACACCTTGGCGCAGCTTTCGATTCAGCCGTGGTCGGGTATAGTGCCGCTGTCTGTAAAGGGCCGCAAGGAACGCAAGCTCCTCTTGTAGCCAGCTGTGGGGCTCTCGCTATGTCAGCAAGAGAGCGTGCGCGCTCAGCACAAACCCTAAATGCCAAGGACGTCTTGAGTACTGCGCATGTGCAGTAAGGCGCCTCAAACCACTTCTGGATCCTTAAGGCCCCTTAGCCTAAACGTCCCCATTATGTATATCACATATTGATCACATGATACCTTCCTTCCCATCTAATTATCGCTGACGTTGCTGCATGCTATTGTGACAGCTACAAGGCAAGCTCTTGTGTTAATATCAGAAACATCCCTGATCGTGGACTAGAAAACCGGGCGTTTCAAAACCATTTTTTTTTGTTTAATTTTCAAATGTATCAGCGAAGACCCAACTAGGCGCTGAAAGAACAGGCGTGAAAGCGATTACACCCTATTAAAGGGCTACTGAAGCAATTTTAAAACCGGGCAAAACTCTACTTTTTACATTTATCACATTGGTCAGTTTGTGCCTGTAAAGTTTTTTTTGGTCATTTTTAGCTTGGGGACAGCAGTATTCGTCGTTAGAAGTTGACCCTACGCCCCGCCACTGCTTCCTGCTGCCGCATCGCCGGAAGAGCGAGGAAACTGAGACGCCAGCGACCGGAAGTAGCGTCATATTCGGAAGACGGCCAGCGACGTGCGCCGCCGCTTCGCTGTGTCCCAGTTTTCTGGGCGAAAGTTCGAATTAAGCAGGCGTGTAATCTGCACTTTATTAATCATCATTGCCTTAAGTTGCTTTCCACGTCGATTTTTTTAACCGTAATGCTACTGTGGTGATTCCTAAAGCGACTCCTAGATACCAGAAATTTCCTACCCGAGCGCCCGTGGCTACTACATTGCCTTCACGAGTAGTCGCGGGGCCGGCCGTGTCGTCGGGTGCTCTGTGCTTCATACGCGAAAGCGACGGGCTCAAACAAATGCTGAGGTAACCCAAGTTTCTCGATCCATTATTATAAGGGAATTAGAAAATTTGTGGGACCACAGCGCTCTGGGCTTTTCCCGAACTTCTTGCTCGTTTCCGATCAACGTTGTTGGCTGTGACGACAGCTTAGCTGAATAGCTAGATTTAAGAAGAAATCAAGCAAGCTGAAAGCATGAAGCGTTTTCTGCGCGCGGAAGCGCTCCGCACACTCGCCGGTCGTGCATGCCCGTACGGCGCACGAAACGGCTCGCACTACACATGCCGCGGCAGCTACCGCTCTTCGATGCCGTCGGAATCAAGGCCGTCGCGAAAAAGCAAGGTAAACGTGCCTAGAGAGGATGATAGTGTGGTGAAAAATGTGCTAGGGATTGTCATCCAAAGTGATTTCGAAAGAGGTGATCGAATTTGTATCCCGATGCGGAGCGCCGACCCGTCGCGGAGGCTCGTCGACGGGCCTGCCCGAGCAAGAGATGCGGCGAGAGGCCGAAAGATGGCGTTACCTGCGCGCAAGAATGAGCACAGCACCGGCCGCTAGAATGACTATTAACGTAGGAATAAGGTTCCACATGCGAGAAATGGATGATATAATGTGGTGAAAAAACTGCGTTTAGGATAGTCATTCGCAATTGTAGAGATAGCGGCGGACCAACTATCTCCCTTGGTGCTAACCTAAAGTTCCCTACATCACCGGCGATCCGTGCAACCTGAGCCGGCTGGAGCTGTTGGGGAAGGCGTTTCTAAAGCTCGTCGGGGACCAGCGTGGTGCGCTTGGGTTCCTCTAGCTTTGGGGGGCGCGACCAACGTTCAACTCCCCTATTCTAAAACATGCGTATGTGCAGCAATGCCACGTTCCGCTGACCGGCCGAGCAGCGACCCGGCCACCTGCACCTCTGCGCGACGCGGCGACCGGCGGCGGCCGCGCTGCCTGTGCGCATCGCAGGCCGCTGCACAGAGCTTGTTGCCGCCTGTCCAAATGTACAATCAAAGTTCCACATTCGAGGATGGGGATTATGGTGGGTTGAAAAATTGTGCTAGGAATTGTGGCTAGCGCTGGTAGTGAAAGCGGCGAACCAATATCTGCGCAACTTCCCTGCACCCGAGAAACAGAAGTCGGCCATGAGTTGTTGGGGGAGAACCACTTTCTAAAGCTCGCGCTAGCGAACCTGTTTTGTTTATACTTCCCTCAGGCTCTCCTATTCTATGGAAAGACTGTGTGAGCCCTCCATTCACCAGAGGACCTTTTAGCCCGCATCTGAACGGGAACAGAATGATATCTTCAGGCCGTGCGGTCGCCGCAGCGCCGGCACTTCCGAATATGACGTCATCTGCCGCCAGCCAATCGCGAAAGGCAGCCAGGGCTCTCACCGTGACCTCGGGTAGGGGTCGTTTGTTTTGACGAAAAAAGAAGGTTTGGGTGTATGTACACTTAAAATAATACAGCGTCAGAAAAACCATAATGTAATGCCCCCAACAAAATTTTTTTGAAAAGCTCTTCAGCAGCCCTTTAACGTAGGCGTAATAGGGCGATGCTGACAAAGTGTAAGCTTGTCCAATGTATAACGACTACCATATTGTAACTCGCCTTCATTCTAGCCACGAATGGTGTTTTTTACCCTAAAAAGGCAAGAAATAAAATCTTTCAACTCTCGCGCTCGCAACGTTACACGTTACCCATTAGCGCTGACAGTGGCGCAATAGAAGGAAACCGTAAGAACACAGGTATCAGTGTGTTAACTGCGCGCTAGCGTGCGACTAATCAGAACGGTTGCCCCATTACTATCGCCAAGTCGCGCGCCTTATTTGGTGGCTTAAGTCGGCGACCGCAAGTGTCACAAACAAGATTGTGTACCGTCATAGAGACCCGGGCAGAAAGTGACTTGGGGAGTCCCCACTGCTTCATCTGCTTTCTTTTATTGTCTAGATTATTTCTTTTTTTAATTTTGTGCTTAATTGTTATCAATGATTTCGGAACAAAGCAGTCTTTTTAAATATACAATGTTGTACTTGGTCTGTAGACCTCTGAATTTATTTAGAATGATTATGAAATAATATATTATATTACTGTAGTATTATAACACAATATGTTATAATATAATGATAATTGCCCCCACTCCAAGTATAACGGTTCCGCTCTGCGTCGTATTTGTTTATATTTTACATGGAGAACATCGTCGTTAGGCTGTTTCGGTTGCTTATTTTATGCACTGCCCTTTGGCTGCTTGTTATTCCCGTTCTCCGCAGATTTAAAGTAGTTCTAATTACCATGTTCCTGGCACAATTTTCTAGAAAAGCTCGCAGTCACTGTTCGTCCCTCCACTAGTCGTTGACCTTGCCGAACACCTAGCCTAAAATATCGCCAGTGTTTGCGTCAATTTATACCTCGTGAGAAATGCATTCCTTCACCCATAAGGACATGATGAGTTCTGCTTGTCCCTAATTTACTATTGCATGCCATATTAACAGTTAACCTATACCCAAATGCGCCTATGCAAGCATGATTAAGGAAGAGTGCATATTATTACTGTGTACGAAGCTCGAAAAAAGTATAGCATCTGCCCGTGTTTATTTTTTTTTTTTTTGTTTTAACAAAAAAACAAAAACGGGCAGGTGAAGTGTTTCACTGCACTATCCAGCCTGTCTATCATGATCTATTCTGTGTGGCCACGTGTTGTCCGTCATTATTCGGACTCTAAGACATTCCGAAGTATCAGTGAATAGTACCGACAAACCTAATACCGTGTAGTCGGTCGAGTATCTTTGTCTGCTAGAAATCGGGCAACTGAAGTGCTTTGTGAAGTATGAAGCAACGAAAACTCGAGGAGAACGACAACTTTCTTTCCTGCATATGGACAGCATATTCACGTTCGAAGCAGCGCGTAACTTGCACAACGTTAAGCAAACGCTTGTTCTATACATCTCGCTTTGTGCTGCGAATAAAGTGTCGCTCCATCTTTTTCGATGAGCCTATATAGTAGTGGTCGGCCAAGCACTCGATAGAGGGATGAACTACAACATTCGGGGCCAAAGGGGGAACTCAGCTAGCGCTCGATATGCGTAGCTGGACATCTTTGGGAGAGGCATCCTTCCTGCACTGGACACAACCTGGATGATGATGATAAGGAGGAGAAGGAGCAGGCGGAGGAAGAAGAAGAATAAAGGTAAGTTTTCGTGACTGGAATAACTAACCAATAGTCAGACCTTAAGTCGAAGGCAAGGCGAACAAGAATGCTAATTTCATATGGACTCAAGGTGCACGCTCTTTCTGGCGGCGGGAGAAGTTCAAGGCCCACGTGGATTCAAAATTCTGGGAGGGAGGGGCGCAGCGAAACCATGGCAACGTTCTCTTGAAGGCCATCTCTGAAAATGACTCGCAGGTTCAAGCGCTGGTGTGTTGACGGTGTTAGCAGCCGGAGCTTGACGGCGCGATTTATTAAAGACGATAGTCTTTCTTGTGCTACTTATAACACCAGAAATTTTGGTCTGTCTGATGTCTGTCTGTCCGTCTGTCTGCCTGTGACTCGATTCAGCCACCCGGCCAAAGCAAACACAACGCCTGCGCAATAGTCTTATATAAGTCACAGCTAAATCTACCCGTCATGGTCCGGTCAACATTGTTGAAGAAGAAGAAGACATTACGCAAATATGGAGAGACAAAAATCAATACAAAAGTGATATTTGCAGTGTTTCCTTTATAAAAATCAAACATGCTTGAATTTTCCGAAATTAAATACTTCATCAACTGCAGAAAAAGAATTCGATGCTCCGCTGTCGCCTGCTGGTCGCCCACGCCACTATAGCTTCTGGCGCCATTTAGAAATCACCGGAAACAGTTACGGAAGGTCCACTATATAGGTTCCACGTTTTGCTTTGCACGCACGTGGAGTAGGGAAACGCGGTTCTATAAACGTTGAAGTAGGGCGGCCTCGATTAACGCGCGTCTTCGCCGCTACGGCAGCGTTCGCATCGAGACAACCCGGTTTGGAGCAGTGGAACGCGGGAAATTTAAAATGATTTAAGCATACCTTTGGCGTCTTCACCTTGGGATGAGCGCGACGCAAGAGGAACAACATGAGAGGTGAGCGGGAAAGCGAAGGGAGGCATTTACTTCGCAAAAGCCGATAAAGACTATCGTCTTTTGACGGCATTTGCACCGAAAGGAGCAGATACGCGGCCAATTTTTCTCTGCTTGTTTCCATTTCTTCCGGAAACGCAACGGCGACCCCACCGCTGTGGTATTGGTGGTGCCACCTGGCAGTGGCCCTTGGTACGCACGGTCGTGCGCTTCCCGCGGCAAGTGTCAGGTGGCGCCCCTGGATTCCGCGGTTATTGTACATGCTCGTATTGTACTAAATTGTAGTAAATTTGCAACGAAGTGAACAGATACGCGGCGAATTTTTTTAACTGTTTTGGCACACTGGTCGTCACTATATACGGGCCCACCAAGCGTTTACCCGCAATGAACACGGCTCTCGTTTTCTTTCGGCATCTCTGAAGGGTTTTGTTGCACTCTGAGCATCTCGGTGAGCATCGCGAACCAACGCGTTCCATGGTCGCTTCTCCTACGCGATTTTGAGCAGTCGTTTTGATGGAGCTACGTCTGCGCTATTGGCGGTGAGATGTTTGAGTGGCGCCCCCTGGCTATGACGTCGGCTTAGGGACTCGCGCCGCTGTCGTCTGCTACATTTCCGCTTGTGAGGGGCAGCAGTGCCTGCGCTAGAAATCGCCCGCTTTGTTGCTGTAGTGCGTTGAAAAGCGTATTTCTAGTGACTCAGTTATTTTGCCAGCTTCAGACGCATCTGAATAATTTCAAGCTGTATCCCCCCAAGTTTGCAACACACGAGGAGATAGAGAACAACTTTCATCAGAGCATCGGCCAGAAGATCGTGTGTAACTCGCCCTTTCTAGCTTATTCGCGAGGATCAGCGATCAGAGCTCCTCGATAAGTATTCAAAATGCGTAGGCTACCCTGCAGTATTTTTTAGATGCTCTTATGAAGACTCAACAGTCTAATGCTACGTACCAAGCAGCGGCCCCTACACGCGCATCACTAGCCGCGTTTACATGAATGCGACAAGTGGCGCATCGCATCGCATCCCATCAATTTTCTAGCGCATCGCATCCATGTAAACGGGGCTAATGCGCTAGGAAAGCGCGTCGCATTAATGCGCCAGACCGGGGTGGATTCAGACGCGTAAGTCGACTTTCGAAGTGCATGTAAACGCGAGCGCATCGCATTAGAAATTATGTCGACAAGAAAAGTAAGCCCTGCAAACGCAGCTTTGCATTTAAAAACGTCTAAATCGAGTGTAAACACCAGAAAATGCGAGTCTGAAAAAAGAACAGAACCAGCCGTGCCGGAAGCTTTGGAAGCGCCAGAAACGCTGCTTTACCTTCGATGTGCGACACCGTATGGCGCCACCATCGCACCAGGGGTAATGCGCTACATGTAAACGCTAGCGCATCGCATTACTCGTGATGTGCTAGGAAATCTGACGCGCTGCTATCGCATTCTGTCGCATTCATGTAAACGCGGCTGCACAGCAGGAAATAAAGCGGCTTTCTTCTATTTCTTTCGTTGTTGTTGTCTTGTATCAGATTAATGTTTCTTGCTTTTTTTTCTGCCCAACGCATTAATTTTTCTGCGCCGTCACAAACGTCTTATTAGGAGGTTTTGGGATGTTTGGGAGGCTCACAAAGATCGTGTGGATATTTCCTTCATGTTGTATGGCATACATTCCAAATTGGCCTTCCTTACGGCTGCGTGCAAGAAGGTGCATATCCGCAGCGTGCTTTGTTTATTCACATGCAAATACAATGAGAAGGTTTGTGCTACGCCACCGCGATCGCGCCCTAAACAACGTTGTTCACAGTACCCGAAGGCGGCTTTTGTGCTCCGCATTTCTATCGTAATCACATCGTTATCATAACGAACTGACTCTCAACCCGAACAATGGTGACATGATTACGGGGCTGAAGGCATGATATCCTCGCTAACTAACGCAATAAATAGTATACCTGCATATATTACAAGAATCGAAACCGAGGAATAATTCCAAGTAGCTCTTTATTGTTTTCCAACCCTTCCAGGCGCAAAGAACAAATCCTATTCTACTCGGGATGGCGTTCTATGAATTGAAGGAAATTATTTTTACTCTCTTGTCCTGGACTGAGGACCCAGCCCACTAACCAGCTCTGTTTAATTGTTAAATAAAGTTTTTCTCCTCCTCCCCCTACTCCTCCTCCTCTTGGGTGCAGTTTTCCTATAACGCATATCCGAATATCGGGAAGATATGGTTGTGGAAAATGTACCGAAATATCCCTCCAGGTCTGAACAAACATAGTGTTACTGTATATTTAACGTAGACGTGACTCATTTTGCTCAATAAACGTACATACTGGTTAGATGCCTGGTATAAAATCAGCACGCGCCTATATACACAGTGGGTTATTTGGAACTCAACCTACAGTTTTTGCAGCCCATAGTGCATGTCGGCAAACTTTCATGCTTTGACAACGTAAAGTGATGTGACACAACACGTTCGAGCATTCGGCATGATTGCAAAAACTGTTTTACCTTGCATATGATCACCCGGAATCGTAATGCCTTCTGCTAAAGCCAACAGCCCTGAAGGCCTAGAATTTGTTTTGGTCTTCCATTTTCGCTGTTGTCGGTTATTAGCAGCTGACTGTTCCTTTTGTTCGAAAGATTGCTTAATTGAGAAGCTGACGCCTAGACTTTAACTGACACCAGGAGCTAGTGTATGCGATTTTAAGCCTATTACTATGATAAAAAGTTACCCGCACGCCAATTCTGGTGCGGACAAGCATCAGACGTTGACCGAGCGCAAAGAAACAGCAGGGAGAGCGAGCCTGAGTGAAGCAGACGACAAATGCGAGAATCCCTAAGCCGACGTCACGGAGGCGCGCTTCGCAGCGCCGCCTGTGTTCGCGCTCACCGCCAATAGGCCTCCTGCGCTGCCCAGGGGGCGCTGTGCGCAAGCGGCTTCCGGGCAGTACTTCCGGGTGTACAAAGCTGCGCGGGTCCCATAGGATCCCGGGTTGACAGAAGCAAAATGAGCTCGACGCTCCCGATTATTTTGCGACGTGGTCACCAGCTCATCCCCGACGCTTCCGATCTATTCCAGCGATCAACTTGGCATTACGGGAAAAAGCTTTTCATCGCAAAACACGTTTACAGCGCCGACGAAAGTGCCGGGACCGTGACGGCGTCTGCTACTCGCAGGTTCACCGATCGATGGTCGTACGAAGTGAAATTTTAAGGGAAATTTCTAGTTTAAACTATACTCTAGGTGAACAAATACTTCTAAGAAACAGCCGATCAAAAAGAAGAGCGACGCAATCGGCGATGATCGCGCTTTAAAAAGCCAGCGAGTCCGGCGGACCGCAGGCTCGCCTGGTGCTGTGCGCCGCTCTTTTGCATACCTGCACACTATGCGTGCACTTTCATTAAACAGTGTCTCGTTTGCGTCGCCGTTACGAATACATGGTGCAGCGTTAGCTCGCCGTTTTGTTGCGTGCCTCACTGACAAAATGCCGCGACCGTCAGAAGCGTGAAATCTGTTTTGCGATTCTGAAATTAGTGGCCGTAAAACAAAGTGGTCGGGCGAACTAAGAGGCCGCTCGCTTTCCTTGTTTGCTCTCACTTTACTTAATTACGCTCTTGCAGCATACATTCCCAGTTCCTAGAATGAGGGTCAGCAACGGCCGAGTTCCATGCAGCCGACACGGCGGACGGCAAATCGGGTGGGAGGAGGAGGGGGGCTTTCATGCAAAGAGAAAAAATTCAGCGAATTTCTAATAATATTTGACAATAATCTGGCGAAGTGTGATCATGTGGCGGGGGGGGGGGGGGGGGATTCAACTGGAGGATGCCAATTCTCTGTTCTTGTCTCGCTGTCTAACTCCATTTGAAGTCAAAACTGGCGTGTCAGCGTTCAGATTCGACGACCCCTGCACTAGAAAACCAACACAGTCAGTGATGATCGTATGTAAATATTCGGGGCCCCGCGCCGTGTATGCGGCTGTGTTATGTGATGTTATAGAAGTACACATCTCTGCAGGCAGCGGGCGTGTGATTTTGGTGCATGTTTTGCGTTCCTTAATAGTGCTTAATTTGTTTATTCGGCGGTATTTGCCCCACCTACTCGCTAGTATACATGTACCCTGCCGTTCGTAAATCGTGCGGCGTAAAACGTTACGCAAGAGTCATTTAGTTTGCGAAAATACGAAAAAAAAATTTCCACTCGTTTCAAAGGCGGTGCCAGGCCAGCAGTGTCAGCTGAGTCGGGCTGCGCAATTCTTGCGTTCGCTTGCATGCTCCCCCTGAAGCAACCTTTTGCAGTTACCTCAGGATATAGGATGAGCAGCGTTCCGTGTTTATGCTACTCGGTGAACTTCCTTTGTCGACCCCGCAACCAAGAAGAAAAAACTGTAACTGTCGTCAAACAGTTTAAACCACCCGACCTGGCGATACTGTCCCCACGCCGCGACCACCCGCGACAGCTCGCTCAAAAGAAAGCGACAAATCGGCTTCTTTTAGCGGATATTATTTTGTTTAGCCTTGCAAAACTTTTAAGGGCTATTTCATACAGTATGCAGTCATTTAAAACACGCCAACAAAGCGCCACAACCAACTTTCACTCTGGCTTGTAATTGAAAACACATGGAGGGCAGCGAGGGTCGTCTGCTTTTGTACTACCCAGAGGCGTCGGCCGCTAGGGTGCGCTGCATGTCGCCAAAACCTCAGCGCAGGAGGCCTGGGGAGCACCGTGGTAGAGGGCCCCCAATTGATTTCGACCACGTGGCGATCTTTAACGTGCGCCCAAATCTCGAAACACGGGCGTTTTCCGCCTGCCGCCACAGAGGCCGAAATGAAACCCGCTTCCCACCGCGGTGGGTGGACTGTCGTTTTCGATGCTTACACAAATTACTACTGGGTAGTTGCCGCATAAAAACACCGAGAGGACAGTAAGAAAGTTTCCTATTTGTACCACAAGAGAGCGAGATGCGGCAACCGTATACCTATAGGGCAACGCTTTGAACTAGCGAAAATGTGCATATGTTTGTGGACCGCACTTCGCGGCCGGCGCTAAGCGATGAAGTCATGAGGTTTTACTATCTGTCGGACTTCCTGGCAAAGCGTTGTCTTAGCCATGTGGGATGTAAATTTGATCTCACAAGCAGCCTGCGACATGGTAAAAACTGTGAAACGTGCAGTGGCTGCGTCCCTGCACAGACACATTCTGCTCTCTTTGCGCGTCCTGTTCCCTGATTCCATCACCAAAGTAAACATACTTGTACGCCTTGATACTAACCCAGACCCACCAAGAAGCCTTATTAGTGGTTGTTGAAGCATTTGGATTCGGTGCAACAATTGTTTTTTTTTTTTTACTTCCCAGCCGCGCCCCTCCACCTCCCAGAAAAGAAAAAGAAAATTCCGGGCTTGTAACTTCTGTTTCTTTGGCGGAAAATAAAACGGAATTGCGACACTAAAGCCTAAAGGATTAAGACAGGTCTTACTTCAGTAAAGCTTGGTTTTGGGATAGTTCGTATAGAGACATCAATAAACGTTCAGCGCATCAACCGTTTTGTTTGTCCCTTTATTCTGTGGTCGTCCTGTAAACTTCAGCGCTCTACGTTTCTTCATGATCGGTCTTATCTTACACCTATATATCAAATAACATCAAGTCGAAGGCCACAATGCGCTCACTAGGTTATCCTCCTAGGTCGCCAAAACCAGATGATACAGCAGAGCCTGGTCAAAGCAAAGCCGTTCGCTGCCGACGAAGTGCGAGACAATAGCACCCCAGCAAAACGTGCGAAGCGACCTGCTGCTTTCAAAAGACGCCCACAACATCCATGGCTCAGCCGTCGCACTGTTTCTCTGCCGCATGAAACCTTGACAATAAAGAAAACCATTAATTCACGGATACTCTAAACTTATGCAGCGTGTGAGCCGCGTACAGGCTATACGTTCCGCCCTTTACACTATGCGCACGAACAGATACTCCCCGCCCAATGGCAAGGCAACCCTGTATACCACATCACATTGGCGTACCCAAAACATGGTCCATCCAACCATAACCCAACCCACTATGCAGCACTAGCCTACAAGACATGGGTAGGCTGGCGGAATAGACAAAGAACACAGCAAAAGATAAAGGGACCATGAAACGAGGGTAGAACTGCCCTATTCGGCGAATAATGATCAATAAAATATTTTATATTTCTTCTGACAGTGTGCGTTTCTAATCAGAACGTTTGTGGCTTGCATTTACAATTTACATGACCATTCGATCGATACCTTTACAAGCGATTGAATAAAAACCAAGAGCAGTAGTCATAACGGCAGTACATAATGGACAAGGCTAATCGCTCAGAAGGAATTTTTACCTAGTTCAGGCTTCAATAAAGTTTCTGCTATGCGCAACGTACATTCGCCTCCAGTTAGTGTACGCGTCTGCAATATGGCGCCCAGTCCACGCTACACTAATACACGCAGTCGAAGCCATACAAACCCGCTCAGGTAGTTTTATATTGGCTATCATCGTACAGCTAGCGCGACTCTCATGAAACGACGTTGCATCTCCAATGACTAGCTGCCCGCCGGAAGCAATCTGGAATTCTTCTTTTTATATAATACTTTATCCGAATGCATCTTTGCACTTTGTTTGGATTGAACCTGCGCCATTTATATCCTCCCGTCGCGATCATCCACAAAAGGTCAGCGTGTCCCGCTGTAACCGCCGCGTGGCCAAATTTTCTCTTTCCCCAAACCAGCAACGACTGGAATTATCTACCAGCCACTATGGCAAGCGCACCTGAATGATTGTAGATTGATTCTACTGTTTAACGCGTTGACGCAACGTACCGATGAGGTGTGCCGTAGTGGAGGGCTCCGGATTAATTTTGGCCCCCCTGGGGATCTTTAACGTGCGCCGAAATCTCGTACACACGGGCATTCTTTGTTTTCCGCCTCCATCAGAAAAGCGGGCGCCGCGGCCGGGGATCGAACCCGCGTCCTCCTGCTCAGCAGCACAACACCTTAGCCACTAAGCCACCTCAGGTGGCAAGCACAGCTGATCTCATTCTACTCAAAAATGAACTGTCAAACCTAGCTTAGTTGGTTTTGACATGTTATATACTTCTCTTTTTTTTCTCATGTCCTACTTTCTTTGCAAATATTTGCTTTCTTGTGTGCCTTTTCCTGTGTATTAATTGCTTCTTCTCCCCTCTGCAGTTTACTTAAATGTACCCTCAGGGTATTTTAAATAAATACGTAAAAAATAAAGAAAACATTCGTTTTTCTGTTTCGCTGTCGACATTTCAAAATGAGCTGTATGGCCGTCGTAAAGGCGCAAGTGACGTCGCTCTAACAAATCAATAAAGTTAGTTCAGCGCGAAACACCTTGCGTGGAGCAAAAAAACTAACAAAAACGATTGGATCTCCCGAGTACTTGAAGTGAGTAGCAAAGAATCGGGAGGGAGGGGTATAAATAATAACACACGAATGGAGATTTCCACGTACACAGCGAAGAAGGAAAAGAGGGGACAGCGAAAAAGCGAGAGGTGGAGGGTGGCAGAAAAGCCTCGCAGGAGCTCGAGGACGACGAGCCGAAGACGGCGATGGGACGGAGTGAAAAAGCGAGCTTGCTCACGCCGTGCTGCGTTGTTTGACTTGGACTCAAGCGCGGCCCCCTGTGCCTGTCATCGTCGACGGCGAGGCCAGCCTCCGGTCCCCGGTGGCGCCAGGAAACCATGGCAACGGCACTTAGCGCGCAAAGCCGCCAGCCGTGACCCGAAGTGAGAAGCCGTGCGCGAGAAAGCCCGCGTCATCCCGGCAGCGAGGATCAGACCCGCTGTTCGTCGTCGTCGTCGTCGCAGCGCCTGTGTCAACAAGTGCGCCGGGCCGGCTTGCTCGCAGTGGGGCGGGCCCGCCGTTAGCGGGCTTTGAGACGGCTCGCGATCGTGACGCCAAAAAGGGACCGGGGATGAGGGGACTCGGAGTGGTGCATCGCGGCCCTCGCGGCACGTTCGCCGGCTTCAATTTGCCATCAACGTTTCGAGAAAGCTTTCAGCGAAGTTCGCTTTGGCTGAAGCACGCGAGCTTTCGGGATTAGGAAGGAGCGAGATGGCGTGCGTCGCTGCGGTATTAATTTGTGTTTGAGGCGGCAACCTGTATTTTCGTTGTCGTTTTATATACTAGTTACGTTAAATGTGGGTACAAGTAGGGTGGCGGATGGCTATAAAATAGCGTGGTGACAACCTAAACGATATCGCAGACGTTTGTTATTATTGCCGTGCTCCTGTGGTTTAATATTTTCAGTTGCGGCTCACGAATACCTAAGAAGCCTGTGTCCTATGTCCCGTTTTTATTTCTTGCTGAGCACGACTCTGTGCTGTGTGTGACTGGCAATGTTGTGATTTCGGTGTAACGGATTCCTGGTCAATATCTATTTGTATTGAAAGGCAAAAGTAATGTTGTTGGCTGCATCTCCGCATGTGGACACGAATGCATAATCGCCATGCATGAATATCTCCAGCAACATGCTCGAAATAATGTCTTATCCTTATGGGTTATTTTAACCTGCCCGGCCTTAACTGGACTTAATGCAGTACAAATCAAAGTCTTCAGAAGCATTTTAGGAAACAGCGCGAAAAATTTGGACAGAGAGAGGGCAAACAGACGCGAACGCTGACGAGCAACTGGTGAAATTTTATTAGAGTATGCAATAATATGAAGAAGGAACAACGTAGTCATACGCCAGTACGGGAAAGAAAAGGAGATAAACAAAGAGCTTAAAAAGCGGCGCCAGCTATAAAAGGTGATAAAACACAAAAAACATTCTTTTTATCTGGCCAGATACGCAATCTCCTGCTCAAAGAGTGCCACGGAAGGCGAACTCACGCATCCTAACCCTGTTTCCTAAGGTGTCATGTGCACCCAACTAGCCCGACGTCAAGCTTTAGTGCTTCAGAAGCACTTCTCCATGTGATAAATTTTAACCTTCGCCAAATTGTAGAATGCTTCACAAAGGTGCAAGGTGAGTCTCTGAGTGTACTCGACCTAATCTTGCTAAGAAGTCACTTTCTCTTAGAACAAGTGCAGGTGGAAGTAAGAGAAGGAAATTCCGATGTGCATTTTGCCTCTACATTACAAAATATCGGCGCAAAGCGCAGTCCAAACGGTAATCAATTTTGAAAAAGAAGACGACGCCCACATACAAACCTACTTAGCTCACGAATTTCAAGAGTTTTCGTCATTGGCCTCAGACCCTCAGCATATTGGCCTTAGCATTGGCCTCAAAATGGATAGTTAATGTTTGCCGCACAAATTGGGGAAAACAGATGTTGAAATTTGTCTTGCCGTCAATACTGAACGAACTGTACGAAGAAAATGCCCCAAGTGTGATAAACAAATCATTCAGAGATTTACGTAACATATTTCTGCAAACCGAAGGGCGGCGGGCGCAGCCCCGCAAGGGCTGCCGCCGGGCTCGCCTCCTAGTATGCTGCCGGGTGCCACGTCTGGATGTCACCTCTCTGCCCCCGTTCCAGGGGCTGCTACCGGTCACTTGGAGATGAACCCATCTCATCAGGCAACCTCCGCGACGGCCTCTGGAGACGCTCCGAACGCCTCTGGAGACGCTCCTAACGCCTCCTCTTTGGAATCGTCGCCGATAACAGCTGGTCAGGCAAGTCCCCTCTCATCTCCTTGCCCGTCTGATCAACCGCTGCCGGACGATGAGGATGCCTTCTCAGACATGACAGATGCAACCTCTGCCACAATTATCTATGCTCAAGAAAACTCGAGGAGCACGGACGAGCAAGAAAATTTCCAGACCGTGATGCCTCCTAAACGGCGACGTGGCTCTAAGAGACAGCATCTGACTCTCAGTTGCCAGCCTATCATTAAATTTCCGAAGCATGGGCGCGTAGTAATTCTCAAACCCACAAAGGTGGAGAGCGTCATTACCCGTTTCAACCCGCTCGCTCTGAAAAGTGGCCTTGAGTCTATGGCTCCAGATGGAGTCCTTCAAGTAAGGCCAAACTATCGGCTGAACCTTCTAGCAGTGGACACGCGCAACGCTGACGCTACTGCACGTCTCCTGAAAATAAAAACCATTCAGGGCATCCCTGTCCAGGCGTACGAGCCTCGCTCGAGTGAGTGCGGAGCAGGAGTGATCAGGGATGTTCCAGTTGATCTGTCTGACCCTGAAATCCTCGTAGCTCTGCGTCAGAAGACACCTGTCAAATCTGTGCGCCGTCTAGGCAAGTTATCCAAGACCGTGCGGATTGTATTTGCCACCAAAACAGCGCCTGAACACGTTTTCCTAGGCTACACGCGTTACCGCGTATATCCTTATGTTGAGACGCCCAGGCAATGTACCAAGTGCCAGCGTTTTGGCCACGTGGCAACCATGTGTAGACTTCCGAGCCGCTGTGCTCGGTGCGGTGGCTGTCACGAAAGCTCTGCGTGTGATGCTGATAATCTTCGGTGCCCCAACTGTGGGAACAGTCATGAGTCGACATTTGCCCGCCGTCCAGTCCTTCAGAAAGAGAAGGCCATTCACAAGCTCAATTTGACAAAAACATTGACTACAAGTCAGCGAAGGCGACCCTGCATAAGCAGCGGGGGAAAGGTGCTGCTTGGAAAAAGTCCTCTTCAGGAACCCAGAAGGCCGCCAAAAGGCAAGCGCCAGTCTCCAACACTTTAGATGCAAGCTTCGACGATGACTTCCCGCCCCTGCCTGCTTGCGGACCCGTGAAACCTGCGGCGCCCGCTACAGCGACACCCACGTCGTCATCCGAGTCTATTTATGAAAGAACGACGTACTATTGAAGAACGACGTACTATTGATGAAAACGTGGACGAGATGCTTGAGCGAGGCGTCATTAGGCCCTCCAACAGTCCCTGGCGTCTCCCGTAGTCCTTGTGACCAAGAAGGATGGTTCGATACGCTTTGCGTCGACTATCGGCGCCTCAATAAGATAACCAGAAAGGATGTCTACCCTCTCCCGCGTATGATGACGCCCTCGACTGTTTGCAGGGTGCCGAATATTTCTCGTCGCTCGACTTGCGCTCCGGGTACTGGCAGATACCTATGGCCGAGGCTGATCGCGCAAAGACGGCTTTCATAACACCTGACGGCCTGTATAAGTTCAATGTGATGCCGTTCGGCCTTTGTAATGCGCCTGCCACTTTCGAGCGCATGATGGACAGCATTTTGCGCAAACAAAAATGCCTGTGCTACCTTGACGACATAGTCGTTTTTTCTCCGGATTTCGAGACACATTTACGCCGCCTAGAACAAGTTTTGACTTGTCTTGCCGACGCAAAGCTGCAGCTCAACCTCAAGAAATGTCGCTTCGCCGCTCGGAAGCTCACTATTTTGGGCCACGTCGTTTCGAAGGATGGAGTTCTACCCCACACGTCTAAGCTTAAGGCAGTTGCGGAGTTCCCGAAGCCGACATCTATGAAGGCCCTCAGGAGCTTCCTCGGACTCTGTTCTTACTTCAGGTGCTTCGTCCGCAACTTTGCGACCATCGTTGCACCATTGACGCAGCTTCTCTCTGGTACCTCTAAAGACCTCACTACGTGGTCCCCTGCTTGTGAAAACGCGTTCGTGACGTTGCGGAAGCTTCTTACGTCGCCACCTATCCTGCGGCATTTCGACCCGAACTGAGGTTCATACTGATGCCAGCGGCGTTGGTCTTGGGGCTGTGCTTGCTCAGCGAAAATCGGGCTTTGACGAGTACGTTGTCGCCTACGCCAGCCGTACCCTTACAAGGCTGAGGCAAACTACTCCGTCACGGAAAAAGAGTGTTTGGCCATAGTTTGGGCTGCTCCGTGGTTTGGGCACTAGATAAGTTCCGACCTTACTTGTACGGCCGCCCTTTCGACGTCGTCACAGACCACCATGCGCTATGCTGGTTGTCCACACTAAAAGATCCGTCTGGACGGCTAGCTCGCTGGGCTTTACGGCTACAAGAGTACGACATACGTGTCATATATCGGTCTGGCCGCAAACATTCCGACGCTGATGCCTTATCCCGTTCTCCAGTGTCACCAGAAACTGCCTGCATCCTGCCTGACGACGCTGTTGTGTCCCCTCTCTCTTTCACTGACATGCCCTCTGAACAACGCAAGGACCCATGGATTGCTTCGCTCATCTCCTTGCTCTCGGACGTTTCCCGTACTGAACGACCTCGGGCCCTGCGCAGACAAGCTATGCACTTCACGCTTCATGACGGGTTGCTCTACCGGCGGAATTACCTCAACGAAGGGCGGAAGTGGCTGCTCGTAATTCCTCGGCACCTTCGCACCGACATTTGCGCATCGCTTCATGCCGATCCAACGTGTGCCCACGCTGGCTTGTTAAAAACATACCACCGTGTCCGTCTCCGCTATTACTGGCGCGGCATGTACACCTTTGTGCGCAAGTACGTTAGGTCATGCACTACCTGCCAGCGTCGCAAGTCTTCGCCTTCCAGCTCGGTGGGTCCACTGCAGCCGCTTCCTTGCCCGGAGAAACCATTCGACCGTGTTGGTATAGACCTGTATGGACCTTTGCCCAACACAGTCTCCGGCAACCGATGGGTTATCGTCGCCGTCGATCACCTGACGCGCTATGCCGAAACTGCGGCTCTGCCTGCCGCCACAGCACGAGACGTCGCCTCTTTCATCATACGGCGCTTCATTCTACGGCATGGGGCGCCTCGTGAGCTCCTCAGCGACAGGGGACGTGTGTTTCTGTCAGACGTTATTCGTGCCCTCCTCGCTGAGTGCCGTGTTGTCCATCGCACAAGTACAGCGTACCATCCGCAGACAAACGGCCTCACTGAGCGCTTCAACCGCACCCTCGGCGACATGCTGTCGATGTACATCTCAGCGGATCACGACGACTGGGACCTTGTGCTGCCCTACGTGACTTATGCGTACAATACAGCCATTCAGGCCACAACAGGTTTCTCGCCCTTTTTCCTCCTGTATGGTCGCGAGCCGTCATGCACCCTTGATACGGTTCTCCCCTACCGACCGGATCGCTCCGAGTGCTCCCCAGCTTCTGAAGCTGCCAAGTACGCGGAAGAATGCCGCCAGCTTGCAAGGTCCTTTACGACTGAAGATCAGTTGCAGCAAAAATCTCGGCACGACGACACAGCTACCCACCCGACGTATTCTCCAGGATCTATGGTGTGGCTGTGGATTCCCTCCACCACACCAGGATTGTGTAGCAAGCTTTTTCTCGGTTTCACGGACCCTACCGTGTCCTCGAACGGACGTCGCCGGTGAACTACGTCATAGAGCCCATGACACCTTCCTCAGACCTCCGTCGCCGCGGGAGGGAGACTGTTCATGTCCAGCGTTTGAAGCCGTATTATGATCTAGTGTCGTTGCCGTATGAATTTGCGTTACCGAGTTGTTGGGAATGAATAATTAAACCGCAAACCTTGTAATAACTATGTGCCATCGGTAGCCCTTTTAAAACCAGCCGCATCTTCGTAAGATGTCGGGCTGCTTTTGTGGTATCGTTTGTCGGCCCTTCCTGCTTCTGGACCCCTCGGACCATATGCATTAGCAAATAAATTAAATAAATAAATAAATATTATTATTATATTATATAATATATATAATTATAAATAAATTTAAATTATATATCCTAGTGTGTGTACCGTCAAGGCCAGGATGGGCCTTCCGGGGGGAGTTAACAAGGTAACACGGGGTGCAAAAAAATAGGAACTCGATATCCCCGTATAAGGCTAGTAACCATCGGAAATCGGGCATTTGCTAGCAGACAAACCAGGGCCCGCTCGTGTTTGGGGAAAGAAAGATAGCTGGTTGTGCACTCTTATGGGTCATTGGACGTTTGTCGGCTCTAAGCAGTTCAGCGGAGGAACATGTATGAACCTTTGCAAAATTTGGCAAAAAACTCTTCCTGATCAATCTACTTTTATTGTGTTATTTATCTTTATATTTATATAACTAATTATTTATTATGTAATTTATAGTCATATGTTTATTTATTTTATTTATGATTTATTTTTTATTTATTATTATTTATTTATTTTATTTATTTATTTATTTATTATACCGTCAAGGCCATGCATGGGCGTTGAAGAGGGGAGTGGCTATAACAAGATGTACGAACATAAAAACAGTGCATGTGTTCAAATAAAAAAAACATCGATTATCCTGATTATAAAGGCTAGCTAACGCTTGATGAAACAGGTGATTATCGCGTATAGAAACAATATCGGCGGGAAGGTGGTTTCCCTCGCAAGATGTTTTGGGAATGAAAGACTCAGCAAAATATTTTGTGTTAGATGAATCAACTCCAACTTTATGATTATGGTCAATTGGACGTGATATGTACTGAGGCTGTGAAAGCAGTTCAGCATGGAGAGAAGCATGGTAATAAACCTTATGAAACAAAGTTAGGCGAAAAATGCGACGTCGTGATGCCAAAGATGGGAGGTCAATACTACTTTTCATTGTCGTTACACTTGCAGTCCTGTTATAATTTGATAGCATGAAACGGGATGAATTATTCTGAACACGTTCAAGTGCGGTAAGCAAATTGTCATGACACGGATCCCATACTGGCGTGGCGTACTCTAGTTTTGATCTGATTAGTGTTTTGTATACAAGAAGTTTTAAAGAAGACGGGGCTGAGGAAAAGTTTCGACGTAAATAACCTAGCATGCGGTTTGCCTTGTTAATAATGTATTCGATGTGTTGCGTCCAAGTTAAGTTGTTAGTAATATGAACACCTAAGTACTTATAAGAGGAAACGATTTAAAAGCGTATATATGACGCTTTAACTGCTGCGGCCTCATTAGTCTCGCCAATGTCGAAATCTATGGCGCACCTATGGAACCATCGGCAAGAGGATAGCGTGAACGAGTACGTAGACATCTGCTCTAATGGCTACCCCGCGTAGGACCAGGTTCATGCGCGGCTATCATCAATTCCACGCGCAAGACAGACTTCATTGCAACAATTTTTATTCTCTACAAAAAGGTGCGTTGAAACAGGCTCAATTAAGTGGCGACCCAGATTCTGGTGCTCTTCTTTCACTGCCTGCTCGCAAACTGGCCCTATGCAGTTGCGTATATAAAGCAATAGATGAGGCTACAGCAATAACAAAACTTACATTCACCCCTGACAAGACCTGGATAGCAAGGCAGCAGGCGGGAGGAGAATAAAAAAACTCCCACCTCCCCTCGGGGGAACCCCTGTGTAGATGCGACGCATAGGGGGTTCACGTTTGCAGCGTTGGACAGCGGAGGAACGGCGCTGGAACGATGGAGCGGAGCGGCGCAGGCACCGCGTTTTATAGCGCGCATAACGGTGAGGGACGCGCCGGCGCCAGTGCGTCTGCCGCGGCTATGACGCAACACAACCCAACACCTTTAATCCAATCCAATCCAATCCAAATCCAATCCGATCCAAGCCAAGCCAAGCCAAGCCAATCGAATCCAATCCAATGCCCCTCGCGAGAGGGTGTTCGCTATCGGAGAGGAGAGGGGGTGAGCGGCGGAGAGCGCAGCTGGTGCGGCGAGGAGAATGGGGAGGGGCGGACGCCGACGACGACAACGCCGACGACGCCGGATGCAGCTTCTGCGAGCACTCTGCGAGCAGACGAGCGACGACGACCAGATGACCGAGGACTTGGAGGTGCAGAAGGTGCCACTACAGGACCCCGCTGTTGCGTTCCCGCTGTTGCGTTCCTGGCTGTTGCGTTTTCCTGGCTGTTGCGTTGTGTGCCATCGGTCCCAGCAGAGCTCCCTAGGATATAATGTATTGTGATCCCCGCTGTAACGTCGCAACTGTGGGGCTGGCTACCGTGTAATGCGTCGCAACCTGACACTCCGAAGCGGCTTGGGCACCGCCATTTTGGCTTTTGATGAGTCTTGGCCAGGCTTTGTTACTGAACTGGCTACAAGAAGCCGCAAGCGAGTTGGAGAGGCCGTCCCTAGATGGCCATCCGTCGAAGGCGTTATAGAAAAGAGCGGGCTACATATCGAATCCCGCATCGTGAACTGACAGCAAGTGAAGCCCAGATGCTAAGTAAGATTCAAACGAATACCTTCATACATAAATCTCGCTGGGCGAAGATTTTCCAACAACGGCACCCCGACTACACAGAAGACTGGAGGCTATGCGGAGAGACTGCTACCCTCTTCCATGCCACGTGGGCCTGCCCACACCTCTGGGCAGGGGCCGAACACCAAAAGAACCCGCCACTGACTTCCCGTGAATCATGGGAGGCCGCCCTCGTCAGCCCCGACTTACGATCAAAAGGACCTAATCAGCCTGCTGAAGACGGGAGCAGAAGCCACTGGAGCCCTGGACAAAGGGTTCCACCTATGATTCTGCCATCCTTTTCTCCTCTTCCCCCTTTCTTCCATCTTTACTTCAATAAAGTTTATTCAGTCAATCAGTATTGGATTATCACTGAGCTTACAACAGAAGTTTCACTTCGGAACGCACGAAGTGCGTGATGTCAGCGCCGCCGCACTGTTGTAATGGTGCCGTGCAGCGCTTTTAGATTAGGTCAGTCGGCAAAGAGCGCGGCCTTCCAGTATAGTGGCACGCGTACAGTTTCTTACAGTATACACTAGAGATGAATCTGGCGCTAGCATCTATGCGGCTCACATCAAGGCCGTCTGTGTCGTCATGGACCGTCATTATACATCGCGCTCGCCTTAGTTTCATCATTGGCTTGGATTAAAGCGTGTTAGTGGCCGCAAATTGAAACAAAGTGCCACAAAAACGCGAAGAATAGTGTGCAATTATGTAAGTGGAAAATAAAAACAGGCTGTTTTAAAACAAAGGAAAAGGGAAGTAAAGCTTATGTTTACCGGAACGGTTGTACCTGCTATTCCGCAGGCCAAGGTTGTAGTTACGAACAATGTTAATATTTGGGGGGTAAACTCATTAGAGACTCTGATTTTATTAATTTTACCATTATTGCAAATAATAGGTTGCTTGAAGAGTTTGGAAAGTTTTTTAAGCGTACCTATTAAAAATTTGCTTCGTAGTGAACCGGTGCACCGACCGCCAACTAGTTTATCAAGAAAAAAGAAAACGTGGCGTTAAAGAGTCGTGCACGATGACAAGCTAGGATGCATACAAGCGCCCGTATCTGTCGTATCCCCGTGATCGTATCTTGTCTTCGTCGAAGTACGTTTTAGATGCGACGCATCTCTTTCACCCGCCTTGTCCCTCCAGCGTAGTCCGGCGGCGTCCGCATCCCTCCCCCATTTTCCTCGCCGCGCCAGCTGCGCGCTAGCGCCGCTCTCACCGCAGCGCCAATTGCGTGTTAGCGCTCGGCTGCGCTCGCTCCGTCGCCGTGCCAGCTGTGCGTGGGTGCGGGTTAACACATGCGCATGCGCTGCTCAGCGCTGCTCTCTCTCATTCCCCTCACCGTACATATAAACGCGGTAACTCCGCCGCTAGGAAAATTTCCCTAGATCTAGGGGATTTGGGTTGTCTTTAGGGAAAAAGGGAAATTTGTCAAAATCTAAGGAAAATTTTGCGTCCACATGGACTTATGCCTTCAGTCGTGTAATGGTGTCCTTTGTTAAGTTTAACATTTATTATTTTTTATGTACCTATGCATTTCAGTTTCTCGATGAAGCGCAGATATCTATTTCCTATTAAAAGCTATCGCTCCTACGTTTGACACTGCTGGTTTAAATAGCAAAAGAACATGATTGATGAAGTTCATAAACTTGCTCGCTCGAATATCTCATGCGCTGCTCATCGTCCGTGCTCGTTTCTATTATCCTTCTTTCTTATATGCTTGGATGCTATCACTTCGTCCATCAGGTGCCGCTACCCCTCCTTCGTCGTCGCAGCTACGAAGCCTTGCAGTCCGCCTTGGTTTTCAATGTGACATTATCTGGAAGCTCGCCCGCGCTTGCCGCATGGGCCGTTTCGCTCCTATATATTTGCTCCGTGGTCGTAGTACAAGACTTTTGTGTTTTCATTGAATTGCGGTGTTCTTGATTATGTTACTTTTATAATTTAACACGTCTTCGGCTTATATACAAGGCGCTGTAAGACGTAGTGCTTCTTGGAATGTCGTATCGGTGTGCGTGCGCCGAGCGATTGGTTTTACTTCCTAGGTAATTTTTATATGTATTATTCACTATTACATGTCCCCCCCACCCCAAGTAATGACCCTCTATTGCTTTTGTGGTTTGATGAAACAAAATATTTAAAGCATTACAAATTTTGCTCCAACATTTTTTTTCACCTTCATCTCCGTTACTTCAAAAATGGTTTCAAACGAATTCATAATTATGCCTTAAAAGTAAATTCGGCAGTCATATCGCATAACTAGAACCAATATCTGAGAGAAAACATCTGATAACCGCATTCAGCAAAAATCTAGGGAAATTTAGGGAATTTTTTCATGTTAGCTAGGGGAAAAGTGGCTTCGAAGGTTGGCAGCCCTGGTCGTTCCGCCGGCGCTCCACCGATGACGTCCTCCTGTGACCGCCGATGATTTCAAATGGAGACTAACAGGCCTGATATCGCGATGGTCGGCGCAACCGTAACAAGCACCAGCCACCCCGATAAAATTTATACCATCTTCCGGCGAGGGGAACCATGAGGTAGATGCGATGCATCGGGGGTGAACATGCTGCGTAAATAGGACACACAACAACAGCAATCCACACGCTAACATAACGGAAACGCAACGGCAACCCCCGATGCGTCGCATCTACCCCATGGTTCCCCTCGCGGGAAGATGGTGTAAATTTTGTTTCTTGTTTTCGTCGGCTAGAAATTTCGCGGTGGCATATTACCCGCTCAGTCATGCGTCCTTCGACTGCGGCATCAGCAACGTCAGGTGCGATCACGCACTGCCTGCTGTTCCACCGAACGCGGCTACCACAGAACAGGGAGGATTTCCGCTTCCTTGTAGCTCGTAAACGTGTAAATGCATAGTGAAGAAAGCAAATCCCGAAAACCGCTTAAGAATCCGATTGTCATGCCAAGCCCAAGCCAAAAAGGTGGGTCTTCCCATGAACCCCCACGATGGCATGGCTTACAAGGCGCAGTTTCCTCTCTAGTATACTTACTAAGAAACTCTATGGCCGCACGGGCCCGTGCTGCCGCCGACCAGGCGGGGGCGCTGCGGCAGCGTTGAGATCGGTCTCGGCGCGTCGTCTGCTGCTCCTTCCTCGCTACTCTCGGCGCGTTCTACACCACCAATACCGTAACTTCCGCCAGTCCTTTTACACCGCCCTTCTACACACTGCGCTTCCTACACCACCCATACAGACGGTCGGAACGGCGAGCGAGTGGTACGCTGATTTCATGACACCCGATTTTGTTGTCGACCTTCACGGGTAGGGTGACGGCGAGCGAGTAGTACAGTGATTTTACGACGACTGACATGACTTGACGCCCGTCTTAATTGCTCTTGGCAACACTATATGTGCACATAAAACTGCAAAAAGGACTGCTACATTTGGCAGAACGGGCAGAAACCAAGTTGGCAACAATGGAGCTCAAGATAGGGGGTGATTTAACGACGCCAGTTAGACGCCGGCCCATTTGCGTGGCTTTCCTCATTCTTACGTTTTAACGGCTGTTACACATTCTTTTCCCGGTCCGCTGAAAAACGTATTAACGGGGTTCCATTGTATTAAGTTCTCGGCACCAACTGCGCCATAAATAACGTAAAGGTGTTCGCTTAAAGCCAATTGAAACTGTTTAGCAGAGCCTTAGCAATACGTCGAGTCCTGGATAGCAATGCGCCCTGCCCAGCCGTCGATGCCAACACGTGCACGTAACCGTTTAAGGCGTGGAAATGGCGCAGTGTTTTGTCAAAGGTGGGTGCAGTACTTTTCATCGTAGCTCCAAAACAATTATCAAATACTTCATTGGCTGGTTGCATTTACCGCTCACCATCCTCACCAGCCCAACCATTTTGTAATGAACTTAAGACATATTTTGAGCGTTACATCGCGAGAAAACGAGAAATTGATAATGAGTAATATTAATATCAACCTCCATAATCAAACGTGTCATAGCACCTTGCACTATTCCAGCATATTTCAGAGTTGTGGCTTTGAATATGTACGTGGCATTCCCAGTCGTTCCAAGAATACCGGTAACGGCTCACTTATTGCCCACGTCCTATCCAACATTTTGCATTCAGCTGACGCCGGAGTCTTAGATAATGATTCAACCAATCATTGGCCCGTATACTTGTGTGTCAATTCCATCCCCACAAAAACTACTCCGCCTTCTTCAAACACACATCGAATAAAGATCACTTTTAAATGCTGTTGACAATGCGTTGTGGTCAAGAATCGAACGAATTATTAATCCTCTGGAAGCCTTTCTTGTATTTATATTTGAATTGAGGCCTTACATTAAGTTAAATACCCTAAAGCAGGAGCATGAGAAAAAAGTACCGTTACTTATAACCCTTGGTTAACAGAGAAATTATTATTAGCAGCGATAAAAATCAAAATTGTTATCAAAACTAGAAAGCAGCCGTTTAATGTTAAGCTACTTGGCCGGTATAAACAAATATCCAACCACGTCACTTCTCAGTTAAGACTAGCAAAACACAATTATTACGAACAAAGAATTATTGAAGTCGCTATAACACACCTAAAAAAGTGGCATTGTAATTCATTCCTAAATATAACTTATAACAGTGATCCTGTAACAGAAATCGAGCGTAGTAATACTGAGTACATTTGAGTACTCAACAACAACCCTCTCGACATTGCCTATGCCTTCAACACTTTCTTTTCCTATAACGAGCCTAACCAAGCTGCCATATGAAACTTCATTCCATCGATTGCCTCACTCGTTTTTTATTTCCAACGGCCCCAGCAGGAATACTAATCGTCATACAGACGGATCAAGTTACGAGCGCTGGACTTGACAGCATTCACCCCAATTATATCAAAATGATTTCTCATCTTATCGCTCGCGTGTTTCGCGAAATTGTTAACTTGATGTTCATACACAGTGTATTTCCAATAGAACTTTAGCAATGGAAGATAATACGTCTATAAAAAAGGCAGCTGAAATTTTGTGTCTAACTATAGGCCCATATGTATTTGGCCTTTCTTTAGTAGAGCAGTTGGAAAACTAATTCTTGTGCGACTTACTAGTTACCTTAATAAATTTGATATTATCTGAAGTCAAATGAAATCATCAATTTTTTTCAGCTTTCGAAAAAAAGACTGCAATGGTACACAAACAAAAATCCCTCGAGGCTTGACAAAGACTCTGCCCCCGTAACATGGTAGACAGGCATTACGTTCCAAAATATAGCAGCATGTGCAGGAAGCGTAAATGTACAGCACAAAGAACCAGTCTGAAAGTATTGTTGCATTGTTGCCAGTTCGGCTTTCGACAAGGTTATTCGGATGACCTCACCCTAGTTTCGTTTACTGATCAACTTAAAACAATAATTTACAACGAACGTTACACAGCTTCTATTTTAATTGATCTAACAAAGCATTTGACACAATCAACCATAATACGCTTTTCAAAAAATAAGAAGCCATTGGCCTAACTGGTCCATCTCAAATTACTACGAGTCTACTTGTGTGATAGGGCCCAGGTCCCTTCAATTGCCGGTGTTTACTCTAATGCCACTACTACAAACAGAGCTGTGCCTCAAGGTTCTATACTAGGACCACTACTATTTTTAATTTACATTAATGATTTACCCAATTGCCTTTGTTCTTCAGAATGCTCTAGCACGCTAACGACACGACAGTACCTAATTTCATCGACGTTACTGACAAAATTAAACACTTCCTTCAATAATATTTAATTAGTGTCATAACAGCATGCCACAAATTATTTCACACAAAAGCTAAATTTGTTGTATTTAGTTCCAATCAACAAAACACAATTTCAATTCCTTAAATTTACATTACACAGCACCCTGTAACAGCAACCAACAGCTCAACCTTTTGTAGACTCTAACTTGAAGCATTCTCTTCATGCTGCTTATATTAAAACGAAAATGGCATATGGCATCGGCGTAATCATCGAAACCCGACCTTATTTCAGTCGTCAGACACCCACAGCGCTTCATTTCTACTTTGTTCACTCTGATATTACTTATTGCATTAGCTGTTGGGGCAGCACATGCAAAAGCCATCTCACGTCAGCCCACACAATCCAGAACCAAGGGCTTAGAATTACCGCATTGACTCCGCACCTTGTTCAGGCCAAGCCACTACTGGAAAATTACTGCATTTTAACAGTTGCGAACACGCAGTGAACACACCGCCCGCTTCCTTGCAATTGCCATTTGGAATGCACTTTGAAGGCAATCAAGGCGCTGAAAAGGTTCCACCCTTTCAAAAATGCTATGAAATTCCATTCCATCAAACAGAAGGCATAACTTTTGGTAATATTTACTGTATTTTTGGAATACAAACAGCACTGACTGTAGAAAATTATTCGAATTATACGTTTTTTTCCTCATTTTCACTTGAAGACAAGGCGTTTGTAGTTCTTCTCTCTGTTTTACATATACAGTCGAACACGGATATATCGAACACGGGTATATCGAATTATTGTCTATATCGAACTCATAAATTATCCCCTTGAAAATTCTGTGTAAAAGTATAGGAATTCGTACGTTTATATCGAACCGTATTTTTCCCTACATTGGGTATATCGAACGCCGCGCGAGCTGGAAGGTGCTCTTCGGCGGTCGCTGCACCCCCAGTAAGGTTGAGGAGGATGTAAGGAATGCGCGGGCATGGCGAAGACTGGCTCGCGGAACTAATGCCCCCTACCGGAACGAATTTGCGCTTGCCCAGTCGGGCCCCGCTACCGGCCGCCGTAGCGTTAGCGGACGGAGCCCGGTATGCTAAATCTCTCTAGGCACACAAGCCCGAACGCTGGGAAAATGTGGCAGTGCGAGGTAGGGATGCCCCGACTGGGGGCCATACATATGATGACAGGCGCTTGGAACGGCTTGAAGGAGACCGTGGCCAGCTGCTTCCGGAAAGCAGTCTTTGTGACGGCCAAACTTTCCGAAGCTTGCGAAGACGGCGACGATGACGACGAGTGCATGGGCGACACGTTTCGGGAGTTGTCGTCCCTTTTCCCGGCTGCTCTTCCAGCCGGAGTGTCTGCCGATGACTTCGTGAACGCTGACACCAATGCTCAGGCTGTTGCGAGCCTCGGTGACGAGGATATCGTAGCTGCGGTCGCAGGAGCCCAGGCCGATAGCTCGAGTGGCGAAGATCGTCCGGACGAGGAGGCGGCTACACGATCGTACTCCGCGGGTGAAGTGGCCGCTGCGTTCAGCTTGATTCGCCGTTGTTGGGCGACATGGAAGGAACTGGGCTGTCGCACCTGGACAGGCTCGAGAAAATCGAGATCAGCGTCTTTAATTTCATTTCCAGGACGAAGAAGCAGGCCAAGATCAGCGATATTTTTTCACGGAAATAAAGCGTCCTGTTGCGTCGGGAGTGCGGAATTAGTTGTCATTCATGAATGCGCCGATCGGTAAGTGATCGTCCGCAATAGGTGAGGTCTCAGAGCCCATATTTTTTATATCGAATTTTTCATATATCGAACTATTTCGCGATCCCCTTGGAGTTTGATATATCCGTGTTCGACTTCATTGCCATTCGTTGTCGTTGTTTCGTTGTTCAGTGCCGAGTTATTCGTTCTAAAGTGTTTTTATTATCTTTATATTTATGTTCACTCGAACTTTATGTAGCATAATATGTAAAATGTTGCTAATTAACAAACAATTATCAGGATATTAAAAACACTTTTTTCGAATCTCCCGTTTTCTGCACTTCACTGAATCACGTATTTTTGTAGGAGATTCCGTTGCAGTCAGTGGCTTCGGGACCTCCTCCTGTGTATAATAACCATGTACGGAACCGTCTGTTTAGAATAAAAGCCTTGACTTTGAAGGAGACGCGCTTGTCACGGGACGAAGGCCAACATATTTGAGCTGCTGATGATACACAACCGCACCAACACTCCATGAAATCACCACAGCTGGGCTTCACAACGACGCTCCAAAACCACCATTCAGCGGCGCGAAGTGCAAAATTTTGAAAAATTACGAAGCCAAGCACGTGATTTGAGTGAAAATAGAATCTGCGCTCGGACAAAAGCGCACATGCAGGCCTTGTTCTGTTCTCCCAGCGTGAATTCTATTTTTTCTTCTGATGGCAGGCCGGCCCTTGTTATCTGCGAAATTCCCAGTTTGAACTATCTGATTGGTCGTTTTTGAGGTGTTGTGGTGAAGCCCACCTGCGGCGATTTCTTAGTGTGTACTACGCTGAAGGCCTCAAAAAACATCGGCAGTCGCTATGGGCTTTGCTCCAGGGACCCGAGGGTGAGAGCGCCAGTCACACCGACGTGTTGGACTTGAGCAGCAAATGGTAGTACGCCCAGGCGTTGGTTCAGGGCGGCAGGAGCTCACACTACAAAGACGTGAATGACGAACTCAGCGGCTGTAGGCCACGGCAGCCGTGGCCAGCGGGTCGACAGTGTCGTCGATGGACACTCACAGCCTAGGTTCCCCGTTTCAACAGGAAAAACAGGACCTCTTGCTCGCTTTTAGACTCCCGCAGAAGCTGAAACTACGACTACTCCAACAGCCACCCTAGAAGACGTCCTTCAAGGCCGGTGGCGTACTGGTCAAGGAAACAGTCGCCATTTCCGCCAGGCCCCAGATGGTATGGTAGGCTGGCTTGGGGGAAAACTTAATCCCACGTTAAGAACAGCGCTCGATTCATTACTTGGATGACCGTGAAATATTTTATGGGCTCATGTTGTGCGAAATTGAGGTGATACTCCATCTCACGAGAAAGGGAAGAGAATCTGTGCGACCACGCACATGGAAAGGAAAAGAAAAGACAAGTACCGACACATCGCGCTAAAGCTCAAGTACGCGGCGCGGCGCGGCGCGGCGGGGCGCGGCATCACGTACGCGGCGCGGCATCACGTGCTTCCGCACCTCTCGGTGCTCGCCATCTCGAATCGAAGGGAGCCTCACTGCCTCACTGGGAGTGGGCGTCCTAACGGGAGGCTCCGCAGCCGTGGCAGGACGAAGGGTCCAACACCCCAGAAGGCTTCACGAGCCCGTAATCCATGGCGTCAGCTTTTTCTGTACTAGTCTTCTCCCTCTCTCAGAGCAAATTGTTCGTCCCCTCCACATTTTTAATATTTTGTGAAGTAATATAGATAGTAAAAAAAGGGTGTCGGGCAAGAAGGAGCGAAAGAGAGCCGGCGACCGGCCGTCTTGTAGTATGTTCAAGGCGTTTCCCACATATTAAGAAAAAAATGGCGCAGCTTGCACTAGTGGTGCAAGGCTGGAGAAGCAGCGAAGCTTGGGTTCGACCTAGCTTCTTCTGGTTTCGCTAAGTTGTGTTACGTTTATCTGGGCCTTGCAAAGTTTTGTTAGGTTTCGCGATGTCCTTGCTAGGCTAGGCTACGTGTTCAGGGCTGAGGCCAAGTTTAGCGTTATTTCAAGGCCGTTCCGGTCTTTACCCCACACTGATAGTGGGTCGCGTCGACTACCAGCTCCCCTGTTCTCCAACGTTGCACCACTAGTGCAAGCTGCGCCATTTTTTTTTGTTCGCCCAAGAAAGACTACGACGTTTAAAATAGTATAGTAAGTGTTGAGCATACTAATATGCCCCTTGTGCTCACGTTCGAGTGACCTCGAAAGCCTGCTACACTGTTATAATGCCCTATATGCGGTTGTGCACCCTTTGCAAGTGGCGTAGATTTTATTTTTTTTTCGGCATTTTTTGCTAACGCCACCGGGCCAAGTTCAATTTTAAACACCTTCGCTGTTAGTACTCGGGGGCAAGCATAAAGTGCCCGTTGTGTTTACTGCACCGTTAAAACTCGGTGTTCCGTGCAAGGCTATTATGTACGAAGGGAAAGCGGCGCATCTAAGGCGATGTGCCTTGTGCGACAAATGCACAAATTTGTGACTCCCGCTCATGAATTCTCGTACAAAAAACCACCGTATTGTGGCAGTCGTTACGTCGGACAATCAGGCTGTTACTCCGAGAACAGAGAAATGCGTGCCAACAAGTCAGTACAGCTGAGAATTCGGCCGCGTACCGAGCGAGGTGTGAGTCGCCTTCGAAAAAAACCCCATTTTGTTTCGTTCGCGAAATAAAATGCCATGTGAGATCTATGAAGCATTTGCAACGACGTCAGGGCGGAAAGGAGAGTGTGAGCACCCCTTATATCTCGCTCACCCAGGTTGAGATTCAGTTTTTAGAACAATCCTTTTCACTTCAGCATGATGAACCGGACATGGCATTCGCTATCTTCACATTTATTTCTTGTAACTTCCCTTACCGTTCTCTTATTTGTTCTCTTATTATTCTTAGTATATATGTTTCCGCCTAATTTAGAATCAAATCAGTAAAATGTCAGTGTGCGGTCTTCAAGACAAGTGTACGTTTTTTGTGTCCGTTTTAGTCAAACAGTGTCCAGCGCAAACGCGGTCAAAAGAGGTAAATGCAACTTTTGTGCTGCATTATCCGTCTAGCTAGCCCCCCTGGTAAGTTCAGTTTGTACAGGAGGTTCCCCCCGTTAGGCCTGGGGGTGTATTGAAAGCGAATTTCTCTTGAAATTCAGAGCTGGTGAGAACACTGCCAAACTTTCTTTTGTCAGCTGTGCCGCTGTGTTTCAGGTGTATCTAAAGATTCGTTATCCCTGTGGTACTTCCCACAAGAAACGACGGCTACATACTTGATTCTCAATATAGGCAAATCTCGGGTCATCTTGGTTGACGTTGGAGAGCTAACTATAACCCGGCATCGCAGTCGCAAGTCTTCTAATCGCTGTTTTGCAGCCTGATGAGCATGACGTTACCAGTTAATCTATATATAGTGCCGACGCTTTGATGTATTACATATAATTGGGAAGTGTTGCAGCCGTTATTCTTGCCAATATCTGCCACTTATAGGCCTTTAGAATTTCTCTCACATCATTGCCTTGATGGTTCCCTTTCGTGGCAAGCGTTCTAGCTGGGACTTCTCATACTGGCGTATTAATTTATGAAGACTGTACCCGTTCGAATCAGACCCTTGATAAAACCGTCTGAGCACTTATACTCAACTTGAGAGAAATAGCGTCAAATAAAAGCCCTAGCTTGCATTTCTCTTAACCCTAAAACCTATTTTACGCGCACTCACAGAGGGAAAAATGCGCGAATATATACTCTTACTAACCAAACGTCCATCATTCTAAAGGTAACGGTTGGATGAGATAGACTGGACCAAAGCAGCCCCTCCCCCTCGCAGAAGTACGCATCACCATTGTACGCACCTCTAAATTACCAGCGAAGTTCGCTATCTTCGCAAATAACGAGGAGTGTTCTCCTTCACGTTTATTTTATCTATTTGTTCTCAAAGGCAAGCAAATCAAACACCCACTTTCCACTTGCGGCGCCCCCAGCCGAAAAGTGCAATGCACAAACGGGGATTAACGAAGCGCACCGTACCGTAGAAGGCTTTGTCAACAGCTCGTCCCCAAAGTCAACAAATATTTTTTTTATGCCACTTGTTTAATCCCAACCTCATTAGACACCAGCATACCAAGGCGCTTCCTCTACTCCGAGTTGGAGTTTTGCTAGACGAGCATACACCGGTCTAGGAGACGTCGGTATTTGACCTAAATTAAAACTAATTAACCGGAACACCTTGCCGTCTTTGTTGAACTTCTGTTGTCTGATGTCCGTACCTAGAACTCCACATCGTGGTTATTACAGGTAAAATGTTCTCTTTTTTTTCTGGAATTCACGGTTCTTGTAGCTTTTCAATAAAGATGCTCTCTTGAGTTTTCGCTCAAGAGAGCACCGCGTCTGAGGACGTAATATTCAGAGCAGCTGTCGCAAAGCTACAGTGGTGCTTTGAAGACGAAACTTGATATAGTCGTGCTCTGAAATTATTCGAAACATGTAGGTGTCAACAGTTTTAAAAACTTAAAGCAGCCCTATTGCGTAGCCACCAGCAAATAGCCTTGATGAACTAAGCATGTTTCTTTTGTCTAGTCGCATAAACTGGGGCCGAATTCTCCAAAAAAAGGTGTCGTTTTGAATCGACGTGGTAGTTGGATGCAAATGCATGTATTCTTGGGTACGGGTCTCGCTTCGAGGAGAAACACAACGGAGCCCCCCTGTGGGTCCACCGGAGGCTCCCGGTCGAAAGCGACGCCACGGTTTGGGCGTCACTTTTAAACCGTGAGCATGCGCTTAGCCTAAGATCGAGTTTAACCTAAGATTTCAAAACGACGACTATGGCTTCCAACGTTCTCCGCCGGCGACGAACAGATTTTAAAGGTTTTATGCGAGTGGGAACGTACATTGAAAGTACCTAATTTCCAGTTCCGTTTTTCCCATATTTTGTTAGCATCCGACGTGTTTTTTTTTTTTTGCCGCTAATTGACACTGTTGCCTACTGCTCTTGTGTCACTTGGTTTCAGAACTTTTATTACAAGGCTGTGTTACGTCTGAGTTGTGCTGTGAATCTGAATATTTGAATTTAGTTTGAATGTGATTTGAAAACGAAGCTCGTGCGCGAACGCTTGTGCTTCTGGTATCAGCCTAGTTTATTATAGCCTATTTTATCTGTGACGCATCTTTTGCTCTGGGGTATGTCCCTCCGCCGTCGGCATCGGCGTTGTCCGCACGCTCACTGCGCATGTGCAACTCTCCCCCCGTTCTTCTCTCCGACAGCTGTGCGTAACACTCACTCCGTCTCATTATCATAACAACAGTTGCGTGCGCGCGCTTCGCTCCGCTCCCGTCTACTCCGGCGCGCAAGTGCGCGCATGCGCGACTCTCCTCCGCTGTCACCTCTCCTTCAGGCGCTGCGATATAAACCGGGTAGCGCGCTGCGCAGTTCAGTCAGCGCTCGCTCTCGTTCGACTCCGCGTGACTTCGATTGATGACTTCGTGCTTGGCTTGATTCTTCCGATGAAGACGTGATGGCAGCGACAGTCCCTTCAGCGAGTGGACTGACGCAATCCAATACCAGCGTCAGTCCAAACGCTCCCCTCTGATGCGTCACATCACATCAGGTTCCCTCGCGGGAAGATGGGCGTAATTTTTAAACGATGCGCTCGAGCATTCCAAGATGGTAACATGGGAAATCGCAAATCCGGTGACTGGCACTTTCTCGGGCAGGTCTTGATTGATTGATTTGATTGATTAGGGGGGTTTAACGCGACGACGCTTCACAGGCGATGAGGCGCGCCGTAGTGGAGGGCTCCGGGTTAATTTTGCCCCCTGGGGATCTCTAACGGGCGCCGAAATCTCGAACACACGGGCGTTTTTGCTTTCCGCCTCCATCATAAAAGCGACCGCCGTGGCTGAGAATCGACCCCGCGTCCTTGGGCTCAGCAGTACAACGCCTTAGCCACTAAGCCGCCGTGGCGGGTCTTGGGCAGGTCTTGTGTGCATCGCTTGGAGTAGGCGTTCACCCGGCAAGCAGGCTGTTGGCACTATTATGGTTTCCCAAGCCCCGTTCCGAGGTCAGTTTATAAGGAAAATATTAAGAAACTCAATATAACAGAAGATTGCGCTTATTCGCGTGCGATATCGGGCAGCATAACGAGGAGGCCTGCCATAATTTTTTTGATCTGAAGAAAATATCCCATGGTTTGAAAAATGTCAGTTTGCAGGTATACGATGAGCAAATTCTTTTTTCGGCAAGAAACAACGGTAAAAGAGTGTGTTTAAGGGCCATGAGGACAAAACAAAACTTTGTTTTATTCGAAAGATTTCGTTTTTTATAGCTGCTCCTAGCGCTTGTCCGGCAGCAAATGATGTCGTATTCAATGAGAAATTAATCAACTCAGGTAAAAATTTTGGTTCTCCCGCCAAATCGCGCGTTTTCGGGGCGTCAGCAATGAAGTCATAAACGCGCGTATACAAACGAACTTGCACTGCGTGATTCGGCTGCAGCGCTGTTTGCCTTGCCGTCAGTCTTCCCAGATGGCGCTACCATACTCATGCACGGACCGTTGTCTGCCGTCGCTTTGTTTTTTGACCGTATTTGCACCTGGCTTGTTTTTGTTACGGTATAAAGTAATCGTTTCGAGAAACGTGGAATATCCTCGAGAAACAAGGTCACGTAAGACAACGTCGCTTACGCTTATCGGCCAATGCGTGTAAGATAACTCGAAAGCGTCGGACTGCTGTGCAGCTAGAAGAAGCATAGTGCGCGCAGGGCCAACAACAGTACGCATCAGTACTTATATGTTTACGTGTGCTTTCGTAACTCCACTGTTTATCTCCCCATTCTCACTGCTATAAAAGAACGTGCCCTAAATTTAAGCGCAAATAGCTCGTTCGGCAAGCTTATAAGCTCTGCCTAATCTGCGATTGCTTTCGCTGGCCTCCGCCAATCGCAGAGCTGGCTGGTATAACATCATAGGTTCTGTTGCGGGAAATGAGCTAGTGGGTCGCATAACCATTTTCTATTTTCCTAGTTATATAGCTTATTTGACCGAAGTGTGTGTTAAAAGTGGTGTCTGTATGATTGTAACGAGGCAATCTTTCGAATGAACCAAACTTGTGTCTTGTCTTCATGGCCCGTTTAACGGTTGACAGAAAGTTGGCCTATGACCCTAAAACAATATACGTCACGTGCGCTTCCGGCTGGGTGTATGTGCTTCCGCTTTAATGCCGTAATCTGTACGCTGGACAGGCTGGCAGGTGGATCAACGTGCGCCTTAGAGAACAGGATCTGTCTTTGAAAGAAGCCACATCTCATCTGGCGGCGAACTGCGATTCGGGCCTCCGCCGTCTGGCCTTCTGTGCCACATAGCAAGTAACAAGGAAAATTTCGGCGGCACACCGGTTAGCTTGAGGGGAGAGAAGTGTGTCAGTTCAGTCAGGCCTCTGTTGCTCTGCACGAAAAAGATATTGCCTGCAGGGGCGTGGGGGAAGGGGGAGGCTTATGGCCACCCCCCTCCCCCCCCCCCTTCAGACATTTTGTCGTGGTGTCATGCATGGCGACCAAGGCAACCACCTGCACCGGAAACCATCCTAGAATTTTGTCTAGAGCGCCAGAAATCCTGTCGGGAAAGCGCACCTACACTCCCTTGGTGGCCACGTATCCCTCCTGGCACGCCTAACTCTTATGCAAGGCTTTCATTCACGGCGTGTTCTACTAGCTCGCGCTTTGCGACGTGACGAAGAGTCGCTGCTCAGAGAAACAAGGGGAGATCCGCCGGCAAAACCGAAGGCCTGGCTGCTTCAGTACCTCCAGTCAACCAAGGCCGCCGTCGGAAAGCATTGCAGTAGCAATTTCGTACTTTGTCTCCGGAGCCCCCTCCCCCCCTCTACATGCTGCGAATATACCTCCGAATTTACTAGTGCGGCGCCGATCGTGCGGCAAAACGATCTATTGCCACGGCTACAAAAATAGGCCGTTTTGCCGCACGAGCGGCGCCGCAGCAGCAAATTTGCAGGTAAATTAGCACCACGTAGAACGGGCTTGCTGTATCAATGTACATATTGTTGGGAGTGACACTTTTGTTGCCCTGATCAAAATATAATCTCGCTTTTTTTCACCACACCTTAACATTTTGACGTATTTTGTGTGATTAATTTTGGTGCGATTATCCGCAGTACGCGATGGTTAACAAGCTGCTCCTGTGCAGTATATTGGCATAAAAAACAAAGGTGTTAAGATTTGTTCCTGACCGTCGCATGTGTGGAAAAAGGGGAAAAAATTGGATTAAAAAGCGACAATTACATAAAACGTCCACCCACAACTTGTTTGTTTGGTGCTTTTCATGCTTATAATGACGGCTCCGTGCTTTGTTAATTTTATATAAATTAGTTCGCTGCTTCTATGTTAGTTAAGCCTATACTTTTATATTTGTTCTACATTTCTATATTTATTTAAGTGCTGTTTCTTTTTATGTAGACAGAACAGAAAATTGCGAGCAGTGATAGCAATTCTGTCACAATTTTCGGAAGATGCAAATAATTTTTTTAAGGAAATATTTTATTTTCTTTCTTCCTGACAGTTATTAGTTATGTATTTTCAGTTTATAGTTACGTATGTTATAGGTTGATAGTTATGTATTTATCATACATATTTTTTAATTCTTTGAAAAACCATATGGAGGAGATCGAGGTGCAATTCAACCCCCCCCCCCCCCCCAACCGCGAGCAAAAATCCTTTGCTTTATCGGCAACCAGTGATTTACTCGCGATTCTTGGTGCTATACGACCTACCAGACAAGTTTGAACTAGTTCTAATGAACTGATCTGTTTTGACCCTACACTTTTGCAAAGCTATTTGTGGTCCGGTAAGGAGAAAATACGTTTGTTCTGTGTTTTTCCTAGATAAAAATTCATCTGAGCGATAGCGCTTGTCTAATGTTCCCTGTACGCCCGCCGTCTTTCCCCTGTTGTGCCGTTTCGAGCTCTTTGTTGGCTTTAACTGACTAATAGTGCACCCAATTCCTGCATTACCGCATTCTACAGATAAATGTGCTTTAGGTACATGCACTGAGGCCTAGAGGAGTGATATCAGCGTTCTCATTACCGAAGTAGCAGTTACGCGAATAGCAAGCTACACTTCCGCTAAATGTCCTCGTTCTTTGGCATTCGATTAGGGCGCCATCATGCGGCATCTATGAAAACCTTCAATCGCACGCCGCTTCTCCAAGCAGATGGCTGCGAGCCGTACCAAGTAGGGAGTTTAAAACCGGGAGAGGGGGCGGAGGCGGATAACCCATTAGTTTAGTGAAGGGTAGGGCAAACAAGTAGAATAACAGAGGCAAGACGGTTGGTGACAACCTATGTCCCGATACAAAGGGAGGGCCTCTAATCAACATCATCATCATAATCGTAGAAGGCGACGTGAAAACTTGTTTGTGTCCTCCTGATGTTCGGCAGTTAGGCCTATAGCGTCACGGTTTCACGTCTGACATCTGCAACAGGCACCCACACCTTCACCTACAACAAGCTTTCTTGGCATGTCGTTGGAGTCAGTATTGTGGCTACTTAACGCTAAGGTAGTTATAGGCCTAACAAGGACAAATAACCGTTGTTACAAGTCATACTAACGAAGAGGGAAATTAAGACGCGAAGTAAGTTGCTGCTGCTGCTGCTGCGTATGATGATGTTGTTGTTGGTGATGATGATGATGATGGTCGTGGCGGAGGTTGTGGTGGTGGTGGTGGGTGTGCTGACGACGACGACGAGGAAGACGACGGCGAAGACGACGACGAAGACGATTATAAATAGTGCAACATGTTTGAATATTACGCGTTGGTTGGACACTGACGTCAGGCATCAGCCAACAAGTGAAAGGCAAGGAAGAAGAAGACGAGACGCACTACAGGTGAAAAAGGAGGAAGACGACGTTCCAGCTCGAGTCTAAGAGCAGCGCATCATTTCTGGGCACAAGTTCGCCTTGTAAATAAACCTTTACCAGTCCTCATTCGTAATCATCGTTACAATAGTGTACTCTTGATTTCTGTGTGCACCATAGCCGGGATATCGATTCATAATTGATAATTCATAATAAGACTGGATTCATAATTCCAGGCAGAGAAATACGAAACGCAGCCGAGTAGCTTGTGTTGCCTTCTGCATTTGTTTCGTCTTTTTGTGCTTTTAACGTTGATTTCACTGCGCGTGTCGCGAACTTTGCCCTCACGCCGCTGGTTCACCAAGCGCGGCAGTGGTGCCCAGTCAGCCAGTGAGCTGTGCGCGGTAAACCGGCGCACCCACTCCCGCCGCGAAGACCCTCAACTTCTGCTTCACTCGGCGCTGAAAAAGGTAGCCGCAATGTTGACGTACCCATTCAAACATTGGACACTAATGCTTTCGCATTCACCACATCATCAGGAGTGCTTAGGCGCCCTCACAATTTTTGAATTACAGTATAGGCAGTCATTATTCTATGTTATTGCTGTGCGATATGGAGGACTCTCTATACCTACCGTCATCGAACTTCAATGCGTCAGGATCATTTCGCGGCTTCCAAGGCTCAAGCGAGTCCCAAAGGTACGCTAGATTCACAGAGAAGCAATGCTCGCTCGGGACTGCGCACAGCGCGGCATGATGCGTGAAGCCGTGACCACTCACCGTCCTTGTTCAAGCTGGCCCGAAGCAGCGCCTGAGCCTGCAGGCGCGCACTGGTTTCGGTGCGTCTTGTCGATGGGCACTTGCCCTTTGAGCTCGCCTGGGCTTTGCACGTGACCACCGGTTGCGGTGGATGCTGCGCTTGAAGAAGCCCGAACACCCTGCGTAGCATGTGTTCGGAGACAGAGCGGGTTTGCGCGTGTTTTGCGCGAGGTAGACAAACAGGTTCGTGATTGTGCTATTTATTCCCTCCGCTTGGGTAAATTTGCAGTTTTACTAGGAATAATATCTTACCAACTTGCCCAATCGCCCGCTCTAGCAAGGTAGACGTTCGTTTGTGGAGTTTGTGTGCACGGTGGGTGATTATTACTAGTGTTTACATGGTGGATGTTTCTATAGTGAGTGTGTGGTGAACTAGACATGATATGTGTATGTGTGCGTTCGTGGCAATGGTAGGTGAGCGCAGGGAGATGTTTATTTGTGGTGTATGCGGCGGCTGCAAGGTAGACGTTCATTTGTTGGGCGTGCTGCTTCCGTGTACTTGTGCCTGCATGCGTGCGGGTGTTGGAGGGAGTGGGTGTGCGCGTGCAAAGTAGACGTTCATTTCTAGGGTGTCTGCGCTTGTGTATGGTAGGCGTTCATAACTGGTGTTTGTGTGCACAGTATTCATTTCTAGTGTGTATGTGAGCGCGCACTACAGACCCTCGTTACAGAGGGTATACGATAATTTCTAGTATATGTGTGCCAGTACGTGGGCGTGTGCATGTGTGCAAGGTAGATGCTAATTTATAGAGTGGGTGCTCGTGCTTGGAGACGTTTGTTTCAAGTTACTCTGCTTGTTTGTGTGCACACGGTAGATGTTATCTCTGGAGTATACAAGTGGGTGCGCGCCACACAGTCTTTTTTGTGCGCGCGTGGGTGCGTGGGTGGGTGTGCATTCGGGTGTGTCAGAGGAGAGTGTGGCTGGGTGCGCGTGTATGTGTGCGTGAAAGGTAGACGTTTATTACTAGGTTCTGTGGGAATGATGGGAGTTCATTACGAGTGTCTCTGCGTGCATGGTCGACTTTCTTTACGGTGTATTTGCGTAAGAGAGAGAGACAGAGGATGTAACGGGGACTTTCGGTGCGCGGGGTAGGAATCCAGCGCCTTGTTTGTGGGTGTGTGGGTGTTTGTGTGTGCTAGAGGTAAACCATCAGCGCCTTGTTCGGGCTGTTCGTGCCCTCTCTTCTTGTCCCCCGTTACCTGCGCTGTTACTAGAAATAGTGCCGTATCAGCCCGCCCTAGGTAGACGTTCATTTCTTTGGTGTGTGTAAATGGTAGGTATTCATTACATTTTTGTGCACGGTAGGCGTTCGTCCCTAGTGTGTGTGAGCAAGAGAGAGTGGGGTGTGTGCGTGTCTGTGTGTTCAAGGTCGACTTCATTTTCTAGTGCGTGTGGGCGTGGCAGACGTTGATTACTAGCGTGGGTGTCAGGTAGACGGCAATTTTGAGCGTGTCTGCACAATGGTAGACGTTCATATTAACTTATTCTGTTTGTGTAGGCCGGTGAGCGAGTGCTTGCTGTGCGTGCGTGTGTGTGTGTGCATGTGTGCGTGTGTGTGTGCTGTGTGCGCGTGTGCGTGTTTGGTGTGTGTGTGTGCGTGTGTGTGTGTGTACGTGCGCGCGTGCGCGCGCGCATGTGTGCGTGTGCGTGTGTGCGGGGGGGGGGAAGGTGGCTAAGTGGGTGGGTGGGTCGGCGGTTGGTTGAGAGTGAGGATAGGCATGTCTGTACGTGCGTGTGTGCACAAGACGCTGAATTCTGGCGTTTGTGTGTGGGCGCAGAGTAGACGTTCACTGAAATTTAGTGCGACTGGGCGCGTGTTTCTTAGTGGCTGGTTGGGCGTGTGCATGCATATGTGGGCAAGGTAGATGTTTGCTGCTGTGTCTGTCACTGCAAGTATACTTTCATTTCAACTGTGTTTGTTGTGCGTGATAGAAATTCAGTTGAAGTTAGTTGGTTTGTGGGTGTGTGCATTGTAGACGTGCCAGGGTGTCTTTGTGTGCGTGGTCGACGTCCATTTCAAGTTTTTGTGAGTGAATGAGTAAGGAGCGAGTGAGTGAGTGAGTGAGTGAGTGAGTGAGTGAGTGAGTGAGTGAGTGAGTGAGTGAGTGAGTGAGTGAGTGAGTGAGTGAGTGAGTGAGTGAGTGAGTGAGTATGGGTGCTGCCCATACGTGGGCGTGCAAGGTAGCCCTTCATTCCTTGTGTGCGTGCGTGCGCGTTTATGTTTTTTCAAGTTAGTGTGAGTTTGTGTGTGTGTGTGTGTGCATGTGTGTGTGTGCTTAGTAGACTCATACAATGTATGGGGTGCCAGTCCATGGTAGACGGTCGTTTCGAGATAGTGTGCTTGTGAGCGTGTGCGTGGGTGAGCTTGGGTGGGTGGTTGTGTATGTGTGCATGCAATACCGTGCAACGTAGGCGTTCATTTCTAGTGTGTGGGGGAGAGGGTGTGTGTGTGTGCTTGTGTGTTCAGTAGACTTAGTAGTAAGATGATTGATTGATTGATTGATTGATTGATTGATTGATTGATTGATTGATTGATTGATTGATTGATTGATTGATTGATTGATTGATTGATTGATTGATTGATTGATTGCAGGGTTTTACGCACCGACGCAGCGCAGGCGATGAGGCGCGCCGCAGTGGAGGGCTCCGGATTAATTTTGACCACCTGGGGATCTTTAACGGGCGCCGAAATCTCATACACACGGGCGTTTTTGCTTTCCGCCTCCATCAGAAAAGCGGCCGCCGCCGGGAATCGAACCCGCGACCTCGTGCTCAGCAGCACAACACCTTAGACACTGACCCACCGCGGCGGGTTGAGTAGTAGGGTGTGTGTGCACATGGTAGATGTTTACTTCTGCTCATTTTGCTAGGATGCAGGTAGACGCTAATTTCTTGCGTGTGTGAGCGTGTGTGCGGCTGAGTGGGTGCATGTGACAAGAAGAAAAGACTTGAGTTATGTGTGCAAAGTAGACGTTCATTTCTACGGTGTGTGCGTTTTGCAATACAGACGTTCATTACTAGGGTTTGCGGGTTTACGAATGGTATACGTCTATTCCTATAGTGTGTGTTTGCATGATAGACGTTCATTACTGGTGTCTGGTTGTGTGCATGGTAGGCGGTAAATTTTACTTTTTGTCTGGGAAAGAGTGCGTGTGTGCTCAAGGTGAACGTAACTTCTGGGGTATGTTTGCGTGCGTGGTATAGACGTTTTTTAATGTTAGCGTGCTTCTGCGTTTGTATGTGCATAGGTGATGCTTGTTTCAGGGGCAAAATAAATAAACATCGCTGTTTATTTCTTTTGTGCGCGTGTGTGTGTGGGCGCGTTCGTGTGTGCATATAAGAGGGTGTGCGTGTGCGTGTTAGTGCATGTGTGTGTTGTGTTTGTGCGTGAACTTAAGATATGTGTGGGAATTGTTAAACTTCATTACCAGAGTAGGAGTGTATGGTGGACGTTCAGTTGTGATGTATTTGTGTGAGAGATGGAGAGAGTGTTATGTGGGTTTTCTTGTGTGCTGCAAGGTGGAGGACCGCCGATTTTGTTGGTTTGTCTGTCCTCATATCTTGTCAGGCGTGTTTTGCTGTGCGTGGTTACTGGTGGGTTATGTGTCCATGGCCAATGACCTCTAGAAGGGGATGCAGTTTTAGTGGGTTGTGGTTCAGTGTATTGGGGTGGAGAGTTGTTTGTTTTGTGTGTCTAGTCGGATCCGTTTGTTGTTGTTTGTCTTTCGCGTTTGGTGTCTGGGGATTAGAGACAAGGAAGTTGAGTAGGGTGTTTGCTGGTGTTGTTGTTTGTTGTGTGTTATTTGTGTGTGTGTGTTTTGTGTGCGTGTGTGTCTGAGAAGAGGAGAGAGAGAGATGTGTGTGTGTGCGTGTGGTGTGGTGTGTGTGTGTGGTGTGTGTGTGGTGTGTGTGTGTGTGGTGTGTGGTGTGTGTGTGTGACTTTTCGTTACTAGTGTGTGTGCTTGCAAGGTAGACGTTCATTTTCCGTGGGAGTGTGCACGGTAGACGTTCATTGTGCGTGAGTGATATATAGCCAGTAAGTGTGTTCGTGTGTGTGAAAGATAAAGGGCTATTTCTAGGGTGTCGTGTGCACAGTGGACGCGGATTACATGCACCATGCATGGTGCATGCTCATTTATGGTGTGTGGGAGTGCAAGATAGAAGTTCATTTGTTTTGTCTGTGTGCGTGAGGATGGGGGGTTGCGTGTGTGCAAGTGCGTGGAAACAAAGCGAGAGGATGTTCTCTGGCAAATTCTGAAGCAATTGTTGATGCAAGGAATAACGACACCATCAGCTTAATCTCAATTGTTTTAAATCAGCGTGTGTACTTAGACGATATAGAATGGACGCCCTCATGTATCAGCCTGGCATAAAATTATTGGGTCTACATTTGATAGAAGTATTAATAAATGGAAGTTCACTTATTTGAGCAAAACTATATCTGTTTTGCGCATCAAGATGTTTTCTATGTTGCCTTGTTTTTCAGTTTTTCTGTTTCGCATTCGGTCTTCGCGATGTCGCAACACTGTTTCTACGCAACAACAATGTGAGAATTTCCCACGGTGGTTGTACCGAGGCACACTTATTTGCTGTACATATCTTCTAGAGGAAACATCAGCCAGGTGTAGAAATTGCCATAGCGTAGTTTTAGGGAAGTGGATCGGCACAACGCATCTAATTTACCACTACGCAAGCAGATCAAAAACTAGACGGTCAGCCCAGTTTCAGGTGACGCTGGGCTGGTTGCTCGAACGCAGTGCGTCATTCAACGTTAAAATAAGTCGGGAATTAAATGCTGAAAACCGCGCCACGACTGACGGGGCTGACGCCGGAGCAGCGGCAGCCTGCGCAACTGACGGTGCAGCTATTGCAACGTACCGCACGGTGCATGGTAGAAAGCTTTATTTCACATAATCACGCACCACATCACCGCGCCGTTTCATGTCAGGAATCAATCATTGATGGTCGTGCCTTGTTTCGTATTTCATTAGACTTTTTCAGTGTAATCCAGACGTTGAAGAGTAAATTAGGATCGCCTGTTGCATTTTATTCTGAGGAATCGTTTCATCGTAATCGGATAGCAATCGGCACTTAGGGTTAGCCAGTCATAGCCGTTACCCTTTTAACAAGCATCGGACGAAGAACTAAAGTAGCTTGAAATCATGCAAACAAAAGCATCAATGTAAGCCAGTGTTTTGGAAACTGCCAATTTTGTCGACCCCAAAGGCAAACCGAGTGAAGACGATTAAGCACAAGCTGTTGGCTCAACTATTTGTAGCGGGGGCCAATATTGCTAGGTGCCCTCTTTTTGGCCTTTCGTGCGTCACGCGAAACCTTTAGGATTACTTTGGAAAATAAATAAATAAAACGTTTTGCCAGTTTGAACGCCCGTGTATTGGAGTTCAAACCCAGGGCTCGGGGGCACCGAAGATGTAAGCTGCACTGTTTCCCAATGTAATGATTACCTGCTCAACCGCGGCCTAAAAAGATCGCTTAAGACTCGAAAAACATAATGCGCACCACAATCACATTGTCCACGATTCCCAACCGCCTACTCCCGCAACTCCTTCTACCGAAAGTTAGTGTGAGGAACCCTGTGTCACCCACCTTCAAACGGATTAGAAAGCTAATCTGCCAATCCTAATCATCAAACCTCCTCACGGGGGTGACCATCGCGGCAAATGCATTTTTCACTCTGTGAGGCTTACATTGTAATGGCATCTAGAGAGAATATGGTATTGTTTGGGCTCCTCAGCCTATTTGCCTCACTTAACACAGATGACGCGTTTAGCTTTGGCAGACGGGAAATGTTATATTTCTGTTTTTCTACCAATTGAATTGCCGCGAAGGCAGCTCCGCAATGAAAAGAAAGAAACCTTAAGGGATGAAAAATTTGTTTGAGGCCGGCGTTCGGTGGAAAGTGACTCCCTAGGGCCTACAACAGCCTTCACACGTAACCCATTACCAAGCAAGGATTCCGTGTAAGGTTAACCTCTGGCAGAGAGATCTAAACAGGTTTTACCAACGAGCCTTCGGAACAATTTGGAATGCCCACCGCAACGATTCTAAAAGCGTATCACAGTTGTTGGGAAATTGGGCCTCACAGAAATTCAGCGTCTCCGTTCTACCTTTGTAGCGTGGTTGAAGGGTCCAGCTCTTTTTAGCCTGAGTCTCATGTTTTAGGCATGCCTTGTATGCCAAACCTCGGCTTACTATACCCTGCTTTTTCCCTTGCGCTGCTTTTATTAGTTATTCTTTACTTTTTGCTTGCAATGTTAATGTGTATCAGAATATTGTATCTGTACCCCACTCCTGCCTGGGCCTCAAAAAGGCCTGCAGTATTTTGTAAATAAAATAAAAGTAAATAAATAAAAATAATAAAGATCGGCTCTAAGACTCGAAAAACATCAATGACTGCACCACAATCACATTTGATAAACGCCCCCCCCCCCTCCCCGCAACCTCCTTCTCCCAGTACGTGTGAGGAGCCCTGTGTCCAACCCACCCTTTAGAACGGGATTAGAATATTAATGTTACTCCAAATCCTAATCAAGTACCTCCTCACGGGGGTGACCATCGCGGCAGAATGCTTGTTCACTCTGTGAGGAACAATTTCATTGTAAGCGGCCTAATCTTGGAGAGAAGGAGGGGGGGGGGGTACTCCGCAGCCTATTTGCCTCACTGCTCCTGGCACACCATGCCGATGACGCGTGAGCTGGCGCAGATGAGGAAATGTTGTATTTCATGTTTTTATTTCAGTTGAATTGCCGCTGTGGGGCAGCTCCGCAATGAAAAAGAAAAGAAACCCTTAAAGGGGTGAAAAATAGGGAAATGAGGCCGGCTGTTCGCGTGGGAGAAGTGTGTGCCCTAGGGGTCTACAACAGGGTCCTTGCACGTGAATGCATTACCAAGCAAGGAGTTCCGACCGTGTAACGGTGCACCTCTGGCAGAGTGTCTCGTGGCGCAGGTTTTACCAACGAGCTTTGCCGGAACAATTTCAATTTGCAGATGCGGAACGATTCTAAACAGCGTATCGCAGTTGTTGCGACCTGGAAGGCCGACCCGAGCCGAGCTCCGTCGCCTCCGACATACGTGTGGTAGCGTGGTGTGAAGCAAGCGGCCAGCCGCTGTTGCAGCCGTGAAGAAGTACAGAAGCCGTAGGCTAACGTAGCTGTTTACTTCATAGCGACAGATGAACCGAAGCCAAAGAACAATGACCCGACGGGCGAGGTTACAGTACAGGACTCCAGCAGAGTGACAGCATTGATTCACTGCTCAAACAGGAATGAAACTACAGCGCTTGGGCGGGGTCTATTTATACCCAAAGCGCTAACGGTCAAAACAGGAGTTCCCGCTAGATTGTGCGCAGGCCACGAACATTACAAACACTAAACACTACATCCAGAGTTCGTGAGCAGTCGGTAGTAGCGGCGCACGCTGAGTCCGAGAGAGTGGAGAGAGGAGGACTACTCTGCGGACGCGGGCCCTCTTTGTCCTTGAGACGCGTTGAAGCCTACCTCATCGGCAACCGCCGAAGTTTGAAACGCGCCGGAAGATAGGCGCCAGAGACCCAGGCTTGTCAAGACGTGAAAGCACGCGCTACTGAAACGGGGGGCCTGCTGGAAAGGAGCACGTAGTGGAGGCTTCGCCGCACAGCCAAGGAGTGTTGAAACAAAGCCCAACGGCGGGCTCAATCGTAACACAGTCAAGCTGTTAAAGACATGTTCGCAGTGATATTCGTGTTTGTCGTAGACGTAACCCTAACGCAGTAACCTGTACTCCCATGAAACAGCAGCGAATTCACGTTAAATTGATCCTCCACTCGAAGAGAGGCTGATCTGCCAAAGGATCCTCGTAAATGCTTCGCCACCGAAACCGCATCGACAACCCACAGCTTCAAGGAACTCATGTGCGCGGAGAAGATGAAGCAATCTTGACTGCGGGATATGCACTCTATAGAGCTACCGGTAAAACATAGATTCACGTAATGTCTCGGCGACTACATCATACAAAAGATGTACGCGCTCCTTAGAGGATCGGAACAATGAGACACCAATGGCACCACCTTTCGAACCTTCCAATCATCTTTTAAAACACGCGACTTTATACCCTGCGTAAAGTCCACAGCGAGAATTACTAATAAATATTGCCTTTACATGCCTAAATGGATATGTAGTGCGTGCCTATGATGTGTAGTAAATACCAATAAAACTCAAATCTAAACTGCTATCAGCTTTAAAAAAATATGGCAAACCAGAAACAGCGTTTTCGACCTGTTATTTTTTCCAAGCCTGAATTTAGAAATACCGAGGCCTTGTTTTTCGGCTTTCGCGCACGCAATATTGGTCTGCGGTGCCGCAGTGAGACTATAATATATTTAAAGACCACTTAAGAGAGCCGGCACCATATTCTGGGGCTTTGCATTTCGAAGGGGCAGTTTCGAAAAGCTCGCAATAATTATAGACGGATTCTTTGAAAGCAAAGTATTCCCGCGCGTGAAACAAACTCTGCAGCAACTGTGACAGCGTGAGGAATTAACTGAATGCATAATAAACTAGGGGCTCGGTTCGTAGATTAGTAACACATCTCAATATATATGATATCGTCCCAATACTAAACTATTGCGTATATAAGAAGATAATACAGATATTCGTGGAGTTTGTTTTGTTAATTCTTCCTTAATCTAAAAGTGGCCAAACTTTCGAGAAGCAACAGTTCTTTGTTTGCGCAGTACCCTCCATGTGGTAAAAATTTACTTTCCGGCATTTCCCCTCTACGCTCAGCTGTTTTGGCGGAGGTGCAAACAGCGTGGAGAACAAAACAGGAGGGGTACACAGACACGGCGCTGCCCTTCCTGTCGTCGTGTTACCCGCGTTGTTTGTAACTCACTTATGTGATGGCCACTGGCCCATTTACAATGCCAGTTTTGGTTAGGCAGTCATACTTAACTGAGGGATCGGAAGCATCGCCATAGCGAGCTATATGTCCATTTTGTGTGCATTGCGGTTATGAGCTCCCAAACCAGTGGCGGTCCCAAGGGGGGGGGGGGGGGGGGGCGAAGGGGCGATCGCCCCCCTCTCCCCCCCCCCCCGCCGAAGAGGTCCTCAGGTTTTTACTCTTTTTTTTTTTTTAACATCCCACTTTGTGCGAGGTCGCAAACCTGTTGCGACCGGCAGAAATGCGGGCTCGAGCCAGCCGTAGTACCGCCTAAGAGGGCCAAAAACCAGTGCCGCTAAATGATGGTGCGCAAGCGGGTTACTCCGCATACTCGCGCACACCGGCATGGTTGTCACCTCCTCCACAAATCTGGTGCAAGGAGGGGAGAGGTTCTTTATTCGCCCCCCCCCCCCCCCCCTCCCTCCCCCCCAAAAAAAATTCGCCCCCAAATTCGCCCCTTCCAAAACCAATCTCTGGGACCGCTACCGTCCCAAACTACTAACATATTCGATCTTGTAAGATGCGATGAGACAGACGTGTACTCACCGTCACAACTGTATATCCCGTAATGCTTTCCTGAACTCCTGTCGCCACAGACTCTACAAGGAATGTCCAGGAGGCGGTCCCCTGCAACGGGAGATCCACCAAGTTAAGCAAAAAAACAAGTTACGTATGTCATAATAAAATACCCTGTAAAAACTGGTGGGTGCTGATGAGATGGCAATCAATAAGTTTTAAGCTGATATTAAATCTCAAACAAGATGGCGTTATTTCGTAATTCAGCGTTTATGTATTGGTGGTGAAGGAGCCGCAGAGGGCCGCGGCGACCGCCAGGGCCCAGCGCGTGGTCAGGACTCTTGGCCCGACTCCCCCGTGTCGCACATCTGCTCCCAGAGGTGAGGAGGAGGAGGAGGCAGTAGAGAGCTGTGGGTGAGTTGTATTCGGTGTGGCAAGGTGTGTGTTTGCAGGATGCACAGTATGCGTGGGCTGCCTCCTGGGAGAGGTGTGGGTACGGGGGTGGGTATCGGCGGTGGGGGAGGTGGTAGTGCAGATCAATATCCTTGTATTCCAAGAGGGAGGCTGGCTTGCCTGCAAGGGCATCGCGTGTGAGTAAAAACGAGTAAAAATCTCGACTCGGTTAATAACGTCACGAGCACGTACGTACAACGCTTCATCAGCGCATACGCCTGTGTGGGCTGGTGTCCACAACACGGTCACGATGGCGAATGGAGGATTTTTGGAGAGCATTTGCAAGGCCTTGAGAGAGATGTTAGGTGGAATAAAATTGCGAATGGCCTGCTGAGAGTCAGGTAGGACTTCGTTACTTTGCTTCCCAAGCTATGTGTAAGGTCCTCCAATTCTGTGTTTGTACACCACATAGCGAACGTGATCAGTTTCCTCGCTTTCTTCGAGCTACTGAAGCGGAAGTGGTGCCATGATATATATGACGGTTGAATGCTCACTTGCTACCGCAACCGCGTCATCTCCTCGCGCCGACACACGCATTGTTATCTTGCAGAGTAAAAAGTCGACGTGGACAGCCAAACGGCTTGCGGAAAGAGCGCATAAGCGTGCACTTATTTACCGCACGTGACTGTTCTTTCCGAACTCCGAACGCCGGAGACGGAAGGAAGCAGTTTTTCCGAATCCGACGGAAGCGGAGGTAGGCGGCGGCACTCTTCAAAAGATGGCGCTACTTAAAAAAGCGGCCCTGAACGTGATGGACGGGCTTTATGCTTTGCTTCTCTGTCGAAATTGCTTTTGCGACACAGTCGACGGCAGTGCGTTTAATAATCATTACAGCGGTTCCTTTGAAGACTACTTCTCTTGGAATTTTCTTACAGGTGTACCGTCAGCAAGAGACGATTGGGAAGTCAAATCACAATTTATTGCACTCCTGAAAGTTTATTAACGTAAGTAGGTACCAGCGGCATTCAGCGGCATGAAAGGGTGGGATGAATAGTTGCCGTCTACCTCCGCAGATAGCCATGCATTGACAGCAGACGGGAATCCCACAATATTTTCAACTTCACTCTAAACTAATTACGGCAAGCAAATGAAACGCGGTGCAATGGTGGAGTCGCCTTGTTGGTAATTGTGATATAATTTGTATCGTGATGTTTGAAATAAAACAAGAGTTAGAACCGTTTTCAGTAACCATACTCTCTCCGTAGGTGGACAAGCTTCACTGCGCAACAGGCAATGTGAGATAGACTTCCACGAGAACCGAACTTACACCAATTTTTTTTAAGCCGGCTTCACCTTTAGGCAGAAATGCGTGTTGGGAAGACATTTTTAAAGAAAAATATACGCCATCATATCAAAATACGAAAGCCTTGGACGTGTTTTCTTTTTTTAAGTTGTTTATAAGGTGATGCTGTGCTAGAAACCTTCAAAAAGCGCAACACCAAAAACGGGACACAAACGAAAGAGCCACAGGACGAGCGCTTACTCCAGATCTGCACACACATGTAGCATTCATAGACGGCAGACATGCAACTGCATTAACTTCGACAAAAAGGCGACATGGAAATTCACCAACTAGCCCAACTCGCCATGGTGCTATGATCGCCTGCGATTCTTGTCTACATCGCTCTGTATTCAGAGATGATTTGCTCGATCCTAGCCATAGAAAGCTTTGCTGTAAAACAGGATGGGTATTCGTTCCTTTACCGCACCGCAGCTTGTTGCCCTGCGGCCGTACGCTTCTGCGTGACAGCGCCATGAGCTCGAATACCGGCTATGCACGATTACATTCTTCGCGAACGATGGTCAGCTGTGGGTGACCGAACACTGCACTAGAAATTTATCCAGCGTGACAAGCACCCGCGCGAGAGTGAGGGCGAAGTTGGGCGTCACCCGGAGCCGTGAAGGCAACGCCACCGTGCAGCCCTGCTGCTGCTCTGGCTGCCGGCGCCGTGGCTCGTTTACTTTTTCGGCCGATAGTAGACTTCAATGCGAAAAATCTTTCACACGGGAAGCCTGTTTTCTCAACTGGGTCTGTGTGCAACGACGTAGTACTTCGATAGCTTCTCGGAAGCGCTGCATGAAAGTTATCATGTGTGCTTCCGAACAACCCATTCCCCCCATATCGAGACGGTGAGCACTGGGCGAGGGCGCTGGGCAGCTAGGATTCGGCGGTGCAAGATGCCATCGTCGCCCGGGCTGCCAAAGTCACCGGGGATCTTCCTCCCTCGGGCACCACCCCTCCCCCGAATTAGCCCTTGCGGCAATAAAAGTTCTCACTCTCTCTCTCTCTCTCTCCGAAGTTCATGCTGCTACCGCTATTACAAATGTTTACACCGATGCATTTGAGACGGCCACATCGTCTGTGGTGGTAATCTGGATTCCATAGGAGCGGACCCCCAAAGTATAGAACACTCCTGTACTTAGGGTTGACTTCCTTCCGTTTACTCTCGTTTACTCCCGTTTCGAATTATTTGCATTCTGCGTGTACGTCCACCGAATCTTTAACATCAAGATGGAACAGTAGCCGGTCCAAAACACTCTCCTGTGGAACACCCGAGGTAACAGATCTTGCACTGGACAAGCATTGATGATTTTCCACAAATTGCTTTCCATCGGCTCGACACGAAGCACTCTATTGAATAATTTACGAAGGCAACCCTATGCACTTTAATTTATAAAATAGTTTTCCATAACAAACTTCATCGAAGGCTTTAGAAAGTCTAAAAACAGAATTTCAATTTGACCGGAATGGTCAAGAACGCTCAGAATCTTGTGTACCATCGAAATAAGCCTTGCGGTTGTAAGTGGACCCTTGCAAAAGTCGTGCTGATGCGGGAACAAAATAGTTTTTATGACGAATGCCTAACTAAGGCTTACGACTATGTGTTCCTGAAGGTCGCAACATGTATTTACAGAAACAGGACGGTAATTTTTAGGGAGTGGTGGATCACCGGTTTTACGCACCGGCGCCACACGGGCTATACGCCAGTCAGCTGGTACGTCTCCAGAAGTTATTGAGAAGTAAACGTTGTGTTCAAATGATTTGAGAGTTGCTGAGCCTAAGGACTAACAAATGCATTTGACAGTCTCTCAGGGCCAGTGGACTTCTTGTTATATAGCAGGACCCCCGCACTAGCGATATCATAATACAGGAGAAACGTTTGGCTGGTTATACTGGCCTGTTCTTTAAAAAAAAACATATTGAAATCTCTGATTAAACGTTTCGGCAACGGAATTTGGGTCATAAAGAACTTATACAACTTGGATTTAATTTCTTTTGTACGTGGCGCCAGGACTTTCTGGGATTATTTGGGGTTGTAGGGTCGCCATCAGTGAAACCAAGAAAACTTTGCTTTGAATCCAAACTGCTTCGAGCGCATCGGACTGGCGCAATCAGAAGGACGTCGGATTCTTAGCGTGTGGTACCCAGGTTCGATTCACACCGCAGGAAGTGTTTTTTTTTTTTTTTTTCTTGGGGCGCTCGGTGTGCCTTGCTTATCATCATCATGATCGTATTGTGAAACCCATTGTGTGGAGTAGGCTTTCCTTCAGTGCGTTTCGGTGACGGGAGGGTCGCCATCAGTGGGGCAAAGCAAGCTTCGCTTTTAAAAGTCAGCGTGGCAGGTCCAAATACAGCAGATTAAGCCAATTTTGTCGGGGATAGCGCGCTGAGCGTTAGTTGCCACACGCTATCACCTCGGCGCAGATCGGTGAGCATAATCGTCGCTTCTGGCGCCGGCGGCCCCAATTCCGCAGCTGCCGGTTGGGCGTCGGATATCCGAGCGGGGACACGCCCCCGTTGACTTCCCGCCCTCCCGACTCGTCGTCCGAGCGACGGCCGTGCGCGGAGTGGCTACGCGCGGTCGGAGTCAGCAAGCCAGGGCGGCCACGTCGCAAAACGGCGTCGAACGAGTCGGAGCGGAAGGCCGGCGCTGGGACTGCTCGGCCCACTCTTGGCGACAGAGGAGGAGGGGGACCGGGTTCCACTCGCCTTTGGGTGGTGAAAGAGGCCAGCCAAAACATCGCAAGGGGAACAAGAGTTGCAGTTGTGCTACGGAGGGCCATATTTTGTGAAAGGTCGCTTCCAGCTTCCAGACTTTGTTTCTTAAAAATATTTTATTTCATTTACGACTAATAAAATTACCGTACACCCACGATTCTAATGTTCCCCATTGTAACCTGCAGGTGAGCTGGATTACGAAAATTAAAAACATAATAATTTGACGTCGCTTGTAGAGCGTAGAACTGAACGACAACACCCCGTACCTGAAAGACCATATAGATATTTTTTTTTTTCAGGCACGCAACTGTGGCAGCAAAAGCCGCTATTACTTCGTTTACTTGCTTATCCAGCTCTTGTTTGCATTAAAACTGGAACGGGTAACAATGATAACGTTTGCGATTTCATGCGCCTTGACCCTCATAGTTTCAGACGTGACTCACTGTGAATTCATCCGCTACTTCTTTATGGATTTCTTCAGAGAGTCTTCAAGTTCTCCAAAACGTCCGTGCACAGGGCTTGCACGGTGCAGGCTTGCGTGATAATATGGCTCTCCTTTGTTCATCACGTCAATCGCGCGCTCATGTCTGCGAGACGCCCAGTGTACGTGCATGATGTCGTTCTGTTCGCCTCGCTGTATGTAAGTAAAATTAGCTTGCGCTTGAAGGACGCTTCGTACTGGTACCTTTTCGGACCCCTAACGACTGAAACGAGGCGGAATCGCAAAAACTGTCTGAGGTATGCCCACGAAGAAAACAGGTAGAATGTGTACGCTAAGATTTATTTACGTGAATTTGACGGATGGTTTTGGATAGGACTGAGCTGGATTTCCCGAGGAGTTGGTGTCCATGCCAATACTGCTGACCGCTTGTAGTCGATTTCTGCTGTGAGACACATTTTAACGCGCACGCAAGTTTGAACGTTCGTTTTAGCAAAAAAAAAAAAAAGCGTGCGTTCGAATCATGAAAAATACGGTAAGCCGTTTCAGCCATTAATTGCCGTTTGCAGGCACAGAACAAAACCATCCTGGGTCTACTTCTGCCCATTTCTTTTTTTTTTTTACGAAAAAGGCAGCTAGGCTTTACCTATAATTTCGCCCCCAAAAATGCCCACACTAAATTTTTTACACCGTTATCTCCCAAGGAAGGTGTAGCATATTGCAGTAAGGGTGTTGGGAGGTTATTTTACCCTTTTTATTGGTTCACAAACCCTAATTTGTAGCTTTACACCCATTTCGGGTGGCAAAAAGGACGGCAACTGAAAGGGTATGAAATGGGTGTTTGTTATTTGATTACAGCGAAGATTATCAAGGCCATATGCATAATGTTGAACACTCCCACCTCACCGATTGTGAAATTAATCAAGTCACCGCGGTAGCTCGTTGAAGCTAATTTTTACACCTTATATTGAATAAAATTATTGTTACGGCATTAACAGGTGTTAAGCAATAATTTTACAGCACACCAATTAGAGGTAATCCCTGAAAATTTTATTCTTCTTAGTACTTATGGAACTTAAGAGTTGTGCCTTGATAAAGCAGAATGATAACACGGTTTTTGTGTGTTGTGCACGGATGCTATCAATACTGCTAGCAATCGGTTTGCTATCAATCGCTGAGTTCGTTTGAAAAGGTATAGAAAAATATACCCGATGCACACACTAAATTCTTCCTCCTGTATTACTCCAAAAGCCAGGAAAAGTGTTGCAAGGAGGTTGCACCTTTTCTGTTGTTGATGCCCCAATCTTTAATCCTGAAAATTTTACACCCTGGTGCTCTAAAAAGGTCTTGCATGTATTTCTGATTATATATAGGTGGGAGATGGTTATGTATTTTCTTCGTGTTCAAAACCCTCTTTTGTTTTGGTTGTAATAATCCTACTGAACACCCTCAATGGTTTGTCGGTTTTGAAAGGGTGTTGCAAATGATTCATTCAAATTAAGAATCCAATTGGAATTGTTTAACCGTGAGATGCAAAATTTCCCCTGTTAGCAAAGCTCTTTTGTGATCTCTTAAAACGGTGCTTAAAAGGCTTCAAATATAATTTGGCAGCTATTCAGAACATAGAGTGAGCAGCCCCAATAATCAGTCCGTGTGGCAGCGGTGACGGCCAACGACAATCCTTTGTCTTGTTGCCTGCATTTTTTCGGCCTGATCGCTGCTATAATCCTCCTATTGTTTTAAACTCGTGACATCAGGACTTTACAACGCTGCCTCATCTTGGCAACCGGTAAGGGCCCCGAGTCTGCGCAAAAGGAGCGTGAGCGGCGCCACCAGTGACTTGGAGCGCTCAAAAGGACGAGGCAGGCTTGCGGAGGATCTATGGCAACGGTGACGGCCAAACGGACAACACCTTATGTCCTACCTTGTCTGCATTTTTTCAGGTTGTTTGCATTGTAGTTGTATTTAGACGGCGTAAACTGCGTGTTTTAGGGCTGTCATTGCTGCCAAGGGTTATTGCTGTTCAGTGTTTTGTTGCTGTGGTACCCCCTGTTAGTAAGAATGAATCAAGCGATTATTGACTTGAAGAAGCAGTTGAACGGGACTTGCGAGCAGACATTAGAACCATTCGAACCGACTTTCATGAGGAAGCGCATAGCATGGATCACATCAACTCTGTCTTTGAGGATATGAGGACCGAGTTTGCTGCCATCAAGTCCGAAAACGAGGCTTTAAGGAAACACAACAGTGCGCTATGCGATGAGCTTGACGACTTTCAAAAGCGTCCTGCCGATGCCGAGTCTCGCCTGCAGCACTCGAATCAGTACTCAAGGCGAAATAACATAGAAATAAAGGGAGTCGAGGAAAAAAAGGGCGACAATGTGACAGAAATTGTGTGCAAATTGGGGGAGCTTGCTCATGAGCCCATCACAGCTGACGACATTGAAGCGTGTCATCGAGTACCCGGGAAGAACAAACCCAGTTGCATTGTCCTGCAATTTGCTCGGCGTCAGAAGCGAGATTCTCTCCTTGAAAAAGCGAAAAAATGGCGGATTAAAAACAGCGACTTCGGCTTCGTTTCTTCTTCTCCCGTTTTTGTCAACGCCCACCTCTGTCGGGCTCTTAAACGTCTACTTGGAATGACTGTCTCAAAGAAGCACGCATGTAACTGGAAATAGGTCTGGAGCCATAACGGAAAAATCTACGCGAAAAAACACGACGATTCTGAGACTGTCGGCATTCGGCAAGAAAAGGACCTAGAAAAGATATGCTAAGGGCGCCTACTTTATCCCGGTACCAGATTTGAACCCCCCATGGAGCATAACAAAAATATTGACGCTGCGTCTGATTGGGACATCCAGTTTGTTCACATGCTCCTAGAAAATAACATATACTTGAACCGCCCGTATTTTCAAACTAATTTTTCTGCCCCAAAACCTCCCAGTATATTCCGAAGAAAAATATTAAGGAAAACTGTACCCTTGGTGACTGCAGCGATAGGTCATCAGACACATTGTATACGGTGATGACAGGATATTTGAAGTTCTTCAACAAAACGCCAACCTTCCACGCATGCTCGTTTCGGCGCCAACTTCTGACACGGGTAAAGCACGAACTACCCACATGTTATCCTAACTGCATCAACATGCTGGCTCATGCCTGGTTGCGGTTGCCGTCACAGCGGTCTACCCGAATTGTTGTTCACGCCTGCGAGCCAAAATTACAGTTGCAAATGTCATTGCAACCCTCCCTTGCCCTTTCTTTTATTGATGGCTCTTGAGATAATAGAGTTGCCACAGCTGAACGGCTGTGACCAAACGCACTCCCTCAAACGATGTAACTGTGTTCATTTCAATTTAAGATCAGGCAGAAACAAGCATGACGACCTCAATTTTTTCTTTAGTCAGGCGGACAAGGTTTTTGATGTTGTCATGTTAACGCGAACGTAGTTCCGATGCGAGGAAGAGGCATTTACAATATCTGGTTATGCCTCACACATTATGAATCGCGAAGATAAGCGTGGAAGTGGAGTATCTATGCTGATTGTAAACGAGATGGAATGCGAGTCCCTCACTGATTTCTCGTGTGCCACTTCCGCCTACGAAATTCTTGCAGTTCGATGTCGTCGCTGTGTGTTCTGTGTTTGCTATCGACCGCCAGGTGGTGATTTGTGTCGCTTCTTTTCATCTATATATGGACGGCTTTTTAGATTTTTGTGAATAACAACCACTACAAATTAGTTTTAGGTAGCGATTTCAACATCAACTATCTTGATCAGAGCAGAGCCAAAACAGAGTTTGAAAGCCTACTTAATGTTCATTCTTGTCGTAATGTAATTACATTGCCCAACAAGGCTGACAGAAACATCTGAAACCCTGCTGGATCTTTTCATAACCAATTTGGATTCTTGTCCTCTAAACTCTGGTGTAATCAATTACCCCATAAGTGATCATCTTCCAATATTTTTATCAGTCAACCATGCTGCGGATATTAAGCAAGTGCAACAACAATGTTCCTATAGATGCGTAAACACGTTCACGTTGTCGAAATTTAGAAATGAAATATCGAATGTTGTATGATATTATGTACTGAAAGAATATGACCGTGAAATAGCCTATGACAAATTTATGTCCATATTCACATCTGTTTATTAAAAATGTTTTCCATCGAAAATCGCTGCTCGCTCTAAGAAAGCCCGTAAGCCATGGATAACATCTGACCTATTAAAACTCATAGCAAACCGCGACAAACTTTACCAAAAATTTCTCCGAACAAAATGTCCTGATACGTTAAAGGAATACAAAGCACAAAGAAACAAGGTTACGACGGAACTTCGTTCTGCAAAAAGGCGCTATCATTACAATCTTTTCGTGTAATCCACCGGGCAGTCGGTGGAGCTCTGGAAAAAATTGAAATCACTTTTTGGAAATTCCTCACAACCTGTTACGAAAATTGTCAGCAATGGTGTGGAACTTACAGGTGCTCAATTGGCCAATGCTTTTAACGATCCTTTTCTTTCTGCTCTGTCCAACCAGCATCAAATGTCCATGAATTACGTTATATAAAACCTTCCTGCAACAATACTGTGTTTCTTGAACCTGTAACGGAGAGTGAACTTATAATGGCTTCCACTACCTTGAGAAACAATAGGTCTACAGATATGTGGGACTTGCAAGTGCAGCCCGTAGAGCATGTTATTGATCTAATTTCTCATTGCCTGGTTCACATTTTTAATATTTGCTTGGAATGTGGAACGTTTCCTCGTAACATGCAGTGGGCAAAAGTTACAGCTGTCTATAAAAAAGGGGACAAAAATGATTTATCGAATTATCGACCGATTTCTATTCTACCCATTTTTTCTAAAATGTTCGAAAAACTGGTTCTAAGCGCCTAAATTCTTTTACAGAACGGAACGATATTTTAACGCCCGCCCAATATGGCTTCCGCAAAAATAGATCGACGGAATTGGAATTACTGGAACAGGAAGAATTTAAACTGCAGAATTTCGAAGACAAAAACATGGTGCTCGGCATCTTTCTTGATTTCACAAAAGCATTCGACTTAATTAATCATGAGATACTTCTACTGAAATTACAGCATTATGGAATAAGAGGAACTGCCCTGTCACTAATATCATCTTACCTGCAACATCGGTCCCAGTACGTGGAAATCAGTGGACGGCCATCCGCAGTTAAACGAATAACATCAGGTGTCCCCCAAGGGAATGTTTTGGGCCCTTTTCTGATTGTTTTATACATTAATAGAATCGTACATATTGATGGCACTGCAACGTGCATCATATATGCAGATGACACCAGTTTTTTTTTTCGGGTCGCTCAGGAACAGACCTTTCTATCCGAGCTAATCAAACTCTTGGGCTAATTAATGGCTGGGCTAAAAACAATGATTTAAAATTAAACAAAAACAAAACCAAAGCTGTTATGTTCCACCTGCGCAACAAACCGAATGAACTACCACCCCTCATAGTAAATGACATCGAAATAGAAGTTGTAAAGTCTTTCAAAACTTTAGTTGTGTATTTTTCCGAAAATATGACGTGGAACAGCCACGTGGAATATTTGCTAAAGAAGTTATCCAGTACAATTGGCTTCCTCCGCCGTCACTGTTGCAATTTCCCGATTCCGATCAATGTTATGCTTTGTAACTCTTTATTTTCGTCTCAACTAAATTATGGGTCACTAATCTGGGGAACAACTACCTTGGAAAACATTCAACGGCTACTTGTACTTCAGAAACGTATTGTAGGAATGATATGCAGAGCGCCTTATCTAAGTCACACAAGTAATAAGTTTAAAAAATACAATATAATTCGAGTTGATCAACTATATATTTTCCGACTTTGCCGTTACTACAATCTGGATGTAAGCAAAAACCACAAAGCTTTGGCTGCTTTATCTCGTCTAGAAAAATATATTCCGCCGTATCCCACTCGCCATACCGAAGAATGGATAATTCTGAAATGCCGGACAAATTACGGTGACCAAATGGTAAAATTTCGACTTCCAACAATATTAAATGAATTTGCTCTGCATCATAACATAGATATATTATCCATATCTCTTAAGGAGCTGCGCGCAATGTTCATGCAAACTTTGTTATACTTATGCCTTGAGGTTTGTTATACTTATGCCTTGTCATTCTTTTCTTTGTGCGGGTGTTTTTATGCTTATTTGCTGGTACTTTTATGTTGTTTTTAGTCCGATTGCATTTATTTATGCTGCTCATTTATAGACCTTTTCATCTGTTGATGTTAAATAAGATCAGAGCATGTTCTGGGCTGTGTTGGGCACGCGCAGTTACACCTTCCTGTCCACTGCGCCAATTGTAGGGCCGCTAGCACAGCCCACTGATAAAATGGAAGCCCCCAGGACAAAGAAAATAAAATGGTCTATACAGAACAGTTGCACCTTGACTTGTGTGTAGGCACTGTTTGTGGTCGAGACGGACCGTGCAGTTATCCTTGTTTTCGCAACACAGTGTAGTGTTGTTCTTTTGACCGTGCTGTTTGCATGCATTGGGGCGCAGGCCCTGTCAAGCCTTTATTGGCTTTTTGCCTGTGCTCGAAACATCGTTGAGATGTTGAAGAAATCGAATTGAATTGAAATATAGGTTGTATGCACTTGCGTGGTGCGCACGCTGGCAACCACGTGATCCGCCTTAGCAACTGTGACGCGCGGGCTCCGGCGTGGCGCCGCACGCATGAGGCCATCCCAGCGAGCTCAAAAGCATTACCTCGGCGTTAACTACTGTTTCTCGCAGCGTCCAACATCCTACCTGTCGCAAAACAAGAGGGAAGTCATGGTCAGCTTATTGCCAGCTGCCGTGCTTTGGTATCGGCCACTGATTGCTCATCTGTCGGCGAGCGCCTTCACTTTCGGCCTCTGCCGATAGACGTCGCTAGTCTCCCAGCTAACAATTAACTTCAAGGCTGCCGAGGCGACTAAAAGAAGGTAAGAATGCTGGTGGGCGAAAAGCAGAGAGGGAAATAATCAGCTACCTCCTGTACCATGAAAAAAAAGTACTCTGCCGGGGGACTGTAGTGCGGGCGCACATATTCGTGTTCGCAAGCGATGCATATGCACTTTGTGCTTCGTGGCGCTTCCTTTCGTAACTGCGGCTCGATTCTCCAGTGGTGATGCGGAGTGCTTGAGGGCAAGTGGAGCATCACTACCCAAACACAATGTCACCGCGATGATTCATATCTGACGCCACGGAGGAGAATCGGTTGGTAACGGCGCAAACGACGGATGCCGGGGCCTGTTTTATTGTTTTTTTATATGTGTGTGTCTGGGGGGGGGGGGGGGGGATGGAGGGCAGAGAGCTGCGGAAGCATGCGCAGACACGCTGGGCACTGTGATGGCGGCTTGAAAAGAGATCAAACCGGCCGCTACATTTTTGTGTGAATACAATCAATACGCTTCACTAAAGTATCCGAGAGGCTAGAGTGCATGCTTGGCTTACGCTTTTCCATTGTGGAGTCACATTTGGTCGGCAGGTGTGGGCCCAGACGAGCCCAGGGCCAGTGAAGGCTCTGTTGATAACAAAGTGACAGAGAGAGATATGAGTCACAATGAGGTAAGAAACTTGCTTCTGTTGCGGCTTTCCACAAATTTTGCTAAGGAAAAATAAAATTACGAAGGAACGCTTTCAAATTGCTCATGCATAAACACAGAAGTACGAAATAGAGTACCAGGATACGTAACAGAACTGAGATGCACGAAAAAATAATAAAAAATAGCCCCACAAAAACACTGCTGTTCCGTGTCTCCGTTAATGCTTCGAGCTTTTTAAGCTCGAACTTGATCCGCCGGCGTTCACAAAAACAATACCACGAAAATACCGGCGTGAGGCGCCTGAAAGGACCTTCAGAGAGTAGCTTTCTTTTCTTCTGCGTAGCTTTTCTGCACATTTGTTGGGCTGTGCAGTAGATCCAACCTATTATTGCTTTGGAAGATGGGTCAAAGTTTGGATATGCGTAGCTTTAGTTTCCAATTGTACATAGGCATTCTGTTTCGTGTCACACAGGCATTATAAAATTATTCAAGTCTCTGAATATAACTTTATGAGAGGCTACACTGCTGTTGCCTCTTATGTGTATGGCGACGAGACCTTCCTGCAGAAAATTCTAAAAAATATATCTGACTACCTTGCGCGTAGCCATGGTATTCACCCGCAAGCGAATGACTCAATTGCCGTTAATTCTTGGGGGCCATCGACTGTATTATGTGCGCACCCAAAGATACTTCGGGATAACTCCGGACAGGAACCTCTCGTGGGCCCCTGAGGTCCACAGACTACGTACTCGAGTTTCTGCAGCGTCGCAAGTTATTGGGTACCTTGCCGGCAGTAGCTGGAGCAGTGACTGTCAATCGATGGTGCTGCTCTGCAAGGCTTATGACGATAGCTTGCTACGTTACAGCCTTCCTGTTTTACAGCGGCTGTCTACTTCAAGCAAAGAATAACTTGATGGAGCAAGAAATAATTGTCTGCGCGCCTGTCTTGGTCTGCCTAAGCGTATACTTCGTGCACTGGTACAATTGTGGAGGCTGGTTGCTTGCCCTTGGATGCTCTCCGGCAGCAGGAAACAGTTCGAATGTACCTGAGGCATCGGTTGCACTCACAAACCAATTTCTTGGCCTGTAGTGTACAGGGCAATGAAAATTCAAGTTTCGCAGAAACGATAAACTCCATAAACATTTCTGTACCCCCTCAAGCGCGACAAACCATGCTGTCTGACTTCCCTCCCTGGACTCTCTCACCCCTTTGCATAAACATTAGCATACCTGGTCTCAACTCCACGAAAACTCTGCCACAATTTTGCCTCCTACAACTCGCGCTTGCCCACATCGATGCCCCATATTCACATATGGCCCACATTTTTACTGACGCCTCAACTACACCTCACGGTATAGTTCTTCCGGCGTCTTCATTTCGTCGACCGGCAAAGCCTTGTCCTACCGCCTGGAACGAACAACCTCATCCACATCTGCCGAGCTCCATATTAATCAAGCCCTGCACTACATTCTTCGTCAGCCACCAGCCGAATGGGCTATATTCACGGACTCGAAGGCGGTGTTGCAAACCTTACGGCGTGCAAGCTGCTTCAGCCTTCACGAGCATGTATCCCGTGACGTCACGTACCTGCACCATCTCGCCTACCTCGCCGGTCACCTAGTGACCCTACAGTAGATGCCTGCATATTGCGGCATTCTGGGCAACGAGAAAGCGGATGAGGCGGCTGACAGAGGCCTACACCTGCGAAATGTAAGAAAGATTTTTTTCACAAAACACGAGGCCGCAGCGCTAGCGAAGGAGCTTGCCTTAGAGGAGTGAAACCACCTCTGGTCTTGTCCTCAAACTCGGCACCCTTTCCTGCACCATATAGACCCTGGACTCAGAATGAGGCTACCAGAGCGGATTCCACGTAAGCTTGAAACCCTTTACCACCGGTTGCGTTTCAACGCAGCGTTCACGAACTCTTACCGCTATCGCCTCGGTCTAACTGCAAATTCCTATTGCGATAATTGTGGATTGCCCGAAACAGTAGAGCACGTCCTTCTAGAGTGTCCGGCATACATCCAAGAAAGAAATCACCTCGCAGAAAAGATGGAGTGCCTCAACAACGCATCTCTATCTTTGAAAGGACTCCTTGAACCCTGGCCCTCTCCATCGTCCCAGAGAAAAGTGTTGGTTGCCTTTTTGACTATTTACGCGGAATCGGCGTCGCAGAGACAATTTAGAACTTTACCTGTGAGATTGTGTGGACTTTTACCTCACCACGCAAAGCTTCGTGTTCACTTTTTCTTTTAACCTCTTCTTCTCCCCCTTTCTTCTGCCCTACTTCTGTAGGGGCCTTTACACCCTTCTCCCGATCCCCGCAGAGTAGCATGTAGGCGGGAACATGCCGACAAACCTCTCTGCTTTCATCTAATAAAGAGCTCTCTCTTTCTACACTGCTTTTCAGATGCTGCTAACCATGGTATTGTAGAACTTTGCACCAGTCAAGATTCGTAATATAGGCAACATCATCATTCCGTTTGTGGTAAAGCCTAACTTGCTGCCATTAGGTTCATGCTTGAAAAACAAAATGGGTTTTTAGTGGTTCAACTTTTGAAGCCTGAAATTTCAATATTCATTGATTCTGCTCGAAAACAGAATGATGGAGTTATTCTTACCGCAATCCTTCACCTGTGCACAGTTCACCATTATGATCTTTAATTGCACCCGAACAGAAATTCTTATGGAAATTCTAATAAATTTTAAGATACTAGTTATAAAACACAAAAAAAATCATATCTACTGTTGTAACCAGAGAGTACACATGCGCTGAATTTTTTCTCATAATAATAAAGTAGTTTGTGTGTATACCATCTCGCATCGTTAAGCTGGTTCGCACAATGATGCCGGTCTTATATATGTAGTCCTCAATTTTTGTTGTGGTCAGTCTTTGTACAGCAATCATATATTTTGATTTTATGTCGCTGTGTATTTCTGCAACTGTATGATGTCACGAATTGCAATTTGTTGTGGTTAGCTTTTCGCAACTAAATCATAGCTTTTTTAACAGCCATGTTATGTTTTTCTGTGCCTAAAGGGTTGCCCCATTGGGCGTTTGGCCTATATAGTTTTGAAAGTAGCTATTTTGCTTCAACGTCAAATGTCGGGCTACATAGTTTCGTGGCCCTTCGGTTTCGGTTCACTTTCATTCATGCCATTATTTTTATATCATCATTTAAAATTAAAAGCCAACAAATTTGGTGTCGTTTTAATTTCGTCACCTGCCTTATATTCCTTTTTTTCAACTTTCTCTAAGGATTGGCCATCCATATTTTTATGAGTTTATTAAACAGTGATTAGTTTAAGAGCTCAAACAATTTCGGCTGCGAGCGTTCCTTGTAACATTTGCATAGGCACTCTCCGCTCTTTATTGAGCCTAGTAAAACCAGCTTCAATGAGGTCGTATGTTTTAGACATGAAGTTTGAATAAATATTTGTTTGCGTTGCTTTACATATTTTGCGAGAATTGCTTGCTCATTTTCTTTCAACCCTGTTTCAGAAACCCGCTTAAGGCATTTTTATGTTTTATCTTTTCCAGCACAGGAAAGGTGCTCATCCTCGGTTCTTCCTTAAGAAGCAGTACACTTCACACGTGAGCTCTGAGCACACAGTAATAATTGTATGAAACGTTTAACTGGCATAAGCGTGTTTTGTAGAGGCAATTGTAGATGTTGAAGCTCTCGACAAGGTACCACAATGTCTGGTGCAGTGAACAATGTCGTTACAGCAGCACCTGGCAGGTGCTGTTGTTGAGAGTAATTTTGTGGCTGTAATGTTTGAGATTATTTTAAAATGCACGTTAAATACCATAAAGTATGGCTGTCTAAATAGGCGACCATTTTTCTGGTGGAGGCAGAAAGTAAAAATGGCTATGTGTAGACCTTTCAGGGCACATTAAACGTCCCTAAGTGGCCAAAGCTAATTCAGAGCCTTCCTCTGCGGTGCACTTCATATCCCATGTGTACCTTTGCGTAAAAACAGCTAATAATTTATGATCAGTTTAAATTGATTCCAATGTTTCTAAATGCAAACATTCTCAGTTTAAGCTGCTGTATTTATAGTAAAATATTTTCTAACAATGGTAAAGCTTCCAAAGGTTTACAGAAAAAGCTTTGAACTTTTGGTTATGCACCTTCTTAGCAAAAGAAAAATGTCATCAAGGAAAGCAAAAGGAACCGAAATATGGGAAGTAGCAAACAATAAAGCTCTTGATGGAAAAAATGTAAATGTTTTATAGAAGATCTATTACTGATTTCTCTTCTAGTTAGCCCTAAAAAAGGCTATACACGGAAAATGGTTGCCCTGAAGCACCTCGTAATGCTAGCCGGAGCTAATAGACACTGGCTGTTGGCTTTTCATTTGCAGCATTGACAAATCACCCCACGTCCCCAGGTAAGGACGTAATGCAAGGCACCATGTACAAAGCCTTATGATAAAATAATGCTTTAGATAAAATGGCACCCCATTTCAACCGTGGCCTTCACCAGGGAACTCACATGCATTGTTCTGTGATGTTTACAGTTCTTGGTATTGCTGTGGGGTCATTTAGTCTAAATGTATGTTCATAAACCTCAATATACCACCGAACCTTGCAAGCCTTGTACCTCATAAATATGGTTCCTCGAAGCAAAAAAATTGGCCGCGTATCTGCTCCTTTCGTTGCAAATGTCGCCAAAAGACGATAATCTTTATCGGTTATTGCGAAGTAAATGCCTCCTTTCGCCTTACCGCTAACCCTCATGCTGTTCCTCATGCGGCGCGCTCCTCCCAAGGTAAAGACGCCAAAGGTTTGCTTAAATCATTTTAAATTTCCCGCGTTCCACTGCTCCAAACCGGGTGTCTCGATGCGAACGCTGCCGTACGGCGGAGACGCGCGTTAATCGAGGCGCCCTACTTCAACGTTTATAGAACCGCGTTTCCCTACTCCACGTGCGTTGCAAGCAGAACGTGGAACCTATCTAGTGGAACCTTTCGTAACTGTTGCCGGTTGATTTCTTAAAATGGCGCAAGAAGCTATAGTGGCGCGGGCGACAGCAGGCGACGGCGGAGTGAATTCTTTTTCTGCAGTTGATGAAGTATTTAAATTCGCAAAAGCAAGCCTGTTTGATTTTTTTATAAAGGAACACTGCAAATATCACTTCTGTATTGATTTGCTGTCTCATATTTGCGTAATGTCTTGTTCTTCTTCAACAATGTTGACAAGTATGAACCTTACACCTGTGACTATATAAGACTAATGCGCAGGCATTGTTTTGCTTTGGCCGGGTGGCTGAATCGAGTCACAGACAGACAGACGGACAGACATACAGACATACAGACAGACCAAAATTTCTGGGTTTAAGGAGCCCAAGAAAGACTATCGTCTTTAAAAGAATTATGGAAAAGAAAACAAATGGCACTGGGGACACAACTCTTATGAGTAGATTAAAGCCGCTGTATACGGAGGAAAGTATACATATTGCATTTGTTCTTCTTTCATATTGAGCTGTCCTGCTCAGCTCAAGAATAAGACACTGTACCTTGCGGGTAACTACCTTGATTGGAAGTTTGATGTACTACTGAGAAGTCAAGGATTTTTGGCTCAAAGAACTTTTTTGTGGCTTATGTGTTGCACACCTACTTTCTTTCACTGCATAACACATTTGTGCTATGTAGTGAAGCTCGAAGGATGCGGGCTGCAGTTCGCCAAAATTAACATATACTTGATTTTTTTACAAAGTTTTTACAAACCTCTAATGTTATGACTCCTGTACTGAGATGGGCTCTAATACTATACTTCATAAATGGATGTTTTAAAAATCGGTGGGAGAAAGCAGTTCAAGCAAATTATGAGCTCACGTTGAGCTTCAATGGAATGTCTCATAGAAGCGAGCCTAAAAAGCGCGAATGTTTCATACCATATTCGTGCCATATGGTGCAATATGTGGCTGCACACCTGCTGCGCTATTTGTGAACCGACGATGACGCACCCTTTTTGTACTCGTTTAGGTGGGTGGTTTTGTAGGAAAAGCTCGTACAGACTGGGGTACTAACTACGGTACTATGGGTACTATAGGGCTATAGGGTACTTTTTAGCTGAACAGGGTGCAATAAGGCACCCGTCTTTTGGGGGGCTCTTGCGGCGGCCAGCTGAACGCGCCCTTTTGGGCGTAGAAAGATATTATATTATATTTATATAATAATTATTATATATATATACTATATATATATATATATTTATATAATTATTAACTCTAATTTATATCTGTATAGATGTCTAATACAGAATAAGGGTTGCAGTCAAAAACTCGGAAAGCAAAGGGGAGGTTAGGGATCATTGAAACAGATAAAGATTTGGAAAGAAAAAAGGGGAGAAAAAATGCCCGCCATGTTGGGATCCGAACCCACGACCTCCAGAATAGCGTCTGGTGCGATATATATATATATCATATAGATATATTTATATATAGGTATGTTTTGTAGAAAATCTAAGACTGGATAACTAAATGTACAAGGCACGAAAAAATAAAGGGTAAAAGTAGAGACAGAGCACGACGAAGAAACATAAAAATAAAAAAAAAGCTTACTGACGTTTCAGGAAGAGGACTTCATCTACTCTGAATAAAGGAAGTCCTCTTACACTTTTTTTTTTTTAATGATTTTTCTGTGTATCGGTCTCCGCTATATTATATATATATATTATATATATATATAATATATATAAGAGAATAGATCCGGGATTTGGTTTAAAAAATACACGAGAGAGTAGACACACGTATGAAAACGATGATTGAACTATTTCGACCGGGGTCCGATCTTTGTCAGAGTTGTGGGGATCCTGGCTCCCGAGCCATTGCGTGATCGCTAGGTTTGTGCCCTTGCGCGGCGCTTTTCCCCTCTCTCCCCGAAATGCCGGCTCGTCTCGGCGCCACTGTGTAGAGCCGAGCAGTCCTCTCAAACTCCTGCCTGAGGTGAAGGCTCCAGCGACCGTTGCTGGGGATAAAACACTGTCACGCAGCGGGCGCTCCGCCCTGGTAGCGGAGCCACCAGGAGATAACCTCACCCCATTGGTCCGTTTGAACGATGCCCGAACCCGACTCTCGCCGGGACGCGAACGCGCGCCCTGCGCGGGGGTCCGTTCGGGGAGACGCTTCCAGGACGCCGAAGGCGTTGGCCGAAGGTATGTGACGCTTTCTTTACCAGCCGGCTGCAACTCTGTTGCGCCGGCGAAAGCCCACCAGCCCTTCCGGCTGCGGCCCGTGCCTAAGGCTGCTCCTGTTGCCCCTACGCTTGCATATAGTAAGGCCGTACCTACCACTCGACGATCACGCCGTGCGGTACGCGCCTGTGAGCGAATGGGCCCCGTCTCCCTCGCTGCTGCGAGCCGATCTGGCCAGCACGGCGATGCGCGCGCGCACAACCTGCGCGACCGGATTTGCCCTGACCGAGGAGCCCACTGGCTGTGCGCCGACGACGACGCGCACACTTGCGCGTGGCGCCCCATCGCCCCTTTCACCTAACGGGAAGTACGTACCTGTACTGTAAATTATGTAATTGGGACTGTAAAATATGTGACTAGAACGTTAGTACAAAATAAACGTCTTCCCTCCGTACCCTGGGCATATTCCTTTGTCGCCCCTTTCTCCACCTGCCCAACAGAGGCGGTGTTAAGTTGGCGCGACGGCGTTTCAGTATCGTGAGCGTGCTCAACTAGCTCGAACCCGCGGTGGTTCCTCGCAATGTGCATGAGTGCATGCCTTGTGCAGTGCTAAGGTGGTGCATATTGTGAGGTAGAGACCACAGAGTAAACTTCGGTAATTGAGCGCGCGGAATATATAGGCACGAAATGATAAAGGCTGCCGAGTAGTCTTGCTACTTTGCAGATACGAATCAACACACACAAAAAAAGAAAGAAAGAAGAAAAAAAGAAGAGTCGTGCTAAGAAGAAAAAAAGTGCTAAGCTGCAATCCCCGAACGTTATCATTTTGTTTCAAAAGGACAGGTGTTGATCCCCCTTCACCCGTGTACAAACACCACGTGTGCTCCTCTTCTTGTTTTTCTTCTTTCTTTTTTTTCATATATATATATATATATATATATATATATATATATATATATATATATATATATATATATATATATAGCTTTTTCTCATGCGGTATTCTTTTTTCTATGCTCCCTTCTGATTTATAAACTAGAATGGAAGTGGCCTTGGATGCTTGCGGCTTGCGAAAACACGACTGTATATATGAACATAAACCCTGCGAAATGTTAGGGAAATTAAAACAGCAAGAATGAAATAAACGTTGCCAGGTCCGGTTTACTGACATTATGTTTCCTTTTTACTCCATTACTCCAAAAGTTTCTTAAATCTCTTAAAGATTCCCTTTTTCCCTTTTTGGCCCAAATTACAGCAGAATATTCCCCGAAAAGGGGAAGATTTCCCGCAAGGAACATCACTGTACCGGCACCAATTTTTTTATGTTTTCTTCTTATTGCTTTTATCCATGTTGCAAGGCTCAGCAATCGTGAAACCAATACTTCAGCACGCGATAAATCATTACACAAAGCAGCCTGAAAGCCATCAGTTTCGGTTTCAGTTTTTTTCAAGTACGGAGTGGCCGTACGACCGAACCACACCACTTCCTTGCCCTTTTGTTTCGACAGCCCCGCCGCCGAAGTTGAGCGGCTGTGCTGCCTGAAGGCGGTTGCCGTGGATTCCTTGACGAGTGCTTTTAAAAAGGGAGGGGATGGAGGCTTCTGTTGAGATTCTTCTGTTGAGATGTTATGTTAAAGCTCCTTCCTCGCGTGTGGAACTTCGCTTTTGTAAGGGTGCCATTTTGGCGAGCAGTTAACACAGCTGTATCTCAGGTGTCGTGCAACAGTTCGTGAACGTTGCCAACGCCTTGACGCCTCTCGAGAAGCGACGTTTGTGAAGTGACGTCATGGGAGTCTGTGAAATGTGGGTATTTATTATTATTATTTATTTATTTATTGTTTATTTACCCATTTATTTGTTATTTATTTATTTTTATATACAAGAACCTTACAGGCCCCCGTAGGGGCATAGCGTAAGGGGAGGTAAAAAACAGTAAAAGCAATGCAAGAGCAAGTAAGCATAACATGTGCCAGGTAAGGCTAACACTGCATTTCGAATGCATGTATTTATTTATACTGAAATACTAAATAAATCCTTGTATTATTTTTATTTATTTATTTATTTATTTATTTACAACGGGATGTCGCGGCGCCAAGGCCGTGGCGACATCAATTGCTCATGTGCTGCGCGGTGCTCCCCCTGCTGCTAGGCAGGGTGATAAATGAAATCAAATTAAAATTTGTTCCGCGCTTTCCAGGCCGCTCAACACTTTAGCTATGGTATAAAATTTAGAAGTGCCACCCTCTACTGAACGAAAACTGAAACGAGCAAGTGACGCCACGTTGTGGGATCGCCGTCCCGCGATTGCCACAATCTGGACCGTGTAAGCAGATTCCTGGGTGAAACGATCCTTTTATTTCCAGATTTAGCCCACACGCCATCTACTGGAACCTCCCGTTAATGTTGGACTTCTTGGGATGCAGCCACGAGGTATAAGCTCGGGCGCGAGTGCTTCTTGTATTCCGCTGTCAAAACATTGTTCTCAACTCGTATTGTTTTATTTGCTGTCGCAGAAATCAAGAGACCACGTATTTTCAATTAAAAGAACTGCTCGCACCAGTTATGTGTTGATATTTTGCCTCGGATCTGCCTAATGTTTTCTTTTTGTTAAACAATCTTGACATGTAGCGTGTTCGCAGATTTAGAGGTAGAAATAAGCATTGCCCATATAAACAACTTCTTCAATCATTCTTTTGAAGAGGTACTGACACCAAATTTCAGTTTTTTGTTGTTTTCTGGCTGTAAACTATACCTTTTCGCCCAGTAACAACAAAAATGGAGCAAGAACCGGTCAGCAGGTCGGCCTCGAAATATAGTTACAATGCATTTCTTTCAACCACCGGCAGCACAGATGACATCTAATGGGCAATGCCGGATGTTATTACGTCACGCTATGACGGCCGCAAAACTGCAAGTTGTGACGTCAATCAAAAAACGGTGCCGTCACAAGCGTTTTTGCATCGCCTGTGGTGGTCTCACGTCGTTTGCATTGGCCCGCCCCAACTTGTGGCGCCAATGGGGCGGCGGAAATTTGAAAAGTAATTTGAAAATTTCAGAATTAGACGTTATTTACTGCGTTTAATTAAGATGTGAACACATTCGAGTTCGTTTTTATTCATGATCTTCGCCTTCCATTGGTTTTTGAAAACCTACAGCGTTAATTTATTGTCACTTTGCCGAAGTTGACGATACCGCTGAGACACCCGGCCTGGAGAAACGATATTACCAAGAACAGCAGTGCACGATGGTGTTCCCGCTACCGGAAAGGGATACCCGACGTCACCCAGAATCGGCCGGTATCCAGTGCGCGCATTGTTTATCGTCACGCTGACAGCAATTTCGCTCGCGCAGGCAATCTGAGGTAGCTCACGGCCGGGTCAATTACAATTGGTTTTCGATGTGTTTACCGACACGGCTGGCTGCAAAAGTTGCTCGAAGGCATCTTCACAAACTACTGAAGATGATTGTATTATTTTTAGGAGTATGAATTTGGTGTCAGTACTTATTTAAAAGGACACTGAAGACAAGACCGAAGTTCGTCTTAATAGATTGACTGACATCCCCTAAAACGAATATACCAGTCTCTAGGGCAGTACCTTTAAAAAAAGCTCCTAAATAATAAAAAAAATGAAGCGATCTGGCACCCAGCAAAGATGACGTAAACAGTGGCTGAGCGGATGTGCAAAGAATCACGTGACGAACAGAACGAAAAGCGCTCACACAAAATCTCTCTCTCAAAAAAGAAAGAAGTAAAACCTTTCTCTGCCCGCTAACTTTCATAAGTCACAATTGCGAAGGTTATTGCAGGTTCGGCGCAGTCACAAGTTACCTCCAACTCTATGTACACCAAAGCTGCGTATTACATGTGGTTGTGCTGTCCGCTAGACGTTTTGTATGTGAAGTAAAAGGCCGCGCGGGCCGCGGCACATTCCCATTGTTTAACCACCATCTCACGTCCCGTGAGGCAAGATTGACGCACACAGAGCGGACGTGTAGCGCGGGCAAGTTGTCGCGTCATATGCGCCGAGAGCGCGACCAGTGGCTCCTGCACCCGCGATGGTTGCCTTGGCAGGATCTAGTTTTCCTGATGGACCACACCGCTGTCTCACTCGCTTCCGGCCTGCGCTTGCGTCGTGCAAAATGTCATAAAATGGCGCAAGGCATACTATGCGTTTTTCAATTGCTAATTTCTCTGCAATTAAAGCTTCTTTCGCCGCTTTATAAAGGCTGAGAGGGCTATAGGGGGGCGTTGAAGTTTCGTCGGCAGCCAACTTGCTAGTTACCTTCGGTGTCACTTTAACTATTACCTTGGCAGCTGAATTGATTGATTGATTGTAGGGTTTAACGCGCCGACGCAACGCAGGCGATGAGGCGCGCCGTAGTGGAGGGCTCCGGATTAATTTTGACCACCTGGGGTTCTTTAACGTGCGCCGAAATCTCGTACACACGGGCGTTTTTGCTTTTCGCCTCCATCAGAAAAGCGGCCGCCGCGGCCGGCTGAATTGATTGAAAGACAGACAGTTCAAAGTACTCGGGTTCAGAACCTCTCGTCTTTGAAAGGAGCGCGAGAAGGATAACGCGAATATTTTGGGGCCTCGGTCGTAATCCTCCACTGCAGGAAACTTCAAAGGCCAACTGCACTCAAAATTTAGGCTTCTTAATAGACCTGCTTCCGTATAGTCTCTCTAAAAAGACTTCAAGGTGGAAAATATGACAGCTGAAATACGCATATGCACGCCGCAAGCGGTCAGCCAAAATCAGCCAATTTGAAGCCGAAATTGAGAACAGCGTCGCCATTACGACCATGCTGAAGTGACGATGCAGCTTCCCAGCGAGCTGCCGGACGGCCAGCAGCTCGGGAGCAAATGGGGGAGCGGTCACAGCGCAGCTGGACCAGTTCTCCAGCTACGTGGCTGGCCGGAGGACGAAGCACCCGGGTCGGGACGACATGTGCGCTTCATGCATGGCTGTTTATGCGATCCGCCGGCAAGTGCAACGTCGTGGGCTACGGAGCTTTTTGAAACGCCTCTGACCGATTGACAAGGCATTTCACGGCGCTACAACTCATGTACCAGTTGATTTGGTGTCAGTACTGCGCACGTTCAAAATAAATTGAGCTGGGATGAAATATGAGAGCAGTTGCCTTTAAGGGGGTCTGCAACCTAGCTCTCAAGGTAGCTCTCAACCTAGCTCTCATGGCCAGCAGCTCGGGAGCAAATGGGGGAGCGGTCACAGCGCAGCTGGACCAGTTCTCCAGCTACGTGGCTGGCCGGAGGACGAAGCCGGAGGACGAAGCCAAATGCTTTTTTCGACTGTTTAAAATTGTTGATCTGCACATAGTGCATAGCTGTTGAGTGGTGTTTATCGAAAATTTCGCCTTCCCTGAAGTGTTTGGGACAAGACGGCTCCTAATTTTTCTTCCTTTTTTGCAGTAAAAGGTGATTTAGTACGTAATTTGATCCTACCGTACGTGTCAAGACGTCTTGTGACATTGACTTGAGCCAACTTTTTTAATGAAACAGTTTTGACCAACGTTTGTATTTCCATTGCAAGTGTTAGGCAACTGATGAGTTCACCTTAAGTTTCGTATTTCTGTAATTGTATTGCGATGCATTTACTGTGCGCAAGGGGGAACACGTCTGACATTCGGAAGAGAAAATGTTCTTCAATGAAAATAGAAACTACCCCCCCCCCCCAATGAACGTCGTCAAAACTCGTAAGAGGATATAAATAATGTCACATGACTTCGAAGCTCTCAAAAGAAAAGATCAATTACAGCCATCGCGCCTGTTGAAAGCTGCCACTTGAGCCGTTCCACTCTATGAAGGAGAACGATCCGCGAAGCTGAATTGACACAGAATTTTGGGCAAAGATATACTACCACTTCACAGCAGCCGTGCTGTGAGGTATACCTCTTGACGGGTTCCTCAACGCCATCCATGCAATCTCAGAAGGGGCACCAAGGAATGGGGGATATAGACAGTTCCGTTCATGGTGAAGAATCTGATCATGCAGCCTTAACAAAAATGCTAGTAAAAAGGTAGTAACGGGTTGTGTTTACTAACTCCTTACAAACTTTACTACCCCAGAACAGTACGTAGGTCCTGCCAGAAAGTATGGAGCCTAAATGCTATTGTGACTCTAGACTGTGAACTTAGTGACCGCTGCTTGTCTGATACTAACATTCACTGAGAACAACAAAATTATATGAAGTATTTACCATAATAACCATAGCACGTTGCCCACTCCAAATCACGATTAAAAAAATTACACCATCTTCCCGTGGGGAACCCTGATGAGGATGCGAAGCATCTTGGTGGTTCCGTGTGGTTCCACTGTGTTGCCGTTATGTTGAGTGATCTGGTTTTTACTAGCGCCAGAGGGAATTCCGCGTCCGGGCCCACACCGGTGGCAAAGGCACGCAAGTGCTATTGTGTTATATATACGGTGAGTAGGCGGTGGTTCTCGAGGCGCCGAAACTCGTCCATCATGTTCTTTTCGATGTTGTCTCTGTGGTAGAATCGGTAGTCTCCGTCAGCTTTGGTGAGGTAAAGGTTGTTGACATTGGTGCACCGGCTGAGAGCAATGTACACGCCCTCCTCTTCGCAGCTTTGTCTTCTCGTTCTTCTTCTTCTTCGGCGGTTCCCCTACGGGAAGATGACGACGGTGGTTGAACGCGAACATATCTCGTGATGGATTCTTTGGTTGGCCAATCCATAGGGGCATCCTGCCACAATCAGCATCAGAGGCGCGCTGCAGACGGGGCTGGTTGAGCTGCAAGGCGCGTGGCGCTTCCCGCCACAGCTTTCACACGGGAAATTCAGCATCCCCCTCTAAAGTTTTCAGTTCATCGTTTTCGTTGACGTTCAGCTTCGCGTGCCTTCGTTGTATCAGTAGCTTCTTGACGTAGTTTGAATGAGTCAAGGACATAAGGCGCGTTCGTAGCACTTGCTCCTATCCCGGATTTGTAGCGTAGTGGGAAGAGCACCGCGTATCTCCCGTTGCGGCTAGAGAGTCGTGGGATCGAAACCGGGCGCCGCTAACTATTTTTTTTTATAGTGTAGTATCGCGGAGCTGTGGGTGTAAGGAGGAGAGTTGCGCATGCGCAGTGAGCGTGTGGACGGCGCCGCCATCAACGACGGAGGACACGGCGAGCCTAAGAAATGCTCCGCATTTAAAAACTTTTGCAAATTCACATTCTTATTTGTATATGCTCACTTAAAATGTACAATTCTAAAATTTTAGCTAAAATATTTGATTTTTTGCGACAAGCTCACTGACTCCATTAGAGGTCTTTCCGCTGCTCGCTATAAAGGAAAAGACAGCGGATGTATTTATAAGTTATACTCACTCTCCCCGTGCATCCCGATGGTTTTCTCGCTCAATTTATTTGTTGTCTAAGTGGGATGTTGCCGTGTTGAATGTGTCTATTCCGTGCTGCGCGCTCAGCCGATCCACATTGTCACGCGTAGCTTTTTAGTAGGTTATGCATGACCAGCTAGTAAAAGCACTAAGTACCTAGTGGATACTGGGAAAAGTAACTGGGTAGTGTTCTGTTAATAAGTGTCACGAGCTTTTTTTTTAAGAGTGTGGCATATTCAGGCAGAAAGTCTTTACACGAGCACGTGTCCGCTTTGAAGGATCCTGCGCAAGTTTTCTGCCGCACTGGGCACGCATGAGCTTCGAACTACGGCAGAGAGAAGGCGCTGGTCTTTTTCTGTCCCACGGCAAAATTTCAGGGAACCTTCGGTACCATGTGCTCCTACTGCACATCACGAAAAAGACAGCACAAAGTACTCCAAATGCAACTCTCATAAACTCCAGTTCTGCGAAAACTTAAACGCCCTTTAACAACCAATCAAGCTCCCATAATAACGGGAGTAATACCAATTCATATTTCTGTTGGGTGTGAAGGTAATGCGATGTTCAGCGTGGCACGCAATGTTGAAGGTTTACGTCGTGTCGTTTTAGGAATGACTATGAACAGTAAACACCATAGTGTAGCTTCGAGTGACCTTCCTCACATTGTTTGTTTTATTTACCGCAGATTCTAGCAAATTTATTCTCGTTAAATTTCTCTCAGCAAGGGCTTTTCGTTTGTAGTCTGGAAGTAGAACCCATATTGCCCAAAAGAAGCTCTATAAGTTGTATTTATTATCCATCTCCTGGACCTCTTCCTTTTGCTCTGGTTAGATCGACGCTGAATGTGCACGCGCCGCAATGCAACCGGATCCACAAGGTCTCCGACAAATGCACACTGAAGCCGTTAAAGGTATTGTTTTTCGCATAGCAAACTCGGCAGCTATATTCTGTTACACAAAGCCACATTTCAAAACCCTAAGATCACCTAAACCCTGTTGACACATAGCGGCAGTTTCTAGCAATGATTAATTTACCGTTATTTAATTACCAACGAAGGCATCATTAAAGTTCGGTTCATTTAAAAATGCTTTGTCTCGATCCCCAAACATGCTTTAACAAAACAAGCTTCCACAAACTTGTCTGCAAAGACGCACAGAAAAGTCACTGGTCGGTCATTGCGTCGAAACAGGTATGCAAACCTAATGCCAGCTACCTAAATAAGTAGGTCGCATTCATCTCTTCGTGTTAAATAAGACGATGAGATGTCGATGTGAAACCATTTATTAACATTTATTAAGATCATCAAATACCTATCAGAAAAAGTTTTTTGAATGATTGATCGACTGAATGAATGACTTATAGTCGCTCAGCACAAACCGTTGGCCCTCTAGAGACATGAAATCAGGTGAGCATATTCTTTACAAGACCGTGTGATTTTTAAAACTTTTTCTCCTAGGAATATGAAACCTGCTAAAACGTGCTTTGGAGCAATTTTAATGTCTCCTCTGCTCCTGAAGATATCAAAAATTACATGTCTTGTCACGAAACTTTGCTCATATGTATACAGATGCTTTGAGAAACAACCTTACATCTGTCCCCACCACCGCCAAATACGGGAGCGAATCAATAGTTTCCTTATCTGATTATCAATGCTAATGAAACCTACGACGTTGTGGAGTTTCTTCGGGCTTGTAAACCTCGCCCGTACAAAGGTCACAAAAATAATGTCGCTTTATGTTTAACAAGTTTAAATAAAGAAAATAAGCAGGTCGTGTAAAGTTCTTCTAGCAAATAACACTTCATAAGCTGCAAGTTGAATGACGCTTTAGCTGAGTAAATGCGTATACGCACCTGCCACATTCCCGCGGGGCATGTAATCTTGACACCAAATTTAGATACCGTGCATTACGACGAGGTAAACAAGCGTATGCGGCCTATTGAACTGGTTTACTGCGCTTGTTTGTTTAAAAGTGGCTCCAACCCGCACTTTCACCCTTTCCCGGCATTAGTATCTGAGGAATGTGTCTTGCAAATTGGGATATGTCGGGTCGTACTCGCGTGCTTTTCTTTTTACACACTGCATTAGTACATAAACTTGATTACCAAGAACGACCCGTGATGGTGCCTATTAAACCTATTTTTGTGCTATTTTCTTCCATACCTGAAGCATTTCCTTTAAAAAACACATTTCCTTCCCGTTTTGTAGTGCGTTCTTGTGCATTTTGTTGTTTGTATAACACCCGCTTTTGCGTACAGCGGCCATGAACAGAGCATAAGTCGCTCTGGTGACTTCGCCGATAAGATGAAAAGTGCAGCTCTTCTTAGCGAAAAAATTGGGCCCATCTCCCCGCGAGGGAGACTCGAGTAAATGCGTAGCATAGGGGGTAGGTGTATTGCGTTAACGTTTAGTGTTTGGGGAGTTGGTGGCAGTGAATGCGTTGTATCAGCAGCTTCTTGGCGTAGTTTGAATGAGTCAAGGATATAAGGCGCGTTCGTAGCCTCCCATTCTGTGTCGGCGTTGTGGCGCAGTGGGTAGAGCACCATGTACATTGCGTTCCGCCCGCAGGGTCGAGGGATCGAAACCAGGCGCCGGATAGTATTTTTTTTATATAGTGTAGGGGGAGGGGTGCGGACTACGACTACGGACGTCAACGCGGGTGACATCGTGAGTTACTGAAATGCTCTGCATTTAAAATAATTTAGGACAGGTATATACTTAGGTTCAGCAAGGCATAGAAGTGGGCTAGTTGGTGGTGTTTCAGCGCTTAACAAAGATGTTGAAACCTCTGCACTTTAAGGTATGTACTTCACTGGTAATGTTTCCCATTCGATGCAAGCATATACGCCACCGCAATAAAGAGACGGCAACGTCACTTGTACTCATTATGAAACATGAAATAACACAATTGTACACACAATGCCAAAAGAATATTAAGATGCTGCATGGAAAGCTAACCAAGCCAGAGTCTTTGCGTGTCTTTCCCTGTGTAAAGTCTTATCACTTAATTGTTTTCGGTGCTGAACTATAGAGCAACTGCATGCTTTATATATCAGCATAAAAAGCTCTTCTATCATGGCTGAACAATCGTTTCTTGGGGTCACCCTTTTCTTCTCAAGTATCTCTCAACACTTTATGCTGGGATAATAAAATTTAGTCCATTGAAGCCAAAAGGACACAGTTATTGCGGTTGCTAAAACAACGCGGGAAAAAACGGGTAATTTGTAAATGTTAGTTCTTTCACTGAGGTTAAGTAACATTCATCTTGAGACAAACAGAAAAGCATTCAATGAACTAATATTTATACTGGTTTATCAGAAGCATTTACTTTTCCGAAGGACGTACACTCGTGAACGTGAGTTCAAGTGGATCACTGGTTTAAGGTGTCGAAAATTTACGATTAAGGAGAACGGCAGCGAATGAGGCGGAACACGCTGACACGGGGCTCCACTTACATTCTCTGGCGGAGAGGTGACCCTTAGATCCTCCGTGGTGGCTTTGTTGGGGCCCGACGGCGCCAAAATTGAAGGCAGGGGGTGAAGCGGCCCGAGCTAGGCTGTCCCTTCGGGCGAAGCGCTGCGGTCACGCCGGTGTCACGACGGGGGCCACCGGCGTCGGCGGCCGTGGTTGTGGAACGCGAGGCTGCAAGCCGCTCGGGGTACGGGAAGGAGTCATGAGCCAGCGGCGATGAGCGCGGCCCGCAACACTCGCTCGGGGTTAGGCCCCCGAGTGACTCGAGCCAAGCCGAGCCACGACCGAGGGGCAGCCGGGAAGCCGCCTTCCCGATAAGCTGGCTTCCCACCACCCTCGCCCCGGCGCCCACTTGGCCCCGGCGGGGGAGGGAGAGGGCCATGACGGTTAGAAAGTGCCTCTCGGGGATGATGGCGGCGAGGCTTTTAGGTTTGTGCTGGTTTCGGTTTCCTGACTGCTGCGCGCCGACCCTTTCCTCGCTCGGCCGACCGGCTGGCCGCGAGGAATCGCCTTTCCCTCTTGGCGTCCTACCCTTCCCGACCGGCGGGGCGAAAGAAAAAGGGAGCCAGTTGCCTCCGTTCCTTCTCGCTCTTCGAACTACGGGAGCTATGCAGAGATGCGCCGGCGCTGCGCGCATGCGCCGGCGCCCAGAAGCCCCCTGATTGGCCCACAGCGAGCCGACGGGGGAGGTGTCCCCGCAACTGGCCTTTAGCGGTGGCGTCAGTTGCCGTTGCTCTCCCGGATAAGAGAAAAACGCTGCAAGCCAGGGTGCCGAATGAGCGGAGCCTTCGACAGGGGAGAAAAGCGATCCCACCCACGCCTTCCCCGCGGTCGGGTTCAAGCGAGGGAAGGCGCAAAATGGCGTGTCTTGGCGCGGGAGAGGGCGCTCGTTCTCGTCCGGAAAGGAGGGAGAGCGGCGGGTTACGCGAGCTGCCGAGGCCAGCTCCTCGGCTCGACTCTCGCGAGGGCGGTAAGTATGGATTTCCCCACCCCACACCGTGCTCTTTCGAGGTTGCATCGACACGGTCCGAGCGGCGTTCGACCGGCAGCCGCTTCTTTCGGGAAACGTGCCACTCCTCCGGCCCGTCTCGTCTTCTGACGTGGCGTGCCCGAAACAACGGCTCCCGTTATCGCCTCCTCGGCCGTTTCCGCGCCCGTCAGCGAGCCTTTTCACAGCACCCGGGCTCCTTTTGTTTAACGTCGATCGCGGAGAGAAAAAGTCCGATGCGAAGGCGACAGAAACACCCCCGCTTCCACGCCATAGCCGAACATCACGAACGTATGGCCTTCGTCGGCGATGCCCTCGCATTTCTTTGGGGCGTTTCTTCGATGCTTCTGGCACCGCTATAGTCGGGCCGGTAAAGATTTTCCCATGAAATGGTCGATGCCGTGCCTTGGCCGTGCCACGTCGGAATCGTGGCGTGACGTTTCCGAGAAAATGGAAGCCTAGGAAATATGTCGGGATGTTTGACACTTCATCCCTGCACTCGTACGGACGGCGCGTGTTTGCAAGACGTGTTGTCGATCCGCACTAACGTTCTCCAGGAGGCTTTGCGGAATGGCAGAAAAGTTGTCCCTTCGGCTGTCGTTATTCGCACGTGGTGGTACATCTGGCGGATTCGCGCGGGAAACTTGTCGTTTTTCAATTTTCGCAGAAATATGCGCCAGTGGAGCGGTTATATTTTTCGACACCTAGCGTTCTGTAGTACTTTCAACCGCGACCTCAAGTTCGTCTAGCCGGATTAGGCGCTGCAAACTTTCCATTCCTCTAGCATTGTTTAGTTAATTCCGTGTGCGAGATGCAACGACGTTTGCACTTATTTCCCTACGCTGAGATGGACAGTAACTTCAATGGCCTGTTTCCGCAAATCGATCTTTTAATGTTCGAAATACATTCTTGCTGTGCAAGCTGATGTAATAAGCTGATGTTGTGCAAGCCGCGTATGCGGTTTCTATCCTGTCTTTCTTGTGCTTCCTTCAGGGGCTGGCGTATAGGCCTTCAGTGCAGCAATCATCGAGTTATGATGGCCATCCAGTTCTGAACAACACTTCTGACTGTACAGCGCATGTATCCGATTTCAAATGAACCCATTGTACTCGCAAACGTATCGCCTATGGGCGGTCAGAGTTCTCACAAGAATGACATGACTTCGGAAGTACGCATCCTACAGTGCCCAAATTTTTGTGCGCTCCGCGGCGAAAGTTCAAACATCTAATTCAGGAATCAAAGTGAATTTTCAGCACTGGGAGTCAAATCCAGGTCCCATTTGTTCCGAAGCGAAAGCCCACGTGTCTGTCGCCGCTTTGTTAGTATGAATGAGCAGCTTTATACAGAAGTTTTATAAGCTGTTTATCACGCCGTGAAGTGAAGAAAAAACTCACCTAGTGTGGAACCTGCATGCCTCAGAATGAAGAGACCCACAGGCGAGAGGATTCGACATGGCAACAAATACTTCCCGCGATGGCTCAGTTGGCTAAGGCGTTCCACTAACCACACAAAAATGGCCTTTGGGCGCCAATGAAAAAAACTGTGAGCTGTAGCTCCCTATGGCCACCCATAAAAGGGCATAAAGTAGGCTATAGCCAGCTATTAAAGGGGCCCTGCAGCGCTTATCCCCGACTACTCGGGATGTATTTTGGGGAAATGTATATTGTCCCAGAAATCTTTGCCCGCGAGAATTATAAAATCCGTTCCCTATCACCGAAGCTACGCGTGATCAAAAATGGCGCATAATCGTTCCCCCTCAACTCTACCGCGGACTGCACGACAAAGACTGCGCTCTGTCTCCCGGAGAGGGGGGCGGCTCGTGGCGGCGGCCTTCGATATATCACAGGCCGAGGAGTTTTTTTTTTTCTTTTTCACCGCAACGTGGAAGTGCCTATTGCCGGTCTGGTGCAACAAAAATGCAGGCATTGATGGCTACTCGCAAGCAAGCGCTCAGGCTGGTAGGGCGTTTTTGAAGCAATAAAAGTTTGTTGTCGAGTGTTCTGGTTGCAGGGGAAGTATTGAGCTTTTCATTTAAACTCCGCGCACTCACAACACAAAAAAATTGGCCACGTATCTGCTCCTTTCACGGCAAATGTCGACGAAATACGATAGTCGACTGGCGCCCCTGGAAAGGAAATGCCTCCCTTCTCTTACCCACTCACCTCTCATGCTGTTCCTCTCCCGTCTCATTCCTCCCAAGAAAACACACTAGATTTTTGCTCCCGTCAATTCAAATTTACCACGTTCGAGTGCTCTAGTCGTGCCCTCGATGCCAGCGCTGCCGTACGGCGGAGACCCTTCTAAAACGTTTATAGAACCGCGTTGCCCTACTCCACGAGCGTGCCAAGCGGAACGTTAAGCCTATCTAGTGGAACCTTTCGTTGCTGTTGCCGTTTGATTTTTTTTCATTGCCACCCTGCAGCGCGGGCAACAGCAGGCGACGTTTTTCTGCAGTTGATGTAGTATTTTATTTGCTATCGCAAAAACCAAGCATTCCCAATTTTTTAAATATAAGAACACTGCAAATATCACTCATGTATCAATTTTATGCCTTATATTTGCGTAATGTCTTGTTCTTGTTCAACAATGTGGACAAGTATGAACACATGAAGTATGAACAGCGGACGTAGACGTTTGGATTTGGCTGTGGGTGCATAAGAATATTGCGCAGTTTCTGTTTCACTTTGGCTGGGTGGCTGAATCGAGTGACAGACAGACAGACATACAAACAGAAAGACCAAAATTTCTGCGTTTAAGTAGCCCAAGAAAGACTATCGTCTTTAAAATTGATTGCCATCCCGCCCTGCAAAGGTGGATGTCCAGCAAAGCTGTTGTAAACCACTCCAAATGGTGATACAGGAGGCTATGAAATGTTTCTCGTCGTCTAGGCGGGCTTGTCGCTTGCGCTCTGCTAGTGCCACTAGATACAGAATATCAACACTACAGAGTTATAGTGAACTAGAATACTTGGTATTCTAGTTCACTATAACAGAGTATCAGCACTCCTTTCTCCTACTGTTTCGTGCCGCCACCATGATCATAGGTCAGTTCGCATTAGGTGACATTTGTTTACGCTGCGACGGTTCATGGGCGTCGCCATTTTGTTGTTGGTGCGTTTTAGCTAGTCAACTCTAGTAGGCTTTTGTCTGCTGCTCCGCGCGACTGACGTAGTTCTGAATTCTAATCAAACATAACGCGTGTAACAGCATTTCAGCAGCAGAAGTATTTCCAAAGATGACGTTTTGCTGCGTCTCCGTTAATGTTCTCAACAAACGACCCGGTCGAAGTTAACGGCAAGGCTGTAGATTTTGCTGTAGATCTCTCAACACTGATAAACGCCATGGAATGGCCGCCGTTGCTGAATTCCGTGCCTCAGTGGTGGCACTATGTGCCTTATCTACTGACACACAGTTGACACCCTGGCCCCGTCTGCGCCTTCACTATCGGATGCTTCCAAATACGCACGAGGCGCCATAGTACAGGCAGATGTCGCATGCCAGATTTTCTGTGCCCATCTGTCGACATCACAGTCGCGGCAAAAGTGCGGCTGCGACCACCGGCACCGCCCAGGGCGCTTTGCTCTGGGTTATCTGGTGCTCCTTTGGAACCCGTCCCGCCGTGTGGGTTTGTGCGAAAAACTCCCGCCCCTTTACTCTGGCCCCTATACCGTGTAGTGAGGTACGAGATTTCCCCTCTTGCTGCACCCACCTCAAGTCGCCCTGCACGCACTGACATAGTGCGCATACATACAGCCAACGCCGAGACGACGCTTGCTCCACCGGGGGGGGGGGGGGGGAGGTAGTGCAACGGTGCGCATGGTCAATGCCCACAAAGATCACAATCCCCATGAGCCTAGGAAAAGAGAAGAAATCGGTAGACTTTTTAAAGGGCGATTTCAGCTGTGCCGATATGCCTGCTGTCGCGGTGCGTCTTCTGTAAATATTGTAACTATATCTTTTCACGTCTTCTGCCACATATCAATATATTTCAGGTAAATGTCACAAAAACCCGTCACAAAATATATTCAAACCTTACGCACACGGAACAAGATACTACGAATATAGTCATTAGGAAGTTTATAAAAAGCTAATTGAGGTAAATTCAATACAAACTTGTTAGAAATATTACTCAAACTTGACTCACCCGCATCAGGATGTTAGAACTACTCTCTATAAGAATCTTATATAAAGGCAATTGCGATAAATTTAATAAGCACTCGTCAGAAACTCTATTCAAACCTGACTCACACGCAACCGGCTGTTACGACTACACTCAGTAAGAATTCTTTGTCAATCTTATTTAAAAAATTAATAAAACCCCTACAAGAAACTCACCAGAAACTATATTCAAAACCAGTAAGGTCTATGGACTTGGCTGACTTTCACTTAAAACTACGTGCCCAATTTGTAATGGAAACTCAACAAAAATACACTGCGAAATATTAACAAAGGTTTATACAATTCCCTTGAGCAATCTCTACAGCAAGTTTATTAAATCTCAGTAAACATATTTATCAGGGCTGTGCGCCAATAATTCTGAATTCGGTGCTTTCCTCATCAATAAATGTTAACTGGGGCTGCTGTTCTCTATGACTAAAACAAACCATTTGTTTTTCGCACCCATGTCACGGTCCATAGCCCGTGATGCGATTGACCAAAAAATGTGTAGGACCGTTGGTTGCCTAGACAATCTAGAGGGTCACCAAGAAAGCAAAACCGCTTTGGATGTCTTCCTTCATAACCCCACGCGAAAGCTAACGGGGTATTTAATAGGAATGAAGAAACATGCGCGCACCCGGCTAGAATCGCGGCCACTGCAGATTAAACAGACTCCACCACCGTTTTAACAGTGGAGCCGTTTAATGTTAAGTTAGAGTTCCATCGTGCCTGGCGTCGCTCAAAACTCGGTGCAGCAAAAGTGGAGTGGACGAAAATGCCAGGCCAAGAACTGCGAGGGAAAGTCGCGAGGAGGCAAGGAGCGGAACAGCAGGTGTAGGGAGTGAGCGCCTCAAGAACAAAACGCTTCCCGTGGTCGGACTATACAAGCTGCAGCACCTCGTGTCATGAAGCCGGCGTCGATCCGATTGCGCTATCGTCGCATTCGGGACGCTCAGCATCTCCTTTCGGTTCGTAATGCGGGCTTTGGTTTCGCACTTTGGCTGAGTTCAAGGGGACTTTGGCTTCGAATTTTGGCCGCTCGTATTTTCGACCTTTGGAGGGCAGATTGTGGACTTGGATTTTTACTGAGTTTGCACGGAGAAAGTTTCTCTTTTTAACCATATTTCTCTTAAAAGGGGAACTTCGCTTTTAACAGTGGAGCTGTGTAAGCTTGAGTTCCATCCGTGCCTGGCGTCGCTCAGAACTCGGTGCAGCAAAGTAGAGTGGAGGAAAGTGCTGGGCCTAAAAGTGTGAGGAAAAGTGGCGGATGAGCAGGTGCCGAGCAGGCGCCGACACAAACGTCCAGTGATACAACCACTCAAGCCAACAGCTACGCACATCCCCACGTCCACACACACACCGACGCGCCCACACACACACACACACACACACTCACAGACAACCACCCACACAACCAGTCACAGAGACGCACACACCCTTCTCCTGTCCCTTTGGTGACATTCCAGACTGCTGGCTTTCCCTACTTCCCTTTTTCTTGAATAATTTTCGTACCATTTGGGCACGCCACACACACACCTACGCATGTACGCCCGACGCGCGCACGCACACACACACACACTCTAACATACACACACGCACACACCCAAACACCATCACATCCACACACAGCACACACAGCACACACATACACACGACCACACATGCACACACCCACACCCCACTTACCCACACACCACCGACATACCCAGGCTGCTGCTGTCTTTTCTTAGTTCACTTAATTAATTTTCGCGCCCTTTGTGCGCACACACGTACACACACGGTTATGCACGCATACGCCACACATACATATATCGCCCACACATGCACCATCCACCCATGCACGCACCCCCAACCCACACATACCCACATGTGCACATACACACACCACACACACCCATTCAACCACATTCCTACACGCACACACACACACACATGCACGCACCCACTCACCCACAGCTGAAACGGCCCCCGTCTCTCTTGTTCCGCGTTGATCAGGTGGTCTAGAGCTCGTTGCTCTCATGCGCACTCCGCCAGCGGTGTGGGTTAGAGTCCGGACGCTTGCATGGGAGTTTCAAAGTATTGACTTGTTTTATGTACGAATGCACATGCACTTCTTTCCATATCTAACACTGAAAAGAAAGAAAAATACGGGAACTAACCAAGCCGCGAGCGCAGTGCCAGTTTGTAGTGTTTGTGTCATGCCGAGAGCGAACTTCGGTCTTTTAACAAATACAATTAATAATTCTTTAGGGGTAGTAAAGGGCTACTGTTTTATTTCTATGCGGGAATATGATTTCGTGAAATTTAATTACTAAATCTAGCTAACTATGATTACCAAATCTAGCTACCAAATTACCAAATCTAGCTAACTACCGCCATTTTATGATAGCGGTAACTATTGTGGGTCAAGCCAGTGGTTTTTGCTGTCCATTTTAATGTGGGGCTAACGGTCACTTTATATGCGAATGCCTGAAAAAAGATATCTATTGAAGTATAAAGCTGAAGTTTTCTCTTGGAGGAAATTGTTTGCACACATTTTTAATCCAGGCATTAAGAACACCAAGCTTTATTCTTTTGGGTGTACTTTTTGCGTATAACACGTATACGTATGCCCGCAGTGCGTCGAAAAGCAAATGTAGCGCACGACATTTAGATAGTCCCATATATGTATTGCTTCAAACATTCTTTGCAGTACCTGCCGCCGGCCTGAGCACGTTTGGAATGCCAGCACAGACATGCATCACACGCGACGCACCCATTTTCGTTGAATGGGTCCTTGCAGTTGCATTTCACTTGGGTGCACGCTTCTTGATGATAAAAAAGAAAACCGTGCAACTGTCGGTATTTCAACCCTAATCGATGCAGGATGCTCTGTTAACAAGTTTTTTGTCAGCGAATTCCGGCCCTGACTGATTATTTCGCCGTAATGGAGGAGCACCGGTACTGGAAAAAAAAGCTTTCGAGGGCATAATTAATTGTTTCAGCGCGATTGTTTTTTTTTCTGGGGAAAGCCATGAATGAATGAACAAACTTTTTTTGATTCAAGATGGACGAGAAATAAGGAAGCACTTCCTTCTTCAAAAAGCCTCAAGAGCACAGTATCGGCCTGAAGTATTCACAAACTTTTTTGGCCGGAAAGATCGGCCGTATGCTCAATTACAGATAAATTGCTGCATAGAAGATTTTACAGTAGTGAATGACCCGTTCCTTGGATGCATATTTTCGGGAACACTTTCAAAAGCGGCAGCGCACGTTTTCAGAAATTCGAATGGGTTGAAATGGGTTCAAATGGGAAGAGTGTTTTGAGAGCGTGTTCAAACAGGAAGGGCGTTTGGGCAACAGGTTGAAATGGGAAGGGCCCAAACGGGAAGGTCCTTTCGGGAAAGGGCGCATATGGGACGGCCCAAACGGGAAGTGTGTTTCGGAAATGGGTTCATACGGGAGGTGTTAAAACGGGAATGGGTTGTCTCGGGCTACACCCAGACAAACACACACCTTTCTCTTGTCCCTTTTTTGGCATTCCAGACTGCTATAGCGTTGCTGAGTTCACTTTTTCTTTCATAATTTTCGTACCCTTTGGGCCCATGGGCTTACAGACGGATGTGCAATTCAGGCGCACAGCAAACAATGAAAAGGGGACTGTCATTCACACCAAAACGGTGATCGCGGGAACACCACATATCTAAAACGTCTGGAACACGACATGACCACTAATTAGAGATAACAGAAGTGCTGGGTATGAATTAACGGTGAGCAGGCTTTGTATGACAAGAAGGAACGCGTACTTTGCGTCGGGGATCGTTCTGCGCTGACAATATGGAGTTTTAGCTGGACATTGTTGACGGTCCGCTCTGCTGCAGTAGCCAGCGGTGGTGCCATTGCGTGACATGCTTGGCCGCAATTACCAGAGCGAGGCTCCCGCCACGGTCCGCTCCGCTCGCCGGGCCCGCTGAGCGGACCTTCGCCGCAGCTTGCGCTCAAATGGCTCGCCCTCAGCCGTGCTACTGCGAACTACGTTCCTTTAGTTGAAACATGAGCGACGAAACCGCAAAAGCGCTTCCGAGTGTCAAACACCCCAGCGAGGTTTAGAACGGAAGCGAAAAAACGTCTAGCGAATCTCGAGCCCACTTCAATGCAGCTCCCAGAAAGCCAGCCTTGTACTGGCTGTTCGAAAGTTGAAACTTCCTTTAACCTTATTAAGACCATTATGTCGTGCAATCGACTACATTTAATAAAAAAGGTGGAACAAGGCAGAAAACAGGGTGTTTTGCTGAGTTGAGTGACCAAAACATCGCTGCTTCTATTTCCTTTTGAACGAAGTTGTGAGCTACACACGCCGCCGGGGGCACAGTGGCGCGAATGTTGCCTTGCGTAGAGGAGATACGGTTATCGCCTAGCTAAAATTGGTTCGGCTGCTGACGCAGCGGTCGGGTGGAGCGGGATGGTGGGAGCGGAGCGGGCAGTCAGAAACGGCCAGAGTGGAACGCCTTTAAGAATAAAATTGTGATTAGGTATTTTGCGAAACGAGCAAAATGGTGTTATTGCCTGCGATTCTCGAGTACGGTACACATGGACTGAAAGTGGACCGAATTGCGGTGACACTCTACGTACGATCATACTTTAAAAATATGAATGGAAACCAGCAATTGTAAGTTAATCCAGTTCTAATTCCTTCCATGAAAGCTTCGATTATAGTACAGCTACACGTTCTTGGTGTTAGAACCAAGGGCAGTATCATGTATACGGCCGCAGAAGCCAGATCTGAAGTCCTTAAAACCTTCCAAAAAGCAAACCGGAATCGTCGGAAATTTTTCCTGAAAGGCTCAGTTAATTAGGCCTATGGAGCTAGCACAGCGGTGTATGTCGTTTTAAGTATGCCTGCAAGTGCTGCTCGAAGAGACCACGTGGCTTCCTCTTCTGAAAGCGAGTGAATACTACCATCGCTGCTAACTTGCCAAACCTTAAATCTTATAATCTTCACGGCCAGCTATAATTGAATTGAATCTTCTAATCATCACCAGCAACTAGAACATCATCCTGTTTAGCCTAATTCAATGGAATGAGTTATGACCTTGTTGTTAACGGTGTTATATGGTACATTACTTACCTGTGCTTTTTTCTCGATCATTTGAATACAATTCCACAATGTACGCAGCGCTTATGCCATGTTGTACAGCTGGAAGCGTCTGTACACTCGGCTAGTGTTTGCATTCGGTTCGCTCTAACCACATTTGGCAAAGAACATACGGACAAGCTCAGTTGACTTGATTGAGAACGTTTTAAACTCTAAGTATGAGTTTAATCACTAGTTATTAGCCATTACCTCCCATAAGGACGCAAACAGGTGGCCCTCTGGCAATAGCGGTCCCAGACATTGGTTTTCGAGGTTGCGAATTTTTTTAGGGTAAGGGGGGGGGGGGGGGGTCGAATAAAGAACCGCTCCCCTTCTTGCACAAGTTTTTCGGAGGAGGTGATAGCCATGCCGGCGTGTGGGCGCGTATGCGTAGTAACCCGCTTGCGCACAAACACTTCGCGGCAGAGCCGTTGTCGGTAAAACGGCTAGCTCGAGCCCGCATTTCTGACGGTCGCAACACGTTTGCGACCTCTCACAAGTTGGATGGTTAAAAAAAAAAAGTAAAAAGCTGAGGACCTCTTTGTGAGAGGGGGGGGGGGGTCGCCCTCTTCCCCCCCACTCCCCCCCTCTGGGACCGCCACTGCTCTCTGGACTGCTAATGGTGAAACCACTGCCTTGTATGACTATCAGCTCGTCCGGAACTTCGTTTTGTGAAGTATACGGAGTAGTTAGTTTAGCATCAGTGCATTTAGCAGTGATTACATTTCGATAAGGGCTCGAACAGCTCTCTGTAAGGACTACAACTACTGGTAACTTTGCCACATATAATTCCCAGATCGTCCGAAATACCGTTTTGTGATTGTGAAGTATGGAGTAGTTGGTTTAGCAGACAGAGACGCCTGACTGGGCTTACTGATTTGGTGGCATATCATCCGTATATTAGATGCGGAGCATCTCACGCGCGGGCTGTGTCCCTCCCTCCCTTGTCGTTGTCGTTGTTGTCCCGTCCGCACCCCCACTTGCGTATGCATGGCCAGGCACCGCTGATGATGATTGTGGCAGGATGCCCCTAGGGATTGGCCAACCAAAGAATCCATCACGAGATAGCTTCGCGTTCAACCACCATCGTCATCTTCCCGTAGAGGAACCACTGAATAAGAAGGAGAAGACAAAGCTGACAAAGAGGAGGGCGTGTACGTTGCTCTCAACCGGTGCACCAACGTCAACAACCTTTACCTCACCAACGCTGACGGAGACTACCGATTCTACCACAGAGACGACAACATCGACAAGAACATGATGGACGAGTTTCGGCGCCTCGAGAACCACCGTCTACTCCCCGTGACACATCAGTACTTGCGTGCCTTTGCCACCGGTGTGGACCCGGACGCGGAATTCACTCTGGCGCTACTTAACACCAGATCACTCAACATAGCGGCAACACAATGGAACCACACGGAACCCCCATGATGCTTCGCATCCTCATCAGGGTTCCCCACGGGAAGATGGTGTAATTTTTGTTTGATAGCGTCCAGCTCACAAAGCGCTCGCAGTGATCTGAGCACATTCCAATTTATAGCGCCAGTACATACCTGCATAGGCATTCTCTTTAAGTGGCTCCTTTTCTTCGTGTCCGCTGTCTTTATGTGTGCACTTTAAAGGCCTGCAAACCAACTTTGAGAGGACAGCTGCCCACGCGGGTACAGGTATATGGGCGCTGTACACGGTTCCCGAAGAAATTGAACCCGCTTGTACAGGCCGATAGCAGACATGTGCAAACAAAAGCGTCTCCTGCCATGCTGCTATCTACTCGACTTAGTCACAGCGTCAGAAGAGCATATATGGCGGCTATACCAACTCTGGACGGTATATGAGCAAGCACCGCAGCGCAAGATCAAAGCAGTTTCGCATCATGGCTGACTGCACAGAAAGGAAGGCAAAATAGTGAGAGTCACTTTGCGCAGACTGTTTGAGCTTTCTGGTCTTTGCTATACGCGCCCTTATGCCGCGTAGGTGCTCTGCAGATAAAGGAAATTTAAAGTAAAGGAAGCCGCGAGAGAAAGTTAAAATATGAAGGGTCGCAGTAAAACTTTTCAGAGGTTTACTGCGACTAAAACTCGTATAATTTGAAAGAAAATGATCTGGTTCGCTGCCCGCTCTGTCTGGCACACGCTTGTATTTTAGTTCGGGCTGCCCTATCCTTTGAGGGCAAACACAGCAAAAATAGAAATCCGAACGGATGTTGAATCAGCGGACAGAGCGCTGAGGGCGAAATGCGGGTTTGCTATAAGCATACGAGCTTGGAAGCAGCTTGAACGGAAAAATTTCTTTCTTAGAGTCGCACACCGAGGGAAACATGCACAAATCATGAGCCATGCCTTCTGAGCAGCCAGCACTCGCGTCGAGAACTGAAAATGAAAAGGAGCCGCACGTTTGTACAGGAAAGTGTTCACGCCTCGCTCACGTTTTATTGGAGGCGCTCAAAACTTTCGAAACCTTTCCCAGCGCGTTGTCGATTTTGTGCACCGCGCTTCGGCGATCCCTGTAACCTGTACAGATAAAGTTTGCGCTAAACTACCCTGAACTAAGCGCACTTTTGTGAAAATCCTGAAAGTTGGGGGACATCACTCGCGTTTTTTTTTTGGCTCATTTTTTAATTTCCAGTTCTTGAAGCCGCCCGCTATCAGCCGTGCTCATCAAGCTTCCGCGTAAATACGTCATCGCTGCCACCCGGAAGTTTTACGTCAGAGGCAGCATGATACGAAGGTTCGCCCGAATCCGTGATACGCGCAGCAGCAACTGAAATATGGAAAGGAGGCATGATAGTACGGCTACTGTGGTACAGCTGCGACGAAAGGAAAGCAGAGTAGCGAGTAGCAGCAGAGTTTGGGGAAGGTCTTCTGGGCGAGTTTTTAGTTTTTCATAGGGAAAAGTGGGTTGGGGAAAGTTGCGGGGAAAAACACACAAGACGAGGGACAAATAACACAAAGAAGACACACAGTGCGCTAAGTGAAAGATAAGCGAATGTAGCAGGCGGCGCGCCTGCACAGAGAAGTTCTTTCGATAGAATGCTCCGCAGACGGCCGCTAGACGGGCTTGGAAATGACGCCACCACCCCGTAGCGCCTCTCTCATCGGAAGTTATGCCGGCAGAAACACTGGGTCACCTAACAAAAATAAGGGGGGACAGATGATATCGCCATTGCCTCACAAACCAAAGAGGCCTAGATTATAGGTAGAATTGAACTAAAACGTAGTAAGGAATAAAACCTAGTATATATAATTTTAAAGCTAATTTTCGAATTACTTTTCGAGTGTTCCGCGGCTCTGCCGCCACCGCAATCTGTGTAGGGCAAACAATTGATGGCGCCACGTCACGCAGTGAAGAACCACCCTTAGAATAGGTAACGATGTCATCCTAGAGAACACTCCCGCAGAATAGTGGGCATGGCCCCACTGAGAAGGGGCAGAGCCGTTCTCATAATCGCGAAAATACAGAAAATCTTTATCGAATGGGGTTGCGTTGGAGAACGTTTAACCGAGGGAACACCAGGAATGAGAGAACAAACGACAAGACGAATGCAGGCACTGATTCTGAGCCGGATTTTGTATGTCCTGCCGTACCACAAACTTACCGACACCGAAGAAAACAAGTAAGCACCATCGTCAGGATAGCATATATGGCAGCGCCCTAAACGTCTCAATGGTCACGGCCGCAAAAATCCCCTCAAAATGGGCCTTTATAACACCTCTGAAGAAATCACGGACGGCCCTCTCGAAGTGCAAAGGAAACAGCTAGGAAAAATAAAATAGGGGCGTTCTACGTGTGCACCATAATCATCGCGCCGAAAAAAACAAACAAACAAAACTGGACGCCATGAAGACATATCAGCGATCCAGCGACACCCAGTAAAAACTCTTCCTTATACGGAAATTATTGGACCCAAAGACAGGACAGAAAACAAGGGACAGAAAACAAGCTAGAAACCAGTTGCACCGAAAAAATTACTAAAACGATGCAGGCACTGTAGACACCCACGCCGCGATGTGCGCAAGTATAAAGGCAGAAATCGCAATACACTGACAATCATTGTGATGGAACGACCCTCCCACGAAGAAACCGAAATTGGAGCCATCCTATTGGCAGTACAACTAGCAAAATTATCAAAGGGAAGTACTAACATCATAGAAGCTATTACATGCAGCATTGCAAACGTCATTGCAGACAGAATACCTAAGTGCTTCGGAAAGAATGCCCGACCCACACTGAGGGGAGGGAGCTCACATTACATGAAAACCCGGACGCGAGTATTTGGAAGAGAACGAGGTAGCCGACTTCTTAAGAAACACGCGAACTCACACGCCGTGCTCTTTGCGACCACGACTGCCACACTCCCCTAACAGAAAAAAATATAGAGGACGTCTACTCTTCCTGTGCTTTGGAACACGATCCTCCGTGGAGTGTGATTCGATCTCATCCCGAAGAATCGTATACTCTGCGCAGGATAGAAATCAATACATATATTCGCAAATATAAACGGGCGAAGGTGTGCAGAATAGGATTCATTAGATGTTAAGTTAGAAGTGGGCTAAATGCGCAGATACATGCACCCGCTTTCGGGCAACCTAGCCATGTCCAAATACTCAGGGGAATACAAATCAAACATTACGTATTCCACTTCTATCGGAAAAATCGGAGGCAGCTTCGACCAGGTCGTCAGCCTCAAGATCAGTGTGAGCTTATTGAGAGGGCAGGGACGGAGATCTGCTGCATCCGGTGCTCTGTACTTCGGGGCTCCTCGGCCCAAATTTCCCCAATTGCTTTTTAAAGGAAGGTCTTCTCTTTCTATCCCTCCCTCTCTCTTGTCCTCCTAGCCAAAACCAGCGCGTTGATACCGTCCACGAGATCGGTGATTAAGCACATCGAAACACGGATACTCTTACGTTCTTGCTCAAACTGACCCACAGGAAACGACCGTTACCTCTCACGACCACAACTTCAATGTTCGGGAAGAGATTTAAAAAAAATGTGTTGGGTTGGTATTTAGAACTGTGACACCGTATAAACAAACTACGCATAGCCGTTTCGCTGCAGGATACCGGCAAATTGGTAGAAAAATGCAGTTACGGTTTCACCGAGGCTTTCGTCCTCAAGTCATGAGGCTGGACGTCATGTGAAGAAGTTAAGCAGCCAGTCATAGCTCCCCCCCCCTCGTCTGCACAACACGTCGGTGTAGAGCGGGCGCGCAAAGAATCAGATACAGCTACGACATCGCCGCCACAATGAAATTTGCCGGGAACTAAAGAACGGGCAATATCTGATGTCTGATACAACTGATCAACATGGCCGAACTCCCAGTCAACAACGCGGGCGAGTGACGCAGGCAAAAGTAACCATGGCGTAAACTGGGTATTTGTAAGCTGTTTACAGTGTTTCTTCCTAGTCTAGCCCGCCGTTCTATACTCCGGTATTCCTGCTCAAGATTGCCGACCTTTGTTTCACATATAGTCTCTAATGTGAGTTGAGCGAACGTGAACTTCCTGACCTGGCCAGCTAAATGACCGAAAGCTTAAAATGGGAATTTACTACCTGAACACGTTTATCTTAGGATCTTCGAGTAGTGGGAAATTAATACAAATCCGTATTTTACTCTTCAAGCGTAAAAATAACAAGCGAGAAGTAATGATACAGCGCGCGTCGCCAAGCCTCGCCATTGCGTAGTTCGATTCTTATCCTTGTTTGAGGTTAGCCTTGTTAACGCTGGTTAACGCTGCTTTGTCAATAGGATATGCTCCCCTGTGGCTTACTGCAGAAGTGCTCGACAAAAAGGTGGCGGTTAAAGCACAGAGTAGATAAGAGTTAATTTTAAAAAAGGCGAAATGCTGGGCTACAAATACGGAGCACCTTTCATGCCGCAGTTTTCGGCCGCGTGCACTCTTTGCGTCCGTGGTTTGGTGGGTAAAGTGGCCGACTTCATTGCAGGCTGGCCCGGTGACCGCACGTTCAAATCACACGGGGGGTAACTTTTCTTTTTGCTTGAATGGCTGTCTGTGCCGTTTGATACGAAAAATGTAAGAGTCGGAAGACAATTTTCCAAAATAACGTGAACTTCACCATGGAAACTGAGTACAAGCAGCTAGTAGGTCTGAGCATAGAGTTTCTTAATTTGGTCAAAATGACGGAAAAGTTTGGCAGCTCTATTTCCAAGCGGTTGGCTGTCAAATTGACGGGTGGTCGTCAATACCAAATGATGGCGTTTTTAGTCATTTTGACGTCTTACTTGTCATCCTGAAATACAAATTTGTCGTCAAAATGACGGGCTGACATTTTTTCATTATGTCATTTTGACGTGTCCTTGTCAATATGAAATACTAATGGCCCGTCAATATGACGGCCTGAGTGTTTCACAGCAAACCGTCATTTAGACGTCAAATGTAAGTAAAATGTAGTCTTCGGCTGAACTGCCCAATTTTCACATTCTGTGGGCAGTAACTGATAAAAGATGCTACGACGATTAGCTTCCGTGCTCACGTATTTATTGCTGCAGAATGGTACATAGCAGAATGGATGCAGGAATGCACAGCAGACTTGTGGCTTTCTTGTTGATTTTCTGAAAAGCCATGGACCACAGCACCTGAAAAATAGAACAATTGGTATTGTGATTAGGTGGAACATGATATTAATGGTATTTGGAAAAAAATGCATATAATACACAACAAAAAGGGATCAACCTACACAAAACCAGGTGGTGGACAATGCAAACAAATATGACAATATGTTAATCCAATCGAAACAGCATCTTTTCCGTTAGCTTTAGGAAGACAGCAACTTTTCAAGAATACTAGCTGTGCAAAAGTTAAATGGAAAAAGTTTGGTATACGTAGTATGTGCATAAAACTGGGGTAAAAAGATAAGAAAAATAAAAACCACATTTCAATCAGCCACGTCGCGCTGTGAAACCACAGAACAAAGGAAGCTGCCAGAAAGTCACAGTAGCTTTCTTTAGTACGTGGCCGCAGCGATGAGAAAGTTAATAAAACTTTAACCGTTATCGAGATGAAGTTGTTCCACACTCATTTACCTTTGCAAACTCCATCGTCAGAGGGTGGCCGTGTCGGTAACAAAGTTGAACATGAAGAGTCCACAATGACGGGTGACACTTCCTGCTTCACAGTATTGTTGTGGTGATGCTGTCGTGTCCATCGACTGCTATGAAGACCCGCTGGAGTCCACTCATCTTCGAACCTGCATGGCGACAAAATTGCTGCACTTATGCACCGTCGCAGTTGAAGGAGCGATGCAACGATCGCGAGTAACAGTTATACGTACTTTGCACAAGAAGGCGACGCACGAGAAAAAAAGACGCGCAGAGTTTACATGTGCCCAGAACCTCTCGGCCCGTCAAGTTTAAGCAGTCGTTAGTCTGCTCGCTTTCTGCCCTTTGCACGACCCGATGAAAGAGTCGACAGCCCCCTACCCTTCCCCACCCCAACTTTCGGAAACAGTGCTGCGGCGTGAACAAGCGACAAGTCATTGCTTATTACCGAGTTTCGGCGGGTGCGCGGGCACGATCAAAAGCGTTGTTTCGCGCAAAATTATATTACAACAATACATACGCGTCGTGCACTTAACGAAACGCCCGCGGTCCCAAAATCAGCCGCTGTCTATTCCCGCCCATTTCTTCCCATGTCGACATTTCGAAACTGTGTCAGTTGGAGACAAAGCTCATCAAAACGGAAACGCGTTTCCTGTTTGGGGCAATTAAAAGTGCTAGAAAAAGTAAAAGCTCCAGGCCGTGCAGCGGCCGGCGCGATGGTGGTCATCGTTCTCACGGCGCAGTTATCCCTCGTCGACCGCTCGCACCGACGAGCGTGCTGCCCTGTTCAAGCTACAGATGCAGAAACACGGTTCCAGTTTCTGACACGACGGTCCTCATAGTATTCGAGCCAATATACTCTGCACACCTGAACTTGCTTCACAATTATTGCGTTCGCAGATTTTGTTTATTATTTTTTTTTGCGAGGAAAAATCTCTTGATGCGGTAAATCGTTCACTTACCGCTATCCGCTATTGCAAAATCCGCATGTTTGCGGATGACTGCGTAATCTATCAAACAGTAACTAACGCTCACGACCAAGTGGTCCTCCAGCAAGGCCTTAACCACATCCAAGAATGGTGCGATAAATGGCTTCAATCTCTTAACCCAAACAAATGTAAACTTGTTTCCTTTACCCGCCGTAAAAATCCCTTTCTTTTTTCATATCACATCGCGAACGTCACTGTACAGTCACAATCATCCTACAAATATCTAGGTGTCACATTGTCTTGCGATCTTACTTGGAATGCGCATATTACTAACGTCATTTCATCCGCAAACAAAACACTTGGCTTCCTAAAACGTCACCTACGCCATGCGCCCCCTCACGTAAAGTTGCTCGCTTACCAGTCCCTCATCAGATCAAAACTTGAATATGCCTCCGCCATATGGAACCCGCCCCAAACATATCTCATAAATGATCTTGAATCTGTCCAAAATCGTGCCGCCCGATTTATTCATTCCCTGTACTCGTACAACATTAGCGTTTCATCCTTGAAAGCACAATCTGGCTTATCACCACTTTCTGTCCGCCGCCGCATTGCCACCCTTTCCCTCTTTCACAAAATTTTTCATTCTTCACTAAATGTAGCCCCCTACATCCTTCCCCCGACATACATTTCACACCGCACCGGCCATCCACTTCAAGTGTCCCGTTATCGTACCAGAACTGTCACCTTTTCCGCTTCTTTTTTTCCCCGTGCAGCCAAAGATTGGAACGACCTTCCCTGCTCCATTGTTTCAACCACCTGCCCATTAAATTTCATAGCAAATGTCAGTAGTCACCTGTGTTCATAGAACTAATGCGTTCAAATGTGTATTTTTCTGTATATCCACCCCTTATGTAATACCCCCCCCCAGTGGGTCCTTAAGGAAATAAAAATGAAATGAAATGAAATGAAATCAGATGCACTTGCTCTGTTGCTGCAGCTCCGTGCGCATGGCTGCTTGCTGAAGGAGACCAGAAAAGAGACGTTTGCTGCGTCGCAGTTTCAAAGAAGTCTGTGTGAGCCCCCGACATCGGAAAAGAGGGCAACCCAGACGCTTTCCGAAAACAGAAGAAAATGTCCCTTCCTTCCTCCTCCCCCGATCGCGCGGACGGCGGCGGCCGCCGCGACGGGAGACAAAGGAAGCGTCCCTGGAAAGAACCCCACTCCCCCCAGCAACAGGCAGCGGTGCCTCTCGGAAGGGTCCCCTACAAAGGAAGCATTCTTCGACAATCCGGCGTCGAACAAGAGAAAAAGCAAAAGGCCCCACCGGCGACTGCGAGAGCCGCCTGGGGCGGCCAATCAGAGTGCTGTATTACCGAAATCAGTTTGTTTGTTTCCTTTCGCTCCTTGTTCCATCCCCTCTCCCATCGAGTTGACGGCAAAACAACAGTCTTCACCATTTACGTCGACTCCCTGTCAAAAATCACGGTCACTTGGCCGTAGAAGTGACGGCCAGTTTTTACAGTGCACTAGAGAGGAATCACGTGCTAGCGTCTATGCGGCTCACTTCAAAGCCGTCTGTGTCATCATGAGCCGCCATTAGATCATGCGCTCGCCTTAGCTTCATCATTGGCTTGGATTGAAACGGTTCGGCGACATAAAATTTAAACAAAGTGTTGCAAAAACGCGAAGAATAATGTGCAATTATGTGTGTTAAAAAAAAAACAGGCTGTTTTAAAACTAAGGAAAAAGGAAGTAAGCGTATTTTTGCCGGGACGTTTTGCCTGCGGCCAAGTTGGTGGTTAATATTTGGGGGGGGAACTACTTAGACACTCTTATTTTGTTAATTTTGCCGTCATTTCAAATAATGAGTTGTTTGAAGAGTCTGGAAAATTTTTTCGAGCGTGCCTATGAAAACGTCGCCTTCGTGGTCAACCAGTGCACCGACCGTCAGCTACAGTTTAAGAAAGGTTACTGCCGAGCGAGATACTTGAAGAAAAAAATTCCCTCGCACTTCCCCGAGGGGGAGAGTGTGTAAGTGCGAATGCACGGTTGTTGATTGCGAGATTACGGTGGATATCGTGATCTTGGAGTGGAGAGGAGGCGCCCAACACCCGCAGTCACTGAGCGGAGAGAGGAGGAGGAGAGTAGCGCCCGCCGTTACGGCGAGGGCTACACGAGCGCCCTCACGCGTCGGAATGCGGAGCGCCCGCTACGCGAGCGAGAGCTCTCCCGCCCGAAGTGGAGAGGAGGCGCCCAACACCCGCAGTCACTGAGCGGAGAGAGGAGGAGGAGAGTAGCGCGCGCCCATCTCCCCCCGTTGCTAGGGAAGACGAGGAGGAAGACGAGGAGCGCGCGCACCCGCAGCTGTTGCTATGCGGACGACGGCGGCGGACGATTCAGGCTCGCTTAAGAAGTGCATTCGCACTTAAAACGAAAACGTGGCGTTAAGCAGCTGTGGACGATGACAAGGTGGGACAGATACAGGCGACTGTGTATGTCGTATCTTGTCTTCGTCGAAGTGCTCTTTTTTTCTCTTTTTCGTCAGCTAAAAATTTCGCGGTGGCATATTACCCGCTCAGTCATACGTCCTTCGACTGCGGCATTACCAACGTCAGGTACGATCCCGCACTGCCTGCTGTTTCACCGAACACGGCTACCTCAGAACAGGCAGGATTCCTCGTAGCTCGTAGCCGTGTTAATGCATAGTGAAGAACGCAAATCCCAGAAACCGCTTAAAAACCCAATTGTAATGCCAAGCCCGAACCAAAAGCGGGGGTCTTCCCACAAACCCCCACGACGACATGGCTTACCAGGCGCAGTTTTCTCTCTAGTATACCTACTAAGAAGCTCTATGGGTCCGAGTTCTCCTACAATGGTTGCCAGACAACTGAAGCGATCGCACCGGCGGTTACGTGAATGGAAAAGTGTTTATGACAACCAATAAAAAAGACGCAGTCTGATAACACATGGTATGATAACACATGGTAGTATTGTGCGTGTGTGCGCTAGTGTGTGTGCGTGTGTTCGTGTGTGTGCGTGTGTGTGTGTCGTGCGTGTGTGTGTGCGCGTGTGTGTGTGTGCGTGTGTGCGGGTGTGTGTGCGTGTGTTCGCGTGTGTTTGTGTGTGCATGCGTGTGCGTGTGTCCGTGTGTGTGAGCGTGTGTGCGTGTGCGTGTGTAGTATTGTGCGTGTGTGTGCTAGTGTGTGCGTGTGTAGTATTGTGCGTGTGTGCACTAGTGTGTGCGTGCGTGCGTGTGTGTGCGCGTGTTTCCGTGTGTGTGCGTGCGTGTGTGTGTGCGCATGTGTGTGTGCCTGCGTGTGTGTGCGTGTATGCGCTAGTGTGTGCGTGCGTGCGTGTGTGTGCGTGTGTTTCCGTGTGTGTGTGTGTGCGTTTGTGCCGTGTGTGTGTGTGTGTGTGTGTGCTGCTCCCTTACGGTTGCTGAAAAATCTGCTACTTTTATTGATGATTAGTGCCCGATAAAAAATTGGCACAGCTTGCACTAGTGGTGCGAGGCTGGAGAAACATCAAAGCTGGCGGCACCCTCTCCCTTCGTCGGAGACCCGGCTGTTGCACCTCAAATAGATTTCCGAACTTGCCGCTGAAAGTTCACCATGACTGGCGGGCCCGGATAGTTTTGTATGCAGTCTTTTACATCCCTCCCAAAGTGGACCCCCTGAGCACACGCTAGAACCGGCGGCAACCGGCTTCGCGAACTCGGCGTCTGTAGCGCGAGCGGTTCTGTTCTCCGCAGAGAACGCACGGTGTTCCCGAAGGTCGAGCGGTGGTGACGGGCGCGACTACGTCACAGCTAGGAGATCGTGGCACGGCTCGAACGGGGCTGGGCGAAGGTCTTGCCGGATGAGCTTTTTAAGTTCAAAGCACTTTATTGGTTCCCCTTGTTGTCATATCTCGCCAACGGTCGATGCGTCTGCCGGAATGAGGCGGCGCAGCGAGATAACCGACGGAAGTAGAGCCTTGTGTACCGTCGTCAGGGTGTGACGCCGAGGCTTCGAAAACCACTCGGTTAAAATCGTCATAACCGTTCGACCGTCGTGAACCGCTACGCTTGTCATACATCCCCCCGTTGTTTAGCGCAAAAAAAAAAAAAAAAACTGCAGGTACATTGCAGGCAAAATATGTGTATATAATCGGCAGCCCCGCGTTCATTTAGTTAGGAACGCTCGTTGGGTTGGTTTCTACGATAGCACGCGAAAAAAGCTGCCCCGCGAAAAAAAAAAAAAAAAAAGGCGAGTTCGGAATGGCACAGAAATGTTCCAGCCGCGCGCGCAAAAAAAAAAAAAAAAAAAGGTGCGTTCGGAAGGCCGCAGAATTGCTGCAGCCACACAAGAAAAAAAAATTTCTCGGTATTTTTTTTTTTTTTGCGAACACCAATGGACCAATTTCAAGTTTAAACATTTCTGATATTGAAAGGCATTGTCCCCAAGCTCTGTACGCAGACATCGTACACGTTCGCACATGACTCCATGCAAGAACTTTCTTCTTCAGCTTACGATAGATATTCTGAATGGGATCTCTACCATTTCATACCTTCTTCAGTCGTCATCCTTAAACGTTAAATCTGTAAAAAAAATCTACCCTGCGTATCCGTATAATGCGAAGAAGTGTGTATCTCTATTTTGGTGGAGCAGAAAGTGCATTAGAACTGCGCGAAAAGGGATTGGGAAGCGTAAATGAGGAATGGGGCATTCGCATCTCGCAAGCGGGCATCGCCTGTGCTATCGCTGGGTCTCTGAGAGCACGCGAGCCGATTCATCAAGACCCTAATTAGTTGGAGCCAGACCGCTAGAGGCGCAAACAAAACTCGGCCGACTTGCTTAATCGGATGGCGTGGCGGGAACGCGCGGCGTTGCGCCCGGTCTCTCAGTGAATATGAGAGATTCAGGGGCATAAAGAGGATGCGACTGCAGGGCGCTTTTCTCGACACGCTACTCCTCGGCAGCCCGGGAGCCATTATTTGAAAGAGCTGTGGTAAAAAAAAGGCATTGTGTTACTATAACGAATAGGAACTGCAAAATGGGGACCTCGACAAAGTAAATTTCGTTAAAGTATTCGTGCATACATCGTTAGTGGTACTTAAAGCATCAGGTACACTGCTGCTGTTGTGCCTTACATTTGGTTTTATCACTCAAAGCTATATCTGGGCTATGAGGCGAGCCGTCAGGGTGCAATTTTGACCACCCAGCGGCATGTAGTGCGCGTTGAAATGCCGTACCGTCACGCGCCAGTTTCTGTTTTTCTCCGGCGCATGTTGCTTTTGTATTGCGACAAAAGCATTCATCACTACCGCTGTATTACTGCTACCACAAATACTGCTGTATTACTTACTCCCAGAAATGAAAACGGACTATGACGGTTACAATGTTACGTTGAAAGCGATGTAATGATGAACAGTACTAAGTACACCCATGTTAGTTGACGTTGGTTCTAATTTTTATTTAATTTCCCCAACAAGGACCATTTTGCCGATAAAGCAAAAACGCTCGCGGTATGTGTCACATAAAGGGCGTGCGATTATTTAGTCTTGGTGTGGAAAACACACATTTCTCCGCATTCGGATGCCTAACGCCCTTGAATGCCGATGTAAACACACTTCTGTCCGAAATGTCCAATTCTCGCGAAAAAAATCACAGGAAAGTTTCAGTAAGAAAATTATTTTCGAACCGCTACCGAAGGTTGAAATTGTGTTTGTGACTGCTTTATGCAGGGAGAGTCACGCGGGCGCACTTCACATCAGATAGCTTTTTAGATGAATGGTCGGTGAAATCTGCCAGAAATTAGCTTTTTCAATCTGAAGACAAAAAAGAACTTCGTCAACGAACACCTCTGGGCGGCATGGCAGAATGAGTGCCAGATAGCATTTAAGAATTGCAACACTTGCTCCGATTTTTCAATATGTAGGCAAGCATAGATTTTCTCAGTATTTTTTTTTGTCCAAACCAATACATAAAAGGTGGCTAAATCTGTTTTTCTTCCAACGATGAGAAGCCAATTAGAATTTGCTTTTTCTTTTTGATTTCTGTCCGCAACTTCCTCGCGAACGAAAAGCATCGCCAGAACGTGGGCGGTAAAAATGATTTGATAAGATCAGCCCTCGTGTTGGCTGATTTTGTTACGAGAACAAAATAAAAAGAAGAAATGAGGCATAATCCACCCTTTGGTCGATATTTTCTACATTACAGCGATCAGAAAGTGTTCGCTAGCGGCATTTTAGTCGCCCGTGTACTTCGCCCCTAAGTATACGCCCTCACCAGTTGCCGGTTTTTTCGTGCACGGGTTGTGCATGCCACCGCTACCGGTGGCATGCCCCTTCTCCCGGTCGGAGATTTAAACGTGGAAGTCTCCTGAGTCAATGCCACCTGTCAGCTATCGTCCTTAATGGAGCGGCTTCGGTTGGGTTGGTGTTCTACACTTTTAGTAAAATGCCTACGACGGGGGAAGGAAATTGACAGACGCATGTTTGTCCGCTATGGAATAAAGCTCGTGACGTTCGAGGCTTTAACGCACATGCTGTATGAACCCATTTCGTTCGCTTGAAGGAAGAAGAGCGGGAATTGAAGGAGCGTCTGCCCGAACAGAAGGGCGAATGGGCCGGAAAACCACGTGAAGACGTTGCCGCCATCTTGTCGAGTAGCAGCGAATCCCTCCTGGATGAACCGCAACTTGCCCGCTTGGAACGCAGACGCTAGCCAATATTACTTGTTAAGCTTAAAGGAACCCAGCGGCATCTGCAGTGTCTTTCAATTCTAAACACGCGCCCATAACCGGTTGCCGTTTTATGCGTGCAAGGATTGGGAGCGGAGGGAGAAGGGGGGGGGGGGGTCGTGGACGCGCAGGTAAAGGTTTCATGCCTTTACTGATGACATGTTGGTTGTGCTGATGGGAGGTTTAAACGTGGACGTCAAACGACCCAATGAGACCTGCCCGGTGTCCTCTCAGTCGTCGAGCGGATTGTGTTGGTGTGCTACACCAACAGTAAGAGGCCTACGACGCGGGATGGAAACAGACATCTCCATGTTTGTACTCTAGAGTAAAGCTCGGGTCATTCCAAGTTTAATTCAGCTGATTGGCTAGGAAGTATGCTCTATTGTAAATTACAAACAAACAAACTTGTTTTGTTTCGTGCACTCCGTGGGCTGCGTTCAGCTTCGCAGATCATTCTTCTTCCCAGAGGGAAACGGCACTAATTTTTCCCTACCCTACGATAGCGCCATTCACCTCTCAAATCAGTTCTTCACCCCTCTCCCTAACCAAGCGCCTCCCTCCGCCATTACCCCTTACCCCTCGACTTCTCGCCGTGGTTTCCTTCAATCCGCCTTCCCCGAGGTTTCACTTACGTATGACAAGACAGCAACATGTCATGAGCAACGTATCATATACTTTACACGGACACGTTTGCACGTTACCGTGCTTTTTTTTTTTTTTTGAAACCTTACCAATCGGCCAGTCCCGTTTTATCACCCACAAATTATTAATCCTTCCGCGTTCAAACTTTCTCTTTTTTTTCTGCGAACGGTGAAGGAACCAAACTCTCGAAAACGCACTGTATCAGAATTTGTTGTTTTTTTCATGCTGTCTGTGTTTTTGGTCTGGAAACCTGTTCTGCCGTGCGTTTTTTTTTTTTTTTTTTCATAGTTGAGTGCCCGAACCCTTTTTTGTTAGTGTTACTCCTACTTGCTTGGACCTGTAAAGGCCCGAAATGTTACATAAATGGCTATGAAATCTATGAAAGCTGTGAATGAAATGACAACTATACAGCAGAGACCTCACTTTAAAACTTAAATTTCGGCCCTTTTGTTCTTCATTAAAGAAGGGTTTCAGCTGCTGATATATTTCTGCTCACCGCACTGCGGAATGTAGCGATGTAGGCCGACTGTGAGCAAGTCTTTAGTTTACTTTTAGGTTCTTATAAGCTATTCACCACGGCCCTTCGGTTCAAAGTCCTCACAAAATGCAGCAGAACACAGGAGAGGCTAGGTCAGAAGAGGAAAGCTACGCCCTTCAGACACGTGCGTGACATAGGCAATCAACTGAGCAGAAACGTTAACACGGTGAAACAGTGAAAAAAAAAAAAAAAGAGCTTGTTCCAACCACGTTGTTCATCTGTCGCTCCCTGTTCTGTGTTCTTTTACATCTTTTTTTACGTGTTCAGTACCCTGAACCCAACGCAAAACTCCCCAAAGCTGTCTGCAACCCAATACCCGGTCGGAGGCCACTGGCTTGAGACCCAGGACACTTGAGCGGTGGCAGGCCCCGCGTCCCATGACGTCACATGAGCGGCAACCCCGGCTTGAGAGACAACAGCGGCCCAAAGGAACGGGCTTCGGTGGGGGTGGATAGAAAAGGGGAGGGGAGCGTTTTTATTTTCCTGTGGCGTGGCGCCGACCGCACAAAATTCACCTAGCTGAAAACGTGCGTTCGGAACTTCGTCAGCAGTCGCAGCACCGAGGAGCCAGGTTGCGAGGTTTGCTCGGGCCGCGCACGCGAACTCCGGCTTGTCCACGCGCGCGCGGGGCCTTCCCTGCACGTCCCGGCCGGCTTCAGCGGAGCGTAGCGGCGTGACCATTAAAAGGCTGGGAGCGCTGTTAACTCTCCCCAGCTGCAGCAACTCCCTCCCCTTCGCTCGCGGCATTCACGCGCTATAACCTCGATACGCGTGCCCGCTCCCCGCCTAGCACGTTCCACGGCGGTGGCACGATTACGCGTTTAGCGCACATTGTTGTTCCGACAACCTTCACCTTCCTCTTTCCTGTACGTCGCACGGTTTCCCCCGGGGGCCTGCAGCCCCTCGTTATGCCTTGTGTTGAGATCGCGTTTGCGGGGGGCTCTTCGCTGCGCTGCGCCCTTTAATTGAGCCGCGAACCCCGGCTGCGGCTTCTGCGGCAGCGTTGCTGTTTCCGATTTGTTCAGTATCGTGCGGGGCCCGGAAGCGCTTCGTTCTGCGATTTGGTTTTCGGATTAGACGGTTCCGGATTATCGAATCAAGAGGATATAGGCCCCCCGGGTTCGACCCCTCCGCTCACCCCCTCCACGCGTCGTCGGGCATGATGCGTTCATGGCGTTATAATAGGTTTTCCCTCCGCATGCCGTTTTGAGAGCGGCTTCGACACCGGCTGCAAAAATGGCTCCGGGCCAGTTTCGGAGCAGGCGCGGGGGAAGCGCAGGGCGGAGCGCGCTAGTGAAAAGGAGCTGGCGCTATGCCTGGCCGCCGCCGTGTATGCCGGTCTATGTACAAGAAGCGAAGCGAAGAAAGTCGACATGCTCCTGTGGCCGCATTACGCCATGAGGAGAAGCTCCGACAGAATGTCTTTGACGCATGCTCGAACGAAAAACTCAGTTTCTATACCTTCCACCACATTCACATTTTGTTTTACCTTTATTTTTGTTTTATGGTTACAATACATTGAAGCACAAAAGCCGCACCGCTTTGATGCCTGCGGTGTGGTGCGTCCCAGAAAACAATCGCCATGAAACAATGTGATCTTGGGTGTGCTCAGCGTAGCTTGAGGTGTGCAGAAACTGAAAAATAAAAAAAACGAAAATAAAACAATTGAAACAATAAAATAAACGTACATGGCAACGCATAAAAGCCCCTTGAATAAAATAACTTCGTACTATTTCAGGTAGTACCATAAGTACGGCTCCAGTAGTACCGTTGTATCTGTAACCACCCTATAGAGGGTGTTTTAGGGAAGCCTTAAAAAATGTTTAAAAATTGTCTTTCGTAGGTAAATTCTTTTTCTTGCGCGGAGTTATCAGGGGCCGTGGCGGCCGTAATAAAACGACTTTTTAATTAGCTCGTATTAATTAACTTTTTAATTTTTGAAGTTAAGCGTGTGATTGTGATGTGAAAATTGCAGAGGATCATCAGTCAAACAGATATCCAGCGTTAGTTCCGCGGCAATGTAATTGCCCGAACAACTGTCCGAACGCGCGCTACTGGAGATCGGCAACTGCATCATCATCATCATCATCACCAGCCTATCTACGCCCACTGCAGGGCAAAGGCCTCTCCCATTATTCTCCAATTACCTCGGTCCTGTGCCAACTGTGACCAATTTATCCCCGCAAACTTCTTGATCTCATCTGCCCATCTAACTTTCTGCCGCCCCCTGCAACGCTTGCCTTCTCTAGGGATCCACTCTGATACCCTTAATGACCAGCGGTTATCTTGCCTTCGCATTACATGCCCTGCCCACGTCCATTTCTTCTTCTTAATTTCTACTAATATGTCTTTAACACCAGTTTGCTCCCTGACCCACTCCGCTCTCTTCTTGTCCCTTAATGTTACACCTATCATTTTCCGCTCCATTGCCCGCTGAGTCGTTCTCAATTTAAGTTGAACCCTCTTAGTGAGCCTCCAAGTTTCTGCCCCGTAGGTGAGTACCGGTAAGATGCAGCTGTCATACACTTTCTTCTTCAGCGACAATGGTAGGCTGCTATTCATTATCTGAGAATGTCTGCCATATGCACCCCACCCCCATTCTGATCCTTCTAATTATCTCTACCTCATGGTTGGGATCCGGGGTCACAACTTGGCCTAAGTAGATATATTCGCTTACCACTTCCACTGCCTCGCCACCTATCTCAAACTGCTGTGCTGTCCCGAGGTATTAATCATTACTTTAGTTTTCTGCATATTAATTTTCGGGCCCACGGTTCTACTCTGTTCGCCCCAGTGCGGAAAGCATGCTTTGCAATTCGTCCCCCGAGTTACTTAGCAAGGCAACGTCATCAGCAAATCTGAGGTTACTGAGGTATTCTCCATTAACCCTTACTCCCACCTGTTCCCCATCCAACGTCCTGAATACTTCTTGTAAGCATGCTGTGAATAACATTGGAGAGATTGTGTCTCCTTGTCTGACACCCTTCCTTATAGGTATTTTACTGCTCTCCCTATGGAGGATGATGGTAGCTGTAGACCCACTGTAGATATCCTCTAGTATTCTTACATAATGCTCATCTACCCCCTGGTTCCGTAATGCCTGAATGACTGCTAGGGTTTCGACCGAGTCAAATGCTTTCTCATAATCTATGAAGGCTATATATAGGGGTTCAGTATACTCAGCGCACTTCTCTATCACCTGATTGATCGTGTGAATATGGTCCATTGTTGAATAACCTTTACGGAACCCTTGCTTGTTCTTTAGGTTGACTGAAATCTAAGTTGCAGAGATTCGGTTAGCGATTACCTTGGTAAATACCTTGTAGACGACTGACAGTAAGCTGATCGGCCTGTAATTTTTCAAGTCCTTCATGTCACTTTTCTTATGGATTAGGATGATGTTCGCGTTCTTCCAAGATTCCGGTACCATTGCGGTCATTAGGCATTGCGTATACAGGTTTGCCAGTTTTTCAAGTACAATTTCTCCGCCATCCTTCAAGAGGTCTGCTGTTATCTGATCCTCACCAGGTGCTTTGCCCCGCTTTCATTTCTTTCAAAGCCTTCCTTACTTCTTCGGTCGTTACTGGTGGGATGTCTATCTCCTCTGAACTGCTGTCTCGTTCGGCATTATCCTGCATGTCCCGGCTACTGTACAGATCCCTATAGAACTCCTCGGCCACTGTGACTATTTTATCCCTATTTGTGATGACATTGCCTTGCTTATCCTTAAGTGCATACATCTGATTTTTCGCCACGCCAAGACGTCTCTTCACTGCTTTCAGGCTACCTTCGTTCTTTACAGCGTATTCGATCCTCTCCATATTATACTTCCGTATGTCAGCTGTCTTACGCTTATTGATTAACTTCGAGAGCTCGGCTAGTTTATTCTGTCAGCTGCGGTAGAGATTCTCATGGTTTGCCGTTTCCTGATTAGATCTTTCGTCTCCTGTGAAAGTTTTACCAGTATCCTGTCTAGCCATAGTGCCCCCGACTTCTATTGCACACTCCGTGATGATGCGTGAAAGGTTGTCGCTGGCTTCCTGGGTCGTAGGCTCGGCTTCCTCGTTAAGGGCGGAATATCGGTTCTGCAGCGCGATCCTGAATTTTTCTACTTTACGTCTTACTGTTAGTTCGTTTATCGGCTTCTTTCGTATTAGCTTGTTGCGGTCCCTCCTCAAATCTAGCCTAATTCGAGATCTTACCATACGGTGGTCACTACATCTTACCCTTCCGAGCACTTCCACATCCTGCACGACGCCAGGGTTATCGCATAATATGAAGTCTATTTCATTTTTGTGCTCCCCATTCGGGCTCCTCCAGGTCCACTTCCGCCTCTCCCGTTTACAGAAGAAGGTATTCATTATGCCGAGGTTATTCCGTTCTGCAAACTCAACTAGTAGGTCCCCCCTGCTATTTCTACAGCCCAGACCAAAGTTCCCAACTGCCTTGTCTCCAGCCTGATTCTTGCCTACTTTAGCATTGAAGTCCCCCATAACTACGGTATACTGTGTTTTTACTTTAGCCATTGCCGATTCCAAATCTTCATAGAGGCGTTCCACTACTTGGTCGTCGTAGCTGGATGTGGGCGCGTAGCCCTGTACCACCTTGAGCTTGTACCTCTTATTGAGCCTAATTACAAGACCTGCTGCCCGTTCGGTAATGCTATAGTATTCGTCTATGTTGCCAGCTATGCTTTTATTGACTAGAAATCCCACTCCCAGTTCTCTTCTGTCCTCTAGACCACGGTAACATAGGACGTGCCCATTTTTCAGCACCGTAAAGGCTTCGCCTGCCCTCCTAACCTCGCTAAGCCCTATTACATCCCAGTTAATGCCCTCTAGTTTCCTCGAAACAAACACCTCGAGACTTGCCTTCGCTAGATAAGGTTCGTGCGTTAAACGTTGCCAGGTTCAGATTCCATTGGCGGCCTGTCCGGATCCAGGGATTCTTAACGGCAACTGCAATTCTTTGCGGCAACTGCAATGTGCCGCAAAGCCATGTCCCCGTGTTGACGTCAGAAACATGTATGTACGCACGTACGTATGTATGTATTTTTGTATGTATGTATGTATGTATGTATGTATGTATGTATGTATGTATGTATGTATGTATGTATGTATGTATGTATGTATTTTGTTATTGCGGTAATCCGGCAATAGTGGCGGGGGACAATCCCACGGGATGGACATTTGCGGATGAGGATGAAGATGTGGTGCGAGATGAGCGAGGTTAGAACATGGCGGACTCGGCTGGGTTAGGTGTGCGCAGCCGGATCGGCTGGGGAGCGGACCTTGGCGGAACAGGTCTCCAAGGAAAGGTGTGGTTTTAGGGGGCGCAGTGTCTTGCTGGGGAACCGCGGCCGGGTGCAAGAACCCCGGTACCACAGTATGTATGTATGTATGTATGATGTATGTATGTATGTATGTATTTATGTATGTATGTATGTATGTATGTATGTATGTATGTATGTATGTAGTATGTATGTATTTATGTATGTATGTATGTAAGCATGTACGTACGTACGTATGCATGTCTGTATATATGTATGTATGTATGCATGTATGTATGTATGTAGGTATGTATGCACGTATGTTTGTATGTATGTATGCATGTTTGTATGTATGTATGTATGTATGTATGTATGTATGTATGTATGTATGTATGCGGTCGGTATGTATGCACGTATATACAGGGTGTTGCGACGATAACTGGAACACTTTAAAAATTTTTCCTGAGCGATCCGCCGCTCTGTTCGCGCTCAAACTTCACACAAAGGTCGCATTTTGTGGTCTATTTTGTTTGACACCGGCAACAAAACGGTACTTACCTGTTTATTCTGAAAATAAATAAAAACGATTTTCGCCTATGGGAAAATGGCCGCTGATTTGGACGTGCGAGCCAGCGCAAGTTGATGTTGGAACGACGTAACCACCTGCAGAGTGAAACGCATGTTTGGGATTCACGTACGGAGCCAAATGGTGCAGTAGACTATCAGAAAATGCACCTAGAAATGAGCTAACAGACGATCAGAAAACCCGGTTTTCGGGCTCGCACGTCCAAATCGCCGCCATTTTCCCATAGGCGAAAATCGTTTTTATTTATTTTCAGAATAAACAGGTAAGTACCGTTGTTTGTTCCGGTGTCAAACAAAATAGACCACAAAATGCGACCTTTGTGTGAAGTTTGAGCGTGAACAGAGCGGCGGATCGCTCAGGAAAATTTTTAAAGTGTTCCAGTTATCGTCGCAACACACTGTATGTGTATGTATGTATGTATGCATGCATGTCGGTATGTATGTACGTATATATGTATGTATGTATGTATGTATGTGTGTACGTATGTATGTAGGTATGTATGCAGTATGTATGTATGATGTATGTAGTTGTATGTATGTATGTATGCATGACGCATGTATGTATGTATGTATGTATGTATGTATGTATGCAGCATGTTGATGTATGTATGTATGTATGTATGTATGTATGTATGTATGTATGTGTATGTATGTATGTATGTATGTATGTATGTATGTATGTATGTATGTATGTATGTATGCATGTATGTATGTATGTATGCATGTATGTATGTATGTATGTATGTATGTATATGTATGTATGTATGTATGTATGTATGTATGTATGTATGTATGTATGTATGTATGTATGTTGTATGTATGTATGTATGTATGTATGTATGCATCCGTATGTATGTATGTAGGTATGTATGTATGTATGTAGTAATATTGTATATATGTATGTATGGTTTGTATGTATAGTATTGTTGTGGTATGTATGTTGTAGTATGAATATGTATGGTATGTATGATGTATTAAATGTATGTATGTATGTTATGTATGTTGATTAGTTATGTATGTATGTATGATGATGTATGTATGTATGATGTATGTATGTAGTATGTATGTATGTAAGGGATGTATGTATGTATGTATGTATGTATGTATGTATGTATGTATGTATGTATGTATGTATGTATGTATGTATGTATGTAGTATGTACATGTATGTATGTATGTATGTATGTATGTATGTATGTATGTATGTATGTATGTATGCATGTAGTGTATGTATGTATGTATGTAGTCGTATAGAGCATGTATGGTATGTATTATGTTGTGCAAAAGGCATTGTATGTATTGTGTATATGAGTTGTATGTATGTTGTGAGTTGATCAACGTATTTTTGTAGTATTTTTTGAGTTAGAGGTATAGTTGAGTTGTATGTATGAAGTGTTGCACTGTACGTGTATGTATGTATGTATGTATGTATGTATGTATGTAGTATGTATGTATGTTGGTATGTATGCTATGTATGTAGGTATGTATGTATGCAGTATGTATGTATGTATGTATGTATGTATGTAGTATGTATGTATGTATGTATGTATAGCATGTAGTATGTATGTAGTATGTATGTATGCAGTAGTATGTATGTATGTATGTATGTATGCATGTATGCGTATGTATGGTATGTATGTATGTAAATATGTAGGCACGTATGTATGTATGTATGATGTATGTATGTATTATGTAGTATGTATGTAGTATGTATGTAGTGTATGTAGTACGTATGTATGTATGTATGTATGTATGTATGTATGTATGTATGTATGTATGTTGTATGATGTATGTATGTATGTACGTATGTATGTATGTATGTATGTATGTATGTATGTATGTATGTATGTATGTATGCATGTATGTATGTATGTATGTATGTATGTATGTATGTATGTATGTATGTATGTATGTATGTATGTATGTATGTATGTATGTATGTATGTATGTATGTATGTATGTATGTATGTATGGATGTATGTATGTATGTATGTATGTATGTATGTATGTATGCATGCACGTACGTATGTAGGTATGTATGCACGTACAGAGGGCAACACCCTTGTCTATAACACCGGTTTCGTACTTATAGCCTCAAATTGCTTCGGCCGAAAAGCATTTGAAGAAAACTATTGTGTCATACTGAAGTCTTCACCATATATTTTGAGTCTTGACCTCAACGTTTTTTGTGAAAAGTTTGGTTCCGCAGTTTTGAGAGGTAACTAGTTGAAGTTGAACTCATTGTTATAGACAAGGGTGTTGCGCACTGTACGTATGTATGTATGTATGTATGTATGTATGTATGTATGTATGTATGTATGTATGTAGGTATGTATGCACGTTAGTATGTATGTATGTATGCATGCATGTATGTATGTATGTATGTAGGTATGTATGCACGTACGTATGTATGTAGGTATGTATGCACGTTAGTATGTATGCATGTATGTATGTATGTATGTATGTATGTATGTATGTATGTATGTAGGTATGTATGCACGTACGTATTATGTATGTATGTATGTATATATGTAGGCACGTATGTATGTATGTATGCATGTATGTATGTATGTATGTAGGTATGTATGTATGCATGCATGTATGTTGTATGATGTAGTAGTATGTAGGTGTATGTATGTATGTAGTATGTTGTATGTATGTATGTATGTATGAATGTATGTATGTATGTAGTATGTATGTATGTATGTGTATGTATGTATGTATGTATGTTGTGTGGATGGATGCATGTATGTATGCATGTATGTATGTACGTACGTATGTATGTATGCACGTACATATGTATGTATGTATGTATGTATGTATGTACGTATGTATGTATGTATGTATGTAGGCAGGTATGTATGTATGTATGCATGCATGTATGTATGTAGGTATGTATGCACGTACGTATGTATGTATGTATGCATGTATGTATGTATGCATGCTTGTACGTATGTATGTACGTACCGTATGTATGTATGTATGTATGTATGTATGTATGTATGTATGTATGTATGTGCCTGTATGTATGTACGTATGTATGCACGTATGTATGTATGTATGTATGTATGTATGTATGTATGTATGTATGTATGTATGTATGTATGTATGTATGTATGTATATCTATGTACTACATAAATAGGTGTGCGTATACCCGCGTCTGCATGTGCGTGCGTGTGCGTGTGTCTGTATGAGAGAGGGAGAGTATATTCAAGCTGGGAGGCAAAGAGGCCGCGAAACCTTCAATAGAGGAGTCTACTCGGAGCCTCTGAGCTGAGCGGACGTGCTTTTTACGCGCTCCTCCGTTTCGGAGGGATCAGCTTTCACCCCGGCAGCAGCGAGCATCTCTCCGGGACCGTCTGCGCCGCCGGCCCCGCAGACGATCTCGTCTGGCAGTACTATGCTGCCTCCCGGACAGCCCCCGCTTCAAGTCTGCGCACTGGATCCTGCTACCACCTCTACGTACGAACAGGATGCCCCCATCGAGGTGGATGACCAAGGTGGGGAGTGGATAACCCCCGGGAAAGCCCGCAAGCCTAAACTTACCGCCCGCCCAAGCCTCGACCTACATGCAGTCGGATTTCACCTGCCAGCCTTGCAATCCGACGCGCCAAAGGAGCGGCTCGAAATTCTCCCCGCCGCCATCCGAGCGGCGAAGCTACCGGCGCATACATGCGCCGATATTTCACTCCACTTACGCCATCGCGACCGCCTTGCTGTTTTCAAAACAGAGCACATCGAAGTTGTGAACCGCCTCCTCCGAGTACAATGCATCACCCTGGCCGGACGCACACATCAAGTAGCTCCTTACCTCATGGCCCCCACCAACTCGTGCCGCGGAGTAATCCACGGAGTTGCCCCCGATGCCACGCCTGACGACCTTATCCGGGACGTGGAGTGCTACCAATCCGACATCCTGTCCGCCCGCCGCATGGGTAATACAAGCTCTGCCATACTTACATTCTCGGGCACGCATGTTCCATTTTTCGTCTACTACCAACGCATCGAATTTCGGTGCCGTCCCCACAAGCCTCGTGCCCACCACTGCACAGTCTGCCTACAATACGGACACCGCACGCTGGCATGTCCCGGCAACCAGCAGCGGTGCCCCATTTGCTCCACCGTCACCACCCGTCCCGACGAGCCACATTCCTGCACACCTTGATGTCTTCATTGTGAAGGCCACCACGCCCCCTTCGCTGAATTCTGCACCATCCGCAAGACCCGGGACGAGGAATGTGCCAACGCGGCCCAGAAGCAGCTCCTACGGCACAGACAGCTCGAAAAAGTACATCAAAGCGCCTCACTATCAACGAAGGCATCACCCCCTGCACCGTCAAAGCCGCCCACTTCATCCGTGGCACTGCCTCCGTCTGCCACGTGGGGGGGTCAGCGATCAAATATACCCCCTGCACCATCAGCCCCTGCACCATCAGCCCCTGCACCTAAACCCGCACTGACTGCACAAGCGAAGTCTGCGCCAGTGAATCGAGACCTGCCCCCGCCACCGCCTGTCGCACTGCAGGTAGGGCCGCCGATTACACCCGCACTCGCCTCCCAAAGTTCCCTCACTCCTTGTCGCGTCGACCAGCTCGAGCAGCGGCTTTCCGAGCTTACCTCGCGCGTAGTTGCCCTTACATCGCTAGTCGAGAACCAGCAAACACGTCACGAGGTGCAAGACACACGCACTTCTAGCCTCGAAACGCTCATTACAACGCTCACAGAGTCGCTTAACAACCTAACTGCCACCATAAGCAAAAAATTTGATGACGCCCCAACACCCATGGAAGACACAAGCCAATCAATTAAACGCGCGCACCCGGTTTCCGCTTTGGTTGTTGGGGTGGCCCCCAAAATTAGGCCCGCCACCCTTTTTCGTCCCACCCAACATTTCCGAATAAGCTCCCCTGTGGCACTAAAATTGGTACAGTGGAACTGCCGAAGCCTTTCGCACGCCTCTGCATCAATGGCTCCTTACGCAAGCCACACTCCCTCACTTTCTTCTTTTACAAGAGACAAGGCATGCAAAAGTCATCCTGGCTATCGAGCTCTGCATGCCGACCCTATTACGCCGCTATCGTCCATTTACATTCGTAGGGATATCGCATATGAACAGGAAGACGTACCCTCCTCATTACTTCCATACGTTACGGCCCTCTCCTATTACCCAGAGCCCGAGCAGCCACCCCTTACTCTTGTGAATGTCTACAATCCCCCCAATTCCACAGTCCTGCTCTCTCCTCTCTTTCGTTTTCTTCAATCCTTTCCCAAACGGCGTGACATAATCCTTGGTGGAGACTTTAACGCCCCAAACACCATCTGGGGATACTCGAACACCCTTCGTTCGGGCCGCTTTCTCCACGCACACACCATGCAGGGCTCATATACACTCCTTAATACTCCAGACACGCCCACACGAGACGGATACGCGACACAACGCCCCACAACACCTGACCTTACCTTTCACAACGGACCGAATCCACCGGCAAGCTGGCAAGTCCTTCCGGATACCCTTCTCTCCGACCACCACATCATTGAAATTACACTCATGCTCACACACAAACCCAAGAAACGAGTCGTCACCCATACTAACTGGGACCGCTTTCGCCGCATGCGAGCCCAAGAACCAACAACTAACTATGGCCTGTGGATACGATCGCTGAAGAGGGCGCAGTCTGAAACCACCACCACCACCGTGGCCGACCCGCCGTCGGACAACCCCGATCCACACCTTATGCGTATGTGGAGACGCCGCAAACGCCTTCTTAGTCTTATACGTAACCAACCCCACAACACACAGCTAAGGCATAGCCTAGACACCCTGAACACCGACATACTAATTCACTGCTCCACACTTGATTCAGCAAATTGGAATAGCATATGCGATTCCATCAACTGTTCGCTCCACACTAAATCCCCTTGGTTTCTTCTACGCTCCCTTCTTGGTCCTCAGCCGGCTGCCCTACCCACTCTCCAAAAGCACCTTTCGCTACACGACGCTGACTCTCTTATCCGAGAGGTGACGGATTTATACATTCCGCCACCACTCCATTCTCTCTACCCTGAGTACACAGGGCCTCCAAACAGTGATCTCGATCGCCCTTTCACATTACCCGATATGGAACGTGCTCTGGCTCAAAATAAAGCTGGTACCACTCCGGGCGCGGACCAGATCTCCTATTCCATCCTAAAAAACCTCCCTGACTCGGACAAAGAATTCCTTCTCTCCCAAATCAATGAATACTGGAGCACAGGTACGCTGCCTGAGGATTGGATTTCTTCCACCATCTCCCTCATCCCCAAACCTGGTAAGCCCCCCACCCTCCCAAACCTTCGCCCAATTTCTCTCACCTCTTGTGCCGGGAAGACGATGGAACGCATGGTTCTCGCGCGTCTCACTGACCTTCTCGACAGTACCAACTTCCTACCCAACAATCAGATCGGTTTTCGCCCCCATATGTCTACCCAAGACCTCTTTCTTCTTCTTCAGCAAACTTTCTTTCAGCCCTCAGGGCCTCAAGTTCATGCTCTCGTGACTGTGGACGTACGCAAGGCCTTTGACACCCCTCCTTCACGACGCCATCCTTTCCCCGCTCCAAGACACTCATTGCGGCTCCCGCCTCTACTCTTATGTTCGTTCGTTCCTTCGCTCCCGACAAGCTCGATTCCGACTTGGGACCACTCTATCCCCACCCATCACCCTTACCCGCGGTACCCCTCAAGGTGCCGTACTATCACCTACTCTCTTCAACCTCGGCCTTGCCCCCCTTGCCAGAGCCTTGTCCGAGATCCCCAACCTTCAGTCGCTTCTATACGCCGATGACATTACCCTCTGGTGCACCCATGGGTCTCCGGGGGAGGTGGAACAAACGTTGCAATCTGGCCTTGACCTTATTTCTCAGTTCTTTGCCTGCTCAGGCCTGCAAGCAGCTCCAGAGAAATCAGAGCTGCTTTTACTCTCCACCACTAAATACCAACGATCTGTCAACCCACTCTTGTCGCTTACCCTCGATGGCACTCCCGTCTCCCGATCTTCATCCTGCCGGGTTCTGGGATTTCCCCTCCAAGACCACTCCTTCTCCCATGTAATAAAGTCCACGATCACCACATGCCACCAAGTGACTCACTTGGTCCGACGGGTGGTTCAAGCGGCGTGGGGGCATCGATGAACGCAGAGCCAGTCAGCTGGTAACAGCCTTCGCCCTGAACAAAATCTTGTACTGTCTCCCATACTGCACATTAACACAAGCCACACATGCGAAGTGTTCAATCTGCCCTTAACACACTTTACAAAGCTGCCCTGCGTCTCCCAACACACGCCTCTACAGAGAAATTATACGCCACAGGTCTCTTCCTTCCTCTTCCTGATCTTCTGCGCCTCCACAGGGATCGACAGCTGGGCCGTCTGTCTGGCTCCGCGCAGGGCCATTGGCTGCTTCAGCGGGCGGGCATCAGGCCCATAGACTTTCCCCTGCACACCCCCCCAACGGCCCCTTCCCAGTAACCTCCGCTGTGCCCCCATTCCCTCCAACATGACCCCACACCTTCACGAGGGCAGACGGCAAGCTCGCGCGTTTACCACGACCCCTTCCCTCCGGACACTGTCACATGCTATGTTGACGCGGCATATCACCCAGCTTGTGGCTCCACTGCTTGCGTAATTATGTCCCGCCCCACTGACACCCCAATAACCTCCACAGCAGGCCCTTACTCCCATCCTACTTCTCCCTTAGCTCTCGAACTCGCAGCGATCGTTCACGCAACTAGAGAACTAACTTCCCTACCCCCTTCCCCCCGCTACCGCATATGCTCCGACTCCATGGCGGCTATTCGAGCTCTTCGCGACAACCGAATTGCCGAAGATCTGCATGACGACCTCTCTGAAACTCTCTCGCTCCTCTCCCCTGCCTCGGTCGCTGTGGTGTGGGTGCCGGGCCACTCAGGGATTATTGGCAATCAGCTGGCTCACCAGCTGGCCCGCAAGATTACTAACCGGGCGCAGGTGATCCCTTGGCCTTTCCCTCCCATGGCGGACGAGGCATATTTCTACAAGAAAACCCTCAAAGAGCACTACCAACACCTCCGGCACTCGCTACAGACTCTTTCGCCACCACACATTACCCTATCCATTGCACAAGTGCACACCCTTCGGGCAATCCAGCTGAACACCCTCACCACTCCGGCACGTCTTTACCACTACGGCTATCGCTCCGACCCATACTGTCCCAACTGCCCCGCTACGTACGCAAATGTTGAGCACATCATTTTCTCCTGCCCCGCTGCCCAGCAGTCTCCTCATTACCCCAACCCCCCTCCTCACAACTGGCGAGTGTGGTTGGCGTCGGCGGCCCTCGTTGACCAGCGAGCCATGATTCTTCTTGCGGAAGAGTACGACGCATAGGTCTTAATCTGACCAGAAATAAAGTTTTTTTCTCTCTCTCTCTCTTCAATAGAGGGCAGGGTGACCCTGTTCCTGATATTTTAGCAAGGGACTGGTGCTCTTCGGGGAATACACATACAGAACGGTCAACTTTTGCGCACTTTATAATCGCGTAAGAGGAAAACATGGTGGTCGTACGCAAACAGGACAAGAGTGAGGAAAGGCCGTTTTATTCTGTATGTGGTGCTCATGCCATCCGCACACGAGAAAAATTCGTCACGACCGCACCACAGCACACTAAAAAAAGCATCACACTTAGGTCCCAGACAGCCATAGCGAATCTTAAGATAAGACAATGGAGGGATCCTACGAGGCTCCTACGATCGTCTAGTCCTAATTGATTACGTACAACGGTTCCGAGGTGGAATACGTGCGTGAATGGGTGGAGGAGTGTGCGGTATATCTCCAAACATGGAAGGGGCCGAGTGCACGTACCGGGCGGATACATAAGCGGGTGGGGAGATCATGGTGCGCGTCCAGCGTGACGGATGCGTGCGCAGGGAGCGTGGCCCCCTGTCAGCAGATGAAGTGCCGGCGGCGGCACGCACACGTGCTTTGGCTCCCGCCTCGCGTTGCGCCACGCGCATCCCCGTATGAGGTGGGAGAGAGCTTTGCAGCAGCTTGTACAAATGACGGCGCGGGTTCTTATACAATGTAAGGGGTTAGAGAGAACGTTGGGAAATGAATGAAGGGGAAAGGAGGGGTTTGATTGACATCAAAATGTTCGACGTGTTGGCATACCAAGCGTTGAGGACGCAAGGGGGTTGTTTTAGGCAAGTCATAACAGGAGAGCGATGGGCGCTGAAATGGTGTGGGAAAGTTCGCGTGGGCGTGTGGGTACATAATGAAAGAAAAAAGAAAGCGTGAGAACAGGCGAGGGAAAAGAAAAGACAAGGACTGCGCTGAGCTCAGTCTAGGTCGTCGATGTTTGTTTCTGCCAGTACCTTTATCTTACAAAGAGACTAGGACAATAAGAGGACGACAAGGACTGCGCTCAGCGCAGCGGAGTCCTTGTCATCGATGTCTTTTCCTTCCATTATCTTTTTCTTCCAAAGAGACTAGGACAAAAAAAGGACGGTAAGGACTGCACTCAGCGCAGTTCTTGCAGTCTTCTCTTCGTCTTTGCCTTTTCCTTGCGCGGTTGTTTTTCTGCACTGACGTGATGTCAATGTTACCGTGTGGCTACAATGTTCAAGGTCTGGCTACAAGTATTGATAAAGACGCTTCCGTAGAAATGGTTCGCGGAAAGGCGTTGCGGCTTGCCGCAGTTTATCTCGAGCGCGTTGTAATGTAAGTTCTGAGGGGATCTTTCGGGACAGTGGTTCTCGTCCAGGAGTGCGCCGGGAACTCCTTTGGTTCCTGAAAAAGTGATTGAACCCCACGATGACGTATATGAATCCGTATCAGAATGTCAAACGATTCGTACTTGCAGCTAAAGCCGTGCACATATATACTTGTTCGATGCCCGCCTTTGGCACCTGACTGTTATGCCGATCCGAGGCACTGTTAAACAATTTGCTGATTGATTGTAGGGTTTAAAGGGACACGGAAGTGATTTGTAAACATCGCGGGAATACGAGCGCAAATGTAGTCCGGAGTCCCTAGGCCCTGTTTCGACCACTCTGAGTATGTTTACGCAAATTTATTTAGTAGAAAAATCAATTTGAAAATGCTGTCCTCCTCTCTGCACCCTCGCCCATTTTCTGTGGCGTTTTCGTGTGACGTCGGGAGGAGATGAGCTGGCAATTGGCTGCGCTACTGCACGGCTCCCCGGCCTTCAGACAGAGTCAGTCGGCCCAGCGTTTCGTCCGCCGGTCACCGACGGGTCGTCGCAATTCGTTCGCTCAGTTAAAATGAAGCCAGGACACGTTTGTGAATGGAAGAATGTGCGTTTCATTACTTCGTTAGTTTGTACACTGTATCTAGCTCCAAGTCAAGATCGCTTCACACAAGCGCTGCACAAGCGCACATGCGACGCTTCGCTGACTCGTACGCCAGTAGGAAAACATAAATCCTCTTTGAAGGCGGGAGAAGAGTCTGCGAAGTCAATATAGGTACTGAGGAAATACAATCAACTGATACTTTTACCGTACAGCGTAAAACTAGGGTGGGGGAAGCACTTTCTTGCGCTGGGCGAACAAGCACAGCGGTCAGCAGCATGACTACCCATCTGTGAACGCTTTTCCGTCTAAGAAATGCAATCGCTAGACGTGAGATATTGTGGAAACTTGGGGGACGCTTACTGCACGAGCGCAATACAACAAGTAGTCACCTAAGCGGCTTGAAATGCGAAAAATAAATAAAAGGGTAAACTGGTTACACATTATATACCTTTTATTTCCAAGCTCAGTAGCTCTCGCCCGCGGCCGAGTGCTCTGGAGCGTTAGGTATGCAAGTGTTTTGCTAGTCACGAATTCGAATCTTTTTTCGCTTTCCGCCGATGTTTTCTGTGCTGAGTTCACCTTCTTTTGGGCCGCAACGTTCATTGCTCCACGAACTAGTTCACAGAACGCGCGCAGGCTGACACTGGCACGCTAGCGAGTTCTCGTTGGCGTGCTGTTGCCATAAGCACGCACTGCTTGCGGACAGTGGGCACAGGCCAGAATCAACAGACCTTTAGACTGGTGCGAACACGCTTTTTACGATACGGACATGAGTGAGGCAAGCTCCCAAATATGGGGGAAAAGCGCATGGCATTTGAGCGTCTGCGGGGACGCGGAGGGCGTTCATCCACTGCGTAGGCCTCGGCTAGTGACTGGTACAATTCCAAGCCATCCTGGGAGGCTTATCTTATGCATTTCACAGCCGACAACATGGTAGAAGCGCGGTACGACGATTACTGAGGTATTGAGAATGTCCATCCAACGATGCCGTCGGATGTCAAGCACGTTGTTTTACAGAACCGAAACCGAAACTTGCTTGAATGCTAACCTTGGACATCGTCCAATCACGGTGCATCTCCTCCCGTCGTCACAGCGTTTAGTTGGTGCGGCCGCCACAGACCGCGCATGGTAGTTTTTCTTCTTTCGCGCTTTGTAAAATATTTACCGACTTGTCAACCGGATAAACGATGAAAAGTGGGCTAATTTGAGCCAGTCTACGCAGTGGAAGCAAAAACGGGAGCTTGACAAATTCACTTCAGTGTCCCTTTAACTCGCCGACGTAACGCGGGCGATGATGCGCACCGTAGTGGAGGGCTCCGGGTTAATTTTGACCACCTGGGGATCACTAGCGTGCCCCAAAACCACGCACACACGGGAGTTTTTGCTTTTCGCCTCCACTAGAAAAGCGGCTGCCACGGCCGGGAATCAAACACGCGACCTCGTGCTCAGCAGTTAAACCATTAGCTCCGCCGCCAAGACATACCCAGAGGTTGCCTTTCGTATGTCTGGCGTTTTTGCACAGCTGATGTGTTGCGCAAAAATCCCAGGTTAAAACATGTGTTACGCGAAGAAATTAAACGTCCATGTGATGCGGAGATGGCACTGACTATGTTGCCAGTAACGTGTGGCGAAAAAAGAGGTTAGAATTGGAGGGAGAGCTTCGGCGAGGTCATCGCGGACCCCTTAAATCCTCTCGCAGACCCCTTTATTCTGAGGATACCATTGGAGGACCACAGCTTTAGCAGTGTAGAGAGGTACGGAGGGAAAAGCGGGCTCTCTGCAATTGAAAATGGGGGCTTTTCCAGTTTTTCGATCTGCTACAATTCTCTGTCCACGTTTTGCAACGCCGCGACGCAAACCCAAAACAGGTGGGTTGGGCAAAGGCGGAGGGAGTGAAGACAGTTCTATGAAGTAATGACGTAAGAAAATTTAGAAGCAAACATTACACTGGGACCGGCCAGGGTAGGAGTAGTTGGATGTCTTCAGGAGAGCCGTTCGCCCGGCCATGAACACAACTAAGCTGATAATGGCGACGATTTGAACAGACGCTTATTAAGGAAATTCTTTATTAGAAATAACCAACATCTAAGAAAGAATTTTGCTGGCTATTACGATAATGGAAAATTCGAGCGCGCGTGGAGCGACGGCGAGTATCTTCAGCAGCGCCCACCTCTGGATTCTGGCGTCGGCGGCGCTGAGTTTGTGCTCGGAAAGCACTTCCTTACTCTCAGGAAGGGATCGCGTCATCAGGGAATGCACGACGGCGAGCGTTACTCTGGCGCTATCCCCTAGCGCGTCGCCGCCGCGAAGCGTGTCTCGCGCGGCACCCTGCGCCTACCGTCTCTTTCACCCTGCGTTCACCCTGCCTCTTTCACCTGCCTTCCTTCTCGCTCCATCTTCGGTGTCCTCTTCTTTCTCTCGCTTGCAACGATGCCGACGGCGACGTACGACGTGAAACCACAGGAGCGGGCACTTAAGACTGCTCTTTAAAAGCTAACACAAGGTCAATCACAATATTTGACCTTCGTTCATTGGATGGTACCAGCGCGATTCCAAGTGCACAAAACACTACATCTATCATGACCCTAAAACCTCGAGTGGTCCTGCCACATAGAGTAAAAAGTACCAGATGCCTGCATACGAAAATTTCCAAGTATTAACGAGAGACATATCATGTACATAGACCACCGATACAGAAGCACAATCGCTGCGAGTTCTTCATTGTATCTACTCAAAGGCACTGCCATGAAAAATACCGTACTGAATTTTCTGCAGGTTACTCTACTGCTGCACTGCGTCAGCCATAGCGATTTACGACTCCAACCCCTCATTTCGCAGGCGTATGAAATACCATTGGCAAAAGCAAGGACATAAGTAACCAGGTCTCTTGCTATAGAAGCTTCGTTACTAGGGTCAATAAATATACGCTCATAAATATACGCTAGTAAGCTAATTAACTATACGTAGCTATTTCCCAACACTTGGAACTTATGCGCGTGTACAGAAATTTCGGCAACTCTTCATGATTGCGTAAACATCCTTACAGTGCTTCTCCGGTTCACCAGCTCTACGTTCCCTTAGTTGCATTGCAAAGCCGTCGACTGCATTCCACCCCTTCAAAGAGATCGCATTGATACTCGGTCTGACCGCTGCTTCTGCTTTTTTTAGACGGAGTTGCTAATTCATTTTTTCCCCTTTTTTGCGTGTTCTTTACTAAATTGACGTGGAGGCAGTTACTGCACCATGTTTTGCCGGCACCAATGATATTGTTATTGGTGTTGTTATTCTGAGCAGAATATGTCGTTGGACGAGTTTGTACTCAGCTGTGGAACACATGGAAGTGCGACGGTAGACGAAGGCTGAGTGGGAACACGGGACAAGCGCTGATGCATGGGACAAACATCTACCGACCCGTTATTTTTTTGTGGCCCGCCGCCCCGAAGCGTGCTTTCCTGCAGACGAACACTTAATGCGGGAAAGTGAACTTTCATGGCTTTTTTAACGCGAACGTTTTCTTTGTTATCCTTTTTAGATGCCACGCATCTCATTCACCCGCCTTGTCCCTCCATCCGGCGCCGGCGTCGTTGTTGTCGGCGTCCGCCCCTCCCCCATTCTCCTCGCCGCGCCAGCTTCGCTCTCCGCCGCTCACCCCCTCTCCTCTCCGATAGCGAACACTCTCTCGCGAAGGGCATTGGATTGGATTCGATTGGATTGGCTTGGCTTGGATTGGATTTGGATTAGATTGGATTGAAGTGGATTGTGTTGGATTGTGTTGCGTCATAGCCGCGGCAGACGCACTGGCGCCGGCGCGTCCCCTCACCGTTATGCGCGCTCCGCTCCATCGTTCCAGCGCCGTTCCTCCGCTGTCGAACGCTGCAACGTGAACCCCCTATGCATCGCATCTACACAGGGGTTCCCGCGAGAGGAGGTGGTAGTTTTTTTAAGTGGGGAGCACTTTAGGGGCACGGCTTGTTGTTGAAGCTCGTCCGGGGTCGCGGTATCTAGCCAACGCAGTCACGGGGCGTGGCACATCCAAACGGAGGCTTCAAAAAGATCACCGCTTCCCCTCGTCAGGATCGAACCTGCGTCCCTCGCGTTACGAAGCCGATGCAAATCTTATTGCGTTACACATGAATGTAAAATAAGTAAATAAATCGTGAATTAAGGCAAACATTGCCCCAAATTAATGACAGCTCAATCAGCCTCTCTATATAGGCCTTTTCAGGGGCTGTCGCGCCCTGTTGCGACCACCTTCGGTATCAACACAAGGCTGATACTGAGACTAGTCAAGACAGGGCGCCACAGTACCTATGGCAAATCGCTGTTTACCAATTGACGGCTTTCACATTGAGTGGAACTGCTTCAATTTTTTCCTTGTTAACCTCTTATATGTTCAGTCGTAATTTACTGCTCATCTACATTTACACTATTGCAACGACTAAATGGTTATAATACACTAATTCGTATTTTTGTGCAAATTTAAGACGTTACACTTGTCGCCTTACAGATTTAGTCGCCAAAGAATACTTGTCTGTTAAAAGCGCCCCAACATGGCTAGCTCGTGGTCACGCATATGTATACGCAAAAGAACACGTTATGTACCAAATCAGTTAAGCGGGCTCGAACGACGCTTGGGTAACATGTACATGTAAAGGCGCAACGCGAAGCGGTTGTGCTGCAGCGAACAAAAAATCCTCTTGTGACATGCAAAAAGTTCTGATGTGTTAAGACAAAGCGACTAGAAAAAGTTAAGGGCGAAATGTTGACGAGCTGCAAGGAGCGAGACCTTCCAAGGAAACAGCACAGCTTACGAATTAATATACGCCCCGGAGAACTAACACGCCCCCTGCAGCGATGGTATCGCTGTCACCGAAAGACAACGCATAAAGTGAAGAGATCAAGAGATCAAGAGAAACTGCCACCCAAGAAGAAGATGCAATGAGAAAGAAACAAGTGCGTTCAAAAATATATTGTGACGCCGAGGGCTTACACTGAGGGGCAACAGCAAGCTGTCAGGACGGGGAATGCTCCCGGAAGGAGCGCAAACGGATGGGAGGTGGGCTAGTGATGCGTACGTTTATTGCCGTGACGTTGTATGGTCATGCAAGTTATTCAGTGAGGCTCTGGAATACACCGAGGGAGGCGTCTGTATTGGCGTCGCCGACAAGTGTGCACACATGTCTCAACCCACACCTGTTTTTTTTTCGTATACAAGCATGAGTTGCGGAAAGAAGGGATAAACGGGTACCAGGGTTGAGAAACACAACTCCCAGAACCGGAGCTTTGCGCTGGAGAGCGAGGCGGAAGATGGGAAAAAGGGGGACGCGGGGTTAGCTGTAAGGGGAGCGACAGACATAGGGTTGGTGCGAAGCCTTCCGATTCCTCGTCGTTGCCTCCGAACGCCACTGGCTGGGGAAAGCGAGAAACGCTATCAACGTCGCTGATCCTCAGCCGTCGACCCGAACTCAGACTCGGAGGGGCTTTCTGGAGGAAAGCAGGCCGCCCTGCGTGCTTCGAACCACCGAGGAATGATCGGCAAAACAAAAGGAGAGCAAGTATCTATCGACTCCCGGGAATAACTTCGGCGGGATATCGGTAGCGGGAAAAAAAGAGGAACAGGCTGCGCTGGGGGGAAGCGGGAGAAATCATCGGCACGACGAGCGCGATCACCAGGAGCCGTAGTCAGACGGCGGCGTTCAGTCCAGCCAATACTCCCTTCCCGTTCGCCTGTCTGGAACGACTGTCGGCGGCGAGCGGGTGTTCAAGATCGGCAGGGCCGGCCCAGCTGCGCGTTTCTCACAAGATGATCCATCCTGCCAAGCGGCGGGATGGGTTCGCGTCAGGGCGAAGAGGAAAGCGATCGACGTTCCCTTTACTTTGCCGCCTGTCTCATCTCTGGTTGTTTCTTTTGCCTCCGCCGCCGACCCTTCAGTCTTTCACTGGCTGATTTGCAGAAGCGGCTATACGCTATCGGCAACAACACTGTTACACATTGCCGGAGCAAGGGTACGCCAGCCCGCGGGAGAACGGACGGGCGTACGACCGGCGGAGAAGTCTCTATTCAGGCGAATGGGCGCCAGGCGTGGCGCCTCAGCGGGTGATCTCTCAAAGCGCGGATCCCCGAAGATCAGACTATATTCGCGCTCCCTGGAGATAGATAGACAGCCTGGGCGTGGAAGCTCTTTCAGCCCCGAATCCACACCTGCAACGTTTTTCCTTCTCTTTCTCGCCTCATCCTTTGCTTTCATGGCGGCGGCACCCCCGCACTCGCTACCTCTCCTCTGCCGTCATTCCGGACTCCTTTCATTCTTCTCTTTGTTTTTGTCTGTTGTTGCGTTTTCCGTTTCATTTGTTCGTCGTGCGTGTTTCGTCGAAAAGAAAAAAAACTCTCATCTCCGTCGTTGACGGCTCGTGTGCACCGTTCATCACGTTTTATATCCGCGGTCATTAATCAGCACTCTCTCCACCTGCGTGCTGTCCCGATTCGCCGAATTTATTTCGGTGTTACGATTAGTTTTGTCTCTTGTCGTATATTCTTCAGGCGTGCGCAGTCTGTAACTGCAACGCTGCTGAGAAAAGCGAGCTGTAGATTAAAGTAAACGGAAATGCCTCACGGACAAAAGAGCAAGGTCTGAAGCAAGATGTTGGTGCTTCTATCACCCAGCGGATCTCATTTTTCAGCGGCTCAAAGGGCTTGTTGTTCTCCGTGCGCGCTCTTGTACTTGCCGCCTACAGTGACGAATAATTCCTCTTCGTCACAGTAGGGCGCCCACCTTTATTTTTTTATTTTTTGCTCGATAAAACGTTTTGCCTCTTTTTGTTATCTGCCTCCAGGGCATGCTCGATGAGAAGAAGATCAATTTCCACCCGGCAGGAGGGGGGTAACAACAGAAGATGGTTAAATTATAAAACAATAGAAAGGCTTTAGCCTTCTGCGCTGGTATAGAAAGCATGAAGATTTTGGCTACGTGTTTCTGCAACAAACACTTATTGGAGGAATTTTCACAATCACATCATCTGTCTTTCATTGGACACCCTTCTACTTTCTTATCGCATTTCGCAGAAAAGTAGTTACATGAGGAACAAAAAACAGATTTGATTAGCGTGCCTCAATACGTCCGCTACTTAAAATATTACGAACACGGTAGGAACAATGCGTTCAGAAATGTTGCTTTTATGGGCGAAGCCCCGTAGGGCCTCGTGCTGTCGGCATCTCCTGTCGTCGTCGTCGTATGTCGTATCGTGTAATCACGGTACAAAAACACCGGGGCACTCGTTTTTCAACGCCTCGCGCTGGAACGTAACGCGTACTAAAAGACCACACTGGGACGCTCGTTATCCAACGCCTCGCGGTAGAACACTTCGTTCTTCAAATGCACGAGACTTTAACAGCAAAGCTGTGTACTTCTACCCCCCAACAATTTCATCTCCATGGGCAAAAACGCCAAGGCACCGAGAATACTCTTATACATGGCATACTTCGCCCCTAACCCAGCTTTGGCTTTGGCTGGAGATGGACCGGGATTTTTATACGTACCAGCAAAAACCTTCACATTCCTACGAACAGCAGAGCTGTTTCAGCTTTCAGTTCCGCCATGGAGCGTTTCCAGGAAACTCAGCCCAGGCAAGCGCACGTGAGCGTGCGCCTCGTGAGGAGCGCCCGGCGTCAGCCACGTTTTCTCGTTGGCTCTCGCCACGTGAGGAGCTGGAAAAAAGAATAAAAGGAGAAATACTGAGAGCATGTAAGCTTGCGCCTATTGAGGAGCGCCTGGCGTCGGCCAGCTCGACCTTCGAGGACATGTGCAATCTGCCCAGCGTTCTTGGCATGAACTCTCGCGTGCTCTTCTGCTCGCCAGTTCACGTACATTCGTGTCTGAAGTGGGGAGCACCGACGCCGAGTTCGCGCTACAGACGCGGAGTTTGCGAAGCCGGTTGCAGTCGGTCCTAGCGCGTGCGTGTCGCGGTTCCACTTTCGGAGAAATGCGAAGGCCTGCGGACAGAACGATCCGGGCCCGCCAGTCATGCATGAGAAAGACGACGATACTAGATGAATATGAAGGTGGCTACTACTACCAGTAGTGAAAAGCGACGACAGAACGTGTAATAAACAATTTCAAACCCAATGCCATGCGTGGTGGTGGGCCCTCGGTGCTTAAATTGAAAGAAATCGTCCAGCTCCGCTATGGTTAAAGCCTTGCGCGACTTACTGCAAGCTTCGCCAATTTTTATGCCATGGGCTTTGTTTCCTCGTACTACTTGTGAGAGCGGTTTCGGTGCAGTGCAAGCGATGCAGTTTGTTTATTCGAGCGTAGGTACCACCTTGTGGTATAACGCGACCTCAGCATTCAGTTGTAAAACTGAAGGCAGATTTTTGGGGCCCTTACTGTCTGTAGTCGTTCATCCACGCAGTAATAGTTTTTTTTTCTCGAGAAACCGCTAACAAACTACCCAGCAACCAAGTCAGTTTACAGTGATGAAGCAATGATTTTTAACGTCCAGAAGTAACTTTCTACGGTCATGCGGTATTTATTCTGGAAAGATTCCCGATGGCTGTTGCAAAAATATTCTTGTGAAATTAACCACGTTCCTACCGCAAGTATTGAGGTTCCGCAGCGTCGTCCCTCAGCCTTCTGTGGTGGGTCAATCTTAGAAGGTACCCCGAACTTCGTCTTTCGCTCGTGCACGCGTCGCCATTTCATCATCAACTTCTGAACTCTGGCTCTGCAGCATACTTGGATCGGCTATCCTCGACGGCTTAGCAGGAAAATTTAGCTGCAATGTATTGCGCATGAAGAATTTGCACGAGGGAACGGACTTGCACTTCCATCTCGACTTCCAGCTTTTCGCATCTAGTGTCGTCTGCGATTTGCAATTTGTACGGGCTTCAATTCTACAGATGCATGGCTCGTAAAGGTGGCTTCCCCTGTAAAGATTTAACGATCTGAAAAAAGCCCTTGTGGGTATCTATGCTTGCAAGCCGCACCGCAGCAGAACGACAGAGAGCCGTGCACAAGTACGCCGCGCTGACCGCGACCGCCATTCCACTAAGGAGCGGTTCGCCACGGGCGGCGCTGTTCGCTGAAACGACGCTGGTGCCATACAACGGCCGCCCGGTCTCTATAGTGCCTGAAGATGCATCAGCCAACCATCTACAGTCATGTCTCGTTAATATGGACCCCGTTACTATGGAAACCCCGCAATATGGACGAAACGTTCGGCGACCGGTCTCTCGCCATGCCTTTGTGCCCCTTTAATATAAAAACTAGCAGTCTGGACTATGGACGGCTATTTTGGGGACGAAACGGGTAAATACAGGCATTTTTGCCTCGTTATTACGGACACGGGTCCACAGAGCAAAAAATATAAAAATTACACCCATCTCCCCGAAGGAACCAATGAGTAGGATGCGGAGCGTTCACAGGGGTTCCGTATTGCGTTTCCGTTCGGTGATGTTGTTAAGCCAAATTTGGTGGAAGTAGAGTGAACCCCGTAATGCTTCATATATCCTACTCATGGTTACACCTTCGGGGACGATGAGTGTAATTTTCCTTATTGCATTGCGTATATACTGCGAGTGAGGACTAGATTGAAGTGGTATCTAAAGGTCTGTTAGTGTTTGCGCTGATGCTCTCAACTTAATTACGTCAGCCACACTCACTGAACGGGCTGTTGCTTCCATCCTACTTCATCTGAAGACTTCACGGAGTCAAGCGAAGCACAACCGGAGTCAAGCGAAGCATGCGGCCAATCCCTAGGCCAATCCCTAGGGCATCCTGGCAAAATCATCATCAGAAGCGCTGCGGACGGAGCGACAGCAACGTACACGCCCTCCTCTTCGCAGCTTTGTCTTCTCCTTCTTCGTCTTCAGTGGTTCCCCATGGGAAGATGACGACGGTGGCGCATGCGCAGGTGGTGTGCGGACGCCGGACCACCACCGACGCCGCGAAACATGCCACCGAGCATAAGACGCTCCGCATCTAAAAAATGACTGTTGACCCCAAGAGGCCTCAGCGCGCGCCGAGAACTCACTGCTGGCCGAAGCATACAAAGCCGAAGCATGCGTTTATCTCGGAACGCTCTTCCTTCCAGTACAATCCAATTAGATAGGGAACATTCGGGATCGGGGAACAACACTCTAGGGTAGTGAACGACAGGGTGACACCCTTTTCCTATCAAACAAGATTGCCCGGCGGGGCATACGCCGCAAAGAGCAAGTCCTTAGGCTCAGGATAAGAGGGCGAGATAAGTTCGTGCCAATTTTAGATTAGGAATAAAAGACAAGGCTGTACCCTTCTCTGGTCAGTTCAGCGGAGGCAATAGCGGATGTTAAGCGTAAACGGACCGAGGTTTCCGCTCAGCTGAAAAAGGAAGTATGCCACTTCAAAAGAGAGACGCCCTCAGCATGTGTTGCTTGAAGTTTGTGTTTTTGACCTCGATTCCTTATTATAGACAACTCACATTATGGACAATTTTTCTGGGGAACGGGGCCGTCCATATTAACGAGACATGACTGTATTTCCCTTTCAGTAAGAGCCTGAATTCCTGGAAAGCAGACCATAGTGTAATTTTTGACGTCACCTGTCATTAACTTATAACTACAGTATTTTCGTTAATAAATTTCAGTTGGAAGTGCCGCTTTGTCTGTCTGTTCGTTCTTTCTCGTGTCGGCGTATTTTGCGCCTTTTAAAGGGACTCTGAAACACTTTTTCAGCTTTTTTTGGAATCTTACATGCTTGCAGAAGTCACCCAGCACACCCAGTACTTATATTAGGGGGTCGCAAAGTACCTCAGCAAAAATTACTGCTCTATGCCCAGCAGATAACTTGGAAATTCGCCCAAAAGATTTCCCTCTCTTTCACGGTATTGACGTTCTTCGACGGCCCGAATTACGTCACTGAGGCCATGTAGCGGCTGTTGGCCAGTTTTCATTCAGTTGCAGCAATAAACGCTTTTCGATAGCAACTTTAAAAATAACGCCACAAAAACAGAGCAGAAAGGGAAGGCGTATCTGGTGCGACGAGCAAATCACGCAGGGCCGCTCAGTGCTTGCCTTAACTGTAGCTTTCGCCGTGATCCAGACGCGAAGATAAAGCGTTTATCAGAATTGTTGCAGGGTCCCTTTAACCCTTTTCACTCAACCACGGTAGTCAACGCCACCCATCAGACGCAAATGCTGACTGGTTAAACCAACACCACGGCAACCAAGACGGATACCAACTAGCCCAGCTGTCGATTCTGCTGGTTAAACAAGTTTCGCCTCACCGAACAACACGCCACAATAGAGAAATCTCCGGCACCTCCTTGCTCAACGTCCCGACGCCGTCGGTCCAAAAGGGACAGCGCGTGAAATGGGGGAGTGACGCTTCGTTGCGCCGTATAATTCCACGCCCAACAACCAAGCTGTAAGGTGGAGCAGAAAGCATCGCAGCGCAAAACAAACACCTCGTAGACAACCGGAGGAGGAACGCGCTCTTGCCGGGTGCGCACCTCGGCGTCTCCCCTTAACGACCTGGCGTAAACAAAGCGCTGGTGGGGGGCCCTCTTGTCGGCGCAGTCCACTTACGTGGCCGGATCAGCCGAGCGTCTGCTAATTGCTCTCGGCGCGCCAGCGGCGAGAAGGCGGGAAGGTTACTCCCGAAGAACCCGAGCCTGTCGCCATAATTTACTTTAGCTCCGCTTCATTTGCTTCCTCCGACCCGTCTCAGTTGCTCTTCGCTGCCTCCCTGCCTTGTGTGTTTCCCTTAGGCTTCGCCGAACGTAACGTACACAGCAACGGAAATCGATAACATTAGGCCCAGCGTAGCTTTGGGTTCGCTGGTCTCCCCTTTCTTTCTACCTGAGAAAAACGGTTCTTTAGCTTTAAGGAATGCAGCCATCCGACAAATTTATACACAATACGTACCTCGCTCGCACAATCCCTCGAGTTCGGTACGGGCTACTTCTCTCGAAGAAGCTCGTTGCAATAGTAATACTACTCCTAAAAAATTGGAGCACCTTGCACTGTAGTGATGCAAGGCTGGAGAAACAGCAGAGCTGGCGGCCCCTCCTTGCACGCCGCTGTACACGAAACTTTATACCATGTGTTCCGCACTGAGGCCCCGGCGTGACGGGAGCCGGTGAGGCGCGCCATAGCCATGCTAGGCTGACGAAGCGAAGACGGAGCTATGCGCAGCTGCGCAAGGGGTTGCTAGGCAACGCCAGGTGACATCATCGCTCCGCGATGTTTTCTTGGTGCGACGACGGGATAACGCTAGGCTTAAACAGCTCTGCTGTTTAAAATGCGAGATTGAAAACGTGTTATAACGAGAAAGCCATTCACCTCTGTTTCATAAGCAGCATAAGAAACAGAAAACCGTTGTGCGGTACACACACAAAAACACACACACGCACACGCACGCAGGCACGCACGCACGCACGAAAAGAGAGCAGAGACGATGAGGATGAAGTGACTCAACCTTTGGAGTTATGAGTCGGACTGAGATGGATGCAGAGAGGAGAGACCGAGATGAGAGAGAGAGAGAGAGAGAGAGGAGAGAGAATACTTTATTTTAAGGTACGCAGAATCGCACAGAAAATCAGCGCGCCAGGCGCGGGCCGGGGATCACGGGCTCCGAAAGAGAACAGCATTGCCGGACGAGGGTCAGAGGAGGTTTTTGGGAAGGGTGGATGCAGTGCTCGCCGGGAAAGGGAAATTGCTGCTCCAAATGAAGGCTAGCCCGCTCCCTCACGTGCAAATCGCGCCGCCTTGCGGGGTAAAGGTAGCGAAGGGGGAGAGCAGGTGTCAAACGGTGGCCACAGAAACAGCCAGATATCAATATATGAAAGACCTAATACGTTTTTATGCGCGCGCTGCTTCAGGCCGTGCTGCGTGGTTGCGCGGATTTGGATGCACAGCGCTTTGCACCAAATTTGAAACCACGTAAACGCACGAGTCACGCTTTAAAAGTTTCTCATTCAGGAGCTTGTCGAGGCCTTGGGTCATCACACGTAAGGCGACAGCGGCAAAACAGTGGTGCGTACCGTACACTTGCACACGCGTACCAAAGGAAAAAGAAACGGAACATGAAAAGTGAACGCTCATGCAAGGCAACGAACAATTAACGCAGAGAGTATTTAAAACCTGATGAAGATATGGGGCCGCAAGTGCCGCATCATAAAGTACAAACTTACACAATATATACAAAATTACTCACACACAAACAATCAAGTTGGGGGTGTATACGCAGTTTTGCACGCTTTTCGATGTACAGTGGAACCTCGTTTTAACAGAGTAGTATTGGGACAGCAAATTAGTCCGTCATAACCGATATTAGTTGAAACAGTAGAGGTGAAAATCGGCTGTAACAATTTGACAATCGGGGTCATGCAAAAATACTTTTACAAAAATGCATTTTTTAAGGCTCCGAACTCACTATAAACAAGGTAACCTTTGCCTTTCTTCTTCTTGAATATCAAGCTCAATGAACGTGATCATGAGTACGTGAAATTACCACAGAACAAAGTTCAGTTGACGAAACAGGCCTGCGTCCTTATTTATTTGGTGAAGGACGTGGTCTTCGTCTGGTGGCTACTCACAGCACTGAGCAGGATGAAGTATCTACAAACAAAGGACCTTTACACTTCTGCAGTTTCGGACTACGAGGGGTTTTTCGAAGTAGTTTCTCAGCCTCCTGGTCAAATATTTCTTCGCTTTATCCGATATCGCGCGCTGCTTTCATGGTTTCAGTTTCGTTATAAGAGAATTAGTGTCATTGAAATAAAGCGGGACCAACGAAAGCTTGTATTTAGTTCGGTATAGCCGATAATTCGCTATATAAGTGTTCGTTATAACGGGGTTCAACTGTATACGCAAATTGCGTGCACACTATTCGAGTGCACACGTGCACGTCTCAGTCTAGCAATGCAGGTTAGTGACATTTTGTTGAGCATACGGTATTACGAATTAAATCATTTGACGATACATTGATGGATCTTCAGGAATGAGCGAGCATCTCGTCCGTCTCCTTTGCGAACATGAGGCTCCGCCCGACGCGCACGCCTCGTCCGGCTTTAGAAGTCCGCAAAACCGTGCTTCTCATCGCACGCCTCATATGCCGTGCTAGCCATGCTTTGCGCTCCAACTGTTTCAGAGCTGGCGTTTTTTCTTGCTTGAGCTGCAGCATTAGCTGACTGTCGCTCTTTTTAACAGAAAGGCGGTTTAAGCATGTAGTTCCGCAGTCGAGCGTTACCAGAAAACTCAGCCCAGCTGAGCGCACGGGAGTGTGCGTCTCGTGAGGAGCGCCCGGCGTCGGCCTGCTCGACCTTCGAGAACACACTGCCCGGCAGTTCGTGGCGTTACCTCTGGCGGGCTGTTCTTCCTCGCCTGTTCACGTGCGTTCGCGCCTGCAGTGGGGAGCACGGACGCAGAGTTCGCGAACCCGGTTGCCACTTGTTATAGCGCGTGCTAACGCGGTCCACTTTGTGGGAGGTGTGGAAGCCTGCGGACAAAACGGTGCCTGCCAGTCATGGAGAACTTTCAGCGGCAAGTTTTGGAATCCGTGTGAAGTGCAACGGCCGGGTCTCCGACGAATGGAGAAGGGCCTTGCACCACAAGCCTTGCTTCTCAAGCCTTGCACCACAATTGCCAGCGGCGCCATATTTTTTTCTGGGCCCACCAGTGTCGACATTTTGTCGCCGCCATTTCCATTCCGTCCTCTCTTTCCACCGGCACTCGGACTCGAGGTCCTCAGTTCTTATTTTTAGTTTTAAGCTTTCCCACTTGCGCCAAGTTAAATCCCAGCGTTGCACCGCATACGCGCACACGCCTCCGACGAATTGGTGCAAGGGGGAGAGCGATTCTTCATTCGCCTCGCCCCCACCCCCCATATTTTTTTCGGCCCCCCCCCCCCCCAAAACCGATCTCTGGGACCGCTACTGCACTCGCTGCACGTAACACCTTACAATGCGTACAGCGGCTGAGACCTGGCGAAGTGGTGTTTCATAGGCGCACGCGCACAGGGAGCTGGCGAGCCACGCTTCGACTTGACGTAACCCTATAGCAACAGAGGCGGGGGTGCGGCAGCGCCCTCGCAGTCATGCTCTCTTCCTTTCTCTATTGGAAACATTGAAGATCTGTCTCCAACGCATACTCTCTTGTGTTATCAGAGCTGAGTATACCAGATACTTCCGCATTCTGCATTTCTCCTGTTGTTCTCACCGCGTCTTCAAAAAAAAAAAAAAAGAAAAGAAAAATCTGAACAAGGGTACGAAGCTGGGCGAGTCGGTAAGAATTCATTAGGAAAACAGCGTAAGGAACACGACACGAGTAAAACGGACAAGGACGGGCGCTGACTTACAACTAATTTTTATCGAAAAAATGAAAAAGAAAAACACCGCGAAAAATTTAGCGGAAGCACAACAGCTCAAACAGACAGTAAGAAACAAGAAAGGAAAACAGCATGGTAGGAATAGCGTTTTTTTTTAAATAAAATTTAGTCGTAGGTCAACGCCCATCCTGGTCCGATTTACTCGTGTCCTGTTCCTTGCGCTCTTTTCTTCAGGAAATTCTTCATGAGTCGTAATTCGCGAGAACTTAAAGCAAACACACCAAGCCCACGGAACGGCAGCATCTGTCTTATTCTGAAGCTACAATCAATGCCCATTGTCCTGCTGTCTCTATTTGCAAACATAAATTACCACTTTTGTACTAAGAGACAGGGGATATATACTTTTTGGAATACATGCATTTGTTTAGTTATTGTTTCCCTGGATGCTTCTGAATTTTGTATATTCATGAAGTTCTAAGGCAACTTTATAATCCCCTTTTGATTTCTGATCACGTTCATTAACGACGCTGTGCAACACAGTTCGTCCGGAAACCGCCGTATTTTTTTTTTGTACACAACTTCACAGTCACCATTTTTTCTTCCTCCTTTCCAGTGGCTTTATTATGCAATGTACCAAACCGTATTCTTAAATTGGCCCTGATACAGTTTTGCTCATTATATTCAATGCTTGCCGTGCTTTTCGGAGTGTGAGATTGAGACACCATGGTGAGATTTCACGGGTTCCGTCGAATTGTTGACTTAGCACCGGCAGGGTATACGTTATGGGCAGATAAAAAAAAAGAATTTACACTTAAATTCAGATAATGTTGTGACGTAGCTCTGGCCATCCGCATAGAATGCGAACCACCATGCCTGCTGCTTTTGTTAACCACGGAGTACGGGTGCCGCCCTATCCTGCACATGTTGATACATTTAACTAGATCACGCTATTTTCAGAAAAATACGAGTAGTTTCAACTACTTGGTGCAGTTATCGTTCTTATTTTTAACAAATAAGCCGTAAGGCTGCACTCTGCGAAAAACTGATGCGGTTACCGTTGCTGCGCAGTACAATAAATGGGTGCCACTGCGAAGAGTAAAAAAACCACTGGAGTTGGTACGGGGATTTAACACGGGTATCCGAAGCAGGAGCCGAGTTTGTTACAACAATAGTTAGACTCGTGCGCTCGTGTCATTTCGTGGACAGTTGGACGTGGCGGCACTAGAGTATAGCAGACGCTCGCCCGCCATGGAGAACTCTGCTTCTGGCGAAGCTTTGAAGGGAAGTGCGCCAGTCTTCCTGCCGAAGTGTTTCGTGCCAAAAGAAGAAGGAATATTATTTGATGAGGCGCGCCGTAGTGGAGTGCTCCGGAATAATTTTGACCACCTGGGGCTCTTTAACGTGCGCCGAAATCTCGTACACACGGGCGTTTTAAGTGCACAGCACTTTATGGGCTCGCCTTGTCGTCGTAGCTCGCTAACGGTCGATGCGACTGCCGGAATCAGGCGGCGCAGAGAGATAACGGACACAAGTGTAATAAATGAAATGAAGTAGAGCCTTCTGTAGCGTCGTCAGGGGGTCACGCTGGGGCTTCGAAAACCACGCGGTTCAAAAAATGTCATAACCGTTCGAACCTCGTGAACCGCTGGCGCTTGTCATACATCTCACCCGTATTTAGCGCAACGAAAACTGCAGGTGCATTTCAGGCAAAATCTGTGTATATAACCGGCATCCCCCGTTCATTTAGTTATGATAGTAAGCGAGGAAAGCGGCCCCGAAAGAAAGAAATGGCGCGTTTGAAATGACTCAAAAAAGCTCCTGCCGCGCAAGGAAGAAATGGCAGGTTCTAAAGGCCGCAGAAAGGCTCCAGCCGCGCAAGAAAACAAACGGCGCGTTCGAAATTCCGCGGGAAGGCTCCAGCCGTGTAAGGAAAGAACTGACGCAGCCGCGCAAGAAAAAAAAAAATACTCGTTCGAAACGACGCAAAACAGCTCCAGCCCACAAAATTAAAGCAAGCACATAAATAACAGAACTCCCGCTGGCGCAGATTCAGGCAGGGGGCGTGCGAGCACTGCGAAGGAGGGAAATTTGAAATGCATTGGGTGGAAGCAGTGAGTGGATAACGGCGGTGCAGCCCATTATGGCGAATCACTGCTCTGCACTTCCGACAGCTTTCACATTGAGTAGAACGGCTTTAATTTTTTTGCCTTTTGCCTCCACCGGAAAAGCGGCCGCCGTTACCGGCAGTCGAACCCGGCACCCCCGTGCTTAGCAGCACAATGCCTTAGCTGCTGAGCCACTGTGGCGGGTAGAAGAATAAAGGCAATTTGTTTTTTGTTTATTTGCACGGAGGAATATATTGATCGAATGAACTATAAAGAGCCGTCAACGTTATCAACCAAATAATTGTGTAGTACGCCACCTGGCGCCCAAGAGATAGCGCGCCGCCCGGAGACGAGCGTGCGAGCCTGAGAAATGAACACACTTCGCTGTGTCAGGACGTGTCTTTCGTACGCCCGGCTGGCTGGCCACCGGTCTACGCTGTGCCGTGAAGAACATACATAACGTGATGTGAGAGTCGTCTAACGACAGCCGCTACATCGTCATGGCATCGTTGTGCACGATACCTCCGCCCGAATCGTTCACGGTCTCTGCGAACGACTGGCCATCATGGAAGCAGCGATTCCTTCACCTCCCCCCGGAATTAGGGCTTCAGAACCCGCCAAGGCAGCAGCAAGTCAACGCGCTCACCTGTAGATGAGCAAGGTTTGCGCCAGTAAGTAGCATTCATTAGATGATTAAAACATTTTTTTCTTGTTTTCCTATTGTTGATCGTAGTCGTAAAATTCCTTTTTTAGACCTGCTGCTGACGGGAAGTGAATGTCTTCTCGCATGCATTGTGAAAAAAGGAGGAACCTTTGTTTCCTGCTACGTACGCGTCTCTGCAAAATAGCGAACCTGCAGCCGAATGTTAATATATCTAGATAGCGCTGTTACATTTTGTTCTTCGGGTGAACATGAATTGCCCGTAATAAAGAAAAGGACACGGCAGGCGTCGACAGAAAGAAAGAAAAGGACGACTAGCAACGTTTGGACGCCATGTTTGGAGTATAAGCAATTCACTGTGATGTCAATAAAGGTTTCCTTTCTTTTCCGGCGGCTTCGGACTCCTTTTTTCCGCATCTTATGGTGCCTGGAAACCTGGGAAGGAAGAAGTCGGTGCCGCCAAGCTGGCGGAACGGTTGTCAAAGTGAAAGCGGTGACGTCAGAGAAAAGTTGGATGAGATCTTGCAAAGATTCCAAGTCATCGGACCATCGGTCTCTTGAAGGACACCAACGATGCAGACGGTGGACGGCTATAATCAGCAGAGCCACGGTGGTGGTGCCCAAAGGCGACCAACAAAATGGACAGACGAGAGCGCGACGGTTATGCATCCTCACCTCTCACGATTGTCCTCGGTGGGTCGAGACAGTGATACCGCGAACGTCGAGGTGAGTGTCGCAACTTATTACAACACAAAAGAGACAGTAACTCGACAGCATGAGCGAAGTTTCACACGGCCTAATATGGTCCTTGAAGAACTAAAGGCAAAAAGGGACCAAGAAGGGATAATGGCTCGAGAGCTGTGCAGCAACGCAAAAGAGACACTAGGCTTCAATGTAAATTCCAGTGGGTGTGTTCGGTTGAGTTTCATGCGCCAGTTACGAAAAACTCAAGTTTCGTTAAGGTGGTTAAATGAGAAAATTGAACCGTTTGTAGACGTGCACTCCTTCAAGCGGGAAATCAGTACCAACATTGAATATGAAGATATGATAATTGACCTATTGAGCTGATTCTACCATCGAATAAAACACAAGGCTGACACCAATGAACAGTGCAAGATCATCAAGACATTGAAGGTATCGGCAAGCTTCAAAGAGTTTTTTTTCACTAAGATGTGCTACGAACCACCCGATGTTGGATACGCTGCTGAAGAAGTGCACTCGCCCGCAACTTCGCCCCCATCGCAACTTCGCTCTGCTACACTGGACATGCAAACTGAAGAACATGCCTTGCTCCGAAGTTCCCCCGAAATGTCCCCAGAAATGACCGCAAGCAACATAGTCTGCTCATCAAGCCCGGCAGCTCCTTCACAAGCCGCATATAGCAAATGTCCCGAGCATGTATATACAAGTGATGGTCCTGCGGAAAGTAGAACGGAGAGATGGGACACTTGTAGTATGCGACCACAGATTCTTCAAAGGTCCACAGACTGCCATTGCCCATAATGGACGTCGCAATTTGATTAAAACGGATCACAACGGGCGTTGTTGGCATTGTGGCAACAATGAATCACACATGTACACTCCAATTACCAAAACCTCAAGAAAGAATCGGAAGGCCCCTTTGAATATATCTGAAAACTTCGCATCAGACTCGTGGAAGTGCAGCGCGCTTGCGCGGATGGACGGAGCCATGTGGCCACCGTGGGTACTCGGAATAGCCCAATACTGGGAGTATGACATTGCCTTTACAAAGTGTGCACAATAAGCCCCCGAATTAGATTTTCCGGCACTCAGAGCGGACTACTGTTGACTTCTGTTCTGCAATTTCCCACGCAGTGGTGCAATAAATGCCTGAAAATGAAGTGTTCTTTGTCGTGAATATTTAAGGTGGCCATTAGAAATTGTTCCTGGTCTCTATGTTTATTTTTGATTTCTGAATAGCCGGTTTAACAGGCCAGCATGGAGCATTTGCTGATGGAGCATTTGCCCGGACCAACATTTCGTCTTTTAGTATGAACGGTTATTCTAGTGGGGGGCATTTGAAAGGATAACGTTTAATCTTAAGAAAGCATCAATTGGTCTACAGGGAGTAGTGGGAAATATTAACGATTGATCCTCAGAAGAAGAACGATTTGGTCTTCAGTGGACTAACCGGAGAGACGAACAGGTGATCTGCAAGGGAGCAAGAGTTACTCTTCATGGTGAACCAACAGTTGAACCGTCAAGGGACAAAGTGCAGAGGGCGTCTGGAAGAGCCGAATTACATTCGATCTAGTGACATTGCCTCGCAGGATGTAAATGCCGGCCGCTTCTGAATTCGTCCTCGTGCTCTTTTTTAGGCGCATGTCGCAGCACTTATGACAAATTTAGCCAGAATAAATGTGCCCGCGTACCACTCATGTGCAGCCACAATTTCGTCAGCTGTGATTGCGTGCTTTATTTTTTGGAGGCATGAATTAACAAGTGTAACCCTCCGCATGTTTTTGTGGTGTTTACGAATTAATAGCTCACGAGTAGACAATGGTCTTTTCTCCTTTTCGTTCCGTCATGTGTTGCGCACTTTTGCACAAAATGAGTGAGTGTACTAAAGCACGAAGCAAACTGGATACAAAGAAACAAGAACTGCCCGATTCTTTTAATATACGAGATAAATCACAACCAGCAACTCCTACTCTTCTTGTGTGCTTCTAAAATACGAACGTTCCTTCCGCGCGTGCACTCGAGTGTAGAAGGCAGCTGGGGATCAATTACGAGGAATTTTTTCCGAAAGCCCTCCTAATGAGACGAGATTGAAAAGTTGCCGCCTTGTAGACACGCACAGGCACACGATACCAATCACCTTCACTTCGCTTCCCCGAAAGACAGCCGACCGTGTCTCCTGCACCGCATCAGAGCAAAACGAGGCTGCTCTCCTGGCTCCGCTTTATTACGGTTCGCCGGAGCGCGGCAAATATACGGCCGCACGAACTTCTCGGAGAGCACGCGAACGCCTTTCAATTAGGCGTGCGTGTGTTGCTGCTGCTCCGTTTAAGTACGGGAGCAAATAGCCCTCCGGCATTGTTTGCGCAAGAGGCATCGGACCTTATCGAGGAAGGTGGGAAGATGGGAAAGACATTCGCCCCCATGCCTCGGAGACCTGGAGAAGCGGGCTGTTTAATTTTCTCATCTAGGGCCTTCTTGCTGCAAGTGCCCCTGTCGCTTCCTTCTAACTTTGCACGCTCTGTGACAGAAAACCAGAACGTCATGCGCAGCTTGGAATGCGTGCCTTCCCGGGGGATGCGAAGCAATTTACATCTGTAAATTCCTTCGCGTCCACCGGGTTAACAAACAAATTTCGCCTCATGCTTAAATATAGTTAACACGCATGCAACCACTCAGAGGATAAGCAATTACAGCAATGAATATCCGAAGCTATCACCCCAAACGAAGGTGATGCGGAAAGGGATCAATCCAGGAATAGAATAATGATTACAACAACGGCCTGCTGTTTCGCTGTGCATGAGTCAAAATGGTGATGAAATGTTTTGCGCCTCCTAAACTCAATAATTACATAAATTTGCATGTAAACCGGGGGTCGAGGGTTGGTCTAGCTTCCAAGAGCAGCTTTTTCGTTCGCCACCTCATGTCCAACACGGAACATGAAATGAAAACTATATATATTTATATATATATAGCAAGGTATTGCTAAGTTTGTTGTGACCGTTTATGACTACCATCTTCAACACCGTCTGCCTTGGGTTCGAATCCGAACACCGAGTGCGGTGTTTTATTTCTGGAATTTTCGCTAAAAGTACAAAAAGCGTCCACGTCCACAGCTTGCAAGTTAGTTTTCTGCCCCTAAAGAATTTAATGCTTGATTAAAAGCCAAATCGGCCACCGACTTGAATATAGCATTATTCACCTCGCCCCAGCTAACCACTCTTAACATGGGGTCTTCAGCCCGTTCTGTATGGGAACCGGCTGCCTATGAGTTGACACACATCAGTGAGGAGCCGGCGCAGAATGGAAAAGCTCAGATATTTATTCTCGCAATACAAACGGCCAATAGATGCAAGCAGGGAAAGCCCTTTAGAGGGAAAGACTCCTTTAGAAGTGCGTAAAGACGAAATACAACTTCGCTCAATTTGTAAAAACTAACCTTTGGTAATTCACTCAGTTCTATTAGAGCCGCTAAAGTCGCTTTTCTTTTTAAACGAGAAAATGCAAAAGAAATATAAATACGTCAAAATTTTGCGCTGCAGTGATGTGATAGGGGATCAGCACCAATAATTTGGTCGCCCTCCTGCCTGCGAAACTGGATGTCTGCAGCAGAGGTATATTAAACCACTACAAATGGGGATGGAGGAGGGTATGAAATGTTCCTCGTCGTCTCGGCGGTCTTCTCGCTTGCGCCCGGCTAGTGCCACTAGGCACTCTTTCCTCGTCTTGTTCCGTTCCGCCGCCATGATCATTGGTCAGTTCGCATAACATGACACTTGTTTACACTGCGAATATTAATGGGCGCCGCCGTTTTGTTGTTTATGCGTTTTAGTCGGTCAACTCTGGTAGGCCTAGCTTGTGCTCCCTGCTCCGCGACAACGCGCGACTGATGTTCCGAGTGCAAATCAGGGATAACGCGTGCAGCAGCATTTCAGCAGGGAGAGTGTGTCCAAGATGCCATTTTTCTGCATCTTCGGTAGTGTTGTTAACAAACCACCCTGTCCAAGTTAACGGCGAGGCCGTAGATGCGGGAATTTCGCAACACTGACGAACGCCAAAATGGCTGCCGTTGCTGACTTGCGTGCCGTAGTGGCGGTGCTCTAATGCCTTGTCTGCTAACAGACACTACGCTCGGCTTCTCTGGAGGCAAATGCTGGGCCCTGCCTAGCCTGACGCACGCAGTCGTCGTCTTGGGCGAGAACTGCTGTATTTAGCGCCACTAGTCGTTCTTAGCCTTGAAAGATAATCTGCAAACATAACCTTTACCAGGAACACATGGGGGTGCGGTGACGGGTCTATTGTTCACAGGTGCATTATCATCCGTAATGCGGTTTCGGTGCTTGTTTTGTGGCTCCCTTGAACGATTTCTGAGCTCTGTGCTGTATGCCTGATTAGCCTGACGCATCCGCTCGGCGTCTTAGGCCTTGACGTTTTTGCCCACGGAGATGAAACCATTGTAACATGAAAACGCAATTGTCAACTTGTTAGCTGCACGTAGCCCTCAAGTGATCCGATGAAACGGAACTGGCGGCCCTACCATGTACGATCACCCAGTCGCGTTTCTTGGCGGTGGCTTAGGTCGACGGCCGCCAATCGCCCAAACAATATTTTGTGACGTCATAAAGAAATCAGCGGAAAGTGGCTGCAGAGTCGCCAGTGGTTCATATGTTTCCTTATAGCTTTATTATTTGTTCGCATTTGCGATCAAACTGATTGACTGATTGTAGGGTTTAACGCTCCGACGCAATGAAGGCGATGGGGCGCGCCGTAGTGGAGGCTTCCGGATTAATTTTGACCACCTGGGGATATTTAACGGGCGCTGAAACCTCGACACACGAGCGTTTTCGCTTTTCCCCTCCACCAGAAAAGCGGCCGCCGCGGCCGAAAGTCGAACCCGCGTCCTCGTGCTCAGCAGCAGCGATCAAACTGGCATCGTTGCTTCGAGAAAAAGCAGTCTTTTAAACGAACCAAACTTGTAGTCTGTCTTCGTGGCCCCTTTATTGTTCATAAAAGACGCACAGGGAAGCGCATGGGTTTTGGGACTGCGAAAAATCTTACCATGGACGTCTGCGCGAGCGTGACTCGCACCCGGTTAACTGGGGCGGAGACATGTGGATGACAGAAAGGGAACAGCGATTGTCGCGAGCCTCCACAGGGAACACGACGGCCCCCCGAACGTGCTTGAATCCGATGGTTGCAATATGCATTTCGAACTACATGCTGCTACTGGGAGAGTGAAGTTCGCTGAAAGGCAGCGATCTGCCTATGCAGTGCTCACGAGAGAGTTTGTAGCGGGAGCCGAAGGAACACGGCGCGCGAACAGCCGGCACACAAGCATGATCCGTGACAAGAGAAAGACATGGCCGCAAGCAGCGCAGTCCCATTTGCCACAATGTGAAGTTCAATTTAATGGGTGTGGGCCGCAATGGACGTGGGCGGGGCATATAATGCGAAGGCAAGATAACCGTGGTCATCAAGGGTAACAGAGTGAATCCCTAGAGAAGGCAAGCGTGGCAGGGGGCGGCAGAAAGTTAGATGGGCAGATGAGATCAAGAATTTTGCGGGATAAATTGGTCGCAGTTAGCACGGGACCGGGCTAATTGGAGATCTGTGGGAGAGGTCTTTGCCCTGCAGTGGGCGTAGATAGCATGAAGAAGAAGAAGAAGAAGAGAGGAGGATGATGATGATGATGATGAAGTTTATTTGTCCTTCTCCCCTGTCTCGCGATGGAAATGAGGATGCGCGACCGATTAATCCCACCGAGTAATTCGCGGAGTCTCGCATTTTTACGGCGATAGCTGTAAGTACGCGGTGTTTGCTGTTTTTACCCGCCGTATGCGAGCACGATGCCTGCCCGCTGAACACGTCGCCCGCTTTTTGCGATCGCGCAGACGCGTGTCGCATGGGCGTGGCCGATTAGTAGCGTGCCTGCTAAACGGCGAGACAAGCTTTTGCGTATCAGCTTGCCCTAATCTTAGTCTGTGTACCATTTAAGGTGATTGGAAAGGCCGTCAACTTATTACTTTTCAGTGCTCTTTTGATTCCTCTTAATCTTCGCGGAATAGGGAATGGCTAATCAGAAAAAAAGGTTCCGCAGAATCCGCTGCCTTGGTAACATGGTAACATCACCGAAAATGCCCGGAGTGTACAGTCTTTCTCAATTTCTGCAAAAATGTTATTGTTAAAATCAACAACGCGATCTGGTCATTTTCCTCTTTAAAGAAAATGCCCAAATTGCGTTGAATTGCGTTGCTTACCAAATTGTGGGTTGCGAAGCGCTTGTTTTGCGTAAAAAAGCAGTCATTACAAGAATAGTTATGTCTGTTTCGAAAGGTTTTCCTGGGGTCAAGGGGAATACACAGAAACTGGCCCGCCTACGATCTGTTTAGTAATGGTTATGCAGGTTTGCTACGGGACTCCACAATGTACCGAGAACGCTCGGGTATAGGGTGCGCAAGGAGCCGTAACGGCTCTCGTCGCCCTTGAACTATTGCTGTACAGATTTCTTTTCCGTTCACGGCATATTTCTGTGAGTTTGTTTATCTGCTTCATCATCTTGAGGTCCCTTTGTATACTTGCAAGTATATCAGCATAGTTTCAAGCCTACCTGTTCAGGGACGAGCACTCATCGAACCGTTGCCCCGATAGGGGCTACCTATCGAACGCCTTCAAAGGGGCCGTCAAAGATGACGTTATTTGGCCCGCATGTCGGGTTGTCGGCAAATAAACACGCTATAATAAATGGGAGCTACGCTTTCTTACCCAGTGCCACCTAATTACGGAACCACTGTACCACTTACATTCGGATGTCCCTACGGCAGTCATAATTTAAAACCGTTATGAGTTGAATGGTGCAGCACTCGCCAGATATCGTAATCATTCAAGTGTCTGAACGAAATTACTGTCTCGGTATTATTAAAATCGGGATCATCACAACTCACAATAACTGTCCCTGGATCATTTCCTTCAGTCTAACTGAGGAAACGTCTCTTTTGCCAGATTAAAGGGTACAAGATTAATAAAGCTTTATATAACGTGAACATGTAACTTAACGCGAGAACCATGTTCTGTGTGAGCTTGCCTTCTATCTATATCGACTGATATGTTCTCTTCGGCCTTGGGAAAAATTCGAAGCAGACGTAATTTTTCTTACAATAGCAACATTTTTTTTACAAAAGAAACACTTCGTTACTTAAAAATTGGATCTAGCTCGGAAAAATGACCTGATTTAGTCGTATAGCTTAGCAGAAAATGCACTTGCAAAAACATCGAGAAACCTTTTTCATCACGGGTTCTGAATTCATGCTACCAAGGCAGTCGGTTCTATGGATCCTCACATTCCGCTCCGTAATCTGTCATTTAGCGAAATTGTTCGGAAGTCTTTCGCCTTTCTTACTTCATACCTTAGTTGGAGAACAGAATTTGTGTGCATCATAAGAATAAATGCACGGCCCTGCAAATCACCTGCGTTGGGGCACGAAAAGATTGTGATGGGGCGTTCGTTAGCTGATTTTGTTTCTAGTGCCCTCTGTGCAAAAAAAAATACATGATTGAGGGTCAGGGTTATTACAATGGCAACAGTAATGTACAAAAGAACAACAGGTAAGTGCAGGATGCATTATGCAAAAGTAGTCATAATCATCATCAGCATCATCATCATCACCATCATCATAATCACAACCACCACCACCATCGTCATCATCATCATCATCGGCCTACTCAGGTCCACTGCAAGAGAACGCCTCTCCCATTGACCTCCAACCGCTCCGGTCCTGCGCTGCTCGAGTTCAGTTTACCCGCAATTTTTTTTATACAATCCCTCCATCGGGTTAATGGCCTTTCCCTTCTTCTAGACCCATCCATTGGTATCCACTCTGTTACCCTAATTGTCCACCGGTTTTCGGTTCGCATCACTACATGGCCAGCCCAAGTTCATTTTTTTGTTGTTTATTGCAGGTATGATATCTTCTAGTCAAGTTTGATCTCTGATCCAGGCAGCTCGTTTCTTGTCCCTGAGTTTTACTAGCATTATTCGTTCCAAGGTCCGTTGAGCCAGTATACGTTTGCTTTGTAGTTTTTGAGTAAGGTGTCTAGTTCTAGCTCTGCACGTCATCACTGGCAGTATATATTTGGGAGTGCTTGCCGAGTGCTCCTCAACTCATACCTATTCTGCGCCGGATTTCTCTTTCGTCGTTTGGGTCAGCACTAACTATCTGTCCGAAGTAGTTATGTTTTGTCACTTCTAGAGTTTCGTTTCTTAAGCTGAAGAGGACGTTTTTGGCGGTCTTATTCCTCATTACTTTAGATTTATTCATATTTATTTTTAGACCCATGGCCGTGCTTTCTGATTCTAGTTCTTCAAGCATTATTTGCATGTGTTCTGCAGTCTCACTCAGCAATACTATGTCATCCACCAACATAAAATGGCTCAAGTATTCCTCGTGTATTCTTTGTCTTACGTTTCCCTAGTGAAGCTTTCTCAATACCTCCTCCAGACGCGCTGTGAATAGGTCTGGCGAGATGGTATCTTCCTGTCTTGCTCTCTTTCGGATCGGGAATTTATCGATTTGTTTGTCGATGTTTATCCTGCCCGTACGTTTCTTAAATATGTCTTCTAAAAGTCTTGTGTAGGATTTTCTGCATTCCCTGGTGTTTCAGTGCTTCTAGCACGGCGTCGGTCAGTACGGAATCAAACGCTTTCTCATAATCTATAAACGTCAAATGACGGGTTTTAGTGCACTCTGCGGATTTTTCTATCACTTGATTGACGACATGGATGTGATTCATGGTTTAGTACCCTTTTCGAAACCAAGCCTGCTGTCTGGTTTGTTGGGAATCCAGGCTGTCCCCTATGCGGCAAACTATAAGTTTGGTAAACAGCTTGAAGACAGCTGAGATTAGTTTGATGGGTCTGTAATTCTTTAGGTCCTTGGGATCTCTTTTCTTATGAATCAGAATAATGTTAGTGTTCTTTCAAGATATGGACGCTTTTTCAGTCTTCAAGCATTCGGAAAATAGTGCAGCAAGCTTTACCAGTATTACAATATCTCCCCTTCCTTCAAAAAATCTATGGTTATGCCGGCGCCGCCTGCAGCTTTCTATGTTTTCATGTCTTTGAGAGCCTTTCCAACCTCCTCTTTAGTTATTAGTGAGACATCGCCAGTTGAGCTTGTACTCTCAGTAGTTTCCCCTGGTCTCACGTCGATGGCATACAACGTGTAAATCGTCTGCTACTATTATTATTTCGCCCAAGTTGTGCGTAAATCTTAACGTGCTAGTCTCTCAGTGCGTACATCCTGTGTTTGCCGATGGCTAGCTTTCTGTAAGTTGTTTTCAAGCTCCCCTCTATTTACAGTGCTTCCTCGACCGCTGCCATGTTGTATGCACGAATGTCATTTGTTTTACTTTTGTTAATCAGTTTTGAAAGCTCGGCTATTTCAATCCGATCCGCCGCACTTGTCACTTTCATGTTCTTACGTTTCGTACTTAGTTCGGTCGTTTTTTTAGTTAGTTTTCCAGTTTGTTCCGTAGCTGTTGCTCCTCCCACAGCTGCTGCTGATTCACCCAGTGACGACGTTAGGTTGTCATTGAGCTTGTCTACCCTGACCTCGTTCCGCACGTTCAGGGGCTATAGTGATACGTACTAGGCAAAAGGGAACAATAGAGGGAAAAAACGGTTGGACAATGCTTTTTAGTGTGCTTTAAAAACATGCGGGGTCGCCCTGGCTAGTAAGCACACTGTGCGATCGTATTTGCGATAGCAAATTAAAGAAATAAGCGTTGAAAAGAACATTTTACCCGGGAATACACAGAGAGCACGCGAAGAGAGTAGACCACTTGCCAGTACAAGAAGATTTCGGTAGATGGCGCGCGAGAAGTGGAATGCGCGAAAATTCAATTTAGTTTAGCAAATCCTCCGTGCTTATCGTTGGATGAGCGAAAAGGCAGGGGAAGAGCGTGACAGCTGGGTGAAGGAGAGCGGAGAGGCGTTACGTGGCAGAGGAGGCAGAACCCTATCTTCTATCTGCGATATTGCAGTGAAGTGAGCAGTTACGCGGTCACTTATTTCAATCAATGTTTTATTTCGCGAAAATCAGTGTAGGGTACTGTGCAGAAAAGACAGTGGGTAGTAAGCCATTCCTGCTGAAGCTCGTGAAGTGCCAAATGAAATAGTAGAGGCCCGGCACTCCTTGTGCCCTGCAGAAGGTGCACGTGGGTGTCTGTGCAGACGACGTCCCTGCATTGCACGATTTCCCCATTACATCTGGCCTGTGTGCTACATTTTCACAAGGCTTATTATTTCTGACCTGTTATTGCCGCTTTATGGCGTCGTCACCCGGCAGGATCCTTGAGGGGTGGCCTTTTCAAGTCGTTCGCGACTTTTTTGCCGCAATTTCTCTGGATACAGGCCGTGTTCAAGGCACGGGATGTAAACATAGCGGGGTGGTATTCAGGACAGGTGTGGTGAGTTAGCACTCCCTGGCAGCATCAGGTGCTTGCTGGTTTCCATCACGTACGTCCCTGTGCCCGGGTGTCCAAGAAAGTCGGACTTACTCCAGACCTTGTTCTGGCACAATCTGCAATAAGACGAATATATTGCAGGCAGTCAATAAAAAGTGGATGCTTTGTTTGAAAATTGTTGATAAACTATTTGAATAGTGTTATACGTCCTCTTACAGGAGAACTGACAATTGGGCTAGTTGGCGGGTATTCACGTTGGTAGTCAAAGCGGTCAGAAAAATAGAGACAAAGGGAGAAAATATAACGCGGAGCCATCTCTGCGCCGTGTCGTGTTTCCTTCTCTTGTCTGGGTTTTTTGAGGGCGCTTTGACCACCAAGATGAACACTTGCTCTTGATGTACAAGATTCCAAATGCTATGCAGCTGCTTTTCTTGGAAATGCATAATTACAAGTCAACGGTATAGGACCATCCCCGATATTCTGGGACGACCTCTATAGGAAGGTAGCTCTCATGGCTGTGATGGTAGATCCTTAGATCTTCACGCGGTGTGTCTTGGTGCATCTAAACAGCCCTCATAAACGCTGCCCCATGCACATCAACCTGACAAACATGCACTCAGCCAAAGCGATGAGACGTGCTCTCAGAGCGATGATATAGCAGTGCTACATTGCCATCTTGTCAGTGTTCGCTCCCTATATGCGCTTAGCCGGTGGCGGATATGTGGGCTCGTAGACCATTCCCCGTGCACCTTAGAACGGCAACCAGCGCTTGAACCTGCAGTAAAGTTGGCAGTGTATTGAATGATTGAGGGGCAGTGCAAACTCGTGCTGGTAGAGCAGTATCTTGACAAGATATCGGTCCTGATGTACGACAGCTAAGTCTAGCCATCAGAACGATGCCCGTGCACCCACCGGGCTGTGTCGCTCGTTGCTTCCCGCTAGATCGGCACCTGTTCTACACCGACTCTATTTTCTGTACCCTTACGACACCTACCCCGAAGTAGCCAGCTCCTACAAAGACGTTCCGGCATAACCACCATTGCCGTATATTTTACGTGCCACGTTCGCAATTCTTGGGGCAACGTATGCATTCAGAGACAGGCGGATTGCGTGGTCTGAATGGGGTCTTGCTGATAACCTTTGATGTGACGGGTTGCAGATTTTGTGGTATGTTTTTCCCCTACACGAAATAAGTGCATGGGAGTAGAAATGGGCTCTGGGAATTTTATGCGCTTTCTCTGATTACAAGTGACGCCTTCCTAAGGCATTCAATAGCCTTTTGCCCTTCGTTTTCAAAACAAGTTATTCTGCCTCCCTCCAGGGTATCTGTGCTTGCCTCACACATTCATGCTTCAAGAAAACATGTCCACTGTTCCCTGCTGGATGGTTCTAACACAGTTATGCGGCGCTTCTCACTCAAAGAGGGGGGGGGGGGATATTATTACGGTGTATATATAGTCATTTCAGAGTGCTAACTATCCTCTCACTCTACTTTCTCCAAGAAGGCCTGAGAAATGTGAGGTGAGGGGTGGAGGGGGGCGTGGAAGTTAAGGAAACCGAAAGACAGAGCAAAATCGTTCTTTCCTCTGTGTCCGATTGGGAAACGCCTGACCGGTCGTTTCCAAGTGGCATGTAGTGCGGTGAAAGCTACGGACAGCCGCACATCGTACGCCATGTGGACGCCAAAATGTGCGCTAGAACATGCGAATGTTATTTATTTCTAAAAAAAACGACCTTCCGCTTGAATACGACCTTGTTATGCATTTCTGATGCCACGCCGGTGCATGTGCAGCGTGCAGCAGTTTTAGGTGCGAAGCCCCTTAGAGACTCCGGCTGTCGGCGTCTCATGTCGGCGTCGTCGTAACCGTCGTCTCATGTAGTCACGGTACTAAAACACTGGGACACTCATATACGCCTCGCGCTGGGACGCTTCATGCTTCGTGCTTCAAAAACACGATACGTTTACAGCTAAGCTTTAAACCTCTCCCTGCCAATGGTTTCATCTCCGTGGACAAAAAACGCCACGGCGCCAATAATACACTTATACATTGCATACTTAGCCCCTTTCCAGGTTTCACCAACGTGAAACCTGGGGAGGCCCGGGATTTCTTTTATAAAATAAAACAAAAGTGACTTATTGCACAGCTGCATCCTAGCGCTACAGACAACTACACCCCGACCAGAACAGAATATATCTAGCTCCTCTTCGTTCGGCTCACTAAACCTGACGAACTTGCTCTTGTCAGCTTACAGCGGCTTGGGCCTTCGCACAGTCTCTACGGAGCAAGAGGGAGAGCAATACACACTCTATTCGCACGTGCGACCTAAGCCAGGGCCATAGTCTTCGCGACATGTCATCCTCCCCAGTCGCAAAAGTTTCCCTTTTTTTCGTATATTTAACAGCCTTATTACGACGCGGTGACAACGATACTGAGTCCCTGCTCGGGGTTGGGTAAAGCCGCGGGCGGGGACAAACCACTTACCGCCGCCGTCGGGTCTAGTGTACCCATGGGATCCGGGTGGCGGCCAGGGCGACACGCGTCGGGACACGTGCTCAAGTACGGCACGCGACAGATCGGTGGTGCGGGCACGTGTGCGTCACTCGGGGCGTGTACGTGCCGTAATCCGAGTTGACGATTGACGTTTTCTCCGCGAGCAGTCTGGCGCCCTCTTGTACGCGTGTTTCGTTCCCCCTGGCGCCCCTTAATCTTGCACCCGTTACGACATGGACCAACGTCGGTGTCCATTACTGCATCGCCAGCGCAAACGATGCGGCACGCTGTAATGTTTCTGAAGCTTTCCCTTCCCCCCCCCCATGTGTTGAATACCATCATGGCTCGTGATCGATATTTTTAGCAGTCAGACATGAGGCACCTAAAGGTCACTCCCCGTTAATAAGGCGAAAGTTTTACGACGTTTCCACTCACTGGAAGAAAACATCCCGATAAAAACGAATAGGCAACTATAAAGAGTACACATACCAATAACTCAATATGGGAGTCGCCAAAGGCGCCGGCCCACTTCAACCCAGGTTCCCGTGGATGTTCTCAAACATAGTGTGTATTTTATTAGGCTCCCAGAGTGCTTCAACTAGTCTACCCCTCCGTGGTTCCCACCTTATTCTTCTCATGTGCAGCCATGTCATATTTTGAAGGCCCTCCACACTTTTGCCACTCACTCACGTTTTAGTTTTTCTATCAGTCGGTGCCAACGTTGCTCAGTCTATTCTCCATTGCCGCTGCATTTTCGGGTACCTGTAGTAATCACAATGCGTCCTTCCACTCTTCCTAAACCTTTCCCCACGGGAGTGCGTTCTTTCTCGCCTCTGTAGTATATTCAGCAGGCTTCCAATATCGGTATTTTATATCCCATGTCGTTGTCTTATATCGGCGTCTCCTTCTTGATTTCCCAGAATTAGTTCGCGTGTGTGGCAAGCAATGTGTTATTCCTACGGCAGTCATGCATGCAGTTCTTGAGCCAGCGTCATGGACACTGTAGCCATCATTCGACATGTTAGCTATAAGTCCATACGTGTTTTAAATACGTCATAGGGTCACTTTTCAAGACAGATAACGCACCTTTTTTTAGCAGCCAGATTATTTGGGTCACTTGCAGCAGGTTTATTATAATTATAGAGTATTTGCACCTCTTCTTGAATGGTTCCTTCATTGTCCTCGATAAAAGGCGTTTTCTTGGCGTATGTCATAAATTTGGGTTTGGAGGTAGAAAACGTGGCTGTTACAAAATGTGATCTGGTTGGTTAAAAGACGACGACACCGAAACAACAACAACAGCCACCGCACGAGCAGCCAGGCTCGAGTCATCCTCTTCATCAAGCGAATAACGCTAGCCGCTCGAACGTCGTCAATAAAGCGGCGTCCTCTTACCCTCGCTTGCTTCCTGGTTTTCAACAATTTGGTGCCGTGACCAGGGTGGAAGGATTACACCGTTGAAGACCCCTACCGATGAAGCAGGCCCACTGAAGAGGACGCACCGGCCAAGAACGACGCATCGCATCACCTCCCACCAGAACGGCATCTCTACCTACCGAGCCCCATCATGGACCGTCTGAAAAGGAAACGCGGTGTGGTCCGCGCCTCGACTCCAAAGATCATCAGCCAGATGAAGGCCATGATGGAGGTGACCCCACTACCGATCGGTGAGCTGGCTGAACAGCTTAATATGCTTAAGCGGAAGGAGGCTACCTTAACCGAAATAGACAAAAAAATAGAGCACCTCGTCCCCGATGAAGAACTACATGATGAACTGAGAGCTGTAGAAGATTACCAGGATTCCATCGCACGTATGACCTTCCGCGCTGAAAGACATCTTCCGGCCGCACGCGCTTTAACGACTAGAGGTGTGGTACAGGCCGCAACGTCACCTCAAGAACGAGTTCAAGTTAAATTACCCAAACTTGAGATCCAACCTTTTGACGGAGTATTCATACGGTGGCCTGCATTTTGGGACCAATACGAGTCAACGATACATAGGAACCCGTGCCTAACAGACGTTGACAAATTCAAGTACCTGCGCAGTTATCTGAAGGGGAAAGCACAGGGCGTAATCAGCGGATTACCTACAACTAACGACAGCTACTCCTTAGCCATCGAACTGCTGCAGCAACGTTTTGGAGACAAAACCCTGATAATTAACGACCACATGAGCAAACTGCTAAACCTCCCGAAAGTGACATCCTGCGAAGACTTGAACGACCTTCAGACGCTCCATGAACGTGTACACACTCATATTAGATCACTTAAGAACCTCGGAGTACCCATTGAGTCGTACGGCATTATGTTGAAGACTGCGCTATTGCAGAAGTTGCCCTATGAGCTCGTGCTCAGGTTCAACCAGTTAACGTAAACATCGCCACAAGTACAGGGAAGAGAGCAGGCTGGTGAAGTATCGACGTTACTTGAACTTTTGAACCTGGAAGTGCGAAGTCGGGAGATCACTTCCGTAATGACTGCATCAGACATGCCTACAAGAACAAAGCCACACCGGAACCAAGTCAAGGAAAACATTCAAAGTTCTTCTTCCGCACTAATGGTAACGATATCCCGCCATGGATGTCTTCTCTGTGAATCGAACGACACAGAGGACTGCCGCGCTCAAGTCACATTAGACGAAAAGAAAGCGAAATTGCGAAAACAAGGTTGCTGCTTTCGCTGCGCCAGGCCCTTCCACCGTGCCAAGAATTGCAAGAAGGCAAGAAGACTCTCATGTCGGAATTGCAAAGGATTCCACATCACGTCCTTGTGCGATCCCAAATGGAAAAGACCGACATTAGAAAAACTGCCGACTGTGTCCACATCGACGGCTATATCAGAGACGCCCCCGAAGAAGGTTTTTGGGCGGACAGCGCCTGGAGACGCGAAACTTACCTCACCAGTTATAGGATCAGAAGCAGTGTCAAGCTCGTACGTATCAACTCAAGGACCAGTGTTTTATCAGGAAAAGGCCTCTTTGGAGGCGGACCAACCAGAAGCTACAGAAGAAGAATCATCCGAAGAAAGTCCACTGGTCTTGAAAGTCCTCGCCGAAACTGAAACGGAAGCCAACACGAGAGAAACCGCCGAATATTTATTCTCGACTTCAGCGCCTGAAGCTTCATCAGCAGAGACACTTTGTGAACGTTCGAAGTACGGACAGCACCTTCTGGAGAGACCATGAAAATTAGGGCGGCAGAACAGATACCTTCACGCCTTGCGACCTGCGCACACAATACCGAGGAAGTCTCCAGTTCTTCTCGATCTTGGGCACAACAATCAATCCCCAAGACGTTCTCATGTTCACGATACTAGCCATCTGAAGCCAACCAGATCCATATTATGGCGCCGGCCCGGAGCCTGTTACAAAATGTGATCTGGTTGGTTAGAAGACGACGACACCGAAACAACAACAGACACCGCACGAGCAGCCAGGCTCGAGTCATCCTCTTCATTAAGCGAATAATGCTAGCCGCTCGAACGTCGTCAATAAAGCGGCGTCCTCTTACCCTCGCTTGCTTCCTGGTTTTCAACAGTGGCTAACTTACAGTGATGAGCTAGTGGTGCATTTAGGGATTTCTTGAGTACCACACACTCCTATTCACTTTTTGATGATTTTTGTTTTCATTTGGTTGATGTCGATCGGTAGTCATTTTGTTTCGGACGCCCACGTCGAACTGGAGGCCAGACTCGCGACATTGACGCGCGTTGAAGGCTGAATTTTCAATCGATGCTTTACTAGCTACTCGCACATTTTCTGCCCATTGAATTTTGTCCTCGCCGCTTCAGTTTACTCAATCTAAACCACGATGGTCTTCAGTTTACATTTGCACTTCCTGTGGTCGATTGTTTGCAATTTCTACATCTCAACACGCTTGCTTGCGTTATCGTATCAGGTCGGAGAAGTGCTAACCCCCTTTCAACTTCACCCATTCCAAGTTAATGAAGTGCGAAACTGTATTTTCATGTCTTTCGCGCGCAGTCATGAAATCCTGCCCAAACTGAATCCAAGCAAACCTGACCGTCCAAGTTTACCGCCTAAAGAAAAGTGGGTTCCGTAACCCCGTGTTAGTCTCCGTTCGAGAAAAAGTCCTAAACACAATTGTTTTTACGATTATCGGACAAGAAGGAGCGAAATAAAGCAGGCGACCGGCTGTTTTGCAGTATGTTCATGGCGTTTAGCATTGATTAAAAAGGTCGAGGGAATACATAATGACATAATAACAAAGAAAGGGCTCTTGCGGCATGGCGACAAGGCAAGCACGCGAGCGAGGAGAGGGCGACATATCGCAGTGGGACACACACCCTCGCACTCGATATCACAACTGCGCATGTCCGTGTGTTTTACACGGGGGCTTCCAGGCGACGGACCACGGTATCCTTCGGCCGTGCGTTCCGAGGTTCGTATTTTATTTGCGCCATGACTGTACCTGTGGTTTTTACCCCACCTTTAAAAATCAGTGAGCTTTGCAAGGCTGTGGAGACAAGAAAGGGAACCGGTGCATCGAAGGCTACGTGCAAGGGCAGGAAAAACAGGTGGCGAAGGCAGGACAGAAACAGGGAGAAATACTTGAAGCATCCAACATTGGCCAACAGCAGAAAGGGAATTGCACCAATGTTCCTTCTACCTCCCTCACCGATAAAGAGATCGTCTTCCTACAAGGCTGAGCTGAAGGTAAAGGGGGGAAATGTTACGTAGATCAGTAGGTTTTTTTTACCAAAACATGTGTACTTTGTTGGCACATGCGTCGGCATGGATTGTTTAGAGGTTGTATCGTTTTATCAAGTAAATGTTAGTTGCAAGTCCAGCGTGTGTTTTATCTCTTGTGTCCTTCGTGTTTGCGCATCTTTTTCGCTGGATTTCTTAATCTCCAAAATGTGCCAACTCGCCCAGCAAACTGCACTTCTCCTGCCAGGGGCGCCGTGCGCAAATTTGTGAATTGCGCTCAGGGAGTCATGTACAAGATACATTTCTCTTGAGGTCGTTGTTACATCTGAAAATCATGCCTTTGTACCAACGAAAGACTCCGCGTACATTGATATGCCTACCATTAGGAAATCTTGCCTCACAGTGTGCAAGCTGTCAGCGTGATATTGCCGGCGAAAAAAACACCATTCAGTTTCGTTCGGAAGATAAAATGACCCGCGAGATATTTGAAGAGTTTTCCAGGATGCCAGAACGTAAGGGAAAGTGTGAGCGCATCTTCTATCGCGTTTACCCAGCGTGAGATTCATGTTTAGAACAACCTCCCTTAGCTACAGCACCTGGACCGGCTTTGGCGTTTGCTATTTTCCCATTTAATTCTTGTAACTCCCCTTTTCCCTCTCACCGGAATGTGTTGTTTCATGTTGTACCTAGTATATATGTTTTCGCCTCGTCCAGAATAAAATCAGTTGTCAGTGCACCGCCGTCACGTGACAGAGTACGTTTTTCTCTGTGTCCATCCTTCCGAGCAATACCCCGCGCATCTTCCCTTCAAAAGCCCAACTTCTCGTTTACTTGAGTCCTGAGCAACCCGTTGCAGTTGTGGTTCTAGTTTTCCCCTTCATTGCGTCTGGCCTCGTGCAGTTCAGTCTCAAAGCACTGCAAGCAGGTGGGAAATGCCGGCAAGCCTGCCCTAATTATCGGACTGCCAGAAGGTTCAGTCGCAATAGCGGTGCTTACGCCGTGAAGCCAGTTTCGGGGACCAACTGATCTGTGCCCGCAGGTTTTAGGGGCGGAACTTCTCTGGGGCTGTTGGCGTCTCCTGTCGTCGTCGTAATCGTCGTCTTATGTATTCACGGTACTAAAACACCGGAACACTCGTTAAAAATATGTAGAGTTATTTTTTCCAACAGCAAAAGAATTGTGATAACAAAAAAGTGTTTACTTTATGAAAACCAGCCTATAAGCCTTCTGGTAATCTTGACGTGAGGCCATGCACGTTCGGCTGTTCCCATTAGAACCACACACCGCGACAAAAAGCCGGGTTAGTACGCGGCATGATATTTTTCCGCGTACTTTTAGTCCCACGGTAGTGACAAAAAATGCTTTGAAGAGAGAAGTATCACACGCTCTGGCGCGAAATTCAAAGTGCAACTGTCGCGCACGGCAACGCTCACGGGCCTACTTGTTCGTCTCGCCCGCCGGCGCTCAAGGGGAGGAGGCCCCAAGCTACAAAAATTATTAGTTACGCATTTCACTCTGGTTCTTAGTAATCTCAGGAAAGCACGATTAGGAGAGGAATTGCAGAAGGATTATGTCGCTTTATACCGCTTTCAAATAGCGTAAGAAGCACAATTAGAAAAGCTGGTTTGATCCAGCTGTTCGCTTGGACTAGTGTTATTTCAAGCCCGTGGTCTTGACCCTTACCCTTACGTGGTCCTTACCCTATGCCTTATGTAATGCTTGCAGCCTTTGTAGCTGACAGAAGTCCCATGACCCAAGTGTGGCTTCGTTGCGTACAGCAGAAAAAAATTTTGGTGCCACAATTACTGATACTTTTCATTCGTAAAATACGTGCACGGTGTGTAATTTCGAATGATTAATTATTACTGAAAAATTATGTATCAGCTTTGTTGGAACATGCTCGACACGCACAATGGCAAGTGCACGTATAGACCCTTTCATTTAAGGCTACAAATCGCGGCATTTGCATTTACGGTGCCAAAAAAGCAGAAAAGTACAACAAAAGACGCTCTGCTCTCGCGGAAAAAATGGACTTCACGCAAGATGCTTGCCTGATTTGGTTTATATTTCGGACCTCTGTTGATGACCACCGACCTGCAATTTGATTGGCTTTTTGATGGCGTTTCAGCTCTTTTAGGAGAGGGGGTGGGGATATAGCAATACACTGCTGCAAAAGGCGATTCTGCCTGAAGAAACAGAATGAACCCGATGTACATGTAGGCAAGACATTTCCCAACTGCTTGCACTGCTGGCGCGTTTCGTACATGCCATCACTGTTCCACACAAAAGCCGAAGAACAGAAGGCAAAACAACAAGCCACGTAACCAAGTCTAGCAGTGCGGAAATAGAAGCGCGGGCAATACAGTGGTTGTTACGAAAGTATGCTTAGGAAAGCCACTCAGGAAAGGGAAGCTCTAATAGACAATGATGATGATGATGACGATGTTAGTGGCTTCCCCTTTGTAACGGGGCGGCGTTGCACAGCGGCCTTAGTCGCAACGCCACTGTACAATCACCTCGCCAAAAAATACAAACAAAATAAATAAAAGATGATACCAAATTAAAAAGAAAATACTTTTACGAAATTTTTGCGCTAGTCTGACTTCTTTGTTCGCATGTCTTCACAGATTGTTCTCTGCTCTTTTCCCACCAACATTCTAACCTTCTTTTACTAACCTCTACTGCTGACCAATTCACTTTTCCGCTAACCTTAATGCCAAGGGCTTCCGGAAGCTGGATGGCTCCATCACTGAAGACTGGACGGATACTTTTGCACTCCGTTACAATATGTCGCATGGTTTCTGGCTCATTTCCGCAGCCTGCGCATAGTTCTTCCTGTACAGGCTCGCGGATAAGCGTTTTTGTCCGCAAGCAACCCGCCCGGGCTTCAAAAGCAATGCACTCCCTTTGGTATTATCGAATAATTGTTTCCCATTGTGAATCTTCCTGCTTCCCGATCCTGTAGATATCTAAGGACTTCTTCGCATGCCGTCCTCTTTTTCCAGGTCGTTGTCTCTGTTTCTTTCACTTCATTTTTTATTGCCTTGGTCGTTTCCCCTGCACTTCCAGGTTTCATATACTTTGTCCTGAGCCTTCTGGTTCTTTTTTTCCACTGTGTGTCCAGAACAGAAGCCAGAACAGGAAGTGAGGAGGGCTGCCGCTGACGTGGCCGATGGGGTTACGTGATCGACTGCTCGACCGCTGCGGTAGCTTGCACTTGGTGTGTTTGGCCAGTGATCTTCCGTACTGGGGAGAAAGTTTCCTATTTTTAGGTTCAGAAATTCCCCATTTCTAGCATTTTTTCCTCGCACGTTTCTCAAAAATTCCCTGGAAATTTACCTGCATTTTCTTTTTCAGCTGGTAGATCATTACGGGGATTCCTGTCCTGCTTTGTTCGTTATCCAGCGCCCCTTAGGTCTACTTTACGAAGCCTTCCGGAAACGGACGCCGTTCAGATAATCAGACTTTCAGCGGGAACTACATCTCACTACATCTGCCGCTCAGTAGCACTTGACTATGAATTACACGTTTTGTACCAAACAGCATGCTTACTTTGCATGATAAAGCTCCAAGTAGAAACTGCCCGTATGAGAACGAGACGATGTTTGGGTAATTACGGTAATTTTAACTCAGCGCAGGGACTGCTGGAGCCATCTCTTGTAGGCAGCACGCGGTCTAAGGCGCACTCAAAATACTTTTTTGTATATTGCGCAGAAATAGAGGCGAACATGCTTCTGCTCTTCAGCAGCAGCCGCTTCACGCTTTACTAATTCTTTCTTATCATGACATCTTTATTTCTTCTCAGCGCCCTCCTATTTTAGGAACTGGATTGGAAGCGATCTTGGATGCTTGTGGCCGGCGGAAAAACGAGGGCGGATATTTGAACATTAATCCGAAGAAGTGTTAACTACGAAGTGTTTTAGAAGAAAACATAGTAAGAAAGGGTGGAAGTCAGGTTTACTGACATGATTTTTGCTTTTTACTGCAGGACTCCTGAAATTGCCTGCATCTATTAATCATTGTCTTTTTTCGTTATGACCAAAATAACAGCCGCAAATTCCCTGATAAGAGAAAATTCCCTGCACTGTATTTATCACTGTATTCAGTGGCGTTCATGTGAGCAAGGCTATTAGCCCGCTTGGCTGCTTCCCACATACCTGGGGTCTCCCAATCGATCGCTCCAAGGCCGTCCGGTGGAATTTGAGGTTCGCAGCAATAAACGTGTGCCTGTCATATCACATACACGCTCATTTTAGCAAACGAAACAAACTATAATTTACAACGAGGACCTTCGCACGCCTGAATGGTTCGCGCTACTTCAACACCTCTCTGGAAAGTTTCAAGATTTTTTTATTTCTTTGCAGGAGGTGTTGAATCGGTTTATTGAATACGTCTTACTGATCCTATAGTTAACGTCCGAAGTGCCCCGCACGGTAGGAGGCCTCGGTATCCGGGATGTCTTGAATTCTGCTGGCCATTCGTGCCCTCTCCCGCAGTGGCCGAGAGCTCGGAACTGGTCACACGTGCAGTTGGAGATTGTTGGCACTCCTGTCCCATGTTTAGACGCCTTGTTTGGGGCACAATTTGCACTTTGCAGGATAGGTGGGGGGGGGGGGGGGGATAACATGTACGAAATTTGTTATGCAAGTAGGAATGGCTTCGCCTTGTGAAAGGTGTGCATGGAGGGTCGTGTTATGGCGGCGTCCGTTTATGTGGTAGGCGGGTATTTAAGCGTGCAATATTCCAAGTGACGTAGGATTTAGGATTTCTCGAGCTTGCGGTTCTTCTCGAAGTTAGGAAAAAAAATAAAAGGCCCGAAGTGGGCAGGGGGTTGACAACAGCTGTGGTTGGAGCAATCGGGGAGCAATATCCGAGGTCATGCCTTACACGTGGGTTGAGCAATGACTGCACCTTGGAAGTCAACCGTATCGCACGTTTAGGGACGGCAAGAAGCGTGGACGTGCCTAGGGGCAATTTCTAAGAGTTCAACAACGAAGAATTCTTTGTCACAAAGAATTCAACAGGTGTGTAGACCAATTAGGACTAATAGAAATTCTGCAGCATGGTTTTGGTGTGAGTGCTCGCGCTCATTTTACGGCTGTTAAATTAAAACAAAGGCGAAATTAAGCTAAGAATAACACGTAATACTGTAAGAAGCGATGAGAATGAACCTAATAGAATACGCCCAAGAAAGAACGGACCTAAATGAACGCAGGGGGGAGGATAAAGGGAAAAAAGAAAGGAAGGAATGATACAAAAGAAAAGCAAAAAAAAAACGTCAATTTAAAAGAGAGGTACCCTAGATTTTATGAGCTCACAAATGCGAAATAATATGAACGTTCCTGTTCTCCGGTATGTAAAAAAGCGTAGAAAATCACAAAGAAGGGAAAATGGCGCCATAAGCAGACGGTAGTAATAAACTTACAAGAAAAAAAAATCACGCGACTTCGCACAAGGCGAAACGACGCAGGCGTTAATCTCAGAGCTAAAAACTGCGGGATCAACATTTGCCATCTGATACAAGAACATAGCGAGCAACAGAGTGTACAATCTACTAACTCTAAAAAAAAAATATCTGCTGTGAACAAAATAAAACACACCAACCGCTGGAGATAAAAATAAATTGCCCCCTTTTGCTTACGCGCCATAAAAAAGAGCAGGGGAAAAGAACGCACTCACTGAAATTCAAGAGCTGCAGTCTAGATTTCCTAGCTTCAAAACAAGAACAGCACATGCTCGAGAGAATGTGAAAGCTAAAAGAGCCGCTCATGTTGCCCGGCGAGGTTAGAAAACCACCCTGGCCCGGACAAAGCAATCAGGTGCAGGGAGCGCAAAATGAAGGGTATGTACTCCCGCAGCCTGAAAGCACTTCCTACAATCCTTGCCTCCCCCCCACCCCCTTATTTCCTCCGCGCTCCCGGAATGACCCCGCGACGGTTATTCGCTCGGCGGCAACGACGATGATGAGGGCGTTTGCGAAAGGGTGAAACCGCCAAGTCCAGGGGTCGACAAAGAAGGCGAGAGGGAGAGCTCGCCGCCGCCGCCGTCGTCGTCGTCGGCAGCGCATAATCACATTATAGCTGGCCGCTCGCTCTCCCGGCTTCGTGCTGCGAGCCGGGGAGGTCGCGGTCTCGGGGCCGCTTTTGCCTCCAACTGTTGGAGGTCGATAGGTTCTCATGGCCTGGCTCGGCGCCGCAGCAGCGCTGCTGGCTCCTCGCGGCCGAAGGCTCTCGGTTGTTCGCCGCCATCGGCCTTCAGAGCAGCTCTGCCGTCCGGCAGCGGAGATTTTTTCGACTCGCATTTTCTTACTTTCATTAGCAGCTCAAGCTCAGCGAGGGGCCATGGGCGACGCTGGAGGTCGTTTGGCTAAGCTTGGCAACCGAAGCTGCCGCCTTACGGAACGGCTTTTTGTAACTCACCGCTCTTCCTCTCTTCGCTGACTTTGCCGCTGTCAGCAACTTGATTGGGTACCCCCTTACTTCATCTCTATGCGCATTGATAAAGATTCCACAGCCAGTACTGGCACGCCCTCTTTGACCCGCGCTGCTTAGCAGCCTCTAGAGTAACTAGTGCGATTATTCATTAGACGAGAATGCTCAGCGCCTCATGGGCAGGCGATGACCACGAGGCGCTGCAGTTTCGATAAACGTAACAACCCCGTTTTCAAGCGAAGCTTGTATTGGCTGACTTGCGCCGTCGGTGGTGGCGTACGCCCTACGCCTTGCGGCAAAGCCAACTTTATCGACGCGCTCTAATGACGGTGACGACAGTTGTGATAATGATGATGCCATTGAAGCCTTTGGCCCGTACACACTCGGGGGAGTGGCCAAGAATAAAGTGTTGAGTGTGCCCGTGTTGGAGCTGATATATTGAATTATAGATTGGAACCCTGCCGGGTGTTCCCCTTCTCGGGAGCAGCTCTCGCTCGCCGTTCGCAGCTGGCACTGGTGCACGAGCACGAGTGTCACGCTATAAAACGCCGCAGTGGAAGCCAGTCAGCGTCGTCGGTCGCACCACACCACATCGCAGGTACGTTCGCTCGCTCTCGTCAGGTAGTTCACCTCCTAGCGCGGCATGGGTAGGCCACGAGTGGTTCGCTCCGCGGAAGAGCGGGCAACTATTGAAGAACGTAAACGCTCCCGATAGTCGCTGAAGAATGATACTCGTCAACGTTTAACAATCATTTGCATTCGGAAGCCCGGCGAAATGAACCGATTTTGTTTCGGTCGATCGATAATTTTGTGTTTTCATTTGGGCCCTTGTCTTTTGATTTTGACAGGAGTGTTTTCGTTTTGGTTTTCGATCATTGTGTTTTGATCTTGGGCCTTTTAGTTTTCAGTGAAGGCGTGCTTCGCTTGCACCGCTGTTTCCGGAGAGAAGGGTTTATAATTTTTTTCGGAAGTTCTCAATTCTAAAGCACGCCGAGCTAAAACATGACGTTCACAGTAAAGACATTTGAGAATAGTTGATTGGATTCCGCTGGTTATAACATAAAACGGACTAAAAAAGACAAATACACTTGACGCACAGACTGCGCAGTGTATGTCCTTTTTAGTCCGTCTTATGAACCAGTGCGATCCAACCAACGATGTTCAACCAACTAACCCAGCACCTCGCCTTACTCAAACATTTGAGAAGTAATATACACACGGCCGGATGCAAATATGAAGAGATCTAAGTACTCCTTGAGACTTGAGTCATGCGAGAAAATTAGTTTCCCATTACCGAATGTCTGTTTATTACTTAGTCCTTTCCCTCTGCGTCTTTTTGTTCTCTCTGTTACCACGACTAACAGCCTTGGCATCTTTCCCCCTTTAGCTTATGTTTTGCTTGACGTTTAGCAGCCCTAAAATTACGCCTAACGGCCTGCATGGTACCATTTGACGAAGTTACATCTAAAAGCGCAACACTAGGCCTAACTTCAAGCCAGTGCGTACCAGAGCCGCTCTATACCGCAGCGATGCTCGCAGTTCGGCTGGCACCTAGTCTAGCAACTGTACTATTGTTGCTAAAGCTTAATTTTAGATCCACATTATTTAGAGAGGCGAGGGTACAAATGCTTTCTGTTGCACTAAATCTGCAAGAACAAACTTAGCGCTAAATGGTTCCCAGAGTAGCAAGACTGGTCTGCTCTTCGGCGTTGGCCATTACACCACCACGAAGGGTACGTCCAAAGGAACACAGTTGGGGTGGAGGAGACCTCACAAAAGGTCTTCTTGGAGCTGAGCTTGTATTATACAATGTGACAAAATACAAGAAATAACGTATCATGGGATGTGCATTGTATTTCCCACGCAGCGAACACTTTGGGTGTGCTTACAAAAGTTGTACGCCGCAGACTGTCGGTCTGCGTCGGGGGGTGTGATCTAGTGGCGATGTTATTTTAACGTTTCCAATTTGAGCTTTTCGGAAGCCCGGCTGCGAATTGAAACGTTGAAATCAATTTCATTGTTCTGAAGTAGAATCAGCGAATAATACTACCGGCGACGTCAAATTGCAGTACCGATGGCACAGGACCTAGATGCATCAGGGATGGCAATATCCCTCATGAGCAGAGATGCTTGCGCCCCTTTATCACATCTACCCTCCCTGCCACTCCAAGACATCATCTCGACTCTGCAAGAGCGACGAAGCAATCGTAAATCGCCCACGACCTAATGTCGCCCACAGGATGCACTTGCGCTTCAAAGTAAATCCGTCGACATCGCCACTCTGTTCCCATTGCCATGCACGCGAGGACGCGCAGCGCCTGACGTTTTAACGTGCACAATTCTTTGGACAATGGGTTTCCCTCCTACCGTCTTTGGAACGCCGCTTTCTGTGGGTATAGAACTGGATGACGTATTGGTCCCTGGTCGCGTCCGAAACCTTGCTTCACATGCGACAAAAGCTCTAATGGCATTCCAGCATAGAGCAGACCTTGTAAAGTACTGCCCATATGCGTGGACATCATCATCTCCGCCATTTTAATGATCGTCATCACCACATGCATATGGCTATCTTATCTCGGCCCACATCGGCAGCCATAATTAATATCTATTTTCCTTTCTCTCTCCTTCCCTACTCACCTCCTCTCTCTCTCTTTTATATATGTGTGCGCCTGCGCGCGCGTGTGTGCGTGCGTGCTGTGCGTGAGCGCGTGTTGTGTGTTGCGTTGCGTGTGCGTGTGCGTGTGTGTTGTGTGTGTGTTGCTGTTGTCGTGTGCGTTGCGTGCGTGCGTGTGTGTGGTGTTGTGCGTGTGCGTGTGCTGCGTGCGTGTGTGTGTGTGTGTTGTGTCGTGTGTGTGTGGTGTGTGTGTGTTGTGTGTGTGTGTGTGTGTGTGTGTGTGTTTTCAACTCAATATGAAGAACGCGCGCGCGGCCAGTCTAACGATGGGAACGCCCCTTGTGGCGCCTTACGGTCATCCCCTTTTGGACTTTTCCAACCACGTAAACAGTGCTTAGGTTGGGGTCAAACAATTATTGGGTCAGCCTTGAAATTCGCTCAATCGTTACGCATGTTTTCCTTGTCATCGCATGCAAGGTAACGTCGTGATACTGTCCAACACTTCCTGCGATTCACACAAGATTGCAAGGACGTTGAATTCTCCTACCATTAGGTCGTTTTCTAATTACCCTGACAACAACGTGCTTAATTTCATTTCGGGAAGCTTCGCGCCCATAGTAAGCACTAAACAGGTTGAAGGCATATGCAATATACACTTTCGTTAACGCCGACACAACATATATACATGTTCGCCGAGCACTAACAAAAACAGGACGTACACAGCCGCCAAAGAGAGCCCGCGTTCGAGCTACGGGGCCAAAAACGGGCACGAGGCCTTGTTTTATTTTTTATATTCTAAGCCATGTTCCTCTATTACTGTAGTTTTTTGTTCGCGCAATATTATTTTCTTCAAACGGCATTCAATTCAAGGGCACTCGAATCACCTGTTCAGCGCCTGCTTTATCTTTCATTAAAGCCGTCTCGGCACAGCGCTCGCAGTCTTTCTGCCTCTCCCCACACGCACGCAAAAAGCAGACCCCAATCGTTTCCTCCCACTCGCCTTCCGTGACCGCGTACATCGCCCTCTTTGACCCTTTACAGTTTGGAGAGGTCGGGCGCGTCGCGTGGCCGTTGGTCAGAAGACGATCGTGCCGCACCGCCGGGAAGCCCTCGGCTACAAACGGGGGCGAATGCACACACGCACCTCGGTGTTCAAACCTTACGACTTCGCCGGTGGAGGTTTATACGATTTGAACAAAGCGATGTCTAATGGACTTTCTCGCATTCGGTCGATTTGTCTTGACCGTGCACGCAGCGGTAAACGTTGATAGCCGCCCAGACGACGTCGTTACGGGGCGTCGAACAGGGAGAAAAAAAAGTCAGACTATGCCGTTTGCAGTCGAGCTTGCCTGTGGAGCAATAGTTGCCCTATAAAAAGCACTAAGCCGAGGTTTGCTCGCTAAACACATCGAGTACTACATGTGAAACGACGGAAACATTGTGAATAAATCAGTGTGTCGAAACAAAAAATAAAAAAAGGCCCGGCTCCGTTATCGGTTCGGGTTCAGGCGAATTAATTCGTTCAGGTTCAGTTCCAGTTCGACAAAATCACGTACCCAACCTGTTCGCGAACCCGTTCGGAAGCTTAAACGGTTCGCGAACCGGTTCGGATGAGTTGAATTATCAGTTAAGTGAGAAAAAAAATGTAGGTTTAAAACGACAGTCAAATCGAAATACTAACGAAAATTCAAAATGCTGCTGTTTTCCAATGACAGTGTGCAATTGCAAAGCAAACTTTAAACGAATTCCGCGAGATATTACGAAAACAAATGAAGTAGAGACGATTTGCCCGCTACTTCCTCGCCCATACTTTATGTTGTCCTAGTAAGTAACTATTCATAAAGCAACCACCAGAAGATATGACGATGGGATGTATCTTCTACCCTGTGATTTTTTTAAAATCACAATTGTCGCTATGGAATTGCCCATCACGCTAACCTTGAAGCCCTAAAGTTAGGCCTGCGTACTGGCGCGTTCGACTACAAGCGCTAATATCAATGGCACACACTTCTGGTGAGTTGTAGGGAAACAGAAAAATCCTTCAACAGCCACGAAAATACTACCAATGAATTAGATTATTTGGTCGTAATCATCACCATCATCAATCATAATCATCCTGCTCAGGTCCATACGGTATTCTAGTTCACTATAATTACGGGACGAAAGCATCTCCCATTCCCCACCATCCGCTCATGTTCTGCGCTGCTCGAGTCCACAGTTCACCAACGAGTTTCTTCATTTGATCCCTCCTTCACGTAAATGGGCTTCCCCTTCATCTAAACCCATCTCTCGGCATCCACTCTGTTGCCCTAATTGTGCGCCGCTTGCCGGGTCGTCGCACTACAGGGCGAGCACAAGTTCATTTCTTTTAGATGCGACTGCATCTCATTCACTCGCCTTGTCCCTCCATACGGCGTTGTTGTCCGTCCACACCCCTCCCCATTCTCCTCGCCGCGCGAGCTGCGCTCTCCGCCGCTCACCCCCCTCTCCTCTCCGGTAGCGAACACTCTCGCGAGGGGCATTGGATTGGATTTCGATTGGGTTGGCTTGCTTGGCTTGGATTTTATTGGATTGGATTGGATTGATTTGGATTGGATTGGATTAAAGTGGACTGTATTGGATTGTGTTGCGTCATAGCCGCGCCACGTTGCGTCATAGCCGCGGTCGTTCCGCACCGGCGTTCCGATTTCCATCGATGGCGTTGAATGGAGCCTAACAATTCTCTATCGCCCGCGCAACCGTAACAAGCACCGATCACTGTGATAACAGGAATGCTAGCACCACTGAAGACAAGGCTGCGAAGCGGCGTGAACGTGATGCTGAACGCAAACGATTGAAGCGAGCAGCCGATTCCGAACTTCGTAAACATGATACCGAACGCAAATGGTTGAAGCGAGCAGCCGATGCTGAACTTCGTCAACGTGTACACTTCAGCGACCACAAGGCCGTCATCGTTAACGTTAGGCCGCGGTGTTAAATAACGAAGACATCATACGCGTTCCTCACACGTTTCACGCAATTAGAGAATCAACCCAACCGAAACACCAAGTGAACCCCAGATGCGTCGCATCTCACAGGGTTCCCGTGGCGGGAAGGTGGGTAATTTTTTATTTATTTGAACTATGGTATCTTCTGCTGTAGTTTGTTCTCTAATCCAGGTAAGCTTGTTTCCTGTCCCTTAGTGTTATTGGTAAGATTATTCGTTCCATGGCCTGATAAGCCAACCTCAGTTTGCTTTCTAGCTGCTTAGTAAGGTGGCCAAGTTTCAGCTCCGTATTTCAGCACCGGTAGTATGCACGGGTTGTCGATTTTTCTTTTGAGTGACAGAGGTAGCTCACTTTCCATATTTGGGAGTGCTTGCCGAGTGCTCCCCAACGTCATCCCTATTCCGCACCTGATTTCTCTCGTGGTTGGGGTTAGCACTAACCACCTGTCCGAGGTAGTTATATTCTCTTACTTATTCTAGCGTTTTGTTTCCTATGCTGATGGAGATGTTTTTGGCATGCTTATTCCTGATTACTTTAGAATTACTCATATTTATTTTTAGCCCGACGGCAGTGCTTCTCGATTGAAGTTTCTCAACATTTATTGCATGTGTTCTGCACTCTCCCTCAGCAAGACTATGTCCTCGGCAAATCTCGAATGGTTCAAGTACTCGCTGTTTATCCTTAATCTTATGTTTTTCCGGTCAAGCTCTCTAAATACCCCCTCCACACATGCTCTGACTAGTTCTGGCGAAATGGTATCGCCCTTTGGGATCGGAAATTTATCGTTTTGCTTGTGGAGGGTAAGTCCCTTTCCGTTTTAATCCAGACGCATGTTAAAACTCAACGAAATAAAAAATGATAAAAAGTATATTGGCCAACGACGTAGCCCTTACGAAAGTGTGGTTAGGAGCAGCGTAGAGCACGTGAAGCTGATTTGCTGTGTTGTTTTCTTTCGGTTAAGGGGAGCCATTAGTTTACGGAGGCTATCATTGTACTTGCAAAAACAAGCTACTTGTGATGGGGGCCATGGGTCCTTAGTTGACGAGCTTCCAGTAATGGACTGATTTTTGAAGGGGCGTTACCGTATAGTTCAGGCATTACGCGGTTGTAAACTGAATAAGGTATTTTATGGCAACTCCCTGTTACTCTTAAGGTTTCACCTTTTTAAGCGCTCTTTTGTTGGTAATAAATTTCCATGCAATAATCAACTAAGGTTCATTCGCAGCAAACTTCAGCGCTGGCGTGCCTAAAGGGCAATGCACCCAATACAGCAAAACATTTGTACCTTTATTATGTTTTGTAGTTTTATATGTTTACTAGTTTTTTATATTTCTATATTTTTATATTTGATATCTTTTTCTTCATTGTATTCTTATCATAAAAAAAGTTTTATATCTCAATTAATTATTCACATCTCCATCTAACGTTGACGATTGTTGAACGCTAAGCGTTCTGAGGGATTCCTTGGTTGTTGTCTGAGTTTGGACTTCGATTCGCAGGCGGTCTGGACTTTGACTCGTTGAGCTTTGACTTTGATTCGCACGTAGTTTGGACTTTTGACCGCAGCGGCTTTATCTCTTACCCTTCGTCATTTCATTTTGCAGAAAGAAAGCTGGGCGTTCAATTGTCGTCGTCGTTAGACATAAAGCTAAAGGGCTATAATATAAAATAAAAGCCCAACCCGTACCACATACGTATCACGGGTGATCGTCGTTAGACAGAGAGATGCGTAATTTTTCTGCTCAAATTTGCACGCCCAAGCGCCCCTCCCCAAATGCAAAGTGCTTCGACTGTTCCGGAATTGCGCAATCGGGTAGACGTGGGCTTCATAGCGCGAGGGACTCAGGGGGATTCCGACCACGGGGCGCTTGTTTTTCCTGGCCTCACCTACGATCATCATCATCGTCAGAGAAAGTTTGCTTTCCTGCAGCGCGTTTTGCGGTGCGCACGGACGCCATCAATGAGACATAGGAAAGCTTCGCTTAAATGAAACTGCTACCCCTGCGCGCTAAGCGATCTTCATAACCGCCATTATCCAACAGATACTCCCTGCCAGCACAGACAGCAGAACCCATCTGCACTGGTGTAGCATTTCATGGCGAAACAAAAACGACTATAAAAAAGGCGGTCAATTCCACCCTTTAGGGAAAGCCACGTGCAACGACGCTTAGTCAGACTACCCTTTAGCGAAAGTCAACAGTAACACGAAACCGAAAACCAACCTGCGACGAAGCGAGAGAGAAAAAAAAAGCAGTTTCGTGCGCGTCCTAACCACCCTGTTTGCGGCTCACTTGTCGGGAGTCGCCCCCGGCCCCTACTGTTTTCCAACGCCATTCGAGGTGAGCCAACGCAAACGCTTTCAGGGGACCCACCTCAAATAAAGACGAGCGAAAGAGATCGCAGTATTAGCAGAAGCTACGCTGAACGGGTTGGCAAGGATTCCTCTCGATATATATATATATATATATATATATATATATATATATATATATATATACATACATACAACGGGGGACAAACTTCTGCTGCTACCTTGCTTCATTTTATTTTCAGCTGTATCATATCATGTTTTCTGTTTTCTTGCCTTGCGTCTAAAAATGATATCGGAGCCGAGAAAACGCAAGCATTCTGAATTCTTATAAAAAAAACAAAAAATTCTGAATTTGAGGGTTGAGGTAATGTATAATTCGGTCTAGAATAACTAAATAGAACAAATTGAGGTAACCATGAATTCGGGCGGCATAATATTTTTGCAGCCAAGAAACCGGAAAAAAATGAACATCGGGTTACAACATGCATTAATTAACATTACAGCACTTTGACACATCACGTATTCTGTGTAATCCGCCGTGGTAGCTCAGTGGCTATGGCTTTGTGCTGCTGAGCAAGAGGACGCGGGTTCGATTCCCGGCCGTGGCCCCCGCTTTTCTGATGGAGGCGAAATGCAAAAACGCCCGTGTGTTCGAGATTTCGGTACGCGTTAAAGATCCCCAGGTGGTCAAAATTAATCCGGAGCCCTCCACTACAGCGCGCCTCATCATTTGTGATGCGTCGGGGCGTTAAACCCTACAATCAATATAATCAATGCATTCCGTGTAGTTTGCACGGTTCCATCTATTCAATTACACGATTATACGGTTACATCTATTCACAGATTCAACCGCAAACTTCTGAACGGTCTTCATTTATTTTGAAGGCCGCCTCCAACACATCCTAATCGTTCTGCCACATAAACGGTCGATGTTCTAAGTTTATCTCTCGCATGCGCCCGCAAGGTATTTGACGCTTAGGGAGCTTTTATAGCCCGAACACCGCTGATGCATTTATCTCAGACTAAAACTGCACTCCAGCGACATAACCATTCATAAGGAACTCAATAGCGTGCTTTATGTCAATGCCACAACCGCAGACACACTTTATTTTGCCTTCGTGTTGAGAAAGCCTATGTAGTAGCTCCGAGGGGGAATTTCAGCTACGTACGGCGGCTCGCTCAAGCCTGCCTTGAACGTGGAAGGCCTTTGTTTCACAACGGTTCGGGCCTTCTGTGCAAAGCCGCAACCACGATAGACAAACGCTCGTCCAGGGGTCGGAGCGGTGGGAAAATGGAATCTGGCGAAATTGAATCTCTTCGCCCCTCCCCCTGAATGACCGATACAAGTGTGCGTTCGGGCTTCTGCTGTTGCGTTTGTATTTGAACAAAGGCTGGCCCTGAGCGGCTAGACGGTGGCTGCGAGCGCCGTTATGACCGGTTCGTAAATGCGTGACGAGAGGAAATGCCCTGCGTCGGGACGATAACTGCGGTGACAAAAAAACGGGAAGACACTCGCAGGCGTACAAAAACACAGGCACTTTGTTAATGCTTTTGTGTGCATTGCAAGGAGTCCAATGTCTCGCAGAGAATAGTTTTGCGGAAACATGCTCAAAGGTCTAGGACCGACCTTTCAGCTGCTGATACAAAGAAAAACAAACGGAAAACTGGTTCAATAAGGTGCACAAGAATGTCTCTTATTATCTTTGTTTTGTAACAAAACATTGCATGAACTAAGCAAGCTGCACCTAGCGATCAGATCAGATAAGATAAGATAAGATAAGATAAGATAACATAAGATAAGATAAGATATGGCAGGTTAAAGACTGAACAGTGAAAGTCCCTTTCTATTTGCTCTTAACGGCGGGTGAAGACCGATGAGCACACATGCATCAAGGCACGGACCTTACGGTGGTGGAGATGCATCTAGGGGCAACATTCTCGCATTGTAGACGCTCTAACTTTACTCTTAAGATGTGTCAATGGTTGGTGTAGGCTAAGCGCTCAAAAATACGGTACGTACAGTTCGCCTCTGTAGTGCCAAAAAGTGCTGGCAAAAGCTACGCCGTCTCCGCGAAATGCTGCCGAAACTGCCGGAACAGCGTCTTAGTCGTGGCACTAAAGTACGATTGTTTTCAAATTTCAGTTCAGCATACTTTAGCGGTATAGTGAACGCGACTTTCAAGGGTTATAATTTTGTCATAGGCAGCATTACATACTGCGATATATTTTAGGACATCCGCATTATAATTTGTTCTACAGGACATATATTTCCAGGCATCCCTTGCGGTGGCGGCGCTGTATTCTTAGTAGTACCACTGCGATTTAAACTTACCTGCGCTAGTCAAGAAAACGGTACACGGCGTGGTCCCTAACTGTCACCGAAACCGCGGGGTAATTTATTTGTAATTTATTTCAGGGGCGAAGCACCTTAGCGGCTTAGGCTGTCGGCGTCTCCTGTCATAGCAGTGTCATGTTGTCACGGTACTGAAACACCGGAGAGCTCATTTTCCAACGCCTCGCGCTGGAACGCTTCATGCTTCAAAGACACGAGACTTGCAGCAAACCTGTATACCTCTACCCTCCAATGGTTTAAACTCCGTGGGCAAAAACGGCAACGGTGCCAAGACAACACTTATACATGATATTTTTCGCCCCTCGCAAGGTTTCACGTAGGTGGAGATGGCCAGAGATTTTTATATATTCAGGGGTTAGATCGTGAATCAGAGCCTATTTCCCAGACTGTGTAATTACTGTAGAAGCGCGCGCCGATCCTTATCGTATATTACAGCGCTAGAATGCGCTTGTAGATCACACAGTTCAGAGCATTGCACGCAATGAGCTTTGGTGGCCGCTCGCCCGTCGGAGTCCCCAAGGTTTTTGAGCAACAAGGCTTTACCAGAAGTACGCATTGGTTGTGTACCTCTCTTGTCGAATACTGTTTAGCCCGCAGTAACTTTACCAATGGTTTTCTCATCGCGGTTTCAATTTACACTCACAGCTTGCTCAACGGCACTTCGAGTATTTCACCGCCCAGACCGGTTCCTGCATGTTTAGTTAACATCGGCTTTCCACGTGTCCATATCTATCGTTATACCTACTACAAGGTTTTCAGAGTAATCTTCCTAAAGCATTCTTTGTAGGCCTTTTTTCGTCTCACTGAACGCGACAATTGCAACCGGAAATGTCAAATGACTCATATGATCTGTATTTCGCTACTCCTTAACCTGTCCTAACAAGATTCCTAAGTGCCCCGTCATAACATGCTACAAAATTACTATGGTGAGATGGCGTCACCGGTCTGCAGCACTTCTACTAGGTGACTTCCCGGTCTGGGAGCGAGGTGTATCGTGCTCGTTTATTCTTTTTATATGTCCTCAAAGCACCTCCCAAGTGTATTCCTTGCATACGCCCTACGTGCGCATCGTCCCACTTCTTTGTTCGTAATGCTTCAATCAATGTCCGTAAATGCTTCCATAAATGCTTCCGTCAAATAAGCCTCTGCTGAATCCGACGCTTTTTCGGAACTATGATTGTCATGGAAGAGAGGTGTGTTACACTTTCGGGGTTTTTAATTCTTTCGTGCCCAAAATGAGTTAGAAGATCAGCGCAACCGCATCGCACAGCTCGCTCTTCGAGGCGTCGTGTTCAGTTTGCAGAGACGCCACGTAAGAAGAAAAAGCGACAACAAACCCCTTGTTGGGGTGGTGCCCCACGTAAACGCCAGCAAACATGTGCTCGCCTTCCCACAGGGCAGGAAGCAACCAGCCCCCGAGTGAGAACAACGCGCACACGTGCGTCCACCGCCCCACCGCGCATCATCCCCGGCGACGCGAGGGAGCTGGTGGCGATGCGATATTGCATGCAGCTATACGTAAACAGCCCACTCTGTTGGCTTCCATTTCGTGAGCGACCGTGCCATCTGTGTGTGCAGGCGCTCGCAAGCCTCCGAAGGCTGGCTTCGGAATGGCTTCGCTCATATTCTGGGCCGAAAAAGCCGGTTCGCAGACAAATGCCCCACGAGGCCGATGTCTGCGAGGCACGGCAAGCGCTCATCAGGCGAATAGATATCGAACTCCGACTCTTCTTCCGAGAGGGGCCACGCCGCCAACGAGAACGAGCACTTCCTCTGCGTCGTTTCGCCTTCTTTCTGGAGGCTCTTCATTTTTTTTTTTTGCTCGTGTTCTGTCTTTTTATGCTTTTTCCTCGCGCTTAGTAGGCAAGCAGCTGCCTGCTTGTGCTGGTTTGAAATACTAAAGAGGATGACGCTGTCTTGGCCGTGTTGTACCCGAATTTGTGTGCCTGCCTGTCTGTCTGTCTGTACGTCTGTCTGTCTGTGCGTGCGTGCGTGCGTGCGTGCGTGCACGCACGCGCAGTTATGCAATCGGTGACCACTTTGTTGGATCACTGCCCCAAGTTTTAAGGGGAAAACTTCAAGTGCCGCATTGAGCGAAAATACGGCGTTGTTGTAGTCGCTCGGTACAGACAATGGCCGCCTCTGTAAAGAGTATAAAGCACCTTTCAGTTGGCATAGAAATTGGATCCGGGTGTTAGGCCACCAGCGGTGAACAAGAGTTATCATAGTGCGTTCTGAGTGACACGTGAACGTAACGGCCCGTGTGGGAAACCGCTGCGCGCCAGCCAGGCAGAGCTGTGGTTTGGGGGAAACTGTGACGTAAACTGCCACCTGTCTGCCTGTAAAAGTTGTTCATGCCAAAAGACTAACAAACGAAAGCGAAGGGACAAACCCAAACACGATGTAGTAATAATGAAATTCTTGGTAGGGTTCAGTAAGATTTCCCTTCTAAACACGTAAGAAGAGTTAGGTGCCCCGAGGTTATTTTTGTTGTTGCTGCTACGTCGCACTGCTGGCTGAATTTTAGTACAATGCAGAAGAAACCAAAGCATGTTTCTTCTCCTGAATCGAAGTTGAACCGGATCGCAGCCCGTAGCAACCAAAAGAAACCCGTTTCGGGAAGCCTTCATCACTGGCAGTGAAAGAGGTTTCCGAATGGAAGCTGAAGCTTCTTTATTATTTTAAATAAACCTCCTCTCGGTGACCCCTGCGTTTCTTTTTTTAAAACTTTGAATCTTCCACCAGACCACTCGAGATTTCTTCAAAGCTGAGATTTACGGAAAGCACTGCATCCACTAAACGCCTGCATAGCACACGCACAGCCGACTAAAAGTAAAAGTCGCACCGCCAAAATCAATCAGCGGCCTCAGAAAGAAAGATTCAGATAGAAGTAAAGTATGTTCGCTTTACATTTTTTTAGCTTGGTCTGTTTCTGGCTGTGTTTTGTTGGCTTCCTCACGTTTTAGCAATTTCATGCTTATAGAAGTTGCACAGTCAAGCGACCGCCAAACACTTAAAAATGCGATTTAACTGCGTGTATAACAGTTCGAAGCGACAAACCCATCTCGTTTGTTCTCAACATGAATTTTCCTAAAGTTAAAGGGCCCCGCCCTCTGGGCGATGGTAGTTATGAGACCGGAATTGGTTAGGGCCTGGATTGTAAGCGTTTCCGCCGAACCCAAAATGCTGCAACGCAGTAACGTCACGATAGCCTAATAATGCATTCCAAGAATCGCTGTGTGCTGTTTTAAAGCGGCGCCAAATGGTTTAGACGAATTCATAAACAGAAAAGAGGAAAAACAAACATTAAGTGGAACCCCAGACGGCTTCCAAAGTACGCCAAGCACAAATCGTTCTCAAGCATAGCGCAAAACCTGGGCGCGTTTATTCATTTCTATGCTGCTTCACCCAAGATAAAGTGACTGTTAATGACAGGACTAGCAATAGACCTGTACTTATGCGTCGCGGGAGCACCAGTGCTGCGTGTGAGCACGGCCACAGAATGTGGTTTTGAGTATACGGAAAGAATCGCCTTTTGCAAGCTGGGACTAGCAGTAACGTTTAAAATTCATTTATAGCAGTAACATTTAGTAAATTCTCGTGCTGGTTGTGAACATTTGTCGTGGCAAGCGGAGATGCTGTAACACCGCACGTTTATTACCCAGTTTTGTGCATGTGCTATATATTAAACGGCACAAGGCTCCGAAACGAACCCTTGAGCAAACAACGCTCGCATCTGCTCCACGTCGCCGCTTTTCTGATGGAGGCGAAAAGCGAAAACGCCCGTGAATTCGAGATTTCGGCGCACGTTAAAGATCCCCAGGTCGGCCAAAATTAATCCGGAGTTATCCACTACGGCGCGCCTCATCGAATTTGTAGCGTCGGCGCGTTAAACCCCATAATCAATCAATCAATCCTTCCCGTCGCATGGCATTCTCGCCGAATTCCTCTTCTCGGGCTTCTCTTTTCCCATTCCTGTTTTCCCATTCCCATTCCCATTCTCTTTTCCCATTCCTGCTACTTGAACGGGAAAATTTTGGTCTGTCTGTATGTCTGTCACTCGATTCAGTCAGCCGGCTAAAGTGAAACTACAGCTGCGCAATAGTCTGATACACTCACAACCAAATCTAAACGTTTAAGTCCCGTGTTAACGTTCATACTCGTCAATATTGTTCAACAAGAACAAGATAATACGCAAACATAAGGCAGAAAATCAATACATGAGTGATAGTTGCAGTGTTCCTTTGTTAAAAATTTACAAATGCTTGTATTTTGAAATAGCAAATAAAATACTACATCAACCGCAGAAAACCGTCGCCTGATGTTGTCCGCGCTACCTGTCGGAATTCGATGAAATGAAACCGCAACAGCAGCGAAAGGTTCCACTAGATACGTTCCGCGTTCCGCTTGGAACGCTCGTGGAGTAGGGCAACGTGGTTCTATAAACGTTGTAGTCGGGCGCCTCGATTCACGCGCGTCTCCCCTGTACGGCAGCGCTGGCGTCGAGGCACCCCACTTCTGACCAGTGGAACGCGGTAAATTTAAATTGACTTGAGCGAACCTCTAGCGTGTTGTCATGTAAGGAAGGAGAACGGGGGAGGAACAGCATGAGAGGCGAGCGGCAAAGAGTAGGGATGCATTTACTTGCTAGGGGCGCCAGTCGACTATCGTCTTGCGTCGACATTTGCAACGAAAGCAGCAAATACGCGTCCATTTTTTTTACATTGTACACTGCGCGGGACAACGGACAATATAGCATCGACGCATTTTTCGCTCAACGACGAGATGGTATTCCGCTTTACTGCGAACAGGGACCGCGGGGGCGGTCCGAGATGTCAAAATTTACTTCGGTATTGGTCATGGTTCACAGATTCATAATGACTTTGATTTCGTTCTTTTGTCAAATATATGATAGCGCTTGAAGTGCACTTCCTTACTGTAAGGAGTCGTTGGGTCGTTAGGTCATTGGATGTGTATAGCCCCTCAACATAAGAGACCGTTCGCTTCGTAAATCACTTCATGTGCTACATGGTGACTGGGCACTTTGCCCAGCACATTTCATCTAGTTAGACGCCGGGCCTACCGAAGGACTGTCCAAAGATCAAATCACGTAAAATCTCAGCGGTTTCAACAAAAAATGCTATGCGTTTTACAAATGCGTATACTCCGAAACAACTTCTAAGGTAAAGAAAACCTTAACAAAAGTGGCGCAGCTAAAAAATCGGTGGAAGTCGGGTGCGGAGCTCGTACGCGAATGTACAAAGTTGCATGTACCGACATACATCTGAAGGGGTTTGTGCATGGAGAGAAACTTGCCGCCCAATTTACGTTCCGGGCCCACGGGAAACATTTCAGGGATCGCGCGATGGCCGCCGCAATCTCTCACGCCTTCATCGGTCACGGCCCGACGCCCCGAATCGACGGCGCCGCTGGGCCCAGCGCGTGCGATGCGCTTCAGCGGACCATCACGTGGCCACGGTGGTGATGGGCGCACGTGCGCCGCAACTAAAGCGCGCCAGCCCGTAGCCTACCTTGCCAGAAACGCACCGAAACCCCGTCGTTTAAGGGCCACTGAAGCGCGAATGGGTGCGCAACTTCGATGAGCAGATGCGCTCGCGAACAGATTCAGCATCCGCAGAACTGCCTAGCGCTATCTCCAAATAGACGGAAACACGTATGACATCCGTTTGGAAACTTAGAATTTCAACAGCAGATTAGCATAGGTAAGCGGCTGAAGTTGAATTTAGCAGTCTACGGTGTTAAAAAAATGGAGGAGTTGACCTGAGAGGAGATTCCTATAAACCTCCATAAGTTGAGCTTTACCAGCGTTTTTATACTGACCTGTAAGGCATTCTATTAATGCTTTGAATGTCTTATTTACCCGCAAAGCAGAAAAAAAGGTTACATTATTTTGCAAATAAACTATAGATTCGATCAGTTTAACTATTTTTCGACTAAACCTTCGATATTCCTAAAGCGTGTTTCTGATTTTAATGAACCTTTCTGGAAAGTACCGCGTTATATATGGCATACATACCACCCCACCTAACGACGCGTAATTCAATTTTTCCCGCTGCGACGACAGCGACTACCTTTCACTAAGCAGCCGTGCTTCGAATATGACGTTCGGGCGTTTTCTGAGTGCTTCATTGCTTTTCTTGTGAGCTTTTTTAGTAGAAGTGCGCTTAAATGGTATCATTGCTGGAGTCTTGCATCCCGTGGTCGATGCAAAACATTAGAAGTTGTTGCATGCCCGGCATACATCAGCCTTGTCTGATACACCACTACGACCTGTGGACAGGATAGGTTCACCAGAGTAACAGAAGCCAAATTTCTTGGTTTTGCTGAATTCTGTCCGGCCAATGATCTCCATTCACGTTAATATAATGAATAAAGGTGCAACCTCTATAGCCGCGTTTACATGAATGCGACAGAATGCGATAGCAGCGCTTCACATTTCCTAGCGCATCACGAGTAATGTGATGCGCTAGCGTTTACATGTACCGCATTACCCCTGGTGCAATGGTGACGCCATACGGTGTCGCACATCGAAGGTAAAGAAGCGTTTCTGGCGCTTCAAAAGCTTCCGGCACGGCTGGTTCTTGTTCTTTTTTTCACGACTCGCATTTTTTTGCGTCTTACACTCAATTTACACGCTTTTAAATGCAAAGCTGCGTTTGCAGGGCTTACTTTTCTTGTCGACATAATTCCTAATACGATGCGCTCGCGTTTACATGCACTTCGAAAGTCGACTTACGCGTCTCAATCCACCCCTGTCTGGCGCATTAATACGACGCGCTTTCCCAGCGCAGTAGCCCCGTTTACATGAATGCGATGCGTTGGAAAATTGTGGAGATGCGATGCGATGCACCACTTGTCGCATTCATGTAAACGCAGCTTATGATATCTGATATATTGTGGGAATGGAGGGCGATACACGGTTCGCCATTCTCGCTATTTTTATATATTCTCATTTTCTCGATTCTTGAAAATTCTATTCGAAGAGCTATCTCCATTTACGCTATTATGACACTTAGAGGTGGAACGTCTGTGAAATCCGCATGATTGTGGAAACGTAGGGCGCTACACCGTCCTGGCTTGAGGGTGGAGGGAGGCGGGTACTAGGCAAAAAATGCTTCGCATTAAAAAAGAACTACCGTATTTTCGCGAATCTAAGCTCCCCCTGATTCTAAGCACACTCCCCTACTTTCGGGATAAAAAACTTCGAAAAATGTTTGCATGCAAATTCAGCACCCCCTTATCTAAGCAACCACCGGAAAGTGGATTTGAGACGCGTGGAAGCGGGCCAGGGATGACGCGGGGGCCAAGCCATTTTAAAGTTTATAATTACAAATTACTTCAACGGAACAGAAGACGACCTGTTGGGAGTACTGAGAGCAGCGGACCAAGCGGCACAACGGAATCGAGTGGTAGTGAGGGTGGCTGGGGATCAGAAAGGGGTTAACAGCGCACAAAGACGGCGACACACAAGGAAGAGATGACAGGACAAGCGCTTGTCCTGTCATCTCTTCCTTGTGTGCCACCGTCTTCGTGCGCTGTTAACCCCTTTCTGATGCTACACCAACTAGCCCACCACGCCATCCTGCGAATCAGACCTAAGCGGTTTGTTCACTGTCTCCACCTATTTTTCTTTTGAATGTTTGCCAAATACAACTTTATTTATTGCAGCCGTCTCGTGGAGATACGGCCACGAAAAAAGAGGTGCGGAGGGGGGGGGGGGGGGGGGGGGGTTAATTTAGGTTTTTCGAGTCTTCGGCTGGCTCGGCACCTTCGGCAGCCGAGCCAGCCGGAGGTGCCGTACGAGACTGCTCTGCTGTCTGACAATGAGCACCTGGCTGGCCAGCGTTGCGCTCCCCGCGTGCAAAAACAAGGCGTCAAGTTCCCAGCCTCGGGAACTTCAAATATTGCCGCTGCCGCCCAAAGCGAGGCGAGAGCTTCATCTCATGCGCAACAGCAACCACCGCCGAGAGCTTAAAGCCGAATATGACCTCTGCCGTTCTATCGCCCCACGGCACGGACATGTGGCGCGAATACGCCGCCGTTAACTTTCTCATGCACCGAACGGACCCTAACAAGGGACTCTACTATGGGACTCAAACAAGGGACTCTACTATGTTGCAAATGTGTATTCTGGACATCATTTTCCCAGTCATACTCTAATAATAAATCAGCATTCATTAAACTCCTATTTAGTGTTCCTTTAGATGCGGTTGCTTGTGCAAAAAATTTAATTATATTCATGCATTTAAATTGCTATTTGCACATCTCTAGCGAGTATACTGATTGCGCATTTTAAGACCGAAGTGGAAAGTTCTTTATGGGTTATAGAAGCTCCTGGTGCTATATGGAGCTACAGAAGCTCCTGCGTACTTCTGAACGCCTCACAAATAAGTATCGAGCGCACGGAAAACGCCACAATGGTCTCATGAAAATTAAATGCCAGTACAAGATGATAAATGAAAACCAGAAAATCCTTCAGTCTGAAAATAGGCATAATATTCGTACAGGGGAAAGGTCTGTCGCGCCAGAGGGGCCTTTTTCGAAGTCTAAGGGGTCGACCAAAGGCAAGACATTGTAGAGTAAATTTGCTTCCACTCTGGCTACCATTAGTTGAAAAACTTTTAACGACCTTTTTGTTCATGCAACTACCAAAAAAAAAAAAAACTACTCTTCGTCCCCTACCCGTTATGGAGATAACTACACCCCTTGAAGACCTCGACTCCCCATTCACTTAGAGAGCTCCAAGTTGCTATGTCACATGGAAAGCAGAAATTAGAGCCCGGCCAAGTTAAATGGCAGAATATCCGCAACCTACCATTTAATGGGCACAAGGCACTTTTGGCTCTCGTAGACCAATCCTGGGGCACTAGAGAAGTTCCTGACCACCTCAAAACGTCTATTATTCATCCAACACTCAAGCCGGGCAAAGACCCTCCTAAACCCGAAAACCTGAGGCCTATTTCATTGACTCCTTTCCTATACAAGTTAAAAGAGCGAATTACCAAAAAATTACACCATCTTCCCGTAGGGGAACTCTGAGTAGTATGCGAAGCAGGCATGGGGTCGATTCGATTGCCCATTAGTTTTCAGTTCGTCGTTTCCGTGAAGTTAAGGTATGTAGCTACCATTATATTTACCGTTTGGTTTCCATGGTAACTACCACACTTTTCACTTACCGGAACTACGAAATGGGAAATTGCGTTGACCCCATGGCTGTTTGGCATACTACTCAGGGTTCTCCTACGGGAAGATGGTGTAATTTTATTGGAGGGGGGGGGGTTGTTGGAGTGGAGAGGCATTAAAGAGGGAGAGAGAGAGACGTTGTACGTGGTATGAGTTTGTCCTTATATAAGCATTATCATCATCACGTTCAACGTAGGTGACGTCGAGCTGTGGTTGGCGTTCCGCTTTGATTATGACCGCCTTATGGTCTGTGAAATGTAAAGTCAAGGGCTGTTGTAGTGGATGAACCCTAAAGTTGCTGAAGATGAGGTCGATGCACGTTCCCCGGTTAATTGTGGGCTGCTTGTAATCACGGCCCGCCGAGACGCGCCGGCGCTCGCCGCTGCCGATGACGATGAAACGTCGAAGGGGGGGCGTCGCTCAAGCCCGGTGCCCTTTGTCTCGTGCCGGCCTAGGAAGACACCGGCAACACTGTCGCTCCAGAGCCATAGAAGGGACGGTCGTTTCAGCAAGCCGAGCATGCGCTGTGGGGGGTTGGTCGGCGCAACAACACACAACGACAAGGGCAGTGACATAGCGCCCGAACCATGAGATGCTTCGCATCTAATAACCACCTTCAACATGACCTCGACCGGACTGGTGCGTTTCACCAGGCCCTAACTAGCTTCCGCACTGATTTAGGAATGAGTGACTATTTTTGGCTTCTCCGTCGAGCAGTAAACCGAAAATCCCGCAAGAGTACTCCTGACTACATCGTCGTTCTCGGTATTCACAAGGTTTTCGGCAGCGTCAGCCAAGAAGGCATACTCCGAGAATTGGCCGCTGCCTTGCCCAGTAAAAAGGCGCCGCAGAAATGGGTTCTTCGCTTTCTAGAGCACCGACCCATTCGTCTCAACCCGCGGGACGCAATGCCCAGAACCTACTATTTTGACAGAGGTGTTCCTCGAGGCTCGATTCTTGAGCTTACACTAATCAACAGGGCTATGAGTCGCGTTGTTTGCACACTCGAAACAGGCTCTGCTGCCCCATGTATGCAGGTGATATCGTCATGTGGACAGAATCCGCCGACTATGACTCCAATGAAGGCATGCAAAGTGAGCTTCAAGCTTCTGTGTTCAGCTTTGAGCGCGCACTCGCTACATTCAATGTGGAATTATCTCTTGATAAGATAGAATTCCTCAGCGAGGATGGCAAGCCTGTGACAGACCCGGATTAAAAAGATCTTCAGGTGGTCAACAAGGTGATTACCTCTAAAAATGGCGTTAATAAGTTCCTGGTGCTGCAGATAAGCAATTGTAATAGTCCCTCTGCATAGATTCACCATTTAAGAGCTACTGGACGCTCCATATTTCTTTTTTTCCCAAAAGTCAAGTCTTTATTTTCTTTTTTGACAAAGGAGGGGGCAGTCGCGAGAAGCCGCTGCTTGAGGCGGCTTGTTGACAAGGCGACTGCCGCGGACACAGGCGCAAGGTTACATACCTTGGTAAATATGAAACTAAATTAAAAAAAAAGACCTCGCGAGATATCATCTGTATCACATAGCATCCTCACAAGCATAAAGTACACAAATAATGAAACACAAATCACTCAGAAAGAAAGAAACATCTTGTGGCATACATCAACACTTACTAAGTTGAATATTGACAGAAGAACGCACAGATACATACACTTTACATAACTAAATTTGTTTCTTTACAGATTTATAAAATTTAAATAATCATTATGGCCTCCAAGATCCGCAATGACATTACACTTGATAACCCGCACCTCTGAAAAATATGGCGGATCAGCGACGGAAAATATGACGAAGAAAGGCGGATCATGGCAGATCACGGCGGAAAGTATGGCGGAAGATGTGGCATCTCTAGAAAATACGGCGGATCCCGGCTGACTTGCGGGTTCCCCGTCCGTGAATTCCGTCCCCGCCATCTCAACGAACTCAACATCTTCAACAGACCCCTAATCCGGACAATTTGGGGCTTCCACACCATACCAAAAAACATACGTACTGTCGGAAGCAGTCGCTCTTCCTCCCCTTGTTAACCTGGTAGAGACGACGCTTCGCTTTCAGAAGCACCTTGAATACGTATATCAAGGCTAACCTACTTTCAAGTCGGACACATTGAACAGTACTTGGAATGCTGACACTTTTCCACCTACTATTCCACCCTGGAAGTGACGCGCCCTGGGCTACCCCAGACTCCCACCCATTCCTCGCCGTAACCGCGCCGTGCGGGAACATGTTCGCACTCTCGCCAACGACAAAGCTCCGGATGAAACCGGCATTTTCACCGACGCAGCAATGACGGCGGTTTGCCCTCATATCCTCCCGCTTAACGGGCTCTCGGAGCATGACATATACATACGGTCTCACTGATAAAGACGAGCTTTTCGGAATCCTCGGCGCCATTCAGCCCATATAGAATGCATCCTCATTTATCACAACCAACAAGTTCTTCGTCATCACTGACCCCATGTCGCTTTACTCTACCGAAACTGAATACGATCTTCTCGCCCAATTCTACGGCCACCAACATTTTTTCTTCAAAATCTGAGACTTTCAATCACGATAGATTTAAGATACGCCTGGTCTGGACCCCTGCTCCCACACAAGGAGCGGACGAAAACCAACCGGAGCAAACTGCTGCCCGGGAGTGTTTACACCACCCTCCCACGGTTCCCGAGTCCATACAGGAACGACCTGACCCACAACCCGCATGCGAACTGGACTGGCAGCAAAAATACCACCGAAAACCTCAGCCGGCAACGGCTTGCCGACGTCTGGTTTTGCGGCTCCCTGCAGTCCCTGCCATGAAGAGGAGACATTTTTGCTAATAAGGTCAACGCTGAGTCAGCCTAGACTCCGGACGTAATCTCCAAATGGTCAACGCCCAGGCACCCCGCTAGTCCTCGGTGCCCCTACTGCGGCAGTAACAACAAACACAACGTTTTCCACGTCATCTGGGCATGTATGTTCAGCTTGCTCATCTAACCTCGACCAACGCAAGTACACCCGACGACTTCTGCAGAACATGCGCAGTATGCCAGAAACAACCCCCCAAATGCTACAGAAAATACAGAAAATGACAGAATTCGGTCTAAAACAGGTCTGTATAAGGTAGTATGAAGGCGGATCGTCACCCCTTTTCCAGATGATTCGTGAAGCGCCCTTTGTGGCTCCCGAACGGCTCCTTATGGGTACCCGGATGACCATGGTCTCAAACAAGAACCGTGGGTATAGTACTCCTACGGGCGTAAGCATACATGACATGCTTAAGGGAACGCTCGAAGCGCATTGAAAAAGCTTTATATGAACCATCTTCTACTACCTGTATTCCCATATCCTAGAACAGGGCCTCTTGGCCTCCTCCTTCTCATGAAGTCATCTATTCCATTCCTCCTAAGCAGACCACTGCAAATGCACCCTACGTCAACTCTGAGCAGCGAACGCGTACGGGTAGGAGTTGAAATATGCTTTTGCGGTTCTAATTTATTAGTTCAGGTGGTAAAAGCTAGGCAAGTTGTCAGGAACTAGTGCATGAGTTCATTGCATTCAAAGGGCTCTACCCAACCCCGGGAAGGTTACAAGGCATTGTTTTTTACAAGCATGACTCTATTTGCCGGCTGTGAATTATACTTTTGAATCAAGCGAAATTCCTGGGACGATGCGATCCGTATTCGCTCTAGGTGCAACAATCAATTTATTCAGGTTAATTTGCGTCATAGGGGGATTCAAATGGATCTTACTTGTTCTTTTAACGGGTGTACAATAGGCAGGGTGAATTCCCACTCACAAAGCGTTGTCTATTGCAATGGGAAGGGATTTATTTTTCAAGTGTGTAAAACCATACACTGGTGTCCAGCAACCCTCCGCAGGAATTTAACCGTATGGTGGGCCTTAGAATATGCACACTGGCTTCAGACTACTCACAGAGGATTGAGATTACATGAACGCAATTTTTGCAGCGACCCACCATGCTTGCGCACTAAGAATTAAGGCAAAACAGTTTACACGGCAGCAGACTCCATGGTTTTATGTCACCTCCAGTAGATTTCTCCACTCTAATCCTGCCCACCCATAATGTAACTTCTAAACGTAAGTAACCTATAAAATAAAACTTACAATGGACCCATTTCGATGTTTTCTTTATCCCAGTCCATTCTAAGGGTTACAAGCGTGAAGTTAAAAGCGGTTTATAGGTTACATTAATGATTTATAGGTTACTTTAACAAAATAAGACATGTAACCTTCATGTTGTAACCTATAAAACGCCCTGTAACCTATAGGAGATGCTCGTCACGCCTTCTCTCCAGGCGGCCGTTGATTTCTCCGTTGCATGACGGGATATAGAGAAATGGCGGCGCCCGAAGGCCCAATGTCTGCGTTTTCGCGCCCCTCGGGCCTTTTTACCGCAGTGATACCCCTACGGTGAAGCGAGGATTGCTGTAACAAGACTTATTTGTCGGCGTGAGTCGCGGAGGCTGCGGCGAGCCTATTCGTGACCGGCAGCGCTACACGGCCCGTTCTTCTACGACCAGCATCAAGTTCGCACGTTGGACCAATGCCCCGGTGCCAGTGAAAGCGAACTCGGTGAGTATATTCCCGTAACAGTTTCCAGCATTCGAGAGGGATTTTCGTTACCTGACTGGTTGCTTCGCTGGACGTTTTCTGTTGTCCGCGACGGCAATTGAATGAAATCACGGGCTTGCGTTTGTTGCGTCCGACTAGAGCGGACGATCGGGAAAGCCCGTACATTGTAACAGATAACGGCGCTCGTGACCTGCTTTCTGCTCTGTTTGCGCGCCTTCGTCATGTGTTGAGCGTTTTAAAGCAAAGATTTTTACCTCTACCCCCCAAGGGTTCTTTCGCGACCGTTGGTGTCAACAGAAAACTCCCACGGAAAAATAAAAGAAGTTACTGGCACTGCCAGGATTCGAACCTTTTTTTTTTCTTTATTGCCTGCTTTGGCACATACAGAACACAGACATTCATTCACAGATAGCCGTCAACCTGACTTTGGTAGACGTCATGTGTTTAAAAGTCCCTTAGGCGTACCAACGATTTCATGTCTGCAAGACATTCGGGCGGATTCGACACATATTTTTGATTTTCCACGTATTCCCTCATTGCCTCTCTAAAATACTGTCTCGCGCTATGTGCATCAATGTCAGAGTACCTTGCGGCCATTCTTGCTTTCCAAATAGAGCTCAATCCAACAAGCATGATCAGGTCGTAATTTAGAATGTCAGCTCTCAACAAGCTTCGTGGACTCCAATCCCTACGCATTCAAGACACCGACATTCCCCTCTGCGCGTACCTTGCTGCTCCCACAGACTCTTGCGGCGGAGTGATCCATGGCGTGCAAGCTAACACCCCGCCTGAAGAACTCGCAGCCAACCTGATCAGCACGGGTGCTTCCATCATCTCAGCACGCATGATGGGCCGCACTGAAACTGCCCTAATTACATTCGCGGGCTCCACCATCCCACGATACGTGATTTACCATCACACTGAATTCAGGTGCTACCCTCAAAAACCAAAAGCCCAGTTCTGCTCCCGCTGCCACAACATCGGCCACCGAGTGGACGCTGTCCCTTGCCTCCATCAACCATGCTCTGTCCAACCTGCTCCCGGGATCACCGGCCTGGCAGCGGATCAGGAACACGACTGCGTTCAAAAGTGCCACCTCTGCCAGGAAGCTCACGCCAGCACTTCGCCCAAGTGTCCTACACGCATGGATGCCGACGCAAAATCGGCACGTCGCGCCCACCAACGTCGCTTGGCTAACTGCCGCTCCCAGAGACCTGCCCTCGACATGACCAGCTCAGATCCTCAAGACCGGCGTCACCGATCTTCGTCCCGAAGACGACAACGCTCCCAACCCCGACTCGACAACGGCCCCAGTCCAAGCAGCGACACCCCTCCCGATTCCACCGCCAAAACCGGTCTCCATCATCTCATGGCCGCGTCAGCACATCCCAACATGTTCGACTTCGCCTGCCAGGCCATACTCAAGCACAACAGGGGGAGGTGAGCCAGCAGCCTTCGGTCGGGGCACCTACCGACCCTGCACATCCTCCTGCCACGCCAATAACGTCATCTCTCGCCTATCGTAACGCTCTCGCCCCGCCTGGTCCTTCCACCTCTCCTACCCTGCCGCTCCCACCTACCGCTCCCCAGACAATCCCTGAGCTTTATGCCCTCATGGTCAATCTTTTCTCGCATTTCGATCGCCGCCTCGCCACCATCGAGGAGGCCCTTGACCATCGGCCCTTTCGAAAACGCGCCCCACCCAGCAAGAACAGCCCCCCTCCACCATGCTCCCGAGACGTTAGCTTCACCGCGGACACCGAAGATCAATTATAATGCTGTCTCGTCCTCCAATTATATGGCAGTGGAGCTGTCGAGGTCTCCGTCGCAAACTCTCCTCTCTCAAAACTCTCCTTTCATCGCAAACGCCTCAGCCGGACTTGATTCTTCTTGAGGAAGCTTTCTACCTCCCCCAAATTCCTGGCTACGATACCTATCACACAGGCGTTGCTGACAATCCCACCACCCTTAATCTCATCACCCTTATTACACAAAGCCTCATCTACACCCCCGTAGACCTCAATTCCTACACTACCCCACATTTCCACGCCCATGGCATCCTTATTAAACCAGATCCAAATTCGGCTCATACCATCAAAATAATCAACGTCTATCATCACCCAAACAAACCCCTCTTTCACCCTATTTTGCCCGCTCCCCTCCCAAGGATAAGGTTACACTGGTGTTGGGGGATTTCAATTGCCCACACCCCCTTTGGGGATACGCTAAGGCCAGCCCAATGGGCCGAACTTTGGCCACTGCAATCAGTCAGGGCCGTTTTTGTCTACTAAACGATCCGGCCTTGCCAACCCGCCTCGGCAACTCAGTCGAACGCGACACCTCCCCAGATTTGTTCTTCCAGGGCACAGGCAGCCCTTCGTGGTCACACCTACATGAAAGCTTCGGAAGCGACCATTCCATTATTGAAATCCGTTTACCGTTCATGCGGACCCAACCTCGTCTGGGATACGCGTGGCTCTCACTGACTGGCATCGTTTCCACCTGTCGGATCTCCCCACCATTGACCCATCTAATCCCGACGCTTGGCTTCGTGCTCTCATGCGCAACCATGATCGGCACACGAAATATGTTGCCCCGACAGCCGATGCCCCTTTCATAGACCCACATCTCGTGCACCTTTGGGACGCACGCCGCTCCCTCATTCGCCGCTGGCGCCGGAACAAAGCCAACCGTCGCCTGTGCCGTGGAATTAACATCCTCACACAAGAAGCCCAGACCTACGCGGATCAATTAGCTCACTCGAACTGGTTGAATTTCAGTGACTCTATCAATCCAGCAATGAACACCAAACGGGCTTGGTCCCTCCTCCGCTCGCTCATTCAACCTTCCTCACCGGTCCACCCTGTTCCCCGCATCCTCCTCTCGACAAAGTAACATCCTAACACACTAGCAGAGGACCTTCGCTTACTCATGTGCCCTACTAGTACACACATTCCTGCTTCTGCGCTTCCACGCCGAGACTTCCCGCCGTCCCCCCTTGACCAGCCTTTTACAGTAACAGAACTGCACCGGGGGCTCAACACCCTTCGTCGCAATACGACGCCAGGGGAAGATCGAATAACTTATAAACTACTCCGCAACCTTCCCGACAGCGCACTTTCAGAACTCCTGGCTCTCTTTAACCACATCTGGCTCAGTGACGAACTGCCGGCGTCTTGGAAACATTCCAAAATTATTTTGATCCCGAAACCAGGCAAGCCACACACTCTTCCAAATATTCGCCCTATCTCGCTTACGTCTTGTGTTGGTAAATTGCTTGAGCGTATGGCATTGACGCGCCTTGAATGGCAATTTTCTCACAACTCTGTCCTCCCTTTCACCCAAACTGGATTCCGCCACTACCTATCCACTCAGGATACCCTCCTCCGTATTTCCCATGACGTCTACGGCTTTCGTAGCTCCTCTCAGCTCCGTGGCATCCTTGCTCTCGACATTCATAAGGCCTTCGATAATGTTCAGCACACTGCCATTCTCGCTAACTTAGCCAAAACTAAGTGCGGATCTCGCATGTATACCTACATCCGTTCGTTCCTCTCTAACCGTACCGTTTCTTTCTCTATCCCGGGCTCTACTTCCCCCCCGTTCTATCTATCAGCTGGTACCCCCCAAGGCTCCATCCTGTCACCCACCCTTTTTAACATCGCTTTAGCTTCGCTTCCTCCACTATTAGATACCATCCCCCTTCTCTCCTACTCTATATACGCGGATGACATCACGCTCTGGTCAACCAAGGGCAGTCCCGGCCAACTGGAGGACACTCTTGAGCAAGCGTGTGACGTCATCCAAGGCTATGTCACGTCTGTCGGCCTCTCTATTTCGCCTTCAAAATCCGCTCTACTCGCAGTCAGTAACAAGCGTGGAGTAGCCCCGGACTGCTTTCTTCCTCAGGTACAAATTTTGGCAGCCTTATACCGCATGTTGACACCCTTCAGATGCTCGGTCTCACCTTACATTATGCGCGCAGCTCTGTACCGACTCTGCGCACACTTCACAATCAGATCATTCAGCTATCCCATCTCCTGCCGGGTCGCCAACCGAAGAGCTGGACTGCACGAGCATCACCTGCTCCGCATCATCGATGCTTTTGTTATGTCCCGTATACTATACACGATTCCGTATTTGCAACCCTCGCCATCTCAGCTCTCGTCCCTCGAGGCCTCCCTCCGCACACTTTACCGTATCGCTGTGGGAGTACCCTCCTACGCCCCCAGCGCCACCCTTCTGGAACCAGGGATATATAATACTCTTGAAGAACGCATTGCGTGCCATCGGCAGGCCCAACTGGAACGCCTGCAAACTTCTGCCCAAGGTCGTGCTATTCTCAATACACTTAACTACCCCACTTCGCAACTACCCCCCATACACCCGCCGCGGTGGCTCAGTGGCTAAGGCGTTGCGCTGCTGAGCACGAGGTCGCGGGTTCGATTCCCGGCCGCGGCGGCCGCTTTTCTGATGGAGGCGAAAAGCAAAAACGCCCGTGTGTACGAGATTTCGGCGCACGATAAAGATCCCCGGGTGGTCAAAATTAATCCGGAGCACTCCACTACGGCGCGCCTCATCGCCTGCGTTGCGTCGGCGCGTTAAACCCCACAATCAATCAATCAATCAACTACCCCCCATACCACCGGAACACCCTCCTTGGGCGACTTTCACTAATTTCCGGGTTGAGCCTCTGCCCCGCAACATGAACCCTGGTCGACACCCTGCTCGTCGTGCACTGCACGTTCAGGCCCTCTCCAGACGAATTAATTTTCTACTCTTCCATGGTTCCATCGTTTACTTTACTGACGCCAGCGACATCCCCTCAAACTCAACGGGCACGGCTTCATTTCTACAACTCCCTTCTTTAGACACTGCCACGCTTTCCTTTCTTTCCCCACCGGGTTCGACCTCCCTCGAAGAATACGCCATTGCCCTTGCAATAGAGCACGCTACTCTTACTGTTCCTACCAGCACGCCAGTATATATCTTCTCCGACTGTCAGTCAGCCCTTCGTAATTTCCCTCACCATGAGACTCACCCACACACTACTGAATTCGTCACTCCGATACTTGCATCGAATCCTCGGCCCCGCTTCACACTGGTTTGGGTTCCTGGCCACGCTGGCATGTGCGGAAACGCCTTAGCCAACGCGCTCACCCGAGTACCTTTCCCGGGTCCGCCCATGTCCTGGCCAACCTTGTACCACCCGCCGACGGTTCGTACTCAACACCGCGCTTCCCGCCGTTACCAATTACACGCCCAACGCCTATCACGTACCCTGTACCCACCCCCCAGTTCCCGTCTAACTCGTGAGGCTGCGTGCCTCATTCGGCAGGCTCAAACCTCTTCACTCCCCTCCCATCACATTCTTCACCGCATCTATCGGCGCCCTGGTAATCCTTCCTGTCCCACCTGTTCTTCCTACCCATCCATCCCTCATTCTTATTGGGACTGCACCCCGCCATCACTTGACCCATCCCTCGCCTCCATCACCTCCTGGGAGCTCTGGTTGTCTCCCCCGCCGACAGTAAAAATCCAGGCTGCCCAGGAAGCTCTCTACAAACACGTGCACCGGATCCGCACGGACATTCTGGAGTACTACGTGGACGGTGAATTGAACTTTGACATTAGGACCTGGACTTAGGCCCTGCGGAAAAGTTTGTTCTCTCTCTTTCTCTCTCTCGCTTTCAACAGGCAAGTACCGAATGTCTTGGGCATCCACAGGCAGATCCTTTTTCAGAGTTCGTTGGAGCACATCCCACAGGAACACAGCATCCCAACAATCGATGAAGACATGCTCAATAGTTTCAGCTTTTTTGCATATTATACAGTAAATTCCCCATGGAACGAACAAGTCTTTTTCTGCCGTCCACGTCTTAACAGAGAGGGTTCCGGTATGCAGTTTGAAGAAAAAAAATTTTACGCTAGGGGGTACCTGCATACGCTTAACTCTTTTAAGCACATCTTTACCCCTACCTACTCTATAAATCAACCGGTGCATTGGTTCAGGGAGGACTACATCACACACGTCTTTATACAACTTTTTCCTACTTACTTGACACAAGTATTCCCAAGAAAATCGAACAGCCTAGAAACGGCATGACAGTACAACTTCTCTCATAAAACCTGGAACTAATGTAGTAACGAAACGTGAGCCCGTTCTCCTACCGATTGAGCACGAGCCCACGTGGAAACGGAGAAGACAGGCGGTGCACTCACCAAGCACATCTGCGGGTTTACCCCCTGAGTTCTCGCTGAATGCCACGTGATAGCGTCGCGCGACCTCTCGGGCCGCTGTGCGCTCCGCCTACGGCACGTGTAGCGGCCGCGTGCGCACCTTGAGCATGCGCTAGGACTTACAAAAATTAAAGGAAGCTCACAACAACGCATGCAATCTCACTTCCAGTACGCCAATATGCTAAAGCCTGTGGCCTCCAGTGTTCACCTGAAAAATCAGAGCTCCTTGTCGTCCGCCCTCACGCCAAACGACGAATCAAAGGAGACACTCAAATGCTCCTTGATGGCCAGGCCTTCACTCCAAGCCCCATCATCGAGATCCTGGGCCTACATCTCCAGTCCGACACCAAGAGTGAGGATTCTTGCAGCGCCTCAAACAGAGCATCAATCAAATCATATACATTATCAGGCGTGTTGCCACCAAGAAGCGAGGCCTTAAGCAAGCCAATACGCTTGGATTAATTCAAACTTTCGTCCTCTAGAGTATCACTTACGTCACCCCCTATCTTCTTCTCGGCAAGAAGGACATAAAGATCCTTCATGTAATGATTATAAATGCGTTTAAGCGGACCATTGGTCTTCCCATGAGCGCGTCCACGGAGTTGCTGCTTAGGATGGGGTTCTACTACACGGTGGAAGAGCTGATAGAGGGCCATTTATCTAACCAGAAGCTCCGATTCAGCAGAACTGCAGTGGGTCACCGCATCCTTCACCAGATTGGCTGGGCAGCACAAAATGTCACTCCCGCACTCTTGGCAACAAGATGCTCCATCCTTTACCTGGAAATATGAACCTCTCCCGCCACGAGCGTCCCCGACAAGCACGGGGTCAAGCGCTCAGCACCACCCTCGGCGTGGATCACGCAGTTATCTACACAGACGCCTCCCAATATTGAGGGCAGCTGTACGCCATCATCGTGGCTACCACCAGAACCAACCTCCTTGCGTGGGCCTCACTCAAGGTCCAAGACATGACGGCAGCAGAAGAGGCAGCCATAGTCGTGGCTCTCGCTCAATCATGAGTTCGGAAGGTAGTCACCGATTTCCAACAAGCCTAGCAGAATTACCAGTCGCGGTGGGTGTCCCAAGCTGAACTGCGTGTGCTAAAAAACACTGCCCAACCGGTTCCATTCAGCTCATCTAGACACCTGCTTGAGCTTCCATGGAGGGAAACCAATACGCCCACCAACAGGCCTGCGCTTGACCTCCCTCCCGTCACCCCCCCACCTCCCCCCCCCCCTGTGCTATAGAGCTGCACAAGGACAGTCACCCGCTTGTCACGTTCAGGGACATAACCCCGCATTATCGCCTTCAGAGACATATCCTATCCCTCACCGCACCTTGAACTTTCCAAGGAACAACTACCCTACGGCTCATACCAACGGACGCGTCTTCACTTAATGCACCCGAATGGCTACGACGCTGAATGTAAATTTTGCTCAGAAGTAGAAACACTCCGCCACATTATCCGGGTATGCGACTGTAGCCCTGAGCACCTTCCTCGCTTTCCGTCAGCTACTGAACAAGAGCAATGGGAGATGCTGCTGTGCAGCCCCTCTCTGCCTACACAGCTTCAGCTGGTGGACAGAGAGCAGGCGGCGCGGAATGCATGTGGCCTCCAGGGAAGAAGGAACCACTCCCCTGGCCCGCCCTTTGGGCCGTTCATAAATCTGAATAAAACTATTTCCTTCTCCTTCTCCTTCTCTACCTCTGTCAGATTTTGTCGCCTCTGTCGGCGGCGGCAGAGACCGAAAAGTGAAATCGTCTAACGCCGGGTTTGAGCTTCCTTTAATTTTATAAAAAGAGAATTTCCACTCATGTGCTTCCCCAATACAACTCAAACACTGTTCATTATTCGTGCATTGATTTGACTTTAGCAAAGTAATAAAGGGTGTGGTTAAGTGCATTCATTTGTCTCTGGTTTCACTATTTCTAGAGCCACGTGAGTGAATTTAAGTGATGTCGCAAGGGTAATCGTTGTGGGTGCCGCTTACAGCTTTGCTTTGCAAGCACATTCACAGAGTTGATTGGCGTGCATTTTTTGTTTACGCTGTTGGCTGCATCGGGCGCAGTTGACGAGTTATTGGCCCATGTAATTGTCAGGTAGCTGTGTTTGAATAATTGAATTTTTGCCCATTAAACTCTTATATTATCGCGCTATTCTCTGGGTATAATCATTTTGTTTCAGCCGTCAGGAAATGTTCATTTTTCTCGCTGCATATACTCGGAATGGTGTCTAGTTTATTGGTCTTGTAGTAATATATCCGGATAAACACAAGGTGTGTGCGGCAAAAAAAGTAGTCCAATAAATGCTGCCCGAAATTTCTAAAGTCACTTTTGTCCAGCACACGCCTCTTTTTTTGTGAACGTTTGCCCTACAGCACAATAAAAGTTTTGATAGTACAGCACTCTTCATTTTTGCCATTCTTTTCCTTGAGCGGGTAAATTTGGTGTTAGTCATTTTGAGACAGCGGGCCACTTTCACCATGTTAAGTGGGTTTATTATTTTCATCCGCGCAAATCAGTCTTTTGTTTATTCGCGTGTCATTGCAGGGCAAATGGTTCTCTCGTGTGATCCTAGTGTAGTACGTTAAAGCGACATTAAAGAATGGTGGTATATATGAGCCAGCATGCAGGCTGCTTGCTCTTTGTAGTTTTTTGATGATACAGAAATTTTGACGAATTACACAGAGACAGGTGCAGGTGTAAAAATGGGTGCTGCACCCTCATCGGTTCCTGGCTGTTCGAAAAGTGTTGTTGCATCTGGCTACCTATGCTTTGACTTATCAGCACTACTGTTTTTCTCGCAGGCAGTGTTCCTTGAGCTGACAACCAGGACTCTCCTGCGTATGACACAAGTTGAAATGAAGTGTGATTTCAGTGGAAACAACGGTATGAAAATGCAATAACTAAAACACATTAATTCAAATATTCTTTGTAAAGATGGCACCCAGGCCTGCACAGACAAAAGTATGATTCATGTGTAAAAATGCGAGGCCTTTCTTCAAGTGTTTTGATGTTATATTTCGTATCTTTTTCTGCCTCATGTTTAGTGACTCTTTCTATCAGTTCGTTACTACATGAACGTTATGATTTCACATAACGATTTTCTCAGCATAGAGCTTTGTAGTTTTTCAGCAACTCTAGCTATTCTATAAGATGCGTGGTTTTGCAGAGCGAACAAGAAGAACTCTTTTTCGAAAAGACCTCTTTAAGAAAGCTCCAGTTGTTAGTGAGTGCATGTGCTGTGTTCTTTTCTTCGTCTTGTCAAGTTTGAGGTGTTCTTTCATTATGAATGTATACCAACTGCGCAGCTCTAAAGCCTATCACATTTTAACTACATTTATTACATTTTAACTACATTTCAACTACGACAAGCCGGTCATTGACGGCAAACGTTTTATCTGGGAAGTGCAAAAAATGAACCGGTGCCTGTCCGAAAACCTAAGTCGACCTCGCTATCAACAGGAAGCGAATGACGGGCTGTGTGCCCAAAAGATAAGACGCGGAGCGGTAAGCCTTGCATTTTGCCGGGTGTTCTATCTATTCTTCTCGTAAGCTGCCGTAGTATTCAAAATAAAGTAGACGAATTCGCGTCTTTGGTTGCTACTCTTGAACCGCAAATTATTATGGACACGGAGTCCTGGTTGGACGAAAGCGTGCGAAGTGCAGAAGTTTTTCCTTCCGGATATACTGTTTACCGCAAAGACAAGCATCGACATGGCGGGGAAGTGTTTCTCTTAATATCAAGTAGACTAAACAGTCAGCTACTTTTTTTTGACGACGATGCGGAATCCGTATGGTGTCAGTTTTTTTTCCTACAGGAAAAACTTTAGTAATTGGTACATTTTACCGCCCACCAAATAGTAGTGAAGAACCAATTGGCAAACTTACTGACGCGCTATCAGTGATACCTGACGGGTCAATTTTAGGGGGCGATTTTAATCTGCCCGACCTTGATTGGATTGCAGGAAACTCGACAATAATACTTCTCAGCTTTATCGTAAGTTTAAAGAATTGGTGTCTACGTTTGGCTTGCAACCAGTACGTTTTAGAACCTAACAGGCAGAACGCAATCTAGGATTTGATGTTATGTAACGACACAAATATTATATCTAAAGTATCTGTTATTCCTGGCATAAGCGACCACAAATCAGTTGTAGCAGAATTGTCCTTACTTAATGCTTCGAATCAAATGCAACATCCTCGTCAAGTTTTCATGTTTCATAAAGGAAACTATCAGGCTATCTCTGCAGAATTAGAATCATACCTCGAAATTTTTATTCGGCTCTCTGAGATCCCTATGGTTGGAAGAACTTTGTGTATCTTTCGCGATAAAGTAAAACATCTAACAGAAACGTTTATACCATCGAAGTACCTAACAGCAAAAAAAACAACAAAAACCTTGGTTCAGCGCGGAAATTCGCAAGATAATAATGAAAGCCCGGCGAGCCTATAGACGTTTCTTAAGTAATAGTAGCGAATTTAATGAACAGGCTTTGAAAGACTCTAACAATAAGGTTAAGATTGCAATAAAAATCCGAAAAGACAATTTTTTGGTCGGTTGAACATTGACCTTAAGCAAAACCCGAAACAGTTTTGGAAATACAGTAAACAAAACTAGGAAAGATGACATTTCTATACAGTCATTATCAGTGGATGGTATCACTGTGCAAGGTAATGCTGAAATGGCGGGAGCATTCAATGCATTTTTCCAGTCTGTTTTTTCACAAAAAACGTCATGTGTTAGTGATGTAACCCACTCTATGGATGATATCATTATAGATGTTTATGGTATAGATCGCCTCTTACGCGAACTGGACACTTCTAAGGCATCTGGTCCAGATGGGCTATCGCCATTTGTACTGAAGGAGTGCCATGACGTTATTGCAAGGTATTTAGCTATTATTTACCAAATGTCACTTGAGTCAGGCATTGTTCCCAAAGACTGGAAATTTGCAAATATAACGCCTTTTTTTAAGTCCGGGGATAGAAAAAATGTGAGACATTATAGACCCGATTTCTTTGACTTCAATTTGCTGTAAACTCGTAGAAAATATTATATATAGTGCAATATTTCAATACCTGAACTCCATCAACTACCTTACACCTTCTCAGCATGGCTTTCGCAGTGGATTTTCATGCAATACTCAATTAGTAGAATTTCAGCATTACATAGGACAGGTCATCGATAATAATACGCCAGTAGATGCAATCTTTCTAGATTTTAGGAAGGCTTTTGATACCGTTCCTCATAACCTTCTGGACAATAAACTTGCATCCTTGAATATTAACTATAAAATTCATTCTTGGATACGTAACTCCGTGAACGGCCGCGAGCAATATGTGGTTTTAAATAGTCATCAATCTAGCTCTATTGCGGTGAGTTCTGGCGTACCACAAGGTAGCGTACTAGGACCATTATTGTTCTCAATTTATATAAATGATATAACAGAAAACATTACGTCCGAAATTAAATTATTTGCTGACGACTGTATTATTTATAGGCAGATAAATTCACTAAGCGACACATACGCGCTAAAAAAGACCTAGAAACGGTAGCTCGGTGGTGTGACGGATGGAGCATGAACCTAAATATCGAGAAATGTAATCACCTCCGGTTTACAAGAAAATCAGCTATAACCCAAGCAAGTTATAAAATAAAAGATACAATAATCACTAGCGTTAACAGAGTACAAATACTTAGGTGTATACTTAACTCAGTCACCAAGTGGATTAAACATGAAAGAGTACATAATTACCAGGCCCAGCAGAATGTTAAAATTTTCATCCGTAGAAACTTTAAGGAAGCATCCAGAGAAGTGAAAGAAACACTGTATTTTACTGCATGTCCGATCTATACTTGAGTATGCGTGTGTCAGTGTGGGACCCACACCAAGAGTACCTTATAGGAAGATTAGAAAAGCTGCAAAACCAGGCAGCGCGTTTTGTTACCAACAAATACGACCCTTTTGCTAGCACCTCGGCGATTAAAGCACCCTGAACTGGGAACCACTGCAGTCCAGACGTAAAAAGTTAAGGTTAAAATTTTTCCACTGCATTTACTACAATCGTACAGGTATCGACAAAAAACTGTATCTCCTCGAGCAAACTACATACCACTTCGTTCTGATAATCCTAAAAGAGTGCTAGAGTATTTCACAGAACAAATATTCTTGCAAATTCTTTTTTCCCTAGAACAATAAGTGACTTGAATATGTTGTCAGAGGAATTGGTTAGCCTTCAAAATAACGATCTTTTTTTCTCCCGTTTATGATCAGTGTGATGTTCGTTTTTTTAATCAATATGAATAAGTGCTTTTGAAAAAGTGTATGGCTGTATAAATGTATTTGTATACTCTCTTCTGTACATGTTGCATGTCCCCCCTACAAAAATGCCCTTGTGGCGATGTAGGTATTTTGTAAATAAATAAAAAAATAAACCCAAATAACCCTTCGAGTCATTACAGGTACAGACCTCCTGGGAATGCCACTTGAAGATCGGTGCAAGTTCTAGATGTATCCTCTCCCACAACACATCCGGACGAAAAAAAATGTAAGTTGGCGATTCCTTTTTACTAATAGCAGAGGAAGAAACCACCGGTAGAAGAACACTTTACTGAAATGAAAAACGTTTCGGCTTCCACGTGGGATCCTTGTTCAAAATGAAACTGCCAGTACAAGGGGGGGGGGGGGGGAGGGATGTTTAAGTACAGCCAAAAATGTGACGCAGATGGCGTCAGCATCGCGAAAGCACGTTTCCTGGGTTTAGTGCGACGTTCGCTCTGTTGCGTGTACTAGTGATTCCACATGAAGGCGGGGAAATGTTTTTGTTTTCTCTTTTGCAATTGTATGTGCGTTTATCTAGCAGCCAAAAGTTTCTGCCTGTTCTGGGTGAGCATGCAGAAAAATTTCGCGAGATAAACTGGAACATGGCACGATTAAAATTCGGGAAGGTTGGCCGGTATGACTGTAGTGGCTTCGCGTTGTTCTGAACAATGCGGCCAAATTACTCTCTGTAACGATTACTGAAATGATGTGGAATTATTTCAAAGGCCGTAAATCCCTCCTCTCTGGTGTGGCCTTTCATTTCATTCTCTGGTCTCCGTCTTCATTTTCATGCAATATAATTTTCGTACTTCGCATGCCTGTGGATTGGTGTGAGGGGCTTATGGTTGTACTGGATTTTGTTCTTTTTCTGAAATTTTCTGTAGATAGCTCTTCAAGGTGGGGAAATCCAAGTGACGGCCCCTCACATATATACTTCCATCTACGGCAGCAGGGAACAAGTTATTCAGATGACTTTGGGAAATCTTTATCGTGCCCTGATTTTGTGGCTTGTGTACTACATAAATTGCGAAGCTTATCCCTGAATTTTCCGAAGTACATTTTTTATGCAGGAAATTAAATATGCCATTTAAAGTTTGTCCAAAACACAGATTGCAATAGGCCTAGAAACTTGTTAGTGCAGCATAAAGAACGATAACTTGGCGTGGGAATCAACTCAGATGGAACTGTGAAAAGGAACCTAAGAGGGAAGTGTAAAGATGGCTTCGTAAAGACGAGTGAATTCCAAGTGTAATATTAGACTGAGTGAAACGGATCATGTAGGTAACATAGCCATAAACACTGCTTTGTATGAAACAGTAAATTTGTAATAAATGTTCTTTCTACTTTCCCACATTGTGCGTTTTTTTCTATGGGGAACCATGACAATAACGCTGTACTGGGAAAGTGCGCCTCTGAGAACCATTTTATAAATGTAACTCAAACTCGAATTCGTCTGAAATTGTTCATTAGCAGTATCCAAACAATTCGAAATACTTTGCATACATCCGTGCAAATATTGAGGGAACCAATCTGTATATTTGGCCATGTTTGTGAAGCTGTTCAAGCAAATAGGTTTAATAAGGATATATGAATAAACCGAATTTTACCTGGAAGTCTAAAGCAATATAGGAAACACCAATTCGCCCAGGAATCCGCACTCGTCTAATACTCATTAAGGAGCGATAATACCATTGGGGAGGGTTTGCAGCTTAGCTTTTTAACAAATTGGCCACAGGCGTTTCATAATAATAAATGTGAATGTTCAAAACTACTGATGCCAAACTTCTGGAAATATGCGCCTCTTAAATGCGCAAACATGTGTGCATGTGCTGCAATTCTCTTTTGGTAATCATGGCCTAAGTTGTCAGACAAGAATTTTTGGCTTAAGGCTATGTTATCACAACATTGGCGTCCTTTTGAAGTATGCTATCAAGTGCATGTTTCCACTAAGGCTTGGTTTCACTAAAGCATAATGTTGCTCAACTAAAGCTCAAATTCATGCCCGCAAGTTACCAAAAGACCTATCATGCATGTTTGATACTGATTTCTTAAACGGCACAAAGCTGATGAAAACACCAAATTTAGTTATGCCTGTTTATAAGACTTAAGCGTTGCCATTACTTGCGAATATTTTTGGGTGACAACCTGGGTAATGATTATCGCACAGGTAATTCAATGCATATATATTAAAAAAACATTTTCAAGCTTTTTGTCACCTCAATTTTAGGAATTATAAAAGTAACTTCTCTTTTAGCCCCAGCCGGGTGGCCGGCAGTTTATTCAAGGGACGAACAAACGACACCCGACGCAAACGTTTAGACGGCGCAATGGACAGCATGGTCGCACATATCGTCTTCCACTAACGCGATGTTTGTTTACCACACGGGAAAGGCGCCTTTGGGGTGTCGACACAGCGGCGCCGGCGAAAGCGCGCCTGGCGCGCTACATGATCTCTTCCAGGTGTGTGGCCTTCGACGGCGGTAGATGTCACTTATATAAAGGTACACATGCTGAAAGCTGCAAAGTAACCCATAACTGAATAATACTTACGTGTATACGTATATAAAGGTTACGAAGACCTTCGCTGTGTGTAAACAAACATGAATGCGCCGAACGGTTCGCCCCAGAAGACTTCCGGTGCGGCACTTCCGGTAATGCTTTCTAATGGTCGCGGCCGTCGCGGCGGTGTTTGCCTGGGGTGTTTGAGTTTGTTGCTGCATTATTTCTGGCGCATTCCTTAAGATGTGTTTAGAGCGATGTCTAGCTACTACATGACTTCTACTGTGACAACACTATTAACAATGTCGTAATAATGAACACCACTTTTTCACATAAGAAGGGGTGTGTACGGTACGCCACTTCACATTACCGGAACCTACGCTTCATCACACGTATTTTAGGCTGCATAAAACGGGCTAGTTGACACACTTAAACGTTTGGCACACATCACGATAAATCGCTTTCTACTGCGCCTGTGTCACAATGGGCAGTTTTGATAGAGATCGGCGCCGATCGGAATCGGTCGCGATCTAAGGTGTTCAGTGTGACTGAGATAACAAAACGTACTCATTATGTGATGACGTCAGGTGCGGCTGAGTCACAAGAACTATGGTTTACTGACTAGTACACTATTCATGAATCAAAGTTTCAAGTTAACCCGCCTACATGTAGTCCGCGCTCACACCGAAAGGTAAATTAGCTGGGGTGCGACGATTTCCATTGGCGGCAACACGACAAACTACCAGTCAGTTGCTTGCACGGATGAAAACCCACTCGCAGGCGTCGCTCTCATAAAAAGCAAATGTAACGGCGCCACTGTAATTAGCAACAAAACGTGGGCAACGCGACGTACGCTGTGCGGCGATTCATGCGGAGCGCGGCTACTTTGGTGTCCCGAGTGTTGCTTCGAACAGTACACATCACTGATCAATAAGCCTCTAACTACAAGAAACACCTTTACAATGTATTTTGGGCGTTAGCCAGCTTTGCTATCCAACTAAAGCGTCACCGCGGTTACTGTTATGGGTGGAACACGACGGCGTCCGACGTGTTCCTTGTAATTGGGGACCTTAGACTAACGTCTGAGCATCGCCTCTGTGCAATTGAAGCATACGTTGGGTTAAGAAAAATCGAGCGCTGCAAACGAGGGCAGAAAAAAATGAAGAACGACGAGACAGATGCGCTACTAACAACTGATTTATTTCAAGGAAAGGCAGGGATATAAGTAGCGTGTCTACAAACGCACAAACATACACAAAGGATATTAGATCTAAAAAAGATTCTATAAAAACAAAATAGCCACAGCTGAAGACCACAATCACACCTTTTTATCGCATGTTGTCTAGGATCCGTGTCTCCTTCGAAAACAGTGATAGCGATGCTTCACGATACAGCCTGCGCTGTTTTTTCGGATAAAATACGCTTCGCGCAGTTCTCGCGCCACGTTGGGCTTTGCTTGCCTTTGATGAAGTGGGCAGAGCAAAGCTGCGCGCTCTTTATGGGAGTCCAGTTTTCCCGCTTGATCGCTGCAAGCCAGGCGCTCCTTCTGCCTTCATCTCTCGGGAAACAGAACGTTCTGACCTCCGATAGCAAATTTGTTCGAGAACGCAGACTGCATCCCGGCACAACATAGCAGTGTACGAGTCGCGAGCGCTTCATCGGAATAATTTTATCCGCCGAAAACATTGAAACACAAGCAGCCGGCGCCACCAACGCAGGCTGAAACCACGGTAAAACAATGTAAACAGGAAGCTTTCTAGGACACGTTTCCGGTGAACGCACGATGTTGCCAGAGAATGTCGAGCGCTGGCGAAACCGTGTATAGGTTACATTTGTACCTTACAAATTATAGGTTACAAAAAATCGAAAATGTATACCAGCTTAGAGTGTAGGCTCGGAAAGGCGCACTGAAAGTAAGATGATTACTCCACTGCAAGGAATTTCACAAACAAGTTATATTATTGTTAGTTACGTTCACCCTTTATTATTTAGTTGTTGTACGAAGTAACTACAAAAAGAGAGGCGTTATCAACGCTGTTGTTGGAACGTTAGATGGCAAAGCACGATCATGCAGGATCGGCGGCCTAAATGTTGATGGAAGCATCGGCACAAAATTTTCAAGCTATCGTGCGGGAAATTCCTCAACCCTGCCATACTTGGGCCAGGTGTATCATTCAAAAATTTTTTCGCTAGAAGATGTCTTGCAGATATGGAAGCGAGCGTTACGGAGAAATTGCTCACCCGCCTCACTTGGCATCTTTAAACCGCCTTGGACGCGAACTCGTGTTACACGCCCTGGAAGCAAATATCCCCGCTTGCAGAGCTTCCAAAAAGAATTTTCGGATGCGTCCAAAGACTGCCTGCCCGAGGTGTGTACATAGAGTTTGCCAATCAAGTGTGCACGCTGCAAAGCAAACGCTGCCGGTACTTTGCGTTGCTTTTCCATTCCGATGTACGAGTATACACCAGCGGGGACACACAGAAGCATTTGCATGACGGAGCACGCCCCGGGCAACCGGTTCTTTAAAAAACATCGCCAGGGATCTTCTCGGAGATGGAGAAAACTGCCCGCCCAACGAGGCGTGCGGAGAAAGATAAATGTTTAGCGAATGAAACGCAAAAGAGTGGCATGCATTGGAAAGAAAAAGGGATCTCTCTGGGCGTCTCCAAACGTGTTGCTTTTATAGCGAGCAATTAAACTTTTGCCCGCTCCGTTTAAAGTATTTATGCTCGTATTTTATTAGCGTTTGTTTGCCAATAAATCTCCGCGCCTGTACACCCGCTTGAAAATGCGAATATTTACCCGTCTTTGTAGATATTAAACGTATATAAAATGTGTGCACGCTAAAACCGCGGCAAGATAGAAGCAAGGCGTGAGGCACACTGTCGGCAATGATAAAAGTTTGACATACTGCGCAAAGGACCCTGGTCGCAAGAGTTGATTCGACGCTGGTGAAACTGGGTGATCCACCCAATCAGAAAAAAAGGAGCCGTGGGAGGAGCTTGCACACTGCGGCTGCAAGAGGAAGAAATGAGTGCGAGCAGGAGGAATGGCGCGGTTTTTGCACGTTATTGCAACATGAACGGTTCCCGTGGATTTGAGCGTTTTCGTTCGTGACTGCTAACAAAATCGTTATAGTCTCTGTATCGACACCCAATGGCTCCGACAGTGCCGTAGTCATAAGAAGATGAAAGCTTTTGTGTAGCGTAAAGGGTGACTTTTTTGCAAAATATTTGGTTGTTACTGAGCCTGTACGCATGACTAGATCATGGTATTAGGTCTTGTTAACAAGAAAAATGCGAAAATAGTCCCGAAATCTGCTGAGCTGGATGAAAATGGTACCGACCATTCTTGCATTGCCGAGAAGCCACCGGACCACCACGCGGGCCATAAGCGCAACGCACGTATCCAGGCGCATGTAAGATAGGGACACCTACTAAAAACAGCGCGGGAGAGCACATTCTCTTCTTTATACCAACAATACCTTGTAACATTTTAAAGTTTTGCGCACCTAGGGGTACAATGTGCGTTCTACAAAGTCTCTTTCTATGAACAATGTTGTAAGACTCGCTTGAAACACGAGCGCGCGGGAAGATAGGACAAGTAGTGTGTCGAATTTCGGGCAAACACCCCTTCACAGTTGAAAAAATACTGCGTCCTTGACACCACCCTATGAAATAAAAGTGCTCACTCTTAAGGTACTAATGAGCTTTTTAAAAGAGATGAAGCTCATATTCGATACAGTTTTTGCAGCACTCAGTAGTAGTAGTAGTAGTAGTAGTAGTAGTAGTAGTAGTAGTAGTAGTAGTAGTAGTAGTAGTAGTTAGTAGTATAGTAGCCGTAGTTGTAGTAGTAGTAGTAAGAAACTTTGTTATTGTCTGTCTATTTAGCTCACAGAATGTGTTCCCTTAGTCAGGGCCCCATTTGCTGCTGGTCGATAGTCCGCGCTGGTCATCCAAGGCTGTGCTGGAAAGAGCGGCTTCCCATCCGGAGATGGAGGGGTTGGGTATGGGATTTTGAGTAGGAGGTTTGGGAAATTCGGATGTGGAATGATGACGGCTGTTGCCCTCCGCAGGTTGAACGTCGGTCTGTGTGCCTGGTAGGGTATACGGTGTACCGGAGTGAGAGGGTTAGTTCGGAGCTGGCGCCATGCAGAGGTTTTTTCACAAGTGAGTTGCGCGTGTGGCGGAGGAAGTGTCCTACAGGCGAGTCTGTAGTGTTGTAGTATATGTGTGTGTTTGTGAGCCAGGTGCTTTCTGTCTTGTGTGAGTTGGATTGGTTTTCCGCTGGTGGCCGGAGCTTGAATGCACTCATTGCCAGGAAGAGGCGCATGCCGTGATGTCCAGGTCGGACGGACTGGTGGAATATGTCGGTTTCGGTGCAGGATGCGATGTGAGGATGCGATGTGATGCGTGTTTGCGCATAATTTTGGCATGCTTCTTGAGAGTCGGATATAATGTTTATTGGGTCGCCTGTGAGGCGAGTGCTAACAACGAGTGCTATTCCGCTGTCTCCGTTATGTGCTGTTCCCGGTGCGTACGGTGGCTGATGTTATCACCTCACCCCTCCAGCTCGGCTAACGCTGGCATCTCAGCGTTTATGGCTGGATAGTCTTCAGCATCAGTTTAGAAGGTGTCGGGGTTACTGCCGTACATCCAGGTGCAAGGCCCTAGTCAGCGCGGTGCCCTTGTCAGCGTGGTATTGGGGCTGCATGTTGCTGGATATGGTTGGCGTCTTGTTTCGAAGAGCTTTGTGCATGCTACTGTAATGTAATGATGCAGGTACACGAAAGTAAGGTTCCGAGTGTGAAGTTATGCTGCGCATGGTATGCCGTCGTGACAGGGTATTGTGTGATGTGGATTATTAACAGCAGAGCTGCGTAAGCCGACCGTTATTCGTCCGTCGCAAGTAAAAAACCTCGCCGAGCGATGACGTCCCCTCGCATTGCCTAGCAACGTCTGGCGCAGCTGCGCCTGGCTTCACGTTCACTTCGCTAGCCTATAGGCATGGCTCCGCCGAGCCTCACCGGCGCCCGTCAAGCCGTGACGGCACTGCACAGCTCTTGTACAGCGGCGTCATCGAGACAGGGGCCACCAGTTCAGCTGTTTCTCCAGCCTTGCATCGCTAGTGGAAGCTGCGCCAATTTCTTTTTAGATGCGGTATTGAAAGCGCTATTATGATGTGGCTAATCACAAGGCTCTTTGCACTAACTCGCTCTTTTCCACGAATTTAGTTCACTTTAAGTTCGATACGGTTTTTAGGTGCTGTGCTGCGGGTTGTGCTTCCGTGCTTTTCTACAAATGCTGCGGAAACATTGAGGGGATTGTCCTGTTAGTCAACTGCTTTACAGAAATGTAATAATGTTATCGAGCCAATCTTTCTATTTTTAGTTAAAACAGCAAAAACAATGTGTAATCGCCAGTTTTCCTTTACTCATATCTCGTTTGTGCGTTACCGCTATATCCTTGATTTTGCACCAGCGGTGCTGCTAACGAATAGTTTACGCCAGTTCCCAGAGTACTTCGGGAATAATCAAATTTCAGCTATTAAAGCGGCATTTTCAAGCTTAAAACTGTGTACCAACTGCGAAGCGCGCAAATATTGCAAAAGGTTAGAAAGCGAGGCCGGTGCCTCTGCCGTCCAAAATTAACACAATATAAAAAATTGGCCGCGTATCTGCTTCCTTCCGTTGCAAACGTCGACAAAATACGATTGTCTTTATCGACTTTTGCGAAGTAAATGCTTCCCTTCGCTTTCCCGCTCACCTCTCATGTTCTTCCTCTTGCGTCGCGCTCCTCCCAAGGTAAAGACGCCAAAGGTTTGCTTAAATCATTTTAAATTTACCGCGTTCCACTGCTCCAGTCCACGTGTCTCGATGCCAACGCTGCCGTACGGCGGAGACGCACGTGAATCGAGGCACCCTACTTCCACGTTGATAGAACCACGTTGCCCTACTCCACGTGCGTTCCAAGCAGCACGTGGAACCTATCTAGTGGAACCTTTCGTAACTGTTACCGGTTGATTTCTTAAAATGGCGCCATAAACTATAGTGGCGCGGGCGACAGCAGGCGATGGCGGAGTGAATTCTTTTTCTTCAGTTGATGAAGTATTTAATTTCGCAACAATCAAGCATATAGGATTTTTTATAAAGTTACACTGAAATGATCACTTCTGTAAAAATTTGTTGTCTTATATTTGCGTGATGTCTTGTTCTTCTTCAACAATGTTGACAAGTATGAACATTACACCGGACTTGAATGGGCAGATCTAGCTGTGACTATATAAGACTCTTGGGTAGGCCTTGTTTTACTTTGGCCGGGTGGCTCAATCGAGTCGCAGACAGACATACTTACAGCCAGACCAAAATTTCTGCGTTTAAGTAGCCCAAGAAAGACTATCTTCTTTAAAACGCTAAAGCGGACATCGTGTGTAGTGTGTGAACCCTGGCACTATATATTTTGGCGCTACTGTTCCTAACTGTTCACTAGGATGTCACACACAGGAACGGGAGGGAACGTGCCGCAATTACTGCACCTTTGGTAGTGACGACAGGTCCAAAATTTATTTAAAGGGTCCCTGCAGTTTTTTTTTATTTGAAACAGCATTCAGAACATATATAGTCAACATGCGCACCCAGTTAGTATAGGGATCACTAAGTACCTTAGCCAAAAAGTACTGCTCTGCGCGCATAAGATAACGTAAAAACTTGCTCTAACGATATTTCTCTCTTTTTTTCGTCTTGCAATTGTTTACACGCTTTAATGACTCCAGGCAAGTGATGTCACGGCTGTTGGCGTGCTTCCTCTTCCCTCCAGCAATGAACACATCCGATAGCACGTTAAAGAAATTCCAACAAAATCGAAGCAGACACTGGCAGGCGCATCTTACGCGACAATTTTGTTTCATTTTCAGTCTATTATTAGAGTACGAATTTCTACAGAATAAGTATCCCTAGGAGGTCCCATAATCAAAGACCAGTGGGGGGTGTGGGGGATGGGGGGCTTCCACAATAAGTACATAGAAAACTAACACATACGGTTAACGTCAGTAGCTACCCTATGATACGCAAAAATATTTACGCAAACGAAGACAATTAAGATAATAGAAAGTTTTAGACAAAAGGCGCATCCTGTGAGTATTATTACACATTTATACAGAAGGAAAAAACTAATCAACCAGTTGGCTAACATGTGGTGACGAAGTTCTCTTTTAAATATATACATTAAAAATATAAATTTAATGGCTCCGGGGAGGGGGGTAGAGGTAGATATTGACGTTGCAAAGCGTTCGTAGTAAGTTTTTCTATTTAGTCACCGGTATTGCTAGCAGGCAGTTATTACAATGCGAAAATGAACTTCTATTCAAATGTGGGGTTTGGTATTTTGTCATAACAATATTGGTAAATCTCTTTAAAAAATTCTACGTGAGCCCACCAATAAAATATTTAGGTCATCAACTGACAAAACATTTTTTTGTGGAGTTGTGGCACGCACCAGATGAAAAATAGCTGTAAGTAACAATTCTCAAAGCTTCATTTTGCGCGGGCTGCAAGCGTGCCAAGTGAGCTACATAGGGGTTACCTTTAAAAAATCTATACTCGGGTACAACTTTCTCTGGCAATGTAGAGAAAGCTACGGGAGGGGTAGGGGGCGAAGTGTCCGGCCGAACCACGACTTTTCGCTGCGCCGTTGGAAGTAGTTCTACAAACAATATTCAATCGGCATAACCTATGCAATTCACAAACATATATTTCTTTTTTTAGCCTTGCATCGACAATGCCAATAAATCGCCAGAGTGTAATCGTCCGTAAGCATTACTTCTTTAAAATTTTCGGTTTTGTTTGGTTTCCGAAATTACCACAGGTGGCGCGAAGGTTCTCTTCAGAAAAAAGAAATGGCGTCTTCGTCGACAGCAGCTACTTTAGAGTGCTAGACTACTCTCTAGCTACTTTTCCGCCCGATAGCCCGCCACGTAATTCGCCTCAAAGGATTTTCAAAAAGCTTCACAACCAAAATCTGTTAAAACAGACCAAGCAAGTTGTCTCCAACGCGTACGCCCATGTGAGACTGACGCAACCAGTACTCTCCCTCGTTTCCGCATTTTGTTCGGTTAGCCAGCTTACCGGCGTAAGCGAGCGTACGGTCGCACGGCTCAAGAATGAGATTTTGCGTGGCACCCTGAAGTCCCCAAAGCGCAAAAGGCTTCGTTTGTCGACTGGGAAACCGCCTGTAGTTACAGGAAAAACAACAGTACAGCGGTACGACAGCTTCACCCTTGCTGCTCTCCGACGGAAAGTGCATCAGTACTTCATTCGCGACGAGGCGCCAACTGCAGAAAATATCCTCAGCGATGTGACCAGCGACCCCGACATGGGGCTGCCGAAGCTGAGTGTCAGAACGATGCGCCGGCTTCTGAAGGACATTGGATTTGCTTTCCGGAAGTGAAAACGTAACTCTGCGCTTCTGAAAAGGGAGGAAATCATCGTGTGGCGGCGGAAATATCTGCGGACCATTCGAGAAATGCGAAAGCAGAAACGGTGCGTGGATACTGTTTCGATTTGGCGGACAGGTAGATAAATGTCATTTCCAGCGATTAATAAAAATAGCACTCACTGACTGATTTCGTTAGCCGTTGGGTGGTGTACGTTCTGTGAACTTTTTTTTTGGTATTTGCGGTACACCAAAACTAAACATACCTGCCTGCTTGTAGAATGATGTTAGGTGCAAGCAATAAATCTTCTCTGTCTTAACTAACCCTCTACCATTAAGAAGAACTGGTACGTATTCCTTTCATTATCGCAGGACTATATACTACCTCGAGAGACTTGGGTCAATGCTGGGCACACCAAGGGCACGGTGTGGGAGGACACCACTGTGTCATCTCGTGAAGACGCCTTTCGCAAAGGTCTAACTACTGGGCTTCGTGCACCAAGTGACAAAGGTGGTCGTCATCGTTTCTCATGCTGGAAGGGAGACGGCTTTGTGGCCAGGGCATGTCTCATTTCCCTTGCGTCAAAGAGTGCTTTCACTGACTACCACAGTGAAATGGATGGCCCACGCTTTGAGAAGTGGTTCGCAGAACAACTTCTACCCAACGTTGAGCCACGGAGTGTTATTGTCATGGACAATACTCCGTACCACAGTGTTCAGATCGAAAAGATGCCCTTGACGTTGTGGCGCAAGGCCGATACTCAGTCTTAGTTGACTGAAAAAACCATCCCGTGGTGTGATGACCAGTTGAAGCCTGAGCTCCTTCAGCTGGTCAATGAGAACAAACACAAGTTTTTTGGATACCTGATTGAAGCCCCGGCCAGAGTTGCTAGTCATGACATTGTTCGGCTTCCTCCTTACCACTGTGAATTCAACCCTATTAAAACGGTGTGGAGCCAGGTTAAGGGGTATATTGCTGCCAACAACACTTCAGTCACTCTCGCTGAAGTTGAACTACTGCTCAACGAAGCCACCGGCCTCATGACTCGCGAAAACCGGGTCCGGCCCTGCGCTCATGTGGAGCGTCTTGAGAAAGAGGCCTGGGAGCTGGATAGTGCAATCGACACCAGGATCGACAACGTCATGATTCCGTAGGTTTCTGCTCCAGCAGCTCCAGTGACTGCAGCGACAGCGAAATTAGTGGTGTAGAGGAACTGTGATGAAACCGGTGTGCGCTGATTTTGTGGTGCTGCTTTTGTGTGGCAACTTACCGAACTCCCTATTTACCTTTCCGATGCCCAGCAGCTTGGAAGCACCGTTTGTTCGTTATGTGGTGCTGGCCTTGTGTGGCAAGTGACGAGGTACTTTGTTTTCCTTTCAGGTGGCCAGAATCTTGGAAGTACGCTCTGTTGGTTTATGTGGTGCTGCTTGTGTGCAACAACTTACAGGGCACCTTCTTTACCATTCTGATGCCCAGACTTCGAGGTAGCTGCTCATACGGTGCTGGATTTGTGCAGCAACAGGCAATCATTAGGAGTGCTTGTTGTCAGTATGCGAATTGGTCTTCAGATTGTCGGTTGTGGGTGGCAGCTAAGATGCACTTGCTGTACCTTAGCCATGCATAAAATGGAACCTGAGGACGAACGCTGGTAGCAAGCAGTGAGGAGTGGCACGTCACGTATCCTGTTTCATCCAGAAGAAATGCAATGGGAAAATTTGATTACAACCCAAGCGGTTGTAAACAGCCTCTGCAAATAGCAGTTACCTGTGCATGAAATGACAAGGCTGAAAAAAGTATCTGGCAAGAACTTCGAGATGGCAGTGATGACGTCCAGAAATGCATTGTTGAGTTGTCTATCATTTGTAATTGTTTCAGTCATCTGAAAAAAAAATACTACCATCAGTTGCACATTGTAAGTGAGGTAATCATTCGTACTCACTTGCTCATGTTTTGTTGGTCTTTCCGACTACAGAGGGTAAATTGCTGAAGTAAAAAATCACTTCCGGCTCAAATAATTTCTTTTAATGCGTATTTGCAGGGTTAAATGGCGAGGAGTAATACGAATCGTCAATGCCTCAGTTTCAAATGTCGAAACGCTATGGGTTTCCCTGCTACCAGTTTTAGCTTATGTAAAAATACTAGCTTCCCGAGGCCCTGGAATATCGGTCGAACACCCGAAAGGTAATGGCATGCTCTCATTAAACAGAATTTACAGAAATGTTCACTGACATGGCGATGGGCAGTGTCACTTTGTCATGTTTGTGGTGCAATGCCTGGTACGTCTATGTTGTTTTCACAGTTATCATGAAGAAATTACTGTACACCGTACTCAGTGACTGCGAATAACTGTTAACAGAGCCAGAAATGTTTCTTTGGAAATACATGGCTGCGTGGCTTTGAGTGCTCAAGTGGGCTTGAATGATTGGGCCACGGTTTTAAAGGTTTACTCCTGTGACTGGGGTTCGTGTGCATGTTTGTGGTTGTGTGACTACTTAGAGTGACTTCCAGATTTTTGCCCAGCTGATTGTGCAGGAAATAAATAAATGAAACAAAACACATTCTTTGTTCTGCTTCAATTTTTCACGTAGCACACATTATTTCTGCTGACTGATGCTCATGGCGTACCGATGTGAAACTGTTTGCAACTGGCGGTGGCAGCCCTGAGTGGCGGAGTTTTACTGATGGTTCTGGAATTGTGTGTGCGAATCCTGGCCACAGCCACAAAATTACACATTTTTTGCTAAATTTTGGAGCTCTTTAGCGATGGTGGGGTGTCACGTCGTCGCCAAATGAAAATTGGTGAATTGGGCGGGCAGGACCATCACTGGTCAATCCCCGTGTTGGGCTTGGAAACAAGTAAGTGCAAGGTGAGGCCAACATCAAATTTACAGCCGTGAATACTAGTCAGATATGTTTTAATGTAAATCCAGCCTTGCTCCTACAACATTGATGTAAATGACAAAGAAAGGAGGCTGTTGCAGCCAATCGGAATGTTGATGAGGAGTTAGCGGCTACACGCAGCCTACGCGAATTCTGTTGCTGGTTTGGAAGCCAATTGAAATATTGCTGACAGGCCCAGTTGCGGGGTTCTGGAGACGGTGCTTTTTTCGGCAAGTGAGCCAAGTGTGCGAGGGATCACACATTAAAAAAAACGGAAAGGGGATGGCTTAACCACCAATCTGCGAACGGCTCGATATATTGGCGTTTGGCAAAGTTAGCTAGTGCAGGGTACTTAACGATGTCAGTGACCACATTACTGGCAAAATGTTTAGTGACCAATTGTTTTTAAAATTTACGACCAGCGCTAACTGTGCAGGTGTTTAGACAGCGTTACGTTTTTCAGCCGTACAAGTGCTGACACGCCTTTATGATGTAAATAGGCAACTTAGCCAGTCCAGTATGACTGTTACACTCAGGTGTTAAACCTTCGCCACGTGGTATAGCGAGACACGCCCGAAAGCTTGCACGATGTTCATCAAATATATTGGAATAGGAAGGGGTGGGGATTGAGCACAGGATTCATGGGTTCTGCAGCGCGAGCTTCCCCTATACGCTTTCCGAGCTGCGGGTCACCGAAACTTCTTGGGGCCAGCGTAACTCAGCACGATCTAAATGGTATTTCTCTTCGCGCCGTAGTGTGCGCGTGCTACCCTAAAGCGCTAACCACATGGAGCGATTTTAGATGCAACGCATCTCTTTAAGTCGCCTTGTCCCTCCAGCGTCTACCGGCGTCCGTAGTCGCATCCCCTCCCCATTCTCCACGCCGCGCCAGCTGCGCGCAAAACGCCGCTCTCACCGCAAGCGCCATCGCGTGTTAGCGCTCGCTCCCGTCGCCGTGCCAGCTGTGAGGTCAGCGCGCGTTAGCGCTCGGTTAAAAAACATCGAACGCATGCGCATGCGCTGCTCTCGCTCCTTCCACTCACCGTGAACGCGCGGGGTACATATAAACGCGGTAACTGCGCAGCTCCGCTCAGTCGTTCCGCCGCTCCGATGACATCCGATGACCACCGATGATTTCAATGGAGACTAACAGGCCTGCTATCGCGATGATCGGCGCAACCGTACGTAATATAATGGAAACAACAACAAATTGACACGCTAAATGGAAACAACATAACGGAAACGCAACGGAAACCCCACGATGCGTCGCATCTACTGATGGTTCCCCTCGCGGGAAGATGGTGTAAATTTTTCCAGCGACGCGACGAGCGATCCGAAAGCGCTGATCCGAAATCGCTGATCAGCAGTCGCTGATCCGAAATCGCTCGCCGAAACAACCACGTGACAGCGACGGCTCGAGCGACTCAGGACGGCGATTTCAATGTTGCCGCACTGCGCATAATAACGCGCTTGACACGCTGGTTGTTTACGAACATTTTTTGTTCATTTGTCACAATAAACATAACTAAAAAGTATTACGCCTTTCTATCTTGTTTTTTTTTTACTTCATCGCATCTCTAAAACTGGTTGGGGTTAGCGATAGCGCGCGCTTTTCCTTCTGCGCCTCGTCTCTCGGCTCCAACATGAACACCGTGAATAATTCGCTTTCTTGACGTCGTTTTTGCCACACGGGTCTCACCCAGTGTGTACGGGAGCCTTCCTGCTTCTGCTTCAGCATGTACACAAGCTTTGCCATGCAAAGCTTTTTTTTGCCGCTGCATCGCAAACGCTGTCTGCGCGGATTTCGCGCGCGTGCCAAATCTCCCCCCACCCCCCTCGTTCTCTTCCAAAACCGGAGGTTGCGTACTTGAGTAGGAGCTCTCCCATTGGCTAGTCGCTGAGGCCACTTCCGGGAGGCGAGCGACTGTTTCTGCGACCCAGAACCGAGCGATTCGATGAGCGACTTGGTCCGCAGTGAAAAGTAGTACGTAGCTAGTCGCGTGACTTCCCAAGTCGCTTGCAACATCGCTCCATGTTGTTAGCGCATAACGGTATAGCGAGCCTGCGCTATGTAAGCATGCTACACGTGCCCGTTGTGCTGCTCAGTTTTCGGCTCAAGAAGAGTTTAAATATCAGTGCCTGCCCTCAAAACTGCAGCGCTAACAAAATTTACGGCGTTTCCGGACGGTTCAGAGTTCGACGGTACCGTCCACGTTATAATATATTAAGTCGGTCCGAGTTCTCCAGTGAAAGCGTTGGCTTTTGCTCAGAATCAAATGAAACGCAAGATGTCAATATGCCTGCATGATTGGTGATTGCGGTTCAGCGCAGTCAGCCACAGAGCTCATGCGAAGAAATGAACTGTAGCAAATGCGTATGCGTCACGCCGAAACCAAAACCGAAACTAGTTTACTGGGAACTCCTTTGGCCGCAGTAACACAAAGCAGTCCCCCCCCCCCCCCGTGTAGCTTTGTCTCCATTGCCGCAGAAAGTTGTCCCGAGTATAGTAATTGATGTGGCCGTGAATCCATTCAAAGTAGAGTACACAATAAACTTTTTAAATGCCGAGCATTTCTTAGTCGCACGATGTCGCGCTTCGGCGTCGGCGCCGTCCACACGCTCACTGCGCATGCGCGTCGCGTCGAGGCGCAGGTGCTCGTCTCTCCCCCCCGTACCCTCCTCGCTCTCAACAATAGGTGCGGCGGTGCGGGAGGAGCGCGTGTACCCCGTGCGCTCCGTCGCTCTCAACAACAGCTGCGGCGGTGCGGGGGGAGCGCGTCTGTGCGCGCATGCGCCGTAGCTACCCGTGCGCTGCGTCGCGCTCAACAGTAACGGCAGCAGGGCGTGTACACGTGATAACGGCGTGGTGGGTGCGTGGAAAGTTCGCGCGCTTGTGTACGGAAAGTGTGCACATGCTGCGTCTCTCGCCCCGTACTCCTCTCCCTCGAACGCGGGCGGTGTGTATATAAGCGGCGGAGCGCGCGTTCGGAATTCAGTCAAGGGCGTCTTTGCTTGGCTTTCGCTTGACTTTGACGCTTTGCTTGACTCGAGTAGATGCGATGGAAGCAACGTCTTCACAATTTACGCAATCGCACGACCGCTCCTCAAAGACCCCTTGACAGTGCACTTTAGCGAACACAAAGCAGTCATCCTCTCCGTCCAATACAACGACGGCACCAAGCAATAAAGACGGACTTAACTTCTACACTCCTTGCCTTTGCTTCTCCTTCATTCAATAAATAAGAATAATAAAGACGAAATAACAATTAAGCATTCCCAAACCATACCCAATTACGCAACATTCACGCGATACCCCCACCACTCTGCGACGCATTTACTCGAGTTCCCCCCGTGGGAAGATGCGGGCGGGTTTTTTTACACTCTTTTAGCCAGAAAGGGTGTGGCATAAGTGGAAAAAGGGTGTTGGGAGTACTTTACGCCCGTTTTCTTGAATCTCAACACCGATTTCCTAGCTCTACACCCTTTTTGTGTGAAAAAAGGGTGTTGATCACCTTCAACACCCTTGGTTTTTCTTAGGCTGTTGGAAGTGTGTGGAAAAGGTGTTCAGCTGTTCATTGAATAAGGCCATGCTTGGATGCATAATAGCACTGTAAAGAACAAGACTTCCCCTCATATACTTCTCTACTCGCAAGAAATTTTCAAACGCAAAAAAATAATTGCTCGTATGCAATGAATTTTGCGGCCACAATGTACAGCTGATAAGTTGTCGTGTTTCGTTTCACTAGGTATGCATAGTATTTAGCACTCTGTTTCGACTCTGCTTGGTTCTTGTGGCTTCTGCTCCCAATTTGTTTATTTGAACCGATGTCTCAGGACTAAATGGGTATAGCCGTGTGCACGTACCGAGCGCTCATCGGCTCATTTCTTCAATGCCGCGTACTCGTGCATGGTGGTACCGAACGTTTTGTCGCCAGTGCCGTCCTTGTCCGCGGTCTGTGCCTAGGGTCACCTCGGTGCTTTCCGCGTGCGTCGTGCTTCTTCTGCTATGTGCAAAAGATGTAGAGTCTAACCCTGGGCCTAAGATTAAAGACGTTCTTTTGCTTCTGAGAGAGCGTCACGCCGAAACCTAGGCCACTTGGAGCGAACTCAAACCAGAAGTTACTAACATCATTGCTTATGCCACCTCGATCGAAAAAGCAATCAGTAGTGTTCCCCAGTTTTATGGCCAATTTACTGCTGTCAATAATTCTGTTCAGCAGGTCAAAAAACAACTTAATCGTGAAGGGTTTGCCCGAAGTAGAACGCGAGGGCTATAAGAAATCGGAAGAGATCGTGCGAGAGTTCTTCTCTACTCACCTCCAGCTCGAGGTTGGTGACATTGAACGTGCTCACCGAATAGGCCAGCGTCGACCAGATGCCCGGCGTCCCATTATAGTCAAACGTTTGAACTTTGAGGCTAAATCAGAATTTCTACTTAATGCGCCGAAACTCATAAACCTCGAATTGTCAAAGGTATGGCTGGAGGATGATGTTTCACCCAAAATTCACTTAGCTCGCAAAAAGCTCCGCGATTTTGTGAAGTCAACCCGCACGGGAAATGAGAAATATAATATTCGCTTCAATAGCCTCCACTTTCGTGACAGTGTCTTTCGGTACAACCCTGCTTCAGATTCTGTCATCAAAGTAGTTCCCACTGCACAATGACATTCCGATCCAATTCCTTCTCGGTAGCGCTATCGGAAAAACTATCAATAATATTAGCAAATTTCCGCAGCTTGCTCCCTAAACTATATTTTTTGAAAAGCTACATGCATACTTGCTCATCGGATATAATCATTGGAACAGATAGAATTCAGATTTCCTCGCCTGTTTGTTGTTTTCCGCAAAGATAGAACTGCCTCCCAGGGAGGAGGTGTTATGATCGTAATCAAACAGGATTACCAGCAATCACTAACAACAATTGACTCCCCTCTCGAACTAGTCCGGATTTCTGCCACCATTGGGCCTATCAAATGTGTTATTGGGGCATGTTACCGCCCCCCGGATTGTCAGAACGACTTTGCTGACCTCTTAAATGTATCACTTGAGGAAGTGTCTGCCAAGCTCTCGAATCGTATTATAATTTTAGCTGGTGATTTTAACTACCCCGATATTGAGTGGTAGAGCTTGCATCTTAACAGCCCTTACAACCGTGCAAAATATCTCCGTTTTCTTCATTTCACTCAAATTCACAGTTTTACTCAGCTTGTGCAAGAACCCCCTCCCCGTGGAAACCACATCTTATATTTAATTTTAACGCACTACCCCGCCCACGTCTGCGTTCGTGTTTTGGAAGATATTAGTGACCATAAACTGGTTCATTGCTTGCTATCGCTGCCACGTCCAGATAAAACTATAAAAGAAAAACGCTTGTGGAACTACGTGTGCGCAGACGTCGATAAAATGAGTAGCATGCTCGCGGATTTCACCCTCCACTTTCAGAGAAACTTCGACAGTAGATCTACTAACCAAAACTGGTGCTTCTTCCACGACAAGCTAAAATAAATAGAAAATGCCTGTATTCCCACACTGACCGTTGAAACACAAAGCAATGAGCCTTGGTTTACGAGGGATGTTAAGCTCTGCCTAAATAAGAAAAAAAGAGTATACAGGAAGGCTTCGCGAACCAATGCAGGTTCTGACTGGCTACAGTACAAACAGCTCGCCTAAACTGGCACAGACAGCGGTTGTTGAGGCCAAGGATAAATACTTCAACTCAACTTTACCTTCTCCACTAAAAACCGATCCAAAGAAGTTCTGGCGCACAGTAAACCCTAGGCAAACTCAGTCCCTGCAATAAAAAGTGCTGATGGCAGCTCACTTGCACTCAGTGAGTGCGCTGAGACTCTAAATAACCACTTTAGTGAAGTATTTTCTGAAGAAATACGAAGTACATGAGTCATTAAACCTTCCTGAAATCGCAAAGAGTCATCCATTTCCTGAAATAGCTATCACCGCTAATAGGATAGCCTGCGTTATCAATTGCCGTTCCCCTAGAACCAGTCCAGGACCCGATGGTATCACCACCAAACTACGATCGATAAATCATTTTTTCTTCTAGCTCTAATTTTCCAGCAATCCCTTGACTCAGGATGTATCCCAGACGACTCGAGAATAGCAGAAGTAGCTACCATTTTCAAATCAGGTGATAGCTCTAGTCCCTGTAATTACAGACCAATTTCTATTACATCAGTTTGTTGTAAGATACTGTAACACATACTGTATTCTCAAATAATGACCCACTTGAACCTAACTAATCTTCTTTTGGAAACGCACCACAGTTTCAGGAGCAATAGATCATGCCAGACAACTATTTGAACTAATATCTGACCTCCACACTTCTTTGCATTTTTATTCTACATCGATGCCATTTTTTATAGATATGTCTAAAGCTTTTGACGCGTGCCCCATAAGCGATTACTGCCTAAAATTCGCAATCTCCAGGTGGACCTAAACACTACTCATTAGATTAAGGTATTCATAAATAACTGCACTCAGCCAGTGAAAATAAATAATTTCTTATCTAAAAGCGTAAGCGTTAAATTTCGAGTACCAAAGGCTCTGTTTTGGGCCCCTTATTGTTTCTTATGTATATAAACGATATAGCTAACAACATTGACTCCCACATACGCCTTTTCGCTGACGACTGTGTGGTTTACAGAACAATAGTTAATCCGGATGATGTAGTTACTTTACAATCTGATCTAACAAAGTTAAAGTGGTGTCGGGCATGGAAAATGGAAATTAATACGGAAAAGACAAAATATTTAAAATTTTCTACAAGTAGTGATCAATCCCTAATAGTTACATAATTAATAATACGCATGTTGAACCAGTCTCCTCATTCAAATATTTAGGAGTTATTCTCTTAATGCAAACCTGACTTGGAACTCTCACGTCGAACTTGTCACTACCAAAGCGCTGAAAAAACTTCGCCTCTTAAAGCATCGATTACGGCAGGCTAACTCTGACACCAGGCTTCACGCTTGTCTTCCGCTAATTAGACCTTTATTAGAGTATGCGCCAATAATATGGCACCCCCACCATCTTTATCTTACAAACTTACTAGAGACCGTTCAAAATAAACCTGCAAGGTTCATTTTATCATCATACTCTCGGCATCAAAGTGTATCTTCCTTGAAAAAATCCCTTTCCCTTCCACCCATTGCCACGCGCAAAAAATTTTCCAGGCTGTCATACTTCCAGTCACTTTATCACAGCGCCCACCCATTTGCACGCACTCACATTCGTCCAGCCCCGCACGTTTTATCTCGCCTTGATCATGCGCATAAAGTTAACCCTATATTCACCACAACAAACGCTTATCAAAATTCCCCGCTTCTACTCAGCATCGCCGAATGGAATTCATTGCCATCCCACATAGCCACCTTGCCGCAGGCTTCATCGTTTCAATCTGCACTCTTAGCCTTCCTTCAAAATGAATATTTATGATTTTAATGATGTTTTTTTGCGGTTTCATATCTGTATTTCCGCTGTTCGGCGCTTCTTGTGCTTAAAATGTTTCTTTTTCCCCTTCTTAGTGTTGTAGTTCCCATTGTTCATGTGGTTGATTTTTCGAACTGTGTTGTCAGGAAGTGTTTTTTTCTGTGTATAATTTAGCCCCCCCCCCTGCCCTATATAATGCCCACGGGCCCTTAGGGTATGTATAAAAACAAATCTACAAATGAATATATCACTCGTTTCCATATGCGGTGCACCTCATGCCCCAAGTTTAGCTTTTGGCAACTTTAAACACCAATTTTAACCTTCAAAATTAAAAGGACTATAGTCGTGTAATAAAAAGGGGGTTTACCGACTGCAACACGCTTGGCTTTCTGTAGGGTGTTGAAACGGTGTGAAATAGGTGTTCAGTTGCAAAAAATATTGGGCCCATCTCCCCGCGAGGGGGACTCGAGTAAATGCGTCGCGTAGGGTGTGGGTGTATTGCGTTAACGTTTAGTGTTTGGGGAGTTGGTGGTAGTGAATGCGTTGTATCAGCAGCTTCTTGACGTAGTTTGAATGAGTCAAGGATATAAGGCGCGTTCGTAGCCTTTGATTCTGTGTCGGCTTTGTGGCGCAGTGGGAAGAGCACCATGTACCTTGCGTTCCGCCCGCAGGGTTGTGGGATCGAAACCAGGCGCCGATAACTATTATTTTTTTGTATAGTGTAGGGGCTGGCTGCGGACAACGCCGAGGGACGACGGGGGACAGTGCGAGTTAAAGAAATGCTCTGCATTTAAAAAGAACAGCGGAGCTGGGGTCGACCTATAGGGCCTTCCGGTGTTGCTAACTTTTGTTATGTTTGCTAAGCTTCGCAATGTTCTTGCTAAGCTAGAATGACCGCTGAGGGGTGAGGCCAAGTTTAACCAGATTTTACAAAACTGTTACACTGTGTCCTTCCCCCTCTCCCCCCCTCACTGCCAGGGGATCCAAGGGGGAAACAAGCTAGGTCGACCCCCAGCTATGCTGTTTCTCCAGCCTTGCACCATTATTGCAAGCTGCGCCAATTTTTTTGCCTTTTAGAATAAAAAAAAACTATTACCTTCGAAATGGTATAGTAAGAGGTGCGCATGCGCATACGCCCCTAGTGCTCACACTCTAGCAAGCTCGAAAGCCGACTTCACTGTTATGATACCCTATCTGCGGTGGTGCACCCTTTTTTCAGATGCCGCAGTTCTTTTTATTTGTATTTTTTTTTGCTAACGCCACCGAAACTATATTCAAGCTTAAACAACTTCACTGGTAATAGCTTATCTCAATTCATATCGCTTTAAACATCGTGAGGTAAAAACACCCCCCGCTTGTAGAAAATGTTCAGTCTCCCTGTGTAAACAGGTACAAAATGCCTCTAAAGTTAGAGGTGTCTTCACCTAATTTTTAGTTGGCGGTCTTTTCTTACACCCTTTCTCTTACACCCTTTTTCTATGCGCCCCTTTTCTTAGTTTCGAACACCCTAATTTGTAGCTTAACATCCTTCTGGAAAAAAGGGTGTTGAAATAATGAACACCCTTTTTGAAGGGGATTGAGGTGGCGGGGAAGATTTTTTTGGTATTTAATAAAATTTTATAGGTTATGGACCATGAAAACTACCTCGTGAGCAAAAATTTTTTTGCAAATCCGAGTGTTGATTTGTATCTTCTCATAGTAAAATCTATAGTTCCAAAATTAGCGCCAAAAGAATATCTGTTTTTTGCGACAAGCCCACCGACTCGATCGGGGGGCTTTGTTTGGCTGGATATAAAAGCATGAAGACCACATGCATTACTAAGTATGCACACCCTCTACCGCTTGCATCCCGTTGGTTGTCTTGCTCAATTCATTTGTGTTCCAAGTGTAACTTGTGTGTATTGACTGTGTTGAATGCTGCGCGCTCACCGATTCACATTGCCACGCGTAGCTGCTGCCCTGGCCACACCCTTATATTAGGGTGTTGAGCAACCTTACACCCTTTTTTAGGGTGTTGACACGATAACCTTTTTTCATCCGTACACATTTTTTCGCCAAAACACATTTTAAAGGTGTTCCCCATGGGACAAAATTCTTACACCCTTTTCGGCCAAAAAGGGTGTAAAATGTTTAGTGTGTAAATTAATGAACGTTCATTAAAACAGGAAGTGCAGCTGGCTGAGACAGTTGGCACATCTTCACGGAAGGGGAAACCAGCAAGAAAAGACGCAAACACACGGAAAGACGAAACAACACACACGGTTAAAACAGGAGCGGACCTTGATCAGAATTCGGATACCATATGTCTGTACGGGTTACTAAAGGTATCAGTTGTAAACTTCTAAAGCTTGCCGAGTTCTAATCTAAGAATTGCTGCATGGTCAACAGCCTGAGGCGAATTTGGACCAAGGCAATCAAAGACCTCTTCTGCCCAATTTTTTGGGGAGATAAAAACACATAAATGTTAATTTAGTAACAGTATTATGAAGCTTACTATCTTTACACAAACAACAATTTTAGCCGTGTCACAATAGAGGTGAGGTGTTAGCGATTGCAAAAAAGCGTTTTAAACCGTCGTTATTACGTATTACTTCAATTTACAAGTCTCAAAGTTGAACTACTTTGAGTTTTTCATGCAGAAGGCTGTGGGTCTGCCAGAACAGCATGTTTTTTCTACCTACGTTGGTCCATTCCTCGGCAAGGAGATTATCCTTTATTGCGCCCTGTTGCCACTAAATACGAAATGTGCCGGTGTTCCCGTAAGTGAAGATGCTTTCTGCCGCTTTACAACAGCTCTTCCAACTTTTATCCTATCTCATCTTATCTCATCGTCATACTACATTTCTACTAATTAGCTAGTGTCTGTTTTTATTCAGCTACCAGTCCTGATCAGTTAAACTGCATACTGTCAAAGAACATTCCCCTTCCACCCTTGCCGCTGCAACACTTGGCAGTCCAAATCGTCTGCGCAACTCAGCCATGGCTCAGAAGACATTTCGCGGCCACACCAGCCACAGTCCCTAGCGACAAATGCTATCTGTGCGTTATTTCGGGCGTTAATAGCGCATGCGCCGCCGCAAAATGCCACTCACTAGTGTCACTGGAAAAGGTATCAGAGTACCGCCATTTTGTTGTTTATCAGTGTTTACCACCCACTTTAAAGCTCAGCTTTTATCGACGGGCACAGCACCTGCCTGTCAGGGCGGATGTTTCCTACCTTCATTAGCACCGCAAAAATTATTAGGGCAAGTACAGAGGTAAAATGTGCAAATAACGCCAGAACGCATGGACTTCGATACAGGAAGCGCAGCCTACTGATAGCCACCGTTGTGACCAGAGAGATTAGGGCACGGCACGGGGGTAGCGAGGCGTGGAAAAACTGTGGCGGGTGCCTCAGCGTTTCGGGGGCCAATGTGTGTCACCAAGAGTACCCCACCGCAACAACGGCCAATGCCTACGCTGATAAGCGGTGAAGTCTCGATTTCGCCTTTGGCACGGTTCCGATATAAAAAGAAAAAAAAATCTACGCCGGGCACGGCCAACCTAATCGATAATGGCAAGAAAAGAAGTGACTCTGAAATTACGCCAGGACGCTCATTAGAAGCGCAAGCAATGTGTAGCAAGCAAGCGCAAGCACGCGAAGCGTGTGGAGCACTCTTCTGTGGGTCGACGTTTTGCGCGTCACTTTTCACATAGAAATCACTGGCATTCCTCATTATGTGTTACGTTGCTTTATTTTCGCATCCAGAAACAAGAGACTGGCACGAGCTGCGTGCCAAGAAACAAAGTAAAAGCAATGCACACAGAGGTGAAAAGCCTCTAGCACGCCTCGCCTCAACAATGCTTCAGGTACGCGACAAATTTGAGCATTCCAGCGCAGGCTGGCATGTTAAAATAGAGAGCAATGAAAGGAATGGAGAGAAACATGAAAGCAATGCTTCCCTTTTGCGCTCAGTACCGGAGTATTCCCCCTTGCCTCCGAACAACTTCTTCCGTTCTTCGCGGCAGAGAAGAATACAAGGAACAAGGAGTCGATTATATCTCCGTGGCCCTGTAACCTTTGCGACTCACTTTTGAATCGCTTCCGAAAGGTCATCTTCGGAGGCGTTGTGTAGCGACTGCTTGACGAGGCTACTTTTCATCAATCCCCATATATTTTTGATTTTGTTCAGATCCGGCAACTTTAAAGGGACACTGAAGTGAATTTGTCAAGCTCCCGTTTTTGCTTGCACTGCGTAGACTGGCTCAAATTAGCACACTTTTCATCGTTTATCCGGTTGACAAATCGGTAATTATTTTACAAAGCGCGAAAGAAGAAAAACTACCATGCGCGGTTTGCGGCGGCCGCACCAACTAAGGCTGTGACGTTGGGAGGAGGGGCGCCGTGATTGGACGACGCCCAAGGCTAGCAATCACACAAGTTTCGGTTTCGGTTTCGGTTCTGTAAAACATAACCAATGGCGTTGTTGGATGGGCATTCTCAATATCTCAGTAATCATCGTACGGCGCTTCTGCCATGTTGTCGGCTGTAAAATGCACAAGATAAGCCTCCCAGGACGGCTTGTAGTCGTAGCATTCACTAGCCGAGACCTACGCAGTGTATGAACGCCCTCCGCGTACCCGCAGACGCCCAAATGTCATGCGCTTTTCCCCCATATTTGGAGCTTGCCTCCCTCATGCCTGTATCGTAAAAAGCGTGTTCGCACCAGGCCAAGGGTCTGTTCATTCTGGCCTGTGCCCACTGCCTGCAAGCAGTCGGTGCTTATGGCAACAGCACGCCAACGAGAACTCGATAGCGCGCCAGTGCCAACCTGCGCGCGTTTTGTGAACTAGTTCGTGTAGCCATGAACGTTGCGGCCCAAAAAAAGGTGAACTCAATATAGAAAACATCGGCGGAAAACAAAAAAGTTAACTTACAAAAAAAAAGCACGTACCCGCGGGGATTCGAACTCGTGGCTTGCAAAACATTTGCGGTGACATACCTGGCGCCCCAGACCACTGAGCCACGAAGCAGGACGCGAAGGCCTTGCTAATATAGGGTATATATTGTACAACCGGTTTACACTTTTATTTAGTTTTGGCATTTCAAGCAGCTTAGGTGACTATTTGTTGTACTGCGCTCGTGCAGTAAGCGTCGCCCGAGTTTCCACAGTAGCTCACGTCTAGCAATTGCATTTCGTAGACGCGTATGCGTAGTCGTTCGCAGATGCGTAGTCGTGCTGCTGACCGCTGTGCTTGTTCGCCCAGCGCAAAAAAGTGCTTCCCGCACCCTAGTTTTACGCTGTACGGTAAAAATATCAGTTGATTTTATTTCCTTAGTACCTATATTGACTTCGCTGACTCTTCTCCCGCCTTCAAGAGGTCTTATATTTTCCTACTGGCGTACCAGTCAGCGAAGCGTCGCATGTGCGCTTGTGCAGCGCTTGTGTGAAGCGACCTTGACTTGGAGCTAGATACAGTGTACAAACAAACCAAGTAAAGAAAGGCACATTCTTCCATTCACAAACGTGTCCTGGCTTCGTTTCAACTAAGCGAACGAATTGCGACCAAGCAATTTTTTTTTAACCTCCTTGATTGCGACGACCCGCCGGCGGCCGGCGGACGAAACGCTGGGCCGACTGACTCTGTCGGCCGGGGAGCCGTGCAGTAGCGCAGCCGTGGCGCAGCCAATTGCCAGCTCATCCCCTCCTGACGTCACACGAAAACGCCACAGAAAATGGGCGAGCGTAAAGAGAGGAGGACAGCATTTTCGAATTAGTTTTTCTACTTAATAAAATCGCGTAAACGCGCCTAGAGTGGTCGAAACATGGCCTGGGGACTCCGGACTACAATTTGCGCTAGTAATTCCGCAATGTTTACATATCACTTCAGTGTCCCTTTAAGGCCACGGAAGAAACCGCACCCCGAGTTCAAGCGCAAATCTTACAGACCGGGCTGTACGTATGTGGGAGAGGTCCTGCAGAAACGAAGTGAAACTGTCCGGAAGCGATACATCGAGGAAAAAGGGCATGACCTCTGTCACAACGATTCTTTCATAACGTGTGCGTGCGAGCGAGTTTGTAATCCATTAAAACTTTGTTGAGCGCAGTAAAGAGAACACAGGACGAGGGATACAAGGGCAAGGGCTCGTCCTTGTATTCCTCGGCCTGTGTTCTCTTTAGTGCGCTCAACAAAGTTTTAATGGATTCTTTCATAAGAATCCGCATTAAACCCACCGTCAATTTGTATCAGCGGATCAAAGTACTTGACGAGTTACACAGCCTCAAACGTTGATGGACTGTCGCCCTCTGTGCCGCGCGTGCAGAACATAAGGTTCCTCCATTCCAGAAAAAAGAGGCAAAAGGAAACGTGTTCCGTGCACCCTTTCACGAGGCTGTGGCCCACTGATGTTTGTACTTGCGTAGCAAAATTAGCGTTACACAAACCTCCAAATATCACAGTGTTTCCAAAATATGTAAACAGATAGGGTTAGTCTAAAAAAAGCTTTTGCCGAAAGCAATCTGCTTCATGTGTTCCAAAAAGCAGGCGGCGTACCACAAGTGTAACCATACAACACATTTATTGACCATGATGGCGTCAATATAGCATGCTAAATGTATTTCAGTATTTTTTAACCTAACACGGGAATTCCTGTTATTTGCAGGAAGATGATTTTCATGTTTGCGAGGAGAGTCCTACATGAGTTTTACACCAGAGCGAGCATCAATGCCGGGACATAAAGCACAACTGTAAAAAAAAAATGATCACCACAACCTATCTTTGATTAAGGTAATCGACAGGATAAGATATAGGACTGGACGGTACACTCTCTGCATTTAATGCCAGCTTGCTGTGAAAGTCAACTCTTCTGAGAAGACCCGCCGCGGTGGCTCAGTGGCTAAGGCGTTGCGCTGCTGAGCACGAGGTCGCGGGTTCGATTCCCGGCCGCGGCGGCAGCTTTTCTGATGGAGGCGAAAAGCAAAAACGCCCGTGTGTACGAGCTTTCGGCGCACGATAAAGATCCCCAGGTGGTCCAAATTAATCCGGAGCCCTCCACTACGGCGCGCCTCATCGCCTGCGTTGCGTCGGCGCGTTAAACCCCACAATCCAACTCTTCTGAGAAGGCCACTCCCTTTCAATCTCGGTCAGTGCAAGGGACGGGATCTCTTCAGAAGTTCAGCCTATTTAGCTGGTTTTGGCCCAGTCAATAAGGGCGTCTTGGAGGCAACACAGCTTCACAAACCGACGTCATGAAGCCGGTTCCGCAATGAGGTTGCAAGCCAAGCTCGTTGCGCAGATCCCTGGCGTTGAGAAAGGGGTTATCGACGCGACAGCAACAATTAATAGGTCTTCTGCTGTGGTGTATCGTGGCCTAGGAACACGTGCAGCGTCCCCGATCCTCCCTTCATCACGAAAGGCTGGAATGATTGTATTCACGGAATAAAAAAATATAAAATCAAGATTAAGCCCAGGATTCCGGGCGATTGATCGCTGCGATGCGCCCGCATTGAATAGGTGAACCATTTGTAGCCTGACGTCAAGCGAGATACGTGGCGGCATTTTGCCGGCAAATGACCAGTCGCTCAGGGACACTCGCTGCTTACAAACACACAACTGGATTGATTAATTGATGGATTGGAGGGTTTAACGCGCCGACGCAATGCAGGCGATGAGGTGCGCCGTAGTGGAGGGCTCCGGATTAATTTTGACCACCTGGGGATCTTTAACGCGCGCGCCGAAATCTCGTACACACTGACGTTTTTGATTTTCGCCTCCACCAGAAAAGCGGCCGCCGCGGCCAAGAATCGAACCCGCGACCAAACACACAACTTGAACACTGGTTGGATGGAAAATGGCCGTGCCAGTTTCTCGTAGTATTATTTATTTGGGCACTTGGCTTCGTTTATGTTATAGGTGAAAAGATACTGGATTTTTTTTGTGATATTATTTGGTCATTACTAAGCTGATGGCGGCTATGCCATCCTAGGCTGCAAGACATTCAAGAACATGACTGTGTACTACTTCTAAGCAGGATTGTGGCGCGAGCATTTTTTTCCTGCTGTCATAACAATACATAAAGTGACTGAGCAATGCGCTCGGAATAACGTAAAAGGGGCAGTTCCTGGCCCGTTCAACGCTTATGCTTCCTCTTTGCCCGCAGACTATTCATTTGAGAGGCCATGCTAGAGCCAGATCCCACTTTTATCAGAACCATGCCAAGGCGAAATCAAGACTTCAATCAGAGTAGACACTACCGCTGTCCCTGTAAGAGACAGTTGGTGCCTCCCCCAACTCTACCCCCCCCCCCCCCAAATGCAGTATCCGCTATAGCTTTCACACGCCTAGCTGCCGGAGCACCGTGCGATAATCTGGCTGGTCGCGCCGGTGGCTATCAGCAGGCTGCGCTGCTTGTGTCTAAGGCCACGCGTGCATGCGTTGTTTTAAATGCAGAGCATTTCTTAGCCTCGCCTCTTCCTGCGTCGGACGGCGTCCACAGCTCCGCGTCCGCAGCAGGTGCGCCTTTCCTCCTTCCCTCCTCTCTCTCAACAGCAGCTGGCGCGCGCATGCGTCGTAGTCAGCCCGTTCGCTCCGTCGCGGTCTCGGCGTAACAGGTGCGTGATAGCAGCGCGGTGGGGCGTGGAAGGGCGCGCGCTGCTTGCGCATGCGCGCTCTCCCCCCCGTACTGCTCTCCCTCTACTGCGCGCGCTGCCGTCACTGCGAATACTGTGCAATCAACCTCGTCGGCAACGTCTACGCCAATTGTACCTCCCACGCCGCTGCGACAATTGCCGACAGCGGCGTCGACACCACTCTCTACACCAAGACCTACAAAGTCGGCCACGGGGTTACCGTCCTCGCGATCTACCTGGCGCCCAACCTCCCCCGAACGACGGTTACCGAGTGCGTCGATCGTGCGGTCGACAGCGTGTACGAGCGCTTGGGAAGAGAGAAGTCCGAGTCGTCCGTTCCCCTCGTGCTCGTCGGAGACTTTAACGTCGACCTGCGCAAAGACGACTGGTTGATCGAGTACATGACCACCAACCACGGACTCTACTGCGTCTCAAACAACAACAGCAAGCAACCCACCACCATCCATGGCAGTTGCATCGACCTCGTCTTCGCGAGTTGTACCAACGCACAAACGCTGCTCAAAGACCACTTGACAGTCCACTTCAGCGACCATAAAGCAGTCCTTCTCTCCGTACAATATATATGACGACGAAACCGACCAATAATAATAATAAATGACGCATTCAGCCCTATATACACTCTCGTCTCGCTCTCCTCTCTCTACCCCAAACCAACACCAACGCAACTACGACCCAACTACCCACCCTAACGCGACTTTACGCGGCGTTAACGACCCCCAATGCTCTGCATTTACTCGTGTTCCCCTCGCGGGAAGGCGCGGGAATTTTTTTTAGCATTGACCTCGGTACACACGGAATTAAGAACAGGCTATTTAGCGGCAGTATTCAGAAATGAGTGGCATCTGTGAATATCGTGGCCTTGGTCTTGACGCCACCATGGTATCATTATCGGCCTTCTCAGGTCCACCAATACGATATCTACTGTTTTTCTTTCGAACTGCGCCGCAGAAAAGATTCGCCGAGTTCCCAGAGATTCATCGCTATCTCCTCGCCGATTACGCATATAAATCGACAAAGTCAGTGCCTCGCTTGCAAAAGCTTGCGTCGAAAAAAATACTCATCATCGTTTTCAACAAGCCTGGGCGTAAAAAGCGATTGCGAACAAGCAAATCCCGGACAGAAAACCCGGCGGCTGAGGCGCTTGCGGGGCTGCGAGTAACGAAGCACGCAAGCCGGGCCAGCAGCCTCGGCCGAGGCTTCCGCAGTCCAAAGGCCGCGCAGTCGCTCGAGGGCAGAGCAAACGGGCGTGCGCGTTGAATGCGTGCGCGAAACTCGAGGGCAGCCGCCGACAGGGTGTAATTAAGTCGATCGGATGGCGGGAAAACAGCCTCCGGGAGCAGAACCGAGCGCCCAAAACGCGGCCGCATTTGAGGGGTGAAAAAAGGGGTGCCTCATCGCTCCCCTCACTTTCGTCTTGGGCTCGCTTAATTCTCTGGGCTTTTCCTTTTTTCCCTCCGAGGCCGGGTTCATCCCTTCGGTTCCGCGCGCACAGGAGCCGGGAGGGCAGCAGCGCATGTGTCAGTTTTCTCACAGCGGTCAGGAAACGAGCATCGAGCGCCTGTTTTTCCCCAGCCAGGGCGTAAAAGGCGATGGGGTCGGCCGGCGCGTGTTCGGAGCAAAAAGCGCGGCAAACACGAGAGGGGTCGTGGCACGGGGGAAAGGATATTTGCCAGGGTTTCGGAACAGCGGACGCGTATGCTTGCTCGAGGGAGGAGTAAGCGCGGGCGCGTGACAAACCACGGAAGGGGCGCCTTTCGGGGGCGCTCGGCTGTCTTTCGTCAGCACGGTGGCTTTGTACGTTGAGATGGCGAAATACCGAGCCGCCAGCCATGCACATGCGGTCGTCGTGACTAGAGATTTTGTTGCGCTCGACTTGCAAGCTTCACTTGCCGCGTGCCTGCCTATACGGTCAGCTGCGGTGGAACGCGGCCTAACATGCCAGCGCCGCTTCCCAAACCTACTTACGTAGATGAAAATACTCGTAGCGACCTGTCTTGCGGTCTTTCCCTCCCACATGCCTATTTGTTGCCAAAAGGCGCTCACCTGCGTCAATGCCGAAGAAAGGCTGACAAAGAACATTACCAAGCACATTACGACTGATCACCTGCACAAAACCCTCTATTAGACGGATTAACGCCAGTTTTTAATTGCCGTTGGTCGTCGGACACAGCAGCAACTGCCTTGCATCTAATCACGCTTGATCATATTGACCTGGCATCATTGTCATTGACATCACCGATGACGTCAATCCTGGCGAAGCTTTCATGCCTGTAGTATATATCTACTTGACCCTCTTTTGGCCGTAACGGGAACTTTTAGAGAAAGTGTGCTTGCCGTGGCCTTGACACGTTGTTTTGGGCTATTCTCAAAGACGCGCGATGGTAAGGTTGATTCCGGTTACAAGCTTCCAAAAAGAGGGAAATAGATTGCCTTTTGCGGTACTATTCGCTCGCACTCTAAGGTTGGCCTTTTGCAATACGTCTCTTGATGTAGCATCCTACGTAGCTGTAAAGCACAGGCGTACCTTCGGTGCGATAAAACGTAGAATTCGATTTGATTTTTAGAGCGAAACACTACACCTACACTACACTACACTACACACACTACATCTACACTGCACTACACCTTTTAAGGTCATTCACCGCGTCACAATGACCTTCAGCCGCCGATGCCCACGCTGAGCCTTCCTTATCGCTTCGTTTGCTCGGAGCTCCGCCACGGAGGGTGAAACCACTGCTTCGCTTGCATCATATCGCCAAGCGACGACTAGAGCCGTCCGTGCCCACGCTTCAGAGCAAGCGAGCCACGTAACTCGGGGAGGGTTTAACTACTCATAGATGTAAACGATGCGCTGTCTGAATTCAGAGAAACGAACAGAGCAAAACAGGATGCACGCAAACGAAAGCTCGCATTTCCGGCTGCTTTGAGGCGCATAATTTAGTAGACTCGCCATCCATGGTCTGCCGGCTGGGCTGCCGGGGCAGACCCTTCAGCACACTCGAAAGGATGAATCCAATCACCTAGTACCGATAGCTAGACGACGGGTTGGCAAATCTAATGCAAAGGCACTTTCACGGAACACTGCGTGCATGGTCTTTGCTTTCGCTCGTGATGGCTAGGTCCAGCAGTGTTAAACCTTAGCCACTTTTTTGCTGGCTTTTGTAGCGAAAGCTACACAACGCTACCTCGGCAGTCTTTGCGGGCTGACCAGTTTTGACCTTGAGATCTAGAGTTCGAACCACACCCCTTTCCGCAAGCACCCGGCACGGCGCTGCGGCCCGTTGGCGGGGAGAGATGTGCGCCGGGGGAGAGATAGGTGAGAAGGGAACGGAGACGTGCGCGGGACCCATGTCGCCACCTGGCGGAGGGAGGTGAGGAGGCCGCCGCCGCAGCGATAAGCGCACGCCAAAAAGAAAGGCAAGGAGGCCACGTGCGACGCAGAGCCGTGTGCGACGGAGGAAGACGAACAGACAGCTCTGGTCGCTTGTACAGCGGCGAGGCTTAAACAACGCCGTGAGGCGAAAAAAATACGTTGAATAAGCAGTGTATTCATTGCAAACATGTCTGTATATAATTGCGAAACCACCCCTCGGCAATGGGCCTAGCCAGGGCCGCGACGCTTTCGCTATCGACTAGGGTAACCAAAGCTAAACCGCAGCAATTTTTTCTGCCTTTTCTTTGAAGTCGGCGTCGCCATAATGTTTCAATTTCATACAAAAACTCGATATGAGATGAATTTCGACGTAGCACCTTTAACGTCTGTGGTACAGTCACCAGGGTGTCTGGCAAGAAAGCAGAGCAGGAGCAGATAGTTTTTTGTTCGTCGTATTAGGGCGTTCATGCGTACCAAAACCCTCCTATCGGTTTGTGTTCTGCTATTTGGCACAGAGACCACGAAAGAGGAGAGGAGGCTACGCGAGCAGTGGTCTGTAGACTGCAACCCCACCCGGAATCGGCCCTTGGCACGTGCACTTGGACTCAGGCAAAGTCCGGGTCGTGACTGAGCGTATACTTATCGTCCCTTAAGTGGCTGCGGCAGTGTTCTGTGCGCAGTGTAGTTAAAAGTAGTGACGGACGTCCCGCTTTCTGCGAGCGGTACGGGTGATCCTGTACAACAGCGTAGACGCAACAATGCCGAGGCCACGCGGTGAAGACGAGCAGTTGAAGTGGACGAGCGAGGGCAAAGCCGTTTGACGATGCCTTTGCACAGATTCGTTCCAAAACTTTAATCCGCGTCCGTTTGATCCTGCCGGGCAAAATTGAAAAGTGCGAAATAGTTGAAACAGGGAATATCCCATTGCAATGCTTAGTCTTGCATTAATCCCATTGATTGCCACGCAGTATTCAAGATCGTGAGTATCTCATTCATTTGATAATCCTCATCAGACAATAAGCAAGATATTATTGTGCCCTGTCATTACTTTCCTTAAGTTTACGCCATCTTGGGATGCCGTAATCTTAATAGTAAAATAAACTACTTACTTTTAGGGGCGAACCCCTTAGGGGCTGGGGCTCTTGGCGTCTCCTGTCGTCGTCGTTGTAATCGTCGTTGTAATCGTCGTTTCATGTAGTCAGGGTACTAAAACACCGGAAAAATCGCTTACGCCTCGCTCTAGAAAGTAAAGCGCACTAAAAAAAAAACACCGGGACACTCGTTTACGCCTCGCGTTAGAGATCTTCGTGCTTCAAAGAGAAGACGAAGACAAGAGAAAAATAAAGGTATACAGCAAAGCTGTATACCTTTATCTTTTACCAGTTTCATCTCCGTTGGAAAAAACGCCAAGGCGCCAAGAATACATTTATACACTGCATGCTTCTCCCCTCCCCAGGTTTCACGTTAGTGGAGATGGCCCGGGATTTGTTACTAGTTTAGTTCGGTATTTTACTACTTTAGCCAAGGGCTAGATGTGTAATACAAGACAGCTGTGTTCATAATAAATGTGGAAATTAATTGCAGTAAACAAATTTGCGATCGTCATTTCTGAAAAAGAATAAGCCAAAATACTTTATAAATAACTTGACATAATACATCTTTATCGACTCTCCCAAATGTAATTAGGAGCTCACGGTCCCGAGTGCGCTGCATTTAGTCATTCAACTACCTTCAAAGCGGATCTCGCAGCGAATTCCTCAAGAAGACACGTCTGTATACCAGTCTAAAAATCTCGCTATTATACTTTTCGTTATTCCTACTTGCACACGGCGCGTAAGAGATTGTTGAGAAAATTAATGACAAATGCGGACCATGCATGACAAACTGTATAGGCAAGAGCTCTTCGCTCAGAAACACTTTTCGTGCTTTACATGGCGAGCCTCTTGAAGAAAAATGTCTTTCTTCTTTGCGGTCTGATGAAAAATAAAGTGCCCCGCTTTGCATAATAATCACCTCCAAACATATTATACTTTTTCCCATCGCGAGTACTAAGCCGCAGTTTCTTCAAGCTGTACTCCCTTGTCGAAAGTTCAGAGAACAGAAAACGCAGGTCTGAAGTCTGGAAAACGCTAGGTAGCTATCTCGTTTTCGACGAAAATGATAAAATTGCTGCGCACGCCGTTAGGGGTGAATTTTTTTGCGGAGTTCACAACCGTAATAATGCAGCTCTTGCAAAGGTAAGAAAAAGTGGGACAAAAAATTACAACTGCGTTGAGGCATTTTTTTCTTCTTCTTCGGGTTGGAGGTTGGCCCTACTTTAGGTACAATCTCCCATAGATGATTTTTTTTTTCGTGAGTCTTTCTTTTGTTGAAGTTCAAACCTAGGTCGGGGGCGTGCGCCTTGACTGGGGTCCTTTGCGAGTGAATTGGGGGAGCTCGGTAACAAAAAGAAGCGCACGCCGAAAGAGCAGGCATGAGAGACAGCCAAGGGCGGGTGATTAATGAGGTCGCTCGACAGAGCGGGAAGATGTCACAACGCTGTGTCTTTGATCGTTTGTCAAACGTCGCCCACCGTCCTCTTTCTTCGCCGTGGCCCTTTCTCTTTTCTGTGTCCAGCGCACATTCATCACTGCGAACAGCGGCTCTCGAGTAAGAAGCGCAGACATGCCCTCAGCCCTCTTCGTGGGGCCACCACTTCTTTTCAGATTACCGGTAGGAGCGCACGTGATTTGCCGTCGGCGAACAGGGAACAAAATGTCATTTGCTTTCTTGGTAGAACATAATGACGGCTTACCCTTCTGGTGACAGCTTTCCGGCGGCCTTATGATGCCTGAATACCGTTGACCGAAACAGAGAGCAGACTGCAGAGAATCTTTCAGCCCATTTTTATACAAAAAATAAATATACAAAGTATAAAATAGCCTCAGTTGCGCCGATACCTGTGAAGAGGTGCCACTGGTTAACGTGTTCAGTTCCTGCAAGCCGTAAGATCAACCGCTTCGGAGAGAAAGATCTTCTTTTTGCGGAAATTTCTCGCATGCGCGTCGCATCACAGCAGGAGTATTCTTCCTCATCTGAAGCTTTTACAGCCAAGCTGTTTGTAGCTACTCTCCGGTGGTGGTCGATGTGCGTCCGTCCGTGATTCGAGTCGGCACAAAAAATTTTCGTCTCCAGTTTCTCGTAAATGCTCCGTAGCTCTCACTCTATAGTAGATAAGTAAAAAAAAAATCATACTGATATTGTCCGCTAAGACAACTCTATCATTGCGTCGAGTTTCATTTTCTGGTCATAAGTAGTTTATTCACAGGGAAGTTGTAAATGCTACAGAACTCCCTCGTGCTGTCAATGCATGGCCGACTACAGAAGGAGTGCGGTTACAGCAAATTACTGTAACCCTTGCTTTATCAAAACTGCCCCGAAATGAATTGTATGAGAAATGATTTATAATGTAATTCTGAGTAGGTTATGTGTATCTGTTTTCATTCGATAAATATAGTAGGGGATCCTACATATCTGAATAAAATTATCCACCAATACAACTTAGCTAGTTTTCCATAACACAGTAGTGGAAGAGCTCTAAATTTTTAGCCCTTTTTTCTCGCTTATTATCCTATTTTATTGCTGTGTTTGTAGCTCTAATTACTAAGACAGATAGAAAGAGAGGGTAAAGGAGGGAGGGAGGGAGGAAGGGGGAACGATTTTGATGTGCCTGGCGATGTCAGCTGAGCTAAAATACCTATATGCCACGCCACAGGAAAAAATGTGGTGACGATGATGATGGGAATGGTGATGATGTTGGTTAGGCTTACGCGCACAGATTTGCACAGCTACTTACAAGATCTGGTCAAGACCTGAGGTTTTCAGGTGAGCAGACACAGCCATTTTAGCATATGAGGCACATCTGGAACGCGGCTACGGACCTACTGCGCCCTGAAGTTGAATGCCGATGGAAAGCGGCAACGCCAAATAAGCTGCGAGGGACTGCCATTGCCCAGTGTTACCTTTCGATCGGTGTACTCTCGAGGCATGATTTTCGCAAAAGGAAATGGAGCCCTTTCTTGAATGCATCCGTTCACTAACTTTTACATTATCACGGTTCAATAAGGAATATAACACCCTAACAGGCAAAAAAAAAACTGTCTGTCATAGGAATCGGTAAAACATGAAAATGAAATGTGCAGCGAAATCTGCAGCTGAGCATGATTTGCGGGTCGGCGGCTGTCTTGTGGGTGTGCTTGACGAGCGACGTCCTGCTGTCGGGTCGCTTCGGCAATGGTGTACTGGCATCATTTCTGTGACGGATATGGCGTCAGTGAAATCTTGGCCTATCCCGGCATAAAACACTTTCGTGTTGTATAACGTACTCTTTAGTACTACAGCTCGCTTCCCCGCAAAAAGACCCTGTTTGCAGGGGTGCACCCTTTACAGGCTTTGTTCTGCTGGCGTCGCTTCCGTGACAAATTTGACGTAAGTGAAATCGTCGTGAATCCTGAAATTAAACCCTTTGGTGTTAAAAAGTTCCAGCCAGAGTTATTCTCAGCCGTTCAATTTTCAGCCTCCGTCACAGAGAACGTACAACGAGTGCGTAACAACCACGCGGTTCTCCGTATATTCTCAGCCGTTCAATTTTCAGCCTCCGTCACAGAGAACGTACGAGTGCGTAACAACCACGCGGTTCTCCGTATATTCTCAGCCGTTCAATTTTCAGCCTCCGTCACAGAGAACGTACGAGTGCGTAACAACCACGCGGTTCTCAGTATACTGTTGCGTGTGTTCACCTCACATTTAATGTGTTCGCAGTATGTCCGAAAGGCATGTTCCGACTTGGGAGTCTCAACAGTGATGCTCGCTATGACTGTTCGCTGTCTTTCCATTCTGCACAACAACCTAAACGCGCTCACTCTCGTTCCGATGAGGGTGCCAGTTACCCCACTGCTTGCCCATTTCGCAATGGACTTTGGGGCATGAAAGTTGAAATCAGCTTGCGTGGGCTGCGCGATGTTCAACGCATCTCTCCACTTCTCGCAGGTCGTGGCACATCTCGCCATGGTTGCGCCACTTCTGCGAGTGACATCCGTTAAAGGGACATTGAGATAACCTGTAAACATTGCGGGATTACTTGCGCAAATTGTAGTCTGGAGTCCCTAGACCGCTTCGACCACTCTCCCTACCTTTATGCGACTTTATTCAGTAGAGAAATCAATTAGAAAGCTCTGTCCTCCTTGCCGATTTCCGATGCCGTTTCATATGACGTCAAAACCGAGATTGCTTGGCTTGATTCTACTACGGCGCTGCTCGCCGATCCTTCGACAGAATCAGTCGGCCCACAGTTTAGTCGGTCTGCTGCAGACGAGTCATCGCAGTTCGTTCGCTCAGTTGAAACTAAGCCACGACACGTTTGCGCCTGGAAGAATGTGCATTTGGTTTGTTATTTCGTGGGCTGTATCGAGCTTTAAGTCCAAGTAGCTTCATACAAGCGCACAACCGATGGATCGCTGACTGGTAGGCTAGTGGAAAAAATTGGCTCTAACCCACGCTGTGAAGGTTGTCGGGCTGAGAAGCTGGAAATGACACCCACAACGATTACCCATGCGGCGTCGCTTGAATTGACACACATGGCTTCACAAAGAGTGCAACTAGATACTTTGCCAGCCGTCAACTGGGATTCACCGGGGCGGCGTCCCGAACGCAGGAGAAAGAAAACGGAGAGGAACGTCTTCCGAAGGGTGACCAGGAGGGCGGCACGTGCTGCTAGCGTCATCTCTCTCAGTGCCTCCCCCTCACTCTTGTTTCATGTGTCGCCTCCAAAAAGCGCCCTCGCCCTCCCTGGCACTGAATCCAAAAAACCGTCGGTCTCCCCCGTCTCCACGGGGTTGGTGTAGCAAATAGTCGACAAGACGACGGGCGCTCGCTCCCCTTCTCTATTCGGGCTTATGTTCGATCCCTGGCAGTGCCAGTAGTTAGTTTGTGTGGCCTTGATGTGGCCAGTAGCCAGTAGTAGCCTGGGATGTTTGTTTGTGTAGCCAGTACTAGCCAGGGAGTTTTCTACTGACGTGGACTGAAAACTTTTCTTGGCTTGTTAGAGATATACTGCTTCACAGTAGTAAAATCTAAGGCCAATAAAAGGTAGGAGAAGAAATTCCTAGCGAAATTATTATAGGTATTAGAGAATTAAAATCCACAGAAACTTTTATTGTACAGCGTAAAACAAATGTACGGAAAGCACTCTTCGTGCTGGGTGAACTACCACAGCGGTCAGCAGTACGACCAGATATTTGCGATCGCTTTTCTTGGTAAGGAATGTAGCCGCTAGAGATAAGATGTTTGTAGGAAATTGGGGGACGCTTACGTAACGAGCTCTATACAATAAATAGTCATATAAGCTGCTTGGAATGCTAAAACTGAATAAAAATGTCAACTGGTTATTCAATAAAAACTCTTTTGTCATTCCAATTTTTGCCGATCCGTTTTTCTATGCAATATCTGGCCAACGCAGCCCAGAAAAAAATATATAAAGATATATGTGACGTAGTCTTCCCAGTGCCCCTGTATAGAGATCTATACAGTAATGGTCTTGGACAAGACGTGCTAAAATGCGTGAAGTGAATGAAAGTGGCACCTGGAGCGAAGTATTTCTTCTTTAAATTTCACACTGTTACACTTTAAGTCGCAACTCGGATGAACGATCTCAGTGCCATGGGGAACCAATTGTTCCATTTGCAAACAATCCGAAACTGTTGAGCGTGTCTTTGTTTATTGTTGGGTCGCAGTGTTCATTTGGGATGACCTCCAAAGGACACTTCTGATAGATTTTCCACTCACAGCACACGGCATTCCTTTTTTTGTGCATTGATAGAGAAAACGGTGTGTCATTTGACAGTTTCAAGGTTTCAAGTTTTATTTAATAAATGTTTGGTTTACAAAATGCGTTATTGATGTTAGTACATAAGGAGGTCCCAAAGTGAAAACTGTCGGGGGGACCTCCTGGCTCGAAATACGCAAAGGAGCTATGAAGGGAAAACACAAGTTTGGTTCATTCAAAAGATTTCCTCGTTAGAATCATACTGACACCACTTTTAACGTAAACTTCGCTCAAATAAGCTACATAATTAGGAAAAAGGGAATGGCCATGCGACCCACTGGCTCATTTCCCGCAACAGAATCTATGATGTCATCCCCGCACGGGGCACCTTGCGCAATCTTGGTGACGGTATTGGCGAATCCACGGACCGCGAACCCCCCAACATAACCTCTGACGTACCGTGGTGATGTGTTTGAAGGTGAAGGGTAAGAAATCTCAAACGGTGGCCGTCGGAGCCCAGGTCAAGCTCCGGCGGATGGGCTCCCTGTCTGTTTACCAGGCAGGCAGCTCCGGGACCTTTTCAGCTATCAGGGTAAGGCTGAAGAAGAAAGTACCCCCGTCCCCTGGTTTTATACATGCTGTATGGTATCTAAATTTTCCAAATCTAAAGATCGACCCCCTAAATGGGGCCGCACCTAAGTACCCTTTCCTCCGTTGCCAACGCCGAGTCTCCCAAAGCCATACAACTATCCTAGGTTTTTGATAATAGAATCTGTTGACATGTTGACACGTCGAACACTCTTGCCGCAAAGTCTGTCTTTCTGATCTCCAAATTTCTTGAGGGCATTTTTCGTCAATCCTACAAAGCCAAAAAACTTATAACCGGAGTTCTTGTAGAAGTCAACAATAAGCAACAAGCTACAAATCTCTTGACCCAAACTCGCATCGCTGATCTGGAAATCAGGGTCACACCCCACCGCAGCCTTAATAGCTCCCAGGGTGTGATCTCTGAGCCAGATCTGATAAATGAAACTGAAACCGCTCTGTTGGAAGGCCTTAAAGACCAAGGTGTGACAGCAGTGAGGCGTATCCTGATTCGTCGAGATAACAAGAAAATCCGAACAAAACATGTAATATTGACTTCCGACCATTCCACAATTCCTGAGTCAGTAAATGCATGTCTCATTCATTTCCCCATACGGCCATGCATCCCCAACCCACGTCAGTGTTTTAAATGCCAGCGGTGTGAGCATGGCACTACCGCCTGACATGGTCGACTAGCATGCGCGAAGTGTGCACAACATGATCATTCTTCAGACAACTGTCCCTCAAAAAATGTCATATGTGCAAACTGCCAGGGACCACACGCTGCATACTCCCGAAAGTCCGAAAGATTTCAGATGGAAAAAAAGATAATTAACATCAAGGTCACGGAGAACATCACCTTTCCAGAGGCGCGAAAGAGGTACCTTCCCCCTTGGGAGGAACGCCGACGCAGCTCGCTAGGGGGCGGAGCGGCGTCTGGTGTCCACAGGGACCCAGTTCAGCGCGTCTGACCTGGTCCCGCCCCCGCCCCCCGCTGGGTTGCCTCACACAGCCCAAACCGGCACCACGCCGCTTGCTGAGGCAGCAGCGGTTGTGGTGCAAACCACTTCTGTCGGGACCGGTGCCGCTCCCGCCTCTTCCTCCTCGTCCTCCAGTGCGTTGGAGGGGGCCGAGGGGATGGACACCGCGGGCTCCGCAGCCGGCTCCCACCGCCACCGCACCGCCCATGCCACCTCTCGTATCCCGGACGCCCTCGGCGGTGGCGCCTCACACGAAGGGCTCCCGAAAGGGGGCCAAGTCGAGGGGGCCCAGTCCGCCGGGAGCCCCTGTGACAGCCAACGACGAGATGGATGTCGCGCCTTTTCTGCCTGCAACGCAGTGCAAGGAGCGGCCTCCGATGTCCAAGCCGACAAAACGGCCCAAGAATCCCAGAATAACACCCCCGAAAGACGACACACACACACACACACACACACACACACACACACAACACACACAACCACACAACACACACACCACACACACACACACACACACACACACACACACACACACACACACACACACACACCCACACACACACACACACGCACACACACACACACACCACACACACGCACACGCACACACGCGCGCACACACACACACGCGCGCGCACCGCATGCCACCAGTTTATTCTTAAATTTAAATAATGGGAACAGAAAACATCATCCAATGGAACTGCAGCGGCCTCCTTAAAAATCTTGACGACGTGTATGAGATGCTGCATGTCAACCAGCCAAGTATCATGTGTCTCCAGGAAACCCACCTCAATTCTAAACAAACATATTTCTTGAATTGTTACATGGTATTCAGAAAGGACAGGGTTGGCTGCACACACTCTTCAGGAGGTGTGGCCATTGTCGCCCGGAAATCATTAGCATGCCACCCTCTCTCTTAAACCTGTCCTTGAGGCTGTAGCAATCCGTACGATAATATTTAATAGGTTGATAACGGTATGCTCCATTTACATCTCCGCTGATTTGGCACTTCTGAGCTGTGATTTCGACGCATTGGTTGACCAGCTACCCGAACCATACATTCTCATAGGCGACCTTAATGTGCACAACTCTCTTTGGGGCTCCTCCCGAACCGATTCCCGAGGTCGCCTGGTAGAAAAGTTTCTTACATCCTCTGGAGCATGCCTTTTTAACAAAAAACAGCCTACATACCATAACCCAGGACACAATACATACTCACGTCTTGACTTGGCTATTGGTTCTGCAGTTCTCTTTCCATGTCTTGAGTGGGGTGTGGGCACGGACCCATATGGTAGTGACCACTTCCCCACTTCACTAACGTATATAGGTGAAGGCCCGAGCAGTCCACCTTCCCACAACAGGTTTAATGAATCAAAAGCAAACTGGAGTACATTCACAGAAACATCTAAACTGCACCACACATCCATAAAACACCTACACGGAGAGGAAGCAGCCCAACTCATCACGGCGCACATACTCCACGCCGCCGAAAAGTCCATTCCCCACGCCTCCGGTGCCCCGCGCAACCAGAGGAGGCCGTGGTGGAATGACGACTGTAGGCGCGCGCGTGAGGCTCAGAACAAGGCGTGGGGTATCCTCCGTCGCTACCCCACATCGCAGAAGTTCATCCGCTTTAAACGGGCAAAAGCAGTTGGGAAGCGTCTGCGCCGTGAGGCGAAAAGGGAGAGTTGGCGCGCCCTCCGCACGTCATAAACTCGTACACAGACACACACAAGGTATGGACACGAATACGCAAACTTAATGAACAACAGACACAGCCTGCTCCTTGTCAGCACAACAGGGGACACTCTTGAGGACCAGGCTAACGCAATCGCACAACACTTCCAACACGTGTCCAGTTCTGCACACTACACAAACCATTTCATGAAACACAAAACATCTGCAGAAAAGATTCCCTTACATGACAAAGACAAATCGAAATCTGCTTACAACTGCGAATTTACACTTCATGACTTAAGGGCTGCCCTGAGCACATGTAAGACTTCAGCTCCGGGTGCAGACAACATTACATACACAATGATACAAAACATACATGCAGACACACTAGAAACACTTCTGCACTTATACAATAAGATTTTGGCTTTCGGGGCGCCTTCCCATGTCTTGGAGGAAAGCGATAGTAGTAGCCTTTTCTAAAGAGGGAAAGGATCCCACATTACCCTCAAGTTATCGTCCCATCGCACTGACAAGCTGCCTGTGCAAGCTTCTTGAGAAGATGATTAACCGAAGGCTAGTGTACTTTTTGGAGCACAACGGTCTTCTCGAGAGCTGCCAGGCAGGCTTCAGGGTGGGGCGATCCACGAATGATCAACTTGTGGCCTTGGAGTCATATATAAAAGGTGCCTTTGTTCACAAACAATATTGCATGACCATATTTTTTGACCTTGAGAAATCATATGACATGGCATGGCCCTATGGCATCCTCATTGACTTGAAATCTTTTGGAATATCCGGTAACATGTTGAACGTACTTGAGAGCTACTTGTATAACAGAACATTTCAGGTGAGAGTAGGTTCTGCATTTTCCAGAGTTCATGTACAAGAAACGGTGTGCCTCAGGGTGGAGTATTGAGCTGCACATTGTTTATTGTGAAGATGAACTCGCTAGGCAAAGCACTGCCTCGAACAATCTCTTACTCTATGTATGTAGAAGATGTGGAGATATCTTTCAAATCCTGTAATCTGTCCATTTGCGAACGCCAAGTCCAGCTTGCCGTTAATAAACCGGCTCGCTGGGCAGATCAAAATGGATTTAAACTGAATCATACAAAAAGTACCTGTGTCATATTTTCAAAGAGGCGCGGGATCCACGCGGATCTTGACATTAAACTTCAAGGCAACTCGATTCCTGTAAAAAAGGAAAACAAGTTTTTAGGTGTAGTTCTAGATAAAAAACTCACGTTCATTCCCCACATCAAACAGCTCAAACATAATGCTTAAAAAAATCAACATTCTTAAAATCCTGTCACACCAGTCCTATGGTGCGGACAAACAACTCCTTTGCCTGTTTTTTCCAGTTTGGTGGGATCTCGCTTGGACTATGGGAGTGTCGTTTATGGGTCGGCAACTAAAACAGCCCTCAAAATGCTCGACCCAGTGCTGCACTTGGGGCTCCGCCTTTCGTGTGGCGCATTCCGTACCAGCCCTGGCTAGAGTCTCTATGCGGACTGTGACAAATGGTGCTTATCGCACCAGCGAACCTTTTTTGACGTGTTATATGCTTTTAAAGTTTCATCAATGTATGACCATCCTCTTAAACCTATTTTTAATCACGCCTCCACATGCCAGATCTTTTTAAATCGCCCAACCATCTCTGCACCTTTCTCACTCAGAGTCAAAGAGCAGGTGTCTGAACTGACTGTCTCCTTTTTAGATACCTATCAAATATCCTGTAGCACGCTTTTACCCCCATGGCAAGTTCGGCGTGTGCTATGTGACTTGTCATTTTTAAATGTGGAAAAAATCGAGTTCCAAGAAGCGCAATTCTGCAGCACTTCTTGTTTTTACAGGAGAAATATCGCTGTGCAGAATTTTACAGCGATGCGTCCAAAACATCATACACCGTGTCCTGTGCTGCGCACGGTCCCAATTTTAATGCAAGTAGAACCATTAATATAAACACCAGTATCTTTACGGCGGAGGCGTATGTTATTTTTCTTGTTGCAAACCATATCATTGAACGTAACATCCCTAAGTCTGTCATTCATACCGACTCGTTGTGTGTTGGGTGACTGGCCCCTCTGGGATAGCCGGTAATGAGACCGCAGACCAGCTGGCCGCTGCTGCTGTACTTACAAATACACTGCACATAGCAACAGTACCCTACACTGACCTCAAACCACACATCAGAAAGCACCTTCGCAATACATGGCAAGCAGACTGGAATACACAGGCAGACAACAAGTTACACCTAATAAAACCACACTTGGGACCATACACTACGGACACACGCAACAGACACACGGAAGTCGCCTTGGCCAGGTTACGGATAGGCCACACGCATGCGACGCACTCCCACCTGCTCACCGCCTCTCCAAGACCCGCGTGTAGCAGGTGTGGGGAGGGCCTATCCGTAGTCGACATCCTAATCACAGGCAAGGCACTCGACACAACAAAACACAGACACTTCAAGGAACTATACAGAAAAAGCATTCCGCTACACTCTTCCTTGTTTTCTGGGTGACCATGTCATGATTTCTGTACAACGCGTTTTTAAATATTTATCTGATGTTAACTTTTTAAATCTCATTTTCTATCATGCGTAATCAAAACTGACCCTATACACCAGCCATCACCATTGCCGTTAATTGATTTTATTGTTATTCTGGCTTTAGTAGCCACTATTTTCTGTTATATAATTTTGTTTGGCGCTCTTTGCCCCAGCTGGCCCTTGCGCCAAAAAATCCAACGATCATCAATCTATGATGTCATACCAGACAGCTCTGCGATTGGCTGAGGGCGCAAAAGCAAACGCAACTTAGGCAGAGCTTATAAGCTTGCCGAACGAGCTATTTGGGCTTAAATTTAGGGCACATTCTTTTTAAAGACTAAGAATAATGGGACAAATAGTGGAAGTTAAGAAAGCACACGTAAACATAGAAGTACCGATGCGTACTGCTCTTGGTACTGCGTGCACTATGCTTGGTTTAGCTGCACAGGACTACGGCACTTCGGGGTTGTTTGAGACGACACTGGCCGATTGACGCAAGCGACGATGTCTTACGTGACCGTATTTGCCGAGAGAGCACCATGCTTCACGAAAAGATTGTCTCCATGAACAAAACAAGCCAGGTAGAAATACTTTCACAAACAAACCAAAGGCAGAAAAGGCTTGCCACGGTGTGGTGGCGCCATGTAGTTTCACTAACGGTAAACACAGCCCTGTGATGTCATTACAGACCACGAAAACGCACGATTTAGCAACAAAACCACAATTTCAACTTAAATTAATTAATTTCTCAGTGAATAAACCATCGTTTGCATTCGGTCAAGAGCTGGGGGCACATAAAACACCAAATCTTTCGAATAACGCGCACTTGTGTTTTCTCTTCATGGCTCCTTTAATTAAGACAAAGTTAGCGTAATGGCAGAACGGAATGCACACAAAGTAAAAAAAAACCATTATCATATCATGAACCGGCGACAAAAATCAATTCTTTTCAATACGAACATTCATAGTTTTGCGCGAGTTTCAGACACAATTATTGGAAAGTATACAAAATTACACGAATAATCAAGGAATGACAAATCAATATGTATAGCCAGATTGGATACATCGAGAAATCAGGATCAAGTGATAGTGTAATAACCCATCAATATGTCATCAATCATCAGTTTTAAAAAAGCAAAAATATGAAGGTAAATGCGGAAAGAAGTATGCAATCAAAAGATAAAAGGTACACAGAAAAAACGATTTTAAGAATTACTTAAGTACATTTCGAGTAGGTAAGTTTTCAAACACATGGAAAATGTATGTTGAGAAACCGATGATTTAATCGAAAAGAATCCGGAAAAGAATTCCAGAGTGCTATCGCTGAAAAAAGGGCAGTTTTCTTACCGTAGTTGGTGCTAGCTTCGGCAGTAATAAGTAATGCTGTTCAGAGAACTGGGTAATATTTGTATTAGTAAGGTGAGATGTGGCGAAAGCACCAACAAGGACACTGTTTTGGCGGGCACTATAATAGCAGACCTAATGTTTGCTGCAGTGTCATATTGTTGGGAATGCACCGTATTTGGCGTTCGTGCACAGCCTGGCCTAATTGTGATGTAGACTGCGCGAGAAATGCTACATTATTTCGAGAAAGTTTCTCACAGTTCGTTGAAGTTCTGAGAGCGAAGAACTCTCCACCAGAGTGGTTGTGAATCATGGAACCCTTAACTGAGCTTAGGGAATTTTAAAAGACAACGCCAGCCCTTGGTGGCATGGCGACATTACTGTTGATTTTTTTTGCATTGTACCTGGTGTCTTGTTATACTGTAGAAGACCGGCAATAACGAATAAAAAGAAGCTTACGGACGAGTTGTCTGTAGCCTTAGTTTCATTGTTTTGCAATTCGCAAGTTCGAATCCCCGATAGCGCATGTTTTTTGTAAGTTTATTTATTTGTTTTTTGGTAATGTTTCTATACTGAGTTCACCATTTTTGCGCTGTAACGTTCATTGCTCCCCGAGCGAGTTTGCACAGCGCGTTCAGGTTGACACTGACGCACTGGCGAGTTCTCGTTGGCGTGGTGTTGCCATAAGCAACGAGTGCTTGCGTCCACAGCCCCGAATCAGCCCACCTCAGTCTGGTGCGAACTTACGATACAGGCACGAAACAGGCAAGCGGCAACATTAGGCAGCTATTTTCAAGCACAAACCCCATTTTTACATTATTTTTAAGCACAACCCACATTTTTACATGTAACCCTCGATCCAAGTTCGTCTGGGATATTTATCTCGTACACGGGACGGATGTTCTCTCATCGCCTTGAGCGGGCAGCGTCATCAATGTCAGCCGAGCTTCACGCCGTTAGGAAGCCATCCGGTACATTCACCGCCAACCGCCGGAGCAATGTACCATCTTCACCGGTTCCAAGGCAGCCCTCCAAAGTCTACTGCGCAATAACTGCTTCAGCCTTCACAAACACGCCTCTCGTGAAATAACTTACTTGTATCCCCTAGCCAAAGACATAGGGCACCAAGTGACATTTCAGTGGCTTCCAGGCAACTGTGATGTTCCAGGAAACGAGAAGGCAGATGAAGGAGCTCGCAGGGGCCTTCAAATGCATAATATGAGAAAGGTCTTCTTCACCAAGCATGATGCCTCAGATATGACGAATGCACTTGTTTTAATGGAGGGGAACGGGCTCTGGTCTCTTCCAGAGCACCACTACGCCTTCTTGCACTCCTGAGCTCAGGATTAAGCTGCCACAGCGACTTCCGCGCCGACTAGAAATTTATACCACCGATTACGCCATGCAGCGCTTACGAAAACATACCTGTTTCGACCTGGTGCAACCTCGAATCCTTACTGTGGTAACTGCGGATCGTCGGAAACCGTGGAACACGTACTGTTAGAGTGCCCCTCTTGCTTGCTCGCAAGGTGCCGTTTGGTGTAGGATATCGAGCACCTACGCCCAGGGCTAATCAGCCTAAAAGTACTCCTCGGTCCATGGCCCTCTCCTTCAGTGCCACGCAAAGCACTAGCGGCGTTATTTGAATACCTGGACGAGATCGGCGTCACTGAACTGATTTAAAATACTACCGAGATCGTGATGTTCATCGAACTGTTCACACAAACTCCATGATGCCTGCTTTTCTTTATCTATAGGGCCTTTTATAAACTCCATACCCATTTCCCCGCCGAGTAGCATGTCGGTGCTGAGATTCCGGCAAACCTCTCGGCTTTCTTCTTTAATAAAGAGCTCTCTCTCTCTCTCTCTCTCTCTCTCTCTCTCTCTCTCTCTCTCTCTCTCTCTCTCTCTCTCTCTCTCTCTCTCTCTCTCCTCTCTCTCTCTCTCTCTCTCTCTCGCTCTCTCCAAAGGTGGGGGCAAAGTGTATCCTCATGCAAGCATATCGAATTTGAGCGTCTCCAGCCACGTAGAGGGCGTTCGTTCACTGCGTACGCCTCGGCTAGTGATCATTACGATTCCGGGACGTGCTGGCAGGCGTATCGGACGCACTTCACAGCCGACAACATGGCAGAAGCGTGGTGTGCCGATTACTGAGATACCAAGAATGCCGAGCCAAGGATAACGTCTGATGTCAACCATTTTTTTTCACACAACCGAAACCAAAACTGGTTTTAATTCTAATCTTGGACATCGTCCAATCGACATCGCATCTCGGATGCGCGTCACAGTTGCTAGTTGTTGCGGCTGCCGCGAACTTCGCATGGTATGATTTCTTCTTTCTGGCTTTATAAATTAAATACTGATTTATCGACCGGACCAACGATGAAAAGTGTGTAAATTTGAGTCAGTCTATGCAATGCAAACGAAAACAGAAGTTTGACAAATTCCCTTCAATGTATCTTTAAGTGTGAACAACTCTAACAGAGCTGACAAAGTTTTTTTTTTTATATACCTAGCTGCCGATCGGGTGATTGGTGCTGTTGGGTTGGATGGTGCAGGAAAAGGGGTGTTGGAGAAGGAGGGAAGGCCCCGCGTGCAGCCTCTACCTCTCCTTCGGGGCGGCAATGAACGTTACGGTGCGGCGCCCGCTGCAGCGCATCATCCGCCCTGCGCAGAATTAGTTAAACGTCGCTCGGAACGCGAAAGCCGCTGTTTGTGGCTGGAAGGGAGTCGAGAAAGAAGTAAAATCGTTTTCGCCTGGAGCTGCTGGCGTGACGACGTTTCGTTTTTACCGCGGCGCCCAACAAAACGAGACCGGCATCGGTGGCTGCCGCTTCATTAGCATTATTTTACATCTCGCCTCTGCAGCGGTAACGGGAACGGCAAGAGTAAGGCCGGGCGTAAACAGTCGAGCATCAACTTCGCTCCTGCCTCCGCGCGTCGCTAAGCTCCGCTCCCTCTATTCATCAACCGGTGGCGAAAAACTTTTCAGCCCTTACCTCGCCGCCGCCACCTGTGCTTCCTAAAGCAGGTCGGTTTAGGTCGAGCGCTTTTCCATCTTTTTTTTCCCCTTGTCTTCTTCATAGCGCGTGTTCGCCTCCAGTTCAGCCGGTAAGAGTTCGCAGCGCACCTCTCGCATGCAAAGCAGCGCAGAGTGCAAATTGAATCGCATGGAAATTAGAATGTTGCGGTAAGCCTCCTACTACAGCGCACGCTCGGTGAGCACTATCTTCGCTCTCGTTTAGTGCTCAGTGCCTCCGCCTCATCGCCCCGCGGGAGCTGCGCTAACGCCCGCTGATATTGTTGGCGCGCAACACTCACTCTTCGTGGTTGTTCGACGCCAGGTAATGCCAGGTAGAGAACAAAGAGAAGAAGCGCCTCGCTCGTTGGTGGTGGCGTAAGCTCGCTCGCAACAGCGCGAAACTTTTCTTCCTTGTCGAGCTCACTGGCGCAGGAGTATCGAGCCGTGCATAAGTTATTACCCGCAAAGTTACAAGAGGAACGAGAGCGTGTCTGTAAGCCTGGAGGGCCGCGATATCGGGGTTCGGGTATTGTTGGATAACCCTTCGTGCCCTCACGGCGGCAATTCCGCGGTGTGCATGGCGGAATGCTGCGCGGCAAAGAAACAGTGCCTTCGCTGAATTAGTTACTTCTCAGCGCGCAACACGCTCGCTTGCCTGCCGGCGGGGTCTCGGCTGCTTAATGAAGGGCTCCACCTCCGTGCTTTCGGTAATTCTATATCGATCCTTCTCGGCTGGATAATGAGCTTTATGGAGTATCAGACAGCAAAAGCGAGAAAAACGAGCGGCGTTCCCTTGGCCTTTGGCACACTATTCCGGACTTAATAAGCAGATTGGAGGAATGTGCGGGACCTTTGGCAGGGTTTGCTTTTGTTACAATGGTAAGTACTCAGTGTGACGAATAGTCATTTTGTGGTTGGCCAGGAATAACTATGGTTGGGATTATACTCAAGCGATCAAGCCGCCTTGTGTGAGCGTGCGTGAGTTTAGGGGGCGTGTTTAGAATGCGGCATTAAGTATGATGGACCCTGGTACGAGCCGCATCCTATAGTTACTCGCCCGCTAATCCCCTTTAAGGGGACAGAGGAAATGCTTCTACCATGCATTCCTTTCCCGCCGTTAAGAATACCCGATCTACACTACGGTTCTGTCAACAGGATTATATGCACATATAGAAAACCTTCGGAACAGAAAGGGCATGGGCAGACTCCGCTATTGCAAATGGCTTGAGCTGAGGAAACTGGGATTAAAGCGACCACCACGGGCGGGTGGCACCTTACAAAAAAAAAAGTGCGTCAACCTGTTCGTCTCTCCTCCCTCTGTAGTTCAGGCGGCGTTACGTGTCGTGATGTCAGGGTTCGGGTGTTGATGAACACCGAGACGACGCACACGTGACAAATTAAGCGAATGACCAGAGGCGACACGTTTCTCCAGGAAACGAAAGTAATGCATTCATGGCAAGTACCAAAAGAGACTTAAAGGGACCCAGAAAAGCCTTTTGTAAAAGTTACAAAAGGCCTGTATTGTCGCGTAGTACCAATATAGCGATGCAATGCCGTTGGAATTAATGATCTACATTGAGTATTAGCTGCGCCAGAAGCACCTCTCCCCTCTTGCAGATCGATTCCTCCTCCCTCTGCTTCCTTCAAAGCAGCTGGAAACACTGGGAATAGCCATGTGACATCGCGACGCTCGACTTCCGTTCTCCGCTAGCTACATTCCTGCGCCTAGGCACGCGTCAATCGCTGCCTGCAGACCCGCTTTTGCCTCGGTATCACAGAGGAAGGAGAAAGAGCAACCGGAAACCAATGGCAGTGACGTTGCCGGCGACCGACGATCGGCCGAATCAGGGGGACGCCACGCCGTTGCGTCAGCCGCGACCGCCGTTGCGTCAGCCGCGGTCGGCGTTGCGTCAGCCGTGGTCGGCTCGCTGCGGCGGCGCGCTCATCGTCTTAAAAAGGCGATCTCCAAAAATTGTTTACAAATTATCCGTACAACGTATGGGGCTCACACTTGGCTCAAAAATCCCCTGCTATGTGTTCTACCACCTGAATGCATTTGATTGCACCTTCACAAAGCTTTTATGGGTCCCTTTAAAGGGACACTGAAGTGATTTGTAAACAATGCGGGATTACGAGCGCAAACTGTAGTCCGGAGTCCCTGGGCCCTGTTTCGACTACTCTATGCGCGTTTACGCGAATTTATTTAGTAGAAAAATCAATTCGAAAATGCTGTTTTCCTCTCTTTACGCTCGCCCATTTTCTGTGGCGTTTTCGTGTGACGTCAGCAGGAGAGGAGCTGACAAATGGCTGCGCTACTGCACGGCTCGCCGACCTTCCGCGACCGAGTCAGTCGGTCCACTGTTTAGTCCGCCGGCCGCCGACGGGTCGTCGCAATTCGTTCGATCAGTTGAAACTAAGCCACAACACGTTTGGGAATGGAAGAATGCGCCTTTCTTTACTTCGTTAGTTTGTACACTGTATCTAGCTCCAAGTCAAGGTCGCTTCACACAAGCGCTGCACAAGTGCACATGCGACGCTTCGCTGACTGGTACGCCAATAGGAAAATATAAGACCTCTTGAAGGGGGAGAAGAGTGAGCGAAGTCAATATCGGTACTAAGGAAATAAAATCAACTGATATTTTTACCGTACAGCGTAAAACTAGGGTGCGGGAAGCACTTTTTGCGCTGGGCGAACAAGCAGAGCGGTCAGGAGCACGACTACGCATCTGCGAACGCTTTCCCGTCTACGAAATGCAATTGCTAGACGTGAGCTATTGTGGAAACTCGGGGGACGCTTACTGCACGAGCGCAATACAACAAATAGTCACCTAAGCTGCTTGAAATACTAAAACTAAATAAAAGAGTAAACTGGTTGTACATTATATACCTAATATTTTCCATTGCCGCCAGCGGCACTCTGGCCTAGTCGTCTGGTGCGCTAGGTACGTCACCGCAAGTGTTTTGCCAGTCAAAAGTTCGAATCGCCGCGGGTACATGCTTTTTTTTTATGAGTTAACTTTTCGTTTTTCGCCGATGTTGTCTATACTGAGTTCACCTTTTTTTGGGCCGCAACGTTCATTGCTCCACGAACTAGTCCACAGAATTGCGCAGGCTGGCACTGCCGCGCTAGCGAGTTCTCGTGGCGTGCTGTTTCCATAAGCACCGACTGCTTGCGGGCAGTGGGCACAGGCCAGAATCAACAGACCCTTGGCCTGGTGTGAACACGCTTTTTACAATACAGGTATGAGCGAGGCAAGCTCCAAATATGCATGGGGAAAAGCGCATGCATATGAGCGTCTGCGGGGACGCGGAGGGCGTTCATGCACTGCGTAGGCCTCAGATAGTGAATGCTACGATTCCAAGCCGTCCTGGGAGGCTTATCTTATGCATTTTACAGCCGACAACATGGCAGAAGCGCGGTACTACGATAACTGGGATATTGAGAATGCCATCCAACGACGCCATCGAATGTCAAACATGTTGTTTTACAGACCGAAACCGAAACCGAAACTTGTTTGATTGCTAACCTTGGGCATCGTGCAATCACGGCGCCCCCTCCTCTCAACGTCACAGCTTAGTTTGTGCGGCCGCCGCAAACCGCGCATGGTTGTTTTTCTTATTTCGCGCTTTGTAAAATAATTACCGATTTGTCAACGGGATAAACGATGAAAAGTGGGCTAATTTGAGCCAGTCTACACAGTGCAAGCAAAAACGGGAGCTTGACAAATTCACTTCAGTGTCCCTTTAAGACGCGGACGACAAAACAGAGTAAACGACCCTAACCACTAAGGACTGAAAACTAACGACAAAGCTCTTAGTAGGCATACAGTCCTACCGGAAACCACAGTTTCATGAGAATAAAGAACTAGCTCACAGTTCTTCATGCCCGTCGTAAGGCGCATTCATTGTAGAAAAGTTGACTTCCCCAACGGCTTCGCGTTTCGGGGGTGCCCAGTGGCCGTAGCGTAGCGTTCCAAGTCTTCTGGGGCCGCTGCCTTGACTGGCAGTAAGAGTAGATCCACCAGAAACCGTGGTGTCCCGGATGACTTGGCGCGAGCCGAGGCTTCCCGGCGCACGGCGCGGGTGCTTCGATTAGCTGCAGGAGCGGTTGGCCCACCCGACGATGTGGAGGCCCCCGCAGGAGGGAACGTCGGCCAGGCTACCCGGCGCAAAGCTCGGGCGCCTGGAGATGGGGCAGTAACGGGGGCCGGCGCCTAGGGCACGCTCCCCGCTGTGCCGGCAGAGCTGGCGACGTCCCGGCGCTGCTGCACGGTCGCCACCTCTAGGTGAATGTCGCCTTTCTTTAGGGCACCCGAAACTCCAACCGGTCTTCCATTTCCCCCCTTCGGACGTCTTCTTCCTCTTGCACGCACTCCTAGCCCGCTCTTCCCTTCTGGCACATACCCGCATGCGGGTGATTGTCCCGGTCTTTTCGTTAACTTCTTCGCCTTCGTCACCGTTTCCTGGCATCTCTCTACACAAGTAAATAATGAGCACAGACGAACGTGTTAACTGCTCACGAAAGGCGAGTCCCCCTCCGACCTTCGTTAGAGAGGTCTCCTACTGCTGCTTTGGACTTGTTTGGAGTAAGTAAAGGCTGTCCGGCCTTGCTGTTTTGTTGGTCATTTCTTCATAGGACCGGACCCTATGACGTAACGCAGGCCATCCCGGGCCTCGCATGTCTTGCATTTATCTGAATGGAGTCCTGGGTAACGCGGACTGTACCAGCGATATTGCGTCCCGGATGGGCGCAAGCCCAGCGCTTGCGGTGCGATGCGAAACGCTATTAAACGTGTCGATATGCCGCGCCCCACCTTTAAACTGACTTCAATATTCCAATCCGCTTTTATTTAGGAAAGAACGGGCATATTTGAGCTAAGACAACATTTCACAACGAAAAAAAATAGCTTAGCGTCATTAACGTAATGTGGCGGACGTTGAGGTTAACAGCGAAGCTGCCTGACATTCTCCAATCGCATGGCTTAGATGCATATATTTTCTCACCCAGCAGGATCGATTCCCGTTTGCGTCAATTCATTTCTGTCGTGTTGCACTGCTCGTGCCATCTAGTGGAACCTTTTTTTTACCATGAAACTTGGAACACTGCCACGAGAGGGCGCTCCGCGAGCGTCTTGTTTGCTCCCGCAAAAATCGAAGCAGCCATGCATAAGAGAACAATGCAAATATAACTTACGTATTGAAGTCTCGCCTCAAACATGCTGATGTTTTCTTATTGCTGAACAATGGTGACAGGTATAAACATTGCCACCAGCTTGAGTAGTTTAGAAAAGCTTTGCCTCTATCCCATCTCGTCCAAGCAGTCTTTTAACTTGTTGCATGCGTGGTTGGCGTTGGCTCACCTCCTCGTGAGGCTATGCCTTCTCCGCATCGATGTGACCGGGTTACCACATTTCCTCCCAAGGCAATTCGACCAAGAACAGCTTCTCTATCAACAATCACGGGTTTAGGAAACAAAATATTGGCATTGCTGGGGCTCGAACCTGTGACATTCGTTGCAATACTCACGATTCTACCCCTACGGTATAAGGGGCAGAACGGCGGGGCTATTTTTATTTCTTTGATGCATGGAAAAGTTAGGCACACTCACGATCACACATAACGACTAAACGACAATACGAAAGCAAGCAGGCATCGATGGAGAAGCACAAAGTACAACTACTGCGTCCTTTAAAAGTCAGGCAAGCAGACTCAACCAGTCCGGTAAACCATTCTGCGACGCGTACACACTCCTCGCCAACACGGCCAGCTCAAGAAAAATGGACGTAGTTGGCCTGGGGGCGCCGCATGCCGGTCAGTCATGCGGCGCTACAAAAAGCCAGCCCTACAAAAACGTCAGAAGCCACCCGATTGAAATCATAAAAAGGCAGGAACCGAATAGTGTAAGGAGTAATTTCAATGTCATTCTTGAGAGACAGCTGCGAAACGTCCCAGGAGAACACAGCATCACGGCACAATACAAAATGATCAATTGTCTCTGGTTGATAGCGTAGGCGACAATTGTCCGTCCAAGGAATGGACATTCAGTTTTCGCGAAGCCATGGCTGAACTAGGAGTGTGGAAAAACGAAGCTTCTCGCAGTTGCATAAGTCAATAGAGGGAGTCTTCCCAGCGAAGCAGCAGAAGGCGCTGGGTGCACACAGGAAATGCCTGGCTTGTACCCGCGAATGAACGGAATGTCGCGTCTAGTCTATAGGGAATAATTACGTATCCCCGGGGCACCAACCTGTCTCTGCCCCATTGTGTGATCCAGTGAGCGTCCCTGTTCGGAATTCCGACGCCGGCTCGGTCAATGAAACGTTGAGCTATATCATGCGCGTATACTCGTTCCAGGCCCGCATTAGAACCCAAACCACTGCGCTGACCTTCAGTGTCTTTGCATAACCAGTCAGTTCGGGTCGCATTATGTTGGCTCTAGATTTGTTGTGGTTTGTCGACGCGCAAAGAGAACAATATGAGAACCTCAGTGTATACGGTCTCACGTGCGGAGACGTAGTATTGTTGGATGCATCGTGGGATTCTTACCACGTGGAGGTGGCGCGGAATGGCCTGTGATGGCGATGCCTGTCTCCACGTTTTCGCCGCAGTCTAACGTGAGAAACGGGAACACAAGGTTGGCACTTTCGTTATTTCGACAACGCAGTCCTTCAATCCATAGAGGAATTTCTGTTATGGCTTTGATGTCCACTTAAAGCCAAGTTTACAATGTAAAAGAAGTACTCCTGTCGCTCCCGGCGTTTCATTCATGTTGCACCCTCCGAACTTTACAAAACCTGCATCAATCATTACAATGCAACCGCTTTTTGTCGGCTTGCCATGCGATGTCGTGCGAGTGTCATGCGGCCTAGCTCCAATAGGTCTCGCGATGTGAGCGAACGACGCCATTGCACCATAGCATAACTAGTCGGCGTCACTTACTTCAATGAAATTTTTCAAGCTCATGCCGACTAAGCCGGCCCCCCAAAAGAAAAGAGAGGCTTAGAGTATTACACTTCCCACCGATGGCAGCGACTAGGTGCACGATTTAGGTACATCAAGGAAGAGAAGAACGGAATCCAACTAAGGTTTCGGGATACAGTATTCACTTCCGCTTAATACAACTGGAGAAGACCGGGTTGCGCCAAAATGTCTGCTCACGAAAGAAACGTCGCAGATTGCTCCCCGACAGTACGGCAACGAACTCAGACTTGATAGTCCTGCACTGAGAATAGCGGGGATGTCTGGGACCGAGAATGAGGAACAGCCTGGAAGAACGAGCAGGAGAAGGACTCCGGGCGCACTCCATCATTGCGGCCTGCGGCTAATGGACCCGGTCGCCGCAGGGACGGCGAAGAATTAATGACCCGCCCAACTTCCCGTCTCTGCACCGGCGGCGGTCGTTAGGAGCCTTCTCGGCCGTAATTAGGCCTCGGCTAGGACGCCGCCGGCGACGACTGCGAGTTAGCGTACCGCCGGGCCCCCGGAGAAGAAAAAAAAAGCCGTAGCCACTCAAGCCTCGGAGCTGTAGCACGCCGGTGGGCAGGACCGCACGCGTTGTCATTAGCGAGAACAATGACCGAAACTCCGCCCACTCTCCGGCAACGGCAGCCAGCCGGTGGTACAGGGTGCGACCGGTGCCTGGTTGAGCCGAGCCTGCCGTCCGCTTGCAGGAAGCGAGAAAGACACGCGCCTGCTCCTGCCGTGAAGTTGGACTGGCCAGAAAGGAAACTTTTTGACGCTCAGGAGAAAGGGTAGCGGAGAACAGCACTTGTGACGTATCTTGTCAGCTTGTCATAGCTCAAGCAGAAAGGAATGCTACGGCGCTGCTCAGCTGTACGCCGCGGTGGTCACTGACCTGCTTGGCGGCCGTAGCACTTCAGCTAACCACGGTAACACCTCGAAAAAATATTAGGAAAATTCAGGGAAGCTTGCACTCACGCGCAAGGCTTGAATGGCGAAGCTGTTGTGGGTGATCACTTACGGACACAAAGTTGAGTTGTAGAATCGTTGTGGTGTCGTGGTTGAAGTCGGGCAGCACAGCGTTTCAATGTCCTTATGTTGACGAAAACCCGAGTCAGCTCGTCGTTTCGGTCGGCGTCTTCGTACACCACTCTGCAAGCGCGACTTATCGTCTCCAGCAGATACTTTGCACGCCAGGCCTCTCGAAGCGCGGCTTCTTCCCCGGCCGTGCGAACTATCGGCGGTCGGGCCATGTGGAATCAGTCATCACGTATAGAAGTTTCGACATTCATGTCACGGCTGTTCTACGGTTCGGAGCGCATGCGCACCACACGAGGACGAACGAACGAAGGGCGTACGCTATGACGTGTATAGGTCTCGTTCCAAGCGAGTGTTGCCACGATACGGCGAAGCCTGGATTTTTTTTTTTTTTTTGTCAATTTTGGCCAATCTCCCCAAGTCGGTATGCTTAGCTTAACGAACGTGCGCTCAGTCTTTTCTTGGTATTGTTACGGGGAAAATGGTGTATTGCAATTAATTAAAAATGCCACATGGTGGGGAACACAGCAGCACACAGTCTCTGGTGGGTGCAGCCAGAGAGCAGGATGGTTCGTCCTCTTCCTCCTCGTCGGTCAACCGTCCACAACACCAGCTGTCCGGGCTGGAGCCAATCCCTCGGTGTCCATATTCCTTTCATAGGGTGCATACCCATCCCGTGACATACCCACGCCGGTAGAAGCACCGTCTCGGTGCTCATGAGCCTGGTACGGAAGTTTGGCGATATTTATTTATTTTTATTTATATACCTTAAAAGCCCAGAGGCCATTACATAAGGGGGGGATACAAAAAACCGGGTACACCATTGTCAACTATACATTGTGAGGGAACTGGACAAAGTGGTGAGTCAAAAACAGCATGTAACGAACTTGAAAAAGAAGCGAGCGCATTGTCAACACGCGTAATACACGAAAAGAATCGCTACATATCCTCACCGGATTCTAAATAAGACAATAAACCAGATTTGAAACGCGATGGATCAGTGAGGGAGACCATGGCTGAAGGTTTGTAAAGGTAACGTTGTAAAGGTAACGTATAAGGGCTTGTAACGGTAACGTTAACACATTTTTAACATTCAAAGACTTTTCTGAATCAGCACATCAGGATGTGAATAAATAAGAATCATGCTGCAGGTATTCGGAATCACGTTCATTCGCTATAGTCCTGTAAACTACACAGACATTCGCGAACATTTTGAACAAATATTCGAGGCCAATAGTAATACCATTTACACATAATAGAAAAAAAAGAAGGCCCGCAACTGACCTTTGGGGAATTCCTGAGGTCACGGGAACATATCTGGACGAACAACCATTGAGGGCGACCGACTGCTGTCTTAGAGAGATAAACTCGGCTATCCATGCAATAACCGATTCATTCAGTTAATAGCCCGAAATGTACTAACACGAAGCTGATAGGGAACACCTCGAAATGCTGTTTTGCAGTACAAGAAAATACAGTCAACTACTTTAAGCTTATCTATTGCTAGAGCCAAATCGTGCGTGAACTCAACAAGATGCGTTGAGCAAGAAAAACCCGTCGAAATCCGTGTTTGCAAGGGTGCTGGCGATTACGTCTAAACAAATGAGTCATTTCCGAAGTGTAGCTAAGCTAACCTTCAAACCCCGCAACTAAATTAACATCCAGGATTCGTCATTCACAAGGCTCTCTTGTTATGGCAAATTTAAAATAACACGTGTTTCTAAATAGACAGTCATAAAATCCCATGAAGCAGGGTACAAAGTTGAGCCTACCAATGCACGAGCTTAGCCTCTTCTACGTTTATCACCAACAAAATACTGCAACATTGTTTTTCGCCGTATTATTGTAAGAAGAATAGCCGCAAACTTGCGGTTTTGCGCGCACTCGCCTTTATTTGGTGGGGAGACTTGACATGGCGCTGGTTGAGCTCCTGCGTGGCGGCCTCTTGCTCGGCGCCCTTTAAGGCCACTTTTTTTGCTGAACCACCGCCACCTCGGGTCGAACATCTCTGCTGGGTCGATGTCTCCAATGCTCTCCATTTCTTGAGGGGGCGAATAGCCTCGAGCTGATGCGTCGACGAAGCCGGCGGGCGAGGCGTGGTAGCAGCTATGACTGGCGAGGCTTAGCTCACCCGTCGGTGTGGCACAGTCTTCTTGTGGCAATAAATCGCATTCCGATGGCCTACAAGGTTCCCTGGTAATGTCCAGGGAGTCCTTGCACCTTGCCCGTTCACCTAGAACACTCATTACTGTTTGACAAACGAAGTTCGTTCATTTAAAACGTATAAACACCGAGCGGATAAAAAACGCGTCTGCGTAATTCGGCTCCCTAACGACTCTTTCTTCACCCAAGGAAAAACGGTCCTATACCAGCGGGTCTCCGTCCAAACAAGTCTGTGCATGGATTCTCGGCGTCCAGACCCGTGCCGTTCTTCGGCTGTAGCGCCGCTCACCGAAAAATGACGTATACCTGAGACCTTACGTAGGCTGGTCTCATCTTGAACACCGGTTGCCAAAAAATTCTGCGGGCCGTTCGCTTGCCGTAATTCGTGCCGAGGAGCCCTAACCGAATGAAAAAATGTACATTCTGGGGCCGTTGCGGGTCGGCCCTGTCTCCGGTGTAAACACCGGTTGCCCCGAAGAAAACGAATAGTCTGCCTCCGGACGGCGCGGGTTCACAGTTGAAAACGATGCGAATGCGAAGCAGCCGCGCACCGGTCCGGTCTCCTTTCGAACACCAACTGTCTCACAAGAATAATTACGGATATTCTGTGGCCAGTCGCTTGCCGTGCTTCGGCTGAACACCACGTCCCGATGCAAAAACGCATGCCCGAGAAGCAGTACGTCGTGCCGTTCTCTTCTCAACAGCGGCAGCCGAAAGTGAACTGAAATATCTGGCAGGCAGGGTAGCTGCCATTGTGCTCTGAAAACACGGGTGGTCGGAGAAGATACCGAAGCGGCTGGTTGCCGAATGTTGGCCGCTCATCGTATAATCACTGGCTGCCAGAACCTCGATGCTGGCCGTACATGACAGAAAGATGTGCGTTGTTAAACACAAGCGGGTCGGGTGAGTATCAACGGCCACCAGCGCACTAGGTAGCTCCAGACTCAGGAATCCTGTGAAACGCTCGATGAGGGCTGAATGGTCGGATAAGAAGTCAAGGCCTAAGATCACGTCATGTGCGCAGTTTTCTAATAGGGCAAACATAACAGGTACAGTACGGCCAGCAATCGTAACACGAGCAAGCAGTACACCTTCTAGCTATTATGGGCGTTCCACCATCAGCTAGTCGGACATGAGATGGGGCAGGCGTCAGGACCTTATGAAGGCGAGAGCGTAGATTTGAGGTTATCACCGATACTGTCGCCCCATTGTGAATCAGTGCCCGAACAGGAATGCCGTCAACTTTAATTTCTAGTAAATTGTCTGTGGTAGGGAGGGTCAGGAGAGGATTTGCGGGCGAAGTCAAGAATGCAGCTTGACCTCGGGAAGAGCACGTGCGAGAGCTCGGAGCGCTGGACGCGTCTTGACATCGCTCCGTCTTTATCCACCGAAATCGCCCAGACATTTTGACCATCAGCCAAAACCATCGGCACCGAAGACTCAGGATGCCTCCTGAACAAGATACACAAAACTTTCTGGTTTCGCCGAAAAGTTGGATTTTTAAAGCCAATTTTCGACCCTGCACGTTGGAAGGCCACTCGGTCAACCTCCGTGACGCCGACCCGACCACGACAGCGCCGACTACGCCAACCCGAGCGAGTACTGCCATGGCCCCAAAAAAGTACTACCGACTGGACGAAAGCGGATGGCACCATCCCCTCGTCAAGGACCAACAGGTGAGGGTAACCAAATTGATTTAACGGGCAGGGGGGTACCCTTGCGCTTGCCTCACATAGCCCCATCAGTGTGACACAGAAGCTAGGCCTGACTGCTCAGCTTGACCCGCTCAACGAATCGGCTAACACAACATGCAAGTAGAAGCCATGAAGAACATAATTGTTATAAATCACTCACTCCGTTACCGCAAAGAGAAACTACTGCGGGTAGTAAAACAGTTAGAGTTTTCTGGCCAGCTGTACCCAGTGAGCGTATACTACGCGGCAGACCGCGACACGTGTCGCGGAGTGATTCACCAAATTCCTGCCAACACCCCCTCGGACACATCCTTCGCAAATTTATCAGCCCCAGGATATCAAATCTTTGCCGCACGTATGATGGGACAAATCACTTCAGCCTTGATTAGATTTCAAGGCACTTACGTCCCTACCACCGTCCGATACGAGTACACACAATTACGATGCTACACTCATCGCCCAAAGGTACAACATTGCTACAAATGTCTAGCGTTGGGCCACCGACAGGATGTTTGAACTCAGCCGACAGAGAGATGCCCTGAATGCGGTCTCCAGAACAAATCGGGAGCCCACAATTGCATTACGAAGTGAATTAACTGCTCTGGCCCCCACTCAGCACTGGATGAGTTATGCCCGGCTCGTATCGAGTCAAGCAAAATTACTCGAAAACAAGAGTATGCAAAACGATTAGCCACCCGAAAATTCCAGAAAGCGCAGGCCGAACGGCACAACAATCCCGACAGTAGACAAAGCTCTACACCTAACTCCTCGAAGCGCCACAACGGACAAGTTATTCGACCGGATCCTACGGATCCTACGCACAAGTTATTCGACCGGCAGCATTCACAAAACTACACAACCCCTTCGAACCCCTAACAAAAACACAGGAACAAACACCACCGCCCGATACATCAGAACATTTTCCGCAACTTCCTCCACCTACTAAGAAGCCCCGCACGCCCTCACTACCACCAAGTGCACCCAGCCCACCGCAAGTACCTAGTCCGATGCATCCACAAACCGAAAATGTACCAACACCTCAAGCGCCACCGATATATGAAAGCTCTGCGTACAGCCAGCACATCACTCAGATGGACACAGAGCACATATCGCAGAAGCGAACACGGGAAGAGCCTACGCAAGACATGCTAGATTCCATTCAGAAAGCCATTGTTTCCATCCAGTCCGCTATAGATACACTCACTGCATCCGTACAAGAGATAAAGAGGGAAAATTGCATCCTTCAACAAAAGCAAACTGAACTCGAAGCGATCCTGTCGTCCATCCAAAAACAAGAAGAAATAAACGCCGAATTCTCACAACGTATCAATAACCTCGAATCAAAGATGGATTCCATTCTACGCATTCTTCAGCAACAACATGGTGGCACAACCGCTTAGAGTGCTACAATGGAATTGCCGAGGCCTACCGAAGAAAAAAGGAGAGCTCACGCATGGCTTCACACACAAGGTAGAACACGGACATCATCGCCCTTCAAGAACCAGGCAAAACACCGAACATCAGAGGATACGTAACGCATCAATACGACCCCAATCTTGCAATGTTGACGAGCAAGCAGCTCTTAGCTCACATCACTCATCATGACGAGCATGTGCTCACATTACAAATCGGCCCTCCCAAGCAGATGCTAATAATTACGAATACCTACAGCCCCCCTAAACACCAACTGCAAGACATCTCCTCCCCTCCTCCCATTAGGAAGTCCCCATACACATGTATTGCTCGGCGACTTCAACGCGCCCCACACCTCCTGGGGATACATCAGAGATACGAAGAAAGGAGCACTACTGGGTGAAACACACCACCACAATCAGTACGTGCTGCACAACGACCTCCATGAGCCCACACGTCACGGGAACTCGGTAGAGCGCGATACGTCCCCCGACCTGACGTTCTCCACTGCAGGACTACACATCCGATGGTACAAACACCACAAGAACATCTCGGTAGTGATCATAACATGATCCTAATAGACATCGACTTTGCACCACCTCGTATCAAGTGGAGACGACAACAACTCACCGACTGGGACAAAGTCAGAGCCACCCGCTCGCAAGTCTCAGCAAAAGACATCACAGAGTGGACCGATCAGCTCAAACGGGCGTGGAAAAAATTTACGCAATATCCAGTACAATACGAAGGGGAACCCGCTGCAGACAAACATTTACTTCACTGCTGGCAAGCTCGGCATAGCTTAACGAAACGCTGGAAAAGGAACAAAACAATCGCTCACTCCGTAATCGTATCAACAAACTGAACAATTGCATTCATCAATATACTTCAAAATTATTAGCGCAGCAATGGTCGGATCTATGCGACAGCCTTCAAGGAACGCTTAGTATGAAGAAGACATGGCAGTTACTTAGACACCTGCTCAATCCAGCAATTTCCAAGAGAGTGGGCACTCAGAAAATAGCCCAACTGGTCAATGAACACGAAGAGCCGCAAAACCTCTTTACAGAAATCCGGCAAAAACATATTCCACCAATGGCCTCCCCCAAGTATGTAGACTATCAAGGTCCTGAAAACGAATACATGGACGCACCCTTCATAATGAATGAACTCAAAGCGGCCATCAACACCTGCAAAGGCTTCAAAACCCCGGGGCCTGATCAGATCACCACTCCAGCCCTCCGTAACCTTAGCGATGCCGATCAGGAATTTCTCCTAGAAAAAATTAATGACATTTGGGCAGGCAAAATTCCGCTTCCCGAGGAGGGGAAAACGGGCCAGATGATCTTCATACCAAAGCCCGGAAAACCCATCACCACCACAAACCTCAGACCCATCACTATAACCTCCAATGTGGGAAAACTATTAGAGAGGATGGCTCTTAGACGACTTCAGGACCACCTGGAAGAGCCTCACGCCTCCCATACAATTTACTTGGCTTTCGGCCCAAACTGTCGACCCAGGACGCCCTGCTGGCCCTATATGAAGACGTCACAAAGGATCCCAGCTCGGCGCAACTCAAAGCCATCGTGGCAGTGGACCTACAGAAAGCCTTCGATAACATAGCACACGATGCAATTCTACGCGAATTGGAGGCTACAAAATGTGGCCAAAGATGTATAACTACATCCGGACTTCCTCAGGGAACGCAAACTGACCCTACGGGTAGGAGACCACCAAACGCCTACTATCCCACACCCACAACGAGGAATTCCCCAAGGAGCAGAATCTCCCCGACACTGTTCACGTTGGCACGCTAAAAGAACAACAGGGCCTTGAAGAATATACCCGACCTCCAACACCTCATATATGCGGACGACATCACGATTTGGCCTCGAAAGGCTCCCCAGGACAAATTCAAGGCACTCTACAAACAGCCCTTCTCGCCATCAGCTCAGCCGCCAAAGAAATCGGTCTTCAATGCAGCCCTGAAAAGTCCCAACTCCTCCCAGTTCACCACCCACGATGGAATCCTCAAGTATTCAACTGCACTTAGACAACCAACCCATCCAAACCAGCAAGGAGATTAAGATACTGGGACTACACATCCAAAGCAATGGCAAAGCAGACTCTGCGGTAGTAGCATATATAAGACAAGGAGCGCAATTACTTAATGTCTGCAGAAGAATTGCAATCGAAACCACGGCCTGAAGAAGCTGATCTACTAAAACTACAGGATGCTCTTATTATCTCCCGAATTAGATACGCGCTACCGTACTGCACTCTCACAAATCAACATCACGAGAGGATTAACGCTCTCATTCGAAAGACGACTAAATTTGCTTTAGGTGTTCCTATCTGCACGGCGAACACCCACATAGAGAACACGGGGCTCTATGTTACGTGCAAGGAAATCATCGCGGCCCATCGGCACAATCAACTAATACGGCTTCGGAACACCCAACCAGGCCGGGAATTATTTAGTTCTTTGGGATTTTCCGCTCATCAGGCAATCACGGCAAACCTAGCCATTCCGCGCGAAGACCATGCCCGCATCACTGTAGCACCAATACCTAGGCACATGGCGGCTCGCAAAAAAACGACGAAAGACGACAAATTCGAGCCAAATATTTTTCGAAAAAGATCACTAGAGCCCTTGATGAAAAACATGTTTTCATGGACGCGGCATGCCACCCTACTAAGAACATCTGGGCCTGGGCAGTAAGTACGTGCGAGGCTCGCTTCTCCTCCTCCGACGTATGCCCCTGCCCTAATAGCACAGAAGCAAAAACCTACGCTATCGGAAAAGCCATTGTCCACCATGCATCCCCACACAGTCCCCTTAACATCTATACTGACTCACAAGAAGCATGCACCCGCATACTACACAATAACATTCCACTTAGCGCACACAGCCTCTTTCAAAACATCAAAGGAGACGTAAGGATTTACTGGGTGCCTGGTCATGCCGGGCTGCAGGGCAATGAAGGAGTCAACCAGCTCGCCCGTGACACCGCTCTCCGGGCTCCCTGCAGCCGCAGCCAACCCCAGGAACCTACGCCCCCGAAACCCATTACTCTTCAAGACCTCCGCCATCACCCTAACCCGTACGTTCGCCACATCCACAACTATCGAAATACGAACAAGTACTTTTTAGGCAAGCGCAAATGGGTACCCCTTAACACAGCCAGAGTGGCCCTCTACACGGAACGCCAACCCCCAGCTGCCCAAAGTGCTCCAAGGCCCTCAACCTAGGACCACATCTTCGAAGGATGCAGCCCGTTCCCCGGAGGGCGAGCAGCACTCCAATCACCAGCCCTAAACGACCAACGCCGCCTTGCCGATTTCGTAAAAGAATTTGTTAGAGGTGCCCTAAGAACGTGACACAGTTCGCCATCGTAAGCGAGCCCGGCGTGGATCAGCCATAAAGTTGCCCCCAATAGGGCAGCTTACCATCCATTCGGGAGCCTTGCACAATTTTCCAGTCGAGAGGGGTAAGGGGAAGCCGGCGGAGAATGAGTGGTACGAGACTGCGGCGTAGTTTCGCAATAAAGCTTTATTCATTCATTGAGCTGCATTCATTAGTTTTCCGGGCGAGAAGGGCTTGGAGGTGCGTGAGATGAAGGACTCGAGAGGCGGAAGCGAGGAAGTGGAGGTCGGTGCGGTGAGGGCGAGCGGTTTCAAGGACGTCGGAGTGTTGGTGGAGTATCTGGTTGCTGCGGTGTTCGAGATGAAAAGCGCGGGGCGTACTGTCAAAGCTGTCATGGAGAATGTCACGAGGAGTTGAACGAGGAAACTGGAACAAGCGGCGCTGACAGTAGCGAGCAACATGTCCTACACGCCTGCAGTTGAAGCAGATGGGCCGGTCGTCGGGTGTTCTCCACTCAGCTCGATTGCGATACCGGCAAGAAACATAGTCGCTCCGGAAAACGTCTACGGGAGTGCTTGTCGAAGGCGGGGGGGCTCACCGAACAGACTGGATGGATGCCCATGTTTGGAAATTCCTCCCGAACAACCGGTTGAATAAGGGAAACGCTGGGAATGTTGCTCTCCGTCATGCATGGTGGAACGGATGCGGGAGCCATGGCTTCAAGTTCGCGGCATACAATCCTGGTCACCACATTTTCAGAAGGCCCAGTATCCATGCTGCACGTGACCGGGGGTGGAGGCGATGGTGCCCATTAGTTTTCAGTTCGTCGTTTCTGTTAGGTTGAGGTACGTAGCTACCGTTATATTTACCCTCTGGTTTCCATGGTAACTACCAAAGTTTTCACATACCGGAACTACGAAATGTGAAATTGCGATGACCTTATGGCTGTTTCGCATACTGCTCAGGGTTCCCCTACGGGAAGATGGTGTAATTTTATTGGAGGGGGGGGGTTATAGTGGAGAGGCATTAAAGAGAGAGAGAGAAAGAGAGACTTGGTACGGGGTATAAGTTTGTATTTATTTAGTCATTATCATCATCATGTTCACCGTAGGTGACGTCGAGGTGTGGTTGGCGTTCCGCTTTGATTATGACCGCCTTATGGTCTGTGAAATGTAAAGTCAAGGGCTGTTGTAGTGGATGAACCCTAAAGTTGCTGAAGATGAGGTAGATGCACGTTCCCCGGATGGTTCTGGGCTGCTTGTAATCACGGCTCGCCGAGACTCGCCGACCCACGCCGCCGCCGACGACGATGAAAGGTCGAAGGCGCGTGAAGCGTGCTCGTCTCGTGCCGGCCCATGAAGATACCGCAACACTGTCGCTCCAGGAGCCATTAAAAGTAAGATACCACCGGGCGTTAAGCAAGCCGAGCATGCGCAGTGGGGGTGTGGACGCAGCACGGCGGAGGAGGGACATAACCCCGACCATGAGATGCTTCGCATCTAAAATGCTGCTTCGCAGGTTGAAGCAGGCGCGGTATTCGGAAGCCGTGCCAACTGGGTCGTGATACGACGGCTTTTGGCTTGTTCAAAGCGCCGGCATTCCTTGATTATAGCGGCGACCGTGTCGCACTCCTTGCAAACCGCGGAGTGCCCTTATATGCCACTGGACATATAGGTAGGATACACTCCACAGCGCCATTACAGAGACCTGCGACGACGACGACTAAGAAAGTGCTGGCGGGCCCGGCGCTGGCTGTCTGATCGCCATGCAAATACTGTAAATAGATTGTTCACCTTCCTTATTGTACGTCTCATCTGCTCTGTCACCACTTACATTTGGGGGAGTGCGTGGTCAACCCCGTCCTGGCCCCAGCTTCGCACCTCATCGGCATCGGCGGACTCGTCGAGGGTGCGTGAACCGCGTCGGGCAGCCCCAGCCCCGCCGCTACAAGCACTCAGCGACGCCCCCCCGCGCCGTGTCCCCAGCCCGTGACGAGCCCATCTAGAGCCGCCAAGACGACGACGTGACTCCATCCCTGTTGTCCGACGTGCTTACAGGCCCTCACCGGTTCATCGTTGCTTTGCGGACGTCGCTGCTGCAAGACATTGCTCACCAAACCTATCACTTACATCCGTGTTGGCAAGAGCTTCTGCACTGTATATTCTAATCACATGGTTCACCTTCACCGATCTCATCATCCTGGTGCGGCCTCGACCGACCGGGACACTCGCCTTCAAGGAGAGGGTTTCGTTACCCCATCAAAGACGACGAAGATGGCAGCGGCGTGTATATATCGTCACGCACGAGCATCTGCGACGACGACGACGAAGCTATGTGCGACACGCTGTTGGACTTGCATTTTGCCGCATTGCTCATCGGCATCAACATCCCATCGGCATCGCAACCCCACCGCAAATAGGACCGCTGAGCCTTTCCCGAAGAGAAGAGCGTTGGAGAACACCAAAGACAGAAGAATCCAGGCGCGCCTCGATCATCAACAAGGCCGCCAAGACAGACTAGAAGCCGCAATGAAGTCCAATACCGACCGCCTCACAACCCTGGAAAGCATGTGCCAACAAATGATGCACACCATGCAGAGTATCCAGGCGATGATGCTACAAATCCGGGCAAAACTTCAACCAGAGTACGCCCCACCACCGCCACCACCACCACCGCCGCAACCAGAGCAACAACCGCCATATATCCCCGCAACAGCCCAATCATGGACAGCAGCCCCGGCTCCCAACATACAGCCATAAGGGCGTCGAAAGCCCGTAGCCCACTGCGACACCTCACGGTGTGGCAATGGAACGCCAATGGTATCCAACAAAAGAAGGCCACGCTACAACAGTACATACAACAAGCACCTCACAGAAGCCCCGATGTCCTACTCATCCAAGAAACACACAGCGAGACCCCCCTCACTCTACTGGGCTACAGAACGCACGCCAGCCCACCAAGCGCCAGGGCCGCCGGAAAAGGTTCGGCGCAAGGAGTGTGCACCCTCGTGCGGAAAGGCCTCACATACGTTGACCACGCCGCCCTTCCCAACTGCGCCATCGAACACTGCGTTGTGGAGGTGATCATCGGAAAGAAGAAGGAGAGCGTCTACCTTGTCAACGTATACAGCAACCCCAAACACTACCAGCAGAAATTCCGAACACTCATCCACAAGACCTGCCAGCTAGCCCAAACCGACGCGGCGCTCCTATGCGGAGACTTCAACGCCCAGCATCAGAACTGGGGATACCCCAAGACAACCACTAAAGGCCGGCAACTCCTCGACGAGGCAACAGACGCTGGCTTCTACCTGCTCAACGACCCCACGGCGTGCACACGAATCGGAACGTCGGCGCAGAGGGACACCAACCCAGACCTCACCTTCCATAAGCCGACGCCCAACCTCCCACCCGCACAATGGCGCAACACTGAGGAAACACTGGTCAGCGACCACTGCATCCTAGAAATTCTGATGCCGCTCCGCTACGGGGGGCGCCACCCCTACGCTCCTCAGAACACACACGCCGTCACGGAATGGAGCGAGTTCAGAGCCAAGCTCGAAGAATACGACGAGGAAGACACGGCAGAGAACGACATCGAAACGTGGACCCAGAGAATCATCGAAGCGAGGAAGGGCGCAACCACGTCGATCGAAACCGACGAACACCTCTCCCAAGTCGACAGTCACCTCGCACACATGCTCGAGGCAAAGCAGTCCCTGCAACGGCGATGGAGGGCCCAGAAGCACAACCGTAAGCTACGCAAACGCATCGCCCTACTCAACATCGCCATCGACCGCCACAGCGCCGCCCTCTCACGCCAGCAGTGGAATGCAGTGTGCCAACAGGCGGACGGGCAGCTACACAAAGGCCGCACCTGGAACCTCTTACGCCACCTACTAGACGAGTCCAAGAGCAAGGGGACGCAGCGACACTCGCTCCACAGAACACTGCACAAAGCAATCAAGATCAGGGTGAGGCCGAGTTGCGTAAAAGCCTTGACGCCAGATACCTGCCGTCCACGCCACGGACCCCACTCCCTGACTAGACCGGTGCGGACAACCCCCAACTCGACGCCGACATCGAGGAATGGGAAATCAGATCCGTATTACAAACGCTCAACAGCAGCTCTGCAGCCGGCCCAGACCGCGTCACCAACAAGGAACTCCGCAACCTGCCGGACACGACAATCGCAGCCCTCGCCAAGCACTACAATGCCTGCTGGCGCGCAGGCACCTTACCAAAGGGCCCTGGAAGACAGCGAAAACAGTCCTCATACCCAAGCCCGGCAAACCCCCACACACGGACAACCTCCGACCCATCTCGCTCACGTCATGCGTCGGCAAAGTACTCGAGCACGTGCTGATGTACCGATGGAAGAGATACCTAGAGGACAACGAGCTCTACCCCCACACCATGATCGGATTCCGGGAAAAGCTGAGTACACAAGACGCCATGCTCCTCCTGAAGCGAGACATTTTGGATCGCCCGCCGGGGTGCCGGGACACCTGTGCTGTGCTGGGCCTAGATCTCCAAAGCGCATTCGACAAGATACACCACAAGGCCATACTGGAGCAAGTATCGGCGCTCCACATGGGAACGCGAGCATTCGCCTACATAAAGGACTTCCTAACAGAACGCCGGCGACATCGAGCTCGCCCCCAAGACCCTCGGCTCTGAAGGCACTCCCCAAGGCTCGGTTATCTCGCCGCTCTTGTTCAACTTGGTCATGATACGGGTAGCCACGGCCCTGCACACTGTTCCCGACATCCGGCACACCATATATGCCGATGACATCACCATTTGGACAAGAGGCGGCAGCGACGGTCAGACCGAAAATGCACTTCAGCAAGCAATAGAGGCGGTCGAGTTCAGCCTCGAGGGCACAGGACTCAAGTGCTCTCCTGCGAAGTCTGAGCTGCTTATCCTACCACCAGGACCAAACCGGAAAGATGGCAACGCCGCAGCCAACATAGCACTACATACACGCGACGGCGGAATCATACCCCAAGTCCCTAAAATCCGCGTCCTCGGCATGCACATCGAAGCGCACAGACGCAACGGATTCACAGTCAACAAGCTCCTCACCAAGATCACCGCGGCCACGCAGCTGATCCGCCGGGTCTCATCGAGACACGCCGGCATGAAACAAGCACATGTACTGAAACTCCTGCAGTCTTTCGCTATCAGCCACGTCGCCTACATAGCCCCGTACCACAACTGGAGCAAGGCCGAGCGTGAGAAAATTGACGCGGCAATACGCAAAGCCTACCGAACAGCGATCGGCCTCTACCAGCACTCACCCACAGACCGGCTTCTCGACCTCGGCGTCCACAACACTCTGGCAGAAATAGCAGAAGCCCAAAACACGTCCCAGATAGCCCGGCTGTCGACCACGCGCTCTGGACGACACATCCTGCAACAAGTGAATATCAGGCCCCGCAACCAGCCCGCCGAGGGCACGACCACCCTATCGGAACCCATGCTCAGACTCCTCCGAGTCCGCCCACTTCCCAAGAATACGAACCCGGAACACCATCCAGAACGCCGGCTGGCTAGAGCTCGATCGCTAGCCTCCACGTACGCCGCGGATAACACCGCATACTACGTCGACGCGGAGGAAGACCGCGCCCGGCCCAACTACTACACGGCAGTCGCAATCGCAGCATCCGATGGGACAATCCGCACGGCCGGCAGCTTCAAGGCCACGGACTCGCATCACGCAGAAGAGCTCGCGATCGCCCTCGCCGCGACCGACCCTCGATGTAGAACGATACTCAGCGACTCACGAACAGCGATCCTCCGCTTTGCGAACAACACAACAAGCACCAGTACGGCCCGCTTCCTCCACAGGACGGGCCAAACCCGCCAGCACCCGATCTTTATCAGTTGGTATCCTGCACACGTGGGACCGCTCGACCCGGAGGGGCGGATCCGTAACCGGAACGAGGAGGCTGACCGCGCAGCGCGAGGACTTACGTACAGCGCGACGCACACCAGCCAACACTCGGACCGCAATCGGAACAGCCAACTGCGAGCCGAAGAGAGCGAACCAGTACCACTGGAGACGTACGGAGACATCCTGAGATGGTACCGCCACAACAGGCAGCGACTCCCTGCCCCACACCCGCAACTAACGCGCCGCGAAGGCGTGCTATACCGCCAGCTACAGACGGACTCAATCCTGACACCCGTGCTCGCCAGATACATCTGCCCACGCTATACAACACCGACCGTTGCATCATCTGCAAGACTGCCCCCGCTACGACAGCGCACATCCTCAACGATTGCACTCACCTACAAACACACTCTGAAGCACAAGAATTGCCACCAAAAGTGCATGAAGCCATCACCTCCTCAGACTACAACACACAACTCCAGGCCGTCCGGCAGGTGGAGGAAGCCCTGACCCGACAGCGGGAAGGACCTGCGGTGGCGCAAACCATTACGGGCTCGACCCGCCCGGGATCGGGGCCAACCCCCACGGCCTAATTCACTCTGCCGGACACGCAATAAAGTTTTTCTCTCTCTCTCTCTCCCACGGGACATATAGGTGGGATACACTCCACGGCACCATTACAAAGACCAGCGACGACGACGACAAAGAAAGTGCTGGCGGACCCTGCTCTGGCTGTCTGATCGCCGTGTAAATACTGTAAATAGATTGTTCACCATCCTCATTGTACGTCTCATCTGCTCTGCCACCACGTTACACTATTTTTAACTGTGGACACCATACACAAATGATTTGTTCAGCAGCTTCGTTGTTAAAATCAGCTGGCATCGGCCACCTTGGGCGAAAGCGCTCGACGCACTCCAGCGCTTGAAACGCACCACATCGCGCACCATTCACTAATGACAGGGGCTCGCTGACGGAGCCTGGCCTGTCCAAACATAGTTCGAAGATGCGCGTTTGTTGCTAGGAGTTCTGTGCAGCCGTGATGGTCGGTTTAGCCACCGGCTATTCCCGAAGTTGATCCCAATCCGATCCGAAGTTGATCCGAATCCGATCGGAACTTGATCCGAATCAGCTATTTGTGTGACACTTGCAATATTCGCCTCTTCGTCATGTAGTTGAAACGCAGCAGCTAGCGGCCGCTGCTAAGTCTACCCGAACGGTACCCTTGCCAGCGGCTCCTCTGCCTCCGACTTTCTGCGCGTCTTTTGTAGTGCAAGCTACACTAGGCTGCGAGGGTCAGTCTTCGCAGGCTGAACAGTTTTGCCATTGAGCGCTAGAGGTCAAACCACACTCCCTGAACAGTTTTGCCCTTGAGCGCTAGAGGTCAAACCACACTCCCTGCCGCAAGCGCTGGCACGGAGAAGCGACCCGATAACGGGGAAAGATAGGCGGCATGGAAGAGATAGGCGATGAGGGAAAGGTGATCTGCATGGGATCCATGCGCGGGACGTGGCGGAGGAAGGCGAGGAGGCCTGCTGCCGCAGCGATAAGCGCGCGCCACGAAGGAAGGCCACTGAGGACCCGTGCGGCGCAGAACCGTGTGCGATACAGGAAGACGAACATCCAGCTGTGGTTCCCTTGTACAGCGGTGAGGCTTAATCGACGCCGTGAGGCGAAAAATATGATAAACGCTACTGTTGCTTACAGCTGCGCTACCTTAATTCCTATGCATTAGTGTGAGCTTCCCTAATTTTTTGGGGGGTACGGTTGCTGCGTGGGTGTGCGAACGTGCTTCGTTGGGCATTGAAATGATTTAGGGGAGCACTGATTTAGATGTTAGCGTCGCATCCGTGGAGCGTCGAGGGGAATTGGGTGGTGGTGGGTGACATAAAATGCGCCATGCGCTTAAGTGCGCTGGCGCTTTACTCAGAAGACACATTTCTTACACAGCCTTGGATGCTGTTTGCAAAAGCGCCCAGCCCAAATTCGCTTCATCCGGCTATGCACGACGGCGGGGCCGATTCGCCCGCGGCAGGACGCGTCCCAACTTGCCGGTGCCGCAAAGTCGCCTCTCCTTTTCCCTTCTCAACGGCTGAGCCGAATCAAGCCTCGGACGACCGTCCCGCGGAAGACGCGCAGCCATATGCCTTCCCTTTCTTCTTCGAGGCGGTTCGGCTGATGGAACTGCTTCGCCTCCATTCGCCGGATTCAAACCTCGACCAGCGAAAGTCCTGATTGGAGCGATTTAAACCACTCGCGGCTGCAACGGACTCCCGGGGGTATAAAATGCGCCCGAAAGCACAGCGAGCGCGGCACTTTTCGGAGGCACCGAGTGGATACGTGCTGTCGCCTTTGTGCGAGCCACGTTACGCTTTTGTTACCCTTGTACATACTGTATATAAATGTTGCTTCAACTTTTAGTCGGCTCAGAGAACTTCATTGCTCTGCACTGCGCCGCGTAGATAACGGACGGAGCAAGGCAACGTCGCTACCATCACTAAACGGGTGATTGTCGCTCGGATGGCCAACCGCAACAGTGGTGGCTCCGCGAGAGGGCCCAGTCCCAGCAGTGGTGACAGCGTCGGGATGGCTGATTCCCAACAATGCTACGATCCCCATTACATGACTGACTTTCCAGGCCTAAGGTCGCTAATAGCGCATGTAGATGAATATACGACTACCGAAAGGCCCGAGTCGATAAAATTTCTTTGGCACCTGACTCGTATCACGACGTATTGAAAAAACTGTCAGGGTCGCTAAACGTCAGAATAAGTGCGGCGCTTACTTAAAAATAAGATGTTGGAGTTGCGTGGCCAATTCGTCCCCTCATAGACGATGACGGCAAGGCGGGGTATACGTAAGCCGTGGTTCATGAGGGAAGTGCGTAGGACACTGCAAAAGTGAAATCGAGTATACACAGCGTACCGAAAAAGCGCGATGCCTCAGAAAAAGCAACAACTGCAACAATTTCCAATGACGGGAAGTCCGCAATATCACACGCGAGAAGTCATTTTTACGCTTCTTTTCATTTTATGTTAAAACATCACTCCAGAGAATTCCTGGCAATTTATCAAGAGGAATAGAAAAGACGAAGTGGCAATTCACGTAGTCGAACACAATGAGTAGCTTGTTCATGATAGCCTCGATAAGGGAAAATGTTTTAGCTCCTTCTTCTGTTGTTTTTTCTGCGAGCGCAACTAACACTGATCCAATGTTTTACTGCGGACTTACTGGAGGGGGGCCATGAACGACATCGTCTTCGACTGGAGGGGCATTCACCTAAACTTGAGCGTTTAAACAGCAGTAGTGCCAGCGGTCCCGCTGACTTGCTTTCTGCTCTCCGCTTGTGCAGGCCTTTTGTCCAAATACCCTTATGTGCTGTTTACTAAGCCCTCGTCATGCGGATTATTCCCTACAGACTGGAAAATTGGCAATGTTGTTCCTATTCAGAAATCAGGACCTCGAAAATCTGTGTGTAATTATCGGCCTGTGTTCTTGACTATTGTACTTCGCAAGACATTTGAGCATGTAGTTTTCAGCAACATCATAAATTACTTAAACTTGTTTTCCTTATCGATCCCCCATCAACACGATTAGAAGTGGTTTTTCTCGCATTACTCAAATTACTGAATTAGCCCGAACTGGAAGCCGTTCTTCAGCTTGGTGTACTCGGCCGCGTCCACGTAGCGCGCATGCCTGTAGTTGGCGTGCAGGTCGATCAGGGCCTTGGACCTCGCTGTCCTTCTTCCCTTGTTGTGCTCGGGGTTCACGTTCTTTGGGTCCACCCGGATGTTGCGCCGGATCTCGGCGGGAACGGGGAGTTTTGTTTTCGTCCTGTCTGGGTATCCAATTCCTAGGTCCTCCAGTATCTGTCTCCCGATCCTGGTTGTAGACAGCCGCTCGAGCTGGGCGGCGCGTTGTGCCTTCACTATTTCCTCGAGCGTCTTGTGTATTCCCAGTTGCAGGAGACGAGTGGTCCTCGTGGTTTCGTACAGCCCCAGTGCTGTCTTGTATGCTCTGCGGATGAGTAAGTTTATCTTGTCGCGCTCGTACTGCAACCACCTGTGGTAGGCGGCTACGTACGTGACGTGGCTCATAACAAACGAGTGGACAAGCCTGATTAGGCTCTCCTCCCTCATGCCGCCTCTTTTGGATGTTACTCGTTTGAGTAGTCGCGTTGCGTTCGCTGCTTTTGCCACGAGCCGGGCGATGGTGTTGCCGTTTCTTCCATGTGTTTCTATTACCATGCCTAGTATTCTGATCTTGCTGACCTTTGGGATTACGTTGCCTGATCTAGTTTTGACATTGATCTCCTCGCATTCCCGTGGGTTGATCTTGGATTTCCGTTTTCTGACGGGAGGATATATCAGGAGTTCCGGTTTGCTAGGGGAGCACCTCAGTCTGGTGCATTCGAGTTGATCCTCAATTGCGTCGACCGCCGCTTCTAGTGTAGACTCAATATGGGCGTCGCTGCCACCTACTACCCACACCATTATGTCGTCCAAGTAGATGGTATGCCTTGCGTCTTCGATGCTCGCGAGCCTCTCGGCCACTCCGATCATTACTAAGTTGAAAAGCATCAGCGAGATGACAGACCCTTGTGGTGTGCCAGTGCTGCCGAGCTTCTTCTCTTGCGTTTGAAGGTCGCCTGCTCGTAACTCGGCGGACCTGCCTGTGAGGAAATCTGATGTAACTATAGGATCTTACTCCCATGTTGAGCTTGAAGACCTGGGACAGGATCGCCGAGTGCTTCACCTTATCAAAGGCGTTCTGCAGGTCGAGACCTAGTATCGCTTTGTTCTCGTCAGTGTTGCTGTCGATGATTTGGTGCTTCAGCTGTATCATTGCATTTTGCGTGCCTAAGCGCTGTCTGAAGCTGATGATTGTCGCCGGGTAGAGGTCCTCCCGCTCCAGGTAGTCTTGCCACCTGTTGAGCAGGACATACTCCAGTACCTTGCCCACGCAAGACGTGAGCGAGATGGGCCGGAGGTTATCCGTTTCGGGTGGCTTTCCCGGCTTGGGAATCAGTATGGTTCTGGCTTCGTTCTATTGCTTCGGCAGCGTGCCTAATCTCCAACATTTTTTGAAATAATCCGCCAGGTTTCCGATCAACTTCTCGTCGAGGTTCTTGAGCGCCTTGTTCGTGAAAAGGTCCGGGCCAGCCGTCGACATGTTGTTGAGGTCTTGCAGACCCGTGCGGACCTCCTCCACGTCGATGTCTGTGTCGAGTCTTTCATTGGGCATTCCGCCGTACGGTCCGCGTTGTTCTGTGGGTGTAGTTGGCAAGTATTTGTCGCTGATGCATTTTATTACATTGTCGGTTCCATGCCTCGAGACTTCCTGATGGATGAGCTTTGCCAGTCAGTCTCGCTGGTGTGACTTGGTCTTGCTTTCGTCAAGCAGATGTCGTAGCAGGTTCCATGTTTTCCCGCTATGCATCTGACCGTCGACTACGTTGCAGATCTCGTTCCACTGCTGCACACATCGCGTGCGGCAGTGTTCCTCGATTGCACGATTGAGCTCCGCGACTTTCTTTCTTAGCTTGCGCTTGAGACGCTGTTTTTTCCACCGGTTCAGCATCGACTGTTTAGCTTCGATGAGGTGAGCTAGACGGCCATTTATTCTGTTGGTTTCTATGTCCGTTTCTGTTTCCTTGGTCGAATTTTGTACGTATTTGGTGATCTCGGTGGTCCATGTTGCGATGTCGTCGATTTCGCTCCCTTCCTCGTTGTTCTGAGTTCTGATGTCTCTGAAGGCTTCTGGTGGTGGTGCCACTGCGTACCGGAATCACAACCTCCACGATTGTGTGCTCACTGCCTAGGTCCACCCCCGTACTCCTCCAGGTGATCGTAACCAGGTTGTCATTCTTCACGAACGTGAGATCGGGGTTGGTTGCCACGGGACTCACAGTTCCCAATTCTCGTCGGGTGTGCCGTGTCCGTAATGACGGTAGAGTCGAGTTCTGTTGAGTCTTGAGCTAGGGTGCGGCCCTTTACTGTGCCTTTGTCGTAGCCCCAGGCGGGGTCCGTCGCGTTGAAGTCGCCGCACGCGATCAGCGTGTTGCGGCCCGCCACGGTGCTGGCTTTGTGGAGGAGGGCTTTGAATTTGTGATTTCTCTGCGATGGATTACTATAGACGTTTAGTAGGAAGATGCTCTGTTTCCTTTTTTTTTTGTTGGTTTAAGTTCGGTGAGTGCGTGCTCAATCTTGATATTGCTCAACCTGTGTTCGACGATGGTGAGTCCTTTCCTGACGAAGGTGCAGAGGCCCCTGCAGTTCGGCGGGCCGGCACGCACTCTGCAGCCGGGAAGGGACGGTGCATCTGTCAGAGTCTCTTGCAGTAGAAGGCACATCCGGCTTGCGCGCGGAGTGCTCGATGTGCGGTTGAAGGACCGCCTTTTTCTTGCTGAGGCCGCGGCAGTTCCACTGCCACACTCTTACGCTGGCCTCCAACGCCTGTAGCGTTGGAGGCCATGATTGTCCTAGCGTGAAGGAGGGCGCTTGTGTTCCTTGGTTTAGTTGCACGATTAGGAGTCCGAATGTCGAGTAACTTGCAATTGGTTGTAGGGTTCTCTCCAGGCAGGTAAGTCTGCTTATGTTCTCCGTTTGGAAGGTTTCAAGGGCTCGTGTCATTGATGTGAACAGTTCTTCGAGCTTGGCGAATTTGACTTCGAGGTTGGGGCCACTGTCGATGTTCTTGCTACCCTTGTGTTTACGTGGCTCCAGGGCTCGTTTCTTCGATGCCGGCTCCTTGTCGGTCGACTCCTGGTTAACCATGACTTTTTCTGTCTTGTTAATGTTGCTGCTTGGATTGGAGCTTTGTTGCTCGATGCTGCGGAGTTCGTTTCGGATCTCCGCGATCTCCTTGGTGAGGTTGTGAATAGTGGCACGCAGAGCCCCATTTTCTTCCTTCAATGTTTCAATGATTTCCCACTCCTTGTTCGAAGCCTTGTCATCCTTCTTGGCATTGACGTTGTTGGTGTCCCTTAAGATGTTCTTCGTCATTACTCGCGCATCATCGACCCAGCTTACACGGTCACACGAAGGTGGTGTTTTGCTTGTTCTATTGAGCGTGTTTCTGCTTTGACTCCGTTTGCGACTGTTATCCCTGGACTGCGGGAGATTTCGCGAGGGCATCCTTCATTTTTTTTAATACCCTAAAGGCCCCGAGAGGCATTACATAGGGGGGGGGATACTATCCATACAAGGCATACGTCAACACGCGTAAAAGACCGCACTGAGCGAACAGACAACTGGGCGAAAGATACATTTGTTAAAAAAAACAAAAAAAGGAGAAATAGAAGCGACACGGAGTTACCACACAGAGCATTTCATACCCGCAGTGCATTCCAATGCCAAGAAGTACACATGGCAGCCGAACATCAACGCTGCACTGGCTCACAAGATACAACAGGGCACACAAGATGTATCAGTCGGAACTTTCCACATTCAGAAATTTGCGCAGAGCAGATTGGAAGTCAGACGGGTCAGCAGCTGGCGTGTCGTGCGGTGGGAAGTCGCTCTCTGTCGGCAGCTGCTGTTCGGCCTTTCGACGCTCCCACTGGCACTTGCGCACAACATAGGGAATTTTATATCTAGCCTTACACGTTCTGTCTGCAGTCGGGTGCGCGCCGCCGCATAGCTTGCATTTGGGTGTACACGGATGGTCGTCTTTGGGGTTTGCGAGTCCGCAGCCTCTGCATATTTTGCTCGAAGGCGCTGGGCACACGTATTTGCGGTGTCCAACTCGGCCGCACTGGTGACATACGTCAATCTGTTTTCGGTAAAGATGACACAGTAAGAGTGTGACTCCGTAGCGAACGAAGTTTGGTACCTTTGGGCCCTTAAAGGCCAGGATGAGGGTAGTGGTGCTGCCGATTCTCTTCGCACCGACTGCAAGCGGGTTCCTTTCGTTGACAATGTTACTGTCGAGTTTTCCTGCGCTTGCGGCGACGGGGATCCCCCGAATAATGCCCTTTACGGTGTCGTGCGGTGCCGTGCGGTACGCGCTGCTTGTCTTGCATAACTATCTCTTGAATTCTGGCGTACCGGGCGGCGTTGCTGTCCTTCGGCGTACTGACGACCATTATATTTTGCTGTGCGTTCGGGCAAATGGTATCCGTCGCGCTTTCCTCGCTCGTGATTTCGGCTGCGGCGAGAATGGCCGCGGCGACAGTCGTAGTACCGATCTTGATTACATCGAGTCCTCCTCTAAGCCTGATGACTATCTTGTTCTCCTCCAGCAGCATAGCTGGCATGCGTGCTGCCTTGATGGCCGAGGCCCTAACACTTTTGTTGAATGTCGATGTCTTGCTTACTTGATTTCCGGCGCCGGCGAGCTTGTCAACGAGGTCACGCTGGCGGATTCTCGACATACGCTCTCCCGCGAGCGTCCATCCGGCGTCATTGTGGAACTCTTCGGGTGTAATGTCTTCGCCCTGTACTTGAACGCACATTTGGGTGTCGAAGACCGTTGTTTGAGAGGACGCCTTAATCTCGTAGCGAAGCGACGATCACCGAGGCGGCGAACCGCACCGGTGCGACGGCACAAGGCCTGGCGCTCACAGAGCACGCTTAGGCTTAGTGGCCCCTTGCACGGCGGTGGTAAAAAAGGCGTACCTCTGTGGTTCGATGATAGCGGCCGGTGCCTTCTTAAGCTCACGGACACATTAATACAACCACAACTTAGATTCCAGCGAATTAGCTCTGCGAAATCAGTCATAAAATACGGAGCCGACATGATCGTGGCCGTTCACTTCGGCGATCCTTACAAGGGAAACATATTTCTTTGGGTTAAAACTGGCGTCCTCTCCACAAGGCGACCAGAGGAATCCAGAGTGAGGCGACCACGAGGCGACCACAAGGCATCCAGAATGAGTGTGGGATCAGCACCGACACGTTTTTAGAAGCTATAAACTTCTACCTGTATTCCACGTTTGTAGAGTACAATGACAAGCTCTACCTGCCGAGGGAAGGAGTGTGCATAGGGTCATCTCTCGCGCCGGTCTTAAGTGACCTACTTTTGGGATGGTTTGACCGACAACTTGATGTGGCATTGAAGGGCAAGTGCGTCGTGAAGGCGTTTAGGTTTGTGGATAACTACCTAGTCGTCTCCAAAGAGAACGGTGGTGCGGAGCCAGTGCAGATGCAGGACCTTCTCGAAGTGTTCTCCTCCGTCCTATACCCCTTCGTGCTCACCACGGAAAATACGAAGCTTGGGAAAATACGACCATGCAATTCTTGGACATGAGCCTGACCTTCTCTGATCGCCATGTATGCTGGACGTATGCACCTAGGAGCATACCTCGGCAAAGTTGGCGCGGCTCACTCAAACTCACTCACAATTTTTTTTTCGAATCACCACCCACTCAAACTCAGACTCAAAGCTGAGCAGCACATCTGCGCTCACTCAAACTCAAAATCACCTTGAGCGCGAAACTCAAAACTCACTCGGACTCAAAACTCAAAATGTACTCAAACTCAAAATGTAATCAAAACTCAAAATGGACTTAAACTCAAAATGTACTCAAACTCAATATGAACTCAAAACTCAAAATGTACTCAAAACTCAAAATGTACTCAGAACTCAAAATGGACTCAAACTCAAAATGGACTCAGAACTCAAAATGTACTCAAACTCAAAATGGACTCAAAACTCAAAATGTACTCAAAACTCAAAATGTACTCAAACTCAAAGGGAACTCAAAACATAAAATGTACTCAAAACTCAAAATGTACTGAAACTCAAAATGGACTCAAAACTCAAAATGTACTCAAAACTCAAAATGTACTCAAACTCAAATTGGTCTCAAAACTCAAAATGTACTCAAAACTCAAAATGAACTCAGAACTCAAAATGGGCTGAGAACTCAAAATGAATTCAGAACTCAAGTGGCCTCACAAGTCTCTCATGCTAAGAATTTACTCGGGGTCAGATGGACTCTGATTTCATTAGCAGTCAGTGTTTTCAAATTCACGCGTGATAGAAATATTACGGTGCAAATTCGTGAGGTCAGACTCTTGCATTCACCACGACATGACACCATAGCTCCTGTGAGGTCGGAAACAATTTTCGTTGCAGATTTAATACAGCTATACCTGCTGCCCATGAAGAGTAGCGCTGGTTGGAAGCAATTGTACGTATATATTGGATACCAATCTCTTGATGTAGGCTCGGTGTTCGTGTTCATGACAGAGGCGGTCTAGGCTCGATGGTGTGCTGGGTCCCCAGGTCGAAACAAGCAAGATTGGGTGAGGGGACGTGCGCTCACTGCTCCGTTCATTTATGTCGAAGCTGTTTAGGGTTACGGTTCCGTGCATTCTTGCTCTGCATCCTGAAAAAACGCCTTGTGTCAAAGCGAACTGTCCCAGCGAATCTCTGAAGCGCGAGGCGTTGATGGATATACCTTTGCTGTTTTATCGCGTAGCATTCTTTGCCGAGTACACCCCTCCCCGTATACCCGCCATGATCTTGTAACGCCCTGCATATACACAAAAATGCAGATATCACGGAAGTTCAACCTGTAATCATTATAAAAGCGTAAATGTAGAGAATTGATAAAACTAAATGTTAAAAATCTAAAGAAGAAATAAGAAAAATATCGAAAATGGCGAACCGTGTAACACGAGAGTCATAGACCGTATCAGATTGGGTGAAAATGCAGAGAGGTGTGGCGCTAAAGAATGTGGGGTATCAAATTGAGGGTCTCGAGGAGGGAAATCACGTGGGACAAACAAAAAAGTGCCTCGTTGTTTGCTGAGGCACTTGTAATAGTTTTTATTAGCATTTGCTAGGTGGGATGAGCTCTCGTAGCTCGGAAAAACACCACGCTGTCGTAAGCAATGACCGCCACCGTACCCAGCTGTTAACTTCCAGCATGCACGCGTGTGGGAGTGTGTGTGTGTGTTGAGAGAGTGTGTGAGATAGAGAGAGTGAGAGAGAGAGTGAGCGAGAGGGAGTGAGAGAGAGTGAGTGAGAGAGAGAGAGTGAGAGTGAGAGTGAGAGAGTGAGAGTAAGAGAGTGAGATAGTGTGAGAGTCAGAGAGTGTGAGAGTGAGAGAGAGTGTGAGTGAGAGTGAGAGTGAGAGTGTGAGTATGAGTGTGAGTGAGAGAGATTGAGAGTGAGACTGTGAGAGTGTTAGTGAGAGTGTTAGTGAGAGTGAGAGTGTGAGTTTAGTGTGAGTGAGAGTGTGAGTGTGAGTGGAGTGAGAGTGGAAGTGAGAGTGAGAGTGTGTGTTGATATTGTGAGAGTGTGAGCGATAGTGTGAGTGTGAGTGTGAGTGAGAGTGTGAGTGTGAGTGAGTGTGAGTGTGAGGGAGAGTGAGACTGAGAGTGAGAGTGAGAGTGTGAGTGAGAGTGTGAGTGTGAGTGTGAGTGTGAGTGTGAGTGTGAGTGTGAGTGAGAGAGTGAGAGTGAGAGTGAGAGTGTGAGTGAGAGTTGAGTGTGTGAGAGTGTAATTTGAGTGTGAGTGTGAGTGTGAGAGTGCGAGAGTGAGTGTGAGTGTGTGTGTGAGTGGGAGAGTGTGAGTGTGAGTGAGAGTGTGAGTGTGAGTGTAAGTGAGAGTGTGAGTGTGAGTGTGAGAGTGTGAGTGAGTGAGTGAGTGTGAGTGAATGAGTGTGAGTGAGTGAGTGATCGTGTAAATGTGAGTGTGAGTGTGGTACCTTTTGCTATATACCGTTTGCAATATCCTCATAATTATAACCAGAAAGCATTTTTATATTTGTCCCACGTGATCCCCCTCGACGAGAGCTTTAATTTGATACCCCACACACCCTAGCAGGGTCATATGGAATTCATACCAGCCAAACTAACCATGAGTCTCATGACTGTAACCAGGACGCATTATTTAAGTGTCCAACGTGATTCCCCTAACTGGAACCTTCAATTTGACGCCCCACATGCTTCAGCGGCCTCACCTTGAATTTAACCCAATCTATGACTCATAATGACTATCTCATGATTCGAACTACGAAGCCTTTTTATATGTACCACGTGATTCCCCTCGTCAAGACCGTAAATTTGATACCCTACATGCCCTAGCGGGGTCACTTCGAATTTTACCCTAATATAATACTGGCCATGACAATCTCATGGTTATAACCAGGAAGCATTTTTGTATTTCTCCCACGTGATTCCGCTCATTGGTATTAAAGAAAAAAGGCAGAGCCATGACAGCTGAATCGGACAGCCGCCGATTTCATAACACGAAGGACCAAGGTTCGAGGCCGACAACGGGGACCGTTTTAAATGCGGAGCATTTCTTAGGCTCGCCTGGTCCTCCGTCGTTGATGGCGGCGCCGTCCACACGCTCACTGCGCATGCGCAACTCTCCTCCTTACACCACAGCTCCGCGATACTACACTATAAAAAAAAAGAAATAGTTAGCGGCGCCCGGTTCCGATCCCACGACTCTCTGGCCGCGACGCGAGGTACGCGGTGCTCTTCCCACTACGCTACAAATCCGGGACAGGAGCAAGTGCTACGAACGGCGCCTTATGTCCTTGACTCATTCAAACTACGCCAAGAAGCTACTGATACAACGAAGGCACGCGAAGCTGAACGTCAACGGAAACGACGAACTGAAAACTTTAGAGGGGGATGCTGAATTTCCCGTGGGAAAGCTGTGGCGGGAACCGCCACGGCGCCTTGGCAAGCTCAACCAGCCCCGTCCGCAGCGCCTCTGATGCTATTGTGGCAGGATGCCCCTAGGGATTGGCCAACCAAAGAATCCATTCACGAGATAGGTTCGCGTTCAACTACCGTCGTCCATCTTCCCGTAGGGGAACCGCCGAAGAAGAAGAAGAACGAGAAGGACAAAGCTGCGAAGAGGAGGGGCGTTGTACATTGCTCTCAGCCGGTGCACCAATGTCAACAACCTTTACCTCACCAAAGCTGATGGATACTACCGATTCTACCACAGAGACAACATCGACAAGAACATGATGGACGAGTTTCGGCGCCTCGAGAACCACCGCCTACTCACCGTAACGCAACAGCACTTGCGTGCCTTTGGCACCGGTGTGGACCCAGACGCGGAATTCCCTCTGGCGCTAGTAAAAACCAGATCACTCAACATAACGGCAACACAATGGAACCACACGGAACCGCCACGATGCTTCGCATCCTCATCAGGGTTACCCACGGGAAGATGGTGTCATTTTTTTTTCTTTCCTGCACATGGCCGCTGCTAACCCCGTACCCCTCTGGCGTTTGGAGTGGCCCAGTCGTTCGGTTTTACGCCGTAAAGGTGCCGTGTTCGATTTCCGGGACCTCGCTAACCAGGGTTTTTTTTTCTAGAGGCACGCTCCAAACGCCTTCTCATGGTCTCTTTGCCTCCTCGTCACTTGTAGGACTTTTTTAGGTGCGACGGAAGGATATTGCTCGGCTAACCAGCTCTGTTGTTAACAAGCTATAGGTGGGGCCGCCAGCTTCACCGTCCGCCAAGTTTTAGCGTTACTATGGTGCGGAACTTCCCCAACTTTTTTTTTTGCTTTCAAAGTGAAGTAGTGGCATTGAGGAGGAGGAGGAGGCAAACGTTTTATTGAGCAAAGAAAAATTGGCGCAACTTGTACTAGTGGTGCGAGGCTTGAGAAACAGCGGAGCTGGCCCCGGGGTCGACCTAGCTTCGAAGTTTTGATCAGTGATAACGCTCCCTCTCTATCGCTTTTAGTAGTCGCGAACAGAACTCAACGTAGACAAGTTGGACGTTGGTGTCAAACCACAGCCTATCACAGCCTATCGCAGACGCGGCAACTGCGGTGTTTTGACAGGACCGCGCGAGTACGCCCTGTCGCGCTGTTCTCGGGAACTTGCGCTCTTCGCTGCCGTTGAGGCGCGGCGGCTTCGGCACGATACTCTGGGTCGAATCGTACCCGTCTCATATGTTCTCGAGCAGTAACACGACAGCGCGCGCACTGCGCATCTTCTTCCTTGGGAGTTACATGCTTCTTCGGCCGACCCATGTTCTGCAGGAGTTTAAACCACATGCCCGGCGCGAAACAGCGAGGGGCTGTCAGCGCAGTGACGTCATATCTAAGCGAGGCTTGTCTCCGCCTACGCAGCTCCGCCGAGGTCGTACCGGGTACCTCACGCAGGAGGAGTTTCTTAGAGCAGAGCTGTTTAAGCTTGTATTTCCTTCCTACCGCAATACCAGAAAAAAATACAAAGAAAAAATTACGCCCACCTCCCCTCGCGGGAACCCTGGTGTGATGCGACGCTGAGGGGGTTCAAGCGCAAGCGGAGAGCAACCGTCGACCGAAAGGCCGCCGGAGAGCGGCACACCGGTTATATGCGCAGCGCGCCCGAAGGAGAGGAGACCGCGGACAGAGAGAGTACTGCACAAGCGCAGCACCGCGCGCAGCGCCGCCCACCGGCGGAGTGAGAGCGCGCTGGGCCGCACACGCTCTCACCTGGGCACGCGCCGGCGCCAGTGCGTCTGCTGCGGCTATGACGCAACACAATCCAACACAATCCACTTTAATCCAATCCAATCCAAATCCAATCCAATCCAATCCAAGTCAAGCCAAGCCAAGCCAAGCCAAGCCAAGCCAATCGAATCCAATCTAATGCCCCTCGCGAGAGAGTGTTCGCTACCGGAGAGAAGAGCGGGAGAGTGGCGGCGGACAACAACGGACGCACGCAGGAAGGACAGGACCACCGACGAGAGATGCTCTGAGCGTCGCATCTAAAAAATACCGAGCGAACGTGAGCGTACGCCTCGTGGGGAGCGCCAGGCGTCGACCAGCTCTACCTTCAAGGACACACTGCCCAGCGTTCATGGTGTGGCCTCTCGCGTGCTCTTCTACGCGCCAGTTCACGTGTGTTCGCGCCTGAAGAGGGAAGCACACACGCCGAGTCCGCGCTACAGACGCAAGTTAGCGGAACCGGTTGCCGCGGGTTCTAGCGCGTGCTAGCGCGGTCCACTTTGTCAGTGATGTGAAAGCCTGCAGACAAATCTATTCCGGCCTGCCAATCAAGGAGAACGTTCAGCGGCTATTTCGGAAATCCAGGGGAAGTGCAAGAGGAAAGTCTCCGACGAAGGGAGAGGGGCCCCCTCCAGTTCTGCTGTTTATCCAGCCTTGCTCAACTAGTGGAAGCTGCGGCAATTTTTTTAGATGCGACTGCATCTCATTCACTCGCCTTGTCCATGCAGCGTCGTCGGCGTTGTTGTCCTCCGCCCCTCCTCCACTCTCCTCGCCGCGCGAGCTGCGCTCTCCGCCGCTCACCCCCTCTCCTCTCCGATGCCCCTCTCTCGCGAGGGGCATTGGATTGGATTCGAATGGATTGGCTTGGCTTGGCTTGGCTTGGCTTGGATTGGATTGGATTAAAGTGGATTGTGTTGGATTGTGTTGCGTCATAGCCGCGGCAGACGCACTGGCGCCGGCGCATGTGCAGTACTCTCTCTTCCGGGGTCTCCTCTCCTTCGGGCGCGCTGCGCATATAACCGGTGTGCCGCTCTCTGGCGGCCTTTCGGTCGACGGTTGCTCTCCGCTTGCGCTTGAACCCCCCTCAGCGTCGCATCACACCAGGGTTCCCGCGAGGGGAGGTGTGCGCAATTTTTTTTCATCTCGACTGTCGTCAGACCAGTTAATTCAGTAAAAATGAAAACTGCGTGGTGAATATGCACTCCCCAGCTAGAAGAATGGAGAGGAATTTGAAAAAAAGGGAGGTCTAAAAACTTTTCTGCATACGCACTCCGCACTGTGTACAGCATAGTGCGAACGTACTCCCCCTGACCCCGCGCGCCCCGCAGCTGAGGCAGCTGAGCGGCTTACCTTTATTCTGCTAAAATCAAACTCGGCAAAATGAACTCAGCAGACGGTAATGAGTTTCTTGTTCGGTCGAAAACGAAAATGCTGAACCTTAGTTGTAACATTTACGATGTGCCGCTTTACAACGGTATTAGTCCTATCAGTGGCATTTCTATATTTCTTTATGCCGTAACAGATGGCTTTTTCTCCACCAGTGTCGTGCCCTCATTTCCGCCCCACCCATTTGTTGTTTACCTTAGTGTACAGCCTTTAAACCGTGTGTTTTAGGAAAAATGCGCCCATGCACTCCGCACAAATCGTTTAACAGCGAAGCTCTAATTTGCGGCCGGTTTTCTACGTATGGCACGTGGCCCGCGCTCATATCGAAGTAATGCGCGGCAGGAGTTTGACATTGCCACGTTGACGCTGGTCCGCCAGGACTCCCACGCCGCCCCTGCCCACCGTCGTCGCTTGAGCTGCGCTTCACGCTGTAGCTTGCTGCGCGCGCGCTCTGCTGGGAGAGAGATTTTCTTTCGCTCCCTCCGATGCACTGTTGCCGCCTACCATTGTTGGTCGATGCGTACGTGTATTTACTCCAATTATAAACCCAGCCAATCTCTGTCCCCTTACTTTATCTCCTCTCCAACATAGTCGCTCTCGCGCATGCGCATGGGGTTACGCCATGGGAGTTTTCTGCGCACACCGAACCGCCGGAATTTTCTCTCGTCTAAGAGTAGAAAGCTTGGCTTTAATACTGGCGCTTCCCTCCAAGGCTTTTAGGGACAACGACGCCACCAACTAGGGAGCAGCGAATGCTCCCCTGCGTCGCTGGTGATGCTTGGTTTCCTCGCCTCAAGATAGGGGTCACCGCACGTATACGGTGGTAAGGAGTGTGGACTAGGGTGCTTTTAGCGCCACAAGATGGGGTTGAGTGCTCCGACGCCACCCGATCGAAGCTCGCGGACGTGCAGCTGTTCACGCCATCCCGTCGCATTTCCTCTCTTTTCTGTGTTCGCGCGGAGAGTGTAGTGCAGGCTGTGCCTTGGCCGCACGTTCGCGTGTGCTGCCTCTCGTACGCTAAAATTAGTTCTCAGTGCCTCAAATACAACCGTAGTTGGAAAGGGGCATACAACCGTGATGAAAAAGTACGAACGCGTTGTCTATGAGAGCTTACCAGGTTATTCAGCACGTCGTAGAATATCTGAAACTATACACGTGTCGTGTGCGTGAAGTGAAACCGACAGTTGTCGGAAGTATCGTATATCAACGTACTGCCGTATAAGCACCTGAGCACAGCGGCTGTTGAGCCCCCTATCGCTGCACGCCAAAATTACTCCCGTACGCCACAGCACGTGTCTTTAACGCACGTGGAAGGCCACAACCCACTCACTGTGTCCAAGTTTGATTACCTAGAACGACATCTGTGGTCGTCCACCAGGGGGCTCTGTGCTCGCCTCGCATTTCGGGGACCCAAGTTCGAAGTTCCGTAATTTTCCATTCCACACAAGCTGTTAATTTGCTTGTAGGAGCTCTACGAGAATTTTGGCTTCATTCCGAGCACGGCATTCATTATTTTTTTATTGTTTGTGCACTGGGCCATTTTGTGTGTCGTGGAAGCCGGATTTTCGACCTAGGCAATTAATCAAAGATTTCGCACGAATACAATCGGCAGATGGCGACCTTGTGCTCAGTAGCGCCGCCACCCCTGGGCCACTACGGGGGATGGATGAGTCCAGCAGAGAAATTGCGATGATATCTGGCGACCTTGCACTGGTCCACAAGCCTCTGATAATGCAAAATAAAACAATAGTACCGCGTTTGCCGCTCCCAATTGTTCATTTTAACCTCCGCTGTCGTTGCGAAGCTGTACCCGCTTCATGAGCGATGAAAAAAAAAGAATAACGGAAGCGTGCAGCTTCAATTTGCACTGAGCCGCCATTCATCTGTGCTCATCCAAGCGTGTTTGCCTTCCTATTTCGAAGGTCGTGAAAACCAGCGAAAAAAGATGCGAACACGGAGAAGAGACAACTAGTACTCTGGAATAGGAACTGGCATTTACTTGAAAGAACCGATACAACCAATGAACCAAACATGTCAACCGATAAGTCAAAACTTGGTACACACGTTTTGATAACTCCATCGTTCTACCTAACTGCTTTTTCTCTAAATTCAGCTCAGCCTTTCAAGGAAAGTGATGTCTTGGGAAGGAATACTCATGCAATTTTCTTCCTGTTGTTCGCCGGTGTAGAATGCTGTAAGTATTTCCTCCTATGTTATCGATTGTACGCTCAAGAGTGGCAACCAATCGATAACATAGTTTGTCCGGTGCTCCCGGAAAAAAAAATTACACCATCTTCCCGTGGGGAACCCTGATGAGGATGCGAAGCATCGTGGCGGTTCCCTGTGATTCCATTGTGTTGCCGTCATGCTGAGTGATCTGGGTTTTACTAGCGCCAGAGGGAATTCCGCGTTCGGGTCCACACCGGTGGCAAAGGCACGCAAGTGCTGTTGTGAAACGGTGAGTAGGCGGTGGTTCTCGAGGCGCCGAAACTCGTCCATCATGTTCTTGTCGATGTTGTCTGTGTGGTAGAATCGGTAGTCTCCGTCAGCTTTGGTGAGGTAAAGGTTGTTGACATTGGTGTCAACAACCTCAAAACCGGTCGCCGCTAACTATTTTAGATGCGACTGCATCTCATTCACTCACCTTGTCCATGCAGCGTCGTCGGCGTTGTTGTCCGCCCCTCCCCCATTCTCCTCGCCGCGCGAGCTGCGCTCTCCGCCTCTCACCCCCTCTCCTCTGCGATGCCCCTCCCTCGCGAAGGGCATTGGATTGGATTCGAATGGATTGGATTGGATTCGAATGGATTGGATTGGATTGGATTAAAGTGGACTGTGTTGGATTGTGTTGCGTCATAGCCGCGGCAGCCGCACTGGCGCTGGCGCATGTGCAGTACTCTTTCTTCCGTGGTCTCCTCTCCTTCGGGCGCGCTGCGCATATACCGGTGTGCCGCTCTCCGGCGGCCTTTCGGTCGACGGTCGCTCTCCGCTTGCGCTTGAACCCCCCTCAGCGTCGCATCACACCAGGATTCCCGCGAGGGGAGGTGGGCGTAATTTTGTGCTTTCTTTTTTATATAGTGTAGTATCCCGCAGCTGTGGGTGTAAGGAAAAGAGTTGCGAATGCGCAGTGTGAGTGCGTTGCGCATGCGCAGTGTGAGTGCGGACGCCGACGCGGGACATGCCGAGACCATAAGATGCTTTCGCATCTAAAAATTGTCTAGTGGCGTTTCTTTGGATCCTGTTTGTCCCCACATAATCTGCTGCCGGCGGTGTTCATATTTATGTAATAGACGTAGTTCGATGTGAGTTTTAAATTTCTCACTTTATTTCACCTCAGGATTATCCGACACCATATTTTAATTTAAAAATGGAATGTAACGTTAATGTAAGGACACGTTCCAATGTTCGCAGTGGAACTGGAATGCGTTCCTTTCGCAGTAAAGGAATTTGTAACGGGAACTCGTTTCAAAATTGGGAAGGAACGAGCAACGAGCTTTCCTTCCTGTTTTAGAGGAACGTATACAACACTGGGCGTTGCTGTCGGTTTTTTATTCGCGGGCAACTTTAGGTGCCGAAAAGATGCGGTGTTTATAGCGTATATTACCTCGGGAAAAATTATGGTGGGGCCCGACAGATGTTTCCTCGGGCTTTGTCAAGCTGCAAAAGTGGCTTTTACCCGAGAAACCATCCACTTGTGGAAAATAAACTGATTTGATTTGATTTGATTTGATTTGTTTCATCACGGCGAGTTCATTTGCTTGTCGTAATTAGGTGGGCCACAGTGAAATATTAAACGTCGAAGAATTGTTGTAAACCTGTGAACACCTACGGGATAAGAATGGTTACAGAAAATGGCTGTTACTCTTATTTTGCTGAAGAGATCCCGAAGCATATTAATGAAACTGACTGCTCAGGAGGCTACATTTTCATGGGGAGTTTTATCTTAGGCGATATCACGTGCGTCTAATTACCAGTCACAGCTTTAATACAAAGAACATGAAGCCGCTGCTCCTAAGACATTCCATTAGCGTGTCGAAAACACTGTAAAACAGGCAGCCTCATGTTTGTCTGCTAGAATAACACTGCAGGCCTTTCAAATTTTATTACTATATTCAACTGGAAAAAACCTTAAACTACAAACAACAATCGTGTCGTGTTCCTTGCGCTCGGTTGGACTACGTTCGGTCAATACGCTCGCAAACACGATGCAATCGACTCCCGACAATTAAAAGTCGCTTAGTTAGAATTTTCGGTTGACTTGAAACAATGTTCTGTTCCCCGAAATTATACGTGCAATTTGAATTAAAAATTTACTGATAATTCGAAGCCAAAACCAAATGTCGGTTAATTGGAAGGTATATATTGAATAAAAACATACATGTAGCAGTCATTTTTTGAGAAAATCAAATTTTTCGGCGTCAAAACACCACCGTGCATGTGTTATGTCGGCGCCCTCGAAACTGACGCCGCGCACAGCCAGTTCAGTTGAAACTCACGCCAGCGTATGCATGTCTACGTTCTTTGTACTGTCTTGGCTGCACAAAACTCCGTGTAAGCGTTTGAGTGCTGGATGCTTCAGGCTTCAACTTTAGCGATAAGTCTTAACACCCAGGACAAACCATGTCGTGCGCTTGGATTGCAAGGAAAGTCGAGGCTGTGACCAAAATGAAGAAGGAAGACCTGTAGCGTAGTTATGACATTCCTCTCATTGTGCTTTCTGTTTCATTGATTGATTGATTGATTGTGAGGTTAACGCGCCGACGCTACACAGGCGATGAGGTGCGCTGCAGTGGAGGGCAACGGATTAATTTAGACCACCTGGAAATCTATAACGTGCGCCGAATTCGCGAACACATGGGCGTTTGCACTTTTCGCTTCCATCGGAAAAGCGGCCGCCACGGCTCGTAATCGACCCCGCGTCCTTGGGCTCAGCAGCACAATGCCATAGCCACTGAGCCACCACGGCGGGATTCTGTTTATTTGAGAGTTGTGTTAGTTCGAAGCTTTTTACGGTTCACGTTTAGTTCGTATTAGTAGGAGTCAACTGTATTGCGAAATTGAACTTCGAAGGGCTTTTGTAACTGATTTCGTAGCATCCTTTCATTAATATCTAACAGCTTAGCTGTCTAATCAGTTGAGCAGGAGTGATCGTCAGTTTTTAAACGAAGATTCCGTATTTTGGTACCAACTGTGCGCATCGCTGCCGAAGTTGTTCGTTTAGGCTTTGTGCGTTTTTCAAGCGAACTTTCCAAAAGGTTGAAATATTGTGGCGGGGATGTTCGGCTATGTACTGAGCCGACGGGTATGCGTCAGTGTCTGTGCTGTAGAGAGGGTCTGATGAGAGTTCAGCAGTTAGAAGAGGAAGTCGACGACGATCGCTCTCGACTTGGTTCGTGCGTGAATCTGGACACTCTGCTCTGGCTTCCCCTTGTAAATACCTTTGGTTAATACAATACCTTCCCCGTAACATTTTTGGTGGAGGTGCGGGGTACGACACGCACAGCACGGAGCTCCGCAGCGGACGGCAAGTTCCCCGACCAACGATGGCGCCCGAGGGAGCTACCGCGACTGCATCCCCATTCATCGTTATCTCCCAGCAGCGTGACCCAGGCACGTTCTGCGGCACAGATGATGTTGACCTTGAAGACTGGCTGAAGACGTATGAGCGCATTAGCGCTCATAACAGGTGGGATCCCACCATTATGCTTGCGAACGTGGATAATTCTCTGAGGGGAGCGGCCAGGACTTGGTTTCGAACTAACAAAGGAGACGGTAACAAGTTGGGACGACTGTAAATCCAAGCTGCGCGAGCTGTTCGGGAACCCTGTAGACCGTCAAACCGCCGCGAAGAAGGCACTGACTTCCCGTGTACAGACCCCTACCGAGCCTTATGTGGCGTACATTCTGGACGTGCTACCCTTTGTGCCAGAAAGCTGATGACCAAATGGCGGAAGCGGACAAATTCAGGCATATCCTCAAGGGAATAGCGGATGACGCTTTCAATTTACTCATGTGCAAGGACTGCACAACCGTGCAATCAGTCATCAAGGAATGTCGCCGGTTTGAGCAGGCAAAAGGACGTCGCCTGACTACTAATTTTACAGGGCTTCCAAACACCGCTCCAACGTCTCGTGCAAGGATCGTTGTCTTTCCGAACATCGACCCCCGGAGACTGACATGAGCCCAGCTACGACGGGAAGTCTGACCAGGCTTATCAGACGAGAGCCCAGGCTATGGCCCCCACGACGCTTCCCCAATCGGAAACGTGCCTTCCGTCCATCCCTCTGATCAAAGCGGTCGTTCGGGAAGAAGTAGCCAAGCTCGCCTTTCAGCCGGTTTGCGCTGTGAGAGGCCCAGGCGTTCACGCGCCTCACCTTTCCTCGAGCTACGGCGGCCGCAATGAATACCAACCGTCCACCTATCGTAGCCGCTCCCTTTCGGAATGGAGGACCCCCGGACGACAAGCCGATTTGCTTCCACTGCCGCCGAGTCGGGCATGTTGCACGGTACTGCCAGAGGCGTTCACCATTCTCATTCCGGCAAGACCTTTCCAGCTACACGCACTCTGATCAGATGCCTCGTCGCTTTGCTCCACCGCCTCCGCCGCAACCAGTAGACGTCAACGCTCCGTTCCGCCGGTACAGCCGATCGCCGCCCCCCCAGCGCCGTCAGTCCCGTTCGCCACAGCCCCGGCGCCCCACTCTCGCCGACGCCGTATAACAACCCCCGTCCGGAAAACTAAATGATGCAGCACTCAGAGGTGATGCTGCATGTCCGACGACCACCGAAAATCCTCTGTTGACGCTTTGTACACGGAAAAATTTACTGGAGATTCAAGTTGACGATGTTGCCGTTACCGCCTTGATTGACACGGGTGCACATATGTCGATTATGAACTCGGAGCTTCGCCGCCGCCTTCGCAAGGTGCTTAGCCCCCCACTTCACGTGTTGTACGAGTCGCTGACGGAAGTACGCCCACTGTCGCACGGATGTGTGCAGCGCGTGTTACTATAGCTGGCCGAAAAACCGTCGTGTTGTTTACTGTACTAGACCAATGCACTCACGACGTTATTCTTGGCCTCGATTTTCTCGCGGACCACTCAGCACTCATCGATTGTTCGGCTGGAGTCCTTCACTTAGAGCTGCCTTCTTATCACGGCCACGACGACGTCCGCAGGCAGCACTTCTGTTCCTCAGCCGACGTTCGTTTACCGCCCCTAGCCACTACACTCGTGTCCTTGCAACTGCCCCCCCTTGTCCCTGATGGTGATTACCTCGCTTCGCCTCTTGCTGACGTACTCTTCGCGCGTAATGTGATGACCCCACACGCTGTCGTAACGGTTTTGGATGGTCGCGTCCGACTGCCGTTCACCAATTTTGGCTATACACCGCAGGTTATCCCAAAGGGAATGTCGCTAGCTACACTATGTACAATTTCACAGTGCGAGGTGAATGCATTAGCCGATGTCACTGGCCTAGACTGTCAGCGCGAGGCCAAGCCCACTTCACCTCTGCCGCTCGATCTCGAACCCATGATAGCCTCTGATCTGCCAACTGTACACGCAAGGCAACTTCGTGATTTATTGTCATCGTTTAGAGACATTTTTGACCTTGACGATCGCCCTCTGGGACAGGCCACTGCTGTTCAGCATCGCATACACACAGGGGATCCAATCCCGTCGCAGACGACCTTACCGGGTGTCCATGACGGAACGCCAAGCCATTCAAGCGGAAGTGGACAAGATGCTTCGCAAAGACATTATTGAGCCTTCCACTAGTCCATGGGCATCCCCCGTTATCCTGGTCAAAAAGGGAAGGATGGTACATGGCGCTTTTGCGTAGACTATCGTCACCTCAACAAGGTTACTACTAAAGACGTGTACCCCCTTCCTCGCATTGACGACGCGTTGGATTGCCTCCACGGGGCCAAGTACTTCTCTTCCATTGATCTCCGAACTGGATATTGGCAGATTGCCGTTGATGAGCTCGATCGCGAAAAAACAGCTTTCGTAACGCCGGATGGTCTTTATCAATTCAAAGTAATGCCCTTCGGCTTATGTAACGCGCCAGCCACGTTCGAGAGGATGATGGACTCCCTGCTTCCCTGGCTTTAAATGGTCTACTTGTCTCTGTTACCCTTTATGACGTCATTGTTTTCTCGCCCACGTTTGAAAGCCATCTGGAACGACTTGCGGCGATCCTTGACGTTTTCCGACGAGCAGGACTACAGCTGAATTCCAAGAAGTGCCGCTTCGGGCGACGCGAGATCACAGTACTCGGCCATCTAGTTGACGCCACTGGAGTCCGCCCCGACCCTGAAAAGGTTCGGGCTGTCAGAGAGTTCCCTCAACCTCGCTCGCCCAAAGACGTCCGAAGCTTCGTAGGCTTGTGTTCCTACTTTCGCCGCTTCATTAGAAATTTCGCGACTATCGCCCAGCCACTAACTGATCTCCTTCGCAAGAACGCTACCTTCTCGTGGGGACCAGAACAAACGGAAGCCTTCCAGACGCTCACAAACATACTCACTGCTTCTCCCATTCTGGGACATTTCGACCCGGCGGCACCCACTGAAGTCCGTACAGATGCGAGTGGACACGGCATTGGCGCTGTTTTAGCGCAACGACAAGCAAACGGCGACCGAGTCATTGCTTACGCCAGCCGTCTTCTCTCGTCGTCAGAGCGGAACTACGCTATCACGGAGCGCGAATGTCTTGCTCTTGTATGGGCCGTAGGAAAATTCCGTCCCTACCTCTACGGGAGGCCGTTCACAGTTGTCACCGACCACCACGCCCTTTGCTGGCTCTCCTCCTTAAAGGACCCCACGGGCCGCTTGGGGAGTTGGGCTTTGGCCTAACAAGAATACTGCTTTACTGTCTCCTGCAAATCTGGTCGTACACACCAAGATGCGGACTGCTTGTCCCGGCATCCCGTCGATCCACCTGGTTCCTCTGCCCAGGACCCGACGCCTGTGTCCTGGCTATTTCTGATTTGATTCGTATTGAGGATGAACAGCGTCGTGACAACACCTTACGAGCGATCATAGACAATCTGCGCTCATCTGCACACGATCCTTCGCTGCAGGCGTACCTAGTACAAGATGGGGTGCTTTACCGCCGCAACTTTCGCCCTGACGTCCCTGCTTTGCTCCTGGTTGTTCCGCAACACCTTAGAAGGTCCATGCTCCATCAACTGCACGATGCACCTACTGCAGGCCATCTAGGTCTGACACGCACCTATGACCGCGTCAGGCGGCGCTTCTTCTGGCCTGGCCTATATAGGTCGGTTCGACGCTACGTCAGTGCTTGTGACGCCTGCCAGCGACGGAAAAGGTTAACAATGGCTCCGGCTGGTCCCTTACAGTCCCTCGACGTGCCGAGCGAACCGTTCTACCGTGTAGGGATGGACCTCCTTGGTCCCTTCCCTTTCTCAACCTCCGGGAACAAGTGGATTGCCGTGGCAACGGACTATGCTACCCGTTTTGCTATTAAGCGGGCGCTACCTACAAGTTGTGCGACTGATGTCGCTGACTTCCTCCTTCACGACGTCATTTTACACCACGGCGCTCCACGTCAACTTCTCACCGACCGGGGACGATACTTTTTATCCAAAGTGGTCGCTGATCTCCTTCGTTTGAGTTCCACGACACACAAGCTCACCACTTCTTACCATCCCCAAAGCAATGGACTTACGGAACGTTTTAACCGCACCCTTACGGACATGCTGTCTATGTATGTCTCCGCGGATCACAAAGATTGGGACTTGACGTTGCCGTATGTGACTTTTGCGTACAACTCCTCGCGCCACGATACGGCTGGTTTTTCACCCTTTTATCTCCTCTATGGACGTGAGCCCACTTTGCCGCTTGACACCTTGATGCCCTCATCGATCACTCCACCGACCGAATATGCATTCGAAGCTATTTCTCGAGCAACTCTAGCCCGTGAGGTCGCCCGAGCCCGCCTTTCGGCCTCCCAGGTTTCGCAGAAAACACGTTATGACCTTAAGCACCGCAACGTCTATTATCCTCCTGGAACGCTCGTATTGTTATGGTCTCCTCACCGCGTGGGCCTCTCTGAAAAGCTTCTTCCGCCTTATCATGGCCCTTACAAGGTCCTCCGGCAGGCCACCGATGTGACGTATGAGATCAGTCATGTTGCAGCGTCCACATCGTCTTCCACGCCGAAGACCGACATCGTGCATGTACTGCGGCTGAAGCCCTACAATTCTCCCAGCTTGGCCGCAACACCTTAGTCAGCACCGAGTCGTTGCTTTCCCGGCCGGGGGGCTATGTAACGGGGATGTTATGCTATGTACTGAGCCGACGGGTATGCGTCAGTGTCTGTGCTGGAGAGAGGGTCTGATGAGAGCTCAGCAGCTAGAAGAGGAAGTCGACGACGATCGCTCTCGAATTGGTTCGTGCGTGAATCTGGACACTCTGCTCTGGCTTCCCCTTGTAAATACCTTTGGTTAATACAATACCTTCCCCGTAACAATATTTCAGTAAATATTCAACAAATAAGCACGTTTTTGGCAATGTCGCATATTTTGTAAACATGAACATTTCTAATAAATAAGTTCGAATACAAAGTTCAAATGAAAAAGTCCGCGAACCGCGTGCAGCTCGCAGGCCGCGTGTTTGCGACCCCTGCTTCAGAGGAATAGATCCTAGATAGGGTGTACGTAAAAATGGTCCCGAAAAAAATGGTCCCGAAAAAATGGTCCTGGAAAAAATGGTTCCGGAAGAAATGGTTCCGGAAGAAATGGTACCGGAAAATATGGTCCGAAATCCAAGTTTGGAAAAAATGGTCCCGGAAAAGTTGGCCCCGAAGCACAGACAGGAAAAAAGTAGTCTTGTTCGCATATTAAAACTGGTTAATTGAACCAAGAACCTTTGTTTTACCAAAATTCAGGTTGTGTTACTTTCATGGCCTCTGCCATATTTATTTTCTAATCTGTGGTTACGCTATCTTAATTGGTAGATGTTTCCCATTGATGACGTCTCAACCAAATATGGCATGCATAAATCTCAGCACATCTCTGTTTTTAACCCGCACGTTGTGAGGAGGGTAAACCGATGCCACACAATCTCGGCAGGTGAAGGTACCGACAGGCAAAACATGATGCTCCTGGTGATGTGTAGTGAAATGAACGACCGTCAGAGGGTTCAGCACAGGGGGCTAATCAAGTGTAAATGGGGCGGCAGTAAAGTTCGTACGAAAGATCAAGGTATGTCAACAAAAAATTTCGCCTTCACATCAGCACCTCCTGCAATTTTTTACGTTTTTTCCTTTAACTTTTTTGTACACTCTTTGTCGTTCTTTGCTGCTTTTGAATGCTTTTTTTCCCTTGCTCATTTATGCTTTGGCGTAAAAAATTGTATGTTTAAAATGTATTTATATTTACATTTCGGTGGCCGGACATTTCGGTGCACGGACATTTCGGTGCAGGATGTCTCGGTGCGACCATTTCGGTGCATGGGTTGTCCCAGACATTATTTTAACGCTTTAGCTTTAATATTTTCATTTAGTCGGGTGATATGACCTTCGATCGAGAGTTGGGTTTTGGGGCGTATTGCGCGGAAACGAACATTAAATCGAGGCGGAGCCTCAGCGCGTAAACCCCGATGTCGATAGTAGATGTAAAAAACTAACGTTGTTAATTTACTTCCGTTCCAACTTCTTTTTAATTTAACATTCATGTGAAGAAGCCTAATATTTTAATTCAAGTGTTACCGAAGCGCTTTGATTTCGCTTCACCAAACGCTGCTACACGTTGCTGCTTTTAGTTCATTCCTATCTCTCCTCTCTCACTTCCGCCTCCCCCCCCCCCCCCCCAACAGCCAAACTGCCGCGACAAAAAAATGAAAGGAAATAAGCTAGCTTACGCGCGTGTGCATTTCCTCTCCATTATTTTCTGTATTAATTTCGTATTCCTTGCATTCGGTGTCGGTTCTACTTATAAGCCAATCAACGATCGTAATCGCAAGGCGCGCAGACGGTGGTGCCACGCGGTGGCAGGAGGAGAAATCACTCCATGGAGGATCGGCGAGCGACGGAAACGTCGGAGCCAGCACGCCCGCACGTTGGTCGGCAGCGTTCGGCCGTAGTATAACAGGGATTTTGACGCCGTTTTCACGTGATAACAAGCACAACATTCACCGGATGCATGTTTTGTTTTAAAGGGTCCCGTGCTTGATACACCGCGTTCAAGAGATTTCGACGCGCTGCATGAAAACTAGGAACCGAAACACGAACCGAACACAGCGCGCATGCTGTGTATTGTGATGTTTAAGTCCCTCGTCTTGGTGCAATGCTTTTAAATCCTTGCAATTATGCACCAACTCGTCTAAACAACAACTCTGCTGTTACAGGGCGGACGCCTTTAGTTTCCGTCACCCTTACGTGTCGTTTGTATGCATATCATAAGACCGATCCAGGTCGCAGATGTCCGTCGCCCTAATCGTGCAAGGAACAATAACAACTCGTTGCTACAATTTTATTTTCTTCGTGCTCATGTTCTTACATAGCAAAGCAAGGGTGTGAGAGCGCAGGCCTAACACATTTTAGTAGTGAGATGTTACGCTGAACCATATTCTGTTTTTAAAACCTACCGCTCTTGAGAGTTTCTTTGCTTTGCTTATCGTACGTTGTGCGGACGCGTTTTCAGGTAATATGGGCTCATATTAACAAAGCTGTTTGCACGTGCGACACCGCGAGGGCAGATTGTGATTTCGGGACACCTTGGCCATCACCTCACATTACACAGAGAACAGGCTTGCACAGGCGCGGTAGTTTAGAACCAGCATACAATTAATGATTTACGTGCGCGGGAATTGTGTTTCTTTCTTGCATTTCCTTGTTTCAGGGAGCCGCTTCGAGCAATGCAGAAAACGTTAGGTGGTAGTAAGAAAGCAGCTCAAGCTGGTTTGCAGGTTAATGTTCTGCATAGAAGTTTGAAGCGTTTAATCAGCTCCAATCTGGAGCCACAAAATTGTTTTGGCTGGTTTCTTTTCTGGCTGGTTTGGATGCGTTTTTTTTTCTTTCTAAACAGCACCTAACGCTCTACTAATAGTGTGTCTTATCAAAATATTGGTTTTAGTAGGGGGCAATGCGACTACGACTGCCACAGCGTCGACCGCTTGGTATTGTTTTAAACAAAGAAAACGTCACGCTTAGGTAGTTTGATTGGAAACGTTTATATCGTTCCCTTCACTGGTGGTAAAACAGACCTAGTGGGAAACTATTACTATTCACGCTGGCCAGGCCATTGACTTGCGTGTTCTGCACGCAGAGACAACGTACTACCGAGCGTTATACTAGGAAAATGCCTTATACAGGCAGGATTTGTCAAGTAAGCAGGCGTTCATAAAACGCCTAGTAAGCTTGCGTAGTCTGATAACTCGGTACCGCTAATCAGCAAACTCTACTAATTGTGGTGGTGACTAGTGAACCAGTGATATCTGCAGGCAGGAACTTTGTTGCGACACAGGCGCTGGAAGCCTTAACGCCGCAGCAGGCGACGTGAGCGGCTTTTGCCATATCTCTTTACCTTCGCTTGTGGGACGAAATGTTTGTCTTTTTTTCTAATGTGGCGCGTACCATTTAAGTAAGGACAGCCGCTAAAATCTGTCGTCACCGCCACCTAACGGCGTTAAAAAGTAGAGCTGACCCATTTGCTTTCAACGCGCACATAAGCGGCGGTCCGTAGAAGGGAACCCCCCGATCCTCCTTAGGAGAGCCATCTTGGATCGCTTTGCGCGCCTCCTATAAGGGCGTTCCCCTTGCATCGCTAAAGGTGTGGGGTGTGGGGGAGGGCTGAGCACCACCGGGTACCACCCCCTTGGTAGAGAGAGGAGGGGGGTGTCACTTGTGCTTCTCCAAACTGTAAACCGGACATCGAAAACTTGAACACGACTGTCGCGGCTCTCGCCAACCCAGCCTATTCAAAAAATTTCCCCTCTTACAATGGAAAAAAGGGAGGCATCTGTGGGGTGTCCGTAATTTGCGCGACTTGAAGAGTTAATTGCGGACGGGGCGAGGGATAGCAAAGAAAGAGCAATTCCTGGAGAGGGGCGCCTTCAGTGTTACCGCGACGCCCGGAAGAGTGTGGCCAGCAAGCTTGTTCCTCCTGGATGGGGGCGACTGGCGCCAACGAGCCTGGTGTCCTAAGCGGCTTTTCGGGTGGCTTTCTGTTGTGCACTACAGAGGTTGTGTGAGCTCATGCCGGATGTATCGCTTTTTCTTGCATCAGCATGCGGTGGCGCTGGGGATACCGCGACCTCCGCTATCCCTGTAAGATTGTCATGGTAAATTAGACATATGACTGAAAAAGAAATCTAGGGAAGATTAAAACTTAAAGACGGGGTTAGGGGGGGGGGGGGGACAAGAAATTAAAATGAGATGAAAATAAGCGTGTAAAGCTAGAACGAAGGTTGGTTTGACCGAATAGAATGGGTGGCATTTGTACGCACAACCCGTACGCGCTTGATCAAAATTGAGGATATATAGAAGCTGTAGGTGTTTTGAAAAGGCCCGTTCTTTTTCCGCTACAATATGCTAGTGTTATCCGTAAAAAAAAGCTGGCGAGAACAGTGTATCCCAATTAATTTTAGCATGACAGCGCAGCCTAAATAAACTCTTCATGACAGTGTCTGCATCTTGGGGGGCAACCGTATGCTTGTAATGTTTGGGATAGTGAGAGTGCATTTTATTTAGAAAAAATTACATACAGAATGCGAATGCGTTAGCCATGGTAAACACCGTCTAGTTCTCTTGGCTGATATGCATACCCCCCAAAAAACAGCGAATATAAATAAAATCTTGTCGTAAATAAAAACATGTGGAAAAGAATTCAATCAACTGGCTGCATAATATGTGTTCCCTGAACGAGGTATTAAAGAAAAAATACACAAATGATCAGTTTCTAAAAATACCTGTCAAATATCGAGCACGGTCAATCTAAAAATGCAATCCCTGCGCGATATTATTGTTCATAACCCATGTTGATGATGGTTGGATGTTTATGGCGCAGGCCAACTGGGGCAAAGAGCGCCAAAACAATAGTCATATATGAGGGGTGAAACCTTTACCACTAAGTAAAGGCAGCAAAAACAAAAGTAAAATCAGAAAACGACAATGATCATGGCTGGTGTTTAGGGCCAGATTTCATTATGCGTGATAGGAAATAAGGTTTAAAAACTTGACGTCTGACATACTCAAACACACGTTTCACGGAAACAATGGCATCGTCACCTAGAAAAAACGATGGATGTAGGGGAATATGTTGTCTGTAGAGTTCTCTGAAGTGTTTGTGTCGTGTTGTGTGAAGTGCCTTGCATGTGATTAGTATGTGCACTACGGATAGGGCCTCTCCGCACCTGCTGCACTGGGGTCTAGAAGATCCCGTCAGCAGATACGAGTGCGTCGCATGGGTGTGCCCTACCCAAGGCGACTTCCGTGTGTCTGTTGTGTGAGTCAGCTGTGTACCGTCCCAAGTGTGGCTTTATTACATGTAGTTTGTTGTCTGTCTGTTCATCCCAGTGTGTTTGCCATGTTCTGCGCAGATGTTGTCTAATGTGTGGCTTGAGGTCTGTGTAGGGTATCGTTGTAATGTCTACAGTGTTCCTGAGTGCAGCAGCAGCGGCCCTCTCGTCTGCCAACTCGTTCCCAGCGATCCCTGCGTGTCCTGGGACCCAGCAGAGGACCAGCTCATGCTTTTGTGCATACACGGACATGATAGTGTTGAATACAAGATTAACTATGTAGTTTTTGGGGGCCTTGTTCGATGACAGTGCGCGAACAACACTCAAAGAATCTGTATAGATGATGGAATTGGGAATTTGATTTTCAAGAATGTGTCGTACAATCAGTAAAATTCCATACGCTTCTGCTGAAAAAATTGTTGTGTGCACGCTCATGGTTCTGGCTGCATTGAAGTTTGGACCATGAGCAGCACACGACACCATACTGGAGGTTTTAGAAGCGTCACTATAAAATTCTGCACATGTGTATTTAAACTGCAAAGACAGAAAGTGCTGCAGTATTGCAGCTCGTGGTACATGTTTTTTGTCAAGTCTCATAAAGGAAAGGTCGCACGACACAGGGCGAACTTGCCAAGGCGGTAAACTGTTAGAAAAGGATGACCTGTACACATCTAAAAACGAAGCACTGAGATCCGAGGCTCGCTCTTTCACTCTAAGTGAAAAGGGCAGAGGAACGGATGGGCGATTTACAAAGAGTAAAGATGTTGATGTATCGTTAAAGACAGGATAAAAAGGATGATTATTCAGCGACGAAATTTTAAAAGCATAAAGCAAGTCCATGTACGTTCGTTGGTTCTCAAGGCTCCACTTATCACACTCGACATAAAGACTCTCGGCAGGGCTAGTGCGAAAAGCACCCGAAGCAAGACGAAGGCCCAAGTGTAGCACTGGGTCAAGAATCGGCAAGGCTGTCTTAGTCGCCGACCCATACACCACACTGCCATAGTCCAAACGAGACCCAACCAAAGCAGCATACAAGCGAAGCAGGAGTTCTTTGTCGGAACCATAGGATTGGTGGGAGAGAACCTTAAGTATATTCATTGTTTTGAGTCATTTATTTTTAAGTTCCTTGATGTGGGGAATGAATGTGAGTTTGTGGTCAAACACAACACCTAAGAACTTGTGCTCCTTGTTCACAGGAAGCGACACGCCATTAAGATGAATGTCTGGGTCCGGATGGACCCCGCGCTTCCTGGAGAACACAACTCACGAGCTTTTTACAGGATTCAATTTAAAACCATTCTTGTCTGCCCAGCTGGCAAGTTTCTTTACACCAAGCTGGACTTGACGTTCGCAGATTGACATATTGTATGATTTATACGATATCTGGACGTCATCTACATACATGGAATAAGAGATTTTTAGGTGGCAGTGCCTTATCAAGAGAGTTCATTTTTACTATGAAGAGAGTGCAGCTCAACACGCCACCTTGTGGCACGCCATTTTCTTGCACGTGAACCTTTGAGAGTGCACCACCGACTCTTACTCGGAACGTTCTGTCTGACAAGTAACTGGCAAGAGCGTTCAACATGTTACCCGAAACACCGAATGACTTGAGGTCACTAAGTATCCCATAACGCCAAGCGGTGTCGTATGCCTTCTCAAGGTCGAAAAACACAGTTAAACAATACCGCTTATGCGCGAAGGCATCCTTGATGTACGAGTCAAGAGCTACCAGTTCATCGTTCGTCGATCGCCCCTCCCTGAAACCTGCCTGGCTGCTCTCGAGAAGACCATTGTACTCGAGGAAGTACACGAGCCTGCGATTTATCATCTTCTCGAAGAGCTTGCACAGGCAGCTCGTGAGGGCAATAGGACGGTAACTTGAGGGGGATGACGGGTCCTTTCCCTCCTTCAGGAAAGCTACAACTATAGCCTCCTTCCAAGAGTTTGGAATATGCCCGGAAAGCCATATCTTGTTATAGAGGTGTAAGAGTGTTAGAAGAGTGTCTGCGTGCAGGTGTTGTATCATTGTGTATGTGCTGTTGTATGGGCCTGGAGCTGAGGGTTTACACGTGCTCAAAGCAGCCCTCAGCTCATGCAGTGAAAACTCTGAGTTATGAGATGATGTTGGCCTATTGTTTTCTAGTATAGGCTTCTTTTCAGCTATTTGTTTGTGTTTCATGAAAGTGCTTGTGTAGTGTGCTCAACTAGAAACGTGTTGTAAGTGTTGTGCGAGTGTGTCAGCCTGGTCTTCGAGTGTGTCCCCTGTAGTGCTGACCAGAGGCAGGCTGTGAGTTGGTTGTCCCTTGAGTTTGCGTATTCGTGTCCATACTTTCCGTGTGTCTGTGTAGGAGTTTATTGATGTTATGAATGTACCCCAACTCTCTCGTTTTGCCTCACGGCGCAGACGTTTTTCTAATGCCTTGGCCCGTTTGAACAAGAGGAGGTTTCCCGACGTGGGATACCGACGAAGGATACCCCACGCCTTGATCTGGGCCTCTCGCGCCCGCTTACGGTCCTCATTCCACCACGGCCTCCGCTGGTTGCGCGGGGCACCAGAGGCATGGGGAATGGACTTTTCGGCGGCGTCGAGGATGTGTGCCGTGAGGAGTTGGGTAGCTTCTTCAACGTGTAGGTGTCCTATGGATGTGTGGTGTAGTTTGGATGTCTCTGTAAATGTATTCCAGTTAGCTCGTGCTTCATTGAACCTATTATGGGAAGATGGACTGCATGGGCCTTTACTTATGTATGTTAGTGAGGCGGGGAAGTGGTCACTGCCATATGGATCAGTGCCTACACCCCACTCGAGAAGAGGAAAGAGAACTGCAGAGCCAATAGCCAAGTCAAGATATGAGTATGTGTTGTGTCCTATGTTATGGTATGTAGGCTGTTTATTGTTGAAAAGGCATGCTCCACAGGATGTAAGAAACCTCTCTATCAGACGACCCCGGGCATCCGTACAGAAGAGCCCCATAGAGAATTGTGCGCATTAAGGTCGCCTGTTAAGATGTATGGTTCGGGCAGCTGGTCAACCAATGCCTCGAAGTCAGAGCTCGAAAGTGCAAGATCAGGAGGAATATATATGGAGCATACCGTTATCAACCTATTAAATATTATTGTTCGAATTTCTACAGCCTCAAGGACAGTGTTCAGAGTGGCAGGGTGGCAGGCTAAGGATTTCCGGGCAATTATGGCCACACTGCCAGAAGAGTGCGTGCAGCCATCCCTGTCCTTTCTGTATATCAAGTAACTGTTCAAGAAATTTGTGTTTTTAGAATTGAAATGTGTTTCCTGAACACACATTATACTTGGCTGATAAGCATGCAATATTTCGTATACATCGTCAAGATTATTCAGAAGGCTTCTGCAGTTCCATTGTATTATGTTTTCTCTTCCCATTATGCTGTGTGCGGAGCTACTGGAGTGTGACTATTTATGAAGGGTCTTTCGGGGCTTGGACTCTTGGAAGGGGTTTTCTGGCCTTCTCTACTGACGTGGACGTTGCAGCCCGTTCCTTCCGCTGCGATAAAAGCCGGAAGGGCTCGACGTCCATGTCGTCATCTGAAGGCAAGGGGGTGCCCAGCGGACTGGGCCCCCTTGACGTGGTACCCTTTAGGGTGTTCTTTGCCTGCGCTGCGAGTGCCGAAAGCGTGGGGAGCACCACAGATGGCACAGGCAGTGAGGCGGGGGAGGGGGTCGCTGCGACTGCCTCCGTCTCCATCTCCGTGCCCTTGCGTGTGCTTTGGGCAGGTGGAGAGGAAGCAGTGGATGCAGCGGCATCCCCAACAGACGTTGTTGCCACCACAGCCGCTGCTAGGTGAGCGAGCGGTGCAGAGGCTGGTTGGGCTGCCTGGGACAACCCTGGGGGGGGGGGGGGCGCGCGGGGGCCAACACTGACTCGCGGTACTGGGTCCCCGCCTCCGCCCCCCGGCGAGCTGCGTCGGCGTACCTGCCCAGAGGGAAGGAGGCGAACCTCTTTCGCGCCTCGGGGTAGGTGATGTTCTCGTTTACTCTCAAGGCAATAATCTGTTTCTCTTGTTTAAACTTCTCACAACTTCTGGAATAGGCAGCATGCGGTCCCTGGCAGTTCGGACAGGTGAAGAGCTCAGATTCACAATTATCGATTGGATGATCTTGTGCTGCACATTTGGCGGACGTCAGTTTCCCACGACAAGAGTTTGTGCCGTGGCCAAACCGCTGACACTTATAGCAGCGGCGTGGATTCGGCACGTAGGGTCGGACCGGACATCTAACGAAGCCTGCGTTGACTGACTCAGGAAGCGTTGAGCGGTCAAACGTCAAGATGATGTGTTTGGTAGGTATGATTTGATCGTTTCGGCGTATGGTTATTCGCCTCACTGCCGTCACGCCCTGATCATGGAGGCCCTCGAGCAGATTGGCTTCAGTTTCACTTATAAGATCTGGATCAGAGATCACGCCTTGGCAGCTATTAAGGCTGCGATGAGGCGTGATCTTGATGTCAACATTGACCATGCGCGTTTGTGAAAGGAGGTTTGCGGACTGCTGTTTGTTGTCTACCTCAATCAAAAGTTCTCCCGTTTTCAGTTTCTTAGCCTTGTACGACTTTCCGACAAGGCTTTCAAGATACTTGCAGATTAGAAACACTGACTGGGAAGTAATTGGTTTTGTCTTATCAAGAGATTCCATGATCGGAAAGCGCGAGAAATTATCGGGCTTTGGGAGCGAGATTGATTGTAACGGAGGAAAAGATACTTCGGTGCGGCCCCTTTTCGGGGGCCGATCATGTTTGGTGGGGTCGGGGGGGTTTGAAAAATGCCATATGATACATTGGAAAGCAGGGAGACGGGGTACTTTCTTCTTTGACTTTACCCTGGTAGTCAAAGAGGTCCCGGAGCTCCCTGCCTGGTAGACAGGCAGGGAGCCCATCGGCCGGAGCTTGACCAAGGCTCCGACGGCCACCGTTCACGGCTTCTAACCCTTCACCTTTCAACTTCTAGCCACGGTAGGTGACAGCTTAAGTATGGGGGGCTCGGGGTACGCGGTGTCGCCACTCACCGTCACCAAGATTACTCAAGGTGCCCCGTACGGGGTTCATAACCCATGTTACGCGAAAACAAAAATATAGCGGCTGTTTCAAACAAGCAAGGAACCGATAATTCGGTCGCCGAAATGTTTGCGCACGGATATGTCCGTGCACCGAAACGTCCTTACACCGATATGTCCGTACACCAAAATATCCCTACACCGTAATGTCCATACACCGAAATGTCCGCACCGAAATTTTCTGCGCAGAAATGTCCTGCACCGAAATGTCTCAGACCCGGGACGACGCTTTGCGCTTCTTTGGTGGAGATCCCACGGCTTCTTGTGCAATTTTCACCGATACTGATCAAACCTCCCAGCGTAGAGCTTCTATGACCTTCCAGACACTGAGATGGCTGTGTCCGCACTAAGCTACTAAACCGATGGTTCCAGGCCTCGCAGTTGTTATTTGCGCGTTTTAATCCGATTTACTTGCATTAAAATTTTAATCGGTGCTCAGCCCTACCATCCATCCATCCATCCATCCATCCATCTGTACATACATCGCCCACCCATCCATCAAACCGTCCATCCGTCCGTCTGTCCGTCTACCCCATTTGCTTTGTTAGATTTTATCCTCCACAGGAGTTAATTTCTGCCCCTTATAAGAATATAAAGCATTCCATCTCTTTCTCCATCCTTTAGCTAAAACGCAAAGGGACAAAATCAAAACCGCCAAAACGTTCAGATCTTATTAACTTGAAGGGAAACACGTCGACAGGAGCATGTGACCATTTTTTCCGGAACCATTTTTTCCGTTTCCGGAGAAAAACAAGTGGCATTCCCCTCTCTCTACCAAGGAGCCTGCTAGCCGGGAGTGCTCAATCCTCACCCCCCGCATACCCCCACCCAAACCTTTACTAACGTCACTGTAAGTGCGATCGTTGGTTAGTTTTTTAGTAGAACCGGCACTTAATGCAACCAAGACGAGATTGATGAAATGATGAAAAGGAAAATGCACACGCGCTTAAGCAGCTAGTTTCCTTTCTTTTTTCTCGAGGCGGTTTGGCGGGAATAAGGGGGGGCGGGAGATCAACGTTTCGGTAACACTTAAAGAATTGGCACTAAGCTACTAAACCGATGGTTCCAGGCCTCGCAGTTGTTATTTGCGCGTTTTAATCCGATTTACTTGCATTAAAATTTTAATCGGTGCTCAGCCCTACCATCCATCCATCCATCCATCCATCCATCTGTACATACATCGCCCACCCATCCATCAAACCGTCCATCCGTCCGTCTGTCCGTCTACCCCATTTGCTTTGTTAGATTTTATCCTCCACAGGAGTTAATTTCTGCCCCTTATAAGAATATAAAGCATTCCATCTCTTTCTCCATCCTTTAGCTAAAACGCAAAGGGACAAAATCAAAACCGCCAAAACGTTCAGATCTTATTAACTTGAAGGGAAACACGTCGACAGGAGCATGTGACCATTTTTTCCGGAACCATTTTTTCCGTTTCCGGAGAAAAACAAGTGGCATTCCCCTCTCTCTACCAAGGGGCCTGCTAGCCGGGAGTGCTCAATCCTCACCCCCCGCATACCCCCACCCAAACCTTTACTAACGTCACTGTAAGTGCGATCGTTGGTTAGTTTTTTAGTAGAACCGGCACTTAATGCAACCAAGACGAGATTGATGAAATGATGAAAAGGAAAATGCACACGCGCTTAAGCAGCTAGTTTCCTTTCTTTTTTCTCGAGGCGGTTTGGCGGGAATAAGGGGGGGCGGGAGATCAACGCTTCGGTAACACTTAAAGAATTGGCGTTGTTCACATGAATGTTAAAATTAAGCAAAAGTTTGAACGAAAGTAAATTAACAACGTTAATTTTTAGCATCTACTACCGAAATTGGGTTTTATGCGCTGATGCTCCGCATCGGTTTAGCGTTCGTTTCCGCGAATGGCGGCGCAAACACAACTGTCAAACGTAAAATCATATCAGCTGACGAAATAACAGTATTGAAAAAGTACTAATAAAACAAAAGGTGTCCGGAAAGAACAAAATAGCGGGAAAGACGCTTCAGTATAGGAAGGCAGGTTCTTGCATGTATTGCATGGCACAGACAATATCGAATGAAACTACCTGCTTATGAGTTTAGTACAATGGCCAGTAAAACAACGTAAACTCTTAACATCACTGTGAAAGCAGCAAAAACCACACTTCCGATATAACCGACGTAGGTGTTTCGATAAAGCGCATACGATCAAACAGTGTTCGATAAGACGGGCAACGTTTCGATAAAACAGGGTTCGATAAAACGGTGTTCGATAAACTGCCTGAGAACCACATAAACAGCTCATATCGTCCTTGAAAAATAAACTTTGATTGCTTCCAGTCGGTTGATAGATTTTCAGTGCGTCCTGAAAACGTGCGTCTTCTGACAAGTTGGGCGATCAAATACTTTGTGTAAACAGACTATCAGAAAACAGGAGGAAAGGAAATAACAATGAACTTCAGTAATCACAGCACAAAAGGCAGCACCACCCGAAGCAACTTCAACAGAAAGCAGCTCTTTACTCCACAAGTGGCAGTAAAGAGCTGTGCCTGAAAAGTGAAAGGTTTTCTTAGGCGACCCTAAATTATAGTCTTTCATGCTTCATGCTTCTCTTTATGACGAGAAAAATTCAACATTTCTAGCAGCAATACTCATCGCGACCGCAGCTTCCAAACACCATTCGATAAAACGGGCGACGTCACCTAGATGAATCGACGTAAGATGAAACGGTTTCGATGAAACGGACATTCCTTCGATAAAACGGCGTTCGACGAAGCGGTCTTCGATGAATTGTCACGTATCCAACAAAGGCAAAACAAACCCGTGGCTTCGCTGTCAATATTTAATACCAACATACCGCTGCCTTGTTTGCAAAAAAAATTGTACCCTCAGTCTTGCTCAGATGATTAGGAGAAAGGCTGCAAAATACCAATAAATATAGTATTATCAAATGAATTAGAAATGTGCTTGGAATTGCGATTTCATAATACCTTTTTTTTTAATATATTGACCGGGCTCAATATATAAAAGTGTGTTTAAGGAGCCGAACTATCTTTAAAAACCTTGTTTTGCTTCTACAAAAATATGCAGAAATAATCTAAATAACAAGTCACTGATATTTGATTTAGCTTATTTCTCAGTTTCTTAATAATGAAACTTGGAAGCCGGCAGTTTTATCCTACCAGACAAACATGAGGCTGTTCGTTGCACGGAACCACTGTGATGCTAATGGATTGTTTTAGGAGCTGCGGCTTTGTGTTCCTTGTGTTAAATCTGCGACTGGCAATTACTCATAATATCTATTGGGATAAAACTTCCTGCGATTATGTGGCCGCTTGATCCGTCAAGCGTCATTCATTCATTTCAGAGTAATTACGATAAGTAAAAAAACTGGGCGGGGCGTAGTGACATAGCAATCCTATCGCACCGTGATTTTTTCCCGAGAAGTTTACGTTGATACGGAACTACAGAAGTTTCGCAGGAATGTTGGCTTCGTCGCAAAGCATATTCTGCTGAGCGATCCCGCTTCCAGACCGCGACAAAAGGAAATGAAGTCGAGTGAGCCATATACAGCTTTCAGCAAAATAAAGATCCCTGCCACCTATTTCTCACATAAAACATAATAATTAGCTTCGTTGATTGACCTAACAATCAATCAATCAATCAATAAATAAATCAAGATTATACAAGACCATTACACAAGATTAAAACACAAGATTATAACACCTTTTCAATTTGGATTTACCAAAGGCCGTTCAACAGAAAGTGCACTTCTATTACAAAAAGAAATAATTTTACAGTCTTTCGAACGTGAGCAGTATACACTCGGAATAGTTATCGACCACTCAAAAGCATTCGATAGGATAATCAACACAACCCTCATTAAAAAACTGGCTCATTACGGTTTGCGCGGTATATTTCTAGCTCTGTTGCAAAGTTATCTCGAGCACAGGAAGCAATACGTAACAATCAACGGTTTCAGTTCAAACTTTAAAATACTCCAGGGTGGTGTTCCTCAGGGAAGCATTCTGGGGCCGCTGCTCTTCAACATATATATTAATGACATTGTAACTATTGCAGAAAACACTAAATTCATCGTATATGCTGATGACACCAGCTTATTTTTTTCACGACAGGACTTAACATGGCTTGCAAATACAGCAAACAGTGCACTTGCACAACTAAACAACTGGAGTAGAATGAATTCATTAATAATCAATGCTTCTAAGACAAAGGCAGTGTTACTTAGGCCAAAAAACAAAGCAATAAATGCGGACGTACGCCTTATTCTCGGTACTTCTTTTGTGGAACTGGTTCCAGTAGTCAAAAGAAGCCTTGGTGTTCTTTTTCATGAAACTATGCTTTGGAATGAGCGCACTGCGCTAGTAAATTACTAAACTGTCCAGGATGGTCGGCATTCTATCCCGTTTAAGCTTTCTTCCACAAAACATTAAATTGCTCATTTATAATTCCCTCTTTCACTCCACTTTCACCTGCGCATTTTTGGTATGGGGAAACACTACTGCCGTAAACCTAACAAAGCTTCATCGACTACAGAAAAAGGCTATTGGCATAGTTTCAGGCTTCGCCTTATGACGCCCACACTGAGCCTATTTTTGACGAACTTGGACTGTTACCTGTACACAAACTTTACCAAACAATAATTATCTCACGTTATCACGCTGGTATAAAAAGAAATGATCGGTACCTACAGGAATTGGCGACCCTTATACGCCTAAATAAAACATACACCACACGAAATAAAGATACCTGGAAAATACCTCCCATACGTACCAACGTCGGTTGCCAAATGTTAATGCATATTCTTCCAAGCATGCCGAACTCGTTAGGAAAAGAGTATTTTTCAATGCAGCATATGTCACCTTCACTCATTTTATGTACATCTGTTTGTCATCTTCGCTCATTTTTGTACATCTTTTTTGTGTATGTGTTGAGGTTTATTTTCTTTCTCCCAGGATGTGTGGGGTCTAAACCGTTCTCATTGTTTTAATATTTGTTTCTCTGGTTCAACATAGGATGTAGTAAGCTACCGCGCGCTGTTCTTCGCTCTGCTAATGTATCAGGGGTGCAGGCCTTGGTCAAGTCTGGAAAAAGACTTTTTGCCTGCACCCTCGCGTCCTTGAACTTGAAAAAGTAGGCCTAGCCGGTTACAGGGTGGCGAGTTGGGCGAGTTGGTGTACTTGCATCTTGGGGAACAGCGCGAACTAACAGGGACACAAGCCGGTTAGGCCTGGCGGCCCAGCGGCCTGGTCCGGTCGAAAAGTCTCAAAAAATAAACTAAGAAACCACTCACCGACGAATATTTGGTATCGGCGTGATCCTCGTGACCTTTGCGCATGAGATATCACAGAAATCAGCAATTTTTGCACTGATATCATTCAAAGAAGCAGGAGCCGATGTTTGCTCGTTCGTACTAGTCGGCGCCCCCTCTATGCGGACGACATCAAAATATTCAGACGCATTGAGTACAATTATGACTGCGTTGCCTGGGACCAAGGTATATCCTCATTTACTAAATGATGCTCAGATAACAGATGAAATCTTAATTCTACGAAAAGAAATATCATGTCTTACACCTGCAAAACAAATCACATTTTCTTTCTCTACAGTACTGACGGCGGCTCCCTGTCTAGAGTAGCAGAGATAAAAAATCTCGGCGTCCTCTTCGATAGTACCTTAACTTGCTCGCCGCATGTTACTCAACTTACTCGGCGGGCGCTCCGCTCTCTTAGTGCTGTATGCAGGTTTTCACGGGACTTCCGCTCTTCTCATTCATTCATTAATCTGTTCGGAGCACATTCGATTCCCCAACTAGAATATGCCTATATCATTTGGAATAGAACCTGTAGATCTAATTGTCATCGCGTAGAGCGTGTACAGAACAAATTTTTATCAATATTTAAGTATCGTTTTTCCTCTTAGCGTCCCCCTATAATTGTTTCTTTAAGTTCCAGTGAACCAGCTCAGACCTTTTCTTCCTATACAAACTGCTTCATGGTACTATTTCATGCCCAAACTGCTTGCATCAATCAGTTTTCTTCTTCCAAGAAAGGCAACAAGGCTCAACCACCCGTTTAACGAAGCTGGAGCCCTTAGCACATGTTCTGCTCTTGATAGACTGCAGCGTCTACATAACTTTCAGTCCGGGGAACTGGGTATTTTTCACCATCCCCTTCGGGAGCTTTTGGCTGGGTTGTTAGCAGTGGAGCACTAACTTCCTTTCGGCAGTACTCCCTATCTCAGTTTTCCTCGTGTGGGCTTTGATTTCAGAGAGTTGGTTCTCATTTGTTCGTGTATAATGTTGATGCGGCGGGTGTAATTGTTGTATGTACTATGACACTCTTTTCTAGTCAACTCGTCTCATATCCTGCATTTTTAAAAGAGCCATGAGGACAAAATACAAGTTTGTTTTATTCGAAAGATTTCCTGTTTCATAGTGCTTGAAACGCTTGTCCGGAAGCAAATGATGCCCTATTAACTAAGAAATTAATCACTCTAGGCTCAAATTTTGATTCTCCTGCCAAATCGTGCGTTTCCAGGACGTCAGCAATGAAGTCATAAGGGCGCGTATACAAACGTATACAAACCCAGCGCTGCTTGCCGTCAGTCTTCCCAGATGGCGCTACCATGCTGATGCACGGACCGTTGTCTGCCGCTGACTTATTTTTTGACCGTATTTGCGCCTGGCGTGTTTTTGTTACTGTAGAACGTAACTGTTTCGTGAAACATGGAATATCCTCGGCAAAAAGCGTCACTAAGACGACGTCGCTTACGCCAATAGGCCAGTGCATGTAAGACAACTCGAAAGTGGCGTACTGCTGAGCAGCTAAAACAAGCATAGTGCGCGCATTACCAACAACAGTACGCATCGGTACTTGGATGTTTCCGTGTGCTTTCGTGACTTCCGCTGTTTATTTCCGCATTCTTACTGCTATAAAAAGAATGTGCCCTAAATTTAAGCAATAACAAAAATTCCCCCGCACCTCCCCGAGGGGGATTGTGAGGATGCAGAAATGCGAACGTCGAACGCAACGTCCTCGGGTACCATGCGAGGAAGGCACCGCACAACCTTCGATACGTCGATGGGCACGTTCACCGCCTGTCCCTTGATTCCAAACTGCCCGTTGCCTCGAGTCAGCCGCCTGATGCTCATGAAGGGGAGTCGAGGCGCGATGAGCCGCTCTTCGACCGGGTTCAGATCGGGAAGATGCGCCGGCCGAGGAGGATAACGGTAGCCAAAACTCACGCAGCCCTCCTCTTCGCAGCTTTGTCTTCTTCTCCTTCTTCTTCTTCCGCGGTTCCCCTACGGGAAGATGACGATGGTGGTCGAACGCGAAGCTATCTCGTGATGGATTGTTTGGTTGGCCAATCCCTAGGGGCATCATGCCCCAATCATCATCAGACGCGCTGCGGGACGCCGGCCAAGGGACGCACGACAACCCCCGACTATAATGCATTTCTGCATAATAGCTCTTTCGGCCAGCTTACAAGCTCTCCATAACATGTGTTAGCTTTCGCCGGCCTACGCCAATCGCAGAGCTTCCTGGTATGACATCATAGGCTCTGTTGCGGGAAATGAGCTAGTGGGTGGCATGGCCATTCCCTTTTTTCCTATTATTTAGCTTATTTGAGCGAAGTGTGTGTTAAAAGTGGTGTCAGTAAGATTCTAACGAGGGATCCGATTGGGTTCATTTTTTCGAATGAACCAAACTTGTGTTTTGTCTTCATGGCCCCTTAGAGTGGCCCGGGAAGGCCACAGTAACATATATTTCCGTTATCTATAATTTTCTCTTGATAGTTAGAAATATTTCGTGTATTTTGTTTTATATAATAATGTGTCATCGCGGCGTCATGTTACCCCATTTTTCTTGTCATTTCTCTTCCACTTACCTTTTACTATTGCTGTGCTTATTGAAGGATCTCGTTCTGCAATGTACCAGAATTTAACGTCTCTGTTAATCGTGTAATGTAACTTGGAGGCTTTTTTGTTTTTATTTTTTGTTGTATTTGTATTTTTTTATTGGTTTTCAATCACCAACGTTTTTTACTGGGTGTTTATATATCGGCCGATGATGCATTGCATTGCTGTTTTTTTATTGTTCCCTTTCAGTGCGCCACCACGAAGGCTTCGGCTGTTCCTCGAAACCTTAATAAAGGTTGATTGATTGATTGATTCATTCATTCATTATTTTTATTATTTTTTTCCCGCTGTCCCCTTCGGGGGTTTGTGGCAGGGCTGTTAGCCGTAGCGCGCTAGCTTCATTTCGACAGTACTCGTGTTCTTCAGTTACTATCCTCATGTGTGCGTTGTTTTCACAGAGTTTGTTCTCATTTATTCGTGTATGATTTTGATGCTCCTGGCGTAATTGTTGTATGTACTATGACACACTTCTGTAGTAAGCTCTTCATTATTATATTTTTAAGGGGCCCAGGCAGGCCCCAGTAACAAATGCTTCTATAACTTGTAATATCCTGTGAATAGTTATAAATATTTACTTTGTTTTTTTTCATACATTTTTGTCTAAGTGATGCTTCATCCTATTGCTATGGTTCTTGTACGATGCGTTCTTGCAGTGTACCATAATTTACAGTCTCTGTTAGTCGTGTAATGTAGGTTGGATACGACTTTTAATTTTATTCTCTGTTGTATTTCGAGTTTTGTATTGTTCTTCGCTCCCCCACCTTTTTACTAGCTGTTTATGTGACAGCCGCCGGTGTATTTCAATGCGGCATTTTTCCCCCTCTTAGTGCGCCAGCACGAAAACTTCGGCTGTTGCTGGGCACTTTAATAACGGTTGATTATTATTATTATTTATTATTATTATTATTCCTATATTGTTCCTATATTGTCATTTAAAAAGCTCCTTACATCTGTAGAAGAAGTCTGCTCATCACACCCGAATCACCAGCATATCATTCTGGGCGACTTCAATACACCGGGTGTACAATGGGAAGATCTTACCCATCAACACTACAATTATTACGTACAGCAAAAATCCACCATGATTTTAGACTTCGTGGATTTCACATCCTTGGTGCAACTTAATAATATCGAAAACAGCTCTCAACATATCTTAGATCTTTGCTTTTCAGACATTCAAAGCGCGCGTGTATCGTTGTCTGACATCTCTTTTGTCAAGCCCGACAAGCATCATCCTCCTTTTCTAGTGTCTGCTCACGTCTCGATTCAGCGTTGCAGTGCTACACTGAAGAATAATGAATTCGCTCCCTACTGTTATGCCCGTGGTGATTACATTGGTTTGTATAACTTTTTTCTTCGTTCGATTGGCCGCAAATTCAAGAACTCCCAGATTGCGATGCGCAGGTCGAGCGGTTCACTGAAATAGTCAAAAGTGGTATGAATCAGTTTATACCCAAGTGTAAACCATGCAGTTCCAAACACCCCTTTTGGTTCTCTAATGAACTTCGTACCGCCCTTAAGTCAAAAGACCGCAGCCACAGAAAATATAAGAAAAACCGGGCTTGATGAATGGGAAAGAGGACTTCCGCTCCTACCGTAAAACGTGTAAAAGTCTTTATGAGCGGGACCAGCGCTCTTATCTCGATTCTGTTGAGAGCAGCGTTAATTCCCAGCCTGCAACATTCTGGAAATATATTCGATCCCGTAAAAATAACTATCATGAGCAAATACGTCTTGTTGATTCCTCTAGGGAAGAAGTTCGTGATGTTGCCAACCATTTTGCTCAGCAATTTAGTACTACATATGGCCAGCGCGATGACAGCGAAATAAACCTAATGTTAAATAATGTAAAGGGTTCTAGCTTAGTACAATTGGACGAGCAGTTGGTGCTCCAGAGTCTAAGGCGCATGAAACCGTCGCTGTCGTGTGGCCCTGACAGATACCTCCCGCTATTTTAAAAACATTCAGCAGCATTTTTGTTCCTGTTTTAACTGCGGTATTCAATCACTGTCTAAACACAAACACATTTCCTCGTAAGTGGAAAATCTCTCGAGTGCGCCCCATCTTCAAATCGGGCACCAAATCTGATGCAAAAAACTATAGAGCAGTTTCTCTACTTTGTGCTGCCTCCAAGCTTTTTGGGACAGCGCTGCACAAGGTATTGTCAAGTTTCTGTACAGCAGTTTCTCACAAGTAAACAGCATGGTTTTATGTCAGGAAGGTCGACAAACGACTAATCTCGCCTGCTTCATGGAGCAGGCCTCAGCTGCACTTTCTGAGCGAGGACAGTTGGACGTCGTCTACTGTGACCTGAGCAAAGCATTTGATGTTGTCTGCCACGCGTTGTTACTTGATAAGCTTTTGCTGTCAGGCATTGATACACCACTCGTGACTTTGCTGGGTAGCTATCTAAGCAATCGGTTCAGTTTCGTTAGTGTTAATGGGCAGACGTCCTCTATGTATAGATCAACAAGCGGTGTGCCCCAAGGCTCCGTGTTGGGCCCTCTCTTGTTCTCCATTTTTGTGAATGATGTGTCAGTCGCAATTAGAAAGTCTTCTTTTCTTCTCTATGCTGACGACATCAAAATTTTTCAGACGTATAAAGTCCATCGAAGACTGTGATGCCCTGCAGCAAGATATATTCTCCTTTGCTAACTGGTGCTCAGATAACAGACTAAATCTTAACCCGGCGAAAACAAAGGTCATGTCTTATACCCGAAAAACGAACCCCATTTTCTTTCGCTACAGTATTGATGACGGTTTTCTATCTAGAGTCAGACGAGATCAAAGACCTCGTCTGCTCTTCGACAGCGCCTTAACTTTCTCGCCTCATGTCACTCAACTGACTCGGCGGGCGCTCCGCTCGCTTGGTGCTGTATGTAGGTTTTTCAAGAGACTTCCAGTCTCCTCATTCGTTCCTAAAACTTTTTATGGCACTTTGTATTCCTCAACTTGAATATGCCTCTGTCATTTGGAATGGAACCTGCACATCTAATTGTCAACGTGTAGAGCGTGTACAGACGAAATTTTTATCCATATTTATGGCATCGTTTCCCTCTGAGCCTCTCCCGATAACTGTCTCTTTAAGTTACCGCGCACCCGTTCAGATCTTGTTTTCTTATATAACTGCTTCATGGTACAATTTCATGCCCGGAACTGCTTGCAGCAATCGGGTTTCGTGTTCCGAAAAAAAGCAACAAGGCTAACCACCCTTTCCACACAGCTGCTCAACTTAGCAGATGTTCTCCTCTTGATAGACTGCAACGCCTATATACCCTTCACTCAGGGGAACTTGATATTTTTTGCCGTCCCCTTTGGGGGGTTTTTGTCGGGCTGTTAGCCGTGGCGCACTAACTTCATTTCGACAGTTCTCGTGTTCCTCAGTTATTTTCCGCATGTGTATATTGTTTCCACAGAGTCTGTTCTCATGTTGTTCATATATGTTGTTAGTTCTGCCGGCGTAATCGTTGTATGTACTATGCCTACACTTGTGTAGTCAACTCTTCATACATATGTTTAAGTGGCCCGGGCGAACCAAATGTTATAGAAACAAATGTTTCTTATAACTTATCAGTTATGTGAATAGTTACAAACATTTCCTGTACTTTGTTTCATACGTTTTTGTGTAATTGATGCTTCAGCCGATTGCTATGGTCATTGTACCTGTGTTTGTGCAATGTACCATAACTTCGTATAATGTAGTTTGGATACCACTTTTAATTTTTTTCTCTGTCGTATTCCAGTTTATTGCTTTTCATTCACCCACATTTTTTCCTGGTTTTATATGTGTCAGCCCCTGATGTATTTCAATGCGGCATTTTTTCTTTTTTTTTTTCTCAGTGCGCCAGCACCAAGGCTTCGGCTGTTCCTGGGCACTATAATAAAGGTTGATTGATTGATTGATTGATTGATTGATGATTGATTGATTGATTGATTGATGATTGATTGATTGATTGATTATATTTTTGATTGATTGATTATTATTATTATTATTATTATTATTTCAACTTCATGCTGCATGCTTCGGAAGCTGTGCAAGGGAGAGGTCAACTTGATGTAGTCTACTTTGATTTAAGCAAGGCTTTTGATGTCGTCTGCCACGAGCTCTTAGCCAAAAAACTATCTGAGCTTGATATACAACCATCCCTGATATCTCTTATATGCAATTATCTATGTGATAGGTCATGTTTCGTGCATGTAAATGGACAGTCTTCTCCTTCCTATGAGGTCACCAGTGGTGTCCCTCAGGGCTCAGTTCTCGGGCCACTTCTCTTCTCAATCTTTATAAATGATGTCGCGACAATATTTAATGATTGTAATTTTCTTTTATATGCCGATGATGTAAAAATATTTAAATCTGTTTCCAACTCTGCCAGCTGTTCCGCTCTCCAGAGAGCAATCTCGTCCTTCTCGCATTGGTGCTCATGCAACAAACTCCTCATTAATACATCTAAAACTAAGGTAATGACATACACAAGAAAGACTGACAACATCTTCTTTCCCTATAACATCAACGGTGAATTACTCCCACGTATGGTAAGGTTAATGACCTAGGCGTCACTTTCGACAGTAAACTGAGCTTCTCTCCACATATTCAGGTAATTACTCGTAGAGCTCTTCGATCGCTTGGCGTTGTCTGTCGCGTGTCCAAGGAGTTCAAGGAGCCGATTTCTCTTCTCAAGCTCTACACAACTATATGTCGTCCTCAGCTTGAATATGCATCTGTTGTCTGGAACAGCACGAGCAAAACAAACCGTAAGCTTGTAGAAATGGTCCAAAATAAGTTCATATCTATCTTCAACCATCGCTTTGGCGATAGTAGTAATTATAACCCTGGATCGCCCTCTTCATTGACGCTATCATGCGGAACAAGGCTGATATTCTCTTCCTCTTTAAAATTATGCACGGCATAGTGTCTTGTGATGAGCTGCTACAGCATGTTCGTCTTTATGTGCCGCAAAAGTGGACCAGGAAACATGATACCTTTTGCAACCCCAATTGTCTGCGTGTCTTGTGCCCTGTGTGCCGACTGCAATGCACGTACAATCGGTACTCGGATTACCTTGATATATTTAATGATTGCCCTACTCTGTTTCGCAAACATGTCTGTTTGTATTGGCGTAACTGCCAACTTTTGTTATTCTGCATTTGTCTTTTATCCTTGAGTTCATGCACTTAAATGACTTTCATTCCGTAACTTCAACATAAGCTATCCTTTCGTTTTTTCGTATTTTGTATTTTATTTTGTATTTGAAAGATGTGTACATTATGTTTCGTGTGTTTCTGTTTCCGTGCGCCAGCACAAAGGCCGACCCCGGCTGTTCCTGGGCACGCAAATAATATTGATTGATTGATTGATTGATTGATTGATTGATATTGATTGATTGATTGATTGATTGATTGATTGATTGATTGATTGATTGATTGATTGATTGATTGATGATTGATTGATTATTATTATTATTTCTTGCTGGAATTTGGTTTCTCTGCGGTTCTGCATAACCAATTGATAGTTGCCTATTTTTGAAACTGTTTACTTATCATGCTTGTCTTATCATTTGTCTGTATACTCTTGTCATCTTTTTTGTCGTTTACTGTCAAACTTTGTTCTCTGCTTGTTGTGTGGTCAAAGGCATCTTTTTTTTTCTTTTTTACCTGAACCCAGGCTCCGCCTGTGCTTTATTTTTGTCATTTTAACTACTTCAATTTGTGTGTGTCTTGTCGTTTGTTTGTTTCTTGCAATAAGTTTCTTGTATTTTGTTTTTATGTAACTATCCGTGCGCCAGCACTCAGGCCTCTGGCTGTTCCTGGGCACGTAAATAAACATGATCGATTGATTGATCGATTGATTGATTGATTGATTGATTGATTGATTGATTGATTGATTGATTGATTGATTGATTGATTGATTGATTGATTGATTGATTGATTGATTGATATTATTATTGACATGCTGCTCAGTACCTACAAGAGCCACATCACGTTGCCACTGCGGCCCCGCCTAGAGCCACCACCTCCATGCACGGGGCAAGCTCTACGCATCGCGACAACATTGCCGCACGTAGCAAGAGGTCCAGTCTACCCCAGGCCGTCCATCAAGAGGTGGCCGCCCTGCTGCAAGACTTCGCTCCCGGACTTCTGCAGGTGTACACGGATGTCGCCATGCAACAGTCGACGGGCAGAGTTGGAGCCGCCTGCACGGCCCTGGAATTCGGCACCAGCCAGGTGTGCAGCCTGCTCTTCCCTGCCCCATCCACCCACGCAGAGCTGGCTGCACTCCACTTGGTCGCGGATCTCCTCCTAGAGCAGGGCATCCAGGTCCGCGCAGCCGTCATCCTGACTGAATGATGGTCTGCCCTCCTCCGTCTGCGCGCCGCCGACCAACCAGCCAGCTCCAGCGGCTACGTAGAGCGGTGGCTGGCGGCCAAGCTTCATGCGGTGGAGGCTCAAGGGTGTCCACTGCGACTTCACTGGCTGTCATCGCGCGTGACCATCACGGGCAACGAGGTTCTAGACGCCTTGGTCAATGGTGCTGCTCGCCGGGGAGGGGTCCCAGCCACCCGGGATGTGGTGTAATTTGACGCTGCAAGGACTACCCTGTCACGAGTGGTGGAGGCCATGCATCCAGATCCCCGAATGGTCAGTGGCCAGGCCCCACGGGTCCTGCCCGGACGCATCAGCAGAGACGCCCGGTCTCTCCTGCTTCGCCTGCGGCTTAATTGCTCCAACGTTGGAGCCCGCCTGCACCACCAAGGCCGCCGGGCGTCCGCCATCTGCAACGACTGCCCAGAGCTCGAGATGCTCCAGCGTTTACTGTGCTCTTGCAGCAAGCGCGAAACCGCGAGGGATGAACTCCGGGCCGCACTCCAGCGACTCGGTGCCCCAAGCCACTAGCTGGAAGACTTCCTGTTCCCCCAAAAACCGAACACCATCCGACGGGAGGCTTTTCAACACCTACTCAACTTCCTGGTTGTGACAGGACTAGAGCTACGTTTGTAGCCATCGAGTCATCGACGGGACGAACGCGACATAGGCTGTCCCCCAATCTCCTACCGCTCTTCTCTGCCCTCTCTCTCTCTCTCTTCCTATCCTTTGAAACCCCACTCCACATCCCTGGGCTGGGTTGTATTAGGGTGAACTCCCCGTCGAGTTTAACAATACCCCCAGTTTTTTTCTCTTCCCTCTTTTCTTAATAAATCGCCGCCACCACCACCAATAGGTGGCCATCCTATCGCGGTAGGCCGCGGGCTGTGGCTGCAGTCTCCGCCCGCAAAATGTGGAGTATTTTTTTGCCAATATTGGCCAACCTCCCTAAGTGGGTATGGTTAGCTTGACGAACGTGCGCTCGAGGCACGCGTGCACTAGCGCTTGGCGTTTGCTCGTTATTTTTAACGGTTAGTTCGACAGCTTCCCTGTTGAAGTCTTGCTCTTCTTCCCTGTTAAAAAACGATCCCCCCCCCCCCGTCAAGCATGAGGAAGACGACGATATAGATGGATATGAAGATGACTACCACAGTGCAAAGCGACGAATATGTAAATAAGCAATTTCAAACCTAATGCAATGGCGTGGTGGCGTATCCTTCCATGCTTACATAGAAGGAAGTCCTCTAGCTCCGCTATGGTTCAAGCCGTACGCGACTTAGTGCAAGTTTTTTCGCAATTTTTCGCTTTCTTCTTTCGTTCTCTGTCTCTCTAACACTCTTCTCTCTCTCCGTTGCCTCCCACTCTGCTCTCCCTCCACCGCACTGGGTTGTATGCAGGTGAGCTCCCTGCTGAGCTCAATAATATAAATGAATATCACCAGCGCTATTCTTTTCCTTTTCCTTTCACTCAAACCACAAATATTCGTGCGATGCGAATACCTCCAGAGATGAAATGTAACGACGGGTGCAAACAGTATGCCCGTGCCGATGGTTAGAGAGCGCAACAAGCTTCGGAGGGCGGACTGGTCAAGCGGTGACGGGTGCGGCCGCGAACTTCAACGACAGATTAACAGAAGGTCTCCTAGCGATGACGAGTGAGAGTAATGGGCTTCGGAGGGAGGTGTATAGATTGGCGCGGCCGCAAAGTTCGACAAAATGTTCAGCAGCACACCACGCAAAGGTCCAATAAATTTTTCGCGTCCACATTCTTATAGATCGGCAAGCATCCTTTTCGGCAAAAAATCTTTAACGCCCAAGAAAAGCCTTTGAAACGTACGCTATACGCTTTCATCATCACCATCACGGGGGGTGCTTTTCTCATTGACTTAAAACAGAGCTTTACTGCGCAGCCCGAATTAACTTTTTCTACTAAATTTTACTATTCCTATCCAGTTGCGTCTAGAGCTCTGGCCTTACTGCCCCAACTTCGAGCCCCTCTTCCATGTCCCCGCCTCTCGGTGAGCCGACCGTTTACCTTGGTCCACTCTCAGGATTACACCCCGTTTTCTTCATTACCGCACTGAGTTGTACTGCGTGCTTACCCAGGTGTGTAAGGAATGCCCTAAGCATTCCTTCTGGGTATGGCGGGGCAGAACTACTTGCGTTGCAAATGCCTAACAAGTATACCGTGATGGCTACAACTACGCTGCCATGCTTTAATGGCGGGAAAAGTCATTGTGTGTTAACGGCACAAAGCAATGACTGAAAGCAGCCAGACATTTTAATTTGTACGAGAGGATTCTACGGCAGTGCGTTCTCCAGCGAAGAGCACAAACGGAAAACCTCCTGAAGTAGAATATTAAAGCATTGTCAAGGAATAAATACAGCAGTATAGTCAGTATAGCGAAGTTCGCTATTCATACAACGCTAACACGCGATAAACATAAGTGCATAAGCAAGACAAGTCGCGAAGTTGGCATTCTTTCATCCCGGTTGAAGGCCGATGATTTGCTCTCGCATCTGTACACAGATCCACGAGATGACATCCGCTGCTCCTGCGCCCCAAAGCTCCTCGATGGCGGCATCTGTAAGCCGTCGTCCTACCGAAGTTCTTCGATGACAGCCTGGAGACGCTGTTGTACGCCACCATCTCGTCGCCATAATTTCGGGACCGGCACTTCTCGTCGACCCCATACATCGGTAGCGCTTCGACGACGTTCCTCGATGGCGGTCTCTAAAGGACCTCCTGTTCGCACGACTCGTATACCTAGCATATTTAGAAGGGGACCGCCGTTGCCACCTCGCGTGCAGCTTGGGGATTTGAGCACCATCTCTCAATGTTTACGAATGTTTTTCAGGTCCCGTTGCGCTGGTGATGACCACCGCACGGTTACGCTTCGTTTTAAACTCGACCCGTTTGCCTTTTTTCTTCCCTCGTCGAACGTCCGAAGGGGACCTCGAGGACGACGAGGAGTACTTCTTATCCGTAGATTAACCCTTCCCACATTTTCGGCCGAGTGAAGACGAAGAGCTGGACCATGAAGACGACCTTTTCGTCTTTGATTTGCACCTTCGTCTGGACCGAGACTTTAAGCTTTTGATAGGGGCATTTCTGCATTGCCGGTGGGTGCGCGAACGCCGCGAATTTTCATCGTAGGACGAGGAGATCGAAGACGACGGCTCCTGCCGCCTCCTCGAGGGTTGCTTTGCGGCGACGATGGGCTCCTCCTCGGGGCGTCGTAGTTGTCCGGGAATCGCCGAGTTCCCGAGCTTGTGGGCCGAGCTATTTTGGATTCACCGCCATCGTCGCGGAAGATTTGCGGGGTCGCTGTCCTGCTCTGCGGCACAACGCCAGCTCTGACCCGGCGTTCGTATTTTAAATGCAGAGCATTTCAGTAACTCACGATGTCACCCGCGTTGACGTCCGTAGTTCGCATCGCTCCCCCTACACTATATAAAAAAATAATACTTACCGGCGCCAGGTTTCGATCCCATGACTCTGCGGGCGGAACACAAGGTACATGGTACTCTACCCTCTGGGCCACAAAGCCGACACAGAACGGAAGGTTACGAACGCGCCTTATATCCTTGACTCATTCAACCGTCGGCCACAGGTGCGCCCTCTCCCCCGCGTCCTCCTCGCCTTCTCTCCGCTCGCAACACCCTCTCTCGCCGCGTTCGGTTCGGGCGCACAACAGGTGGGGACGTGCGCAACACCCTCTCTCGCCGCGTTGGGTTCGCGCTGAGCAACAGTCGGTTCGCGCGCAAGAACAGGTGGGGCGCTCGCATCGCGCTCTCTCGCCGCGGTCGGTTCGCGCTTAAACCACATATGTCATTCGCGCGCGCTCCGGTCGCTAACATCTGTGGCGTGATCGTGACGTCAACATGACGAGTTCGTGTGGTGGCGCGATTTCGGCGCTATAACACTCTCTCGCGAGGGGCATGGATTGGATTCGATTGGATTGGCTTCGGCTTGTGGATTGGTTGTTGGATGTTGGATTGGATTATAAGTGGATTGTTTTGGATTGGTGTTGCGTCATAGCCGCGCCACGTTGCGTCATAGCCGCGGCAGGGGTTCACGGCACGTTTCACGTTTCACCATCGACTTCATCGACAATGGCTGTGCTGATGGGGGCGCGCTGCGGTCGCCGTGGAGAGCAGACGTGCTCCGCATGAGCTCCGCAGATTTCACTAATTGCGCCGAGTTAATTGACTTTGAGCAACCGGATTTCAACTCCATTGTGTCCGTGACATCTCTGGACTCTACTGACACCATTTTTGGCCCGGTTTACTCGAGTGAGTTCGAATTTTCGCCGAGTACCGGTGGAGCGCGGAAACTAAGCATAACTGGCCTCGCCTAGGCTTTGCTCGAGTACGGCCCGCGGCGCACAGCTGCGCCGGCCCGCCCGGAGACGCCGGCAGCCCCGGCGCTCGCCGCGCTCGGCTCTTCGACTCCGAAGATGGCCTCGACATCATCTCAACCCAACGCTGCTGTCACCCACAACCGTTTTTGCGGCCCTCGCCATGGAGGACATGGTACTTGGCGCCGACGAGAGCAACAACACCACCACGCCGTCGAGGACGACGGAGGTACTCAACAACGCCGGCCGCACCGTTATCGCGGCTCCAAGGCAGCGACCCTGAAACCCGAGAGACACCGCAGGTTGGAAAATTCACCTGCAACGAAGCAAGTAAGTCAAGTCCAACTTCAACCCGCAGGCTAGCAAGGACACTCAAACAGCAAGTCAACCCTCGCAATTAGTGAGAGTCAAGCAAAGCGAATCGTAGCAAGGGTTACCAAAGCATCGCGCCTACCGGTAAATCTACCGAAGGAGGAGCGGAAGTCATCATGAGACCAAGGGGAGGACTCTGCCTCGCAAGGCTCGAGGTTGACCGTAGTCCTATCGGCAGTTATCACAGCAGCGAGCGTTGCCAAAACCGTGGCCATGGCAGACACCATTTGCACAAACCCGACGCAAAACATCATCGTGGTAAGCACACCAGATGAAGATCGAGCAAACAAATATGCAAACGTACGCTCCCTGTACATCGGGGGCAAGAACTACGAAACATACGCTTACCGTACCGCCCCTCACGGTACGGCGAAGGGAGTCATCAGAGGCATAGCGCTGGACGCCACGGACGAAGACATACAGAACGACATTGTGCACCCGGCCAACCCATTAGCGCTGGAAGCACACAGAATTGGCAATACAACATCGGTGGTCATTTTATTTCAAGGGACGAAGGTTCCGAGGAATGTGAAGTACGGCCCGTGCAGAGTTCTGTGCGGACTCTACAAGCAGCACTACGACGTGTGCAGAACATGTGGGAGGATCGGACATCGCGCCGACGTGTGTCCCACGCCGGAGACCAAAATTTGCTTCGCGTGCGCGCACCGAACCCGGCACCCGACCACGCCGGGCAATGCAAGCCACGTTGCAAGCTGTGCAACGGAGCTCACGCCACGGGGACGGAAGGCTGCACACGCAAATACAAAGTGCCCTTTGTCGTCACTCAGCGCAGATGGGCAAAGAAGAACAATGAAAGGTCATCACTATCGCAAGTGGATTTCCCAGAATTGTCCCCGCCCTCGCGAGGACAATGGAAACAACAGCAACAAAAGCAAGGCGAGACGCCTGGAACCCGGAGAGGGCGCAGCCGTTCGAGGAAACGCGATAAAAGCAGAGGCCGCTCCACGAGCCGGGGAATTACCTCGCAAGAGAAGATGTACTACAACCAAGGAAGACAACAACCGGCGCGACAGCTCAACTGGGCCCAAGCCGCCAAGACCCAAGAAACGGTACACGCCAATGCAGCGCTAGACCAAATTAACAGAGCGTTACGACAAGAAAATGAGCAGCTGAAGAGGAGCCTAGCCGAGCTAACTGCAAGGCTGAACTCATTCCCCGATGCGCAGAACAATCAAGCGCTGAAGCTGAGGGAGCACTCGCCCCAGCCAAGATTACAAGAAACAACCCCGCAACCCCCGCCACCGGAGGAGGAAAAAGATAACATCGAGATGGAAGCACAACCTAGCGCGGAGAACAATGACAACGCCGAAACCGAAACGGGAGAGGCAGACAGACCGTACGGACCAGCACCAAACCGGAGGGCGCTCGAAGTCGCACGGGAAAGACGGGTCAACATGAGGCTGGATAGACTCGAAGAACGCCAGGACCAATTGGAGGCGAAAATAGACCGCCTAGACCAGACAGTCGGAGCACTCGAGCAGAAAGTCGACGCACTCGACCGCAAGATGGACGTAATCATCCAAGCACTCCTTGCAGCAGGCATTATACCACGACAAGCGCTGAACCTAACCCAACCATAATGGATAGCACAGCTAAAAAGGATCAAGGTAACCACCAAGCACGAAAACAGCGCAGCGGGAATATGGCAATGGAACTCCAACGGCTTTCAGAAGAAGAAGAAGCAGCTTCAACAATACATACTACAAGCCGAAAATACGCCGGACGTCATCATCATACAAGAAACGCTTAGCGACGAAGCACCGACGCTACCAGGGTACAGATCATTTGCGAAATCCCCCCCAAGCGCCCGTGACACGGGATCTAAAAAGGGGAGGGGAGTCTGCACCCTGGTGAAGAAGGGACTCATAGTAATAGAACACGGTCTCGTGCCACGCAGCGCTATTGAACACGTGACAACTGAAATCGTGGCCGGCAAACGCAAAAGGCGCACGAGCATCACGGTAGTCAACCTCTACAGCAACCCAAGGCAACACAAGCAAAAGTTTAAGGCACTCATCCAGAAGACGAAGCAGATCGCGGGGGACAACATCAATTTCATTGCAGGGGACTTCAACGCACAGCACAGACTCTGGGGTTACCACGAAACCACCGAGAAGGGACAGCACCTGTTGGACGACATGACAGAAATGGGCTACCAGCTGATTAACGACCTGGAAACCACAACAAGAAACGCACTAACATCAACGCAGCGGGACACAAACCCGGACCTGACGTTTCTGGCGAAACCACGAGGCCACTAAGGGTGAAATGGAGAAACACCGAGGAGACACTGGGAAGCGACCACAAGATCCTCGAGATAGAGATACCCATCCGAGGCAACATCAAGAAAAGCAGACAACAGCACATTGTGGATTGGCATGACTACAGACAGAAATTAGAAGCCAACGGCCCGGAAACCATAGAAGACATTGAGACATGGGCGAACCTGCTCAACGGCACGATCCAGAGCGCCACGCAAACGGTCGACGCCGAAGCAGACGGCGTGCAATCGACAGCCGCCTAGCGCACCTCATGGAAGCCCGAAACTCACTTAAAAATCGCTGGAAACGACAACGCCACAACAGGAAACTAAGGAAAAGAATAGCACAACTTAACATCGAAATCGCAAAACACAGTAAGGTGGTGTGTCGGCAGCAGTGGCACGCTGTATGTCAAGAAGAAGACGGCCAGTTACACAAGGGCAAGACCTGGAAACTACTACGGCACCTGCTGGATGAGCAACAAACCAAAGGAACCCCAACAATACATACTCAACAGAACCCGGCACAAGGCGGTCACAGAACTGGGCGAAGACGAGGTGAAAAAGCGCCTCAACAACAATATCTCCCGGAAACGCCGGTGGATCCGTTACCGGTATACACCGGCGCGGACAACGCACTCCTAGACGCAGATATAGAGGAGTGGGAAGTGCGTGCGGTGCTCCAATCGATCAATTGCAAGTCGGCGCCCGGGATAGACCAGATCACCAACAAGGCACTGAGAAATTTAAGTGATACGGCAATATCCGCTCTCACTAAATATTTCAACCGGTGCTGGAAAGACGGAAAATTACCAGCAGCAATGGAAGACCGCCAAGACGGTCCTAATACCAAAGCCAAACAAGCCACCGGGCATCGAAAACTTGAGGCCCATATCCCTCACGTCATGCGCCGGGAAACTACTCGAACACGTCCTGCTGAACCGCTGGCAGCAATACCTGGAGGAAACCAACATATACCCGGACACCATGCTCGGCTTCCAGGCCAAACTCTGCACGCAGGACGCCATGTTACTGCTAAAACACGAAGTGAGGACGGAAAGACCAAAGACAACACAGCGGTACTGGGGCTGGACCTACAGGGCGCGTTTGACAACGTGCACCATTCGGCCATCCTCAAGCAAGTATCTACCTAACATGGGAAGAAGATCCTTCACATACATCAAAGACTTTTTGACCGGACGCACCGCACATGTAGTAGCAGGGGACCTACAGCTCCCGCCCAAACAATTGGGAAGCACGGGCACGCCGCAAGGGTCGGTGATTTCCCCACTGCTCTTTAACCTCGTGAAGATTGGAGTTGCCAACAGGCTAAACACCATCCAGAACGTTAATACACGATATACGCAGATGACATCACGATTTGGACCAACGCAGGCAAGCGAACGGACAGATCGAGCGGCGTTGCAAGAGGCGGTGTCAGCGGTGGAAGATACCTACAGCCCACGGGGCTAAAGTGCTCACCGGCAAAATCAGAGCTGATGCTAATCACTCCACGAGGCAAACGCTTCAAGGAGAGACCAGTGGACATCACAATCAAGACGGGCGACGGGGGAGAAATTCCCAAGGTCAAAACACTCAAAGTCTTGGGTCTAGGCTCAGAGACAAGGGCAGCAACGAAAAGACCCTGGTAACGAACTACAAACAAAGATATTTCGAGCCGTTCGGCTCATCAACAAGGTGGCCACACAGACAGCAAGGCATGAAGGAGGACAGCCTGCTGAGACTAACACAGTCATTTGCAATCAGTCACGTCGCATACGTAGCGTCCTACCACAACTGGCGGGCGGACGAGAAGAAAACAATCGACGCCGCCATCCGTAGGGCATACAAGAGCGCCCTCGGATTATATCACCACACGAGCACAGAACACATGCTCGCTTTGGGCGTACACAATACGCTCGAAGAAATCATGGAAGCACAACGAACAGCGCAATACCAACGCCTGGCTCAAACCAGAACGGGGCGAGCCATCCTGAAGCGGATCGGCATGGAAATTCCACACACCTCGCCAAGAGAAGCGGCCGCTCTACCCCGAGACGTACTGCGCAAGATCTGGATACCACCTGTACCGAGACACATGCATCCACAGAACGATCAAGAGCGAAGAACAGCAAGGGCTGTGGCTCTAACCAAAAGCCACGCCAACGATCCACATGCTTACTATGTGGATGTGGCCAAATATCACAATATACGGAACGCTTACGCGGCGGTGGTCATCAACGCAAGCACCGGAGAACTCGTCACCTCAGGCAGCATACGGTGCAGGACGCCAGCGCAGGCAGAAGAATACGCCATCGTGCTGGCGCTGCACGCACCGGATTGTCGCACGATAATAAGCGACTCGAAAACGGCGGTCTCCAACTTTTCGCAGAATAACGTGTACCCCCACTACGGCAAGAGCACTACCCCCAATCACACAGAACAGAAGACTGGCAACCAACGTCACCATCAAGTGGTTCCCGGCGCATGCTGGCGAGCTGGACGAGTCGGCTGGCCCGAATCGCAACGAGGAAGCAGACAGGGAGGCGCACGCGCTAACAAGACGCGGGCTCCCGTCATCGCTCCCCGCAATACGCGAGGCAAACCCGACAGAAGCCGCTGCCTGAGAACGAGAACAGCGAAGAGTATGCCATCACAACGTACGGGGAAGTTCTGCAATGGTATAGAGCGAACCGTAACAGATACCCACCGCCTCATCGGGACCTAACACGCAAAGAAGCGACCACCCTACGACAACTACAGGCAAGAGCGATATGGGACTCCGGTATGGGCGAAACACGTCTGTCCGGAGATATATCACACAGACACGTGCCAACGGTGCAAGAAGGCGCGAGCCACCCAGAGCCACATACTCTGGGAATGCTCGCCCCCTGCACCCAACACCCAAGACAACGAGTTGCCAGACGAGATCTGCAGCAAGCTCATCAGCACAGAACTCGGTAATCAACGGGCCGTCGTCCAGCACGTCCTCGAGCTCCTGGACCGGCAGAAACCCGGGACAACGGATAGGGTGAACGCGGGCTAGGACGAAGACATGGAACACCACAACGAAAGAAGCAGCAAGACTACCCACAGAGACAAGGTCCAGCACGTGCCACGTTCCCCTAGGAGCGTGAGACGACCGGTGCTCGCCTTCGGGCTCGCAGCACGGCCGCCGCCTCCGTGGGGCAAGCGGGCACGCAAGAGTCTCCCCTCCCACACCCCCTCCCCCTGAACTGCCGGATCGATTCAATAAAGTTGTTTCTCTCTCTCTCATCGACAATGTCTACGCTGGAAGACAACAATTACAACAACAACAACCAATACGTAATCCATACGACTTGCAGGCGCGCCCCCGCGGAAATGCTCTGCATTTGATCGTGCCCCTCGCGAGGGAGATGTTTCTTTTTTCCAAAACAGGTCCAGCTATCAAGTGCTGCTTGGCCGCTCTCGGCGATTTCATCGCCGGGCCATCTCTGCATTAGTGCACGTGTCTCGTCGCCTGGCTGATAAGTTGAAGGGTGGGGCGTCCAACCAGGGAACTGCTTCACCGCACGTGACTGACCAGTGACGTCGCAACCACTGCAACGCCGACTGGCCGATCGACGAGCAAGCCGACTAGAAAAGCCCTGGTGGACCTTCGTAGAGCTCATTGGGCAGCAGCGGCCACAACCGACAACTTCCTAAGCAATGCATTTTTCCAACACAGGTTGGTTTTCTTTATTTTTAACCGCTTTTTTCTTTCTATCTTGTTGCCGCTGCTGCCAAGCGAAGTGTCCACATGCCGTCTTTTGAGTTGCCGCCAGAGCTCTCAAAGCTCATCAAGGATCTAAGACAAGAGATGCCAGAGATGCGTAGCGTCATGGAAAAAGAGCTCCGAAAGACTTCAACGAACTTAAGCTTTCTATAGACTTTTTTAGTGAACAATTTGACAAAATGGCAACGCTCTGTGCCAAAATTGAAAAAGAAAACGTGGGCTTAAAAAAAGAAAATGCCTCTCTTTCAGCGCAATGCGAAGCACTGCATCAATCTGTAACTGACACAGAGCAATGCATGATTGATATAGAGCAGTATTCACGTAACCGCTACATCGAGATCAAAGGCATTCCGTTTGATGAAAAATGAAAACCATCCTGGCCTACTGAAAAAGCTGGGCGATGTCATCGCGGAACCAATGACCTCAGTTGACGTAGAGGTGTGCCATCGTGTCCCCAGAAGAGATGAAGGATGCCCGAACGTTGTTGTCGAGTTTACGTCACGCACAAAACGTAATGTCGTGCTGGAAAAGGCACGCAAGAAGCTTGTTGACACCTCCCAGCTCGGTGCTTCAGACGTATCTCCAATATACGTCAATGAACACTTGTGCCCAGCAGTGAAAAAGCTGCTTGTTCACGTTGTTGCAAAGAAGCATGAAAAGGGATAGAAATGCGCCTGGACAAAAGAAGGGAAAATCTACGCGCAGAAAATCTACACAACGCACTCTTTACGTGTGAGTTGCGCTCGCGATCTCGAGAAAATGCAGTAGGCTTCTGCTGAATAATTTCAGTGGCACCATTACCCGGATAAAATGGCAGACAAAACATTTCGCAGTGATGATGTGTCGAAACTTTATGAAATGAACAAACCATCAACGTCTTCCCTACACATAAACGCACAGTCTGCTCGTAAGAAGGAAGAAAATCTCGGTAATTTTATTTCCTGTTTTATATTTTCCTTTGACGTAATAATGCTCACCGAAACATGGTATGAGAACGACGACGAAATTTGGAAACAACCTGGTTACACAACGCATTACCTCAACCGCCCCACTAAGAAAGGAGGCGGGATTCTGCTAATGACTAGAAACGATACAAAATGTGACTTAGTTGAGGAATTCTGCCAAAAATAATGATGACTTTGAAGTATTAACAGTTATGTGCACACAATACGTCTTCTGTTTTATATCTTCCACCTTGCGGTAGTACTCCTAAATTCCTAGCTTTCTTGAATAAATTCCTGGGATGGGTAAACGATAATTCCTTCAAACTTGTGTTGGGTGGTGGCGTAAACATTAACATGCTAAACAAAACTTCATCACAGTGCGAACTTACGACTTTACTGGATTCAAATGCCTGCATTAACGATGGTACTTCCCCACTCGTATAACTGAAACATCGGCAACCTTAATTGATTTGTTCATTACCAATATAGACGCAGAAATGCTTCAGTCCGGCGTTGTAGGAGCTGAAGTGAGTGATCACTTGCCCATTTTTTTAATGTTGGATGGCTCATTAAAACTCACTCCAACCCCCCCCCCCCCCCTAGAATTAGTTACGAAGATGTAAACCCAATCACATTAAAACATTTCCGCAGCGAGCTGTCACTAGTGAACTGGGAAGCAATTTACAATAAAACTGAGCCTGACGCTCCCTATGACGCCTTCGCGTCAATTTTCCTTAGAATATACAAAAAAAAATTTCGAGACCAAAACATTGTGCCCCAAGAAAAGCCGAAAACCATGGATAACATGTCACTCATTACAATTGATTAAACAAAAAAGACAATCTATACCAACGATTCCTACAAACTAGAGACCCAAGTGACTTGCGCGCATTTAAAATTTCGCAACAATGTTACAGCTGTCTTGAGACAAGCTAAACGCAGGTATATCTGTAATTTATTTCATCAGTTTCGCGTCCCGTGACTTCTCGGTGGATTTGCTGGAACGGGCTGTCTCGCAATGCTCCTCGATGTCCTCCCGTATCATACGTAAGAGGTCCGACGTCCTTTTCTGCGAGTGCTGCTTTAGCGCGGGCCAGCTTCGGCAGCTCGTAGTCTTCTCTATGCATCGCGAATAATCACCGACCATGGGCCAACCGACGTCGTGCCGCAAGGCGGACCTGGTCCAAGGCCAGTTGCCATGTTGTACCCGCCCTCCGCTCCGGGCGCAATCTCCAGAGCCACTGTCCGCGTAGAAATCCTCTCCTCCGGCAGCACAATGTGCGCAGGCAGGCTCTCGATATACATCTTGCTGCGCAGAATGTTCGGCCCCAGCTGCCGCTTGTACGCCTTGACCGCCGACAGGTACTCCTTCTTGGCAGACTGGGAGGGCACGCCTGGTACCATGTCTGCGGTGCCGGTTCCCTCCTTGGGGGGCTGCTGCTGGCTGGGCCCGATCGTTGTTGCCGCGGGTGGCGCATCGTGCTGTGGTAGGTGGCTCAGCGCGAACGTCTTCTCGAGACGGCGTGCCCGAAGACGGGGGAGAAGGACCGGGGGGTTGCCGATTTGGCGTGGCCGAAGCCGAGAGAGCGGGAGGGGGGAACTGTCGAGTAGGCGTTTCAGAAGCTGGGGGCCAATATCCGAGCCCCTGCGAGTTGGTGTGGCCGAAGCTGGGGGACGAGCATCGGGCACACCTTGACCTGGTGCTACCGCATTTGGCGGGAGACACAAGCTTGGAGATTGTCCGAGTGGCGTGATCGCAGCTGCGTTTCGTGAATCGTCAAAACGTGGGCCTCGGGGAGCTTCAGCCATCTTGAGTGGGTGGTAAGCGCTTAGCTTAGATATTTAACGGTTTGAGATAAAGGTTCTTGCGCTCGGCTCGACCCGCTGTCATATGGCGAGGAGGACCCACAGTAGGGATGGACCTGCAAGAGAGGTGCAAGATTTGTAAATGGGTGGAGCAAGTTGCTTACTCATTACCTTTCTTCGCTCTTTTCATATTTCGTCCTAAATCCAAACCACTGCACCAGCAAGCCGCACTAGTGCTCGCAATGTTCGCATTCTTTTATTGCACCATTTTTAAGGGAGCATCAAAAAAATAGAAAGACAAATGCTCAAGTTTACATGTACGTCTGAAATAAACAGGGTAGGGAAAACAAATGACGGCATGCAGGCGGCTTCAGTAACTACAGAATACTGAGGAGGCCAGTCCCAGCCAGAAAGTCCAGCGGTTGTTATAGAGAGGACCATGGGTCACATGCTTGTGACAAAGATCGTCCATAGATTAAGCGGTGAAGCACATCGCCGAGCACAGCGATAAGGCTGGAATCCTCAGCATTACATAGAAGACCAAATACCCAGTCCTATCTTGCGTGTATGCCTTAGAATCGTGAAGTTTTAAAAATCATTAAAGAGCAGACAACGGTTTTTTGTGCAGTGCATGTCCTCTAGCTTCTTTGAAACCCAGCGTTTTGTATACTGGGGTAACTGCAAGAAATTTCAAAATAAACAGGTGAAAATAATTTTAATTTGGTGGAAATAATTTTTTTGCGTGTACAAACGCTTCCATTGATTTCAACACCTCTCCTAATCTCACGTGCAATTAAAAGTTTGTTGGCGCGAGGTTCGCTTTCAGTTGCCAGAATTTCCTTTGGCGGGACACATTTGGCAGGTATATCTAGGAATTCCGATTTCAAAGGGCGTTATCACCAAAACTATTTCGGGTTAAAATGTTTAAGGTGATGCCCTTCATTTGGGATACGGAAAATATACTCGACAAAAATCAGTTCTCTGCCCTTTAACAGAGCAATGTATTTTACGCTAAATAATGGCCGCGTATCTGCTTGTTCCGCTGCCACTGTCGCCGAACCGCTGCTATGTAACCCGCCCCCATCTCTGCTCCTCCGAATCAACGGGCCCTTCGCTTCCCCTCGCGCTTTGCCCGGGATTTAATTTTCCCGCGCTCGCATCACTCGCGCACCATCTGATCAGAAAACGCGAAACTCTCCTCCATTTGTAGCGCTGTTTCGCCGTGACCGGTGGCCGCACCGTGAGCTGAGTGGTTCCCTAGCTGGCAGCGGTTTTAGGGAAGCCGCGGTGGCTGAGGAACCTAGCGATTCCCTAGCCGCTGCAGCTGGCCGCTCGCCGCGCCAAAAATTAAAAGTAATACATGAAAAGAAAATAAAAAAAAATAAAAATGCAAAGAAATAAAAACAGAAAAAAATACAAATTAAAAATGAAACAATAAAAATTTCAGAAAAATCGTATACTTAGTAGGAGGCGGCTCGGTGGGATTCCTCGTAAGGTATGGAAACTGAGTCGGAAGAGACAAAAAAGACAGGCTTCGTCGTCGAACAAAAACAGGAGGAGGCAGCGAGCCGAGGAGACGGAGGAAGAACGAGCCGCACGCCTCGAGAAGCGTCGTAACCGTACAGAGAACCAAGCTAAACAAAAACATTAAGCGTACCTCTCGCTGCGCACACCCAGGCATTACTGAGTTAAGCCACAGCCAGTTTTTTAACGTGTTTTTTTTTGTAGTAACAAGTAATTCCACGTCTGTTCTTAATTAAAATATTCCGCTTTTGTCGGTTTTTTTTATTTTGAGCAGCATGACTGCATGTCCCATTCCCGTAGTCGTATTTAAAACTGCTATTCCTATATATGTACGTCTTGTTGAACCATATCTCACAATTGGCGGGCGGTTCAACTGGGCGACAGACGAGCAAAATTTTCGCTTTTGAGTAGCTCAAGGAAACCTACAGTCTTCAAAACTAGTCTTGAAATAGTCTTCAAATCTGGGAGCTATAAGATGTCGCGCCCGCAGCTGCATTGTCAATAAGCACATAGTGCGTGATCGTCCGAATTTTTTACAACTATGCTGTTTATCTTGATGTTTATCCCTATTTGTGTGCCCCGCATGCACTCCCAGTGGTGGTAACGGAGCCGGGAAAAATCCGCAAAAGGAAATCGACTGCGTCACGGCACCCAAAATTTCGGAGCGCGGGAGCAGCGGAGACAGGGGAGAGGGGTTTAAGTTTTGGCATAGCGGCTAGCGCAGGCTACGCTAAGAGTAGCGGGACCGGGGCCCGACTGCGCATACGCGGGTGGGCACGGTGAGACAAAACACTTGGAACAATTCGCTACTTGCAAGACAAGACAGAACTGATTTTAGGGCTTGCTAAACAGAAAACCAGCCGGCTACATATCCCCGCGTCTATCACCGATAGGGCCAGCCAGGAAAAACGAACTGTTAAACAGACCAGGTAGGTTAACTTTTTGGCATGAAACATGGCTTAAGCAAAAACGCAACACCTATTTAGAGTGGTTCAAAAAGGTTCCTGACACGCGGGACACTCGGCATTTACGGGTGCAGATGTGAAATTTAACGGAAATGCAAGCATCTCTTGCTGATCAGCTTTCACGCGTTCTCCGCTTCGCCGAAGGTATTAGCGGCGAAGTAACTGCGGCTTGCGTGTTAGGGAGAGTCATAAATGTTTTCGAAAGTACAGTGCAACCTCTTTCGTTGTCTACACCGAAAAGCTTTCGAGCTGATTAATATTGTAAGTATGCAGAAGCAAGGCAATACAATATATTACAAAATATACGGTACAATAAGGTACCATGGCTTCTACCATCGACTGCAGAAGTCCGCAGCGGGTGTTAATATCCAACCGTTCCGGTGGGTCTAAACGCACCGACCCTGGTCCAAAAGACCTGGTGTGAATGCGAAGCTGCCGGGCCACGAATTACCCTTCCGCAGCGGTGCAAGCGAACGCGCTGACCACGAACTCGCGTTGTCTTCGAGGAAGGTGACAGAAGAGAGGAGAGCGAGGTTAGGGCGGTGAATGGAACACTCTCAGGGACTTAGACTATCCCGAGAAAAAAAACTCTCGGGAGCCGTAGGGCTCCTGGACGAAGTCCCCTGGCGACGGCGTTACAGTGAACGATCATGGACCCATAGCGAAAGCTGTTTAGCACCCTGTTAAATCTGACAAGGCTCTGAAAGGAACGCAGGCTAAGAGGCACTCACTCTTGCAGTCTGGCCACTTTGTGGTGTCCCGACCACAGAGTGGGACTAGGGGAGGCGTGAACTTATAGGACGGCCCACGGCGACAACCCCTGCGTCCTGTGGGCTCGACGTTGTGCCGATGGGAACGATTGATGTGCCTTGTCGCCTGCCGATGCCGCCGACGAGGATCGAGGTGGCACGCGCTGAACCCTCGTGATCGTCACTTCCACCTCGTCTTCTACGCTCGAGGGCCATCCGCGAGTCAGTCGGAGAATCAGGCCTGGCATTAGAAAGTGCCTCTGCATCCTCCTAAAAGCGTCATGAAAACAAAATACAACTTTCTTGAGATTTAAAAATACAAATAGCCTTTTGTAACTAATTGATTGTAGGGTTTATTGTGCCGACGCAACGCAGCCAATGAGGTGCGCCGTAGTGAGGGGCTCCGGATTAATTTGACCACCTGGGGATATTTACCGTGCGCCGAAGTATCGTACACACGGGCGTTTTTGCTTTTCGCCTCCATCAGAAAGCAGCCGCCGCCGCCGGGAATCGAAACGCATGAAATATTAAAGAACATTCAAATTTCGCACCACAAGGCCATATGAGCAGGAATGGCGCAGAATAGGTAACAACAGTCTTTGTCAGTGTGTTAACTGCACATTTGTTTTCGAACGGAGCAGAGGCCTTGGCGGTGGCTGAGACCGGCGGCCGCCAATCGCACAGGGAAGATTCTGTTACGTCATACGGAAATCGCCGGGAAGCGGCTGGGATCGTACCACTGTTTTATGCGTTTTCCAGCTCAGCCAAGCTTAAAGCCACCCTCGCGATAGACCTCACGAGGGCATTTGACTATATGGATCACGACGCTATACGTTCAGAACGAGCAGATACAAATTGCGGCTCGAACATGTACAGTTACGTCCGAGACGTTCTTCAATCTCGTACCCTGACCATACAAATTGGCAACCACAAGTTGAGGCTGGTACCTCACCCACAGAAAGGCATTCCTCATGGAGCGGTCCTCTCTCCTACATTAGTTAACCCATGCAGCGTATCCACCGTGCTCTAGAATCTTTCCCCGAAATTATTACTATCTGTATGCCGACGATATCACTATCTGGATCAATCGCCGCAGTCCATGATTCATTCCACACACCCTTCAAGCCGCTGTCAGAGCTGATGATAAAGCAGCTCACACTATCGCACTAGCTTGCTCGGCTGAGAAAACTTCATTGCTCCTTGTGCACTCCCGTCATTGGAAACCACCTCAAGTTGTCCTTCGCCATGACGACAACACCATTCACCCACAAAAACCTTTGAAAATTCTTGGCCTTCACATGAAATCTAATGGAAGAAGGCTCGGCCATACAACGCATTCTCCGTCAGGACGAACCCATCCTTAACATGATACGCCGTGTCACTACACACTCCAGGGGACTCAAAGAACAGGACCTTTTTCAACTCCATGAGGCTCTTACAATCTCCCGAATTCGTTATCAAGCGCCGTATGTCGTCCTCACGTGGCCCTTAGAATGAAATCTTGACGCTGTTACCCGCAAAGCAGAAAATATATCTATGGGTCTTCTGATCACCACAAGCACCACCCGACTTCCGCAACTTGCTGATCCCCCGCTCTCCGAAACTGCAAGACGTTGTCATATCTTACTCACAGTAGGAAATCCATCCCGTCCAACCCGACCTCAACCCACTCCTATATCCGCCACATGGACTATGAACGTGCCGTTTTATTCGTGCCGAATACTACCCCAACAAAATAAACCGTGATTCCGACAGCCGCCCCGCATTCACAGACCCGGCATTTCAAGATAACATTGGTGCTATCGACTTCATCACTTCACGAGGTATTCTCTACTTTATCACTCGACGCTGCACCTCCCCAGAAGAAGCCGAACTTCTTGCCATCGCTTTTCCTCTGCTGACAACACATCGCCCGTCCGCAACACCAACAACTACACCTATTCCAAGTCTACATGCTGCCGGTTGGCCCAGCGTCTCGCCTTCCCCTCTGCGTTATCCCTTCTCAACAACGTTAAAGGTCCCTTTCAACTGAACTGGATGCCAGGTCACGCAGGCGTTGCAGGGAAAGAACTCCCTCATCAGATTGCCCGCGATGCTCTCCTCCAGGCCCCTGTCGACGCCCGCGACACAAATCCTTGTCCTCCCCCTCCCATCTCCACCTTAGCAGACCTTCTATACATCCGTCGCAAGTTCCCTCCCCTCCACTCCAGGCTTACCCGTCGTGAGCAAGTAGTCATTCGGCAGGCACAAACACATACTCTTCACGCACCCACTCGTTTCCATCTATTCTAACGCACACCAGACACCCCTGTCCCACTCTGCCCCACTGCCTTATTCCCCAACCTAGGGCAACATTGTGTGGGAGCGCCCTTACAACCCTACAGAACCCCACAATTACAACGGAGAGTTGCTGGCTGTTGTGGCGACTGTCCAAGAGCAACGGGAACTGGCGGCCCACATCAACAGGGCCCCCAGCGGCTGCCTAGACCGAGGCGGCTGATCCGTCTCTACCATCTCATAAACAATAAAGTTTCTTTCTTTCTTTCTTTCCTTTCTTTATTTCTTTCTATCTATCTATCTATCTATCTATCATCTATCTATCTATCTATCTATCTATCTATCTATCTATCTATCTATCTATCTATCTATCTATCTATCTATCTATCTATCTATCTATCTATCTGTCTGTCTGTCTGTCTGTCTGTCTGTCTATCTAGTCTGTCTATCATATCTATCTATCTATCTATCTATCTATCTATCTATCTATCTATCTATCTATCTATCTATCTAATATCTCGATATTCGTGCGAAGTTTACCATAGACTTGCTATCAATGTCATCTGCACCAAACTTGTGTATTGTCTTCATGGTTCCTTCAGAGATTAATGAGTGCTGTGCTCAAATATTTCTATATGTGCATCTATTGTAGTGATGGTGGGGGTCGTAGTAGTGATAGTACTACTAATAGTACTGCTAGTAATATTAGTCAGCAGCAGGGATTGTTGTCCTGCGTGATATAGTGCGAAGGGATACTCAGGGGGATCGACCAAAGCCTTGGAAAGCCATCAAGCGTTGGCAAGCGTACGATTTCGTATCGATAGCACCAAGGGAAACATGAGCGTAGAAATGTGTTGAGGTGTGCTAATGTAAATTCATAGAAGTAATGATTTAGCGCACCCTCTTAACTTCTAGCGACACACTTGCACAAAATTCTGACACCGTCCCCTGCCCCTTCCCTGCGAGAAAAAAAGAAATTTCGGAATTCCACCCAATCTACCCTGCCAAACCTGCGCCCCAAATTTCGGAAACATCATTCGAATTCCTTCTTATCACCAGAAGCTGAAGCCAAAGAAATCTTCCTTCGATGTAGCTGCCAGGAGGGCAAGTTGTCTTTAATCCAAGTTTGGCCCCAGAATGTTCTCCGCGTCAATTTATGCAGTGGAAGCCAAGCCCAGAGCACGGCTGCGCTCTGTTTCGGGAGTTTTTCATATATCAGTCCGGGATATAGTGAAATATTCTATTCATGTTGGTTTCGCCAGTGGTCGCTCCTGTGTTTGAGCGTCACCTATACCTCATCGTCATTTTCACCATCAGCATCAGCAGCGTCGTCATGAAGGGCATCATCACAATCTTCCACTTTGTTATCAGCCCTTTGTTATCAGCAGCAGCAGCAGCCTGCTTATATCCACTGCTGGACGAAATCCACTTTTGTAACCTCTAGCCGGTCCTCTCCGGATATGATTAGTCCATAGTACCGGTTCAATGCAGAGCGTTTATAAACGTGTCGATATGCCACGCGCCACCGCAAACTGACGTAAACTTCATATGAAATTATCCGTATTTATCAAAAGAACGCAAGGGATCTAGCTAACCAATAATTTTACAGTAGGACGACTCAGCTTTATTAAGGCGGGACTTAGGTGCTGATGTCTGGGCACCCGCCTGGTGAGGCGTTTCCACTATGGCTTGCGCTGGCTACGCGGTACCTCTCCACCAGGCTACGCTAAGAGCAGAGATCGGAGCTGGTAAGCCGTGTCACAAACTGCTCGTATATGGATTGCGGATTATTGTAGCTTCGGTTCAGGAAAGTTATGGGTGGGGTTCTGCGCATTGCACAGTAAAAAATTCACGGGTCTTTGAAAAAAATAGCATTCCTATATATGGCTCGGACACGGGCTGCTTGGGACTAATCCATCGATTCTACTCCTAGGCTACTGAGGCCGAAAATCGGGCTCATTTTAAGAGTTACTCTAGAGAACAGAAAGAGTGTTCCAGACGACCAAGTAGAGGGCACTGGGAGCGTACAAGAAGTATCCAGTAACAACACCCTAATAGAGCCTACCACACTGGATGCAAGGGGGCTTGCATCCAGTGCATCCAAGGAGGCCAAGCACATCTCCACAGGACCAACTCAACCTGCTGGGAGCATTCGCAACTGGTACCCTGTACCTAGAGTTCCAAGATTACGAATACGAATAGCCCATTAATCCTCTTTCTTTTCACAATAGTTCTTTCAGTCGGTCGGTCGGTCGGTCCGGTTTGACCGACTGAAAGAACTTTATCGAATGAACAACAAAACTAAAAGAACAATACCCACATCTTTCCAAGAACCGAAGCTCCCATATTTTGACGGCTGCAAACAAACTCCTACCCCCACTATACCACGCGTCTTGCAATCTACCCCACCCTGTACCCTGCCTCTCGGCCGGACTAGAAGTACTAAAGTAGTACTATTACTGCTCTTCCCTAACCCCCACTACAACAAATACACGTGTACAAATATTTGAGCGCAGCGCTCATTAATCTCTAAATGAGCCATGAAGACAACAGACAAGTTTGGTCCCGATGACAATGATAGCAACTCTATCGTAAACATCAAACGAATTGCCGATATATAGAGAAAACGTATGAAGAAATGGCACATCCCCAGCCACATGTATCCAATAACTCTGCTTCTCGGCGATTTATGTATGGCGTCACAAAATCTTCGGTGCGCGACTGCTGACTGCCGGCGTAAGCCACCGCCAAGAAACGTGCCTAAGCGATTATAGAGGGGCCTCCATCTCCGTTCGATCGAATCACTTCAAGGCAAATGTGCACTTAACACACCGACAACAATTATTTTATTCATGGCTTTTGCTGCGTCAATCATGCTCGTATTACGTCCTTGTGGATGGAAATTTGAAAGTTCTTTAATATTTATTGCATTTTTCCGGTGTCTTTTGTGGCTCGATTGGAGCTGAGTGAGATACCAGTGGCTAGTTTAATTTTTCCACAGAAACAAAGTTGTATTTTGTTTTCAAAAGCGCCTTTAGGAGGGTGCAGAGACACGTTTTAACCCCAGCCCTGATTCCCCGACTGTTTCGCGGATGGGCCTCCAGCGTGGAAGACGAGGTCTAAGCGAGGATCGCGAGGGTTCAGCGCGTGCCACCTCGTTCCTCAGCGGCGGCGGCGGCAGCGGTGACCGGCCGCTTCCATCGTTCCCATCGGCACAACATCGAGCCCTGAGGACGCAGGGGCCGCAGCCGCAGGCCGTCCAATGAGTCCCCGCCTCCCCTAGACCCCCACAGGAATCGGGACACCGCGAAATTGCCCGACTGCAAGGGTGAGTGCCTGTTATCCAGCGTCCCTCTCGGGCAATTCTCAGATTGAATGGCTTCCGCTAAACAGCTATGGGTTCATCATCGTTCAGAATAACGCTGTCACAGTGCAACTTCATCCAGGAGCCTAACGGCTCCCAAGTATTCTTTTTTTTCTCTCTGGATTGTCGGGGTCCCTAACGTCGCACCCTTTGCTTCTGTCAGCTTCGTGGAAAATGAGAGTTCGTGGTCAGTGCACTCGGTCGCACCGCTGCGGCAGGACAATTCCTGGCCCGGCAACGTCGCGTTCAGGTCTTTCTGGGGCACGGTCGGTGACAGACTGGACGGTCGGGTTTGACCTCCGCTTCGGAGTTATGTGGTCGATGGTAGAAGCCAGCACCTTATTGTACTGTATACTTTGTAATATATTGTATTTCCTTGCTTCTGCCTATTAACAATATTAATCGGCCGAAAGCTTTCTGGTGTAGACGAAGGAAGAGGTTGCACTGTACCTTGGGAAACATTTATGGGTGTATTACTGCCCCTAACACGCGAACCATTGTTAGGTTAGCGCTAATACCACCGGCGAAGGGGAGAACGCGTGCAAGCTTATAGGGTGCATTCCCTCATCTTTAGACAGCGCCGCGGCGCTACCTGCGCGGCGGCGATGACGCCATACCTACGGTTGCACTCCGTCGTGCGGGCAACGCGTTTCCCGATGCGAAACGTGGTTTGCGGCGTGGTGTTGTCAAGAACGTTCGTGTGCACGGTGTTTTTTCTGCACGATTCGTGGTTTGAGAACGTCGTGTCGTAACGAGTAGTCAGCATTGTGTGCAAAACTCGGAATGCGCTGTTCACGTCTCCTACAAACGCAGACCCGAAGCACAACGAAAGACAAAAGCAAGCGTGCCGGGTATTCTTTTTTTTTTTACTTTTGCTGTTTCGAAGCGAAGGCTACCGTAGTGCATGAAGACGATCTCACTTTGAGCGGCGAATGTAACTGTCCAACGGTTTGACAGGCGCGGCCAGCGGCGTGCATAACGCGGTCCGTTTCGGCGATTTCGTGCTATGTCGGTGTTATCCCCTTGCGCGGATTTCCTTATTTCCTGCGTTGCTTCAAACGACCGCGGCTCTAGTTGAGAATATTTGATGTGGTGGTGGCGTGTCAGACGAGGCGCTGGTTTTACCGTGCCATCCAGGCATGTTGCGCGATTCTTGAAGAGTATCAGAGACGTGGAGTGCTCTGGTGTGAGTGTTCTTATCCGTTGAACGCACGAAGGTCGTCCATTTGAGCTCCTAATGAAGCTGAACAATTACGCACGGGGTCTGGAAGGAAATGATCGCGAGGTAAGTACGTTGTAGAATTAGGCATCGTGGCGACGACAAAGATTCCCCCGATATGATTTTTCAAGTGCTTTCGTTTCGCTGTAGACGAAACAAAGATTATAAGCAGAACAAGTTTACGAAACACGCTTTGGCTATTTCGAAAGCAGCCCAGAGACAGTGTTCTAGTTTGTCACTGCATACGTCGTCGTCTCTGCGCAGTTTTTGAAGTAGTCATACTGTGTACACATAGTCAAGCTTAGTGTGTTATCACGCAATACGCTTGGTCATTAGAAAAACGTCGAAGGCGACGAAAAAAGAATTAGATTCCCGCAGTTACCTGGGAAGCGACATTGCATGTACGCGTGCGTTCACCACGTCAATACTCGAAATAGTCCATGTTGAGGGTGGGCGCCCAGTCTGGTTCATCTCATCCATAAATTACTCCTGGTACCTTAATTTGGGAACGTTTTAAGCACTACGTAATGTTTCAAACACGTGACGAGGTGCGAGGTGAAAGCTCCGACGACTATCGTCTCGGGGCCCACCTGTAATGAAGCGGGCGGCAACCGATTCGGTGCTGATTAGCCATATTATCGATAACTACTTTGAGAATTCGTCGAATGAAGCCAGCCCGTCTTCAAGCACTGCCCGAGCCGTCAATTTCAAACAGCAAAACGCGCTTGATTTCGCCGTGGCGTTCCTCAGGTCTATGGTTGTAGGAGACCAGCGAGGTCCGGCATTTCGAAGCGAGAACAATGCTAGAAAGGCATTCGAAAACCACGAATCACGCAGAAAAAAAAAAAAAAAACGCCATTCACACGAACGTTCTTGCCAATACCACGCCGCAAACCACGTTTCGCGTCGGGAAACGTGCTGCCCGCAGCGACGGTGTGCATGCCGCACGTGTGGCGCCGTCGTCGCCGCGCAAGTAGCGGCGCCGCGCGGTCTAAAGCCCGTGAATACAACCTATAAGAAAGCGTTGCTTTCATTTCCGTTAAATTTCACATCTGCACCCGTCAAAGAAGATGTCCCGCCTGTCATGAGCCTTTTTGAACCCGTTTCAATGGGTGTCGCTTATATTTGGGCCATGTTTCATGCCAAAAAAATAACCTGCTAGTGCCCTTTCGGTTTTCCTGGCGGACCCTAACGATGATAGAGGCGCGCAAATGCAGCCGGCTGGTGTTTTGTGTAACAATCCCTAAAATCAGTGTCTTGCCTCGCTAGTAGCGACTTGTTCTAAGTGCCCTGTCTCGCTGTGCCCGCGCGCGCATGCGCAGGCGGGTCCAGGTCCCGCCACCCCTAGCATACAGTACGCTAGCCGCTATGCCAAACCTCTCTACTATACCCCTCTCCCATGTCTCCGCTGCTCCCGCGTTCCCACATATTGGGTGCGGCCGTGGCGTGCCCGATTTCCGTTAGTGGACTTTTGCCCGCTGGTTTAGCACCATTGGAAATGCATGCGGGGCATGCATATCGAGATAAACATCATGATAAACAGCATCACTAAAAATTCGGGCGATCCCGCGCCATGTGCTAATTGGTAATGCAGCTACAAGCGCGACACCTTATACCACCAGATTTCTTTTTCTTCTTTTAAAGACTCATCCTTGAGCTACTCAAGAGCGAAAATTTTGATTAATACTTTACCGACTAGCTCCACTAACGTGAAACCTGTGGAGGGGTGAATCATGCAGAGTATAAGACTATTCAAATATTGTAAGTCTCTCCTTCCGCGGCGCGCGCTGATTGGGCGCCGGAGAAGCGCCGGCGCGAGCAGGAATCGCACGCTTGCTGAGGCGGTGGCGCCGTCACTTGGGTTGAACCGGATTTAAGCAATTCAATGAGTGACAGACTGGCCGCAAATTGTGTTCGTGTCACACCCAGCAGCATGCTGAGAAGTATGCTAACTAGCGCGAGGCGTTGGAAAACTAGTGTTCCCGGTGTGTGCTTTTCGCACACGTTTTTGCCCACGGAGATAAAACGTCTTAGGGCGAGGCGTTGGAAAACGAGTGTCGGGGTGTGTTCTTTTAGCACGCGTTTTTGCCCATGGAGATGAAACGTTCTAGCGCGAGGGGTGGGAAAACGATTGTCCAGGTGTGTTTTTTTTAGTACACGTTACGTTTTAGGGCGAGGCGTTGGAAAGCGAGTGTCCCGGTGTTTTAGTACCGTGACTACATGAGACGACAGGAGACGGCGTCCGTCCGAGCCCCTAAGGTGCCTCGCCCCTAAAATCTGATCGTCTGTCACCAAATTCAATCTCCCGCTAATTTTTGTGCGTGTACCGGCCAAACCGTAACAAATAAGATTACGGACTGGGCCATGCGCTCATGCAGCGCCAAATAAAAATTAGACAAAAGCAACGTTCCTTTAATTAAAATGCACGTGGAATTGGTTTTTACTGTAAAAAATTTTTAAAATGTGTGAAGAGGAAAGAAAGTGTCGCACTTTCTGATCAGATGGTGCGCGAGTTGTGTGAGCGCGTGAAAATTCAGTTGAATTTTGAAAATTGGCATGAATTATTCATAGGAAAAGCGCGAGAAGAAGCGAAGGGCACGTTGTTTGGGAGCCGGAGAGAGGGGGGCCTGTTACGTTGCAGTGGCCGCAGAAGGCAGCCGTCTTTCGAAGAAAGTCGCAGCGGAGCAAGCAGATACGCGGAAATATGTCGATCCCTGAATGATTTCGAAAACTTCACGATTTTAAGGCCTAAACATAGGACACGACTGGGTATTTTATTTTATATTTAATGCAGATTTTTACAGCTTTCTCACTGTGCTCGGCCATGTGATTCACCGCTTATCCTATGGACGTTCTTTGTCGCAAGCATGTGACCTACGGTCCTCTCTACAAGCAACCGTTGGACTTTGTGGCTGAGACTGGCCTCCGCAGTATTCTGTAGTTACTGAAGCCGTCTGCATTCCGTCACTTGTTATCCCTACTTTGTTACTATTCATACGTATATGTGAACTTGAGCATGTGTCTGTCCATGCCATTGATGCCCTGTAACAAAATGACGCAGTAAACGAAAGTGAATATTCAGAGCACCCCTGCTGCTCGCCAGTACAGCGCCATGGATATGGGACGAAATATGAAAAGAGGGAAGAAAGGTAATGAGTAAACAACTTTCTCTACCGCCTTACAAGTCTTGCACCTAACTTGCAGGTCCACCCTACTGTGGGACCTCGTCGCCGAAGAGCAGCGGGTCGAGCCGAGTCAAGGCACCTTTCCTTCGAACCGTTCAAAATCGAAGCCGCGCGCCTGCTAGCCGCTTAATATGGCTGGAGCTCCCGGAGGCCCCCGTCTTGATGGTGCACGAAACGCGGCTCCGATCCCGCCACTCGGACAATCTCCAGCCTTGCGTATCCCGCCACCTCCGCCACTCGGACAATCTCCAAATTTGCGTCCCCCGCCGCCTCCGTTATTCGGACAATCTCCAACCTTGCGTATCCCGCCACCTGCGCCACTCGGACAATCTCCAAACTTGCGTCTCCCGCCACCTCCGGAATCACCAGGTCAAGGTGCGCCCGGTGCTCCTCCCCCAGATTCGGTCACAGCAAGTCGGAGGAGCTCCGCCACTGCCCTCCCAGCTTCTGGAACGACAACTCAACAGTTACCAGGTCAAGGAGCGCCCGGTGATCCTCCCCCAGCTTCGGTCACAACAAGTCGGAGGGGCTCTGCCACTGCCCTCCCAGCTTGGGCCACGCCAACCCGGCAACCCCCCGGTCTTGCTCCCCCGGCTTCGGCCACGCCGTCTCGGGAAGCCTTTCTCGTTGAACCACCCCCACAGCAGGCTGCGCCACCCGCTCCAATCACGACCGGGCCCAGCCAGCAACCGCAGCCGCTGCAGGGAACCGGCACCGCAGACATGGTACCAGGCATGCCCTCCCAGTCCGCCAAGAAGGAGTACCTGTCGGCGGTCAAGGCGTACGAGCAGCAGCTGGGGACGAACATTCTGCGCGGCAAGATGTACATCGAGAGCCTGCCTGCGGACGCTGTGCCGCCAGATCAGAGGTTTTCTGCACAGACAGTGGCGCCGGGAATGGTGCCGGGAATGACGCCCGGAGCGGAGTGCGGGTACAACATGGCAATGGGCGTGGGACCGGGTCAGCCTTGCGGCTACGGCAGGGGAAAGACCATGGGCGGTGGCTACGACGCCGGGAGGCCAATTTGCGGCGGCTACGGTCAGCCCGTAGCCTCGGAACGACTGTCCAGTGGCACGAGTTTGGCCGCGCAGCGTAGCCGCGAAAGGTTTAAGGAGTTCGCGGAAATGGACACGGCGCTGAAGTTTGCGGAGCTAGCCAGAATGGGACCGGAAGTCAAAAGACTGATGGACATGGGAGGCCGTTTGGAAGATATTATCAACCTTCCCCGAAATTACGAGGCATCAATGGTACAGTCTGGCAGCGGCTACGCCGCGCCGCCTACGAGGGCGCCAGGCAGTTTTGAAAGGCTGATGAATGCGGCCGGGGGCTTCGGAAGACAGCCCATGCCTGGATACGGCGCGCCTATGCGACTGGCTCCCGATTACGCCATCCCACCGGATCGTTACGACGGTCCACTAGATCGCTACGATGGTCCGACAGACAGCTACTACGGTCCACCAGACCGGTACTACGGTCCGTCAGACCGCTACTACAGTCCACCACAGCGCTACGACGGTCGACCGCCAAACGCGAGGTCTTGCGGAAGACGTGCTTTTCCTGGTGAGGATTCGCGAAGTGCCTGGGAAGACGAGTTGCTGGGACGGGCCGCACCAAAGCAGTACTCGCCGAAAAGGGCGTTGGACCTCTTGCACAAGATACGCGAGGACATCCAGGAGCATTGCACAGACGGTATGTTCCAGCAAATCCACAGAGAAGTCGCGGGGTATGAAATTGATGAAAAAGAAGAACGCCGGGACAGAGGCGGCAGCTTGCCGCAGAGGACTACGTCCCCGCGACGGATCCGCGACGACGACGGTGAATCGAGAAGGGCTCGGCGCTTCCGGGACGACTACGACGCCCCGAGGAAAAGCCCACCGCCACGGAGGCAACACTCGAGGAGGCGGCAGGAGTCGTGCTCTTCGACTTCCTCGTCCTCCGACGGCAAATTGCGACGTTCGCGCACCTCTCGGCGGCGCAAGGATGATTCTACCAAAACCTTGAAGACTCGCTCGAAGCGACGGTCTAAATCTATGACTAAAAAGTCGCCTTCGTCGTCCAGCTCTTCCTCTTCAGGCGGTCGAAGACGCGGGAAGGGCAAATCTGCGAAGAAAGAGTCCTCCTCGTCTTCCTCCAGCTCCTCTTCGGACGCTTGGCAGGAGAGAAAAAAAGGCGAAGGGGTCGAGTTTAAACGAAGCGACACCGGGCGGATATCATCACAAGCGCAGAAGGACCTGGAGAGTATTCGCAAACATTGCGAGGCGGTTGTAAAATCCCTAAGTTCCACGCGGGGTGGCAACGGCTGCCCCTTCCTAAACCTTCTGGGTATGCGGTCGCGCGAACAGGCGAGTCTTAACAGACCGCCATCGAGGAACACCGTAGACGTGCTTCCGATGTACGGGATCGAAGAGAGGAGCCGTTCGCGAAATTTTGGCGGCGAGATGATGGCGCACAACGGCGTCTCGAAGCCGGCGTCAACGAAGTTTGGCGGTGAGGAGGTGGCGTACCACAGCGTCTCGTTTTCGACTTCGCAAAAGTTAGGCCACGAGGTGGAGCGCTACGACAGCGGCGTCCAGAGGCCGCCATCGAGGAGCTTTGGCGAGCAGGCGCAGCGCATGCGCTCTCATGGATCTGTTATCAGATACGAGAGCAGGCCGTCGGCCTTCAAAAGGGATTAAAAAATGCCAACTTCCCGACTTGTCTTTCTCGCACACTTACCTTAATTTCTTGCAAGCGCGCTCGGGGTGGAGGCAATATTTAGCTTGTGTTGGCGTAGTATGAATAGCCAACTTCACTATACTGACCACATACTGCAGTATTTCTTCTGGGCAATGCTTTACTATTGGTAGCCATCAGTGCCGTAGGTGTGTACAGGGTTCTCGATTAGGGCCTAACGGTCATAAGGCAGTGCAAAGACGAGGAGTGGTTATAAAATTTCTATTTCGATGAGATGGAATTGCAACGCATCTGCTTTGCAACTCGAGTGGTTTTGCTCGGTGCTGTGCACGTTATTACCGAGGAAAAGTCGAACTTAGGATAAGCTCCGCAATAGATGCCAAAAATGGAAATTAAGTGGTAACGCGTTTCTCACAACAGCCTGCTTTTGGTACCCGCCTTTCCGGGGCTGCAAGTAAACAGGTTTTGGAAGGTAACATGGAGGTTCTTCGGCTGCCATTATCGTGAAAACACGCGTGGTCATAGCCCCACAGGATAGGTCCGATTGAGTAACGGTATGGGGCAGGTTCTGCGCCCCTCTAAGATGATTCGGGGAGGGGGTGGCCCCCCTTACCCCTTGTGCCCCCTCATGGCCATCACGGTATCGTTGCGAGGCCATACCCAGAAGGAAGGTTGAGGGAATTTCTCGCCCACCTGGTTAAGCATGCAGTACAGCCCACTACGGTAATGAGAAAAACTGGGATTGTAATGCTGAGAATGGACAATGGGCAAACCACCCGGGTAAACGGACGGCTAACCGATGAGGTGGGGACCCACAATGGGGGCTCGAAGTTGGGGTACTAAGGCCAGAGCTCTAAGGGAGAAATAAATCGATGGAGGAATGGAATGGTAAAATAAAGTATGAGGATGTGGAATAAACGTTCAATACAGTAGCAAAATTGAATTCGGGCTGCGCAGGAAAGAGCCATAAGTCTCCGTCGTGATGATAAGGATGGTGGTGGTGGTAATGATGATGATGATAACAGCGCATAGCGTACGTGCCGTGGGCTAGATTGACCTTTCTTGGCGCGTCGCAGCTTTTTTTCCCGAAAACATGGGGGATGCGTGTATCTCTGTAAGGATGTGGAAACAAAATGATCAAGTGGACCTTTTCTTGATCTGCTGCTGAACCTGTTGCCGAACTTAGCGGCCGCGCCTGTCCATACACCTCCCTCTTACACAACGCCTTCCGAAGCTCATTCCTCTTACTAGCCAGTCGCCAGGAGCCTCCTGTTAATCGTTGTTGAACTTTGCGGCCGCGCCCGTCCCGCTTGACCAGTCCGCCCTCCGAAGCTCGTTCTGCTCTCTAACCATCGGCACTGGCATACTGTTCGCCCCCGTCATTACATTTCACCTCTTGAGGAGGTCGTTCGGCATCACACGAATGTTGCTGTGGGTGAGAGAAAGCAAAAGGAAAAGAAGAGCGCTGGGGATATCATCATTGATATTATTGAGCTCAGCAGGGAGCTCACCTGCATACAACCCAGTGCGGTGGAGGGAGAGCAGAGGGGGAGTCTAGGGAGAGAGAGAAAGCGTTAAAGAGACAGAGAACGAAAGAAGAAAGAAAAAAATTGGCGAAAAAACTTGCACTGAGTCGCGTAAGGCTTGAACCATAGCAGAGCTAGAGGATTTCTTTCATGTAAGCAGAGGACACACCACCAAGCCATTGCATTAGGTTTGAATTGTTTTACTTACATATTCGTCACTTTTCACTGTGGTAGTCGTCGTCATATCCATCTATATCGTCGTCGTCCTCATGCATCACTGGCGGGCCCAGATCATTTTGTTCGCAGACTCACACTTCTCCCTAAGTTGAACGCGTCAGCCCTGCCCTAGATCTGGCTGCAACCGGCTTCGCGAACTGGGCGTCTGTAGCGCGAGCTGTCTAATGCTGCCCCCTTGAAGCGCGGACGCACGTGAACTGCTTTCTTGGTATTTTTGTAAGTGCCACGCGAAAACCTGGACGACACCAGCTCCTCGTAAGGAGCATGCTCAGGTGCTAGGTGAACGGGCGAAGTAACTATGACTTTCAGTTTTGTGATGGCGCCGCACACAAGGCCAGAAACAACGGCTTCACTGTTAAAAATTGGCGCAGCTTGCACCATTGGTGCAAGCCACGGGAAACAGCAGAGCCGGCAGAGTCGGAGACCCGGCTGTTGCACCTAACATGGATTTCCGAACTTTGCGCTGAAGGTTCTCTATGACTGACCCGCCCGAATCGTTTTGTCTGCAGCCTTTCACATCTCTCCCAAAGTGGACCGCGAAAGCACGCGCTAGAACACGCGGCCGAGTGCAGACAACTATCGCAAATCTTGTCGTGATCGCGTCCTTTCTTGAGCTGTCGAAATGCTCAAGTGGGGATATATCAACATTGCTGCAGGGCTTTTTCTTGTTTTTTTTTTCTTCTTCCCCCATTCGTTCACAGCTTCCCGCAATACTTTTATAAACCTTTCCCCCTTTTTCAGTCACTCTTTCCGCATGCGCCAATTTCTCCCCGTCCCCCACCTCCCCCCGAGGTGCAATGGTACTGAGCGGCTGTGCAGCCTTTACCGACAGCTAGACGAAATAGCTTGTCGAGGCAGAGGCAAAAATATCGCAAAGTGGAAAGCTGTTCGAATTAGATACAGTCAAGGTCTTTCACATTTTAAATAGATGCAGATAGTTCGCCCCTTTACGCACGCAGCTATCCCGTACTCTATGCAGTTATAATGGACGCAAGCCATACCAACGGCAGATAGCAGTGCCTTCACAAACATTCCTTTTTAATGTTTACAGCTAGAAGACAACGGGTACAGCTGTTTGCAGAATACAAGTCGATAAAAAAACCGCCTTATATTAGAATCGGTTTGGTAGTGGTACCTTACTTCTTTTTCAAGGACCGACATCAACTCGTTGAAAATAGATTTTTTAAAAATTGATTTGCCTCCATTTTTTATTGAGTTTTATCCCCTTTTATTGGAAATGCTGAACTGTACCAATAAGAGTAAAAACGGGACACTGTTTATACCTTGGCCTTAGAATGTATTTCTTAGAACCTTGCAGCTCGAGAGCTAACCCACCGAGCGGGGCCAGGTCCGCACCCCTTCCCATGGAGCCGAGTCAATTTTCAATTTCAATTCAGTTTATCCAGCATTCTTTTTACATTCATAAAAACAATAACAGTAGGGAAACAAAAAGCGACAAAAAGTAGCTTGACGGGGTTTCTGCCCCACAATTGTCATAGGAAACAACGAGAGAAAGACTCATACACTTTCTTAACATACACTTAACACAGACTTAAAACATGATACACTTTTGGTTTTTCCTAAAACACAACCTATGATATGCGGGTATTCATATAGGTATGATGCAAGAACAAGAATACAATCGAAAGTAAAACGGTGGATACATACAAACACATGTGCGACAAAAATGAGCAAATGAACAGTACATACACGTCGACATATTATAAATGTACAAGTGTCGGCAATTTAGGACACAGTCAATGAGAAGTTGATAAAATATTCTTTCCACTTACGCTTAGAACAAGTATTTGTATTAACGTTCGTGTTTTCTGGGCAGTTTAAAAAATAGCATTCTCTATTCTGTGCATGCCGTGGTTTGTTCTGCAAAAGGGTACAAGCCAATTCTCTTTTTGTCTCATATCATAAGGGACTTGTGCGGGTGTCCGGAGATTGCAGTCAACCCGCGATAGCCTTCTGATTTTCCATGAAATGACGTGACACTACCGCCTCTCTCGCCGGCGCCACCCTCCACCCCACTGGTCACCCTCTATCACTGAGAAACGGTACTGGCGCCTTCTCCAAACCAACACCCCCCCCTGTCGCGCCAGACTACACGCGATTTATCCATCTGCATTTCCCTCTCCCCAATGTCCCGACTGTGGAGCCGACGAAACAGTTGCCCTGCCCTCAAAACTCATTCCCTCTCATCTCTTGTGTGGAGCACTGGGAGGCGGCGTTAGGCAGCTCGGATCCCGGGTCCAGCAAGGACTCGCTGAACGAGCAGCCCAGGTCAGTGTTGAACGGAACGGCGTTCTTGGAACTAGTCCCTTTTCGGAGGAACGGAGGAACGCCACCGTTCAATTAAGGGTCGGTGGAACTGTAACGGTAGCTCGTTAGGTTTTTTAAGGAACGGCAGGAACGGCGTTCCTTCTGCAACGGTTGCATCGCTAGGAGTGGGCTGTTTTTTTATGCCAAGGCTCGAGTACAAAAATCCACAAGTCGCTACTGTGTTTATCTTCCTATAAGCTGGCTGCTTTGCCCGCCCTGCCGCGGGACGTGCTTCCTGGAGGGTCAAAGGCAGAAGAGCAATCACACAGCGGGCCGCAGCTTGTGCTTGCTTTCATGTCGGTTGAGCTGACGCGGCGTTCGAAAGCGTGAATAGCGCAGCAGCGAGGATGCTTTTCACCTTTTATGGTTCGTCTGGGGAGGCCAGGATGCGCGTCTGGCCGATAGAATTGTACCCTGTATACCGTGTAAAGGTTGTTGAAGTCCGAGCGGCGCTGCGCGCACCCTTGTGAAACCACCGTATCTATAATTACCGCATTAGTGCGCGCGAAACGCGCAATTGTTGTCGGGGCAGTTGCGCTCGCTGTGAGGTCGTTCGAAGGGTCACCGGCTATCAATAGAGCTGGGCGCACCGAAGTGTCTCGGGATGTTGCCCTGCTCTAAGTTACAGAGTACTCGCGCAGTTCGTAACGGCGCGGTCTGTCGCCGATCTGGCGGGAATGGGCCGACGGAAGTGCCAGGTCATCTTGTATTGCACGCGTCGTGTTGACAAAGGACAGGAATTTCGTCATCGTTGGACATAATTTCGTCGCGCGCCGTATGGATAATACCTGAGAGAGGCCGCCTGAAGGTCGACGGCCAGCATTCACAGTTGCATTAGTTGGTAGGCTAAAACCTGTAATATATTTTTGCCTTATGAGTATCTAGGAGTTTGAGCGAGAGTGAGAAGGTGGATAACGTGATTGTTTATGTTCAAATCTTCGGGTTTTGCAATGGAATGTAACGTTAACGTAACGACACGTTCCAACGTTCGAAGTGGAACAGGAACGCGTTCCTTTTGCGATAAAAAAACTTGTAACGGGAACTCGTTCCAAAATTTGGGAGGAACAAGCAACGAGCTTTCGTTCCTGTTTTAGAGGAACGTGTACAACACTGGCCCAGGTCACCGGCGCCCTCCAAGCGTTGGTCACCACTCGTCATTGACCCAACGGTTCCAGAATAAAGTTCTCTCTCTCTCTCTCTCTCTCTCTCTCTCTCTCTCTCTCTCTCTCTCTCTCTCTCTCTCTCTCTCTCTCTCTCTCTCCCTCTCTCTCTACAGTGGTGCTCAGTTTTCTTAATGCACATGATGTGATCTCACCCAAACAATTCGGTCTTGTCAGAGGGCGTGGAACACAGAAAGCTCTAGAAGATCTTTCTGATCTTTTCACCAATGCTTTAGAGCATAACGAATCTACCTGTGCCATGTTTTCGGATACTTGAAACGCATTCGATTCTATTAATCACTGTGTTTTATCTGAAGAATTGTTCCAGTATGGATTCAGAGGGCCATTTCTATGTTTAATTAACCATTACCTATCAAATCGTTCTCAAATTGTTGTGTTGCGTTCGCTCAGGACCAATCCACAGCATTTAACAGGCGCCCCTCAAGGGTCTATGCTTGCTCCTATTTTATTTAATATATACGTTAACGATTTCAGCAGTTCTTGCGATCATTGCAGAGTGTTCCAATGTGCGGACAACACAGTACTTGTATCCAGACATCATAACTATGAACTAGCAATGGAATACCTGCAGCATGACAGCATGACTGCATGCAAGTAATGTCCGTGGTACAGCGATATTTTAAGTACAGTAAACAACAAGAAGTCACAACTAATCTGTTTCCAGAACCCAGCTCAGCTCATTCCTCACCACGTTCTAATTTATTTACATAGTAGTAATTGTGTCCACTGTGCATGTACACCTATTGCCCAACTATCTACTGTCAAACACAGGTTTATTGTTTGATTTTGATCTGTCTTGGAATAGTCATGCAGCGCACGTATGTACCGAACTTTTTCAACGTTTGGGCGGTCCTTTCTCCTGGCTAAACAGCTGCCTTTTCAAACAATTCTGTGGTAAGCTGCACGCTGATATGTTGTGTGCCACCGATGTGTCCCAGATGGTGACAAAAAGAAGCGATAGGGTGGACATGTATTGCCAGAATGGACGTGGCCTTCGCACAAAATCATCTGAATTCTTTGCAAATGTGATCTCAAATTTTTTTAATCATTGTAATTTCGCAAACCTGGCATTGTGGTGGCATTAGCTTATGTGATTATTTTTCAACGAATTACCAAATTTTTCGTAAAGATAGGGATTTTACTGTGTTTAAACAGAAGGGAGGGCGTGTATTTGCAGCGGTGGATAGTGCTCTTCGGTGTACGCGGCGTCATGACCTTGAGGGCGACAACGGGTCCGTCTGGCTAGACATACGGCTGACCGGGAATAAGAAGCTCTTAATAGGGGGCTTTTATATTCCACCATATGATCTCAACTTCTCATTGCACCGTTTAATGAGCTCCTGATATTTATAGAAGAAGTTTGCGCATCACGCCCAACTCACCAGTATGCCATTCTGGGTGATTTCAATACACCTGAGGTACATTGGGATACTCTTACTTATCAACACTACAATTATTACGTACAGCAAAAATCCAGCATGATGTTGGACTTCGTAGACTTCACTTCCTAGGTGCAACTGAATACTATCAAAAACAGCTCTGAAAATATCTTATATCTCTGCTTCTCAAACATTCAAAACCCGCGAGTATCAATGGCTGATATCTCTCTCGTCATACGCGACAAGCTTCATCCTCCTCTTTTTGTTTCTGCTCCTGTTTCGGTTCATCGTTGTAGTGCCGCACCGAAGAATAATGAATTCTCTCCATACTGTTATGCGCGTGGGGATTACTTTGGCCTGTATAACTCTTTTTCTTCGTTTGATTGGTCAGTTATCGAAGAACTCCCTCAATGCGAGGCGAAGGTCGAGCGGTTCACTCAAATCGTCAAATGGGGCATGAATCAGTTTATCCCCAAGTACAAACCCAGCTGCTCAAAGCACTCCTACTGCTTCTCGAAAGGACTTCGTACTGCTCTGAAGTTAAAAGACCGCTCCCACAAAAAGCATCACAAAACCGGACTTGATGAATGAAAAGAGGACTTCCGCTCCTAGCGTAAATTACGTGATACTCAGTATGAGCGGAACCACCGTTCTTACCTCAATTCTGTGGACAACAGCGTAAATTCCCAGCCTGCAACATCTTTGAGATATATTCAGTCCCGTAACAACTCATACCATCACATCCGTCTTGTCAATTCTTCTGGGTAAGAAGTTCATGATGTCGCCAACTATTTCGCGCAGAAATTTAGTACTAGATATGGCCTGCGCGATGACACCGAAATGAACGTCTTGTTAAATCATGTTCAGGGCTCTAGCTAAGTATTATTAGACCAGCAGTTGGTTATGGATAGTCTAAGGCGCATGAAACCGTCATTATCATATGGCCCGGATGGAATACCTCCCGCTATTCCTTTAAAACAGAAAACTTTATCCACCACAGATGAACGGTTTTCGCGAGAATAGAGCAGCCATCAACAACGTAATTTCGCTGGTTTCGTCTCTAGAAGACGAATTGCATAACGGAAACATCCCTACTGCAATATTCTTGGACATCAAATCGGCATTCGATTCAGCTTTCCATGAAGCAATCCTAGCATTCGTTGCTGCTCTTGGTTTCGGGGGAAAACTTTACGCGTGGATATCAAGCTACCTACAGGGGCGAGAACTCTTCATGTGCACTCCGGAAGGCCCAACGTCCTACTACGCTACACAAAAAGGGGTGCCTCAAGGGGCCGTCTTGAACCCTCTCCTGTTCAACCTGACCCTCATCCACCTAAAGCGAGTCCTCCCGCATGGCGTACATTTCACACTCTATGCGGACGACATCTGCATTTGGAGTGCAGCGAGGTCACCTCGCACTACACAACAAAGACTGCAGAAAGCCATCGCGAACATATCAGCCTACCTTTCACCCATAGGACTGCATCTATCCTCCGAGAACAGTGTTTCGATGGCTTTTACTCGCAAGAACATGAAAACAGTATCCATTAGTCCTCGGAGGCCGTACCCTGCAGTATTTACGTACTCAAAGATTCCTCGGAATCTTAATAGACCGCAATCTTTCGTGGGCCCGGAGATTAAAAGGCTCTGTACGCGAGTATCGGCGATGTCAAAGATCGTCGGGTATCTTGCCGGTAGTCGCTGGGAAAGTGACTGTCGCTCCATGATACTGCTCAGTAAAGCCTATATCGACGGCGTACTGCGCTACAGTCTCCCTGTCCTCCAAAATCTGTCACTCACAAGCAGAAAACAGCTAGATGCAGCAAGAAACAACTGCCTTCGTATCTGCCTCGGACTTCCCAGAGGGTCGCCGTGCTTGGGTACTGTCGCGGAAGCTGGCTGTCTGCCCTTGGACGTGATTAGGCTCCAAGAAACCATACGGATACATCTGCGACATCAGATGCACTCCAAAACCGATACAACAGCGCGCATGATAAAAAATGGCAACTTAAGCTTTGGTCGAACATTGAAGACATTGCCTCTTTCCATTCACTCCCAGGCACCAAATTCAATGCCATCTTATTTCCAACCCTGGACCCTTTCGCCATTGCAAATTAGACGCACCATCCCGGGAATTGGCTCTAAAAAGAATATGCCTCAAACAGGCTTGTTGCAGTTGACACTCGGCCACATTAGCCGGCTATACTCAGGCACAAACCAAATTTTTACAGACGGCTCATGTACGCTTGATCGCAGTTCCTCTGGGATCTTTATCTCGTTCACTGGACAGATGTTCTCCCATCGTCTTGAGCGGGCAACGTCATCAATGTCAGCCGAGCTTCACGCCATCAAGGAAGCCATCCGGTACATTCTCCGCCAACCACCGGGGCAATGGACCATCTTCACCGATTCCAAGGCAGCCCTTAAAAGTCTACTGCGCAACGACTGCTTCAGCATTCACCAACACGCCTCTCGTGAAATAACTTACTTGCAACCACCTAGCCAAAGACATTGGGCACCAAGAGACATTTCGGTGGATTCCAGGCCACTGTGGAACGAGAAGGCAGATGAAGCAGCTCGCAGGGGCCTTCAAATGCATAACAGGAGGATGGTCTTCTTCACCAAGCATTATGCCTCAGGGAACGAGAACGAGAAGGCAGATGAAGCAGCTCGCAGGGGCCTTCAAATGCATAACAGGAGGAAGGTCTTCTTCACCAAGCATGATGCCTCAGCTATGACGAAGGCACTTGTTTTAATGGAGCGGAACCGTCTCTGGTCTCTTCCAGAGCAACATTATGCCTTCTTGCACTACGTAGACCCCGAGCTCAGGATTAAGCTGCCAGAGCGACTTCCGCGCCGGCTAGAAACTTTATACCACCGATTGCGCCTCAATGCAGCCCTCACGAAAACATACCTGTATCGACTCGGTGCAACCTCGAATCCATACTGTGATAACTGCGGATCGCCGGAAACCGTGGAACACCTACTGTTAGAGTGCCCCGCTTACATAGTCGCAAGGTGCCGTTTGGAGCAGGAAATCGAGCACCTACGCCCAGGGCCAATCAGCTTAAAAGTACTCCTCGGTCCATGGCCCTCCCCTTCAGCTCAACGCAAAGCACTAGCGGCGTTATTTGAATACCCAGACGAGATCGGTGTCACTGAACTGATTTGACATACTACGGAGACCGTGATGTTCATCGAACTGTTCCCACAAACTATACGATGTATGCTTTTTTTTTTCTTACTTCTTTTCTCCTCGTTCTTCCACCCTGTTATCTATAGGGCCTTTTTTACCCTCCCCAACCCATTCCCCCGCAGAGTAGCATGTCAGTGTAGAGTTTTGGCAAACCTCTCGGCTTTCTTCTTTAATAAAGAGCTTTCTCCCTCTCTCATCTCCCCAAGGTTTTACACGGCCAGCCGCACCTTTTTGTAGCGATGTTCAAATTTGGCTCGCTCTATAGGGTTTGTCACCATCCGTATCCAGATATATAAGGCGATCGATGTGTTACACCCCTGCTTCCTCCGCACCCCCTCCCCTCTTTGCCTTTCGCTCTTTCTTCTCACTGTATTCATTACCATATGAAGTACAAAGCCTTACCATTAGTGCGACTGACCTCGTGAGTTTTTATTAAAGCTTTCTCTCTCTCTATCTCTCTCTCCAAAACAATCATGCAAACCTCCCGAAACTTGCTTAGAGCACCGATATGATCGTCCAAATATCCAACAATTTTAAAAGAAAGGAATAAAAATATCCAGTGGCCAGACTCCTTCGCATCAATAAGCCGATATCCTTGTGCGATCACGCCACTTTTTTTCTTCGGTGCGTGAGATATTTGAGCAATTGCACGGGTAACGATTACGCATAAAGATTAGCACGCAATGCAAAAGCCTATTAACAGAGAAAAAGGTACAGGTAATACCGAACGGTATTCGGCGGCCCTCAAAACGCGGACCAGACCGATTCAACCCGTTCAACAGGTATGGCCATTAAGCGGAAGCCACTGCGCGCAGCATACGTGCTACCCACCAACTCATCCTCTTCCCCAAAAATAGACCTACCTGACGGAGCGTGTTCCGGTTAGTCAGACGGCACTTCCATAAACTACACAAACCAAGAATAAAATAAAAACCTCGCAGGGCAATCGGTTACATCCGGCAAAGGCAAAAAAATGTTTTCTTGCCTCAAAGCCCCCTAAAACAGTTTCTGGTAAACATATCTCACAGAAAGAAAAGGGCAGATTATTTGACAGCACCGATGAAAATTCGTTGGTGGCGCACACGCGGAAATTATTTCTCTTGAAACGTCTACTGAATAAGAAAAAATGTCTTTTTCATAAAGGCACGAATGCGCATGACCAGTGGCGCTCTTACAACCAGGCTACTACTGCGCACAAAGACGCAGTATTCTTAAGGACTGTTCCAGAAAAGACATATCCACTCGATAGATAAGAAAACTGTAACAGATTGCAGATTCCTAGATTTCTCTAAAGCATTTCATGTCGTGTCTCACCAACTTCTATTCCTAAAATTAAGCAAGCTAATTATCGACCAACAGGTGCTTACATGGATCAAAAATTTCCTTTCGAACTGAACATAGTTCGTTACAGCTAACGACTTCGTCTCTTTCTTCAGTTAACTTGGGTGTACCGCAGGGATCTGTACTCGGACCGTTGCTTTTCCTCACTTACATAAATGATTTGTCTAATGTTGTTAACTCCTCCATTAAACTGTTGCCGACGATTGCGTTACTTACCGGAAAATTTCTAATAGCTTTGAAACTACGATGCTTCAGACTGACCTGGACAGCATTTCTGCTTGGTGTTCTTCATGGCACATGCGCCTAAATACTAAAAAATGCAAAGTAATGGGAATTTCTCGTAACACACATTTTACTAATGTTTGCAACTTTCACCTCGATGGTTCTATGCTAGAAAACGTAATGTCATACAAATATTTACGAGTTCACATTACCGCTAACCTATCTTGGGAAAAGCACATCGAGTACATATCGAACAACGCCAACCGCATGCTTTGGTATTTACGCAGGAATTTTTACGACAGCTTCATCGCTAAAGCTTCTGCTATATAAGACCCTTGTCCGTTCAAAACTTTCAAACACCTTAGAATCAGTTCAGAATCGCAGCGAACGCTTCATACTATCCGAATATCATCGTACTGCCAGCGTATCCTCCATGAAGCTTCCTCTAAACTTGCCTCTTCTTTCGTTACGTAGGAAATTGTCCTCGCCTGAGTTTATTTCACAAAATTTGTTATCACAACCCGAGTCTTAAACACGAACTTCTTTCCGCACCCGCGCGCTTATCTGCGCGTACTGATCACGCAAACAAAGTTAACCTTCCTTTTTGCACGCACCAATTCATTCTATCACTCTTTTCTTGTAAAAACGTCTAAAGAATGGAATAACCTGCCATCCTCAATTTCAACCCTTGCTAATACCCTCGCTTTTCAAACCGCTGTCGAGAATTTTCATCGACCTCATTGATTGTATTTTTGAATGTTGTATAATATTGCATAATGTTGTCGTGCTTTGTGTGACGTGTTTTAGCTTTTTTCTTTGATTTTGTATGTATCGCTGCCCATGTATGTCCGATTTTCTATGAATTTAAGAGCTTTCTGTTGTGATATTTAAGCTAACAACCACTCCCTTCTGTAACGCCCTACGGATCCTGAAGGTATTGAAAATAAATAAATAAATAAATAAATAAATAAATAAATAAATATCTCTCTAGACCCAAAATTTGAAATAATATCTGATCTTTATCAAAACTTCCGGCGTTCACGCAGAGACTGCACTAAAACCACTTATCGCAAAATTAGCGGAAATTGGTTTTTTTTTTGTCCACTTTGCCACCAGCAAACAACCAGCAAGTTTAGAACCACGAAACAACGAGGCCGAAGGCATGCCTTGCCTGATTTAAAGGGAGTGGAGAGAGTACGCAGAATAATACTACCAGATTACCGTGTCAGTCAGTCTTGGTGACAGCACTTAATGTTTTAAAACATTATTTCTTGTTTTTCAGCTGAGGCAAGTGTGTAACAATGCCAAGTTTTTACAGCATTTCTGATCAATTAATGAATGAATGAGGAAAGGCAGCACCACGCCTCAGCTTTTAGATGGGGAATTATGGTGGCAAAAAGTGCACATGTATTGGGAATTTCGTGCTGTGGTTCGGCCTAACCACCGATTCCTGCCCACGAACGAATTAGAGACAATCCGTTTCCTAACCGTTCGGGCAATGTTTATCGTGCACCGTGATTGGAGTGCTTATTCGTGCCGTTTGGGGAAGTTTAGTTTTGAAGCCCCTGCTTCCCCGAGCTAGCACACGCAGCAGACTTCTTCAGGCGCTGCGCATTTCCATCGCCTGTCTTCTTCGCTGTGTTTCCCGCTCTACTGTCACTTGGCCTCTTGTTCAGGAGGTGTAGTTCAAGCGGCAATCCGCATCGCCATCGTCACAACGGCCCCTCGGGCGCCGAGATCCCTGTGAGAGCCATGCTTCCCCTGGTTCTAGTCGTGGCCTTGCTGGTGTCAAGCGCCGGTGTACGCGCGGTTGGAGACCCACGCCACGTGGCCCCGTCCGTTGGCCTGCAGAGAGGTGGGTGCCTGTGTCCGCCGCTCTAGAAAATGTCACACGAGAAAGAACGCATGGGCGGACAGCTAGTAACCAGTCGTTAAGAGGTGTTATCGTGAAATCCTCCTTTTCATTACGGCGGCGCGCACTTAGCAACGCGGCTTTTGCTTCTGCGTGACAAGCCATTTAATGGATTCATATATTGCATCACAAATCCCTCATGGCGAAGAAACAGCGCACAGAAACGGAACGAACGGCAAGGAAGAGATAAACACAGCGCCGTGTTTGTCTCGTGCCTTTCGTTCCGTTTCTGTGCGCTGTTTCTTCGCCATGTGCACATCCCTCTCTTCTAGCGCACATTTCACCACGGCCGCTGTAGGGGGAGGGGGGGAGAGAATTCCTTTCGGGCCTCACGTTTTGGAACCACCTGTTAAAATCTCTATTTTTGACCTTTAACAAAATAATTTAGCCGGTCCTCCTGTTGAAGCAAGTTTCTGCCAAGAAAATATCGTCAACTAAAACACAGCCAATGCACAAACCTATAATAAATATTTTGAAAATTTCGCTTTTGGAGGAACGCTCGTCCCAGTCCGTGGCTGGACGGAGTTGCGTGTGGTTGCGTGCACTGCAGAGGCCTGGTGTGGCACGTGGCACGTATTGTGGTTTAAATGCAAAGTTTAAGCATTTCTTACAACAACCTCTGCAAAAGCACCATGACTCAGCCACGCGCGAACTTTGTGCAGCCTCTGACTGCAGCATTTAAAAGTCAGACTTCGTGAATCGCTCGAACATCCTTATTAAGTGCCCTGAGTAGTGGTACCGCGAAGGCGCATTGAAGAAAGAGACGATGACGATGAATTGATAAGCTCATTGTGGGTGAACAAGAATCAACCTGCTTTATTGGCGTCGTTCCCCCGTTTGACATCCTCTGTATCAGCTGCCGCCCTCTACGAAGAGGCGCAGCAAACGTTCCAAGGCTTATTTTCACACCTAGAGCAATGGTATGCACTGACACCTACGCTGATCACTACACCTTGCATGCCCTTGGCCGGAGGTGCACTTTGAGCAGTTAAAAAGGCGTTTGTTTGACAGCTTCTATCCCCGTTCAATTATTTTATATTGGCTTGAAACCTGCCATACCCTTGCTGGATCGGGTATTGTTCCCTACTTTATTTTTGCTTGGGAGGTGGGTGTAGGAGGGAACACGGAGTTTTTAAAAGGTTTAAAAGGTAAAACAATGCGTCTGTGTGACAAGTAGTTAACATGGTGTGCAGAGTAACTTGAGGCTCTAAAATATCATTAAACTGTATGCTAATCACCCGTGATGACAAGCTGTCTTTGCTGCTGTTATGTGGTCGTGCAGTAAAACATGCTCAAGTTTTGCCTTCTCATAGAGTGCAGAATTGTTTTTGTGCTTGAAAATTCCGCTTTCCTAATGCTGGAATTTCGGAACAGAAAACGTTAGGTGGAGTCATCACATTAGTTCAAAATTTCAATGTAACTACACCAGATTAGGTTACTAGTCTAGTAGCGTAAAAGGGTACAAACAATAGTAATTGCACATATAAACCAAAGAAATCTGCGGCAAAATTCGAAATGAAGTATAACGGCACGAACGCACATGCACGCAATGTGTCCGTTCGTTTCTCGCATCCGCGTCCGCAACGTATAACCTAGTGCTGAGCCCCTTTGTGTTACCTGTAGAGTTGGTGCCTATGACAAGCATAACTGCAGGTAACCGCGGGCGTACACCTCTGTTATAGGTTCCGTTGGCTATGAAGGCAAATATAACATGCGGTAATATATGCTAGACATGGTAAAAAATCAAACCCAGTTCGAGCCAGTGCGAAATCAGCTTAAACAGCGGAGCTGTGGTCTCTTGTGCCGCTGTGGTTCTCTTGTGGTTTTCGAACGCCAAGGGGCGCTCGCCCGTGAACGGCAGCGCCGTCGCCGCGCAAATTCTACGGTTCCCGCAAAGGAATCAGCAGCTACACGTCAGCGGCGGGAGGCTCCCTTCTCTCTCTCCCCTGGCGGGAGGGAAAGGAACCCGCCCCTGCGAGACCACTGCGGCCTCTATCTGTGGGCGTGGGAACCATTGGCGAGGCGGTTCCCAGACACACCGATAGAGGCCGCCGGCGGGTTTGCGAACGTGCTCCTATCTCTGCGTAGTAGTAGTGAAGCTTTTATTGAAAACGGGAGACCACTGGTCTAAACAGGGAAATGGAAAGGGGAGAGGGTAGTGAAAGCACTGGGACTAGTAGTAGAGTTCTTGGCTTGCACTGCGTAGCTTCGTGTTCACGCTTATGAGGGTTCAGTTCTTTTCAGGTTCACGCTTGAAATGAGTCCATCCCAACTGGTGGGCCAGGCAAAATAGTCCATTGTGAGTAGGACCGGTGAGGTCTCCGCTCAGACAACTCGTGCCAGACCGCTCTTTAGAGAATAAAGTGCTATTTGGTGGATTAATTTTTTGTCAAGTTGTTGGGGATCAGGATGCAGTTGTGGTGCCGTGAGTCGTTATCCTGGTGCAGTGCATTATTTTAGTTTGGGTTTTCAGTTGGGTTAATTGGGTTAATATACTACGTTTCACGCTCCGCAGTTCGGCGGGCACGCTTCAATCTGAAAGACATGGAGGAGGACGGTAAGTAGTTTCCTAAGCTGTTTTGTTTGTGCGCTCATTTCCAGATATCAGAACGGCCTACATGCGCACAGGCCTGCATTTACTGACCAGAGCGAAATCTAGTGGGGTACTTTTAAAAAAACCAGAGGGCGTAGCGTTAGCTGTTGGCGCATTTCGACAACCAGCACGCAGCGTATCCCCATCCTTACCTGTCCACGCCCACCGTACTCGCAGAGGGGAACGACTTACATTTCTCTAGCTGTGACCGCAGTTGCACCTCAAATCTGTTCTCTGAACCTCATGGCCGAGCTCGTGCCAACCTCGCTTTAACGCCACGTACTTGAACTCAACCTCAGCTCACAAAGGGCCATGAAGACAAAATGCAAGTTTGGTTCATTCGAAAATCGCTTCGTTAGAATAGCACTGACACCGCTTCTAGCACGAATTTCACTAAAGTAAGCTTTATAATAAAGAAAACAGAGAACAGGCATGCCGTTCACTATATTTGGGTGCAAGTTAAGAACAGCAATACCACGTGCAGTGTATCGCTCCGCCGAAGCGATGGACCCGGATGTCAACGCGCGCGCGCGCGTCTTGAAACGAGATTGCGCAGTGTTTTTGCAGTCGCTGCAGGAATTTAAAGGAAGATTAAGTGCGAGACATTACGAAAACGCCTCGTTTCACCTTCAAAATACTCGCAGTGGGGCACTTTTTGCGCCGCGCGGAGTAACAGCCGGCTGCGGTGATGAGGCGCAGGGGCAACTTCCGTTGTTGTTCTTAAGTTGTCCCCGAGTATAGCGGCTTTTCCGCACTGAGCTTATGACGTTTTATGGACAATTTGCTGCAGTTGGCTGGGCCGATAACATTCAAATCAAATTAAATAGGGACTATAAGCTGCAGAACCAGCTATTTGCGTTCAAAGTTAGTGACCATTCTTCATTAAGGATGTTGGGCTAAACAGTGGAATTTACGAACAAACATGTAAACATAGTCAAGCCCGTTTATAACAAACCCGTATAGAGCGAATTTGCTATATATCGAACAAAGAAAGATCAGTTACGAAAATACACGCGAAACATATATTCCTTATAACGAAGTTCACATCTGATATATCGAACTCGGCGTGCCTAGAATTGCCGCCAAAATGCATGGTCTCGGAGCGGCGATTGAGATGTTGATTGGCTGCGATGGAGATGTTGAGCCTCCCATGGAGCGACATGACTCCGGGCCCTTTCCAGAACTGTTTCCGACGCGCCTGACTCGCGATTAAACCCTCCCAGTCAGCGAGTCCGGACCAAGATGGAAGCGTCCATGAACTGTGAGAAGAGCCAACGTTCCCGATGTTGTGGTGAAAGGAGTGCCCTTCGAGGACTGCCTGAGTGTAGACGACGACGTTGCTTACTGTGAGCCCCTCGGACGCCGTCACCGTCACCGATGGCATGGCTGCTGGTGCTGCTGGAGGCACCGAAGAGGCGGAGGATGTCGCCAGTGGAAGCCGTCCGATGCTTAATGAAGCGCTTTCGACAGTCAATGTGCTCCATCAATATTGCTTCGATATTGAAGGACACGGACTGCAACTGATGCAAATGATGTCTCATGTAGAGAATGCTGTGCTAGTTGACGCCGCGAAAACGAAACTGAAAACAAGAATCACCGCTTTTTGGGAAAGTAGGTAGTTACAGCGGAAAGTAGCTTTATTGCTTGCAATAAATAGTTTTGTGTACGGTAATGGCATACTTTATTATGTTCGTTTCTGCGTGCGGGGATGGCAGGAGGAGGGGGGGGGGGGGTCCCGCGTATTGCGAACTCGTAACAAAAAACTCGTTATAGGCGGGTTCGGCTATTTCGAACTATTGGATATATCGAACTAATCGTGGCGCATATTTCAGTTCGCTATAGCCGGGTTTGACTGCACTAGTGCGTACGGCGCGCACTATGCCGGCCGGCGCAGCACAGCCGTCGGGCGCGTTGGGGTTGTCTGACACGACACTGGCCAACTGGCATAAGCCTCACTTCCACTTACGTGACCCTTCCAGTCAAGTACCCGCTATTTCACGACACAATTACTATGGTGGCTGGTCATACGATTACTATCAGCCGTAACAATAAGTCATGTACAACTCCGGTCAGAAAAAAAAAAAAATACCGTGGGCGGGCAGTAGTCTTCGAGGAGTATCGTTACGTCATCTATGGAAACGGACGGTAACCTGCGGGCTAAGAAAAGGCGTCTTGGCTGTTGGAAGCAGCCCTAGTCAACATACAAACTCCCGTTTTCAGTACCTGCCTTGGGTACGTCATTGCCGACGTTACAAAACACGTGATGCAACGGGAGAAATAAAATTCTGGCCCAAATTGTTTCATTTCTCAGTGAATAAAGCATCGTTTGCTGCCGATGCCGCACAAGCGCTGAGGGCACTATAAAACACCAAATATTTTGAATAAAAAAAATTGTATACTTTGTCTTCGTGGTCCCTTTAAAGGCCACTTCGAACTCCATCTCGCATCGTCAATGCAAAGCCAATCCAACCTCAAGCTAGTTTGAAGCTTTCTTTAAGATGCATCATACTCACGTCATCTGCTTTTAATCAGGTACTGATGTGTGCAGGAACAATTGGTCTCAATGTGCTAAATATTAAAACCCTAAATAGGGGTGAACGCCTTCCTATTCGGTGTTGAATACCGTTTAAGTACCAAGTCACAGTGCTAACTGCCGCAGTGAACTGGTATGGTTTCTGCACTCTTTCTCCTGCATCCGCGCAAACTCTCGTTTTCTACATAGCCCATAGATCAAGAACGATTTGTTTGTCAGATAATTGAAGGGAGCGGCTAAATAAAAACATCGCAGGTAAATTGCGCTGCTCTCTTTACCGTCATCGGTTTTCTCGCTGGCAATGAAAAAAAAGCACGACAAATTGGGAAAGAGCGCCCGCCGACAAGTATAGTGCACTTATACAGTCATGGGCACGTTACCAGTAAAAAAGTAACACTGTTACAGTTACAGTTACCTTTGCCAAAAAATAACTCTGGTACTGTTAGAGTTACTGAGTTTCGAAGAGTAACTAGTTACAGTTACTGCGGAAAAGTACGTCGTTACTTTTTCGTTGTGTAAAACTAAGTATTAGATCACAAACGAAGTCACAGAGTTTTATTTGATAGAAAAGTACGAAGGCATGCGGGTATACTCAAAACTGCACATGCTAAACCCATAGACCGAGTGAACATAAAAGGGGGCGCACTCAAACCCAACATCAACAGTCATTGTGTGCGCCTCATTTTGTTGCATCAGCCTTTTTGTTGATGCACCCTTGGTGTCGGGAAATTTATTTTCAAAAATCATTGTAACTCATGATGCGTTATTTCTCAAACTTGGCACCGGCTAGCTTTTCTCTTTTCAGCGGTCTAATTCCCACTTTGTTATTCTTTTTCTTACTCGACTCAAGTCGAAAAAAAGTTATTAGAAATTACCTTAAAAACCGACCTCTGTCCTCCGTATTCTGCGGGGAAAATAATCGTCTTAACGACGTCCTCTCCCAAACTGCGAGGGGCGCCGTGTTATGGAAAAGTGCATGGTGGAGATGATACGGGAAAGAAGATAGCCCGAAAAAAATGGAAAGCGCGAACTGTACGTCGGCCTTTAACAAGTGTTACTGTCGGAATTTTTTTTATAAATAACAAAGTAACTGTAACGGTGTTTCCGCGTATACTGTCACTGTGTAAAAAAGTAACAGTGATGCAGTTACAAGTTCCTCTGACTTAAAATAGTTACCGTTACAAGTTACTGAAAAAAGTAACTAGTGACCGCTAATCGTTACTAGTAACTAGTTACTGCTCAAGACTGTACTATTAGGCCTTACTTTCACCTCAGCTCTAACTAAACCTCACTCATTCTGAACCTCGTCGGCTGAGGCTGAGGTCAAGGAGCCGTCTTTGACGTCACCTAAATCTCATCGGATGTAATGAGGTCCATTTGACGTTGAAATCGACCTCATGCATGGGCCAAAACGTCAAGCCGTTAACCTCCAACTGCTAGAGGCAGGTCCTGAACTGGTGGTAGCTTGGGTGCCAGCTCGTACATGAGTGACTCCACGTCAAAACCAGAGTCCCAAGATATAGAAGGCGGGAACAAATGAACGTTTAACCTGCACGGTTGGAGAGGTGATTTAACCAGATGACGCCTGCCCACCGTGCGTTGGGGACACCCTGCGCTGGGAAGTGGACTTAGGGAGGGTGATTACAAAGGAAGGAGGGAAAAAGCATAAAATCTGCAGGAATTCTAACCAGCTCTTCCCGTCAACGCTACCATGGGTTCTAGAGTAGGTCACACAGGCCAGCATTCCTTTACTGATTCGGGGCTGCGAGTGACCTCCGTGATGAGGGTCCAGTGTCCAATTATTATCACCGCGTTCACCTCTGCTAGCCTTTTACGACATTCAGTTTATTTACGTTGTACAGCGGCACGGAACGTCGAACTTCTGAGCAGTAAACTGCCCGTTTTTTTGTTTATCGGAATCAACGCGCATCGCTTGTCTATTCGTTTTGTTTTTTCTTTGCTTTGTAGCTTTGAAGAGCTTAAGTGCAAATGTTTTCTGAGTAAAGCTGCCCCTGTGCTGCTGCATATTGGAAATTTTAGTGGGGGTGCACAATGTTACTTCTGCCGACAACGCCCTGAATTTTAATTCGGTTTTAGCACCTTACTGTGTTCTATCTTTCATCGCAGTCTTTTTACAAGAAATCTATGCAATTCCTTTTAACATCAATGTCTATTTTACGCCGCCTAAATTTAGTAGAATATCTCATTCCTTTTAGAATTAGCATTTTTTCTGTTGGTGTACTCTGAAGTCAGAGCACAGCTTTTATTCGTCCCGTTCTTTGAACCTGAAAGGCTTCAGGAAGGTGCACGTGTTTCGGCGACCCCGCAAGGAACCGGCGTACTCGGAAGTGGCCGCAAACCTCGTCGTCGACGGTCTCACATTCGTCAAGGACTGACGCTTCGCAGGAAGTGCCATCCGCGGGAATTGCGCGGCCCGCTTCGACCTTTCTGCATGAAGCCACTCCCATGTGAAAACATTTTGTTATTGAAGCGTGCGGCTACAAATTGCATTGGTTGAATATCACAGTAAAACTATTCTGAAGCAACACCATTGCCACGGGGCCGCGTATTCGCTTCTTTTAACGAGACGTCAGAAGTCCGGCCTCATAGACAACGCTAAATAAATACCCTATAGAGAATAAAATCGGTTCCTGGTGTGTCTCTTGGGAATTTCTTTTCGGAAATGACGTACTACCCACTTTAAAATTGGTGCTTGATCTTTGATATTCATTGTGACTCTTCGTAAGAGAGATTATACAGCGGTTCTACCTAAAAAATGGGCAGAAATGGAATGCTGTCCGCCTAGGCCAAGTATGAAACCAGCTCAAGTAATAATCGTGTTTACTGGAACGGTATTCCACATGTCTTACTCCAAACAAAGACAAAATGTAGGGCGTGACTACTCTCTTACAGCTCGTGCATGCATGTTAAGCAGTCCAGAGGAGAACCATGAGCTTTTACTGGCCCAAAACCGCCCAGGACGAAGCGAGGTTAGTGTTCAAAAACTTCCGTTTGAAGGTATGTAACACAGCTGATCAGCATTATTAATAAAACATACGGTTCAAGGTAGGTTGTTGCAGCCACATACAGTTACGCATTCCTGCAGCCAGCGATAAAGAAAAATTGCGATGGAAGCCACTTATTACAAAATGACACAAAAAAGAATTGCACCGGAGATAGTGACGAAGTCTGTTTTGTACTAATTCCTATCGCCACAAGAGTTAGCCTTGCGTGTCGCTGCGGATGCGCCCTATGGGTGTCCAACGCATGAGCAGCTGACTGGTCAGAAGCACTGAATTTACTCCATCTATACAACAACATTGCCATGCGACGAAAACAAAATATCACGAACGCGCATTTCCGCCTACTGTCTAGTGCAGTTATCCTTACTTTCAAATGCGCGTAAGGTTTTTCTGCGACAAAAAAAAAGGTGAATTTCTAATGGACGTGGATGATTGGACAGCGAGGCTACTAAGGTACCAATTAAAATGGTTTTACAGAATGAATGCCAACAGCGCTTTAAACAATTGTCAATTATTTCGTTGCAAGTGTATTGACCGGGACCGGGACAAGTGTACCAACGAGTGCAACAAACAAAGCGCACAAAACGCGATTGCTCTTAATTTGCGATTCAGCATTCTTCGGAATTATCTAGCTCATCCCACAGAAGGCAAACATAAGGGACTGTCAGTTCCACAGCGGCTTTGTGATGAGGCTAGAAGGGCTAACGAGTAGCGGCTTTGTGTTTTTACTGCGTCAGCAATATGTGTAGCTCATCGGCAAAGATTTGCACTGTTGACCGACGGACACAGTGACAGGAGAACGAAGCATAATAGAACATGCGCCGAGAAGGTGACGTCAACGAAGCATTGACTGCACTATACTCAGGTACTACAAGGTAAGAACGGCAACGATGATGACTGATGATGATTGATAGTGGCATCCCCTTTGTAGCGAGGTGATGACGTGTCATCTCACCAAAAAAATAAAATCTGGAAGTCGCCGCTGTGCCTCATCACTGCAGCCGGCTGTTACTCCGTGCCCCGCAAGTAGTGCGTTACTGGGAATATTTTGAACATGGCACGAGCTCTTTCCGCGATTTTTTTGGACTTAATATGCTTACAAACTACTGCAACGTCGACAAACAAACTACGTGAGAAAAGGCAGGCGATATCGCGCATTAGTAGCAACCAAAATGCGAGACATCAGTGGTGGTGAACTCACCCTTCAAGGATTTATTTCACAGTAAAAAACTGGTCTGCACCTACTGCTCTCCCACGGCACTTAAAGCACGGTCACTTGCCACCATGATTACAAACGTAATTTAAGTGACACTTTCGCTTTTTGACACTTTTTAGTGTCTTAATGCATTTCAAGAAGCACACGTGTTGAAAGGGCGCTTTTTCAGGCACTTTATGCGTTTTGCCGGACTCAAAATTGTTGAGTGGGTGCTAGCTGGGATACTGTACGGTACGGCGACGTTCTTTTTCCTCGCCGGCAGAGATGGCATTTAAAATTGCGAGCTTGTCTTCAAGAGACAAACTTTGTTTTCTGGCAGTGGAACTCATCACCGACGAAGCGACAGCACAGATCGCAGTGGAGATGCACAATACGCGCAGACAGGCAGGCCTAGCAGCCAATCCACACAGCCCTCGCACTGACAACGCATGGCGATTTGTGGTGCGGGCAAAGTTCGCTAAATCGTTGCACGTCTCCAGCCGATTTCCCAGAAACAGTGCAAAAAACTGGTTCACCATAGAAGAAGTGACAACTGGGCTAGTTGGTAATGCATATGGGACATCTTGAAGGTAGCGAATTTAAACACGGACACTAGCGAAAGAAACGACAAACCACAGTGAGCCAGCGCTGTGGTTTGTCGTTTCTTTCGCTAGTGTCCGTGTTTAAGTGCGCTACCTTCAAGATGTCCCAAATGGTTCACCAGCGTAGCGGATTCGTTCCATCAAGGTCAACTGTCGCAAGGCCTTCGTTATATGGAGGTCGTAAACACGTGGGTTTCATTGGGGGCTGGCAATGGGAATTGAAAAACTTCGTTAAATCCACAAATTCGTTGCATACAGGTTCGTTGTGCAGTGTCTGGGGCACGAAAGACAGCTGAACAGAAAGTACAGCACTGCTGTGGACACGTGTACGCTAGTATGTGGAGATGCTAGGTGTGAATTCTGGGCATGCAGGTGTAATGCCAGTCCTTCGGACAGTACATTATGTAGTGCATCACAAGTAGAAGACCGCCTACCCATTAGACATATTGAGAGCAATTTCGCATGTCAACAAACCTGTTCACAATTAAACGGGGAATGGGGGAAGCCGACTCATTTGGGGGGAACGCGTTACTGCCACAATGTAACGGAAACCTACCTTGTCGCCAAAGGCTGTGGCAGAACAAAAGTGGCAATAGCAAGTGTCACAAGCATTGCAGTTGTTTATTGGCAGATAAAAAGGCACAGTCAGCGAATAAAATCATAGGAAGGTAAGGCGCGGGTACTTCACAGACATAGCAGTGCCCCACCCCCCTCCCAATCGTCCGTTTAAGAATAAAAGAATTCAATCCCCCAAATTTTACTGACACGCACGCTTTTCGTTTGTCTCTCAATTGAAATAGCTTAAAATTGGCCCCTAGAGCCGCACGACACAGGCCACGTGAGTGCCTGCTTGTCGACAGGCCCGCTTCCCAAGAGGCAGGCCTCACTTCTTGCGGCCGCAGTACTGCTGGATGGCTCGGCAGAGCTGCTTGACGCTGTCGTCGTTGCTAGACTCTGCCTTGAGCTTCACCACCTGCACAGACACGCACACACAATTGGGCGATGTGGGGAGGAAACAACGCTCCCTTCCTGTCCCCACAACATCGTCGTTCCGAAACTGTTTCCAAGTTCCAGGCTCGGCAAGGGAAACCACGCAGTTGCACATTGCAAGCTCTGACGGGAATGCACTTTCACACATTCTCGTTGGTTGTAGTAGTTTTTGCGCCAGTTTTATTAGCAGACCAGTTGATCATGAACAAACGAAAGCAATGCATGTGTGCAACTCGAGGCCTTTTCAAGTTGAAAGTAGATCTTACTGCTACACCAAAACTCTGGCTGCCACAAAATTACTATGCTGACTGTGGAAACACCCCTCCCTGGAGTTGGGAATGGCAGTCTGTGGGAACAAAGCTTGCAACTGTTCTAAATTTAGCCAGCCCTGAGCATCCTTCTGCAGCACAATACACAAAATGCAGCGCTTTTTTTAAAACATGGCACAGTTTCTTGCCCATTCAGACTCACTTGCTTTGCAACCACATCTGCCCTCCAATGGAGCCCAGAAATCGCAAGTCAATGTTTAAGTGGCTTCGCGTGCACCTTAACAGGCATCCCTCAGATATCCTATGAAATTAGAAGCTGTAAAAGCTTGAGCGAGCTCCTCAGTTGTCTGTCTCCCTATTCGTCCACTCGTTTACCTTGCTCGTGCCTTGCATTTACCTAACCTATGCATGAGCACGCGCATCATAGAAACGCAACATTAAAGATGTTGGTTACAAAATCCAGTATCCCACATCCTACTTCATATCATAGTGGCCAGCTAAACAAGTGCCACCAACAGAGCACAGGGCAGATGTGGGCAGCAACAGCAATCTGGCACCAAATCCTTACCCCTGACTCTCTTATTAGCGCTTGCCCTTGTCTACTGTGTCCCTGTTTTTTTCTGCGCTTAAGATGAACATTATGGAATACCAACTAGCCCGAACGCAAGCCCTTCTCTGGCTGCCTGTGTGCACTGTACCTTTGGCTGCTGTTCCACGCTGAAGAGTAAAAACTTGAAAACGATTCCGTAAACTTGACCTCACACCGAATAGAATATTCTCAAATACAAACATTTTTGCCTTAGTGTGAATAGAGCTTTTAAAGGGACCCTGCAACACTTGCCATTGACTACTAGTACTGTATTTTGGGATAAAGTCTATTGTCCCAGAAATCTCCTCCCGCAAGAAATATGAAAATCCGTTCACAATTAACGAAACTACGCGCGATGAGAAATCGCGCATAATCGTTCCCTCTCAACTCGAACGCGGACAAGGCGACGAAAAGCTGCGCGCTCTCCTCCCGGAGAGGGGGGCGGCTCGCGGCGTTCTCTTCGGCGGCCTTCGAAATATCACATTGCCGGGTAGTTTCTCCTTTTCTCCGCAACGCGGAGGGGCCTATTTCCGGTCTGGTGCCACAAAAAAGCAGGCATGGGTGCCTGCTCGCAAGTGCGCGCTCGGGCTGGTAGGGCGTTTTGAAGCAATAAAACGTTTGTAGTCGAGTGGTCCCGTTGAAAGGGAAGGTATTGAGCTCGTCACTCAATATCCGCGCGCACATCAAAAACACAAAAGAAATGGCAAAACTGTGCCTACAGGTTCAGGCATAGAAGAGGTTCGTACACAGCGATGACGACGACGGAAATGGGAGATCTAGCCGCGAAGTTGACCAGTGACAGCCGATCGGGCAGCCATGGCCTATGTGACGTCCCTTAGGCCATGCATAATGAGGACAACTGAAGAGAGAGCGGTTTGTTTTTCCGCGTCTTTCACAGCGATCTGCGCGCTCACCGCTTCACGTGCACGTGTAATATTTGGCTCAGGTATTCCTGGCAGTGTAATCTAAACGTCGCGCAGGTTTACTTGCACTGCTCAAAGAGTGTTGCAGGGTCCCTTTAAGTCCTATCTACCCACCCAAAGCTCAATCTTAGGAAGTGAGTACTTAACAGATCTGATGAAAAAATTGCACAAAAAATAACTGAAAATAAAAGAGCGAGACAAGATGGCACAGAAGTATACAAAGATATGGGACACGCTGCCAGAAAAAAATGTGGGTTTCTCAACATGCTGTGAACACAGGAAGTACATTGGACTGGCGGCAGTCCCTCGAGAGGCCAGGCACGACCAGGTACGACCGCATTCACTGCAAGCTAACAAGTAATACCTCTTGATTCAGCCCTCATGCTGCTTAGCAGCAGGAAACTCCTTCTTATAAGCTCGTCAATTCGGCAAAAGTAGAGTTCCACTTCAGATAACATGCATCCGTTCACATACGCTTGCTCTAGGCTTTTTGCACAGCTTTGGCGTCACGCGATAAAGCCAACCTAAACGAGTGTGCCCCGTGGTGAAGATGAAAGGGGCCATGCAGACAAAACACGTTTGGTTCATTCGAAAGACTACCTCGTTAGAATCATACTGACACCACTTTTAACGCACACATCACCCAAATAAGCTAAATAACTAGAAAAAAGGGATTGGCCATGCGACCCACTAGCTCATTTCCCGCAACAGAACCTATGATGTCACATGTGCCAGCTCTGAATTGGCCGAGGCCGGCAAAAGCAAACTCAAATTAGGCACAGCTTATAAGCTTGACGAACGAGTTATCTGCACTTACATTCCCCCCCCAAATTCCCACCCCTGCCTACGTCCCTGAAAGTGTGCAGCAAGAAAACAGTTTTGTATTCCTCCCAAAAGAAATTCAAGAAATTCGCCAGTTTTCAAGCAAACCAAAAGCACGGCGGGATGAAATGCATTTGGGAAGCACACTGGAGCAACGAACAGCCCAGTCAGTGAAAGGAAAAGCAGACAGTGCACTTTTCGTGTGAGGTTACAAGCCAAAGCTTCAGTGCAAGCTATCACAGTTAAGATGGCAGGCATGAAATGGGATCAGATTGATCATGGATTAAGGGATAAAGCTCTTGTAGTGTCACCGATTGACAGGACGCTCGAAAATGCAGCTGATTACAACTGAAACCAAGGGTTAGTTTCACAACCACCATGTGCAAAATTGAAAACTGCATGAAAACTGAAAACATGAAAACTGAAAGCATAAAATTGAAAACATGAAAACTGCAAAATCAGGTATAAGGTGGCTCTGAGGTTCCTTCAACAGAAGATTGAAGGCACCCGAAGCGGTGGCTCAGTGGCTAAGGCGTTGCACTGCTCAGCACAAGGACGCAAGTTCGATTCTCCGGCCCGCGGCGGCCGGCTTTCTGATGGAGGCGAGAAGGAAAAATGCCCGCGTGTACGAGATTTCGGCGCACGTTAAAGATCCCCAGGTGGTCAAAATTAATCCGGAGCCCTCCACTACGGCGCGCCTCATCGCCTGCGTTGCGTCGGCGCGTTAAACCCTACAATCAATATCAATCAAAGGTACGGTGCACATAGGCAGCCAGAGAGCCAGGGGTAAGAATTTGGTGCCAGATTGCTGTTACTGCCCACATCTGCCCTGTGCTCTGTTGGTGGCACTTGTTTAGCTGGCCACTATGATATGAAGTAGGATGTGGGATACTGGATTTTGTAACCAACATCTTTAAAGGGACCCTGCAACACTCTTCATGCAGTGCAAGTAAACCTGCGCGACGTTTACATTAGACTTTCCAGGAACACCCGAGCCAAATATTACACGTGCACGTAAGCGGTAAGCGCGCAAATCGCCGTGAAAGACGCGGAAAAACCAACCACGCTCTCTTCAAATCTCCTCATTATGCACCCCTGGCATGGCCTCTGCGACGTCAATCGGGCCATGGCTGTCCTTTTGGCAGTCGCTGGTCAACTTCGCGGCTAAATTTTGGCATTTCCTGTGACGATCAGCCGCCGTCGGCGCTCTTAATGAACCTCTTCTACGTCTGAACCTGTCCACATGCTTTTGGTGTTTCTTTTGTTTTGAGTGCGCACGGAGTTTGAGTGACGAACTAAATATTCCACTTTCAACGAGCTCACTCGACAACAAACGTTTATTGCTCCAAAAACACCCTACCAGCCTGAGCGCTTGCTTGCGAGCAGGCCACCATGCCTGCTTTTTGTGGCACCGGACTGGAAATAGACCCGTCCACGTTGTGGGGAAAAGGACGAAGCTCCCCGGCCTGTGACATATCGAAGGCCGCCAAACAGAACGCCGTGTGCCGCCCCCCTCTCCGGGAGAGAGTGTGCAGCTTTCGTCACGTTGTCCGCGGTTGAATTGAGGGGGAACATTTAAGCGCGATTTTTCATCGCGCGTGGTTTCGGTGATAGTGAACAGATTTTCATAATTCTTGCGGGAGGAGATTGCTGGGACAATAGACTTTACCCCAAAATACATTCCAAGTAGTCGATGGTAAGTGTTGCAGGGTCCCTTTAATGTTGCGTTTCTATGATGCATGTGCACATGCCTGGGTTAAATACACATTATGAGTTAGGCACACATTATGAGTGGACGAATAGGGAGACAGACAACTGGGGAGCTCAAGTTTTACATCTTCTAATTTCATAGGGTATCTGAGAGATGCCTGTTAAGGTTCAAAGAAGATTGAAAGTGAACAAAATCAGTGGAAGCTATTTCTATACCAAGCCATTGCATTTGCAAGTGTTTTCCAAAAATTAATGGCACATGTTTGGCAATGCTTGTAGACACACGCTGAAGGCATGAATTATATGCATTCCTGCCAGTACACATATTACAAAAACGCTGTTTTTTGTTTGCAAAAGTTCAATAAATATAGTGAAACAACTGAGGGTCAAACCCAGTTTTATGGCTCCCCTTAGCTCTTTTGTTTAAAAGGACACTGAAGGTCTTGAGTTATAAACATTAATTAATTTATCAGGTTAGAGTTATGAATGAGTAAGCCATTTTCGCTCCATCAGGGAGGATACACTCCAAATTTTCTCACAAGAACAGTGCATTATGAATATTACCAAGCCATTATAACCTAGCACATTCTGGGTGCTTCAGACAAAGCATTTGTCAAACGCTCTGCTTTGTCTTTCATTTGACTAATTCAAACTGGGCCCAGTCATTTCTCAGTGCTGAACATCGTGGGGCACTCAAGTTTTTTAAGGGGCCATGCTTCTCGAAACAACTTTTTCCTTAATAATGAAGTTATGAGGCTGAAATTTGCACAGGTTCAGCTCGTATTGTCATGTATGCAATCAGATTTCAAATCTGCTCTGGATTAAATTTTACGCAGCAAGACGTGCAGAAAAATGGGCTTTTTTGTGCACACTATTTTTTATAGTAAAAATTTTTACTGAAAGTTTTAAAATATCCTAGGTTTAAAATTAAAACATTTTGAAAAAAAAAAAATCACGATTTTTCAACCTGTGTCCCCCCTTAATAAGCCAAATTGTGTAATCACCATTACTTAGGCTAACAGGCTAACGAAAGTTGCCCGTGGGCCTTATCACTTCAATAAGCTGTTCTTCCACAGGCCACGAAGCAAGACGTCGAAGCCATGCCTGGGTGATGAGGTGCGCCATAGTGGAAGGCTCCGGATGAATTTTGACGACCTAAGGATCTTTCATCATCATCATCACAATCAGCCTGTCTACGCCCACTGCGGGCCAAAGGCCTCTCCCGTATATCCCAATTATCCCGGTCCTGCGCTAACTGCGGCCAATTGATCCCCCCCCCCCCCCCAAACTTCTTGATTTCATCTGCCCACCTAACTTTCTGCCGCTCCCTGCAACGCTTGCCTTCTCTAGGGATCCACTCTGCTACCCTTAAGGACCAACGGTTATCTTGCCTTCGCATTACATGCCCTGCCCACGTCCATTTAGCCTCCATAATTTCTACTAATATGTCCTTAACACACGTTTGTTCCCTGACCCAGTCCGCTCTCTTCTTGTCAGACAGCTTTCACGTTGAGTGGAACGGCTTCAACTTTTTTTTCATGTGTTGTTTTCGGTTTCATATATACTGGGCCTCTCCGAAAAAAATAAAATTCAGTTGTGAGTCGGTGCCTTGTTCATCCTCTTGCTTTTGGCCGTGCTTCTTCCGTCTGCACTGTGGTTCAATGGGCAGAAGTGGCTGGCTGCCACCTTTGTCCGGTTCCGCCCGTCTGACCTTTCAACCTGCCTGCGGGGACCTGGTGACAGAGCTCAGGGTGGGGTTTCTCATCGGTTGAGGTCACGCGACAAATTGCCACCACAGCTCTGGCAGTGTTTTCAATTTATTCAAACTTGCTGTTGGGCGACTTGGTTCATGATTCTAGAAAGAATTTCGCGCAAACAATTCAACAGAAGACAGAGGTGACGTCTTGTCTCTCTGTCTTGTGTTGAATTGTTTGCGCTCAATTTTTTCTCGTGCCTTTAATGTCAGGGTGGGCCCGTAGTACTTGTTCAGATTTTTTATTTTACAGGCTGTTCAGTGTTTGTTTTTTTAAAATCAGGTCCTGTGTCAGACCATGTCTGCCACCAAGCACTTGTTCCCTTGTGCAAGGAGGTAACGCAGGAATGATCCTTTGCATGACTCATGCTCTGGTACAAAGAATGAAGCCGCACGTTGGATCCTTAGAGCTGAAACATGTGTCTATCACAATCAGCTCGAATTGTTCTTTGCAAGCGAACGCCCAATGAGCAGCAAATCCACGTCAAGTTCCATTTAAGACGTATAATCGGGGTTCCAAGTGTGCCATAGATGAGGCTTTTCCCAGTCACTGTAGCCTAGATCATCTTCTGGGGCCTAGAGTAGAGCCACGGCAGCAAACGGACAAGAAAATGGGGTGTGGCACTAGCCCCGAGTAGCATTCTGCCCCTGTATCCTGGTTGCACTCAAGTGAGATGCGTGACCGCTTTCAACCAAGTGCCAATCCATATGTCAGTCACATTCCTGGTAAATCCCAGGCACATTCCTGCATACACATCACCATACCTGCCAACCTGGCGACTTCGAAAATCGGGAGGTTCACAGCGAGGGGGGGGGGGGGGGGGGGGGGGTATTTTTTTTTAATGCAGCACATGCGATGTCTAGTCTAGTCTAGAAGTGGCCCAACGTGATCACTCACACTGAGCGGCAAATTGTGCTCGATAAGAAACCCAGTGAAAAGGCACTCCGCACGCACAGCACTGTCTTCATTGCTGCTGCCAAATAAGTTGCTCACAGTCCTCTGCTTCTCAGCAGCTCAAAGGAAGCTTTGGTGCTTAGCAGTCGCCAAATGCAGGTCTAAGCCTCCTTCACTGCCGTGGGCCACGCTCACGTCGCATGCGCAAGTCGTGCAAAATCCGAACTGTTCGCCTTCCCTGGACGGCACGAAGCACGCGAATTCTGAAGTATAACACTTCAAGAAACATTGCAAATACTTCTTCTCGTGTTTGGACAACGCCATGATGTCAAGAGAGCCGTGAAAAGCAGAACGTTACTACGTTCAGTCCTCAACGCATTGTCCTGACCACATGTGAACAAAGTTAGGCCTGTACACACCGTGCACACAAACTGGCTGGATTCCCATCCGACTTCGGCTAGCTAACCAGCTCGCGATGGCAATCGCAAGGCGGCTGTGCTGCATAACGCAGTTCCTTTTTTTTCTTTTTTCTTTTCGAGATGGGGGTTGGAGCCGTTCATCGGGAGATGTATGGCTGTGCCCGTACAATTGGGAAAATAGGTAAGAAATGCACAGTCTCTCGGGTAAATCGGGAGAGTTGGCAGGTATGCATCACATACAACCATAACATCACAAAGTACCTTTTCTGGGGCTGCATTGCCAACAGGCCCAACCCTAATTTTGAATAAGGCTTGGTGTTGGGCTAGTTGGTATCTATACATAATGTAACAATAGCGCTGAACTTAACTCGACGACGACAGGATCAAGAAAAAGGTCACACGAAACGGTAGATGCGCTACTAACAACTGTGAAAAGTTTTAATAAACAAGACCACATATATATACTCCTGCCACCTTTGAAGAGCACCTTCGTGTTTGTGAAATCTGGAGTGCATTTGCACTTGTCGCAGTGCTGTGCCAGATTGCAAGAAATAGCCCTGCACATGCCTCTTATCACTATAAGAGGTGGCAGGAGTATATAAATATGTTGTCTTGTTTATTACAACTTTTCACAGTTGTTAGTAGCGCATCTACCGTTTCGTGGGTCCTTTTTCTTGATCCTGTCATCGCCATGTTAAGTTCAGCGCTATTGTTACATTATGCCTAATCTTGAGATGTTCCTGAAACATCTTTGGATGCACGACTTTGTGGCAGGCCTTCCTTACCGAGAGGAGATCGTTCAATGCAGTTGTACCTTCCCATGTTGCTTTTGACTGCTTGCACTGACATCAAATGTCCTGCTGCCTTCTCTTTCTGGCAATGCCCACTTTGTACACAATGTCGCAATCTGCCAGTGTCAAAGGCTTAATTTCACTTTCTTTCGCCGAGATAGAACTCAGTGGCACCTGCACTGCAACAGTGCACTCAACACAAACTGTGGCTCAGAATTTGCACCCGAACTGTGCACAGGCCTACCGTATTTATTCGAAAATAGGTCGAGCACGAATATAGGTCGACCCCCTAAAAATTGAAGTCGCCGAAAAAAAAAATAATATATTCGATTATAGGTCGACCCATACTTTTAAGAAAAAAACTTGAGGAAACTTTTTAAAACTCCCATTTATTTACAACGCGGTCACCTCACTGGTCGGAGCCACACACTGCGTCGTCGTCGGAACTTGCGCCGCATGCGCCGCAGTTCATTACCCACCCCCGCCCCCGACTGGCTTTGAAGGCTGAACGGCCAATCCCGCCTCGCAGCGCTAACTGTTGAGCTTTGGTCTGAATATCTTCGCAGGACACTCGGTGTCCTTTCGCACGTTTCTCTTCCACGTGCAGCCGGAGTTTTTTCTCGAGAGCATCGTGCCTCCCACCACGAAACGCACGACGCAGTCCCCTACAAGCAAAAAGTTCGTCCCGCTGTTTCCGCCATCCCCTGATCAGCTTTTCATTAACGACTAACTCTCGCTGAGCGGCGCAGTTGTTCAAGTTCTCAGCAAACAGGATCACCCGCCGCTTAAAGTCCGACGTGACATCGCGAAATGCGCACGAGAAAAACGTTGTGTGCGGAAATCACAACGAAGCAAACACAAAGAAAGCGCATGAAACGGAGAACGGGAGATAGTAGAGACAGCGAGCGAAGCAGGCAACGCCGTTCCGTTCACGAGGTGGCTACGCTAGGTGGCGAAAGTCACCTAGCCAAGCCAAAGACACCAAGCCAAGCCAATCTGGCTCTCTAGCCAGTACGTAAGCTCGCTCGTGTCCGGTTCGGCCGCAGGTAATGCGCGATAGCCGGCAGTAAACTGTGGGTGGTTTTCTTACGCTGATTGTTTTGTTATTTTTTCCTTTATTTTCTTGCCTGTCTTTGTTCTAGATGCTCCGCGCTGCCGCCTCAAATTGAGGAGCGCCGGGCGCGACGGAGAAACGGATCGCTCGTTGCGCCCGCCATTTTTGATCACGACTATAGGTCGAGGTTCTTCGGTCACGATTATAGGTCGACCCTCAATTTTTAAGCACATTTTCGGAAAAAAAAGGTCGACCTATATTCGAATAAATACGGTATGTTTGCCCGCAAAATTTTCCCCAGTGTTCCAAACGATTCCTCGAAGCGCGTGCTCACTTTTGCCAATAAATTCACTCCCAGATGAGGCCAGGGGAGCCTTTTCTCTTCTTCAATTGGACTACTATTCTTGGGATCTTGAGCAAACCTTTTTGGCGTTTCTACCTCTGTTTGGCCATTCTGGCATGCCCAACAATTTTGCCGCAATAGGGTGGCATCGATTTGCCCTGAAGGTTGAGGAGGAAGAGGAGAGGTGGAAGGGAGCAGAGACGGGTCTGTCTATCAACACAAACCCCTCACACAGCCAGAAGAATGCTACCTGGGAGAGCCGCTTTCTAACTGCTGTGGTCTGCAGGCATCTGTCAAACACTTTCGACAGCGGGAGATCGATATTACCTCCAAACTGAGGGAGGGTGGAGGGAGCGGGCAGAGGAGGATTGCGAAGAGGAGGGCGGACAGTCACACCAATTAATCAAGGTGCGTTGTGGGCAAGAAAGTGCATTCACTTTGCCAACACAAATCTATCCCACAAGAAGAGCAATGCAAACAGCATCACATTGCCGATTTCTGCACCAGAGAGTGGAACTTGCGGCTGCCAAAGCTGCAAGTTGTACCGCGCTTTTCTTAGAAGTGAACTACCAACCGACGACAGATGAGGAAATCCGGCATGAAAACCATAAAGGAAGTATAAAAGTACCATTGGTGGTGTGAGAAGGTTTGTAGCAAAGCACACTGGGATCACATGGCTCACACAGTTAGCCAGGGTGCCAACATTCTCCCCAGTGTAGCGTTGATCCACTTCAATTTCGCACTGAAGGAGTCAGTTCACCCCAAACTTGCGACACAACAAAATTAGCTTCCTGCACACACCAAGCTGTCACCACTTCGTAACCACCGTTCTTAAAAGAGGCTCCCTTCTCCAACTTGTGCAAATATTTTGCCTCCTGATGTGATCAGGTATTTGTTATGGCTCGTTCAATGGTTTTAGAGAAAAACACGTGACACATAAAACAGAAAGGGGAAAGACCTGTTTCAAAGAATACAACCTTCTTGCTCATTTTTCAAGTTGAAAGCCGCACCCCAGTTGAAGCGGCTACGTAGCCATGACACAACTTCATTTAATTTGAGGGAACCAGCCTTCGGCATCTCCCTCAGATCCACACCAGCCTTAAAATGCATTTTGTAACTGAAAAAGGTGAAAGAAATATTGAAGAGTCTCTAATATTGCGCTGCAGTAGCGTAATATGGCCCAGCGCTGAAAGCATAGTTACTAATGAGTCAACCGTGCATTGGCATCCAGGCGATACGATCAGACGAAGCAGGAAGCCCTGCCACAACCGGCCAGTCGTGGTTCTTGGCAGTGGCTTAATTCTGGAGGCCACCAATTGCACAAACAAGATTCTGTGATGTCATAGAGGCTCCCAGCATTGGCAAGCAACTGGGGAGTCGCCAGTGCTGTATCCGTTTTCCCTGGATACGTCACTTTTCTGGGACAGAGCAGCCTTTCTAAAGAACCAAATTTATATCTTATCTCCACGGTCCATTTAAGATAGCCCACCCCCAGGGGCCTAACGTGGAAAACAGGGCGTGTTTGTACATAATGTAGGCAAAAAAAAAAGCGCGAAAAGAAGACAAAAACCGGGAGATACACGACAAGGACGTCAGCGCAGTCCTTGTCATGCACGTCTGCCTTTCTTTGCGCTGTTTTGCCTAGATTACATCCCAGGGGCATTTCACAGCCCGAAACTCGCCCAGCAGAGGCCCGTGAAGGCACCCACAGGGTGCAGAGCTGTCCCCTCACCTGCCCCCGTTGACGTGGACGTGCACGGGCTGGAGGACCGGGGCCTGCTTGCTGGCGATGGGGCTCCCCGAGAGCGACAGCAGCACCTCCCCCTGGCGGGCCGGACGCGCCGACGCCGGCGGCCGCTTCCTGCAAGGTCCAAAGGGTGTCTTCAATTCGAGCCTCACTCCACTCTGCTTCACACCTACATCAGGGTTCGTACAGGTTTCGAAGAGAAAAATTCAAGGGTTTTCAAGGACTTTCAAGCCCCTGTGGGAGGATTTTTCAAGGCCCTCTGCGCGAGGTTATTTTGATTTTTTTACATCAAATATCTGCAGACAAGGCTTTCAAAAGGCCCGACATATTTATTGCACAAAGAAAAAAATCTCACAATGCAAATTTGCTTGCACTGAACAGAAAAAATAAGAATAGGTTTATCATATATCACAATGCAGATTTGTTCATGTCACACACAATAGAAAATTGTTCTATTGCCCCAAATAGCATTAACTGCACAAAGCAAAAAAAAATTAAGCAGCTCCTCCTAGCCACCCTCTTCAGGGGAGCTCCAGTCGCTTTTGCTGAATTTGACCTTGATCGAGTGAAGCTCAGCTGTCTTGTCCTTTGCCGTCTTCCTGAGGCTATTTGACTGACAATGTGTGTCACATCATTTTCTGCCTCTGCTTTTTCCGCATAGGCATCTGCAGAAGCCACGAGGTCATCAATTGTGGCTTCCAGCTTTTGTTTCTTTCTTTTCATTGCGTCAAGCTCTTCCTCTATGCAGTGCTTTTTCCTCTGCTTTGAAGCATCAAGGTCCTGCTTTTTCTGGGCTTCCAGGTATGCTCCGTACCTCTGCCTAGCTGCCGAACACAGCAATCCTCAGTTCCTTAGTGATTGGAATTTGTAGGACACCACCTGCCTTCTCAACCGCATCACACACAACCCGTTGCGACACGTATGAAAGCTCCTTCAAGTTCTCTACGCACACCTGCCGGTTCACACTGAATCCACGTTCAACTGTTGCTTGGCCGTGACTGAGGACAAGCAGAAGTTTCACAATGCTCCACAACTCCGAGTAGGTTGAATTGAACTTCAAGAGGTCAGCATAGAATTCATCCAGCCTATCAGTGCCCTTGTCAAATTGTCTAAGTTTATGTTTTTGCTCATGCAGGAGCTCCGTGTACTCAGCCAACACTGTGTCTCGAACGTGGTCAGCCATTCTACCCACAGTGATGAGGGTATCCAACACTTTTCTGAAAAGAGGAAGGCATTCGTCTGGCTTTGTACACATCTGTCTTGGGTCCAGTGAAGAAAGGCCCCTAACAAATGCAAACTTCAGGGGGCTTCTCTCTAGAACCTTCTTTGTGGCATAGATCAAGAACTGTTTACATTCCATCCGGAACTGAAACACATCCTTTGCGCTTGCATGAGAATTCTTGATGATTTTGCTCTGCCTTGTAGCCTATATCCACCTTTTCTAGTGGAATATGGTTCTCAGCATTCTCAAGGTCGACCTTCAGCAGGCCCACGATTCCTTTGGCAGACAGGACTGAACATTTCAGAAACTTTGTGAACAGCTTCCTTAGAACAGTCTCTAAATCCCTTGCGAGGAAAAAGGCCATTGCTTTGTCTGTCTGGTACTCTACCAAAAAAGGCTTCAGTGCATTTGCCACACCAATGCAAAATTCAACTTTGCTGGGAGCAAAGCATCACAGCTGAACTCCAACAAGTTGTTAAACGAGGCACATTTAGGCAGGTTGACAGCTTTTTTTCTAGCAGCCTCAATGTACTTGTTGATGTCAGACCACACCAACAACGCTCGCTCAATTACAGGGACATTCTCTAACCACCGGTGGGCGACAAACTTGAGAGGAAAAGTGTGCTGGCCGGTTGACTGCAGAAAAGTCCTCTCTCCGTGCTGGGGCATCTTCAAAAAGTGCATTCAGACTAGACAACAGGCATCAAGTCCCCATTTAGTTGCTGAAACTCCTGCCCTGTAAGCGTTGTGCACTGTGTGAAGCCCGCAAGTGCCTAAGTCCACACATTGAACCTGGTAATTTTGTTGCAAGTGCACTTGGATGTGCCTAAAGAACTTCAGATTAACATTTGGACCATCCATAGATATCTGAAGAACTTTTGCAAGGGGCAATGGCTCAAGGCACTCAGCAACTTCTCCTGGATGTCATCAGCTGTAGAATGCCCCAGAAAAACGGAGGTATAATACCTCGTCGTCACTTTCTGAGCGGAGTCCCAACACCTCACGTGCACATCCATTTGCTTGCTTTGGAGACAGTCATTTGCCGACTCATCGAAAAGTACCACAAAAACTTCACACTGTTCTATCTCTCGCTGCAAAGCTGAGAGAAAGAAAGGCCTCAGACCATGACATGTCAGGTTTTCGATAGGCGCATTTCTTTTCACCACACGAAAACGCCTTTGCCAATTCACTGTCCGGGAACATGCGCTGAAATAACTCCCTGCTTGCGATGACATCCGGTACGACATGTGGGATGTGACGACTTTCAGAGTCCAAATAATTTCAGCGTCAGTAACAAGCTCGTGCGTTTTGCAAGCGTCGTTTAGGCTTGGTGACGGCAACGGAGCCGTGGTAGCGGACTGCCCTGTCTCTCTCGCGACAGCAGTGAGATGGCTGTCCAACACGCGACCTTGCGTTATATTCACTGCAGCAATATGCTTGGCACTTTTCATGTGGCTTTTCAAAGCCGATTCACCCATGGCAGTCACATCAAGGTTTTGCAGCAAAGCTTGCACTTAGCCCGATGCGGACTTGTTGTGTCCGGTGCAATCCACTGCTTGTAGTCGTCATGGTGGAGCCACGTAGTCTGAAACTTGCTTTTCCCGGGCATTGTCTCACATATCACACATCACTTTCACTGAACCGAAGAAGCCACGTTCAAAAAGCACTGAAATCACGATTAGACGAATACTAGCGCACGGACGCGGCCGTATGACTCAGCGAGTGATGGCGAGGTAGCGATGCGATAGCGATGGGGATGGAAACGGCTCGTTGTCTTCAGTGTTGCCAGCTGCCTAACAGAATCGGCTACAGAGGTATAAAAACCGGTGTTTTCTTGACTGCGGTTCAGAATGATTAAACAAGAACAAAAGTTCAGCAACAAAGTCCGTTTTCTTGATGACAATTACTAAATTAAATCTAGAATTCAAGAAATTCAAGACTTTTCAAGGACTTGTAAAAAATTCAAGGTTTTCAAGGGCCTTGAAAACAGACTTCTGGAATTCAAGGGTATTCAAGGTTTTCAAGGACCTGTGCGCACCCTGCTACATTACCCCCTCCCATCACCCCTGGAACACCCACCACTCCCATCAGATACAAATGCCGTGGGTCGTCGGGAAGCTCGAGACGTGCTCCACCCCCCAAGCTGCTACTCCGAGGCACAGCGAGATCCTCACAAAAGGTGGGTTAGATGTCGTCTCGCTTGCAAAGCCGGATTTCCCCACACCACGAAAGAGGACCAGCAGGTCGCAACCTTACCTACCGTAAAGTTCTGAGGGAACGCCCACCCCCGAAACATTGCCCACCGCCCAAAGATCGCCCACCCCCCGATCAGGGAACAATACAAACGCAAATCATCTATTCATGTGCTCATGCAGTCACTTATTTGTCCTTTCCGCACTTGAGCTGAATGTTCGCCCATCTTATATTCCTTCTTCATATCTCCGCAGTTTCGGTTGGCGGTGCGGCCACTTTTGTCTAGTTTTCCCACCTGACCCGAAAGATTGCCCATTCCGTATTTTTCACTTGATATCTCTATACTTTGCGTGTGCGTCCGTTCAGAACTTTACGTTATCACTAACACTGTTCCACTGCTCCCGATATAATCGTCCATAACAGCAAATCGGGGTGACAAGCCTGTGTCACGCGACGATCCTAACGAAGAAGTGGGTTTGCAACGGGTCTCTTCCTGGTTAGTTATACCCCTGTCACACGTGCACTTTCAATCGCGATTGAGTCGATCTGGATCGAGCTCAATCCAGATTGGGCGCTGCTACACGGCAGTTTCAATCGCGATCGAGCTCGATCCCGCTCAAACTCAGTCCTGGTTTCTCAAGCGCGATCGAAGCTGCTAAGTGCGATCGAACGAAACCGGCGATACTCTCGTCCCCGCTCAGTAATGGCACAGAAGGTGACAACTGCAGCTAACGCCACAAATGGTGTCAAATAACTGACTAATAAGCGTGTGGTAACATTTACATAGTTACGACCACACGAAGTGACCAGACGCCGACCGCAAGCACATTGTTAGTTGCCATCTGGCGTACACGAGTGCAACCGGTGCAACTTTTCTATCGTGATTGAAACGGGCCGTGTAGCAGCAGCAGTGCGTCGAGCGCGCTCGAAAACTCGATCTCGATTCACTTCAATCGCGATTGGAAGTGCCCTTGTGACAGGGGCATAAGGTGCAACATGTCCCCTACTCAGAGTGTGCTTTTGCTTTCTCCACCTCCCTGGCTTCCTCCTCGCTTTCATTTATTCCACACAGCACAGGAAAATGTCTCACCTTTGCATTCCCCCCCGTTTTTTCAGGTAGCAGAAAGAAAGCTCTGCACACACACACCTTTTCCGCCTGCCACTGCTTCTTGCCACCTTCAATCTGTCCGTCCCCACAACAGGCATCCTTGACATTTGAAGAACCACAGCTATTGTGATTCCATAGGACATACTCCGTAGAACACACCAGTATTGGGTCAAAGGCTGGGAGAAAAATTTAGTGTTGATTCCCCTTTGAAGAAACTGGTAAAAACAAGATTTGCCCCGACAGCTTTTTACACTCATCGTCCACACTGTCAGACCAGTGAAGGACAGGTCAAGACATACCTACAAACTTTTTTTTCCTTTACAGCCAGGAATGTGTATGCTACATTAGGCTCCCTCCAGTTGCATCTACAGACATGCAAAGACAATAATGAATTCGGAGTAGGCATATTTCACAAATCTCCTTTTCGCTGTGAAGTTTGTGGACTCCAGCTCAAACTAACGAGACTGGCTACGGGGAAAAGACAACGCTGAATTCGTGTTTTGTTTTTTGTTTTCCCGCACAGAGTCGGACACCGAGACAAAGATCAACCACTGAGATACGAGAAGCAGTAAAGACGCTTCCCACATCAAGATTACCGTATTTACCCGATCCTAACGCGCACCCGATTTTCCTGGCAAAAAAACTGAAAAAACTTGAACCTCCGATTGTAACGCGCATGGGACTTTGTGACCCAGACAAACAAACGCGAGAGAAACGGGCGGTTTATTTCCCGAAGTAATCTCACTCATCTCGCTCCTCGTCGCTCTCCGCTGACCACAACATCTCGTCCTCGGTACCTTCAAGCGCGTTCGCGATGCCACACTTCTGAACAAACGTTCAACCATGGTCGATGGGATCGTGGCCCACGCCTCGCATGCCCATCCCGAGAGCTTCTCCAGAGGTGCACGCTTCAGCTGACCGCTCGTTTTGAACGCCTGGGAGCTGCTGCTGCCATTGCTGTTATCAAGCGCGCAAGTGAAACGATTTGACGATTTGTGTGAACGCCGATAGAAAAGCCTAGGCGCCTAGGCTTGCTGCGTCCGAAAAAGCGTTGCTAAAAGTTTTGGCGCCATCTTGAGATGACGATGGCGATGGGTGGGAAGAAATTTCCGCTGTTTCGGCAGTTTCAGTTTTGTATCCGATTCTAACGCGCATGCGATTTTTCGGCCTATTTTTTGGGGAAAAAAGTGCGCGTTAGAATCGGGTAAATACGGTATTATAGTGACGATGCTGCTGCAGTGTCCAATAGTGTGGTATCGTCTTACATAACACCAACATTTCCGCTATCATCAGTTCTTTCGCCTTTAGCCTTTTCCTTAGTGTAGCCTTTGATAACCCTCTCAGCTCCATTCTAGACCAAAAAGATGTTCTTAACCCCCCCCTTCCCCAAAATGAATACTAAAAATTTTTGAATTCCAATCTTACATGACTTCATTAGTGTCATAATGAGCGAATACTGAAAACAATTATCACTGTGGTTCCTTCAGGTCAGCACTGTGGTTTAAGTCCTATGACCCAACAGAACAAGAGGCTTCACAACAGCGGCAGTCACGCTTGTCGGTGGTGTGCTGTGTGTTTATGCCGAGACGCAAGGGAAACCCGAGCCGACGGCGCGCAGCCGGCGGTTCGGCCCGCCCGACGAAGGAATTACGAGGGCGCGACCCGGGGAGGGGAACCGAAAAATAAAGGCACTCTCAGACTGAACGCCAGACGTGTCGGTTGTACGTTTCTCGCGCTCCGTGAACACTACAGGTGGTTGTGATGGTCAGCAGCCACCAAATGCGCAAACAAGCCCATGTGATGTCCCAAGAGCCTGGTGAGAAAGTGAATAGCAAGACCCCACTTTTAAGCGCCAACCAGCGATTTTTCCAGCGACGCAACAAGCAACGCGACTAGGATCCGCAGTCGCCGATCCGAAGTCGCTCGCCGAGGCAACCACATGACAGCGACGGCTCGAGCGACTGAGGACGGCGATTTCAATGTTGCCGCACTGCGTATAGTAACGCACTTGGTACACTGGTTGTTTACAAACATTTTTTTTGTTCGTTTGTCATAAAAACCACGACAAAAAGTATTACGCCCAGTCTTGGGCAGTAACTAGTTACTAGTAACGCGTTACTGGTAACTAGTTACTTTTTTCAGTAACTTGTAACTGTAACACTGTTACTTTTTTGTGGAGTAACTGTAATGATAAATATAGTTACAGTTACTTTATTTCTATAAAAATTATCCAACAGCAACACTCATTAACGCCCGATGTACAGTATGCGCGTTTCACTTTTTCGGCGTTTCTTCCGCAGAACCTTCGACCGCTTCGACTACTTCATCTATGCCAGCTCACTCCCTTTGCATGGGTGAAAAATATCTGGTCTAGAAATGTTTAGGCGTGCACGTGTGCGTGGTGTCCCACGCGGTCCACTAAGGGCTCGAAGTTTCTAAGTCTAAGCTGCAGTATTTTCCCCAGCAGCGCGACATCGCTCTCACCCATACGCTGCGACACGCGCCTAAGCGCACGTGGATGCATGTTGACTAGCCAGAACCTATAGTCCGATGCGCGGATGCACCATTTTCGCCACATCTGGAGTGCAGTGAACAGGAAAACAAACAAAGGTGAACAGGAATACAAAGGCGAACAGGAAAACAAACACCCACAAACGCCGCACAACGCACTGAAACCTTTGCACTTTCGCGGAAGCCTGGAAAACTCCGGTCAGGGCGTCTCTTTCTCATTAGCGACGTGCAGCCCCGTTTGCAGGGTCATAAAACGCCGCGGGGAGTCTCTCGGCGGCCTCGCGCTCGTCCAGCCCTAAGCGCACTGTAGAGTGTTCGATTCACAAGTCGCAGTTGCTTGCGACCATTGTGCGAGACCGCTGGCCGTATTTGGGACCACGCGTTTGGGACCCCTGGTCTAGAGGCTTCATCGAGCTGTCAACAGTGCTCGAACGAGGTCGAGGAAGTAATAAATTTCACGCCCCTCCACACACACGACGACCCCAACAATGGTGGCCCCCGGGCCCCGGCTTCCCTCACACCAGCCAGCATCTTGGCCGGCAGACGTCTGACCACAGTGCCATTGCACGAAGAAATGTTCTTGGAAAGCCTCGCGACTTCGTTTCGAAGGCTGTGGCCGAACCGAAAACAGTAGCTACATCTGCTCCTGAATGTTGGGTGCAAGGAATACTTGGGCGAGCTTCGTTCGGCCTACGCCTCAAAGCAAACGAAGGGAGGGGTTCCTGGGATCGGCGACGTGATTGCTGTGGAAGGCTGGGATTGTGAGAGCAGTATTTTCCCGTCGAGACGGCAAAATCCGTCTTTGTGAGGACAGGGGGGAGGAGGAGGAGGGGGAAAACAGTAGAGCGTTCACTTCAGTTTCTATTCCCTTTGAAATATCTTGTCGTCATTCCGGGGGATGGGGGTGGCTAGGGGGTTGGGGGTTGGGGCGGGAGAACGACTCCGAGGGCCCGCGGACAAACTTCGCTTCGACAATGGCTTAAATTGGTCCCCGTCTTCGACTACAAGTACGAAATAAAAAGTCAACGAAGCGCTTTATTTTTTTGGAAGGCGGGGGGGGGGGTGGGGGTATCTTTCAAAAACACCTCGACAACCGATGTACTCCCACGTCCGTTTCCCGCCACTTCCGCCACCTTTTTCCCATTCTCTCTCACTACGCGGGTGCGGATCAAGCGACGGCATTGTAGGCGAAAATAAATTAAGTTGACATTGAAAGATTGTTTCGGCTGTGTCGTCCTCCAGCTCTGTATAGTGTAAGTTCGCCCTCTCTGATTCCAAATTTGAAAAACAACTAATTCTATGCTACAATGATGTTTGCAAATAAAATTCTTACAGCGAGAGTGCAGCACAAAAAATTAGTTCCTTATGATGGATAGCAAAACTTCCGTAATAAAAAAATGACGCGTAACAACAACTGTTGGTTTGGGCAAGAGAGTGCATCATTTTAGGCTTTACTACGTGTAATTTTTACTGCCTGCATCCCTTCGTACGTTTCTATTAAATAAGCCAAATTTTTTTAGCTATTTCTTAGTTTTATACAGTAACGGAAAAGTAACGACGTTACTTTTTTGCAGTAACTGTAACTGTAACTAGTTACTTTTGGAAAATTCGTAACTGTAACTGTAACAGAGTTACTTTTTTGGGTTAGGTAACTGTAACTGTAACACTGTTACTTTTTTTCGGTAACGTGCCCATGACTGATTACGCCCTTCTACCTTGCTTTTTGCACTTCACTGCATCTCTAAAACTGGTTTGGGTTAGCGATAGCCCGCACTTTTCCTTCTGCGCCTCGTCTCTCGGCTCCAACATGAACACCGTGAAGAATTCGCTTTTTTGACGTCGTTTTTGCCACACAGGTCTCACCCAGTGTGTGCGGGAGCCTTCTTAAAGCACATTCCCACTGGCGATTTGCCTCGTCGCGCGATGAGGCCTTGAGGTGGTGTTCGCACTTGTGATGAGCGATGATGCAACTGCGTTCAGCGCAGCTGCTTCCTGACTTGTACGACCTCGTTGGTGCATCAACCATTCGCAGTCAAAGAAAATGACGTTACGCAACAAAAGCAGGTAGAAATCAAACTAAAACACATGCTACTAACCTGGAGCAATGCCGAAAGCATTTGCGGGGTGCGGGAGGAGCAGAAAATAACAAACTCAAGAAGGCTCTTTTCAACATATTATTGCACGAAGAAATGCACACGCTTGCTTTCACGCCACAACACCCGCATCACGGCCCACAAATGTCGTTTCTTTTCACAGGCGCAAAGTTTAGACGCATCCGAACTCTACGCGTGTTTACCAGTCGCCGATAGAACGAAGAGGCTGCAAGTCAACCTACCGTACGTCTCGCTGTCCACCTAGCTCTATACGATGATTACTTGCTTTTACAATCCATACACGCTTCTCCACACTGATGAGTTCCACGCTATTCGTTGATTAGTGCACGCGTACGCTAAAGCCACTGACAAGCTTTGCCATTCAAAGCTTTCTTTGCCGCTGCATCGCAAACACCGTCTGCGCGCATCTCCCTCCCGTTCTCTTCCAAAACCGGAGGTTGCGTGCTTACGTAGGGGCTCTCCTATTGGCTAGTCACTGAGGCCACTTCCGGGAGGCGAGCGACTGTTTCTGGCGACCCAGAACCGAGCGATTCGATGAGCGACTTGGCCCGCGGCGAAAAGTAGTTCGTCGCTAGTCGCGTCGCTCCCCAAGTCGCTTGCAAAATCGCTCCATGTGGTTGGGGCTTTAACAAACTCTTTGATAGTATCTGACTCAGTTGTTGGAAGTTTGGAGTCATTGTTACATAATGGGTCAGTGTCTGTTCAATGAGTAAAACTTGTGCTGCTTTGTCTCCACAGCGCCTCTGAGCCACTTATGCAGAGCAGCAACCCTGGCAGCAGCTGCATCGCTGCACAACACCACCACCACGGTTGGAACAAAGCAGTCGGATGCTTCACAGTCTGCAAGGGCAGGAGTGATGCGGTGATCACGCCTGCCCTTTGAACTCTTGCTCAACCAGTAATGCGCTGACATGCGAAAAAGTTTCCATAAATGTGGTAACCAATAAAAACAGCTTACGACCGCTTTACTCCCTCAAGTGAAATTTGTGCGTAGCGCGAACTGCAGTCTTCTCGGTCACGGTGCATAGCTGCTGCGTCTCAGGAAGTGATCGTGTGATCAGCAAACAAACAGCGCTGCACGCTACCCTGCCGTTATCTCGCGGTGCGTTGCTGCCATCGAGCATGTTGTAAACTGTTTGAATTCCCAGCGCAAGCGTCACAAGGTTCGGATGAGCCATGCAATGAGGAGGATGCGAAGCACATCCGCCGCCTGCCTCATTCACCGTTCAGCGCTCAGTCCCGAGTGCTGCAGTGCGCTGAGGCAGCACTCAGTCGTCGGTTCTCTCGACTGCATCTCAGAAAGTGAACGCATCCCAGAAAGTGAACGCATCATCGTCGAGCACACGAAGGCACACACTGCTGTGGCATCATCTCGCAGCACCTCACCACCACCCAGCATGTCTCCCTGCCTCCCCTTCACACTTGTGCCAAGCCCTCAACACACTACCCTCCCCCTCAGACTCCCACCACACTTTCCACTGCTGTTTTCTTTCAGCCTTTGGTGTTACGACACCGATGTCAAACCAGAGTAGTGGCTGCCAAAGTGCTGCGCACTAAAAGGAGAGGGGTGCTCGGGAGTTCAATTGACCACAAACACAGCAAAGCTACTACTGGGCAGTGAAGTGAAGTGTAGCGTTGAAAGGGGCCCACGGGTTTATTAGGAACCCCCGTGGATCTCCAAAAAATCCTAACGCACAGGAATTTTGTGTTTGGGCTTCTACTTAAAGGGGCTGGGCAGAAAAAACACAAGTTTGGTTCATTCGAACGATTGCCTCGTTAGAATCATACCAACACCACTTTTAACGTAAACTTCGCTCAAACAAGCTACGTAATTAAGAAAAAAGGGAATTGCCATGTGACCCACTAGCTCATTTCCCGCAACAGAACGTATGATACCATACCAGCCAGTTCTGTGATTGGTGGAGGCCGGAAAAAGCAAACGCAAATTAGGCAGGGCGTATAAGCTTGCCAAACGAGCTATTTGCGCAATAATTTAAGCACAGTCTTTTTATAGCAGTAAGAGTTGTGTGGTGAACAATTAAAGTTATAAATGAACACGTAAACACCAAAGCAGTTAGTGCAGTACTTTGCCGGCTGACACTGCCTAACACAGCTGTCGGACTTGCCTGACAACGCTGAGCAACTGACATAAGCGGCACAGTCACTTGCATAACAATTTTTGTCGAGTGATAACTTTTGTTTTGGGAACCGATTAGTATGAACTCCAAAAAAAAATACGGCAGGTATAGAAGTCCGGTGCCAACACGGCACTCCAGTGGTATTTCAGCGCCATCTATGCAAGTGGGCGATAAACAAGACAATCAAACGGCCACCTGTGAGATTGTAGCAGCCCTGGTGGGCAGGCCATCTTTAGTATTAAAGGGGCACTGACACAAAATTTTGAAGGCGAGATAACTTCGGAGATAGATTGGTGGGAACACATATACACCATCTGCAAAATATCAGCGGTGAATACAGCCTAGAACATATTTAAAATCAATTTTGAAGTGTGCGAAACGCAACCGAGCGGCCAGCAGCGGACCACGCGCAAGTGTAAATAAACAACATCCAAACACGTCACGAGTTTGTGTTTGCCGCTTCCGCACTGCCGGCTCGCCGCTCCAATCGGAGGGCCGGAGGGCGGAGCTTCTGCTCTCGAGAACGAACGACCCGGTCGTTGGCGGCGGAGGCGCCGTGATTTCGTCAGCTCATTGGGCAGCTGGCCGCGACCAAAGTTCTACAGCGATTCCAGGCACTCTGTTTCTATTACTGTTTATTACCATTGGATGCGGAAACGCGCCGGAGGCACGGAAAGCCCACTGAGCAAGCCGCACGGTCGCTGTGCAGGCGGCGGCCACGGCCGCGAAGTGGCCCACGCCGGCGCAGGTAGCTCGAGTGATAGCTTGTTACCGCTGCACGAAATTGTCCCCAAGTCCCGACCATAGTGGCTTACATGAGAAAGGAGTTAATGATGCCATGGCGGGTTGCATTAAAAATTGTCATCTGCACCGCTTACGAGAGCGGCACTCGAATATCCGCCGCAGTGCTAAGCCGAACACATCTGTAGGCGGACCTGTAGGCAGACCGGCCGGCTGCTCCCACCGCGCGTCTTGCCACCCACCGTCTCGAGCGTCGCGCGTCGTCGTTAGCCGCGGTAGCATTTGCACTCGCAGTGCCTGCGTCACATCCACGGTCGCTTTTTATTAGGCGCCTCACGAGATCAGTACGGGGGGGCATTCGCAGAAACTGCCGTCGATGCGGATTCGACAGTGCTACGGCGGCTCTGCTCTGTAACTGTGATATCCCCCCGACGGTCACGTGGTCAGCTTTGTTCACACAAAATCCACAAAATCCATCGTTTCGCGGCACTCGCTGAAACCGAAACTGCGACTGGCCGCATTGAAAATGCCTCTAATTAAACAACCGTCGCACGCTGAAGCAAATGAGGTTTCTACAGGTTATAAGTAGGTCACTAGCTACTTATCGCAACAAAAAAAACAAGATGCAAAATTTTTGTGTCAGTGCCCCTTTAAGGCCCTGCACTGGATATGTCATTGCCAACGTCATGAAAACACACGATTTAGCAAGACAATTGTAAATTTTGCTGGTTGAACGTTGCTATAGTCTTCGTGTTGTCTTGATTGTTGTTACTAATCTTCATTATATTGTATGTATACTGTGTAGCCCCTCCTGCCAGGGTCAAAATACTGGCCTGCAGTATCGTTAAATAAATCGATAAATAAAAAATTGAAATTCTGGCTTAAAATGTTGAATTTCTCAGTAAATAAAGCACTCAAGGTTCGTACGGGCTTCAAAAGCAAAAATTCAAGGGTTTTCAAGGTCCCCATGTTATGTTTTATCTGGGATTATTAGTAACTTTTTCAACAAAATGCAAAATTTTGATATTGCCTAATACCTAAGAATGTTAATGCACATTTAGATAGGCGCTATGGGTTCATGAATGCTCCCCCAGCTTTATTTTTTTTTTCATGGTTTAAATTTAGAGGTTTTTCTTTTTTCTTGGTGTTTTACGGAGGCTGCTTGAAAGATGCAGCAACTTAGTTAATGTTGCCTGCATCTCCTGCTTTGTCAGCAAGAGTATCAGCTGAAATTAACTCAGCAAGTGTTGCTGCAATGCAAGATGAACTATGTATACGTCCACCATTTGCACGTAAAAGCAAACGCAGATGGAGCGTATGAGGCACAGCAACATGCAATGAAGTGAGCGTCCACAGACTAGATGGAACATGCAAGATAGGAGAACAGAAGCCTGGCTTTCACGAGATTGTATCGTGACATGAATTCTATTGAGGAGTGCTGCTCCCAATGTTGCCTCGTAATAATGAGAATCCACAACTTCGTAATTTCACGCAATACACTGAAACTTGATTGTTACAATGTTTCTTTACATTTTTACACCTAAAATTCACGACGAACACTTTAAATTCTTGTGAAAAGATAGGGCCATTGGTTCTCTCCAGAAAAAATCAAGGGTTTCTCAAGGACCCTTTAAAAATTCCAGGACTTTCCAGGCCTTGAAATTTACACTTCTAAATTCAAGGGTTTTCAAGGTTTTTAAGGACCTGTGCGAACCTTGAGCACTGTTTGCTGCCGGACAAGAGCTGAGGGCACCATCAAACGCTAAATCTTTTGAATAAAACAAACTTGTATTTCGTCTGCATGGCCCCTTTAAAGAAAAATTGCTGCTGCAGCTAGGAATCAACTTGAAGCTTCGTGCTCAGGAGCGCAATGTGTGCTCTTTCTTGCTATTCGCTACAGCTGCCGAGATGGAAGTCAACCAAGCATCCTCATGGTTCTCAAAGCAAACCTGCGTGGTGCCAACTTCAAGACGGAGCTTTTCCCCCTTCTACCATGCTCAAAATGTCTGACTGGGTACGAACAGCTTTCGTCCCCTTCTCTTCTCCAGCAAGGAGTTGTCACTCCTGCCCGGCCCTCAAGGGCAAGATGGCTGAACAGAAAGAACCTCTGGTGACCAGTCATTGCAGACTCGTCACCATGAGGCAGCTTTTTTTTGTCAGCCTCAATGGGAGACGTTGCATGCACAGGGCGACTGCTCCACGCCTTCCGGGCTGCCCGTGACACAGTTTGTGTTTGTCTCGTACAACGCTGTGTTCGAGTTGATTCCATAATGTAGGGTGTGTCTGCGCTGACGCTGGCTTGCGGGAAGAGAGAAGGCTGTTCCGCTGCATCGGTGTCCACATACACCTACGAAGCGAGTAAGAGTTGGGCGGGCTCAAAGACTGAAAAGGGAGCGCTGCAGTAGCAGTACTGTGTCCCACTGAGCTCAAAAGCATTACCCTGACATGCAACGTCTGACAGCCTACCTGTTGCAAGACACAAGTGATGTCGGCAGAGACCAGCTGATTCCCAGCTGCTGTATTTTGGTAGCGGCCACTGCTCAGGTATGGGAGAGTGCCTTCCCCTTCAGCCACTTGCTGATAGATGTCCCCCAACTAACAATGCACTCACTGCTACGCCGTCGTTGCACATCAATCGTCATGTGCGCGAATACACAATTTCTTCAGAAGCATTTTCTGGCTTTTGTACTGAACAATCCTGCCGTGGGCAAGGTGCGGGCGCACCTGTGACGATGCCCGTCTTTGTAGCCTCTTGGGCTGCAGCATAGGCAGTTCGTGCGTCGTGTCGCTTTCTTCGTAACCGCAGCTCCATTCTCTCGCTGGTGATGTGGAGTTCTCAAGCGCAAATAGAGTGTCACCACACAATGTCACTGCAATTATTCATATTTGTTGACGCCACGGCTGAGAATCGGGTGGTAATGGCGCAGGCAACAGACAGCGGGATCATTTTTTCTTCTGCGAGATGTGGACGTGTACACAGGCACGGCAAGCACTGTCATGGTGGCTGTCAGTGTTGTGAAGAGAAGAAATCGCCCGCTAAACTTTTATGCAAATACCATCTATGACACAGCCTCCGTCCTTCCAGCCTTACCCTGCCTTACCCTGGTATATTTGCATTCGCAGCACCCCAATCTATCGATACAATGTTGTCTACTGAACCGATCCCTTTACATAGGAATGCTCCATTAGACGACGCAAGACATCTTTCAATCAGGCAACCCCAGGCATCAGTCCAGCAAGATTCCCACAGAACATTAGGTGCATTTAGGCCACCGACTATTAAATATGTTTGGATTGCAATCGTTTCCAGGCTAGAAGGAAGGCTGAGGTTCTGACACGACATTATTCTGAGTAACAGTCCCTACACAACTGGAAAAGTAGGTGCAGCCATCTATCCTTGTTAAACATGATGCATTTATTTGGAAAATTTCTTCGTTTAGAGTTTGGGTGTGTCTCTTTGAGACACACAATACTAACTGTTCCAGGAGAATTTCAATTATGTCACGTCGGTCTCTCATTAAGCCTCCCCAGTTCCAGTGTACAACACTTCGTACCATTGATAATGCTTGAAGGAGGATTGTGTTGTGAGAGGATGTTTCAATCCACACCATTGAGTCTGTATTAGGGCCGGTGACTCAGTGAACTGGCTGTACTTTTTTTTTTCCATGGCCAGCAGCACTACTCTGCCTGCTCCTTCAACATCCGAGATGCAGCCTGATGCGCCAAGCATGCTGCCATCCCAGCACTGTAATGCTTATGATAACATCATAAAGTTTCATACAAATAGATACCAGGGGGAATTCAGGCGCTACTGCAAGCATTGTGTCATCTACCTGGTAGGAAGATTTCACGTGCTCGAGGCATAGCTCGCCAACAAGTTTAAAAGTTGCCTGTGACTGCAGAGAAACAACAACAGACAGAGGCAAGGTCATTAAAAGTTGTTTCATCAATAAGAAAGTGGAGCTCCGAAAGATTAATTTGTGAGGTATTACTAAAAAGTTTCATGAAGGCCAGCTAAAAAAAAGTCACCCTTCAAGGGCGAAAAAATGCCATGTGGTGGCCATCCGAGCCAAGCAGGAGAGGAACGCTTCCAGCAGCTATGCTGGGCGTGCAATCGTGGCAACAACCGATGTCCCCCCAGTATACATTAGAGTGAAGCTCCCCGGACGACAGAGAGGCCTCGCAACAACGCAGCACGTTTGAACTGCGACGGGACGGAAGTGGTGGGGGCAGGAAGACGCTCACCGGATGTCGAACTTGGGCGTGACGACGGGCAGGCTCCCCCGGGCGGCCCGGGTCCTGGCCAGCGGGGTGTGGAAGCCGTAGCTGGCCGTGCTGGCCTTGCGCGCCACCTTGGCCGGCTTGGCGCTGCTGCTGCACGACCCCGGCGGCGACGCTTTCTTCTTCGCCGCCACCTGCCGGGGAGCAGGCACGCAAGGCCAGAGTTCTTCCATATACACCGCTAGCGAAATGCCGCTTCAAAACATGGGCGGCATGGGCTTTCCTGTTTTGTTGAAGCTGAGGGAAAACTACTGGCACAGCACCCACTTAGGGACAAATGCTGGACTGGGCTAAACATTCGCCTCGTAACACCCCTTGAAAAAAACAAAGCTTGGTTTTGAAATTAGGAAACAGACATTAAAGGCAGGACATGCCTTTTAAAACAATTTCTTTTATTTTTAGGTAAACTCTGTGAAACTTGTCAGTCTTGCTGCCTTTTTTTCCCCTGATTTCAAATATGCCATTTTTTGAGTCAGTCAGTTAGCTACCAAGATAATTAGAGATAGTTGTTCTTGGAGGAACAGCAGACAAAACAGTGTTAGCCATGAAACTAATTTTTATATTTTCCGAATACGTATGAACCCTGGTGAGTGCAATAAGAGAATCAGTTTTTTAACTGCACCACTTGTGAACTAAGTTTTACAGCTCATTGAACTTTCGTGTTTGAAATGGGCATTCGAAATGGTTCCTTGCCACTGGTGCCATCAAAAAAACGATTCTCTTATTGCACTCACCAGGGTTCATAGTATTGAAAAATATAAAAATTAGTTTTATGGCTAACACTGTTTTGTCTGCTGTTCCTCCAAGAACAACTATCTCTAATTATCTTGGTAGCTAACTGACTGACTCAAAAAACAATAGCATATTTGAAATCAGGGGAAAAACGCATCAAGACTGACAAGTTTCACAGAGTTCACCTAAAAATTAAAAGAAATTGTTTTAAGAGCAGTGTCCCCCTATAAGTACTCCTTACTTGTGTCTCCACGCTTTTTTTTTTTACTTACAGCAGCAGCCCCGAGCACTTGAGTGCTACTTCAACTTTCTGCCAACAGATCACAGGCTAGTCAACGTGCCCCATGCTTGTCCCTGTTCACCCCCAGTGTAGGCTTGAATACGGTTAAGGAGCCAGCGGGGGAAAAAAAAAAAAGGTATTCAAAACTGATTCCTGAAAGGTGAAAATATTTTTCCCTTTCAAGCCTACCCTTCAGACACTCCTAACTTTGCTCTCAGACACGTAGGACTATGATGTGAGCTGCACCATTCACTCACTCACTTGTGAACAACTGAGGAACACTGTGCTTTAGCTGCGTTTATTCATCAACTATCAGACAAAAACTATTGCAAACGATTACAGAATGCTAATTTCTATGAATGTTTAGGAACACGCGTTGCACACCAAACCAAATATCACAAGTGAAATAATTAGCATGAGAATCATACACCACACACGACAACATTTGTGGCCAGGTCACTGAAATTAGAGCTAGTGCTGGTAACTAAAAGCTCCACACAACAGGGGAGCTTTTGTAATAAAGGCAAAATAATCCGCAGGAAAATAAACTTTTTATTATTGTGGAAGAAAGAAGTGCGTGATGCTTGTGTGATTCGCATGTGCGTCTAGAGCCAGACAAGCGTTCTCGAGCTGCTTAACTCATCGCGTGATTTTTAGTCACCACAGCTACTATCTGCCTTGTTGTGAATAGGATTGTTCGTTTTCAGGTTTTATTTTTAGAAATCGGAGGATAAAAATTGGGTGCTATATTCCGAACTCATATTCGGAAAGAAATTGGGTGTTTTTGTGAAACCATTGGTTAAATCAATATATGTACTAAGTTTGTTTTAATACACTCCGTTTATTTTAGAGGGAATCACGAGCTTTTTAACTCTAACGCGTTAGAATTGGTGCTTATATCACGCTGCTAATCGAGGGGACTTCAGTGTTCTCTGGAAAACGCTCTCCAAAATTTGGCATTTGTTTAGAAATGACTAAATAATGCCAGTAAAAAGCATTGACAACTTGTAACAAATGAAACATTTCATTCACGAAGAGCTGGTCATCGATGGTTCCCTCACCCTTGTTTACATAGATTACTGTGATCTGCTTGCGCAACTTGCAGGCCTTCATTCGAGGGCTAACTGATCGCAGAACGTTTCTCAACTGGGAGAAGGTTTTCTTGACTACGCAGCTCCCATTAGCCCAGCACAACGATGTCAGTGCACCATTTGCCAGGCCGAGGTTGCGGGTGGTAGAGTCACTCCAATGCTCAACGAGTTCAGAAGGTGTGTTTGTGCATTTGCTTCCAGCAAGTACTGCTTGAGCACAACGGAACATCAGACCACAATGGTGCAGATCGCTGCTTTGAAAACGTCCATTCGGGGAGAAATCAGGTTTGACCCGAAAACGAACGACCCTAGTTGTTGTTAAGCATGTTTCCTGTTTCTGCAGTTTTACGCACTCTTGGAGGCTTCTCGTCATCCACATGATCAGCGGCGTCATCCTCCTCTGCTACCTTGGCGTCCGACAGCATTCTCGTAATGGGAACATCAACATCGTACAGCGCGTACTCCATGCAAATTTGCCATTCAGAGCACGCTCGGCGCGTAGTGGGAGCCAACAAGCAACAAGCGAGTGTTTGAGAGGCTACAATGGAAGAAAGATGCAAGATGGCTAACAGAAGCCGGATTCCATTGGATTGTATCACAACAGGGATTGGATCGGAAACTCCCTGCTCCCAATGTTGCCTTGTGTTTAACGAAAACCCCAAAATGTGTTTCAACTTTGCGCAATGCACTACTTGATTCCTACAATCTTTTTTACATTATTTAAAACTTACGATCTATGACAAACACTTTGAATTCTTGCGAAAAGACAGAACTACTGATTATCCCGGAGAAAGTCTAGCATTTTCAAGGACCACTGAAAAATTCCAGGACATTCAAGGCCTTAAAAATGACAGTTTCAATTCAAGGGTTTTCAAGGACCTGTGCGAACCCTGTGTAACAATCTCAGAGCAAAAACAGCAGGCTGAGAGCCCGATACTGCGTTTGTGATTGATGCAGTTCAGAAACCAGGCACTTCTGTCCAGTCAACCGACTCGGGCCACCCTCCCCAGCAATTATGGGGGCCCCATTTTCCCAAACCGAGGGGAGGGGAGGGGAGGGGTAGTGACAACACGTGCGAAGACAAATAGAGGAAAGGAGGTGGCTGCCAAGCTGAGCCAAACATCCTGCACGGGCAACTGTCGAGGGAAGGGACGTCTGGTTGGAACTGCACACCAAGGGTTCTGGCTGCTTGCTTCCCACCCAACCAAGTTGTGAGCCGGCATTAAATGGTTTGGGGAAGCGTGACCCCTTCGGAAGCCTCCTCGGAGAAGAAACGGCCGACTCGAGTGCTCGCTGTCCTTCCACCCCGTACCATTTGTACGAGTAGAAAGGTCACCATCAAGATGCCAGAAGGGGAGAGGGGGAGAATATTCACCCGGCTACTCAGGACTTCGTGCCTTGGTTGATTAGAACCACGACGTTGTCCAGGGGCGGTATTCTCGAGTTTTGTCCCTTTTGCGTCCCTTTCAAAAGTGTCCCTTTTGGCGAGCCCTGATTGGCTAAAAGCAAACAACCGGAAACCTACTGCCAACGCCCACTGCTTAACCGGAAGTACGTCACGGTGAAAGGGACGCAAAAGGGACGTTTTCAAAAGGGACAGTTACGAGAATACTGCCCCAGAGCTGTTTGCCTATACATGCATGGCCCATTGTTGGCTTTAGTGTTGCCCATTTGGAACACATGGACACAAATTCTCCCAGAGGTTCAAACTTCCAGCTGCGCACTGCACTTTTACAAATCACCCTGGGTAAGTCTGAATTCACTTCTGCAGCCACACTCACCCTCTTGCTTTTGGCGCTGGCAGCCACCCCAACACGTCGCCTGCAACGGGAAAAAGAAAAACACGCCATTCAGCGTGGCAACAAAGGCAGCACTTGGTCAGTCAGCACTGCCCAAACAAGATCCCAGACCTGCACTTGATTCTGTCATGTAACAGTGAGCTGGCTATGCCATGCAAAATTGGAAACCATTTCTTTACAAGTGACTGAAATGTTGGTGCTGTGCTCATAAAGAAAACATTTGCCTCGCAACAGTAACATAGAAAAAAGAACACCGGGTTTACACAAGTCCAAGAGCCCGGTCTTCCATCCATTTGCATAGTTTAACAAGAACTTACACAGGGCATCTCTTGGCATGCTGAGAACAAACACGGATTGCCTTTTTGTCCGTGCAGCACGATTTTGAAGTTCAGGACACACCACTTCACCCACACTTTTTATTAGCTATGCACCAAACACCGGCTCCAGACATCTTGGGAGGGCCGAAGCCCTCCAACTCAGACCGAGGAGGTGCTGGCGATGCTATCCTCCTTAGTGAGGTGAGGGTGACCTCCATGCGTCTCCCTTCTCACCCCACGGGGGTTCGGGGATGTATGCGGAAGATCACCAGAGAGACTGCCTTCGAGACGGGCATCGCGTGGTACGTAAATGCCTTTCGGCCACTCTTGGCCACTCTTGCATTGACCGTTGCTCCCCACAAGCGTGGGCCACGGCATTTACCGTGTTTATTTGCGCATGCCTCGATTGCGTCAGTGCATTATCTAGGATGTCCGGTGAGTCTTTGGGCATACTCCACGCTTTTTGGTGGGTTGCCCACATCCGCACTGTGACTGCTCACGCCGTTTAAGGTTAGCGGACGCGCCAAGGGCTTGAAATGTAGAGCAGCCACACTCAGCCCCCTTCTCTGACCTCAGCAAGCGTCACGTTGGTGCATACGCACGTGGACACTAACTCGGCAGACGCCGACGGATGTTTGCCCCAGAGCCTAGGTGCCTAGTGCAGTGCACTGCTTTGTATTGTGGTCGTCCACGTAATAAACGCCTCTACTATAAAAGTTATTGTTCCCTTCGGAGTGACCGACAGACGTATACGAGCGGTGAGAGCCGTCACTTGCTCTCGAACCTGTTGTGGGCAGTCTCTAGGCACTTCGGTGCTGCACGAGAGAAGCGAGAATAACGACAGCGCGCTATTCTATTCCTTAATGCCAGGATAATGCCCACAATCCTCATGTTCTGTAACGAGTGGACATTGCAACTATGCAAGAGCTGTGACTTATAACACAAATGTTGGTGTCATAAAGTGCTAATATTTTGGTCAAATAAGCACCTGGAATTTTGCACTTGATAGTGTGCATTCCCATTGCTCTATTGCACTACCTGGTTGATAAGCTTTTGAATGTGTCTAGAACTGTGCAAAACATTGCTGTCAGACCTGCACACATTTATTTGCCTTTTTTTTATCACCCTTAACCCTCTTCACTGTACAAGCAACTGCATTGAGCATACTTTCCTATTTCAATCTTGCACAATTACTAATGAAAGTGTCCACTGTGGCATCTACTCTGGGACCTTGTATGCTATCACGAGGCATTGTATTGCGTAGAAATAAGGATTATTATTGTTACTGTTACATGTGGCCAGCTCATCCAAAGATACTGGTCGCAACAGTTGATCTCACAACGGAACAGTTGGTTTTAAAGAAGAATTTAGAAATGCAGACACAAATGGCCCATTTACAGGCCTGTGTAGAGTGACATCTTGGTAAATGTTTGCAATGGGACAGGCACATTTTTTGTTTTCTTTGTAACTAGGAAACCATAAAAAGAACATCCCACAAAAATGACCTTTTGGCAATTTGTTCACTCCACATCAAGCTCAGCAAACGCCTGTAGCTTGCTCGTGTTGTACCCTAGCTGCCTCAGGCCCAGAGGCTGTGCTCGCAAAAAGAGGAGTTAAAAAAAAAAATGCTGAGTCAAATACGTTACGATCTAATCACACTCAGGCACTGTTCGGCTGTGCGCTCCTTCTCGCTTTTGCTCAGAAACTGCAAATGGTTCAGAATACACGGATTGGATGCGCCAATGCTGCCGCTTTCAACATGCATCCGTTGAGAACATTAAGAATAACAGCCTCCACCCCGGATGTCCACGTTTCTTGCACAGCCTACACAGCCCCATTCAAAACGCCACATGCTCAACTTGTAGCCCAATGCCTTTTGTTTGAAAAAGATGCTGTCACCACGCAGCTTCTTCCTCTATTACAGTTGAACCCCTTTATAAGAGACACGTACCGGGGAGCAGTTTCTGTCTCTTATACCGGATGTCTCTTGTAAGCAGGGAGCCATGTTTTCACTTGCTAATCAGACCCTAGTTCAATGTGGGCATGGTATGACTAAAATACCGTATACACTCGTGTAAGGGCCGCACTTTTTTTCCGCGATTTTGATGGGGTGCGGCCCTTACACGGAAGTGTGAAATTTTTGTTCAATTTTCGATCCACGCATGCAAAAACCTATTTAATCATGCCATATATACATAACCATGGAATATCTGGCGTCTAGCTGCGGACATCCTCGCTAGATGTCTTCATCGGTGTCGCTGCTCGAGCTCGTCTCGTCGCCGCTGCTCACGTCATCCGCACGTTCATGGATCAAATCGTCCTCAGTGCCGTCCATGGCATCGGAAATACCGGTCACCTTAAAACTCTTTACAATAATGTCCGCGGACACCGCACGCCACGCGTTTAAAGTCCAAGAGCAGACCAGCTGAAGCGACGCCCGCCTCAGTCGTCCGGTCGGCGTTTTCTCGTGGTGGCCCGCTGCCATCCATTCAGAGTACAGGCGTCTGAATTCTGCCTTAAACGGCCTATTAATAGACACATCCAGTGGTTGCAGCATGCTTGTTAAACCACCGGGGATGACCTCCAGATGCGTACGACCTTCTGCAAGACGAGCCTTCACGCGCTCTGTAAGGTGGCCACGAAAGCTGTCCAATACGAGCAGTGCCTTGCGTCGCAGCAGGCCTCCCGGCCGGTTAGCCCACACCGTTTTCACCCAGTCCACCATTAGTTCATCGGACATCCAGCCGTTTTCCTGCACTCTGATGATGATTCCATTTGGGAAGCTCTCCTTGGGTAGCGTCTTTCGCTTAAACACTACGTACGAGGGGAGCTTCCTTCCGTCCGCTGTGACAGACAGCATAACGGTGCAACGCTGACGCTCGGCATTGGTTGTGCGCACAAGGACGCTCTTTGCGCCAGTTTGGTTGACACCACCGGCGCACGCACTTGTCGTCGACGTTGAACTTCCGGCCGGCTGCACATTTTCCATTCTGTTCGGCGTATGCGACAACTTGAAGTTTGAACGCAGCATCGTACGCGGTTAAGCGTTTTTTCTTTTCCATCGCAAGCGGTTGTGCTAGGCAGTCGTCAAAATCAACGGTGGCACAAAGGATCAATGGCACCGGCGAGAAAAGCGACAAGATCTCCCAGATAGTGTTGCGCGCCCGAAGCTCGGAGAGAGCGCCGCGTGACGAAGCCGCAGGACAGCTATTGCCATCTGGTGGCGCCTGCGAAATTCGCCGCGCGCCGTACGCGAGACGCGACGACGCTGCCAATTGCTGGCGAGATTTTTTTTTTTTTTTCCAAAATTTAACCTGCCAAGTTGGGGGGAGCGGCCCTTACACGAGCGCGGCCCTTAGTCGAGCGTATACGGTAAGCTCAAAAGAAACTGTAGAATGTTTTAAAAGATTCATTCTAATTTATGTTTGGCCCCCAGAATTTATGAAACAGCTCTGAATCTTTGTTTGCTTCATGACTGTATTTACACTGTTTTTTACAACCGATTCTACAAGCTTTCTTTCCTTTCACTGTTTGTTGAAGATGAATCGTAGATGTTGAGTTCACAAGCCTGATGAATAGCCAGAGCGCACAGCTTCTTCCACTGTGTGCTCAGGCTATTCATTTTGCTTGCAGGACTCAACATCTGCGATCCTTCTTGATTGGGAGCTACGCGAGTGGGAGAGCCCTCATGTGCGATCGCACTCCATCCAATGGATGGCAGTAAGCTTCAACCACTTCCACTTCTGTAAGTTGCATTTCCATTGGCAGGGCTTCTCATCGTCATTTCATAGCTGACTGAACCACTGCGTGTTTGCTGATGTTATAATAAATAGCGACTGCAGGCGTCTGTCGTCCACCTGTGTTTCCACAATGGAAGCAACTGCAATTAGTGACTGGTGGCACTGCATCTGAAGTTAAAATGTCTGTTACAAGCGAGATCGTTGATTAAATTTCAAGGATGACTTGTCCCTTATAACCAACTGTCTTCTACATCCGATGTCTATTATAAAAGAGGTCAATTTAATGGGAAAGATGGGGCAGCCAGCCATGTGGGTGAATAGTGTCTCTTACACCAATTTGTCTCTTACATCCATGTCTCTTATAACAAGGTTCAACTGCATCGCCATCAGTTGCACGTGCTCGTATTAACATCATCACCGTCACTTTGTGCGTGCTCCATAAAATGGTGGCAGTCATGATTTGCGGATCCTGCCTCAGTTATTCCCCCACCTTTCTCCCAAAGCAAGTGCAACAGTTGCAAAACAGCACCCACCGGGTCTGCGTCAGAGTCGAGGGCTTGCTCTCTGTGGACGTGGACGCAGCGCTCGAGAAGCCAGAGGAGCTGCTGGCTAGGCTCACGGCCACGGAGGCAGCGTCGGGGATGTAAGGCTCACGGTCTGCGTACGGGACGGAGAACAGGGCAGTCAGCACAGAGAAAGATGAAGAGGCAGCCTGCAAGTGCTCGAACAAGTGCCGCACTGTGCTGTACAAGAGGCATGACCACGGTGTAAGATATACTATTAGGTGAAGGGACAGCTAGCAAAACAAACGTGTACTCGTCGTTTCAATAAAGTCGACAAACTGACGCCTCTGAGACCGTTGACTGCAGCGCTCTCCAGCAGCAGAGAAAAGAAGCTGCCCGAACGCCGGCCACTCGGAGGTGTTCGGATCTTTTCGGCTCCTTGTCGGGTCTTCTCAGCAGCTTCCGTAACTGGTCGTCTGCTCGATGTGTGCTTGCCACAGTTTGGCCGGTTCTGCCGGCCGATGGAGCAGACGATAATTTGAAGAAAGCCGTGCGAGAGCCTTTGCCGCTTGCCGCAGTGTTTCAACGTGTTCTCAGTGGTGCCACTGATGAACGGTGATTTGGAGCAGTTTTTGTATCAGCAAATTATTAATTCTGGAGCAATTTGGAGCACCTAAATGCCAGTTTTGGAGCACCTTGGAGCAACTAGACATCAACTGCTAGATGTGCCCAAAGCATCTCTTAACACTAAAAATTGAAAAGTATCGTCCAGTAATTGATGTTGAGGTCGCCATGGAAGGCGCTTCAAGGTGCTTCTCACACGTGCAATCACAAATGAAGCAAAACTGAACAACAATGGTCTTCTTGTCCTTACTAGGGGAAGACTTTTTCAAGGAGTCACCGAAAATGGCAGGATCAAACATTCATTAAAAGTAGCTTTCACAGTTGGCTCTCCCAATAGCCGAAGAATAGCTAAATAGCCAATCAAAAAAACTTTCCCGCCAACCTCAAGAAAACGTAGCCCAGTCTGGCTATTTATAGCGCAACCTAGCAGTGCTCGCGTGCCCCCTGCCTGAAACTGCACCAGTGGGAGTTCTGTTCTTTCTGTGCTTGCTTTTTCCTCCCGCACGTGCCGGCGTTGCACTGCCACTTTTTTTCACTTACTATCGTAAAAGCCAACCCAGCAAGCGCTCCTAGCTAAATGAACGCAGGCGCTGCCGGTTAGTTACGTATATTTTGCCTCAAACGTACCTGCAGCCCTTCTCTGACCTCATTTCGCTAAAGATTGAACGTTCGGGTAAGCGCAGAGGAACGATGACAAACGATGACAAAGGAACGATGACAAAGTTCTGCTCGTTTATTTTCACTGTGACGCCCAATTTTATACGGGACGGTACACTGCGAACAAAAGAAAAGAAAGAAAGGGGAGGAGCACAAGCAAATACAATAAAAACTAAAAACTAAGAAGTGGAGAATAACAGTTCAAACACCCGCATTAAAAAGGCACTTAAGGAAGGCAAAATCTACTGATTGGATAAGAACTTCAGTTCTTTCTTTGCCAGCGTTATGGAAGCTGTGCTAACGCATTTGTCTTTCAATAAAACAATCTTGTAAGACTGGATGATTTCTCTTGTTAGCTGATCCTCGTGTCGGCCTACAATGCTGGTCTTATCAAAATGTGGCCTACATTCCCAATCTTATTCGACTGTGTTAGATATTCGTTTCGTATATTCCGATGCCTTTATCGTGTGGCAGACAGTACGTTGGTCAGTCAGGTTGTTGCTCAAATGATCGACTTGCAGAGCATTGGAACAATGTAGAAAAGACGAGCAACGGACATCTGGACATACACTGCAGAGATTGTGAACGTAGGCCACATTTTGATAAGACCAGCATTGTAGGCCGACACGAGGATCAGCCAACAAGAGAAATCATCGAGGCCTACCAGATTGTTTCGTTGAAAGACAAATGCGTTAGCACAGCTTCCATAACACTCACAAAGAAAGAAGCGGAATTCTTATCCAATCACTAGTTTTTGCCTTCCTAAAGTGCCTTTTTTAACGTGGGTGTTTGAACTGTCATCATCCACTTTTTAGTTTTTATTGTATTTGCTTGTGCTCCCACCCTTTCCCTCTTTTCTTTCGTTCGCAGTGCACCGTCCCATATAAAATCGGGCGTCACAGTGAAAAGGTCACTTCATTCCAGCATAACCGCACCATGGGCAGGAAGCAAAAGTTCCCTGCTGATTACGCCAAAGAATATCCAGATTTTGAAGCAACTTCCGGCAATGACCTCGTCGTCTGCAAGTTAGAACTTGGCCGCAAGTTTGGTTTCGTCTGTGCGAGCATGAACATTGAGCTGAAGTGCTTATGGACTGTCAGCCCATCTAGATGGTTTCCATTTCACGAAGCTCTTGTTGACATCCTCGACTACTGGCGCGCTATTGTGGCATTTCTAAAGAGTGACGACGCAAAAGGAAAGAAGTGTGACAAGCTGAAAGTGTTTGCGATGACACCTAGCTCTCTGCAAGACCTGCTGGTTAAGCTCAGATTCTTAAAAAAACCTCGAACGAAGTGCTCTCAATAACTAAGCAACTAGAAAATGAATCTACATTGGTGCATGAGGTCTATTCCCTAGTTGCTGTGCACCTGAAGGCACTGTTAAGCCAATGGACCGACGCCTCAGTGACGAGTTTTGGTGGGGAAGTTGACTGCATGCTCGACATTGTTGATGAGGAGAAGTGCTTGTACACTGTTAACAGCTTCCATGAGTACTACGGTGCTGTAGCCGAGAAGTGGAGCCAGACTGTCCAACGAAATATTGCGGACGACTTGCAATACACCAGCAATTTGTTTTGGTATTGGGTGCAGATCGTCAACCCGAACGTGAAGGCAAAACTACCTCACACGTTCGGGATCTAGAAGCACTTGTTCACACTGGCCATGCAGCGAGGGCGTGATATTACCCAGCTAGAAAGAGTTCCTGGCGTATCGGGCCTACGTTGTGAAGGAAATTGTGGAGCCGCCACAGTTTTGGTGGATTCATTCCCGAGATTGGCCCACCCTTTCACGTTGCGCACTGGATTTGCTGGGTCTTCCCATATCTAGTGCAAATGTCGAAAGAGCATTCTCGATGTTTCGTGTGGTCAGTCTTGGAAGGAGCGTGCTGCGGTGACACACTAACATTGGAAAATATGCCTGCATATAATACAACAAGTTGTAAATGGATGTCACCGCGAATGTTGCAAATGTTGACTCTGCAACAAAAATGTCTCTGCTCTTTGATGTCTTTTATTTTTGTACATGGAATTTTTTAAAGACCAATACTCTACAACCCTAATAATCCGAAAAACTCCCGAATTCTGTGTACTCTGAAAGGAAGCTCCGAAAAACTCCGAATTTGCAAAAACAAATAAACTCCAAAAACGCAGAACCCTAGTTATAAGCAATTCTTTGTTGAAAGTGTACATGACCTTTTTTCGATGCACAGCCATACAGCCCGTGAAACCCTTTGATACAAGTGAGAATTTAAGCAAGACAACTTCATTAAAAATCCTAGTAATGCGTCACTTTCAACAATACTACCCTGACACATTTCTACACCGTTGGAGGATTATGTGCAAGGCTGCATGCCACGTACATAACTTGTGCGTCACGCATTGACTCCAGAGACACGCTTTGCAGGAAAACTTGCACTTGACACCTGCTTGGGGCCGCACTTTTTGAATATTGCCATGCACACATGTGCTCTCATCTTTTAAAAATATAACCAAACATTTTTTTTTCTTGCTAGGCACTACAAAGCATCACAAGCCACTCAGGCAAGCAGAGGCGCCACTCAAATTCTTTTGGTGAACTCACATTCAAGGTCTGCCCTGGTGAGTGGCTGCATAAGCACCTCCTGCAAAGAAAACACAGCGAAAAACACGAACCATTACTTTTTTTCATTCCAGAGCTGAACTTTTATTTATTTATGGAACGAAAGGGTTTTTTCACAAGAGATCGGACAGGCGTGTCCGGTGGACATCTTTAGTATTGACGAATATTTTATATACAGCTCCTTGTACACAGGAGAAAACATGTGTGAAGATTTTTATGGAAAAAAAAATTTCCCTTTCTCAAGAAAATTCCCAAAGCCGGCTCAGGTCACTGCTGCCTTGAGCGGCTTGCGAAAAATTGGAAAGTACTACCGCTTCGAAAGAAAAACTACTGCAGCTATCGCCTTAGTTATTTTTATGTAAGACTTTGCATACTCTCAAATTATTCACCATATTCATTTTTGGCTTACAGAGGGAATTCATTTTAAAAAAAATTCCCAAATTAGAAAAAAGAAAAAATTGAAAATTGCCCAAATGCGGGGCTTTTTTGCTCGGAATCTAAACAAGCTAGGTAGTGGACATTTTCTAGTGTTATTCTTCTGTCCTTTTTCTATCTTCATGCCAATTTTAGTTTATGTAGTCAAGACACCTCAATATGAGAAATGCCCTGTACTGCAGCAAGGTAACGCATTTTGGTATACAGTGTAGACCATTTATAACGTAACCGCTTATAGTGCGGGACCGGATATAACGCGGGTTTTTGCGACCACCGGTTTGCCTCCCATAGAACTCAATGCATAACATACCGCTTAAGATGCGGTTGGCCGAAGCACAATACCGTTTATAGTGCGGTTTTTCGGCGGGTCTGCTGATCGACCGGCGCAGCTGAGGCATCGTTTTAGGGTAGCAAAAGAAAAAAGAAAGGGTGAAATCGGCCATCTGACGCAGCGTGCACCCTTTGCCCTCCTCTAACGTAGACATCCAAAGAAAAAAAAATAGGCACCCTTTAATTCGTGCGTACCTGATAACCACAACTGACCTTGCTTGATGCACCTCGGAAGATAGCGACAGACAAGATCCACGCACGGCAAGTTGATTTTATTAATCGTGAACCACATGGCCCATTTTCGCGCACGAATCGTGCACATCAGTGTTGCGCGCGAGTTTTTTTTGTTTGTTTTTTTCGTGCTCGTATCGACGACTCCGCGCTCGCGAGGGCTTCTTCGCGTGGCAGTGGGAGGAGCCTGACGACTTGCACCAATGGGGAGACGCGTACCTAATGGCGGGAGATTCGAAGTGCTCCGAGCCGGCTAGCCGCGCCAGAGATGTTTAGGCTTACCGCCGCGGTATTTTTTGATGGGCGCTTTCACAAGCAGTGTGGATGGCAGTTTATATTCCACTTTTCGCCCACATTATTAGCTCTTTTCTTGCATGAGCATCTTCGCTTGCGCCCCGTGCGGCATTTCAGCGAGCAGTTAGAAGCGGTCGCTGGAACTTACTGGAACTGCCTGCACCGCTTCACGGCCGGTGCCGACGCCATGTTGCCGCCTCTTACCGCGCTGCCCACTGTCCACACCACGGCAGTTGTATCCGCGCTGGCGTGCACTGCACGTTTTCGCGATACCAAATCTACCACTCGGTTCACGCTTTAGAACGTTGTTGCAGATAAGCCACCGCTCTTTCCCTTTCCGAACATTCGAGCCACGCGAAGCCGAAGATTTCCACCACCAGTACGTTGCACTGATTAGCAGCCGCCTTCGGCATCGTGAACACAAGGTGGGGTAAAAAAAAAAAAAAAAATCCCGCTGGTGTTCTTATCACGTCTTGCGGCATCTGTTCCTAGACGCTAAAAATGCAGCCATGGTCTTTCAAAACAAACACAACGGAAGTTAAAGCCGCGCTCACCGTTTTGAGACTGCGCTTTTGCCCTGCAGCAGCGGCTGATGTTAAAAATAATACGAAATATAGACCGTGCCTTCGTTTTTAAGCGCTGTGTGTTTGAGTGATGATAAATATAGGTTGAGTTGAGAGATAGGTGGCGATGTGGTTGAATTCGCGAGTGTTTTGGTTATAGTGCGGTACCGCTTATAGTGCGGATTTTTGCAGCTCCCGCGACATACGTTATAAGCGGTCTACACTGTATATTGAAAGTCGATAACAAAAAAAAATAAGAGGCCTCTTCGATTTTTTCAAACTTTCACAAATTAAAACCAAGGCTGCTTTCTATCACAAAAACATGCTGCACTATTCTTCTTGTTTTGCAGCTACAAAGCGCTAAATATGGCTTGTTAGCAGTACTGCAGTGGCATACCCTAGTGGTTTGCAAGAAGCTTAGGACCGCAATGTAGGGGGAGAAATGGAAGTTACAAAGAGAAAATCATTAAATAAACATTGCAGCGGGCATGCTTTGTTGAAATTGGACGCGTAAAAAGTACGTTGCACCTAAATATGTTGAAGCTATGGCTCCCGAGCCCATGTTTGATCGTGCGTATAATTATCAGCTGGTGCCGTCTCAACCGCACACCTTCTTGCAATGAACTACTTCTTCGCAACTTCTTGTAGTGACAGCTGAGCTGCGAAGCTGTGGCAAGGTAAGGCTTGCAAAATAATGCAGTGAAGCTTCACGACAACGAAATCCCAGGAGTACGAAATTCCTGCGGAAACGAAATATTTTCGGATCCCCGGCAAACGTCCATATTTCCTACCATGCGTCAACGAAGTGTTTTTTGAAAGCGATCCCGCATTAACGAAATTCGCCGCAAGTCCGGTCAGCATTTTGTCTACCCAGTTGAGGCTGAAGTGACAAAAAATTGCTCAAATTAATGTTTTTTTTAGATTTGACGTGCATAAATTCCTGCCACTCAATTTCTCAGTGAATAATGCGCCCCTTGAGATTGATGGCAAGCGCTGGGGCCGCTACAAAACATTAAATCTTTTGAATGAAACATAATTGTATTTTGTGTGCACGGCCCCGTTAACTCTTTCCTGACCGTGCCTATTCAAAATCGTTCAATTTGAACGATACTTTCGGAGAGCCTTTTCATAGCGTTCCAGGCGTTGCTCCAACAAGTAAAGCTGTTCGGAGTTAGATCAGAAAAGGGCCTTTCAAAATCAGTCTTGTTTTCATTTTTGCAACAAAAACGCGACTTTTGACACGCGTTTGAATCACCTGAGTGTAGGAAAAGGGGCTACAAAGCAAGGCTACAATTGCGAGTCAGAAGATGATAATAAAGCTCAACTTTATGTTTTGAGAGATAACCGACCATAAACAGACCATGAACAAGACCATGAACGAGCATCAACCACGGAGTTCCGTTTTCAACTTCATGCATGTTTTTCCGCATCGCGTGCTTGTCCCACATATTGTGCTGGCTGTAAATTCAAAGTCAGTCGTTGACAAGATGTTTTTATGTTATGTGGGGGCAAATTGGTGCCTCTGTGAAACCGCCAGATTTCTTCCATGGAACCACCCGAAATTGCAGTTTGAATTGGAGGTTGGGCTTCACCGCATGACACGAGCACTGCGTGCTAACATTTTTTTACATTTGAAAAACTGTTCCGCGCATGTAGACATTATTTCAAGGGCGTGCTTTTGAAATGTTTTCTTACAAAATGTATATTGTAATTTTTTTCTACTACCGGTGGTTTGTTATACACAACTCCTTCTTTATCATTTTTTTCGACATTTTGACAAAAATATTGATTTTGACATTTTTTTTTCGCAACTACGATATACGAAAACTTTTAAAAAACTGGTGTTGTTGGAAAGGCTCCTAATAATCTGCATTTTGTGCTCCTGTAATTAGTACATAGCCAATTTTTTTTATCAGAAAAAAAACTTTTCTTGGGCCCCTAAAAATCGGTCAATTATCCCGTGGTAACGGAAGAGTTCAGGTAAAAGTCAATGTTTTGAACAGCGTGGGGCTTTGATGGTTACTGCATGCTAATAACACACTCAGCAGGGGTGAGACAGCTGAATGAGATTTGGGAGCAGTTTTCGGTGCAGCGAAATCTCGATTTTGGAGCAGCACAACTTTGATTTGGAGCAGAAGAACGACATTTATGATGTCACCTTAGGAGCTTAAAAAATCAAATTTTTGGCTACTCACAGGAGAAAAATGCATTTTAACAGGTTTTGAACGTACGTAACACTGAAACAGCCCTTCAATAAGTTTTTTCCTACCAGAGTACCACAATGTACAAACTGCACTACCTTTTTACAAACCAGTTTTATTAATTCTTAGGCTCTATGCATAGATAGCGTAGAGTTCTGTTGAAAATATCGAATTGAAAAACTAAGCAATCGTAAGGCAGTTTTATTATCATCTGAATGCCAAAATTATTATTTTTGTAGTAGAGCCACGGCAAAAGTTGTGCGAAGTGAGGCGACAGTCGTAGCGCCCATTTCAATCCCCATGGTGCACGTTCACTACGATCGTAATTTGAGTAACGTTGGTATGTTTAGCCACCTCCTTTTTGCCTTAAATTTCAGTTCAGATAATGAACCATTATTACTAGCGTGCAATAATTGCCCTTCCCGCTATCGGTCACTGCTTGAACATTTTGCGGCGATGTAGCCTGCGCCGTCACTTCTGCGGTGTCGATCGTCTCATTCTTGACGCTCGCAAGCTAGCTGTGAAAGGCAAGCAATACCTCAGCGTTTCATGACACCGCAATGAGTCCGAAATTTCAATTCAAGTGCGCACTGCACCCCACACTCAAGGCCGAAACACGGCGAATTCGTGGGCACCACGCAACTTCCCGCAACAGATCAAACGACTAAATGTAAACCCAGCCACTTCCACAACCAAAACCAAGGTAGAAATCGGCGAAGAGCACTCTGCCTGAACCAGAAGCAACTGCTTCGCCCGGTGGCCATGTTTTCCGATCTTCACCACCACAAGACGGCGGGCGCCCAGTAATGTCGTTCCGGAGATACGGCGCTCCAAAAATTGCCGTTTTTTCATCAGCTTGCACAAGTAGTTTGACGCCTCAGTACACATAGGTATTTTTCCTACAGGACTTTGCAATGGTTTTCGATGGGAAAACTTTAAAAACGCACAGAATATAACATGTGCAACCTGACATTATGACTTTCGAAAGAACTATCTTGGGGACAATTTTATGCAGGTTTTTTTATTGGATGATCAATCTATTAAACCTTCACGAACACCATCACCATGGGGGTGCTGGAAAATTATGCCGTCAGTGAGCATTTTCCCCCAGTGAAACTGACGGGAGCGTTAAAATCCTTGGCTCTCAGACTGTTTTGGAGCAGTTCGGCGCAATTTTTTCAAGCTTTCGGAGCAGCCTGGCGCAGGAAAACAAATTTTTATCAAAACTGCGCAATATGCGCTGCTGTCTCACCCCTGACTCAGGCCATTTGTTCTCCAACGCCTCCCACCGTAGATTGCGCAGCACTCGTAAGACCCACGATTCTTTGTTTGCAGGCATGAAAAACACAAAGAACCCTAGCAGTCTAAAACTCTAGAGCACGCTGATGCGACCCATTTTCCCTCTAGCAGTTAGTTCAGCGGCTGCCTCCTCTCTCTGTGCTCCCGGGCGTTTCCTACAGTGCACAGCCCTTCCCCGTACAAGCAAGCCCGGAGAGTACAGCAGCCCCAGTGCGGCACCAGTGCAGCCCCAGTGGTACCGCTCACCATGGGCACGGTGCGGAGGATGTCGTTGTACCACATGTCCGCCCTGCGGCAGACCTGCTCCACGGCCGCCTTCTCTGCGGCCAGGGCTGCGTGCAGAGACTCCACCAGCTGGCTCTCGAGAACCTCCAGGTACCTGCGGCCATTTCGAGGGGGTCAAGCTGAAGCTACAGCGCAACAGAAACACACACAAGGACACGCAAGGGACACACACGCAGCGCTGACTTCCAACTGATGGTTGATTGACACGGGAAACATTTATATACATACAAGATATAGTGACAAAACAGCTTAAAAGCAGATAAACTTTATAATAAAACGCAGTACAGTTTTATCCATCTGCCGTTACCGCCCACTGCCAACATGTGCATCGTTTAACTCTTTCGTTACCACGCCTATTCAAATCGATCACCGGTGATTGACGATTTATATTGTCTATTTCGACATGTTGTAGTCGTTTCTCGTACACCTAATGCGGCCAGTGGTTAGTCTAGGCACTGGCCTTTTAGAATCAGTTTAAATTTTCCCGCTCCGGCAACATTGAGATTTTTTCCGGCGTTTTTTGCGAGCGGAGGTGCGTGTGTTTTTGAGGAAGGGGGTGTGGCTGCTGCACTTGAGAAAAAAGGATGCAGGTCGTGGTTAGGCTGCATTACCATATTTTTTTTCGTCAAAAGGCTCCTGGCAAGTCAAATATTAAATAATGGGGTAAGCTTTGTAATCCGACAGCGTTGAGAGGTGATAATTACTTGAAAATGGCCCCAGCTATTCACTAATGATCTTTGGTTCGGACAAAGGGCAGCTTTATTCTCCCAAAGCTTATTTCTGATGGTCCCCCACATGTCTAGCAAGTGTGCCTGACATTTTCAACCAGTTTCCAGCAGTTTCGGTTTCGTTTTCGCATTGCGAAATTCATATTTGGCGCTAATACGCAGTTACTCAACTACAAGCTCTTTTGCCATGGCGCCTCTGTTGCCCGCTACTGCTCCTCAAAACAAGCATGCCGCTCGGGCTTCCACTTTATCTACGCCTTGCTTCTGCAATAACAGCTTCCGCTGAAAGTCAAACGATAACACCAAGTCGTCGAGTATCAGTTCAGACGAGGAGAACACTTCCAACTGAACACCGCCAGCTGTTCACCGGCCAGTTTCGGTTTCATACGAGGGTATTTCCGGAGGTCTAGTGTCGCTTCTTAGTAGTACTGTCTATTCTGACAAAGTCTCCAACAGCCTTGCATTTGTTTCTTTTCGAAATTGTTAGGTGGCGCTGCAATGTAGTAGGCTCGTAGTGCTGAACTCGCTTCACAGCCCGACGGCGGCTTGGTGAAAGCTTGCTGGGCATGATTCTAGCGCATCGTACCTTATTCCTGCAAGCAGGGCTACCATAGTGAGTCAAAACATGATAATAAACCGTAAATGAAAGTTCTGACTGATAAGTGATCATCAGAACGTCAACAAGCATCCACCAAAGAGTTTGGTTCTCAACTCCAAGCGGATTTTTTCACATCGCTTGCTTGCCTTCAATATTGTGCCGGTCATAATCATTGACAAGGTGTTTTTACATCACGTGGAGGCTAATTTGGGCCTTTAATAATGTTGAACCACCAGATTTCTTCTAGAGAACTATCCAAAATAGCAAAATTTGAAATAGAGGTTGGGCTTCACCACATGGCAAGGGCACCACGTGGGCTAACATTTCCTTTTATATCTGAGAAATTGTGCTGCGCAACTCAATTTTTTTTCTAGGACGGGTTTTTGAAATGTCTACCTACAACATGTATATTCTAAATTTTTTCTACTACTGGTGGTTTATTATACACAACTTACTTTTTCTTATTTTCTTCGACGCGCAGACGAAAATTTCAAATTCGATAATTTTTTTCGGAACCATTATTTAGGAAAACATTATTAAAACTGGTGTTGTTGGAAAGCGTGTGGAATAATCTGCATTTTATTTCACTGCAATGTGTGCCTAACCAATATGTATAGCACAAAAAAATGTTTTGTTAGACCCTTCAAAATTGGTCAATTTCCCGCGGTAACGAAAGAGTTAAGTAGGCTATTTCCTTCGTGGTTAGAGAGATTGATGGCACACTGATGCAATCGCCCCCAAACCGCACAATCTCTTCTGCTCCAATTATTTCCCTCATGGTCGGATTGGCACTTCTGCCCAACACCGTGCATTCTTTAAACTTTGGCATGCACTTGCGATTCCGAAAAGTGCCCTGTCAGCCTCCCTTTCACATTGCAATCATGTTCCCGCAAGTGGTCATTTAGGCACCGGCCTAAATGACCACTTTTATTATCTTGTTTATCTGCTTTTAAGCCGTGGTGTCACTATATCTTGCATGTATATAAATGTTTCCCAAGTCAATAAACTATCAGTTGGAAGTCAGCGCTGCGTGTGTCCCTTACTTGTCCTTGTGTGTGTTTTAATTGCGCTGTAGCTTAAAGCATGTGGAACCAAGCAGCCCAGACGTCCACCTTACCGGAGTAACAAAATATAACCCTGTTCAGTTTAGAAGAACCTGACTTTGGTCACTCACTCAGCTCCTCCATTCCAGCCCCAAGGATGCTTTCTTAACCGAAAAAGAGCAAAGGAACGAGGAAAAACATTCACATTTTGCGCTGCAGTGAAGTGTCATGGGCGCGAGTGGCGTCTTATCAGCAAGCGCTAAGAAGTGGCTATCAGTGCATTCATAACTGCGCGTTAGCATCGACGTGGTGCGACCAAAAGGAACCAGAAGTCCCACCTACAATCGGCCAGTCACGTTCCTTCACGGTGGCCTAGCTGATGATGATGATGGTGGTTGGATCGTTTTTGGCACAAGGCCAGCTGGTGCAAAAAGCGCCAAACAAAACTAGGTACCACACAAAAAAAAATACTAAACCCGTGAGCCATAATAACAGTAAGATCAACTAAAGGCAATGGTGATGGCTGGTGTGTAGGGCCAGTTTTGATTATGCATGATAGGAAGTGAGGTCCAAAAGCTTTAACATCTGACAAATATTCCCAAATGCATTTGAAAGCAGTCCTGGCATTGTCCCCCAAAAACAACCATGGGTGGAGGGGAATGTGTTGTCTGTAGAGTGGGAAAATTGTATCGTGTTGTGTCGAGTGCTTGCATGTGATTAGGATGTGGACTACAGACAGGCCCTTCCCACATCTGCCACACAGGGGTCTTGGAGACCCAGTGAGCAGGTGCGAGCGCATGTGTGTGGCCAATCCGCAATCTAGCCAAGGCAACTTCTGTGCACCTGTTGCGTGTGTTGGTGGTGTACGGTCCCAAGTGTGGTTTAAGTGCAGTTTTTTGTGTCTGTGTACTCCAGTCTGTTTGCCATGTTTTGGGAAGGTGTTGCCTGATGTGTGGCTTGATGTCAGTGTACGGTACTGTTGTTATGTCAACTGCGTCTTGCAGTGCAGCACCGGCAGCCATTTCATCAGCCTCATTACCAACGATCCCTCAGTGGCCTGGAACCCAGCATATAGTTATTTCGAGGTTTAACTCTTTCACGACAGCGCCATAGGCAATCGGAAGCCGGCGTCCGATGATTTCAAATCTCCTGCAAAATCTGAAACCCACGCTCCACAGACAACTATCGCCATCTGGTGTGTTCATTGGCAACTTCTCTTTCAATTTCAGTTTCGTTTGTTTATGCGTCTCGTGTGGAGGCGGTGTAGCGAGAGAAATTTGAACCGAAGGTAGAGGGGAGCAGGAGGAAAAATGGCGTCGGGTTTGTGCCGCGCTCCGCACAGTCGGACTGCTGTAGCAAGCACTTCGGCAGCTCCTGCTGTCGATTTTTCTGATTCCAGCAGCAGTGAGGGGTCAAGCAATGATGTGGGATCTTCAGATTTCAGTTCGGACGACGAAGCTCCGGTTCAGGTGCCTCGCACTTCAACAAGCGCTGGCAGGTAATTTCGTTGTGACTCCGCGCTGTATTTACAAACAAAACGTGCTTGTTATCTGATGACTGCGGTTTTGATTTTGTGTTTAGGGTCTCGACAACGTACGGCAAGGATATTTTGCCAAATGCAGCGCGCCGTATCGCGCTATTACCTTCAAGATAACCTGGCACTCGTGTCAGATTAGCGCTGCAGGGTTAAGGTGCGATGCTTCTCGAGAGCGCTGGATTTGTTTTGTTTTTTACCACCGAACTGATAAGGATTTTGTGCGAGAACACAAAAGAGTATGCTTTGATGCACATTTCACAGAGACTCACTCACCCTTCAGTGCCTTCGCGGCGTGGCACAGCCGTCAGTTCCACTAGGTTGACGGGCCCTCAAAAATCGAAAACTTGGTGTACACTGTTGATTTATATATTGAATCATAGCCAAGGAACGTGGGAACAATTTGCATATCTTAAAATTCCTGGGATAATTTTTATTCTCGGTAAAATTGCCGATTGGTGTTTTTCGTATACTTTTCTTGGGGGCTTTTTTCTGATTACTTGACGAATAAACTGTAAGTAATTGTACCTTTAACCAAACTGCTGCTTTGTGTTTGAAAGAACAATCTATAAGCTACAATTTCATGCATAGCAAGGCTAAGTGTATCCAGTAGCTCAAGAGAAAAAAAACGTTTTGTGGAAGCACTAAAAATTGGCCGTTTTTCCGCCATAACGAAAGAGTTAAGGTACATGTGGATTGAATAGCCTTAAAAATAAGATTAATTTCATAGTGTTTAGATTGTTTGTTACAGTACAGCGCACATACAACACTGAAGGAGTCCATGTACACAATGGACTTTGGAATTTCATGTTGGACAATGCGGTACAAAACCATTAGGATACCGTATGCTTCTGCCGTGAAAATACTGTTCTGGACGTTCGTGGTTTTGCAGACACGAAAGTTCTGTCTATGCGCAGCAAAAGACAGAACAAAAGACGGTAGCAGTCTTTGACGAGTCACTATAAAATTCTGCACACCGGTACTTATCCTGCAGAAACAAGAAATGCTGCAGAATCGCAGTTCTTAGTGCCCTGTGCTTATCAAGCTGCGTAAAAGACAGGTCACAGAACACAGGGCGGATATTCCATGGTGGTATAAAATCAGCGATGGGTGTTTGTGAATGTCTAAAACGGCGATCTTGAGTTCAGAGGCTTCCTCTCTTACCCTAAGTGAAAAGGGCAGAGAAATGGAAGGACTATTTAAAAACAGTTGTGAGGATGTATTATTAATGGTGGAATTAAAAGGGTGGTTAGTCACGGCCATGATTTTTGAGGTATACAGCAAGTCCATGTACATCCACTGGCGATGCAGGGAACACTTATTGCACTTGACGTACAGGCTCTGGACTGGCCTAGTGCGAAAAGCGCCACACGCAAGGCAAAGCTCAGATGCAGCACTGGGTCGAGCATTTTTAGGACCGTTTTTGTTGCAGACCCATAAACGACACTTCCATAGTCTAATCGAGACCCCACCCGGCTGTTAAAAGTACGCAACTGTAGTTGCTTGTTCGTTCCAAAGGACTGGTGTGACAGGATTTTTTAAAATTTGACCGCTTTTAGGCAGTTACGTTTGAGTTGTTTAATGTGAGGGATGAATGCAAGTTTTTCATCCATCACTACACCTAAAACTTGTGGTCCTTTCTAACCAGAATCAAAATTCCATTTACAGTAATGTCTGGTTCCAGATGAATACCATGCTTCCTGGAGAAGACAACACAAGTACTTTTTTCCGAATTGAGTTTAAAACCATTCTTGTCTGCCCAGCTAGAAAGTTTTTTGACACCGAGCTGTACTCTACCTTCACAGACTGACATATTACATGACTTAAAAGATATCTGGACGTCGTGTGCATACGTCGAATAAGAGATTGTAGGCATAAATGCCTTCTCAAGAGAGTTCATATGAACTGAGTGCAGCTTAGAACTCCACCTCGCAGGAGTCATTTTCTTGTACGTGTACCCTTGATAATGCACTACCGCCTCTTACATAAAATGTTCTCTCAGACATGTAACTAGCAAGGGTGTTTAACATATGGCCCGAAACACCGAATGAGTTCAAGTTACTGAGGATCCCACAACGCCAAGAAGTGTCATACGCCTTCTCAAGGCTGAAAAACACCGCTGCATAAAACTGTTTATGAGTGGAAGTATCCTTTATAGATGACTCAAGGGTGACGAGTTGGTTATTCATGGATGCCCCGCCCTGATACCAACCTGGCAGCTCTCGAGGAGACCACCGTACTCGTACATGAGCTCCCTTTATCATTTTCTCGAGAAGCTTGCGCCTCCTTTAGGAAAGCAGTCACCATAGCCTCCCCCCAAGATCTGGGAATTTGCCCCGAAAGCAATATTTTGTTGTATAGGTGTAGAAGTGTTTCAAGAGTGTGAGGTGTTGTTTCATGGTGTATGTGATGCAGTCATGGGCACGTTACCGAAAAAAAGTAACAGTGTTACAGTTACAGTTACCTAGCCCAAAAAAGTAACTCTGTTACAGTTACAGTTACTGCAAAAAAGTAACGTCGTTACTTTTCCGTTACTGTGTAAAACTAAGTAATAGCTAAAAAGATTTGCCTTATTTAATAGAAACGTATGAAGGCATGCAGGTAGTAAAAATTACACGTAGTAAAGCCTACACGAGGGGAACCTAAAATGATGCACTCTCATTCCCAAACCAACAATCGTTGTGTACTGCTCATTTTTTTTATTACGGAAGTTTTGCTATCTATCATAAGGAACTTTATTTTTTCGCTGCTGCACTCTCGCTGCAAGAAATTTATTTGCAAACATCATTGTAGCATAGAATTAGTTGTTTTTCAAAGTTGGAATTAGAGAGGCCGAACTTGTACTATACCGAGCTGGAGGACAACACAGCCGAAACAATCTTTCAGTGTCAACTTAATTTATTTTCGCTTACAATTCCGTCGCTTGACCGCCCCGCGTAGTGAGAGAGAACAGGAAAAAGGAGGCGGAGGTGGCGGATCGACGGAAGGCCTTTGGAGGAAAGGGGAAACGGACGCGGGAGTACATTGGTTGTCGAGGTGTTTTTGAAAGATACTCAAAAAAAAGCGCTTCGTTAACTTTTTATTTTGTACTTGTGGTCGGAGACAGACCAATTTGAGCCATTGCCGAAGCTACATTTCTCCGTGGGCCCTCGGAGTCGTTCTCCCGCCCTAACCCCCAGCCACCCCCATCCCCGGAATGAAACAAGATATTTCCAAAGGGAATAGAAACTGAAATTAACGCTTTACTGTTTTTTTCCTTCCTACCTCTCCTCCCCCCTGTCCTCACAAAGGCGGTTTTTGCCGTCTCGACCGGAAAAAAACTGCTCTTACAATCCCAGCCTTTCACAGCAATCACGTCGCCGATCCCAGGAACCCCTCCCTTCGTTTGCTTTGAGGCGTAGGCCGAATGAAGCTCGCCCAAGTATTCCTTGCCCCCAACATTCAAAAGCAGATGTAGCTACTACTGTTTTCGTTTCGGCCACAGCCCTCGAAACCAAGTCGCGAGGCTTTCCAAGAACATTTCTTCGTGCAGTGGCAGTGTGGTCAGACGTCTGCCGGCGAAGATGCTGGTTGGTGTGAGGGCACTCGGGGGCCACCATCGTTGGGGTCGTCGTATGTGTGGAGGGGCATGAAATTTATTACTTCCTCGACCTCATTCGAGCACTTGGTACCGCTCGATGAAGCCTCTAGATCAGGGTCCCAAACGCGTGGTCCCAAATACGGCCAGGGGTCTCTAAAGCGCACAATGGTCGCAAGCAACTGCGACTTGTGAATCGAACACTCTACAGCGCGCACAGGGCTGGACGAGCACGAGGCCGCCGAGAGACTCCCCGCGGCGTTTTATGACCCTGCAAACGGGGCTGCACGTCGCTAATGAGAAAGCGACGCCCTGACCAGAGTTTTCCAGGCTTCCGCGAAAGTGCAAAGGTTTCAGTGCGTTGTGCGGCGTTTGTGGGTGTTTGTTTTTCTGTTCGCCTTTGTGTCAAACACTTTTACTGCACTCCAGATGTGGCGAAAAACATGCATCCACGTGCGCTTAGGCGCGTGTCGCAGCGTTATTTATGGCCTGGGTGAGAGCGATGTCGCGCTGCTGAGAAAAATACTGCAGCTTAGACTTGGAAACTTCGAGCCCTTAGTAGACCGCGTGGGGCACCACGCACACGTTCACGCCTAAACATTTCTAGTCCAGATGTTTTGAACCCATGAGGAGGGAGTGAGCTGGCATAGATGAAGTAGACGAAGGTTCTGCGGAAGAAAGGCCGAAAAAGTGAAACGCGCAAACTGTACATCAGTCGTTAATGAGGGTTGTTGTTGGATAATTTTTTTGATAGAAATAAAGTAACTGTAACTATATTTCTCGTTACAGTTACTCCACAAAAAGTAACAGTGTTACAGTTACAAGTTACTGAAAAAAGTAACTAGTTACCGGTAACGCGTTACTAGTAACTAGTTACCGCCCAAGACTGATGTGATGTCGTCTGCACCTGAAGCTGACGGCTTACAAGCACTGAGAGACATATCCAGCTCATGAAATGAAAAGGGGGTGTTATAAGACAAGGTCGCCTCATTATTATCTTTGACGGTGTGCAGAATTGGACATGCGTCGGAAGCGTCGTGCAATTTGTGCTAGCCTGGTTTTCGAGTGTGCCCCCTGTGTTGCTAACCAGGGCCAGGCCGTGTGTCTGTTGTCCTTTACGTTTGCGTATTCGTGCCCAAACCTTGCGTTTGTCTGTGTACAGTTAAACCTGGATGTAATGAAGTTGACAAAAGGTCGCAAGTTCAGTGGCTCCGATGGCCAGCGTTTGTGCTTTCTCACCCACCACCTATAAACACTTCGCCACGGTTGGCTACAGCTTATGTTTGGGGATTTGGGCTCCGCGGTGTCACCAATACCGTCACCAAGATTACTCAAGGTGCCCGTGCACAGGGTGGCATCGTTTAGCGGCTGCCAATCACACAAACCAGAATGGCAGGGAGTGAGGACTAGCGATAAAAAAAACCCTGCAGTGAAAGTGTTAGCGAACCAAATTTGTATTTTTTGTTTGTGGCCCCTTAAAGTCTCCGTCGGCTCCACACGCTGGGCCTTATCAGAGCTAGATCTGTTCGTGGCCCAGTTTCCAAGATGAACCGGCTTTGGCCACGCACATGAAAATAATCTCTGGCCAGTTGGCGAGGCTGAAAAGGGGTGGGACGTTTTAGGCCGGGGTCCAGGTTCAGTTCGACCTAGACTGCGGCCCAAAACAGTGCGCATGTACAGTGGTCTAGCGTTCGTAGCATGCTTAGTGCATCCGGGAGACAGCCCTTCAGTGTGTTGGTTCTTTGGCGGCCCAATAGGCTTTTGCTACAAAAACCATGGCTTCAAAACGCTGCGCCTGCGGGGCCGGTGCGCGCCACGATAACACATCGCGAAAAAATGCGCATTCAAATTCTTCATAGGGCGCGGTGCCAAGCTCACCCAGCTTCGCGCAGCTGCCGCGGCACGCAGGCGCAGCGTTTAGCCTGGCATGTACACCCTATGGCGCCGCCAAGAAGCACACACTGAAGGGTGTTGCCCGATGCAGTCTTGGGGCGTCACGACGCTCCACCCTCACGTATACCACAATGCGTCCCAGCTGCGCTTTCACAAGCACTCACCTGTGGCGCGACAAGCACCGGCAGCCACGGTTCCAGTTCGCCTTTCAATCGCTGAGCATGTACAGTGGTGCTAATAAAATCGGAATGCGGACTGGAGGTATGGAACCAGATGTCGGGCCTTTCTGAAAATTGGTGCTACAAGCGCTACGGCTTTCGCATACAGTTAGCATCAGCTGCAGCACAAAACGAGACATCACTGGCACTGACCTCAAGCCCGCTGGGTCGAGAGTGCCGCCAGAAATGAGGGACGACTGGCGTGGTTGAGGCTTCTTTGTGCGAGGCATTTTCCTTTCTTTGGGAGGGGAGCCCGCAGCAGCAGCAGCAGATGTCGGGCACGAACACGCAGGCACACTCGCCGGGACCCGGCTGTTATGAGAAAAAAGGGCAAGGGGAGGAATGCCGCAAAAAACAGCAGGCTATCACTGGACGGAAGGTATTTTGGCGGCTTCAGGGTAGCGCATTTGACCTCCTGTACTCAAACTTGGATTAACCCGTTCAGACACAGTGAACAACACTGAGCATTCTATTGTGAAACTAAGATTGCACCATCCAGTTCTTACCAGCTGCACCACCTTCTTTGCTATCTAGCAATAACCAAGGCTAAAGTCTAGATGCTGTGCTTTTGAACCACAGTGATGACAAACACCACCTAGCCTGCTCGAGTTACTTGGTGCCTGCTACTTATTCTCTTAACTGAGGTCCATATTTCCCACTTCGTCACACATTTAAGCTGATTTGAAGTTGACACGGCTGTCCCCGCCCCTTCAATGCTTTCTTTTTTTTCCAGCTTGACAAAGTGCTCTATAAATTGCTCGAAGAAAAAAACAGCACCAAAATAACACAAGGACTGTGCTGAATTTCCAACAGGCTTTATGGCGAATGAACAAACTGTGCTGCCAGTGACTTTTCTGCACGTGCGTAGAAATTCACAACGCCTACGAGGCGCCTGCCGAATGGCGAAGGGAAGTGAAGTGAAGGCTGAAGTATTTGGCCCATTCGCTTGAAAGTCCGCTCCTGTTACAAGAAGACTCAGCTGCAAAGCGGATTTCAGCTCTACTAACGGCGAGTTCTACTAATAGGTTCGGACTGTGAAGGGAACAAACCGAGGCCTCGGCACCGTTGGGCAGCCGCACAGGCCACGAAACAACGAACGCTTGAGGATTACGAATATTAAAATACGCTCACCTAAATCGGTGTCATTCCAACAGTAAGCACCCACAATAAAACCGATGCCGTAGTTTGTGACAAGCTCCGTATCCGTTGGCTGGCTGGGACACCAAAGGACCAAAGCGCGCGCTGCGCTGCACTGTTTGCGCGGCTCCGTTTGAAAACCTTGTTTTGTCACTGCGCACGCAGCGCACGCGCAACAAGCGACAAAAACGTTTTCGAGGTTCTATACAATAAACCGTGCACTAGCATACACAAAACTATAATTTTATTTTGCTGTTTTCACAGGCTCACAATAGCAATATTTGTTCAAGATAATAAAAAAGAAATATTCTACTGACTGTATGATAGCGCCCTCAACCCGAAATGCATTGCTGAAATCTCAAATCGTATAGCGCGGACAGCGCGCATTTCGAACTTCGCCTGTTTCATGTTTTGGTCAGTCTGGTCTCTGTTATTTGCCGTTTACTGCTTCAGAGCAGCTCCGTACCATATAATTCTTACTTCTAGGGCCCTATTCTCGACTGCACAAATTCCCGGGAAATTCGCAACATTTTTTTGCGTAAGCATGACGTAAGTGACGACATGCAGTGTAATTTGACGATTCACTCATAAAGATCGCAACCAAGGTATCAAATATTGCGCAAGAAAGATATAAAAACACTTGGAATGTACATATAAAAATTAAGACGGTAGCTGAGGCTGGCAAGAAAAACACATTTTTGGAGGTCAAAATTGGCGTCAACACCATCAACACCAACGCTTTTAGATTAGGTCTAATCTAAAAACGTTGGTCAACACCACAAGGCGATCGAGTAACGTTGATCCAGAAGCGAGCGGAAGGCGGATGTTGCGCAAGAACATCACACAATTTGTTTACCGTATCTATTTATTTCTTTCAATCGCTTTTAGTAACATAGTTGCGCTCTCTGCTTCAATGCAAGCTTTGTTGCGTTATCACCTTCCAGGCCACCACCGCCGCCACGCTGCTCATGGTCTGCTGCTACCGGCCGCTACCATCGCTTGTATTACACATAAGAGCAGCGAAGCGCTACGCCTGATAACCGCGGAGCGCATCGATGTCGCCGATTCACTCATTCGTCAATCTAGACTTCATCAGCGCTGTAATGAACCAAAAGTCCTTTTCTTGTTATCTTTTCTGATGTCGATCATGTGACCCAGCAGCTTACTTGGAGGTGTGTGGACAAATGCCATGCCTTGGGTTCTCTTTGTCGTGGAGAGGCTTGTACTGCCCTCTTATGTTGCGGTTACGCCAAGCAAGGAGGCGGAGGAGGAGGAGGAATAAACTTTATTTCTATATTAGTTTTTGTAGTAGTGGCAGATGGGGGTCTACGTCAGTCCAGAAGTCCTGGGCGGTCGCTGCCAGGCGGCCCTTTCAACCACACCGAAGCTGATCGCCGCGGTCGGGGCTGGCTAGCTGCCTTCCCACTGCTCATGGTTGGGGGAGGGAATAAGGGGAGGGGAGGGATGGTGTGTGGGAGCACGCCCAAATCATATGGTAGAGTGTGCAGGGTTGGGGACAGTACTTGCAGGTGGCGGAGTAGGAGGTGGGATGAATGGCGTGGAGGAGGGTGTCGTGCGGGTAGGTGTTGGTTTGAAGGCGGCGGCACGTGGTGGCTCCTTCGTTAGTCAACTCGTCGTGGGGTGGGGAAAAGATGCGGCGTTCGAGGCGGTAATGTTCGAGGATGTCTTTGAATTTTTAAGGTACAGAATGGTGGACTTCCGACGGTGATGCTGGAGTGTTTGAGGGGAACGCCCGGTAGATATGCGCGCGGGCGGCAGCATGAGCCGCCTCATTCCCCTCCAGAGACTCATGTCCCGGGGTCCAGAGAATGTAGAGGTAAGGAGGGTTAGGGATGGACTGTAGGATGCGGAGGGCTAAGGGAGCTATGTGACCGGCGGCGTAATGGCGACAGGCAGCTTGCGAATCTTACTACGGTGATAATGTCTTGAGATGTAGTGGCTGCGAGGGCTATTGCGATTTCTTCTGCAGTTGTGGATTCGTTGCCGATTACTGTTGCGGAAGTCAGTTCAATTCCTCGGTGGTCTACTGTTGAAATTGCGAAGGCTGGTTTATCGGCATATTTGGCGGCGTCAACGTAGCGGGTGTCTCGTGGCTTGACTTGAAGCATCTTGCGAATCATTCTAATCCGGGCTTGTCGGCGACCCTGGTTATGAAGGGGGTGCATATTCTTGGGTATTGGGGCGACGGAGATGCAATTGCGTAGTTCCAGAGGGATGCGTTGGCGGGGGTGATGGGTGGCAGGTAGTTGGTAGCCGAGGCGACGGAGGAGGTGACAGCCAGTGTCTGAGAGCTTGAGCCGTTCGATCTGGTTGACATGATGTGCCTCTCAAAGTTCGTCCCAGGTGTTATGAAGTCCCATCTGTAGTAATTTGGCAGTGGAAGTTGTCGACGGTAGCCCTAGTGCTAATTTATAGGCTTGCCGGATGATTATGTCAAGTTTTTGTATTTCACTATTTTTGAGAGCCAGATATGGAGTTCCGTATGTGATGCGGCTAATTAGTAGGGCTTGATTGAGGCGCACGAGGTCATTTTCTTTCAGTCCTTGTCGACGATTAGCAATGCGTTTGATGAGGTGCGTGATTTGTAATAGCGTTCCTTGAATTTATGAATAGTAGAAATGCCTGAGCCGTCTGATTGGACAGCAAGTCCCAGAACACGAATTGTAGGATTTGGTTAGGATGGGAGCGCCATGTAGGCTTAATTGTGGGTCTGGGAGAGGTGGTCGTTTACGGCCTTGCGTGCGTTTTTAGAGGACGAGAAGGGCAGATTTTTCTGGTGCACAATTGAGGCCGCGCGCTGTAAGGTAGTTGTCGGTGGTGTTAATGGTCTTCTTGGAGGGCGTCTTGCTGTTCCCCAGTCGAACCCCCTGTTGTCCAAATAGTCAGATCGGCTGCATAAAGTGCGTGTTGTATGTGTGGAATTTGTTGTAGAAGTGGCGGAAGTTGTAGCAGGGCAAGATTAAAGAGGAATGGGGAAATGACTGACCCCTGGGGTGTACCACGCGGTCGGGGACGAAAGGAGACGGATCGGATGGGGCCGAGGTTGAAGTTGGCTGTGCGATTGGTAAGAAAATTTTGTATGTAATTGTATTCACGTGTGCCGCAGTTAGTTAATTGGAGTCCTTCAAGTATAGCCTGGTGTGATACACTGTCAAAGGCTCCTTTAATGTCCAAGCTAGGATAGCGCGTCGGTAGCTCAGCGGTGTAAGGACTTCGTCTTTTAGCTGTAACAGGACGTCTGGCGAGGATAGGTGTGCGCGGAAGCCAAACATGGTAGGTATGAGGTAATAAGCTGTTTTCTTCGAGGTACGCTGTAAGCCGATTATTAACTAGGTGTTCATATAACTTGCCCACACAAGATGTTAAAGATATGCGACGAAGATTTTCTAGGGTGGCTGGCTTCCCGGGCTTCGGAATGAGCGTTATTTCGGCATGTTTCCATTGAGGGGGCAGATAGTTGGTTGTCCAGCAATGATTAAAATAGTCAAGCAGTGCGGCTGTGCATTCGGGGTTAGGTTACGGAGTAGTTTGTTGTGTATTGGGTCCTTGTCTGGTGTTGTGTTGCGAGTGAGGTTGCTGATGGCGAAGTGAGTCAATGAGAGTGAAAGGGGCGTCAAGGTCGGGGTTTCTTTTCCTTGGTAATTCCGAGGTTGGAATGTTTCGTGGTTTGTTGCGTGGGTCTGCGTATTGTGTGAGGAGTTGCGCGTGGAGCTGAGTTTCATTGAGGTGGTGATTGTTGATCAGGCGACGGATGGTGTGGCCTGTGTCTGCTTTGCTCGGCTTAGTACCCAGCATGGAGTGGAGGATGTTCCATGTGAACTTAATGCTGAGAGTTCCTTAAAGGAGCCATGAAGAGAAAACACAAGTTTGGTTCATTCGAAAGGTTGTCCTCGTTAGAACCATAACGACACCACTTATAACGCAAACTTCGCTCAAATAAGCTACATAATTAGGAAGAAAAGGAAATGACCATGCGACCCACCAGCTCAGTTTCCCGCAACAGAACCTATGATGTCACTTGAGAATGCTCTGCGATTGGCGGAGGCCGGCAAAAGCAAACGCATGTTAGGCAGGGCTTACAGTTTGCATAGCGAGCTATATGCCCGTTAAACATACTGCACATTCCTTTATGACACTAAGAACGGTGGAGTAAACGGTTTAAGTTCCGAATAAACACGCAAGCGTGTGCGCCAATGCGTACGAAACTACCGCAAGCCGAACTCGACATCTCGCCGTCGCCACCATCGCGCAGACGAATATTCGGGTTCGAGGCTCTTCGGGGCCAACGAACCGTCCCAGCACGCGCAGCCGCGACCCTTGCTTGGTATCGTAATCCCTTCACAGGAGGTTTGCCGTATATCGCCAACCAGCAAAGGTAAAAATAGAAACGAGGGGAGTAAGGAACAGCAAGCAGCGACGAGATAGTGACAGTCGTCGCAGTTTCGGAATGGTGTTGGCTTGCTGCTATTGTTAGGAGCTCGTTTCCAGTTTACAACCACTGAAAACTTCAGTTTATTCGAGTACTTTACCATGAAATTTCGTTGCTACGTTTTGAAATGCCCATGTAGTACGGGGCAAATCGTCGAGGGAGTGCGACGTCCCCGCCGGTGAAGAGATCTCCTTTCATGTGCTGCCAACGACGAACCGCGGCGAAGCAAGTGGCTACGTTTTGTGAACTTTGCAAACGGAGAAGAAAGGGAGCTAAAGGAAGTACGAGTGTGCTCGCTTAATTTCGGACGAAGTGATTACGGCAGGGACGCTTACGTTAGCTCACTCCTGGGACATGCTGGCGCTCGTCGCCGACTTCGTCAAATCGCCGTAAGCGCTCTGACCTTGGGGCACGGTGAAGTGCCTTGGGGGAAAAAAATGCCGTACACAGCGCGCATTGACGCTCGTATCTTTCTGGTCGGAGCAGAGAGCTCGCGCGAACGGCTTTCCATACACGAAACCGGCCAACTGGCATAAGCGATACTGCTGAAATTGAACTATTATTAAACCGTAATAAAAATACGGCACATACGTACCAGTCTGTATTCGTCCGTCGCGACGGGGCTGACGAGGCAGCGGTGCCGACGGCAGGGCGTTCGTCTGTTGTGGCAATCACGGAATCGTCGCTTTCCCGTCTACCGCGTATCCAACAACTCCTGCCGCTCGTGCACTTAGAAGCATTGAGCGTTCAAGTGGTGTGAGGTTGTTAAATGAAGCCCTAGCTCCTCGGCGAGAGTTTTGTTCTCCGGATCAGGCAATTCCATGACTAGAGCTGCGGGTGCACTAGGTTTTACTAGTATTTTTAAAATGGCCGCCGTCTCGGTTTTGGTACGAGTTGCCCGCGTGTGGGTGCTAGATGGAGTCGACATACTAAGTATCTGTTTCATGGACCGGCTCGTATGACGCCATTGTTCAGCGTCACCAAATGTGCAATTTTAGCGGGAGATTTAAAATTTTGGCATAAATTGCCTAATTTCTCAGTGAATAAAGCATCATTTGCTTCCGGGAAAGCGCTTGGGGTACTATGAAACACCTAAACTTTCGAATAAAACAAACTTTTGTTTTCTCTTCATGGCTCCTTTAAAGGCAGTTGCAAAATTGTGTCCAGTTTTGTTTGTGTAAGGTGCGAGCATAGTCGGCTGCCTGTTGTGTGATGTGGGCGATGCGTGTTTTGAGTTTTTTGTTGTGTTTTTGTTTTTTCCAGTGGCGGATAAGCCCTCGGCGGGGATCCCACAGATGTAGGAGATGCATGTCCCACCGAAGGGTGATCTTCTGTTATAGCTAGGGTGCGGGTGTGGGCTTGGAAAGTTTTGAGGATATCTTGGGTCCATGTTTCAGTGTCTTCAATTGTGGTGGGGAGAGGGGAGATAATTTTTATTTTATTGCCAAACATAAAAGCAAAATACTGCACGTTATTTGTATGCTCCGCGATCGCTGACTTGGAAACAGTTGAAAGTATAATTTGTTTAGGTAGAAAACATGCTTAAACCAGCGTGCATGCGAAACTGCGCCTGCTGCAAATTCGCGGACATTTCGCGGCGCCGAAAGCCGAGGGAAATTTTTGCCCTATTTTGCGACAAAAGCAGCCGCCATTTTCAAGCTGTTACGTAACATTACGTCACTTTTACGCAGGCTTAAGTTGCCAATGCATGACGTGATCGTTCCCGTCAACTGTTTAAATTACGTCATGCCTTCTCAGCCAATCACAGAGAGGGCGTGTATTACAGGCGTTATTGTTGTTGAATAGCAAAGACAGGCCTACGTTGTCATGTCTGGTGCTTTTAGTCTGGTTTTTCAGTGCCGGCCAAGTATTATGCGCTTTCAGTAAAGAGAAATAAGGCAAACTTTAGAACTGGTGCCCGTAAACGTCATAAAACGTCAAAATGACGACAGCACACACAACCGCTTTGTCAACCGAAAGCACGTGATCAAAATTGAAAGCCAATCAGAAAAGACTTCCGGCAAATTTCCCAATTTCTCGGGAATTTGTGCAGTCGAGAATATGGCCCCCAGAGAAGTTTTGGACTGACCGAATAGGCAAGTAAAAGAGACTAAAAGGAGAGGAATCGCTTGCTAAATTGTGAATGCAAACTTGTCACGAGCAAGGGCGCCGGTTATCGAACATGTGGTCCCACCCTGTTGAAGTGGAACCTCTTTATCTGAGCACGCTTTAATTTTCCTGGCAGGCGGTTCTTGTCACCTTGGTGTGAGCACGAGGCGCGAACAGCTTGCACTGACGTCACTGTAGCGGCTATCTCGAAGCACTGCTTGCACGGTGGAAGGCTGTGAACTTATCTGCCACGGTTATCTCAAGAAGCGTGGTGAAAGAAGAAAGCAGTACTCCAGAAATGGCTGCTGTGACGTCACATGCAAGGTATGTTTTACGTAAAGCATGCAACATCGGGTTGCAGACAATTAATAGAACGCCGTTACATCGAACGCCACTTCATAGAAGTCGTTTCATCGAACTCCGATTCATGGAACGGCATTTGGTCGAAGGAACTGCGTCCAGAAGATTGGACTGCAATATATACTTTGTGGAAGCGATGCTAATTTTTCCGCCTTCGTCCGGCAACTATGCGCTGTGGCATTCCTGCCCCCCTCAACCCCAAAACAATAGATGGGTACGTATTTCTCAAATTTTTAAAAACTTCTCTCGCAGAGATTCGACGAACTGAAGTAGGAGTTCCCATCAGCTGCCTCGGAGCTGGTATGCTTATTCGAGGAGAACTGCGTCGGGGGAAAGCCGCTGCCTTGTAGTATAGACTGCTGATCCACGGGCCACCTTGATTACCCCCTGCTTTCTGGTACGCTTAGTCTTTAACGCAGGGAGGGCTGCCACGAGGAAAAACACTTAAAAGCCGATCTAACGAAGTCACCAGGGACCACAGGTTATTTCGTTCAATAGGGAACTTCGTAAAATCTCAACTGTAATTTTCCAAGCTGTTCATTCCATAGTAGCTAACGCGACATCGTAATTCTTGGGACGGCCGCGGCGCTCGCCTGCCGATAATTTAGCATTGCGCTAAAATTTTGCGGTAAAAATAATAAAAATAAAACGATAGGGGTTCTGGCAAACGAATTTATTTTCTGGCAAAAAGGCCCGTGATTTTCACCTGCGTGCGCTTCGTTAGCATTGGGCGGGCAGACTTTTGTAGCACGCAAGCGCGTCCAGCGCGTCATCTGTTCTTCCGTTAGCTCCAGCAAAGCTCCTGAAGAAGTCAATAGCGTCCGTCATCACCTGGCCTTGAGCGGGCACAGGAGATTCAGCAGCTTCTGGGTCGTCAGAATCCCCTGACACCTCTTGTGCGCCGTAAAATAACTGTACGATTTCTTCATCGTTTAAAACCGCCATCGTGTCGGCGTCTGCGTCTGCGTCGGCGCTCAGATATATCGTGGAAGCTCAAATCTGCTGCCATCTCGTGAAGCCGGCGAATCTCTGAAACTGGCGGAATTTATTCTTCCTGCTCGTGTTGAGGGCTTGCGGAACTCGAAATACTTCGTTAAATCGGGAATTGCGCTGAATCTATTTCGTTAGTTCGAGTTCATAAAAGCATTGAGCTGTATATATAGGCACCTGCTGGGAAATCCGAATTTGTTCGTTAGATCGGAAAATTCGTAATATCGGGCTTTGTTAGATTTTGGCTGTAAATCGGTAGGAAGCTGGCACAGTAGGCATAAGTTGTCGGAATAGCAAATCCGGGCCTTGACACGGTTTTTCAGCCGCCTGAAACAGGAGCGAAAAATTACAGACGACCAGCTAGAAGCACTACTGCGAAGCCAACAGCCGCCATAGCAGAGAAAGGCTGTACTGGCCAAAAAAGAGGCCTTAATTTGCGTCTCCAAAAACCGGCAAAACATGCCTTTAAAGGCTCATTGGGGGCAATTGCTTGCCAAATAAATAGTGACTGCGTGGTTGTACGCTTTTATGCCATTGTATACTATGCCGTGCAGCTATATACGCATCTCATTTATTCCTTGCAAAATAAACTTCTTTGAGGTTTCTGGCAGTCGGTTCATCAATTTGCAATGGGAACCAAGAATGTGTGCCGCCTGGAAATTTGTGCTGTAAAAGGCTTCGTAGAAACACAGTTTTAGAAAACTGAAAAAACATTGCGAAAGGGAAGACAAACTTCTGTAAAGATATATAAAAGGCAGTGTCACCCGAAGTGCGCTCGTTCTGTTTCACATTGCCGATAATCGCCACGAAAATGGGCGGTGAAGAAGACTTGTGCTTGAAAAAAGCGTGGTTTTCATATATATGTGAACCTAAAATTACAAAGCATATCATCCATCCCTTGGTGATTAAAACGGCTTCAAAATTTCTGGCAGCAATATTAATCGCTCCCGAAGCTTCCAAACATAACACGATTTGATGCAACGGGCGACGTCATTTCGACGAAACGGCGTTAGATAAATCGGCTTCGATGAAATGGACATGCCTTCGACGAATCGGCATTCGACGAAACGGTCTTCGATGATTGTCGACTACCCTGCAACATGTGGTGGCAGCAATGCGCGTTGTTGCGACCTGGAGGGCGCACCCGAGCCGTGCTCCGTCGCCTCCGACATACGTGTGGTAGCGTGGTGTGAAGCGAGCGGCCAACCGCTGTTGCAGCCGTGAAGAAGTCCAGAAGCCGTAGGCTAACGTAACTGTTTACTTCATAGCGAGAGGTGAGCCGAAGCCAAAGAACAATGCCCCGAAGGGAGAGGTAACAGTGCAGGACTCGAGCAGAGTGACAGCATGGATTCACTGCTAAAACAGGAATGGGTTATAGCGCTTGAGCGGGGTCTATTTACACCCAAAGCGCTAACGGTCGAAACAGCGTTCCCTCTAGATTGTGCACGAACGTCACAGACACACACAACACTCTTTCCAGAGTTCGTGAGCAGTCGGTAGTAGCGGCGCACGCTGAGTCCCAGAGAGTGGAGAGAGGAGGACTCCGCTGCGATCGCGGGGCCTCTGTGTCCTTGAAGCGCGTTGAGGCGTGCCTCGCCGGGCCAGCAACCGTCGAAGTTTGAAACGCACCGAAAGCGAAGCGTCTGACCCGGGCTTGTCGAGGCGTGAAAACGTGAGTCACCGACACGGTGGATCTTGCTCGAAAGGCGCACGTAGTGGAGGCTTCGCCGCACAGCCGAGGAGTATTGAAACAAAGCCCAGCGGCGGGCTCATACGTAACAGCGTGTACTATGACGACGTAGGGTCAGCATGCAAGAAATTCTTTTCTCCATTTCTGCTGCGTTTCAATGTCATATCAGCTATAAGTACACATTACTGAGCCTAGACTCTGCTAGAGGGTGAGTTTGTATCAATCTGTGTTGCGACGCAGCGTAGACTTGCGGGGCCGCTCATTGAAATACTCTACTGCGGGGCCGATCATAGAAATACTTAGGCACAAAAAATTACAAGACGAGCTACAATGTACAACTTAAACTTTATTAAAGAAGTGACATGTATTAATGCCGTTATCATTTCGAGGTAAGCCATACAATATCACTTGCTTAAAGCACAGCACTTTGGCGCTCTTTACGTATCACCACACTTTCCACACGGCCTGTCAGGGCCTAAAGTTAGCTTGATAATATTACCTGGGGTAAAGTAAACAGACCTGTACTTGTTGTTTTTAAAGCGAAAACGGCAAGTTCCCGTTCTGCTAAAGCCCGTCGTTGTTGTAGTTCTTGTCCTGTCAAGAAAATTGCTGTCTCTAATAAAAGTTGATTCAACCTGACTGCGCTTAACCTAACACAAGTCCTGTACAGCGAACACCTTATCAGTAAAAAAGAGGGGAGAGGGGGGTGAGAGCAACACGTTATCTGACCAAAGAAGGTAACCTCACTGAAGCACACTTTACGATACCCAGCTGTGCCTAACTTAGCGTAATGCAGGCCCTGCGCATCAACCAATTCGCTTCGAAATCGGGGAGAAAAAGTGAGTGGCAAACATTGGCTAACAAAAGCCCGACCAATGAAAACTTGTGATATTTTAAAAAAAAACTACAAAAACGTCTCATTACGTGCGGTTTGAACCCATCTTCTGGTTGAACAAGTGAACATCGTACCTCAACGCTGTAGAAATAGACGGCCATACAGGTTATCTGCTTTTAGTGCGCCGCAGGTGGTGTGTTTGGCCAAATCCAGGGGACTGCCAGACGAAACTAGCCCGCGAAAATCTTGTGGCTGCTGGTGTACAAAAGCAGGTATGTATAGACACTGCACACATACTCAAGAGAAAAAAAAATTGCCACACATTTCTACACCAGTTTTCACGTCACGTGATATTATTACACCAGCAAGTTTGTGTTTATTTTATGTTTCACTTTATGTTTAAAGTGAAACAACAATGATTACATGTTATTTCTAGAAGAAAAAAAAAACATCCGTTAAGGAGGTCCAGGCTAAAGTATGCTATGGAACAGCTTGGCGAGTCGCTGTAAACCCATAACAGGTAGTGACATAACCAACAACAAATGTACATGAATTTTAAAAATAGCAGTAAACGCTAGCAGAAGATACTAACTTGCACGGACATCAGCCTCCTGTGTGTCGTGTGCATCATGCTGTGCTGAGTGCATAGAGATGTGCGCGATGAATTCGTGTGTCATCATATCATCATCACCACCAGCCTATCTACGCCCACTGCAGGCGAAGGCCTCTCCCAGTAATCTCCAATTACCCGGTCCTGTGCCAACTGCGACCAATTTATCCCCGCAAACTTCTTGATCTCATCCTGCCCATGCTAACTTCCTGCCGCCCCCTGCTAACGCTTGCCTTCCTCTAGGCATCCACTCTGTTACCCTTAACGACCAACGGTTATTCTTGCCTTCGCATTACATGCCTGCATTACGTCCATTTCTTAATTTCTACTAATATGTCCTTAACACGCGTTTGTTACCTGACTCACTCCGCTCTCTTATTGTCCCTTAATGTTACACCTATCATCTTCCGTTCCATTGCCCGTTGAGTCGTTCTCAATTTAAGTTGAACCCTCTTATTGAGCCCCCAAGTTTTCTGCCCCGTAGATGAGGTACTGGTAAGATAGCAGCTGTCATAGACTTTCTCCTTCAGGGACAATGGTAGGCTGCGATTCATTATCTGAGAATGCCTGCAAATGCACCCCACCTCATTCGTATCCTTCGAATTATCTCTGCCTCATGAATTCGTGTGTAGTGTGCATCAAACCCTGAGCACGCGAAAAGGAACTGAGTCTCGCTTAAAAGCCGCCCTCATGAGTGCGGTTGGAGGGAGGCGGGATAGCCCGAAGGCCGCAGACGGGCAGAGAGAGAGAGAGAGAGAAAATAAACAATGCTTCTGGCAACTCAAGCGCGAGCCTCGGAGACAGCCAGGACCGGAGCAGCGAGGGGCGGACGACCTGAACCTCTACCCTCTGCCACTGAGTACTGACCAGTACCCATGGTGGGTGCACATGACACGGCATTCGACCACAGAACCGGGCACTGTCAAAAGTGCTAGGGAAGAGGGCGCTCTTCCTTCCTGCACAAGTGGTGTAGTGCGTTATTCACTCTGGCCAGTTGATACCGTGCCCGTTACGCATTTCGCCTTTATAAACCCGGAATATTCCCGGCCCGGAATAAACCAATGATTTACATTATTCGTGGGTCAGCGTTATTTCATAGGGAATCAGGCTCGCGAACCCCTCCCACACGGGGGTTCTTCCAAACTTAAAAAAATTCCGCTAAATGACAAGTGATGGCGTGAGTACTGCGGTTTTTAATTGTAAAAATGTTGCGGCTCAGACCAGGAGCTTATATTTTGTGCGTATGTTATGTCTGGTCTGTGTTCTATATGCGCTGGTTTTGAAAAAAAAATTACATTACTATAGGGCTAAGGGTAAACTGACCATAGACTCACAAAGATATACATGACTAACACTGTTGTAGCCGAAGTCCTGCACAGCAGTTCGTGTTGGCGGCAGCTATTCAATCTCAGCAACGGGGCAGTTTTTTCTCGGAGAATAAAATTAGGGGCGAAGCCCCTTAGCCTTGGGGCCCTACGCGTCTCCTGTCGTCGTCGTCGTAATCATCGCCACGTCTAGTCACGGTACTAAAACACCGGGAAACTCGTTTACGCCTCGCACTAGAACGTAACGCGTACTAATAAAAAAAAACACCGGGCGCTCGTCTACGCCTCGCGCTAGAGCGCTTCGTATAACGCGTACTAAATACACCGGGACACTCGTTTACGCCTCGCACTAGAGAGCTTCTAGCTTCAAAGAAAAGAGACTGATACAGCAAAATTGTATACCTCTACCTCCCAACGGCTTCATCCCCGTTGGCAAAAAAGCCAAGGCACCAAGAATACACTTATACACTGCATGCTTCGTCCCTCCCCAAAGTTTCACGCTAGTGGAGATGGCCCTGGATATTTTTTATGCCTTAATTTCTAGTTAGTAACAACCTGTTGCAGATCTGTTGTGTGGGCGTAAACGTGCGGCTATATGTCCACACGTCACGCGCACCACGCGACGTCATACTTTCCCACATGGCACACTTTCACTGCGAGATCCGGCCGCCAGCGCTCGGCCGCTCGCATCAGGCTACCCCGGTGCGGAAGTGCCACTCAGTTCAAGAGGCTTCGCATATCCGGCAGGTTTGAGCCTCCTCCGCTTATGATCAGAATTATATGAACCTAAATGTTTGGAAAAGAATTCTGAAAGTAATTCTTGGCGGTTCACTGGCTAATAGCTATGAAGCAGCTTGAGAAGGGTCGTGGAACCGTTCTATAGCATAACAGCCAGCGTAAACGAAACATTTTACAGAAATGAAAGAATGTCGGCAGAGGAGTACGGGAGGAAAAAAAACAGACCATCATGGTTGAATTTGTACATGGGTATAAATTTACATCGCAAGTTAAAAAAAAAAGGATACGTATGCGCTTGTACTCCTAACAATATACAGTGCACCAACCACAATGTTATAAGAATACACGGAATCAGTCACAACACAGCTTCATACAATGCTACGGAAAGTAAAGAACTGGATGTGATCATATTGTAGAACTCCACAGCCTTGTATAATGCTGTAGAACCATAAAACAAGATGTGTAGTTTTTTTCAAGAGAAAGGTAGATGTAAAATATACAGCAAACAAACAAATACCCAGCACTTCCAAATACCCAGTTCGCAGAAGAACACCATCAGCTCGAGTTTGCTGTAATTAAATTCGGGAACTGTATATATGCGAAACATGGTCAGTTTGTAGCGTTGCCTTTATGCGAAGAAGCCATCAACAGTCATGCGTCAGGTGTGACAGTTAACAGTTCGCTTTTTGGCCTACCCCTGTGTCGATGTAAACGAAATGACACTGATCACTTTGTCAGTAGTGTCCTCCATGTAGCGCCTGTCTTGCAGTGAACCCAAAACAATTTACCGCTTCATCTTAATTTCCTGCAACCGTTCGTCAGTGCTGCACGCATAATCTATAGAGCCTTCCATTTGCCGGCTCTTACTGTCCTCTTCAGCTTCCGTTATTTCCAAGCGAGAGCGTTCTTCCTCTACTTTTTGTGATGTTTTGGTAGGTCTGGCCTCACAAAAGAATTTGCATGAACTCCCAATCAGGGATAATCGGCAGATACTCAACAGTCATTCCAACTTATGAATGTGGATCACCAGGGAAGAATTTTAACCAGGTTACACAGAATTTGCTGACAGCGGCCATCCCTAAGCAACACACGTGCATACACGCACGGGCATGCACCTGTGTGAACGCTGTACTTTCTACTTGACTTTACTGATCTTAAAAATGTCGCCTATTGATAACTTATCTACTTCAGATGCAAATCCAAGTAATGAACATTGAAACATTGATTTGGAACACAAGGTTGTGTTCCAAATCAATGTTTTGAATTGCGTGCAACTTTGCAAAAAAAAAACGATAATATGTGAATGAGCCCTTTTCACGTGAAACTTGCCACGAGGTGGCAAAAATTTCTGGTCGATGTGGCCAGACATCGCCAACCCACTTGTGATGTGAAGCACCACACTGCACGGTTGATTGCGCGTATGTGCAGCGTACAACATTTAAATGCAAACATCAGACCTTTTGTAAAAACGTTGCTCCTGGTCTGCTCAGATATGCCCAGTGCTGGAAAAGTCCTGCCATGCAGCACAACCTATACTTTGTGTCTTCCGGTAACGTACCTCTCACAGAAGTGAGTGGTCTACTGTATAACCCTGAAAAGCATAAGTGTTGCCAGATCAGTCACTAAAGTTTATTTATGTGGTGGCTAAAGTTTACTGTTACACTGTGCGCGCTCTGGACAGCTGATGTAAATGTAACCACGCCTGTCAGAAGTACTTTCTTCCTTTCCTAGCCATTGTCCTTAACATTGTTCTGCATGAAATTCCTATGAAATTAACATTGTTCTGTCTGTCTGTCTGTCTGTCTGTCTGTCTGTCTGTCTGTCTGTTTCCCGATTCAGCCACTCGGCCAAAAGGTGATGATGGTTGGATGTTTATGGCGCAAGGCCAACTGGGGCAAAGATCGCCAAAACAATAGTCATATATGAGGGGTGAAACCTTAAACACTAAGTAAAGTCAACAAAAACAAAAGTAAAATCACAAAATGACAATGAGCATGACTGGTGTATAGGGCCAGCTTTCATTATGCGTGATGGGAAATGAGGTTTAAAAACTTGACGTCTGACAAATACTCAAACACACGTTTCACGGAAACAATGGTATCGTCACCTAGAAAAAACGATGGATGTAGGGGAATATGTTGTCTGTAGAGTTCTCTGAAGTGTTTGTGTCGTGTTGTGTGAAGTTCCTTGCATGTGATTAGTATGTGCACTACGGATAGGGCCTCTCCGCACCTGCTGCACAGGGGTCTAGAAGATCCCGTCAGCAGATACGAGTGCGTCGCATGGGTGGGCCCCATCCGCAGCCTACCCAAGGCGACTTCCGTGTGTCTGTTGTGTGAGTCAGGTGTGTACCGTCCCAAGTGTGGCTTAATTACATGTAGTTTGTTGTCTGTCCGTTCGTCCCAGTGTGTTTGCATTGTTCTGCGCAGGTGTTGTCTTATGTGTGGCTTGAGGTCTGTGTAGGGTATCGTTGTAATGTCTACAGTGTTCCTGAGTGCAGCAGCAGCGGCCCTCTCGTCTGCCAACTCGTTCCCAGCGATCCCTGCGTGTCCTGGGACCCAGCAGAGGACCAGCTCATGCTTTTGTGCATACACGGACATGATAGTGTTGAATGCAAGATTAACTATGTGGTTTTTGGGGGCCTTGTGCGATGACAGTGCGTGAACAACACTCAAAGAATCTGTATAGATGATGGAATTGGGAATTTGATTTTCAAGAATGTGTCGTACAATCAGTAAAATTCCATACGCTTCTGCTGAAAAAATTGTTGTGTGCACGCTCATGGTTCTGGCTGCATTGAAATTAGGACCATGAGCAGCGCACGACACCATAGTGGAGGTTTTAGAAGCGTCACTATAAAATTCTGCACATGTGTATTTAAACTGCAAAGACAGAAAGTGCTGCAGTATTGCAGCTCGTGGTACACGATTTTTGTCAAGTGTTATAAAAGAAAGGTCGCACGACACAGGGCGAACTTGCCAAGGCGGTAAACTGTTAGAAAAGGATGACCTGTACACATCTAAAAACGAAGCACTGAGATCCGAGGCTCGCTCTCTCACTCTAAGTGAAAAGGGCAGAGGAACGGATGGGCGATTTACAAAGAGCAGAGATGTTGATGTATCGTTAAAGACAGGATAAAAAGGATGATTATTGAGCGACGAAATTTTAAAAGCATAAAGCAAGTCCATGTACGTTCGTTGGTTCTCAAGGCTCCACTTATCACACTCGACATAAAGACTCTCGGCAGGGCTAGTGCGAAAAGCACCCGAAGCAAGACGAAGGCCCAAGTGTAGCACTGGGTCCAGAATTCGCAAAGCTGTCTCAGTCGCCGACCCATACACCACACTGCCATAGTCCAAACGAGACCCAACCAGAGCAGTATACAAGCGAAGCAGGAGTTCTTTGTCGGAACCATAGGATTGGTGGGAGAGAACCTTAAGTATATTCATTGTTTTGAGACATTTATTTTTAAGTTCCTTGATGTGGGGAATGAATGTGAGTTTTTTGTCAAACACAAACACCACACCTAAAAACTTCTGCTCCTTGTTCACAGGAAGCGACACGCCATTAAGATGAATGTCTGGGTCCATATGGACCCCGCGCTTCCTGGAGAATACAACGCAGGAGCTTTTAACAGGATTCAATTTAAAACCATTCTTGTCTGCCCAGCCGGCAAGTTTCTTTACACCAAGCTGGACTTGACGTTCGCAGATTGACATATTGCATGATTTATAGGATATCTGGACGCCATCTACATACATGGAATAAGAGATTGTAGGTGGCAGTGCCTTACCAAGAGAGTTCATTTTTACTATGAAAAGAGTGCAGCTCAACACGCCACCCTGTGGCACGCCATTTTCTTGCACGTGAACCTTTGAGAGTGCACAACCGACTCTTACTCGAAACGTTCTGTCTGACAAGTAACTAACAAGAGTGTTCAACATATTACCCGAAACACCGAATGACTTGAGGTCACTAATGATCCCATAACGCCAAGCGGTGTCGTATGCCTTATCAAGGTCGAAAAACACAGTTAAACAATACTGCTTATGCGCGAAGGCATCCTTGATATACGAGTCAAGAGCTACCAGTTGATCGTTCGTCGATCGCCCCACCCTAAAGCCTGCCTGGCAGCTCTCGAGAAGACCGTTGTACTCGAGGAAGTACACGAGCCTGCGATTTACCATCTTCTCGAAGAGCTTGCACAGGCAGCTCGTCAGGGCTATAGGATGGTAGCTTGAAGGGGACGACGGGTCCTTTCCCTCCTTCAAGAAAGCCACTACAATGGCCTCCCTCCAAGAGTGTGGAATGTGCCCCAAAAGTCATATTTTATTATATAGATGTAAGAGTGTTAGAAGAGTGTCTGCGTGCAGGTGTTGTATCATTGTGTATGTGATGTTGTCTGGGCCTGGAGCTGAGGGTTTACACGTGCTCAAAGCAGCCCTCAGCTCATGCAGTGAAAACTCTGAGTTATAAGAAGATGTTGACCTATTGTTATCTAGTATAGTCTTCTTTTCGGCCATTTGTTTGTGTTTCATGAAAGTGTTTGTGTAGTGTGCTGAACTAGAAACGTGTTGGAGGTGTTGTGCGAGTATGTCAGCCTGGTCTTCGAGTGTGTCCCCTGTAGTGCTGGCCAGAGGCAGGCTGTGTGTCTGTTGTCCTTTTAGTTTGCGTATTCTTGTCTATATTTTTCGTGTGTCTGTGTAGGAGTTTATGGATGTTATGAAAAAACGCCAACTCTCTCGTTTTGCCTCACGGCGCACACGTTTTCCTAACGCCTTGGCCCGTTTGAACAAAATGAGGTTACCCGACGTGGGGTACCGACGGAGGATACCCCACGCCTTGTTCTGGGCCTCCCGCGCCCGCCTACAGTCCTCATTCCACCACGGCCTCCGCTGGTTGCGCGGGGCACCAGAGGCGTGGGGAATGGACTTTTCGGCGGCGTCGAGAATGCGCGCCGTGAGGAATTGAGCGGCTTCATCCACGTGTGGGTGTCTTATGGTTGTGTAGTGTAGTTCCGATGTCCCTGTAAATGTGTTCCAGTTAGCTCGTGCTTCATTGAACCTACTAGGGGAAGATAAACTGCTTGGGCCTTTACCTATATATGTTAATGAGGTGGGGAAGTGGCACTGCCACATGGGTCAGTTTCCACACCCCACTCGAGAAGAGGAAAGAGAACTGCGGAGCCAATAGCCAAGTCAAGGTATGAGTATGTGTTGTGGCCTATGTTATGGTATGTAGGCTGTTTATTGTTGAAAAGGCATGCTCCTGAAGATGTAAGGAATTTCTCTATCAGGCGACCTCGGGCATCCGTACGAGTAGAGCCCCAAAGACCATTGTGTGCATTAAGGTCGCCTGTTAGGACGTATGGTTCGGGCAGCTGGTCGACCAACGCCTCGAAGTCAGAGCTCGAAAGTGCAAGATCAGGAGGAATGTATATGGAGCATACCGTTATCAACCTATTAAATATTATTGTTCGAATTGCTACAGCCTCAAGAACAGTGTTCAAAGTGATAGGGTGGCATGCTAAAGATTTCCGGGCGATTATGGCCACACCCCCAGAAGAGTGTGTGCAGCCATCCCTGTCGTTCTGTATACCAGGTAACTATTCAAGAAATTTGTGTGTTTAGAATTCAAATGTGTTTCCTGAACACACATTACACTTGGCTGATTAGCATGCAGTATTTTATTTACATCGTCAGGATTTTTAAAGAGGCCTCTGCAGTTTCATTGTACTATGTTCTCTCTTCCCATTATGAAGTGTTCAGAGCTACTGGAGTGTGTGGTGTTTGTTTATGTGTCGTCTTTCGGGGCTGTGATTCTCGTCTTTTTTGGCTTGTCGGGAGGCTTTGGCGTCGGCACGCGTTCCTTGCGGTGCACCGCAGACAAGAACGGACCGACGTCCATTTCATCCTCGGATGTCCTCGGAGCGCCTGAGGGATCAGGCTCCTTGGACCGCGAACCCTTTGGGGCACGCTTTTCCTTGCCCGCAACCACCGAGGGATTCAGGAACGCCTCGGATGGCGCAGGTGGTGCGGTGGGGGTGGGAGCTGCCGCTGGCTCCCCCATGTCCATCTCCTCTGCACCCTCGCCTGTGGTTTGGGACGCTGGAGTGGAAGTGGAGGATGCAGCATCGCTTCCACCAGACGTGGTTGCCCCCACAGCCGCTGCTGGCTCAGTGAGCGGTGCGGAGGCAGGTTGGGCTGCCTGAGGCAACCCAGGGGGGGGGCGGGACCAAGTCCGACTCGCGGTACTGGGTCCCCGCCGAAACCAGACGCTGCTCCGCCCCCCGGCGAGCTGCGTCGGCGTACCTCTCCAGAGGGAAAGAGGCGAACCTCTTCCGCTCCTCTAAGAAGGTGATGTTTTCGGTTATCTTAAGGTTAAGGATTTTTTTTTTCAAGATGAAACTTTTCACAAGCGCGAGAGTATGCTGCGTGTGGACCCTGGCAATTCGGGCAGGTGAAGTTGGTTGCAGTGCAGTTGTCGGAGAGATGATCGTGCTGGGCGCATTTGGCACATGTTCTGCCTCGACAGGTGTTGGTACCATGCCCGAACCTCTGGCACTTGAAACAGCGCCGCGGGTTCGCGATGTACGGCCGGACAGAACAACGGATGAAACCTGCGTTGACATGCTCGGGCAGTGTGCAGCGGTCGAAAGTCAGGATCAGATGTTTGGTGGCTATTTCTTTGTTGTCTCTCCTGATGACGATGCGCCTTACTGCTGTCACGCCTTGGTCTTTTAGGCCTTCGAGCAGATCAGTCTCTGTCTCGGTTAGGAGATCTGCCTCAGAGATCACACCTTGACAACTGTTGAGGCTGCGGTGGGGTGTGACCATGATCTCCAGATCTGCCATGCGGGTTTGTTTCAGGAGGATTGTGGATTGCTGCTGAGTTTTAACTTCAACTAGCACTTCACCAGTTCTAAGCTTTTTGGCGTCATATGTTTTGCCGATGATACCTTCAAGGTATTTAGAAACAAGAAATACAGATTGAGAGAAAACCTGCTTCGATTTGTCCACAGATTCAATGATCAAAAAACGAGGGTAGTTATCTGGCTTTGGGAGCGAGATAGGGTTTGAAGATACCATATGGCATAGTATAAAAGCAGGGAGACGGGGGTACTTTCTCCTTTGACCTTACCCTGGTAGTCAAAGAGGTCCCGGAGCTCCTTGCCTGGTAGACAGGCAGGGAGCCCATCGGCAGGAGCTTGACCAAGGCTCCGACGGCCACCGTTCACGGCTTCTAACCCTTCACCTTTCATTGATTGATTGATTGTAGGGTTTAACGCGCCGACGCAACGCAGACGATGAGGCGCGCCGTAGTGGAGGGCTCCGGATTAATTTTGACCACCTGGGGATCTTTATCGTGCGCCGAAATCTCGTAAACACGGGCGTTTTTGCTTTTCGCCTCCATCAGAAAAGCGGCCGCCGCGGCCGGGAATCGAACCCGCGACCTCGTGCTCAGCAGCGCAACGCCTTAGCCACTGAGCCACCGCGGCGGGTCCTTCACCTTTCGACTTCTAGCCACGGTAGGTGACAGCTTAAGTATGGGGGGCTCGGGGTACGCGGTGTCGCCACTCACCGTCACCAAGATTACTCAAGGTGCCCCGTGCGGGGCCGGCCAAAAGGTAAAGGAACACTGACACGAAAAGTTTATACAGGCAAAACCTTCAGAAACCGCTAGACCTTGTAACACATTTCATGCTTGTCAAAGCTGGCACTACGCAGTGACCTTTATTATAAAAATAGATGTGCCTTTGATATTTCAGTAAAGCACATACATTCGCAAACACTTATTTTGCTTCCATTTATAAAAAAAGGGCCCATCTCCCCGCGAGGGGGACTCGAGTAAATGCGTCGCATAGGGGGTGGGTGTATTGCGTTAACGTTTAGTGTTTGGGGAGTTGGTGGTAGTGAATGCGTTGTATCAGCAGCTTCTTGACGTAGTTTGGATGAGTCAAGGATATAAGGCGCGTTCGTAGCTTTCCATTCTGTGTCGGCTTTGTGGCGCAGTGGGTAGAGTACCATGTACCTTGCGTTCCGCGGGAGCACCATGTACCTTGCGTTCCGCGGTCGTGGGATCGAAACCAGGCGCCGGTAAGTATTATTTTTTAATATAGTGTAGGGGGAGGGGTGCGGAACTGTTGTTGAGAGCGAGGAGGGTAGCGTGATGTGGGAGAGGAGGAGTGGGGGAGAGGGCGCACCTGGAACGGCTGTTGCGGACGCCGATGCACGCCAACGCCGGGTGACATCGTGAGTTAAAGAAATGCTCTGCATTTAAAAGCCTTGCTTTTCTAAATATTGCAAACAAATTGTTCCTCATCGCCATATGTTTTAATTCTCGCATGACATGGTAGTTTTGATTTTTCGCCTTCATGGAAGCTCTTGCCGGTGGCTGAAAGGAATTGAATTCATGGCCTCCGACTCAAAAGCAGGACGCATTTGCCCATACCCGCTGTAAGGGGTATTCACTTGGTTGAAACGCAGATAATTTTTTTTACTGAAATATAACCACGTGATGGACTACCTAGGTAATCGATTCCCCTTCACTTACGGGAGTGTGAATAGAACGCCATTGTAAGAAGGCGGTTGGGAATGACATATTAGAGAAAAAAGTGAGGGCGTAATGTTTTCGAACGGTCGTGCGTAAAAAAAATTATTGATGCATAAGCTCGTCAGAATACCAACCGGTAGTGTGACGAGACAGCACTCGAAAAGGGGAAGCGGCTTGTTCACACTGCAAGTGACGTAGATAATACACTTTATTTCGACGAGCTTCAGGCAGAGTAACAAATAAAGCGATGCTGGCTTTGTGGGCAGTTGTTGTCATAGGTGAAGGTAACTTACCGACAAGAGGCAACAACAATAAACAACATCGCATTAAAAAAGAAATGAGAAAGAAAACAAAAATAAAGTGGTGGATTTAAAAGGTGTCTGCACAAGGGTATAGACAAGCGGGGGAAGTCTACGATATTGCCCCTACTACGACGCATTAGCGCGCGGTGAACCCTGGACTATGCTATTATGTTTGTGTTCTTGCGCCTACCCAGAAGCGCTCCCCGCTGTTGCTATCGGTGTAAGAAAAACGTATAGCTTACGGGACAAAGTAAAGCGATGTGCGGACAATGCGAAATTTCCTTTTTTTTTCTCGCGCACTCGGTTTTTTCTTTCCGTAGAAGATGACGTATTGCGCACATGTCCACGGCCGAAGGCGTAGGCGCGATAAATAACAAAATAAGTGAGCACACTCGCAGCATGAGCTGTTTTCTACTTGTGTCGTGCGAAGTAAGGCAGCAGGCTAGCAGGCGCTGACATTGGGAAGTCAAAAAGCAGCCGATAAGACATTCAGAGGCAACAGTTTCAGATGCAGGATGACGTTTCAAAAAGCAGCGGCAGTTGCACTTTTCTCTTTGGTGAGTCACTTTCCCGGTACATTGTCGCACTACATTAAAAATTTTAATTATTTTTGTCTATAGCTTACTTTGGTGCCTTGTCTAGCACAGTTGTGGCGTGTGAAGGTTTAATATGTTTTTTGTCTTTATACGATTTTCAAATATGCATTTTTTAAACTTCTTTCCCCGAACTAAACCGCTTTTCAGTCACTACGCGTGCTTACTGTCTCAGCAATTGCTCGCATATTCCAGCCCATTGATCCTACATTTTTGCATAATTGGGTCTAACGTATTGTTTTCTTCGAACATTCGAAAATCACATTGTAATGGTGCAAGTAACGTCAAGCAAGGATCAATACTGCTTTGTTTGTTACCCAATTTGCGCAAGCTACCGAAAAAAAAAAATAGTTTTTGGTAACTCAAAAGCAGCGCGGGGTGTCCGAAGGTGGCAGAAAGTCTTTTGGTTGTTCGTGCATTGGCACGGAAAGCACTTCGAGCAAAACGCCCTCAAACCCTCTTTGTGCTAGAAAGCATAATTATGTAATATTCTGGGAACGTTACGATACAATCAGGAACAAAAGACGTGTGTTCGCATGTATTTAATATTTCCATATTTTTAAAATCAACACAAAAACCGCGATAATGATATAGCGATCGGAACGTTTTCAAGAACGGTACGCACACTTTGCATTTATGATCGTACTTCCCAATGACTAATTGGTCATTACTGATGACTTATTGGTAATTAGTAATGACTAATACCAATTACAAATTCATGGCTCCCCAGGCTATCACGATGACTTATTGCCTATTAGCTTCAGCCGAACAATAGTACAATGATGGACGTAGTTTTATGCTCTATGAATAGAGATCTTACTCTTCCGGTCCTGACAGGCGGATAGTGTTTCGGAACACAAGTACTTAGGCATAATATTTCATGAAAACTTCTTTAAGCTTGCCGTTATATAAAGCGCTATATTTGGCAGCACATTGGCACGCTGAGTTTTATTTTATTTATTTATTTATTTGAAACACTCCCAGTCTTTTTTGAGACGAAAGCAGGTGGGTATAGATAAATAGAGAGGTACAGTAACAGTAAGAATAATACCGTGATAACATAACATTGCTGATAAAAGGAAACATGCAGGTTTTGTTTACAAAGCTAGGTGTTGAATGCCGAAAAGAAAGAGAAATTGCGCGACATAATTTTTGCCACAATTATGAAGGAACGGAACTACGAAGTCTGCAGATGTGTTCATGTAGTGTTTCGAATAAATCCAACTAACAAACATAGAGCATGCGTGCGTAGCAAGCTATGCAAAATGGAATGACAGCAGGAAAATATATTGTTAAAGAAAGCAGAAGAATGAATTAAGGAAGCAGGAGCGAATTGCGCCGCGGCCGTGAGAGTAAAACTTTTCCCTCATGGTCACGTTACCGTTTACATGTACAGGGAGCTGCGCCTAATTCATTCATGAAACGCCCACATCGTATGCAAAAGATGAGGCCGCGGTTTATCCATAGACTTTAACAGTGATTGACATCCCCTTACTTTCACCAAGAATGTATACTTGGTGTCCAATCTTTGTATTATGATGACTGGCTGAATTTTGTTTTGTCAATTTCAAAGCTAGCTGCGTACGCTTTTTTACGTACAATGACACTGCACTGTTGTATAATTACTGGCATAAAAATGCTGTGAAAATACGAGACAAAACTAATCATGGCACGCAATCACTCAAACGGCGAAGTACATTTGGTTTGAATGGCTGGCTTTTCGGTATTAATCGATAGGAACGAAGTATCTTTGACTATAGCTACTTTCACAGAGAAAACAAGTGTATTTTCTGCATGAAGCGTGACATTATTCAAATTGCTTTATCGCCGTTTTTCTGGTCTCCTTTGTAGTCGTTTTTAAGGTATTATTTTCTTCTTTCTTTTTCAAAACCAGCCTACTACAGTGACGTTCTTTTTGCTTACGGTAATTAAAGCTGCCAGTATGCATGTCTTTACATTTTTAGGACGTGTAGATGCTCTCTTTTTTCTGCATTCAGCAATGCAGCGACTTTCCCCAAATGGCTTGCGTCCGAATTATTTCGTGCTGGCGGGTTAGTCGGACGTCTATTGCAGTAGCCTTTTGCAGCAGCGCCTTGGCAATTCTTCATTGTCACATGTCGGCAAATAATAATAATTGTATAAAGACCTCCTGAGTTTCCGGATATATTTATTTTTTAATGTCATTGTCCTCCGATCTTGCAATTTCGTGCCGAGCTGCTTATAAAGTCAAAAAAGTTTTGATTGCGCAAGAATAAATTCAAGCTCATGCAGGACATAGCCGACTTTTGCGCACGAATTAACAATGGTAAATGCAGTGTCTTTATGAACGACGTATAAGTGCTGAGCATGTGTTTATCGTGCTCGTATACAAACAACCACAACAACAACAAAAAAACAAAATTGGATTTGTGGCACATCTTTAGCTATCCGATCACTTCTTCTCCACGTGCTCACCATCATATCATAGCCACGATAATCAAGCTCAGCATGATCAACAAACGCCTTGCTTCTGTTTCACTGCAGGGAAAAGTCTTTCGTATGCAGGCATTCAAGAGACCGTATCCGAACTCCTTCCTTGCACCTTATATGTCGCCCTTTCACATAATTTTTTCTTGCGCTGCACTTTCGGTGTGGTCCTTCACTAGCCACGCTACTACTCATGTGTTTCACCTCTTTTCGGCCTTCCGAACCCCTTGTGTATCTGAATAACACGTTTGCCTTCTTAATCTCGCTTAGGGTGCCGTCTACACAAATCTGCTTCATCATTCATGATGTTTAGCGGTCATTCTAGCGTAGAAAGGAGGAACAGGTTACGCTGAAGACTGCTTCCTAGACGGGGTGACTATGTGAAGATGTCAATTGGGGCAGAAATACTTCTCAGTTTTCAATGCGAAATCATTCGTTAACTATGTTGTTCTAAAATCCCCAGCCCACAGCACACTTGAGGTTCAGGTGTGTCGAGGCGTCGTATCACGGCTGGTGCGCGGTGGAGGTAGATCGCTGCGAGTCGTCGTCGTTTTGCTTACGACAGGCTTGGTAGCGTCAGGTCTGCGTCGTTCCGAGTGGTCGTCGGAATATTCGTTCGGGGACTACGTCTGGGTTGGATGGGGGCGTCGGGGCGTGGTCGTTTCCTGAATCTTGGTCGTCGGTGCGTCGTTGCAGGGTTTTTGTTTTTTCTTCGCAGTGCAACTTTACCTCAAGAAGCTGCTGCTTTTAGTTTCCCCTGCGCGGACTGGGGGACCTTCCTACGTGCGAAGTCGGGGTTTGCTGCAAAGCCCGGGCGATCCGTGTGGATAGGGCGACGGCGAACAGTTGAAGCGCGGCGGGTGTCGGCTGGTCTCGGATAGGTATTCAATTTCGTTCGGGAGTTGTCCGGGCAAACGGCGGGGTGCGTCGACGGGGAAACCTCGAAGTCCTAGTCACTTGTACGGGCTGCCTAGGTAGATGTAGCCGGCTTCGCCTCAGTGGTAGCACAGCGGACGATGGTCGGCGATTCGTCACACGTCGGTCTTCCTTGGGATGGAGTATGTTGCACTACCGGGGGTCGTGCGGGCGACAGCGGACGGCAATACGGCGGGGCATCCTGACAACGAGTTTAAGGTGGCCGGGGTCGACGAACTGCTGCGGCGTAGGCCATAGCTTGCGGCTCGTGGGGTGCTTGCGGCCGCGTAGGAGTCCCCAGCGCTTCTGGCACTGCTTCCCGGATCACGTCGCTCGGGAGGCGACTTGGGTGGCGGCGTCGTTGGGAAAAGTTTCCGCAGCTCCTCCCCGACGCAGCATGGATCGTCCCGCGTAGCGTGTCCGAGCAAATTTCACTGTCGGTGATCTCTGTTATGAGCACATTTACCGGGCGGTAGTACTGCCGTGTACGAATCTCAGGCGTCTTCTCCTTTGCGGCTGCCGCAGATGGGAATACGGCCACTGTCTTGGGGATTTTACGAACAAGGCAATCGATTTAACAAAACTTGTTGCTGAGCTAGTCATACTTAAAGAAAGATGAAAACGTGGCGCAAACTAGACGTGGACGAAAAAAAACAAGGTAAGACAAACGCCTGTATCTATATTACCTTGTTTTCTTCATCCACGTATTGTTTGTGCCACGTTTTCTTTTTTTAAGTATGTACCAACTAGCTCAGCAACACGTTTTGTTAAATCATATTTCTTCTATATACACTGAGCACTTTTTTGTGTTGGCGCGTGTATCTGTCTTACCTTGTCTTCTTCATCCACGTCTAGTTTGCGCCACGTTTTCTTCTTTCTTTAAGGCAAGGGAAGAGCTCTTGCCCCGCGCATAAAAAAACCGTAGCTTTTTGCCTTCCACCATTTCAGGGTCTGTACAGCAAAACGATCTCATCTCCTCGATGAAGGTCACGAACCCTTCGTTGGTGTGTTGCGTTCGAGTTTCAAGAAAAGGCGCAGCTCACCCCGGTACTGAACGTCTTAAGGAACTCGCATTTGAATTGAGTCCAGTTGGTCAAATAGCTCTCGTGGTTGTCGAACCGAATTCGAGCTGCATCTTTTAAGCAAAAGAAAACATGCCGGAAAGTTTCTTCGTCGTCCCACCTGCTGAAGATCCGGGCGCGCTCTAGCTTCTCCAACAATTTTTCTTGGTCATGCAGCGGGGGCGCCCCCGAAACGAAGGCGGTTCCCGAGGCTGTTGCAGGACGATTGGAGAAGTTGCTTCGTGCACCATGGTGGTGGTTGCAGCGGTCTTCTCTTGGGTCCTTCTGGTAGGAGACCAAACACGGGCGGTAACTCTTGCAGTCTGTGGCTGGTTGTAGCTGGAACCATAAATAGTGCGTAATCCACTCATCCAACAGATGTCACGTAGCCAAAGGACGACGTAGGTTTCTTCAGGGAACAAAACTTTATTTAGGCGAACCGAAGCTTGTGCTGCACTAAGAACTCAAAAGATTACACACCAGCGAGGAAGCAGTCAAAAACTGGGACATACGCAGGCGAGTTTCGGCGAGTCGAATGCCGCGGTGTAGGCCTTGCGAGCATTTTATCTTTCGGCGCGATTGCTTCTCCAACCGTCCGAATTACATCGAGAGCACTGGAGATCCGATCTATATAACAATCTCTTTTGAAAGAAGGTTATTCCTAGGCTAGTGACGCTAGGGCGAAACACTCGCTTCATTAAATAAGATAGCCCGTGGGGCATACAAAGGAAAGGTAGGACACACGCACTTCGCTTAAAAAACAGATAACACAGCCGGGCGCCGCTGAACGGTAGAAACAAAACACAGAAGTAATCAAACAGAACGCATAGTTCGCGGCAATATACACACTCTATTGACGTTCAGTGTAGGCTTTCTGGTTGCTTAGTGTTAATTTGAGTACTAGGGTCTCACACGAACGAAGCGAAGCACGTTTGAGTGTCGGTTGAATGAAGGTGTTATAGGCGAATAAGTTAAGCGCCAGATTTTGCCGCGATCATTCCAGAAGCCTAATTAAGGCTCATAATTGAGCTAGTTTATATAGAAGATGCATAAGGTCATAACCACACATTAAATGTAAAAGATCTCCGGATTGGCATTTCCGAGCTACGTACATCACCAGAGTCTTCGTAATTCAGGCACATAATTTATATCTTTCGCACCTTGTCTTAGTTTTAGCAAGGGGAGAATTTATGTAAAAAAAGCAATCGGTGGGGCTACGGATTCTAGAACAGGATTCAGTCACCTGCAAATTACTTTATTTTTCGTTATTTCATGATACGAACTCATTATACAAACCAATAATAGCTGGCCTAAATATAATTGGGCTAAATAACTGTAACAATTGACGCATACTGATAACTGAGACCCGTCAAGCTGTGTAAAGCAGCTTTTAACTTACAAAGTTTTCCAGCACGTTTCGGGAAAAATGTTTAATTTCAGTTTTAAAAAGTAGGAGTCCTGGCAGAATGCCTATATCACGGATCATCAGCTTGAGCACACAGCCAGTTTTACCATTCTGGCAAAAGACAGATATCAAATTATCTCTCCATGCGGGCAAGAAGTCGGTTTTTAGGATGGACCGCCATTTGGCCATAAGTAAATCTACTTTGCCGGTAGTTGTACTTGCACTGTAATTTTATGCGGTTATTGTAGCAGAAGCGTGAATGTAGAGTGTAGGAAATAAAATTTCTTGTTCCCCGTTAGCACATGCAGATATGAGTACTGTTGTGAACAGAAGTATTAAAATGTCATAGGACACCGGAGCAGTATTTGAATTGTCGCGACATGCTTAATATTGATCTCATGTCTTTCACTAGCATGTTACAACGCCACAAAAGCAGCTGAGGTTGAATCACTGATAACTGGCTATCAAAAAATATACAGTATCTGTTTTCTTTGGGTGGTCAGAATTGGCGTTGAGCAAACCGCCACGTTGTTTTTCGTTGAACAGCCTCGCGGTGGAGGCTCCACTTGACCTTTTTCTCGCCACTCAATCAGGTTCGTGAAACCCTGCGCTGCCATTGGCCTTTGTCGCGGACTCAACCTTGTGTTTTCTCGGCGGATCAGTTTCAGACCTTTCGTTCGTCAAGTGACAGCTTGCAGGTCTTTGTTCGTGCGAGCAGATACGGGCTGATTAAAACTATATATTTGCAGGGTTGTCTGGCTTAAACGGTGGCCGAAGCTTCAGTTACCACGCTATTTCGCTTAAAATAGTTAAAGCACTGCCTGTAATACTGTGTGTACGTTCAGTGTGAAACAATTGGCTTCGTCACAGCGGCGAAGGTTGAGAATCAACATAAAAATCTGGAGTGGCACCGCTCTTGAATAAATCCTCAACCTATAGCGCTCTTGACGTAGGCGATCAAGGTAGCGCACGAGCATGACACGTTTAATACAATATGACGGACTTGCGCAAACTTTAAACCTCACGGAAACGCAACTGTGTTCACATCTGCCCACGTCAACATCAAAATATCCAAGGCGTATTTTTTGTATTATCAGCAGAACACGGCCTCGTCACGTACTGGAAAATAATGTATGACGGCTTTGCTCGCTTCGCCGTCATCGTACAAAATACAAAATACAAAACCTAAGTTACGACAGAAGAGTAGCTACGCCGTGCGAAAGCGTCCTAACATCTGGAAAATATCAACCGTGCATACACTTGTAGAGCGAGAACTAACGCAGTATCAAAGCCTTTAAAAGTTAGCTGGCGCTCGTCACAGATTGGGCTTCGTTATTCCCTTTTATTCTTGGTCAACACACTACTGTGATGACCCTACTGTAGGCTGACCTTCAACGGCAATGACCGATAGAAAAAATAGCAGAGCAGTATTTCATTAGGTCATGTAGACAATAACCATGATAAATAACAGTTGGCTTAGGCCGTGCTAATAAATCATGCGCACGTACGAAACAACTTTTGTACTTGTTTATGACTACAGGAGTTCGGCTTGTGTTATAACTCTTTCTGAAGGGCATCATTGTCTGAAACACTGAAAAACTCTGAACACAATGGAAGGTCACGTGACGTTTTTGACGAGGGATTTTTTCTAAGAGGGAAAATCATCTTCTAGTTGTCCGGGGCGCATTTAGTTGCTGCGGTCTCATATTCTAGGAGACGTAGCATTTACCGTGGTGATCATGGCAGGCCTTACGCGTAATTTATGAAGTGGTTTTACTCAAAAAGGATATAAATGTTTATGTATCATCTGCAAAGTTGATCTGCAACGTTTGTCTCTGCTCTTGCTGCTCGTTTATTGCTCGTGTTTTGCGTTATGGGGTGTTAAATAGGAGCCCAAATCTGCGTACCCATGACCTTTTCTTTCTTTGGAGTGGACCGGCTTTGATGTTAGGCGTTTAGTCACTAGTCCCATTGTTCCCAACGAAACAACGTCTCACTAACGCTGCCGTCTAGTATGGCTCAGTAGGATAAGTTGAGCAGTCGTACGTCTCGACTAATCCCTGTTATTAAATTATTTTTGAAGCCCTGGAAACTTCCCAGATGCAGTCACTTTGATGGGTCTACCAAATAAATTTGCTTTCGGCGGCGCCAGCTTTCTGAACGAACGTGTTTGGCAACAAAAAGTGGAACGTGTTTGACAACAACAAACAGCTTGTAACTGCGCAGAAAATCGCTGTGGCCCATTTTTGGCGTAACAAAAGGAACGTCTCTGTCGGCAGCCTGCCAGTTTTTTTTCCGCTTCTCCTAGCACACATTAGAATTAGACAGATGGGGCATATTATAATACATGGTGAACTCGAACAAAATTGTTTGTTAAGGCATCGACATGCGTATTACGTTCGCAATGAGTGGGTGATTTTCGGGTATAATACCCCTGTCAAACGTGCCTATTTAAGTGCACTTTAAGTGCAGAGTGCACACGGCTAAAATGTCATTCGGAAGCAGCTAAACGGCAAACGCAAGACAAAAAAAAAACCTTTTTACAAGGAACGCACTTTAAGCTGACTGTGTTCCCCAAACACACTTTACCGAGGTCAGCTCGAGGAGTGAGTAATCTCGTGAGCAGAAGTCCGAAAATTGAGTAAAATAACAAAAATAGCGAGTGTTTAGATGATAATAAGTAATGTTAAAAGTCAATTATAAATATATTTATTATTTACTTTTACAAAAAGAGAAGCAGTGACGAAAAACAAGAAAATAACCTTTATCTCCACGACTAAAGCCCCTTCAACCGTCGCGATTTGAATTTAATGCCCTCAAGCTTGAATCTGAGTCACCACCCAAGTGCTGTTGCCCCGTGACGGTACGCGAATGTTCAGGGTGCAAGCGCTAGCAATGGTGAGTCAGCGTGTATGTATTCAGCGCTTGATTCCTTTCTTGATGTTTTGGCTCAAATTAATAGAGGTCCTGCTGTATTCTACAATGCATAACTGATTAAGAAGCTTCATGCTACTGCAAAGACGCAGCGCGCAACGAGGCCGACGTGCGGGGCGTACGCGCAGCTGCGGCGGGTTAGGAAGTTCAAGAAACTAGCAGACGATGCAAGGGGAGCAGAAGAGGGGTGGAGAGGAGGAACTTCTCGCTACTTTTCTAAAAGCCGATGAATTGATTTTATCCACGACGTGCAGGCGTTGCCTGGTGAAGTTTTGTTCCACGGCGGCCGTTCTCTGCGACGTTCTTGTAGGTGGTTTCTTGTGGCCCTTTGATTGTGTTCGCGCTTCAGCCTTCTCTGTTATATTCCCCACTTTTATCAGATTATTCAGACTTTCAGATAATTTCCCCCAAACGATAATGCTGCTGCTATTCGCTGCGCAGTGAATAACAGTGAAGATATCAGCGCCGGTGTTCAGTCGCCGTCCCGACTCCGTTTTTTTGTGGACTTATGCGAGGCGCCGATTGCGATTTTTAACAATGCGAACAGAACGAAATGTTTACATTGTTTTTCACGTGATAAAGAGGGGGAATTTGAAGTAATTTTCGTAATATTTACGCCGGCTATCGTCACTGACATCACGGCCAAGGGCACTTTATTTCGTCCGTTTACTAGCGCGCAGCCAAAGCTGTCATTCGGGGAGCCCGAGTGCACTCGGCGTAAGTGCACTTAAACAGGCACGTTTGACAGGGGTATAACTCAGTCTTTTCGACCAACACTCGCGGAGCGCTATTTTGAGAACGTGCTTAAAGATGTTAGTGTAGGCTGTTTGCAGTTTTCCGTGATGCAAACGCTCAAAAAACTTCGCCGAATATTACGTGCCGCTATAACGTGAAATTTGGGCTTAGCTTTTTATTGCGATAATATCTATTTTGGGGGGATTATGTATGTATTCAAATTACCCGGGAACAAAAGTAAATCAAAACTCAAAATTATAGGGACAGGTAAGTCTTCTTGGGTGCTTTGAAGGCAAAGGCGTTGTGGCTTCTGCATGCAATAATTATCAGAGTTCTTTTCTCCTGCATCGTGTTTCCGTCTCTTTCTTCACTTTCCTTTCTCCGCCAATTTGGCGTGAATCGCTTCCACAAGCGGACTGGCGACCCTTCATGCCACAGCTTGTCCAGAATCAGACTGCTTCGTGGCTGGCGTACGCCCATTCTACTCACGTGCCGTCATGTTCACCTTCCTTGCGATAAGACGTCAGCGACCTACAGACTGGGCTGACTCTTGTTCCAGCGCTTGGAATTTGCTGAGGAAGCGTGGTGGAAATGCACTGGGGTGCTACTCTGGAAAGTCGGGTTCGATCCCCATTCGAGCTATAATTTTACCAAATTTTCTTTTCGAATTGATTGATTTCCTTTATAAAAATTCATACACATATACAAATGTGTATATATACATATATATACACAAAATCCACGGAGCAGTAGAACTTTGAAGATGGTAGAGAACACAAGAGAAGAAAAACTTCGAACAAGGTAAAAGCACGATTGTGGCCTACGTTTCAGCAAAGAGAACTTGCTTTCCTCAGGGCAATCTCTCGCCTGGCAGGCACGGTTTATATAGGGGTAGAACGAAGCACAATCGTGCTTTTACCTTGTTCGAAGTTTTTCTTCTCTTATATATACACATATACATATACAAGAAATATCGGCATTTATACGAATGCCGATATTGCTTGTTTTTTTCTTACATTTGACACCGGCCGCCATTTTCTGCCGCGGTCAACATCGCCTTTTCGCGTTAGAGGGAACTTAAGGCTTTCGCCTTAATATTGGGGCACATGAAAATACCAACTAATTACGACGGATGTGATTATCGCGCTGGTATCATTTCAGTGTACAGAAAGAGGTGCTGTAGTAGTAGCCAAAGCCTTCTAGTTGACCAAAACTACAGGCCTCGCATGCCGACCGCTTGGGTGACGAGTCGTAGTAGTTCTCCCCTTTCAGGGCCAAACCAGTCGAGCTTACACTTGTGTTTAGAGCTGCAGTTACGCACTGAACATTGCCTGGGGGCGTCGTTTCATTTTCGTTTATTGCACCTCCAAGGCCCGAAGGCGTTACAGAAGGGAGCGGAGTTAATACATAATGCAAACAAAGGAAAGGATATCAAAAACAGGAAAAATCGAGAAAACAAAACAAAACCCAAACGCGGATTGACGAAAGTGTTTTTCTATAGCTTTTTTAAATGCAGGAAAATGGGTTATGCTAGCAATTGAGGCGGAGAGGTGGTTCCATTCATTGGTGGTTTTTGGAATAAATGAGTAGAAAAATAAATACGAGTGACACTATGGAGCGAACAATTTATGGAGGTGACCAGTTCGTCACGATATATATGACGGTGCAGAGAAAAGTTGACTTCTTAATTCCGGATTGTAATAGTAAATTTTGTGCAGTAGAACTAATCGTGCTAGTTTCCTACGGTGTGGTAGGAGAGCAAGGTTTAAGGTAGCCTTCATAGGCGTTACACTTGCTGTCTGAGAGTAGTTAGCAATAATAAAAAGTACACTACGATTTTGAACAGATTCTATTGCATTTGCTAGATATTCTACTTTAGGGTTCCAGACAGAAGAGCCATTTTCAAGCTTAGGGCTTGAATATGCAATCTTGGGCCTTGGGTCTTAAGCAATATTGGGCCTTATTGTTCTCTTGTCCGAAAATATGTGCTTTTCATATGTGCAAAGATGCTTAAAGAAGCGATACAACAGAAGCGATCACTCCAGAAGTGGTTTTATTTAATTACATAGCATAAAAATGCATTTAAGCTATGCCCTGCCACAGCTGCACGTGGCCAAAAGGTGTGCAAGAAGAATTTCACTACAATCAGATTACAAATAAAAAACCACAATCAGTGGTTATTTAACGCATCTGAAATTGCAAGTCAGCATGCACAACGGCGCCTTTTGAGCGTGTTATTGGGCATGGTTAATTTTTCCCCGGTCAAAATTCTCTTTTTCATTCCAAATATGTTAATAACGCAAACATATTCGTCTTAGACTAACGTACCAAAAGAAAACCTGGAAAAAGAAAGTGAATACAGGAAAAAGAAGACTAACCACCTTAAACAAAAAAAGTCATACAAAAAATTGAGGAAAGAGCAAAATTTGCCACTATTGCTCAGAAACAAAGGCAGGGAAAAACGGGTTGAGATGAAAAGGTGTACGAGGCTGCTCAATAAATAAAAAGCACACGAAAAAGTGCTCAAATGGTAAATTAGGTTACAGGTACGCCACGTGAGTGGTTTCTGTTTTGTTGAGAGTAAAGAGCCCAACTATGTGTTCTTGGTACGTTCAGTCGGTAAACGTATTTGTTTAGTACAACCGCATTTAAAAAGATAATATACCTCAGCGTGACGCCATCACCTGGTCGATGTCCTTGTTTGGCACTACGTGTTTTCCTTGCTGTGCCCCAGGTGTCTTCAGCAAAGAGATTATTGGGTAAACCCAAACAAGACCATTTGTTTTCAAAACATTTTCAGCGCGCAAACGGGTTATTTTGAAAGTATAAAAAAAGCAGGAACATGTGGTGATTTCTTACAGGTCTCGTAAACACAGAGTCATGTTTTTCCCGTCGAGTACGAACATAAATCGTGCGTCGGCGCCTTAAGGTGATGAGAACAGTGATGACAAAAGCCATCTGAATGCGGGCACAGATGGCGCATTGAGTGAATGCTTTTAAACGCGAAAGCATAAATGACCCACTGAACGAACTAGCATCGGCGCCGGCGTCGGAAGCCTACGCGACTGCGAAGCATTCCATAACATGAGCTTCGTCACGTTAAAAAAATTCGTCGCGTATCTGCTCACATCTGTGCATGTCGCTGAAAGAAGTCTTCTGCGCCCCTGTCATCTACATGTCTCTCTTTTCTCCCCCGCCTTTACCTGTCACGGTGCTACCCAGTCATCTAGCTCCTCCCAATATAAACACGGTGGAGGTCTCCTCCAGTGAATTCAGTTTTGCAGCGTTCTATTGTTCGCACGCCATCCATTGGAACTTGCCGTTACTGTTTACTTGGAATGTTGCTACAAGGTCTACGCTGGGGCTCGAGCTCTTTATGTGTTTTACAATTAAAACATTTTTTCTACGTGTATTTTTTTTCTTCCGCTAAAATAAAGAACACATTTTTAAAAATTAAAATAACACTGCCTAGTACCAGTTATGTTTAGCGAGATGGTCTGCCTCACTTGTGCGTGTGTTTTCTTTCAATAACGTTGGCAGGTATGTAGCGCGTTATCATATTTAGTGGTTTGGAAAGGTTTTGCCAATGGAAACTTCTCATTCAAGAATTCATTCCAACTGTTAACATGAAAGAATTCTGTTAACAAACCTCGATTCGGCCAGGTGGCTGAATCGACAGATAGACAGACAGACAGACGGACGGACGGACGGACGGACGGACGGACGGACGGACGGACGGACAGACAGACAGGCAGACAGACAGGCAGACAGACAGACAGACAAGCAGACAGGCAGACAGACAGAGAGGCAGACAGACAGACAGACCAACAAAATTCTCGGGCGTAACTAGCCCAAGCAAGTCCATCGTCTTGAAAACAGAAGTAGCAAGGAAGTGTGTAGAAGGACGGCAGGAAAGTTAACCTGGCTAGAGCCTAGTTTGCTATCCTGCACGTGGGAAAGGGAAAATAGGCAAAAAAGCAAAAAGAAAACAGAAGTAAGATACCGCAATACTAGGCAAGGCCAGGCGGAAAGCTTAGAGTTCAGCTGTGGTTGCGAGCGCAAGGTTTGGTGATGGCATATCAAGCACGCGACCAGCTGACTTCGCGCATTAGCGTAGCAGCTTCAATTGCTCGTAGCGCTAAATCTAAATGACACCCGGGGGCGTTCGACTGGATATTAATACTCTCGCATTTATATCTCCCTCAGAGTTCTGAAAGATGATAGTCTTCCTTGGGCTACTCAAACGAAAAAAATTTGGTCTCTGTCTGTCTGTCTGTTACCCGATTCAGCCCCCCCGGCCCAACTCCGGAAGGAGTAGCAGGAGGAGGAGGAGAACAACGAACGGAAAGGCCGAGAGGTTATCCAGGCTTAGAGCCCGTATTGCAACTCGACACTGGGGAAGGGGTGTTCAGGGGATGAAAGAGAGGGCAGGCGAAAAAAAGAGGATAGGAGCGGGGCCGCTCACACACTTTAGTCCCTGGGCACTATAGTCTTTCATCCAAACGTGTGTCCTTCATGAAACGCAGAAGGGCTTTTGTTGCTTTCTGAGAAGTCTATTGTAGGGGACGATGTCCTAGAATAGGGTCTAGTTTGAACGGTTGATTGTCCAATCGGCTGAGCTCGGTGGCCAAAGCACGTCTTTCCGATGAATACTGGTGGCAACAACAAAGCACATGTTCGATTGTCTCTTCAACCTCGCAGCCGTCGCAGTGGGCACTACTGGCCATCCCCATGAGGAACGAGTAGTCTCTCGTGAAGGCCACTCCTAACACAGTCCTCAAAGTAAACTGTGATCGAAACAGCCCACACGGAAGACGGCGCTGGAGTAGAGGGTCCTGGTTGTGGAAGCGCGGATGAACAAAGTCCGGTGTATTCCACTGAGTAATGGAGGTCGTGCGCGCGAACTGACGAAACACCCCAGCTGCACCAGCCCTCGAAAGCGGAAGCAAGATTCACTGTCATGGTCTATCCGGGCAGCTGCATCAGCCAAAACATTGGCGGTTATTGCACAGGGACTTGGCGGTTACTGAAATAAAATGTTATGGCCTTTTATGACGGCCTGGTGAAATAATTCTCGAATTTCTGTCACAAGTCGGAGGAGAAGACCGTAGCGCAGGGCTGCTCGGAATCTTTGCAGGGCGCCTTCGGGGTCAAGAAGTATATGTAGTCCAAGTCTTTCCAAACCCCTAAATCAAGTAGCATGCTTCATAATTGACAATATGCATCAGCGCAAAGAAAACATCGGGTGTATTTGAGGCAGAACATCAGTACTGAAGTGGTACTACACTCTTAGCCAAAAGGGAGCAACAGGGGAGTGCTATTGCTCTTTTTGGGGACTAACTGGGTTGCCACAACCATTAGCCCCCTACGGGAGTAAATACAAGGAGACGAACAGTTACTCCCCCAACCGTTCGTCCTCAACGGACAAATGGTTGCTGAGTTCTGTTACCCCCACGGAGACGAGATAGGAGCGGCGACGAAAAGAAAACCCGCTGGTGGGGAATCGAACCACTGTACCCCCGTAACACCAGCTCGACGAGCTGCGAACTTGACCATAATACCAGACGGAGAATTGGGCAAAAAATGGGTAGTTAAGTACAAAACGTTTGGTACTCTGAACTTGCCATCGTTGCGTTTATTGCTGCTGCCGGAGTTCATAGCGATGCAACTGCTTGCCCTTTACGCGCTGCTAACCTAGACATTATTGCTGAGCTTCGACTGCGATTAGGCGCTCACAAGCATAATTTTTCCTCGTAAAATAAAATAAAACCAACCACACTCGAACGTGGCAGGAGGCTGAGCGCTCTAACGACGCATCCGCTTCAGCAAAAAATAACAAGTTCCTAAAGTTCGCAGCGTACCCAAATTTCTTTGGTCTCATTTGTGCGAGTTCATGGTTGTCTGTGCGAGAGAAATAATAGGAGGACAGGGCTCATGTTTCTGCTTAGACGAAACAAATTGCGGCGCTGCTGACTTCAACTAGCGTTGGTAGATGGGGCTGTTAATCGACCAGATTTAAGGGGAAATCCCCAAGGTGGAGTACGTTTCTGTGAAGGAAAGTTTGACATCCACCTGAATGCAGCAATACGGCTACAAAGGAAAGCTATACAGCTTCCTCAGAAACTTCGCAGTTGAAGAAAAATTCGTCCTGGTCCAGGATTCGAACCCGGGACCACCGCTTAACCGGAGCAGTCGCTCTACAAACTGAGCTAACCAGGAGGCTAGTCTTTTGTAGCACGCGAACGAATTGATCAACAACTCGATGTAAAGGTCAAGTGTTAATCAACCAGATTTAGGGGAAATCCCCAAGGTGGAGTAAGTTACTGCGAAGGAAAGTTTAACATCCACCTGAATGCAGCCATACGGCTACAAAGGAAAGCTATAATACAGCTTCCTCAGAAACTTCGCAGTTGAAGAAAAATTTGTCCTGGTCCTTTGTAGCTTTCCTTTGTAGCCGTATGGCTGCATTCAGGTGGATGTCAAACTTTCCTTCGTAGATGGGGCTGGAAAATGCAACCGGGTTTTACGGTTGTTGCGGCATTGTCATTGCTTTTGTACGAAAGGCATTTATGTCCCACTAATGAAAGCTAAGAGCAAAGCGCTTACCTGAAGTGCGGACTAACGATTTGCCGTTGTTGTTATGTTGTTGTTGAAGTTTGTCAACCAGGTATAAACATTTGTATTCACTAGACTTAGTGAATCAGGTTATCGATTTTTCTAACACCTGCCTTCCTATGTAATGTGCGCGGAGTCTTTCATTTGCCTGTGTTATTGCTCGAGAGATCTTGGTGCGTGACGGTGACACTTCGTATTAACGTGAACAAGAGGCGTTTGTCTATCGCACATCGACGCTACGTGCCACGAGCCGCCTCTTCACTTAGACAAGGCGCTTTTTTGTTATTTGTAAAACTAAAATTTGTTCCTATTGCACTATATAAAAGATTCTGTGTTGGCAGCTAAGTTTGTTCGCAAATCATGAAACAACAGACATATTCGGCAGATCGCATTGCAGCGATGCCATTACAGGGGGGAGTAACTGCTCGGCTTTTCGTACCCCCGTTGCTCTCTAGATCGGCGGGGTCGAACATGATTTCCGTGAATTATGCACACGGCACGCACGCTCCCATAGTTGCTCCTCTTGAGCAGCAACGGTCGCTCGCGAGGGCTAACGGCTGTAGTTACTCCTTTTGTTGTCCTTTTGGCTAAGAGTGTAGGCAGGGTTCTTTAATTGAAAATAGACGCGGGACGTATTTTTCGAGATAAAATAGAAAGACATTAGAAATGTTTTACTCAAAGACTGAAAAAAAAGTTCGCGCTTCAGTTTGCCGTGCCGCCCCAAGCCCTACAGTAACAATGGGTCGCTGCAGATGGCGTGGGAAACCTGCGAAGGCGGGAAAATTGAATTAAATTGAGCAAACCCGCATTTCGTTTATCATGGGAGGAGAGACACGGGAGGGGAACTGCATAAGAGGGGCGGGGGAGAGAACAGAGGGAAAGCAAGGGCAGTTACATTAAAAAGGTGTCAGAAGACCGTTTTTCGATGACGACATTTGTAGAGAATTCAGCAGATACGCGGCCAAGTTTTAAGTGCGAAGCACTTAGTCGGGCCTACTCCTGCTTCCACCGCCGTCCTCCGTCCGCAGCCTAGCAACGGAGCCGGATTTCCGACGCGTGAGGGCGCTCGCATAGCGCCCCCTCTCCCCCCTCGCCTACTCTCCTAAAGCCCCTTTACTGCTCTCCAGCTCGCAACACCCTCTCTCGGCGCGCCAGCCAGGCCACTACACCATATATAAAAAAAAACAGCATCCGGCGCCAGGTTTCGATGCGAGGACTTTGCGGCCGCAGCGCGACGCTCTACCGACTAAGCCACGGACGCGACGCTGACATCAGTGTTAGTAACGCGCCTTATATCTTTAACGCACGTCGTCAGCGGCGTGCGTTGGCGACTCAGCGGCGTTATAGCGGCTTGATAACTGCGTGGTGTACACGTGATACTACAAACCCGCTAGTTCTGCATTCTCTCACGTGACTGCGCCTCCTCTCCCTTCACTCCGGTCGGCGCTTCGCAGCTGCGGTGCGCTGCGGTGCGGTGCGCTCCTCCTCTTCCCTTCCCATTGTGTCGGCGGGCTCCACGTGCGACCGCGGTAGGCTTAGTCGAGCGCAGGCTTAGCGCAGGTGCGGTCGAGCGCGTGTCGAGGTCCGTATAAATAGCGGTTGAGAGCGCGTCGAGTTTAGTCTAGTGCGAGTCCCCTCATAGCATCACCCGAATGCACTTTATAAGCGACCCCAAACCATCCACCGCCGGCGGCGGCGGCGGCGGCGGCGTCGGCGTCCGCAGTGCTCCTCTATATTTAAAAAAGAAACAGCATCCGGCGCCAGGTTTCGATCCGAGGACTTTGCGGCCGCAGCGCGACGCTCTACCGACCAAGCCACGGACGCGACGCTGATATCAGTGTTAGTGACGCGCCTTATATCTTTAACGCATTCAAACTACGTCGTCAGCGGCGTGCGTTGGCGACTCAGCGGCGTTATAGCGGCGTGATAACTGCGTGGTGTACACGTGATACTACAAACCCGATGGAAGAGATGGAAGAGAAGGCGGCGAGGCGGTGGGCTGCGGGGGCCGAGCGCAAGCGCCGCAAGCGGGCCGACAACCGTGCATTTGCACTTTCACATTCTCCCCCTCGGGGAAATGCGGGGGAATTTTTTTACCCCAACTGTCGCGTGATACCATTTACTAGGCAGACATCTACTTGCACCGCGGTCATACATCACCCTGGTCGTACTACGCTTTCGCGCGGTCCCTTGAAAGTCGTATTATCGGGGTTCCACTGTACCTGTAGTTTTTTTTTTCCGAACCGATTTCACGTGATGATGAAACGTGTTATTGCGAAGCACGGAATCCTGATGACCTCGTTAATAGAAGCTTCAGAACCGGACTCAAGGTGCGCGTGACCATGCAGTGTGCGGCGTTTATCAAGCTCGATTCTTCACTTGTCAGCAAAATACCTTGGCAACCTTCAAACCTGCTGGAAAACCCCCGTTTCTCATGTAACACAGCCGCTAGGCGAAATAATGGATGTTGAACGATCGTAACGCGTACCTTTTTGGCTAAACGTAGCCTTAAAATATGCGTGCCAGTTACAGTTGGCCTGCAAACCAGAATAGGCTTTCAATGTAGGCAGTTTAATTCATAAGCTGTTTAGTTCAAGCTTAATTCATAAAACCTGTTTCACAAATACTCGCGTATGCTACATTTATAACTCAATTGCGATAAAGTCGGTCCGCCGCCCATATAGCTGGTCATGTAGGCATGCTACGGACATGCTTTCAAGCGTAACATCATGCGCTAAAGCCGACGTCATCAACCGTAACCCGCAACTTGACGCACAATGATTATGGCACTTGTTGACACGTGGCGAGGCTTAACTGGAACGTTACCTAACGTTAAGCCTAAACGTTGGACGTTAGGCCTAACATGACAATGAGATAACTGTGGAACCCAGTGCTTGTTGCAAAGCACTAATTTTGCTCGTTATGTGCCAAGTTGCGGGTACCACTGAGCGTCATGACACCTCAAAACGAAACATGAGGCACAGCCGGCGCATACCCTACAGGTGCTGGTGTTTTTCATACTCCCCTTCGGGGAAATGCGGGGGAATTTTTTCATTGTGTCCATTCGTGGAAGTAAGGTTCTCGAGATGCTCCCCTGCGACATTTGTTCCAGCAGTGGATGTCGGTCGGTTTGCGCTTTGCACACACATTAACCTCCGTTGAGGTGACGTCACAGCTTCACCTATATGTTCCCGAAAGTTTGCTCAGGTTTCACGTTGAAACAGGCTGCCACGCTGGTTCTATGTCGTAACAACTGTTGGTAAATGATTATGAGAGACGTTTTTTAAAGGATTTGCCCCGGACAAAGTAATAGTTTAGCTTCCTCTTATGCAGATGGTTTGTTACACGTGCCTGTGATCAGAGCACCACCGTTACATGATGTAGCAGATTTTCCATTGTTTTTTTTTTTTCGACTGAAAGTTTCGTGATTGTAGAAACATTACAAAACAATTTTTCACAATGTTAACCTGTGAAAAAAAAAAAAAAAACGTGGCCATCGGCCCTGCAGACGTTAGCTTAAGACTTCTCTGCTGAACATTTAAAAACCATCGCTCGCTGCCCCTGTCCTCGTGGATAAGGTGTGGTGTATGAAAGCGGTGACTGCTTTGTTTGTTTTGTGCGCTATCTTTCTCGCACCAATATATAAGGGTTTTTTTTACATTATCCTCAAGTCGAGCGACTACCGCAGAATGCCAAATTCAGAGCAATTTAGAATTTTTGTAGTTACGTAAGTAAAACAGAAGAAACAGGGCACAGAGAATAGTTGCTGTAAAATCATTATGAAAATACAGTCATAGGACTAGCCTTGTCAGGCCATTAAATCGTAATGCAGCCGACCACGCTAAACCATAAAAAGAATCTGCATCCCACTTACGGTAAAACATCAATATTTACCCCTTTAGTGCATTTCAAATGGCTGACGCATATAATTATATTGAAACTTCTGTGGTTTTCACTTGATGACCATGTTTTTCTTTCTTTTGAAGTAGATTTTGAAAACTTGTTATGCTTGTGTTCACGCTTGTTTGAATTTCTACGTTTTATCTTGGCTCTTTATTGCGTATGTCCTATGTATTTTTGTTGATGTTGGTATTGTCTGCATTGTATTGTATTGTATTGTATTGTGTGTATATATTATTTTTAAAATTTTGTGCCCCTCCTGCTAAGACCATTTAAGTAGTCTGCAGTATTGTTTAAATAAAAAAACAAATGAAAATACACAAGAATACTTGCGCATGTATCAGCCCCAAAAGGCACCATTATCACTGTTCACTTTTTCTTTCCAGGTCGCATATTACACATGGCCCACGTCTGGTATGAAATTCAGTGTCTTTCTTTACTAACTCTAATTTACCAGCTCAGAAGCATCAGCTTCTCTGTTTCTGAGATTGCCTAATCGTTTGTTTGGGACTTGGTTCTTACACATTACGGGGTAATTTGGTGGGCCATACTAAAAAGAAAGCATCAAGATATAATTTAGATCCGGGGCAAAAACTTTGTTCCTTTGTAAAACTCCTTATTAGTTACAAGCTTAAGCTACAGTAAAACCCGCTTATATCGAACAGCGCGAGGATTGTGAAATAGTTCGATATAGCGAAAATTCGATATAGAAAGTGAAGCAAAAAAACTTACATGAGAGCAATCTTGCCGACGGAGTCACGAGCTAACGCTGAGCACTTACCACCCTGCAGTTCACTATTGATACGTCACTTTCCCGGAAAGAAAACAATAACTTATTGGGGCGGAAGAACTGCGTGAGAGTAGCCTGGTTCTTGGAGCGCAACGCGTTGCTGGTGACTGCTTTCTCCGCGGTATCTAAACAGTCGACAAGCACAAGACCGCTGCCCTCAATGGCACTGCAGTATCGCCGTAGCAGGGCCACGGCAGCGACGGCTTCGCTCGTGCTCGGAAGCGGTACGGAGTCCTCGGCGTCTTCAACAGAGCGGAGACAAGCATGGATAGAAGCGAATAACGGCGAACCCAGCGAACCGAGCAAGTGCGCGCAGCGAGTGGCGCGGACTTGAATTTCGGTGACACCGCGGCCCGCAGCGCCCAATGTGGCGCTTTCGGCTCCAACGGCATGCATGCGTGGAGCTGGTCCACTTTGCCGCGGCCGTTTTGGACGCGCCCGAGGTCGCGCGGGAGTCGCAAGCGACACCGTTGCGCGTCAATGTATTGCGGGAAAGCCTGCCACATGCCTAAGGAAGAGAGTAAAATCCCGCGCGGGAGAGTTCGATATATCCATTGTGGGCAAAATCGCGTTCGATATAAAAAGTTTTGAATGCATGTAATGTTTAGCAGAATTATACAAGGGTTCGATATAGGCAATAATTCGATATATTCGTGTCCGATATAAGCGGGCTTTACTGTAAATGCACTGCGCTTGGTTATGAATGACATGGAGTAGAAATATCGCTTTCTTTCGCTTGGTTATAAACAGCAAGGAATTACTGTTGCGATAATAGTGGGTGTTTTGTTAGATCACAGGGCTTGAAGTTCAGTGGCAAAATAGCTATAAAAACCCAAAAAGCATGGCGCTTACTTGCATTCGTTTTCTTGCATGTATAAGAATGAGGTAAAAAGCATTACTGTCATGTCAGGTAACATCGCTGTATATTTTTACTTCAAGGCTAAGGCAACACGCAAATCTTATGGCACTAGTTTTCACCATATGTGCGCATAAGTCGCTAAAGCTTGGTCGTTTTCAGTGGCCGTAAATGTCCTACCAACAAAATTTATCACACTGACTGCGGAAAAACCAGAGGAGTACATCGAAAGCCCAAACTATCCTGATGACTACTACCCGAACGACACCCAAATTATGTACAGAGTTGAGGTGAGTAAAAATGCGCCATATGTTGACTCTAAGCAGCAGCTCTGATTAAAATTTTAGCAGTTTTCACAGCTGGCCACCTGTGAATTTATTTTAAATAAATGTTGATTATTTGTTGGTCGAAAAGCTGCAATTAGAAGAACTTTATTTTCGCACAGTTTTTAGGGGCACGATTCCTAATAAAGACCTGAATTGCGTACCTTTCGGTATGGCGCACATTTTAATTGTCAGGCGATGTAGAAATTTTGAAAGCTCAGGTGCCACGCGCATCGACTGTTTTCACGAACTGGGTTTCCATGGGTGATACTGCCGCGCTACTGCAACTGCTTGCTGGAATGCACCTTCCAGCCTTATACCATCAAATTTTTCCGCCGAGATTAATATAATAGACAATTGCCATGTTGGCTACACCACCTTGGTTTTATTCCCACTGCAGCACTTGTTTTGGGGGCACCTAAATTTACATTTTGTTTAATTTCCTGCACAAACAAAACTGCTCGCCCTTCATGACGTTGCTAATGTGGACAAGCATTTATCTGAGACAAATGCATTGCCCAAGACAGGGCATATATGTTCGTGGAAGTTTGTAAATGGGGCTGTCATTATGGTGTATATGAACACGAAGCCCCGCGGGCATCACAACGGCCGCCAGTTCCCGCAGCGAATCTGGCTTCCAACTGTAGCCTGTTCATGTCTGAAGCGAGGATCTTTGCAAGATGAGAAATAGGGCAAAAATAGCTTGCTTGGGGATTTCGCAAGAGTAAACAATCTCGCAGATAATGAGGACTAAAATAATATGTTTGGCCGTACCGTATGACGCACTTATAAGGCATTGAAACAAGTATGTTTCAAAATAAAAAGAAAAGGACTTCCGTGATCCTATAAAGATGTGCTACGTTAGAAAGTTTTCATGAGCATCGAGTTCGCCTGTTGTTAAAAAGAAATCACATAGACAAACAAGTTGCCATGCTTGCCACAACATGCCTTTCCGTTATTCCTTTTTAATTCAGCCCGCGGCTCGCGTGGTTTGTTTGCGATGGACAACGAACAAGGCTCAACTACAGCTAGTGTAGGTCTTTTCCCTGTGGGTGCCTATTCCACGGGCTTCGAAATTTATCCTACAGAAAGCAGCCCTTCGAAAATTTGTTTTGTAACACACAATGAGGCGCAACAATGAATTATCTTTCAATCGTTCGTGTTCGTTGACAAGGAAGCACTATTGGCGACACTGCCGCGACTGCGTCAAAGTGGTATCGCACGGGGGGGGAGGGGGGCACCATTTCCACAAGAAAGCACATGGGATGACCGTGAATAACGCGGATCACATAGAATCTGCAAAGAGGATAACCTGCGGTATAGGAAAGAAGCAACTTTAAGAAGCGTTGCTACTTTCAGCGACGTTTTCACGGTGACTGCAAAGGTGAGCGTAATATTATAGCGATGGTTGAATACGAAGCGCCTCTGCCCAATTTCCTGCGTGATTGTCTTAGGAAAACTTCGTTTGTTGAAAAATGTGGAAAGAGAAGCCCTTACGACATTAAAAAAAAATCCCAGATCACGTTCATGATCGCGTTGACAACAACAACAACAAAAACAAAAAAACGCGCGTACCGAGGGAAAATTGCGCAAGAAGGATGTAAAGGTATTCGGCCTGGCATTAGGCAACCAGGCGGACTTGCCGCTGCATTGGCATAAGCAACTGACGTGCGCCAGTTTACCTCCAATTTGTGACAACGGAAGGCGTGGTCAGGTTGCACCCGGGAAGGCAGCGTCAGACATGCATTTAGTTTAAAAAATCTATTTAGAGGATCAAGAGCACCTGAACTCCGGGCGCGGGCGGCTGTGGAACCTGCAGGCGGCCTGTACTGCGGCCAGCACCAACTCGATTTCCCCCTCGCCTTTCTCCTAATGAAAATAAATGTGGCATCGCCTCCTCCCCCGCTTCCGAGAACAACTATCGGCACTTCTCATGAGTTGTGAATGTGAAAGCACTAAAGACTAAGTGAACACTGCTGGATTCTCCATTGGACGACGTCGCTGAGCAGCTTGGCGCGCTGGTGACTGCTGCGCCGGTGAGCGAGAAGAGCAGGAACTTCCTCCGCTTTTCTGCGTTGCTTTGCCCATACCCGCCAGCTCCTTTAATTCGGTTTTATTAGATGCGACTGCATCTCATTCACTCGCCTTGTCCCTCCATACGGCGTTGTCCGCACCTCTCCCCCTACACTATAAAAAAAATAATAGTTAGCGCGGCCCAGTTTCGATCCCACGACGCTGTGGGCGGAACGCGAGGTACATGGTGCTCTTCCCACTGCGCCAGAAAACTGAGACAGAATCAAATGCTACGAACGCGCCTTATATCCTTGACTCATTCAATCTACGTCAAGAAGCTACTGATACAACGCATGATGGGGCAATGATTAACACTTGCAATAAAAGAAAAGAAGCTCCCACTTACAGCAACAATGATGGAGTAAAGGTCGTTGCCACAGCGAAGCCCCAAGCATACCACTTAGAGATATTGACCAAGATTGGCCAATAAAACATAATAATAATCATAAAACATAATAATCATACGCGTTCCCGACTCGTTTCACGTGATTTCAGAATCAATCCAACGGAAACACCAAGTGAACCCCACGATGCGTCGCATCTACACAGGGTTCCCCTCGCGGGGAGGTGGGCGCAATTTTTTTGACTGATTTCGTTGATTGATTGTAGGGATTAACGCACAGACGCAACGCAGGCGATGAGGCGCGCCTAAGTGCAGGACTACGGATAAATTTTGACCGCCTGGGGATCTTTAACGTGCGCCGAAATCTCGTACACACGGACGTTCTTGCTTTTCGCTTCCATCACGAAAGCGGCCGCCACACCGGGAATCGAACACGCGTCCTCGTGCTCAGCAGCACAACGCCTTAGCCCCTGAGCCACCGCGGCGGGTGGGTTTTGCTTCAGAATCACGCGTTATGAGAAACGCGTTACACGTAGTGTGACTTTAGTAGCCACTACAAACGCTGACGCCGTTATTTCTGGTCAACGCGGTATTTTATGCGTTCGCAATAATGCTATTCTGGTGGAGCCGTACCACTTTTGATAATCTTCTATTTTAGAAATACGCATTAGAACTAAATGACGACTAATAATTCTTCTGGTAACTTCCACTCATCTCGAAATGAATTTAATTAAGTAATCGAAGTAAATAGGTTCATTTAGCAGATCTATTTTTTATTCCAATTCTTGAGGCGCGTTGCAAAGATGAAGTGTCGAGGTTGCTGACAACAGAAATTCGATGCCGGTGAGTTGGTCGAAATGTATTCTTGGAAGCAGGGTCCGAAATAAGGAGAGTGAAAAGGGTAGTGTCCATTTTTTGTGTGTCCCCTTTTCGTGTGCTGGTACGGAGAAAGGTTGCTGGCGATCAAGGCGGAGGGGATAGTTTCTGAACGAACCGGACGCTGCCTGTGATGGGAAGTAAATAAACTCAGATGGGTACGGTAGGCTGATACTTCATGGTTGAATCTGTGAATAATGCGCATGACAGAGCACTCAGCAAATGAAAAAAAAGGGGATCACGTCCAGGTGATGTCAAGGTGTCGAGCGGCGGGAACTAGAGTGAGACCTTATATACACTGGAGGAAGATAAAAACTGCCCTTCTTCCGACCGCCCCTCTCTCAACGCTGGCTAACGATAGCCCATATTCAGCATTAGCGTGTTAAGGTGAACAATGAAGCGGAGACCTTATCTAGCTGCTGGCTAGCTTGAAAGATGGCAGTGTGCCGATTAGCAGTGGTGCATCTCGTAACCGTCTACTGAAAAAATTGCGTTTATATTTCATGTGCTATAGTGTTTCGTGAGAATAGGAGTTACACTATTACTTTTTATGCCTAATTAAAATTCAATGCAATATTACGCAAACATCTGTTGTAAGCTCAGCACGCGAAATATTTAACTTCTAAATGTTAACTGCTTTAAAATGATTCGTCACTGCAATTTTATGCAAATTTAAAATTTATGCGGTTCACCAAGCCTGCCGTTGTAGCTTGAATGTTCTCAAACTTATGACTTCGTCAATATTAACTTATAGAATAATAATGATAATGGTGTTCATTATAACCCTCTACTAACAAATGTAGCTTTCATAATACACGCGATTTCAATTTAAACTTTCTGAACTCACTTCTAAAAACGCACCTACGGTCTGTTGGAGCTGCAACGTCATATTGGCATGCGTGTTATTGGGTGATTGAAGTGGAGGGTAGGGTTTAGACGTCGAGGCTAGATGGAAGCAGCTGATTTAGCGGCACACAGCATATTTAATAACATATGATGGTATGAATATGAATATATTTATACACGAATAACATATGAATATATTTACTAAGGCCAAATTGTGACCCCTGACCCAACCATGAGGCAGAGATGATTAAAAGGAAAACAATGGGGTGGAGTGCACTCGGCGGGCATTCTCAGATAATGAATGGCAGCCTATCATTGTCCTGAAGAAGAAAGTGTATGACAGCTGCATCTTACCGGTACTCACCTACGGGGCATGCAGAAACTTGGAGGCTCACTAAGAGAGTTCAACTTAAAATGAGGAGGACCCAGCGGGCAATGGAGCGGAGGATGTTAGGTGTAACATTAAGCGACAGAAGGGAGAGGAGTGGGTTAGGGAACAAGCGCGTGTTAAGGACATATATTAGTAGAAATTAAGAGATTGACGTAAGCAGGGCATGTAATACGAAGGCAAGCTAACCGTTTGGTCATTAAGGGTAACAGAGTGGATCCCTAGAGAAGGCAAGCGTGGCAGGGGCGACAGAAAGTTGGATGGGCAGATGAGATAAAGAAGTTTGCGGGGATAAATTGGTTGCAGTTAGCACAGGACAGGGATAATTTGAGGTTAATGGGAGAGGCCTTTGCCCTGCAGTGGGCGTAGATAAGCTGCTGTTGATGCTGCTGCTGCTGCTGCTGCTGCTGCTGCTGCTGATGATGATGATGAGGGTAAGGCGCGTTAACTCTCACTGGTGACACTGAGTTATGCTCTCGATGCTGTTGTGGTGGGTACACGCAGGTGAAGCTGGGCAGCCGTGTGCGCCAGGAGCAGGCTCGCATCCAGGTAACGTTCGAGGGTGTTCCTGATGGAGAGGAGCGCCTTCTGTCACAAGGACGGCCTAGACCTGGTCGACAGGACCGGAGAAGTGAGAGCGTAAGGACAGGAGGGCCAGCCAGTTTCAAGCTCGCGAAGGATAACCACATTGCCGTGCCTTAACATCTCAAAAGATGTTCCAAAGTGTTTCCTGCTTTTTTTTCTTTCCATTTGGTCAAAAACGCACTCAAAATTACAGAGCGATTAGAACAAAGGAAAAAAAGAAGGGAAGGAAGGGAAGAAAGATTGAATAACGTTCCATTTTCTCATTTGTTTAAAAATAATTTGTACCGACCATTACTGTGGTTCGTGCTGGGAATTCAGCGCATATTGCATTCACTGTGAAAAGACATAGCTGTGAAATAGCATGCGCATTTCAATTCTTGTTCAACGATTTTAGATGGAAATTGCCTGGGCTTACACTTTTTATTATGCATTCCAGGCAGTCCTGGACTGTTTGAATTTATATATGTACGTTTACAACAAGCAAATCAGAAAGTATGCATTGCTGTAGTAGAACATCAACCTTGGCATAATAAAGAATTGGAACTTAATGAGATCAAACGCTTTTTATCACAGAATTCTTTCGAACAAGTTACGTGCATAAAAATAAACGTAATGGCTCATTCATAAAATTACGGAATTTGCATGGCGAATTGAATTAAGCTACGTAACGGGAAAATAAAGGCCAGTAGAGCGACCTCAACACTGAGGACGCGGTTATTTAAAAGTTAGCAAAATATTGCAATGCTTTTTTATGGCGTTAGTTGGAAGAACCGAGGTTCAGATTCACATAGCTCATCTCACGAAAAATTCCAATCGAAACAAAAGTATTCATTATTCTTTGTGGTTACGTAATTACACCTAGCTTAAATGCTGTGACAAACTTTTGTTGCATTCTGCTCATCGAAGAATTCGCGTAAGCGCAAGTCAAATGAGGCGGTCACATGGTAAACGCTAGTAGATGCTTTCGTGCGCACAATTTCTTTTGTAGATAAAGTACACCACATTTTGGGGCCTTTTTGGCAGAAAGTTGGCGTTTCAATTCGGTTCGTGCTCTCACTGAACGCAGGTATTGCGGTCCTCAGAGCGGCCGCAACTTCCTAATGGAGGACAGCATCATTGTGATGCGGATGTACACGGACGCGACCGGACATGACCGAGGGTTCAGAATCCGCGTCAGACTCTATCAGTCGCCATGCGGTGGTTTATTCAGGGACCAGCGATCTGCCTTCATCACAAGCCCGGACTACCCTTACAGCTACGGGGCACACAGGCTGTGTGTTTGGCGGATTGAGGTAAACGCAAATGCATTTTTAACTAATTTGCCCTTGATTTTACGGAATAAGAAATGGCACTTGCGTGTTGAAGCGGCCGAACAATATTAACAATACTGGCCGCCAGAGGAAAGGGGCTGACTGTCATCGAAGCAATGGAACACCGATATTTTTTTATTGAAGACCAGGCAAATATTTCTTGCAGAAGCCTTGAAATCTATATCTTTTGAAAAGCAAAGCAGAGGACACATCGACTTGAAATTAGCACGACCATTCTTCTCATACTTAGGCGTTGTGATGGGAACTAAGTGAAAATAGAATGGCTGTAATGTGTTTGCGACGTACGCGCCAAAGGAGTAAGACGTCACTAATAAAGAATAGTGTACACACTTCCAAAAAAAGTCAGAGTTCGAGAAAAAGTTTCGACATTTGCTTTCAAATTTTACTCATGATTTTCGCCACTGTTTCAAAAACAGATAATATCCTATGCAAGGAATAATTATGTAAAATTAAATTTTCCCTCACGCCAGCGTGCAGACTTTCTTCATGGTGGAGCTGCGAGATGCCTTAAAAATTAAGGTACAATAGTTATAGTAATGTTGTGTATCCGCAGAAATGGATTAAGCGGTTAAAAGGATAAAAAGTAAATTTATCAAAGTCAAAGGTGTGACAGGTTGAACGTTCCTTAAGTAACTGTGGCCGTCCTTGGACGAGGCTCGAATACTGCCCGTCTCCGTAATTGCCCGCCATACTCACGAAGCTGTAGTAGTCGCTCGAAGGGCAAATTTGTAGCCATGGCTACAAACTCAATCGTCGGGAAGCCATGGTTTTGGCTGTTTAGCCCCCTTCGCTTCCACCACTTAAGTGTTTTTTAAGCAATGAATGTTTGACAAACACGAATTTCTTGGAAGTTATATAACCTAGGAATAGGGTTGTAAACTGCTACGCTCCCTCAGCAAAAACTAATGATAGTATATCAGCTACTCTTACTTGACCATCAAGGCGTAAAAATGCTTGAGGTTTTAATATGTCACGAAAAAATGATATATTTCTTGCTATAGATGACAAACCTTGATTTGTTAACACACGGAAAATCACGCAGCCACTTTGATTTCCATCAAATAGGAGTTAGGCACCAAATGTCTTACCGGTGATATTACCTCCCAAAGCATTTGCTGTAAACTTTTGCGCACAAAAAACGAGGACTAAACGGCTCAGCACGTGCAGTGCCACCGTGCAGCAGGCAGTGCATGCATGTGCAGTTGTTTTGGCAAGGTGAACAGACTTGTGAAAGCAGAGTTAGAGGGAAGGGTCTCAGAACTTCAGATATGTTGACGATTATTTGGTTTCTAGCCTCACAGAAATAGAAACGTTCGTGCCCAGGTAGTTGACATATTCACCTTAGGGGGGGGAGGGCTAAACTTCACATATGAGAAAGCCAAAAGAAAAATCGTTACAATTCCTGGATGTGCAGTTCAGGAAGAACACCACTTGTGTTGGCAGTATTCACCACGACGGAGAAAACCACTCTTAGAGTACACGTCTGGCCACTCAGGTAGTTTGATGGGATAATGTCTGAATTCTCGACAAAACCTGAACACAGAATGGAAGAAGCGTTTGGTCGCAAGCAAACGCTTGAAAAGGAGGGTACCCAACGGCGATTTCAAGTTAGCGAAGCCAAATGGGAAAAATATGGGGAGCCGAAACAAGGACAAGAGCATGTCAGTAATTCCCTTTCGTGCACGGTTTGTCTCACAGGCTCAAAAAAGCCGCTGCCAGGTAAACGTGAATGTGTTTTTTTCTGCCAAAAACAATGGGAAAGCGTGTGCCGGCGGTTAACAGACTGTACGAAGAAAGGGACAGCAAGACTACTAAATGTACTATGCGTCACACGTACAAATTTTTGGAATGCAGAAAAACGTTGTGTACAAGATTCCGTTCACATGTGGGAACCAGTACGTTGGGCAAACGAGCAGATGCGTAAATGTAAGGCTCAGGGAACACATGTCCAGCCTCAAAGGTCGGCTATACACGCATCTGGCTGCGCACAGGCGCAGTGCACAACAAAGAAGTGCGAGCCGTTGTGACCTAGCGACGGAGTTCCACCACCACAGACAGGACTACAAGAGAGATAGTGGAAGCCTGGCAGATGTCGAAATTAAGGAAAGTGCATAAGTAAACCGTCAGTAGCCCTGTCGGATAAGAAATTAAGTTGTTAGATGACATGAGATAATGCAAATTACAGTGTGTTTTTTCTTTGTTTGTGTGTATGACGAGATGCGTACACATTTGAGCATGCGCGGGTGATGTCAAAGAGGGTATATATGTGTTGAGTGATAAAAAATTCAGTTGTTTGTCTGCGCTGGTCCGTGTCTCAGGTTTTGCCTGTTTTTGGCGCAAAGATTTACAGCTATCGATTGAAACAAGTCTAGCCCCACGTGTTAACCTAATGGTCCGATTTTAATGAGCATACAATTTTCCGCTTTTTGAGTCTGCAAATGCGTGCCACCGCAAAGCCGCTGTCAAGAATGTAGTAGAAATCACAGACCAGCTACTCTTTCACTCAATATGTTGTGTTTTAGCCTAATTATAGCGCTCATCAACGAATAAAAGGCAGCGCTTGCAATTTTTAAGACGCGGCACGAATGAGAATAAACACAGGACATCGCGACTCGCAACTTGCATTTATATCATGGGAAACCAGAACAGGAAGCTTTGAAACCGACTCCGTGAGTTCATGTCACAGCTGTATTGACAAGCGCTTAGAAGACTTGCTTGGTCCTAATACGCTTAAAAAAGATGGCTAAATCGCAATGACGCATTCAAATTTATCCGATGCCACACTGTATATGGGGCTTGGCCAAAGCAAATTCTTCTAAAGCATTTGTGCCATACATGCTGTGAAAGAGAAGTTGCTTTCAAAATCCAATGAATTTTGCAGAGGCACCGCGAAAAAAAAACGTGACTGCATGCACAGCCTGAAGTCAGAAACTGATTTTAAAAAGTTCTTGATGACGATTAGCTGGATTCATACGATACTAATGTGTCGCCATTATTTTTTCCCGGTTTATTCATTTTTCGGGTACGGGATCCGCGAAGAATGATCACGTACTTTGTGACCACATTTTGGGTGTGCGCCGCCACTATTTTCGTAAGGACACCCAGGCAGGCTTCATTCAAAAGTCCATCCTGTTGTCACTGAAGCAACGCTTAAACAGTTCGTGAGGGCAAGCACCAAAGAAAAACCAATTGGAACGCACTTCACAACGATACTAAATATGCGCGGCACACTGCCTTGAGGTATAATGGCAATGTTACAACTATGCTAAGCTTTTCGTAATTGTATAGGCAAGCAAAGAGGTAGTGTAGCGGAGAGCTCCATCGCAGGTAGAACGTGTGGCGAGCAAATTATTGTAGCATGTATCGATAGAAACAATTCTAGAGCGACGTGTAACCTAATGGTCGCGGAAAATGGGCAAGCAATTTTTCGCATTCTTTCGAGTTCAAATGGGCACGAAAGCCCATACAAAATTGTAGAAATCAGCCAGCAACTCTTTCCTGGCCAGATAGTTGGGCAAGTTGGTGGGCGCTCATCACTAAGAACAGCGCGAATAAGACGCGGCACGAGATGACGAGAAATGGACAGGACAGCGCAGCACTCGCAACTATTTTATATGGGAAAGAAGCATGGCGCTCTCCTGCCCGTTTCTCGTTATTTTGTGCCATGTTTTTTCGCGCTGTTCCTTAATTATGATCTTGCCTGGTCCTTGCGCGACAAAATGGAAAAGCAGGGAGGCGCAAAGAAATGGGATGAACGAGTGTGTGGTTAGGGATAGGAAATACTTGTAAAAGTTACAGAAAGGACTAGCGGAAAAGACATCGCAGTTCAAAAAAGAAATCACGTGTACAAATTTACGAGATTTACAAATGAATTGGTGGAAGCTAAAACACGATGACCTGTGCTGGCTGCCATCAAACACACCAAAACACAGGACGCTTCTACTGCATTCCTTCCTCACTAACTTTACAGGGAACTGCCACACGTTATCCCTCTTCAAGAGAGTGATCTTGATTCTCTTGTTTCTCAGTAAGAGCGGCGACATGTCACTGTACCCAATTGTTCGCTGATAAACAGCATTTGCCAATACAGTGAAATCTCTGTATAACGAACTTCAGGGGACCGCGGAAAATTGCTCGTTATTCTGAAAGGTCGTTGTAGCGAAAATCACAATAGTTAAGACAAAAAAAAAATATTTCAATGCCTAAAACGCAGTGCAGCCTTGAAGTCATTTTTCTTCTGGTGCGTGCAGCACAAGCTTCCAGCACGAAGGACTCCAACTCTTCCATATTCATGTGGACTGACTCAGTGGCCCTGCGGTTTTTCCCCGGAAATGTGCGGAGTTCACGTATGCTGTCCAGCACATCCGCAGTCGTCACGTGCTCGTCGCAGTCTTCGAGTGCTGCCGCGACACCCTCAGAGGCATCGTCGTTCATGCCGTCCTCGCTGCCTTCTTCATCCTGAACGCTCACGCTCTGGAGAACGTCCTCTGTTGTCAGTTCCGCTGATGTCCGTGAAGACCCAGCAAGCCACCCGAGCAGCGGCGCAACGTAGAAAAACTTGGGGTGGGGCGCGAATAGCGCGGCCGCGGCTTTCTGGACGGAAGAGGTCACCCATGCTTTATTTTTTGTCTCCTCACCTTCTTTTTCTCTTTCTCTCATCGCTCGCGCATTCCCCGGGGCGAGTTGCAAGGCGTCCTCTTCTGCGCTGCGCTTTGCCGTGTCGTCTGCTAGCTACTGACTCCGGTTGCCGCGATTGTTTAACGGAAATCTAAGAATCGCTGGCTTTGAAAATATGAGTTCGTAGTACTGAGGCGTTGTTAACATGGCACAGAACTAAATAAAACGATCGTTATTTTGAAAAGTTCGCTATTCTGAAGTACGTAGTAGTGAAATGATTTTACATTAAAACTAAGCTGTCGGCGTGGGATTTCTTAAATGCTCGTTAATCTGAAAAGTTCGTTAGTGCGGTGTTCGTTGTACCGAGATTTGACTGTACTCATGACTACAGGGGTCGTTATCGGGGCGTCGTTCCACTCGTCTTGTTAGTGAAGAACGGGAGGAGGATGACCAGAAGGAGTTGGTTATTATCAAGCAGAACAACTTGGCTGGTTGAATACGCGGCATAGTTGAAAAAAAAAAACTCATTAGAAAATGCTTACGGCGCCTTGCGGTACACCGAACCCATTTAAAGTCGGCTTCACTAGTGGACACAAATGCATTGCTAGGAATACATTTTTTCAGAGAAAATTTAGGCAGCGTGATGTAAAAGTAGCACTTCCCTAGGGGCTTTTAATACAACCTCTCGTGAAACCGCATGTATCCGTATAAAGCGCTTTGCACTGAGCCTCCTGCAAGTCGGCTTCATTACGCTGTATTGCTGTGCCAGGAAAACACTTTTATGTGCAATTTATACATTAGGACAGGGGTCACCAGCTCACAGCAGTTAACGGGCTGCAGTCCCCAAATTTGGTCCAGCAAGAACCGCGACAGCAAAGACGGTTGAAGCGAAGGTGGGAGAGGGGGAGGGGGTTAACAAAATGTCAGTTAACGCTGCTATTTGAAACAAACAAGTCCTTGCCCACATCTTGTAAATATGCCGGGTCATTTATGAATCGAATTTGGCGCCAGTATTCGAGAAACATATCGATACCGATCTCAAGGATGACTAAAATCTGGACGCCGTTTCTGAAATACAAATATTTGTTCCACGGTGGCGCTTCAACGGATTGTGACCGCATGAGTGCTTCACAAAAAATGCTTGAGGCCACACGCCTGTGTCGCTTACTAGAACAAAGCGTTAAATCGCAACGAACGAGAAAATAATGCGAGTGCCATTTACAAAATTCACAAAATTTTATTCATCGAGAAGCACAGTATTGCTGCTATTTTTTCTAGAGAAGCTGGCTTTATTTCGGCCAGTGCTTGGCCATGACGAGAGAAGGAATGTTGCACGGATACGATCGTCTGGTCGATAAGTCATCCTCGACCGGATAAGTGATTTGTTAATTTCCACCAAGGAAAATAGGTGTTCACACAAGTAGGTGCTTTCGAACATGACAATGATCCTGGCAGCCTGTTGACGTAGCACCGGGAAGCGTGCATCGTCAAGACACTTGTAAAAGTCTGGCACGCTCACGCCCTGAAATGTCTGCTTGAACGAAGCATTAGCCTGCAGCTCAAGAAGTTCCACCTGCAGCTCGGGCACGGCGTCATCCACGGGAACCGAAAACGGCAACGAAAAAATTCGGAATTCATCGGCGAGGCTGGTGATGTCTTGGAAGCGTCCTCGAATTCTCTTTGGAGATCGTGGAGGAGGCCAGCGAAGTTATCACAGGATTGTTTATCCACGTTCTTTAGCCACTTCAGGGTTAGAAAATGATCAAATTTCTGAAGTCTCATCTGACGCTCCCAAAGCTGCAATGTAGATTGAAAAGCCCGAATGTCGTCATACATTCTTGTTATCCGTTTGTTTGTTCTCTTAATATTGTCGTTGAGGCAGCCTAAAGGATCAGTGATAGCAGTGATGCCAGTGAGGAAAGCAACAGATTGAAGCCACTTATCGTCTGACAGCTCAACAATTGCCCTGTTCTGGCTCTTCACGAGGGTGCTTTCCTTGCTGCTTTCCCAACGCGGCCTTCAGTTGAGTCACGGTGTGCTCGCGAGCCTTGCCAGTAAGAGAACCATACGTCTCGTGATGGCAAGACATGAACTGGCGTCGAACACCACATTCCTTCGGCACAACCACTGTTTGGTGGCAGACTAAGTACAACACCTTGTCTCTTGATTCCGTGAAAAAATAAGGCAGTTCCCATCGCTCCTGAAAGCACGTCTTCTCGTCTTCCACTTTCGTTTTGCAGACTGCTTGGACAACGACATTGCGGCCGTTTGACTTCCACGGCAGAAAGCTTCGTTGTTTGCGTATCTTCCAAAAAAATAGTAAAAATATACCAAGCGCCACATGCTACAAAAATAAAAAAGTTATATAGTATAGTACATCTTTTTCCACTCAAACACAGCCACCTGTTAGATTCACGGAGGCGACAGGCGCGTAGGAACACAATTATGTAGTGCACTCTGTCATGATTGGCTCATGGCACCCCTACCTTCCACAGTGCTGCCAACAGCTTGTGAGATGGTGGATATACAGTTAGTTTGACGTCTCAATTTAGCGCACACGCGGAGATATGGAGTGTTTGATATTTGGAATTGCGCACTTTCGAAGTGCAAGGTGCAGTCTTTTCCTCAGCAGCGCGATGTAGCTCTCTCACAGGCCAACTGCTACGACGCGCCCTTAAACGCACGTGGAGGCATGTTGGCGCCAGAACCCAGAGTCCGACACGCGGCTGCGCCATTTTCGCCACATCTGGAGTGCAGTAAAAGCGTTTGACACAAAGGCGAACAGGAAAACGAATATCCACAAAAACCGGACAACGCACTGAAACCTTTGCACTTCCGCGGCAGCCTGGAAAACTCTGGTCAAGGCGTCGTCTTCTCATTAGCGATGTGCAGCCATTCGCAGGGGGATGAAAGGCCGCGGGGAGTATCTCGGCGGCCCCGCGCTCGGCCAGCCCAGTGCGCACTGTAGCGTGTTCGATTTCACAAAGTCGCAGTTGCTTGCGATTGACTATTGTGCCCCCGACTTAACGGCGCCTCATTTGAGTGGCCTCCCGAGCGGAAATAAGGGGGTGTCCGCTCCGGTAACGTGAAGCCGTGAATTACGATATCAACGCGTTTTCGAGCAGTTTCTGGCCATTTGCGTCCTTGATTACGCGAGCAACGCGCACTCAGGCATCCACTCTAAAACGAAAACAAATAAAAAAATGAATCAAGACACTCATAAGCTGGCCGGGCCGCAATCAAAGGTCCCGGGGCGCATGCGACCCCCGCGTCGCGTGTTTGAGACCCCAGCGTTGGGATATCAACCCATAATATCCCAACGCCTTTTATTAAATTCCTGTAAAAGACACAGCGTATCCGCATGATGTCTTTACTGCTATGCACAGTGCTAAGAAAGCGTTTTTCTGCGCACTGTAGGACGTCTTATTTAAAAATCCGAATACCGTAGTGCTTTTCAAGAATAGTATTTAATAATGCAGCCAAAGTTCGCGCGCCAAGCGTTAAAGACCGACAGACGGGGTTCCTCGTTAGCGCACAAAGAATTGTGTGTGCATTTGTTTGCGGACTCGTGGTACCGAAGGGCCGTATGATATATATTACGCCAATATTACACCATATATTGCACCTATTACAACACCGTATTTATTATTACACCCTATTAAACTCTTATAACGCCTTAGTAAAGATAATGCGGTTTCGGTAGGGACGCCGAGAAGTGCGGCTACCGCACAAATTTTCACGTCTACACAGGCCTGCAGCGTATTCAATGGTAAACCGTTAAGCTGAGCCGGCCATGGGTTGTAAAGGGCCCGCCAACAGAATAACTGCAGCACCACTGAGAGATGGTATGCATGGCTCGACGGATGGGATGAGAAGCATAGGGGGAACAGAATGCACCTGGCTGACCGCAGAGTATACTTGTTAGTCTATAAGGGCGAGCCGTATACGTTGTCACTTCTTGCTTATCTCATCGTTCTTGCGCTTGACTGAGGAAATGAATGATTCGTCGTGTGTGGCCTTCGGTATGATGGTCGGGCTCTTAAATGAAAATGAAGGAGTCTTCCCTGACTACTTCTGCATTCCGCGGAATTTGCAGAGCGGCAGCGCCCGCTGTCCTTGCTGACTTTTTTAACAAATGATACTTTAGAAGTGCGAATGTTGAACTTTTGCCTTTTCTCGCACAGCAAACGACACGGCATCATCAATCAGTTTCATCAGCACCGATGAAGTGGTGGCTGGCGCTCGCGCTGCACCCGCGCCAGTTCATCAAAGCCCTCCACGTGTGCTCTCCGCTCTCTAGCGACGGCTTGGCAGCCGGAGGACCTCGAAGTCTACTACAGCGAGACATTAGCAAAGAGTTTAGAAATTCGATCGTAGGTCACATGTATAACACCTTGATTGCCGCAGTCTCGTATTACGAAAATATTGTGAAGAAAAGCAGGCGACAAGGAATAGCAAAACTGTGCAAACTCACAACCTTAGCGTAAGAGATCATTTGACAATGTCGTGGATGGCTAACCAGACTATCTGAAAGGACAACCACGCGGCGACACGAGAAAACTGCATTATTAGCGTGCGTGAGCAGGGAGTTTTAAACGGGCCCGGTTTTGTTGCAGGTACTGCGGGCAGACGCGGCCGCGGACCATTGTGTCCAAGACGAACCGCCTGGAGCTGAAATTTGTCAGCGACTGCTGCGAAGAAGGACGCGGCTTCAAAGTGCGCTTTGACGTGGTTCCAGCCAGTGAGTTCTGCACAACGAAATCAAACACTTCAGAGAAAATTGTTTGTTTTGGTGCAAAGACTAAAACGGGTAAATTCTTGTGAAAAAGCCGCAAGCAGAATAGAACGAGTAGATGGTACTAGTGCGCGAAGACGTCCATAAGTAACGGGGTTACTTTCACGGAAGTACATTGTCTAAAAGTAGAGGCAGGTTTGTTCACAGCTACTAAAAAGAACTCGACCGAGGCAGGATTTCAGTGCCTAATTAAAAAAGTAAAGTAATAAGTAAATATTTTCTGTAAATATGCTAACTCACTGGACATATAGTATAGGTACGAGTAAAAGTGCAAGTATAATTAAAATAACACCCGAGAAGATAGAATATATAAAAAGGGGAGATATTCGCGCTTGGAATAGCACCACCACTTAGGGTTGTGACCTTCATGTTGACCGTTGCCATGTGTAGAAAATAAACCAAACATAGTTTCCTTTTTCTCCTTTCGGGAAGGGGGGGGGGGGGAGGTGTACTATTGCTACAGTGGCTGACATGTACGCCAAAATAGCCGGGTCGCTTAATCCGGGAAACCAACTTGGTTGTCGTGGTGAAACTTCCAGATTGGGAACTACATATTACTGTCGGTGTTTTGTTCTGTACGTGTTCAGCTCAATTAGGTTTCCATACGTGTGCTAACTTTCACTTCCCCACTGCAGGGTCTGTGGTGCCCCCCGCTGCCACGGACAAGTACGTTCCGATATCATGCCGTAAGTAAGTAGAAGCGTTCCTCAAAATCGGCGGCGCAGGATGTTTGCTATGTATTATCAGAAAAAAAAACACCATTCGTAGTGTTCTGGGAGAATCGAAGAGAGGCAACCGTGCTGCATACGCTTCACACAATATGTTTCTGGTATGCAACGCACATTAATCACGATAGCAAATTTGACTTAAGCCGTTGGTAAGCTCAAGTTTCTCCGTGAAGACATACCACATGCTACTTTAATTCAATTCAATTTCATCCCAGCAAATTACGCGCCTATACTTCAGCATGCAGGGCGCCAGTATGCAGGCAGTAGCTGCACTACGGCGGCGATTATTACTGGCGCTGGTTAAAACACGTAGTGTGGGGGGAGGGAATGTGGCGCGGACAAAAACAGGCTCCCTGCCCTGTCGCCCGATTCTCAATGCGCTGATTACGACTATGCAGCAATACAGCACCCAACCTTTACGTACCATATACTCCCTCTTCTTGCGACCGCATTAGTTTTCTCGAAAACTTTCTTTCAGCCTAGCAGTCAAAATGCGCCATGCTGATATTACGCCGTTGTGTTTCATTCCAATATGTGGTTCACACACCCGGCCTTGGCATATTGCAAGGTGGGTCGAATCATCTCATTCAGGGTTTTTTTTTCCTCCCTGAAGCTACCCATAGCTTGGTGAACGCTAAATAACACTTGGAAATTCTCGACCAGCGCATCCACGTCTTGCAGCAAAAATTTGGGCAGGGCCTTCGCAGCGAGCAGGGGAAAAACAGTGCACAGCAAAAGTAATTTAATGATCCTCGTCGCAGTTTCTTTTTGGACTTTTCTTTCCGTTACTCTGCAGCGCTACAGCGGAAAGCCCTGCAAGATAATACGCTATAAATGCTGTCCATTCATGGTCCATGCGAAGCCAACAGAAGCAGAGATATGGGTCACAGAGCATGGGTCATGTCAGAACCGCCGCTCAGCCTGGTAACTACAGCAGCAGAGCCACGCTCTTTCTGTTTTAATAGCAAAAAAGAGTTCGGGTAACGGAGACAAGAAAAAGAGCAAACAACGCGAGAGCTCGTGTTGTTTGCCGGAATTAACAGGATGAGTGCGGTTCAAACGGGCCTAATGCAGTTGTTGGCGCCATTCGAGACGACATCGCTAGGCACGTCTTTGTCTTTGTGTTGTTTTTGTAGTATTTGGATCATAACGGGACAGCGCAAGGCAAAATCATATTTTTTACCTTTTGGTTTTGTCCTTCAGTTATCTTTTCGCTCTACACATTCGCCATTTTTTACCCAGGATGTCTGTTCCTTTTGGTGAAAAGATTTCCGACGAGAATGTTTGTATGAGTGAATTCTGTAGTCTTGGTTAATGCAATTCCGCTTTCCATCAAATCTGGTGAAGAGTAAGTGAGTGCAAAACGATAAGGATGTAGTGTACGAATCGTGTAGCCTGTTGTATTATAGTTCGGAAAGGATTGGCCTATATACTTTGTCTTCGAGCTTGTCTTCTACAGCACAAATGTAGCTGTAACTCTTAAATATACAGATGATTCAGGAGTTCCTGCTGAAGAGTGTTCCAATGTTTTTAATGCTTTGTTTTCTTCTACATTTCGACTTGTAATAATTTCAACTGCTACCCCTGATTACGAAAGTCCTCATGCATGTCCATGGAACCGATTTGTTTTTGATAATTATTGCGTTGACTGTTTAATTGGTAAACTGAACATTTCCTCATCATGTGGTGTTGATAATATAAACTGAAAGTTCTTGGCTAATGCTAAAGTGTGCTGTCCTATTATCTTGACCAAACGTTTTGCGCAGTCACTTGAAACATCCTGTATCCCCGATGAATGTAAGATCGGGAGGTGGTCCCGTTTGCACAAGTCTGGGGACAGGACATTCTGCAAATACTTATTAACCAGCCTGTGCTGTAAGACAATAGAACACGTCATTTATTCTCATACTATAAATTTCTTGTAATGTAATTCATTTTAAAACTAAGTTTTCAACATGGGTTCCGAAAATCGTTCTAGTGTGATACAACCGCTCATATGCTTTACGCATGATCTTCATACTGTTCTTGATCGCGGGTTCATCCCAGACTGAATATTCCTCGATTTTGCTAAAGCGTTCGATAGAGTCCCTCACGAATTATTGCTTTTCATACTTTCAAATCTGAACCTAGACCCTAACATACTTGCATTGTTGCACTGTTTCTGACTAACCGTTATCAATTTGTAAATGTCATTGACACTAATTCGGGTTTTCCCCAGTTAATTCAGGGGTTCCACAAGGTTCCGTTTGGGACCATTGCTGTTTTTAATATACATATTTCTTCATCTAATATTTCTTCATCTAATATTTCTTCATCTATCAGCCTTTTTGCTGACGGTTGCGTGATATACAGGGAAATTTCCAGTGATTCTGACGCTATAGCACTACAGTCCGATGTTAACCATGTTTTGCAGTGGTGCGAGCTCTGGCAAATGAAACTCAATATTAATAAGTGTAAAAGCATGCGCATTTCTCGAAGTAAGATCCGATCATTCTGTTACTTTATTAACAATGTCGCGCTTGAAGATGTCCCGTCCTATAAATACCTAGGCGTGCACATATCATCTACCCTGTCCTGGAAAACTCACATCAATTATGTTGTTAAAGGGACACTGAAGTGAATTTGTCAAGCTCCCGTTTTTGCTTGCACTGGTAGACTGGCTCAAATTAGCACACTTTTCATCGTTTAGCCGGTTGACAAATGGGTAATTATTTTACAAAGCGCGAAAGAAGAAAAACTACCATGCGCGGTTTGCGGCGGCCGCACAAACTAAGCTGTGACGTTGGGAGGAGGGGGCGCCGTGATTGGACGATGCCCAAGGTTAGCAATCAAACAAGTTTCGGTTTCGGTCTGTAAAACAACATGTTTGACATTCGATGGCGTCGTTGGATGGGCATTCTCAATATCCCAGTTAGCGTAGTACCGCGCTTCTGCCATGTTGTCGGCTGTAAAATGCATAAGATCCAAGCCTCCCAGGACGGCTTGGAATCGTAGCATTCACTATCTGAGGCCTACGCAGTGCATGAACGCCCTCCGCGTCCCCGCAGACGCTCAAATGCATGCGCATTTCCCCCATATTTGGAGCTTGCCTCGCTCATGCCTGTATCGTAGAAAGCGTGTTCGCACCAGGCCAAGGGTCTGTTGATTCTGCCCTATGCCCACTGCCCGCAAGCAGTCGGTGCTTATGGCAACAGCACGCCAACGAGAACTCGCTAGCGTGCAGTGCCAGCCTGCGCGAGTTCTGTGGACTAGTTCGTGGAGCAATGAACGTTGCGGCCCAAAAAAGGTGAACTCAGTATAGAAAACATCGGCGAAAAACAAAAAAGTTAACTCATAAAAAAAAAGCATGTACCCGCGGCGATTCGAACTTGCGACTGGCAAAACACTTGCGATGACATACCTAGCACCCCAAACGACTAAGCCACAGGGGGCTTTTTTTTTATATACCGGCTTGGTACAGTGCACAAAAAACAAAACAATGACACATGCCTCCACACAGCATAATGGTAAAAAAAAAAAAAACCTTTAAACAATGACACATGTCTGTCACAACATAATGATAAAACCCTTCCCGCTGCTACGGGTGGCGCGTGTTAAAAGCGTTTCAGGTTAACTAGTTCATCCAATATGTTAGCCGCTGGCGGCGAAGGAAAAGACAAGGTATATAATATATAACCAGTTTACACTTTTATTTAGTTTTATTATTTCAAGCAGCTTAGGTGACTATTTGTTGTACTGCGCTCGTGCAGTAAGCGTCCCCCGAGTTTCCACAATAGCTCACGTCTAGCAATTGCATTTCGTAGACGGGAAAGCGTTCGCAGATGCGTAGTCGTGCTGCTGACCGCTCTGCTTGTTCGCCCAGCGCAAAAAAGTGCTTCCCGCACCCTAGTTTTACGCTGTACGGTAAAAATATCAGTTGATTTTATTTCCTTAGTACCTATATTGACTTCGCTCACTCTTCTCCCCCTTCAAGAGGCCTTATATTTTCCTACTGGCGTACCAGTCAGCGAAGCGTCGCATGTGCGCTTGTGCAGCGCTTGTGTGAAGCGACCTTGACTTGGAGCTAGATACAGTGTACAAAGTAACGAAGTAAAGAAAGGCACATTCTTCCATTCCCAAACGTGTTGTGGCTTAGTTTCAACTGATCGAGCGAATTGCGACGACCCGTTGGCGGCCGGCGGACTAAACGGTGGGCCGACTGACTCGGTCGCGGAAGGTCGGCGAGCCGTGCAGTAGCGCAGCCAATTGTCAGCTCCTCTCCTGCTGACGTCACACGAAAACGCCACAGAAAATGGGCGAGCGTAAAGAGAGGAGGACAGCATTTTCGAATTGATTTTTCTACTAAATAAATTCGCGTAAACGCGCACAGAGTGGTCGAAACAGGGCCCAGGGACTCCGGACTACAGTTTGCGCTCGTAATCCCGCATTGTTTACAAATCACTTCAGTGTCCCTTTAACAACGCCAATCGTACGTTAGGGTATCTCCGGAGAAACTCTAATCAGGCTACTACTTCTTGAAATTGAAGTTGAAGTTGAAGTTGAAGTTGAGTTTATTTCACTAATTATACAATATTTTTTCTTGCCTTCCCGCAGAAGCACTCGAAGGAGCTTGCATGCGGACGGGGCAGCCCAGTGGTCACACAAACATCATCACCCAATCGTCTTATAACAATAGACATAAAGCAAATGACAGTGCAATTGAATAACAAAACTGTACATGAACTGTGTACATAAAAATAAAATAAAAATAAGAGCACTAAAGCACTTGCATAACGAAGAAAAAGCACTTACATAACTAAACATATAGGAGAAGTGAATGACTAATACCATGATTTTCATGAGTGTCAACCAAGAAGAGAGCACACGTAAAAGAACAGGCAATTCAATACACCACAGTTGAAATAACAATTACAGAGTGACAATACACACTACTCTATGTTTGATTCCACCCAATCATTTATACGCTTTTTCAGTTTGCTAGCTGAAGCCACTGAAGAGTCTGTAAGAAATTTATTAAAATATAAAGGTACATAGAAGGCTCGTGTTCTCTTACCATACCCTGTGTAAACTCTAGCTCTGATAAAAGCGACCTTGACTTCTTGCTTCTCTATAAAACATTACTTCGTCCAAAATTGGAGTATGCGGCCACTGCTTGGGATCCGAACACGGCGTCCCTCTGTTCCGAGTTAGAAAGCGTTCAGAATCGAGCCTCGCGTTGTATACTTTCAAATTATCACCGCACATCCAGTGTTGCATCTATGAAAGCAAGCCTATCTTTGCCTCTTCTTGAACATCGCAGAAAAGTGTTTCGTTTATGCTTGTTCCACAAGATTTATCATTGTAATCCCATCCTCAGAAGCAGGCTATTGTCCAGTCCATCTTACATGTCGTCCCGGATCGACCATCAGCACAAAGTTCACGTCCCATCGTGTCACACAAACCTGTTTCAGGATTCCTTTGTCCCCAGCACTTGTGCAAGTTGGAATCGCCTTCCTCGGTCCGTAGGTGAAATCGGCAATGAGATAGCTTTTCGTTCAGCCATAACCAACCTGTTTCATAAGAAGCTGCTGTTTGTAATGTTTATTGTTGTTGTTTCGCTACTTTTGTCTGTATTATTGTGTATTTTCCACTCCCCTCTGAACTCCCTCGGGCCCTGAGGGTAACACAAATAAATAAATAAAATAAATAAATAATAAATAAATAAATAATAATAATAATAAATAAAATAAATAATAAATAATAAATAATAAATAAATAAATAAATAAATAAATAAATAAAAATAAATAAATAAATAAATAAAAATTCTAAGAAACATGAATGGCGGCAGTGGTGCTTCGATCCAGGAAAAAATCTCAGATTACCGTACCCGTAATCATCATGCTGCTAGCTAATTAGGTAATCAACGGCAAGCATTAAAACATGTATCCGCACGCATCATTCTTGGAGGGAACAAACTTTCTATTGTTCACAAATCAAACACTGCGGTCTTCTTTCGTCAACACAACAAAATACTTCTTTCCTCGCCTCAACGTGTATTTGCTGGAGCTTATCCACACGACCACGGTGGACGCCTTTCCCACGCCACCACACACGCGTTGTGAAACGCAATTCCCTCGCGATGACGAAGCCATCACAAATGTGAACTGCGCACCCACCCGTATCTGCACTCACCTTCGAGTCTGCGCTTCCGTACACTGTTGGCATATATCCTGCATCGCAGCGCCGGCGCTACACTGACGTGAAAATGTTTCCCGCTACTGTACCCCTGCGCCGCGTGGGAATTCGCTCGACGCGGGGACCCGTGGCGGTGACATCGTGTCCTCATGTCACGTAATGCGACAGCCACTGAGTGTTTTGGTGGTGCTCGCGGGGTAGAAAGACATCATCGACTCTTGATATGTCACTTCTATGCATGGCTGGAGAAAATGACGAGAGTGGGGAGGGGAAGCAGCGGCACGTGAAAGGGCCAATTGTATTTTTTCACGAAGGGTAACAATTTTTCCGCAGGGTATACAGCGATTACCACACTGCTGCCTTTGCAATAAATGGTAACTCGCGCTGAATTCTTTGTACGTAATGGAGCCCATGTACGGTTCTTATGCTTTGAATAACCCTCGATTGGATCTCTCCCTATTTTATTAACATAAGTAAGGTGGGCGACTAGAGTACGTCGACTTAGCTGTTCATTGTGTCTTTCAGAATTGGCTGAATGCGGCACTCCCCAGATGCTGATTCCAAGGATCGTCGGTGGGATGGAATATTACGCGCACAAGCATCCCTGGCTGGTGAGTTGTGATTTTGACTCTGGGCTGGGTAACATGTCCCGAACATGCAATTTTCTTAGCATTAAACCTTCTTTCACGTTTGAACCTTCCACGTGTTTCAGTGAGAAACTGATTTCTAAGCATCAGTAGGGAATTGAGTGTGTGCTGCGTGTTCGTGGTGCGTTTGTGCGTGTGCGTGTCTATTGGTGCTTTGCCAACCCAGCTCACATGGTGCTGGATTTCCCAGCCAAGATATTTCTGTGTTATTGGATTGCACACATTAACGAAACAAAATAGGATCAACCAGGACGTGGTCCAAAAGAGTGCCTGGCAGTATTGTGTCTTGGTGGCTGCCCGGCAGCGTGCACGTGATTGGCGGAGAAAGCGGCTGTGTCGCGATCGATGCCACCCTCTCTCCCCCTGCAGAGGCGAGCGCCCAAGTCACACACTCTCTACGTTTTCCCGTGTTTCGGCTGCTGCCATGCCAAGCCCTCTCTCTCCCAACCCGATTTCCCATTTCTTTGCTAGACCCGGATCCAGTAAAACACCGGTCCTCAACCCTCCCCCTTCCTCTCTGCCCTGCGAATGCACGCAGGGGATGCATACAGGCAGTTAAACGTAAACAGCTTCGCTGCATGCATGCAGCGCTTCAATGAAAAAAATCCCAGGACAAGCTGCGTTTTGCCGGATATCATGCAGTTGATCAAACATTGAGGGGAAGATACCGGTGCGTTGCCTTCAGCGTACAAACAAGACGCACATGATCTTCAAATAACCGCATTGCAAAACGCCTTGTCCAACAACCTTTTGGATGTGCCATGGAAAACCGTCCTTTAGTTGAAACAAAATTTTACAGCGAGGCCGTATATGGGCAGGATCCCCGAGGTTCTCGTGCCGGCGACAACGATTTTCTCAGGGGAGTGTGCTCAGCGTACGGAAAAATTCATTACAATAAAACAAACAAGGCGGCTTATAATGTCCTTTAATTTATTAACGTATTCATGGAGGTTGGAGCCATTACTACACCAGGGTGGCCAATCCTGCTCTGGTGAGGGAGTGCGTTACCGGCAATGGTCGCCGGGATCAGGCCGCACCCTAAGCCTCCTTTTGCAATTCCAGCAACTCAAGGATTTATTTTTTAACCGGTTATTTTTATTTTTTGCGGCACCGGGATTCTGACCATGCTCCTTCTGAACGCGAGGCGGATGCTCTACCTGTAAGCTACCGTTGCAACTCAGTGGGCGTAAGGGTTAATGGAGAATACCTCAGTAACCTCAGATTTGCTGATGACGTTGCCTTGCTAAGTAACTCGGGGACGAATTGCAAGCATGATTACCGCACTACTCTGAGATTTGAACAATGATACAGCACACACGACGGAGACACCTCACATTTGTCCCAATTTCATATTTTAAATGAGAAAGACCAGAGTGGCTGCTTGCGGGAAGGTGGCCGCGGCTGCGAGCTGGCTGGCTATGGCATGTTGCGAATCTTCCATATTTTCGGCCGAAGGCGGGACAAAACACGGTCCAAGAAGCAGGCTGCCGGGACAGAGGACCAGCAGCAAAACGGGGGTATGTCCCGCCTAAATCGGGACGTGGGGTCACTTTGTGCTAACCAGTTATGGAGCGAATCATTCAGCAAAAAATAAATCAGTTATGATTCGTGACAACACAGACTGCGGCGAAGCATGTATTTATACGCACGCCAACTGAACACACTACAAACACTTCGTGGGTCTGTCACTGCACCATTGCCTCTTTTGTGTAACGAGACGCTAACCTTTTATCCACCAAAATCTTCCTGAACTTGCACTCAAACTGCACTCGAATTTTCAACAACTTAAAAATAATGCCACCCAATAATACACATGAAAAGAGGGCGAAATGCAAAATACTGCGTTTCAAACTTTAAGGCGCGCGACGCAAACGGCTCGCGACAGCGGTGTTTTCGGAACCGAAACTACCGAAACTGAATAGAAAAGTGGGTCATTACCGGCGGCCGCACGTGACGTACACCCGGCGTCAAAATAAGCCGGGGCACGCGAGCGCGTGGCAAAATGCATTACCGCAACATCTGACGTTGCACTTCTGGTGCAACGTCAGACCACGCAACGTCAACGTCAACCACGCTCGCTAGCCTGTCTTTTACTTCGCTTCAAACGAAGGCTCATCACTTTCAGAGCTTGGCGCCAGGGGTCACTTTCTATGTTCAACATGTCTTGCTCGTACACGCTTCAGCGGCTGAGGGTGAGAGTGAAGATGCGCTGCTCGCCCTGCCCTGCTATGACAGATAACTAATCTTGCCCCTCTCGCGGTGACAAAATTGTGCCCCACATATGCTCGCCCACTTCGGTATTTCTAACAGCGACGCTGTTCTTGGGCTGGGCTTGACTACAGCCTGTCCTTGTATCGTTTTACGCTCCCTCCGGAGTTCCCAGCAAAGCGTTTGTGTTTACAGGTAAAGCCGACTTTATGAAGATCGGTGGAAGCTTGGTCTTTGTAAGCTGGCCTTCCGACACTGCCTGTTGCGCAGCGAACCATGGAAATCTACGGAGGGAGTATGATTAAACAAAACGGCTTTAACTCATGCGTTATTAAATGTATCCAAAAACAAGTTCTATGAAACTATGCTGATAGGACCATTATACCGCTATGCCGAGTTTCGTTTACTTGTCGTAATTAGGTAGTGAAGTTGTAAACGTTGGATAATTAGTTTGTTGTCATTATAATGCAATCTACGGAGAGAGATTGCCATGTATTGGAGAAAACGGTTATAACTGCGGCTGGGCGCTGTTTCAGTAGATATCAATCCCAATCGGTAGAACGAGTTTTAATATTTTTTTCGTAAAACACGCGTTGTTAACTAAGAATGAGCACACAAACAGAAGACGAACTGAAGCGAGAAATAATCTATTTTATGAAGGTGTGATGAGACTTCACCTTGCACACGTTCTGAAACAATTAAAGAAGGGGAAACGGGAGAAGAGTTCGGCGTGGTCCTGGGTTTGACAAAAAATTAACAAAAAATTCAGTGCCCTTCCACTCTGTGAAGAAGGATGGCCATCAAAGCTGCGGTGCCGAGCCTCAACGTTAGCTTTGACTGGGTCCAAGGGGTGCACGAAGCACAACACGTTTGTTTGTACTTTGCGATTCAACATAGTTCCTGGTTAATTGACTGAATGAACTTTTGATTGACTAGAGTTTTCTTCCGGTGGACAAACATGGGGCTGTCCGTTTCCCTCCCGTAGAATGCCATATGTACTGGCAGCGGACGAGAATTACGCAATATTTACAATTTCAATGTGAACCATGCAATTTTGAAAAATATAAAACCCGGCTTTGTGTTAGATTCGCCTTAGTGGCTATTTGGCATATAATTTGTTTCGGTATAGTTTCAATGAAACAAGCGTTAGAGCCACTTTATGCGATGGTATTCCCTCCGAAGATTGACTTGATTCACTGTTCAACAGTCGATGTGGGAAAGCCACCTTACAAAGATCAGGCTTACAACGATCCCCTTAATGTCTGCTTCACCTCCTAACACAAATGAATTGCTGGGAAGACATTTCAAGGAACAGCCCTTTGGCGCCCTTCTCTGGGCTCAGCCGCGTCGGCATCGTCGTGACCGACGAACGATGGGAAGACCGACGAGTGAAGGAAAGCAAAGGAGGAGAATGTCGCGAAATTGGGAGGGGAGTAGGTTTGCCGTGGTGGCGCGAGCCAACGCTCTTCGGAAGTGTGTGGTGGGGGAAGGGAAGGGGCAGTATGCTGTGCCCGCACGAGGCGCTCGACGCTTGGAGAAAACGTGAGGGGGCGTTCATGCGACAGTGATGTGCGTTCGCTTAATGCTATGTTCAGACTAAATACGTAACAGCCGTATCGTGCGCTATGGACGTAAAAAAACGGCGTTTTACACAGTTCGGTTGGTTGAGACGTCAAATGACGTGATTACTTAAAGATATTACGACAATTGTGACAACACTCTGAACCCGGCCTAAGACGCAGTTCTTGTCTACATCTTGTCGGAGACGATCTGCTGGATCCTAGCCATAGACAGCTTTCCTGTAAAAAAGATTGCAATATTTAAAACTAAGATAGCAGTCACGTTTCCATGTATCCTTTGTCGGAGCAGCGCAGAGCGAGCAACGCATCTTCACCCTTGCCCTCGGCCGCTGAAGCGTGTGCGAGCAAGAGCTAGGGGTTGCCCAAAGAAAGTGGCCCCTGGCGCCAAGCGCTGAATGTGACAAGCGTTGCCGTTTGAAGCGAATGAAAAGACAGGCTAGCGAGCGTGGTAGGACGCGCACGCGCACACCGGTGTCTCGACACCAGATGTGCAACGTCAGATGTCGCGGCGATGCATTTTGCCACGCGGTCGCGTGCCCCGGCTTATTTTGACGCCGGGTGTACGTGATGGTACGGACGCGGCCGCTCAGAGCCGCCCTCAAATGCGCGTGGTAGCGTCGCGTTTCGCACTGTTATTTCGACAGAATAACTTCCACTAACGTTTGCTCAGGTTAGGCGCATTTGACATGGTTAGGCGCACTTTTGACATCACATTGCTATCTATCGAGATGAAGTAGACCGTTCGACAGTTATTTTTCCACCACACCAACTGTTGGGGTAGCAATCCTTGGCATTGCGAGTAAAAAAGCGGGCCCTGATTTACAAAGCTACTTGCTCGTACGATACCAAAAGCAGCTTTGGTTCACCGGTGCCTCGGCTATCACATCGCTCTCATTGAAGGGAACAAGCCGCACGTGGCCGGAGATCAATCACTATTTTTACTATACATTACGTGCAAACAGCTTTGCGAATTCCGGGCCAGTATTCTTCGCCTTGCTGTACACCGAGAATTGAATTACCTATAAAAATGGTCTGAAATTATGACCCAGCTTCCACAGCTAAATGATGAAGTAAAACACGAAAAAAAGTTATCTATCTGCCGCGGTTTTCTACTTTGCCCAGAGATGTGCTGTTGAAGATATCTTACTTTCAAGTGAACTAAATATAACGCTCTACATAAGTAACTACTTCACTTGGGATTTGAAAAAAAACCTCGTTCATTGTTTAGGAGAGGAGCAGCTTACGCACTTCGCGAAGGCGATGGCCGATATTTGTGCGGATGTATTTCGCACGAGCAAGGCTGAGTTTGGATCACTTACCGAGTGAGGCAAAAGTCGCACAAATGTTTATACCCAGCGGGTACAACAACTCCAGTTAGGTCGTCAAACTTTTGGAAAAATCTAAAGGATGGAGGTGGCGTTGGGCCAGCCCAAATTTGGCAAATATTAGATGCAGAAGTGGAAGCGGTCAAGAACTTATGAGATCCTTTTTTTTTCTATGATAGATTCAATAGGAATAACAAATGTAAGGCAATTGCGCGTTTCTGGTAATTTTTTTGGGGGGGGGGGGGGTACAAATATCTTCAAGTAAAAAAAATTTGCTTACTCCAGAACGCCCATAAGTGCGTGAATAGTTTGTATGCTTCTAATCTACTTTATTGCATTGAAAAAAAATGTGGCGGGAATTGCTAGTTTTAAACATGTCATCGCGACGGCGATACAGCGCGGTGGTGTAGCAGAGAAACCCCGGGCGAACGCGTCCCTGCGCCCGGCGGAGCGCCGTGCAAGTCGTCGGAGAAGCGCGAGCTCCAGGGGATAGGTATACCTCCGTCATAGGCCGCTCGGAACTTGTTTCGGTGACTCCCCGCCAGGTGCAAATGTCGTCTGCTCGGAGATACTGTGAACGGCGGTACCTCGTGTTCTCTGTGCTTACGAAGCTTAGCATTTCGCCATGGTGATTTTAGGAGCACAGACTACTTATATGGACCCAGTTTGGACAAATAAAAATTTGAGTGCAGTTGACCCTTAAAGACGGTACAGTAGCGTAACGCTCTACATTACTACCACGGCCATTCGATGAAATGACCTTTTCATCCAGCGGCCGTGCCACTAACTACTCCTTCATCACTCTCTCATGCGCAGTCGGATTGTATTCGCAACCATATCGTTCCGTCCCCCCGTTAGCGCCACTGCCTCTCATGGTTGTCGCTTTTATACAGCTCATCATTGTGCAAAGTGACGTTAAAAATGATTGATCCATGGGCCACAATGAGGAGGTTGACGAGAATATAGGCAGGACTGGTTTGTGAGGCTTACTCTCGCACCTCCCAGGTCTGCCCTGATCGTTCTCTTCAGGCAAGCGCAGTTATTTCGTTATGTTATAAGCAATGTTGTATTTGCGCGTACGGGAGATTGTTACCAGCTTTTACACTTGCTAGTTTGATTATATCTCGGTTTTGTTCTTCTGAGAAGTCATGTATAAACAAGCGTAGTCTCCTTTGAATAAATAGTTGGAAGTTGGCGCCTGTATCTGTCGTATCTTGTCTTCGTCCTCGCCTGTTTAGCGCCGCACGTGTTTTTCCTTTGTTTTGGTGCAGGTGGCCATCTTCGACCACTACAGCCAGTTCATCTGCGTGGGTAGCCTGATATCTCACACCCATGTGCTCACTGCTGCTCACTGTTGCGAAAAGTAAGTTCTGATCATCATTTTATAAAAATGATCAGTTTTAGGCGCCCCAACACAAAGGTTTATAGATGTTTTAGAGGTATTCATTTAACTATTGTGAGTGTTCACCAGCAGCGTTGCGTCTTCTCGGGTAATGCACTTGGTACATGAAGAATATAAGGCGTACAAACAGACAACGCAAAGGGTACTAAGTCAGAAATGGGTCAAAATAAATGTGTAGAGGTGCACAGAAGTAGAGTGTGAACAAAGAAGAAAAAAAAAGACTTCTAAACAAGAGTTTGTAAACCGTGTGTACAGTATGCATAACTGAACATAGATAAGCATGGGTGGAGGGGTCCTTTTAATGTAAGACGAACAACAGAGCGAAGACTGCAGATAAGGCCACTCCACAATACGCGTAATCAAGATATCATATTTCTCACAGAGCGCCTAAAGGAAACTGAGTCATTGAAAAAATGTCATTAGAATGAAAAAAAAAAAAAAACCGGCTGTTAAACGCATGTTGGCATCGGTTAGCTGGTGCCAGGCTCAGAGTTCTATATACGTGAAAGCTGCCATGCGGGCGCAGTGGTCTGCTTGGCACCGCAGATGAGCTGCGCTCACGAGACAAGGGCAGTCAAAGTTTGAATAAATACACTTGAAAAGAAAAATCGTGCCACGCCTGGAGCGCCACGGTAGATAGCTCATCCATATTCGAAAGCTTGAGAAGCACGCCATGCGCATAATGGCTCCTTGGTGAGTAACGGCTAAATACGATTTTTGTGAAGCGCTTCGGAATTAGAGTTCCGTGGCGTGGAGAGGAAATTGACACTTGAAAAGGAGTTGCATGCCCGGTGGCGTAGCTCCGACAGGTGCGAAGGCGGGAGCTTTGCAGTTGGCCGACGCCCGACAACTTGAGACTGTGTTTATAAAGCCCGTATATCATCTACTGGACAATCCTATTGGCGTGGTTTCAATGTAAGACCATATTTAAAGTGATTAAAAATATGTATAATAAATACATAATTACGATTATGCATTTATTTTAATATATTATTATGAGAGAAATAATAATTATTTATAAATATTATATGTTATAATATAAAAGATATTATATTATAACCCTTAATACATTAACTGATAGTAATGTACGTTACACGTTGCGGGCGAATGATTGAACCATACGTACTGTCAAGAACAACCAAAATAAAATACTTATTTATAAAAATCATTCGTGTATTCCGAGAATTGTGGCATAATTGCTATCACTTTCCCACCCACCGCGGCCGATTTTCTGACGGAGGCGAAAAGCAAAAACGCCCTTGTGTTCGAAATTTCGGCGCACGGTAAAGACCCCCTGCAGGTGGTCAAAATTAATCTGGAGCCCTCCACTAGGGTGCGCGTCATAACCTGTGCAGTTTGGGCGCGTTTAACACCATAATCAAGCAATCAATCAGAATTGGTATCATTGCTTGAAATTTTCTGTTTGTCTACAATAAAGTAAATGAGACTTAAAGAAATATAGAACTGTAGAACAAATATAAGCATATGTATATGCTTAACAAACATGGAATCAAAAAAGATAAAGGTAAAGAACTACATAAATCTAAAACAAACCAAGGATTGCATGCAGCGGGTATAATAAATGTGAAAAGCACGAAGCAAACAAGCTTGGGGGTGGACGTTTTATTTTAAAGTCGCTTTCTTATCCAGGAATCTTTTCTCCAGACTTGCACATGTGCGACAATTACGTACAAATCTTAACGCCGCGTGTACTGCGGGTAATTGCACCAAAATTAGTCACACAAAAATGCCTGATAATGTACACTTGTGGTGAAAAAAGTAAGATTATATTTTGATCAGGGCATTAAAAATGTCACTTGCAACAAAGCGTACATTTATACAGAAAGCCCACTCTACATAATGCGAATCTTCCTGGATATTCTCTGTGGCGGCACCGCTCGTGCGGCACAATGACCCATTTTTATAGCTGGGGCAATAGATGGTGTTCCCACACGAACGGTACCGAAGCAGCGTATTCACAGGTAAATTCGCACGATGTAGAACGGTAGAACAGGCTTTAGGCGCTTGAACCTGAGAGGGGAGTGCGCGGTAATCCCGCCCCGCCCGATTACTTGCAAGCCGGCCGAGGCTTTCGGGAACAGGACAGGAGGTGGGACAGTGATTCTAGGCACTATAACAGTGGGATGACGCAGCCGAGCGAGCGCCCGCCATGCGCGCTCGTAGTCTCGTAGGTCCGGGTGGAGAAAAAATAACTACGGCAAAAAATTACTGCAAACTCTTTAAAAGAGGACTCATGAAAGCAAGCAAGAATGCCCTGCAGGAAACAAGATTCACACACACTAAGGCATGGTACCCGCGGCTTCGCCCGCGAATCTCCTATTGTTTGTCCTGAGCTGCGAGTCTCCGTCGCGGCGCGGATTGCGAGCTCGCAGAACACCCCCGAGGATGAAGCCTTGGATACGCGTTTGGCATGCCAGGAGGGAAATGGGCCCCCAAGGGGGAGTAGGTGCGCTTTCCGGGGAGGGTTCCTGGGGTTTTAGACAAAATCCGAAGATGGTTTCCGGCGCAGGCGGTTTCCTTCGTCCTTGTGCATGACAGCCCGGCAAAATTTCGGCGGAGGGGGTAGAAGGAGGACTCAAGAAGCACCCCCCCCCCCCCTCGCTACGCCCGGCCACTTCCTCACCATCACCATCTATGTACGCCCACTGCAGGGCAAAGGCCTCTCCCATTATTCTCCAATTATCCCGGTCCTGTGCTAACTGCGACCGATGTATCCCCGCAAACTTCTTGATCTCATCTGCCCATTTAACTTTCTGCCACCCCCTTCCAAGCTTGCCGTCTCTAGGGATCCAGCCTGTTACACTTAATGACCGACGGTTATCTTGCCTTCTCATTACATGCCCTGCCCACGTACATTTCTTCTTGATTTATACTAATATGTCCTTATTAGTAGAAATTAGTAGTGGCCCCAGCCACTTATACCGGAACAAAATCGGAGCATCGGGCATGCCATTTCTAAGCCCTTATTCAAGTCCCAGCTATGAATAACAGAACCTACGCCTATACTAAATATCTAGGCTAGTCGTCTCTGTGCTCTCTTTTGCTCGGCGACTTCACCGCCCCCACACCTCCTGGGGATACATCAGAGATACGAAGAAAGGAGCACTACTGGTGAAACACACCACCGCCAATCAGTACGTGCTGCACAACGACCTCCATGAGCCCACACGTCACGGGAACTCGGTAGAGCGCGATACGTCCCCCGACCTGACGTTCTCCACTGCAGGACTACACATCCGATGGTACAACACACAAGAACATCTCGGTAGTGATCATAACATGATCCTAATAGACATCGACTTTGCACCACCTCGTATCAAGTGGAGGCGACAACAACTCACCGACTGGGACAAAGTCAGAGCCACCCGCTCGCAAGTCTCAGCAAAAGACATCACAGAGTGGACCGATCAGCTCAAACGGGCGTGGAAAAAATTTACGCAATATCCAGTACAATACGAAGGGGAACCCGCTGCAGACAAACATTTACTTCACTGCTGGCAAGCTCGGCATAGCCCAACGAAACGCTGGAAAAGGAACAAAACGAATCGCTCACTCCGTAATCGTATCAACAAACTGAACAATTACATTCATCAATATACTTCAAAATTATTAGCGCAGCAATGGTCGGATCTTTGCGACAGCCTTCAAGGAACGCTTAGTATGAAGAAGACATGGCAGCTACTTAGACACCTGCTCAATCCAGCAATTTCCAAGATAGTGGGCACTCAGAAAATAGCCCAAGTGGTCAATGAACGCGAAGAGCCTCAAAACCTCTTTACAGAAATCCGGCAAAAACATATTCCACCAATGGCCTCCCCCAAGTATGTAGACTATCAAGGTCCTGAACACGAATACATGGACGCACCCTTCATAATGAATGAACTCAAAGCGGCCATCAACACCTGCAAAGGCTTCAAAACCCCGGGGCCTGATCAGATCACCACTCCAGCCCTCCGTAACCTTAGCGATGCCGATCAGGAATTTCTCCTAGAAAAAATTAATGACATTTGGGCAGGCAAAATTCCGCTCCCCGAGGAGTGGAAAACGGGCCAGATGATCTTCATACCAAAGCCCGGAAAACCCATCACCACCACAAACCTCAGACCCATCACTCTAACCTCCAATGCGGGAAAACTATTAGAGAGGATGGCTCTTAGACGACTTCAGGACCACCTGGAAGACGCTCACCACCTCCCATACAATTTACTTGGCTTTCGGCCCAAACTGTCGACCCAGGACGCCCTGCTGGCCCTATATGAAGACGTCACAAAGGATCCCAGCTCGGCGCAACTCAAAGCCATCGTGGCAGTGGACCTACAGAACGCCTTCAATACCATAGCCCACGATGCAATTCTACGCGAATTGGAGGCTACAAAATGTGGGCCAAAGATGTATAACTACATCCGGGACTTCCTCAAGGAACGCAAACTGACCCTGCGGGTAGGAGACCACCAAACGCCTACTATCCCACACCCACAACGAGGAATTCCCCAAGGAGCAGTGATCTCCCCGACACTGTTCACGTTGGCCACGCTAAGAATACACAGAGCCTTGAAGAATATACCCGACCTCCAACACCTCATATATGCGGACGACATCACGATTTGGACCTCGAAAGGCTCCCCAGGACAAATTCAAGACACTCTACAAACAGCCCTTCTCGCCATCAGCTCAGCCGCCAAAGAAATCGGTCTTCAATGCAGCCCTGAAAAGTCCCAACTCCTCCCAGTTCACCACCCACGTTGGAATCCTCCAAGTATTCAACTGCACTTAGACAACCAACCCATCCAAACCAGCAAGGAGATTAAGATACTGGGACTACACATCCAAAGCAATGGCAAAGCAGACTCTGCGGTAGCGCATATATTAAGACAAGGAGCGCAATTACTCAGTGTCTGCAGAAGAATTGCAAATCGAAACCACGGCCTGAAGGAAGCTGATCTACTAAAACTACAGGATGCTCTTATTATCTCCCGAATTAGATACGCGCTACCATACTGCACTCTCACAAATCAACATCACGAGAGGATTAACGCTCTCATTCGAAAGACGACTAAATTTGCTTTAGGTGTTCCTATCTGCACGGCGAACACCCACATAGAGAACACGGGGCTCTATGTTACGTGCAAGGAAATCATCGCGGCCCATCGGCACAATCAACTAATACGGCTTCGGAAGACCAAACCAGGCAGGGAATTATTAAGTTCTTTGGGATTTTCCGCTCATCAGGCAATCACGGCAAACCTAGCCATTCCCCGCGAAGACCATGCCCGCATCACTGTAGCACCAATACCTAGGCACATGGCGGCTCGCAAAAACGACGAAAGACGACAAATCCGAGCCAAATATTTTTCGAAAAAGATCACTAGAGCCCTTGATGAAAAACATGTTTTCACGGACGCGGCATGCCACCCTACTAAGAACATCTGGGCCTGGGCAGTAAGTACGTGCGAGGCTCGCTTCTCCTCCTCCGACATATGCCCCTGCCTTAACAGCACAGAAGCAGAAACCTACGCTATCGGAAAAGCCATTGTCCACCATGCATCCCCACACAGTCCCCTTAACATCTATACTGACTCACAAGAAGCATGCACCCGCATACTACACAATAACATTCCACTTAGCGCACACAGCCTCTTTCAAAACATCAAAGGAGACGTAAGGATTTACTGGGTGCCTGGTCATGCCGGGCTGCAGGGCAATGAAGGAGTCAACCAGCTCGCCCGTGACACCGCTCTCCGGGCTCCCTGCAGCCGCAGCCAACCCCAGGAACCTACGCCCCCGAAACCCATTACTCTTCAAGACCTCCGCCATCACCCTAACTCGTACGTTCGCCCACATCCACAACTATCGAAACACGAACAAGTACTTTTTAGGCAAGCGCAAATGGGTACCCTCTTAACCCCAGCCAGAGTGGCCCTCTACAACGGAACGCCAACCCCCAGCTGCCCAAAGTGCTTCAAGGCCCTCAACCAGGACCACATCTTCGAAGGATGCAGCCCGTTCCCCGGAGGGAGAGCAGCACTCCAATCACCAGCCCTAAACGACCAACGCCGCCTTGCAGATTTCGTAAAGAAATTTGTTAGAGGTGCCCTGAACTGAGGGTACCTAACCCGGCTGGTAGTTTCGCAATAAAGCTTTATGCATTCATTCATTCTTGCCCATATGCGCGAAGGGGCCCTTGTTTTTGCGGGCGCGCGATTTTTTGTAGTTGATGCCTTCCTGTCTGAGGCCCATGTTTACGAGTTCAACCGTGGTACCACGTCTTAGTCTTAAAAACGTGTGTCATTTCGGCACATTGCAATTGCATGCGTAATGGCGTTTCGCACTCCAACCACCATGAATGCAACGCAACCCACTTATCACTTTTTTTAAGAAGGGGGGGGGGGGCGCTTTAACTTTATCCGGAATAAGTTGATATGTTGAGATTGACTGCGCCCGGATCGATTGGATTAATTCTCACTTCCTTGTGGATGAATATTCCGGTAAACACTGGCTATTATAAGCCCAGAAAACAGCTTATAAAGCAGAAAACAGACTACTCAAAACGGTTCTTTATTCACGTGATTGGAAACAAGGTCGAAGCCTATAGCTGTAAGAATGTGTTTTGGTGGGCCGGAAACATCATATCGAGAAAATGATCCATGCATCTCCCTCGATCAATTTTATGGGGCCTTAAGTTGCCTGCCGATGTTCGGTTTAAGGGCTGACCGCTTGTTATGACAGGTAATTACGCAAATAGCGCCTAAGCGCTTTTGATGAGCACAATTTACGATTTATCTATGTATGGCGAAGTTTGCGTTTTTGAGAAAGCTATACTGTGCTGAGAAAATTATTGGTACTGAAATACGTCGTAACGACTTGTATTTACCTTGTGCTCCCACTTTTTCTTCCCGCACACCAGCCAGAAGGAGCTGAGAGTCAAGACCGGTGTTCACCGCCTCACTGAAGGTCCCTTCATCAGGGTTGAGTACTGTGCCATGCATCATGCCTACATGAAGCGCAACTTGGTGAACGACGTCGCCGTGCTCGTCCTGGCGGAAAGCGTCCCGTTCAACGACTTCCAGCGGCCCATATGCCTTCCGATCGACGCCGAGGACATGGCAGGCCGCGAAGGGAGGATTGCCGGATGGGGTCGCGAATCGTACGGTAAGTGCCTTGGAAGAATCTGTGGTCACGGTTAGTGCTAAAACTGAGCGAATTTTATGCCCGTCACTTCTGGTGGGTATTTGTGGATCCTGTCTTAAGGTACACTCCAAATGGGGTGGTGGCCAACAAAAATGTTGCATTAGACATGACCAAACTTTGCAGGTCTGTCTTGCAGTGCGCAGTAAAAAGCGGCAAACAAACATGAAATAGTTTATGACCCATCCTGTAGTGTATGCACGTCTATATGACAAGCGAAGCTGAGGGGAAAACACCACCGAGGTATTATAGGCTATGCAAAGATTAAGAACGTTAAACAGTACGCAGCATGTCTGCAAATACGCCTTAGAACTATGTTGCCAGCGACCTCCAAAGATAACGTTCTTGTGATCTTTCAATGACGAAAGATCACGTGCTTGAAACATCAAGTGCTTCACGTGCTTGACGGACTATTTTTCAGATTACGTTACAGATTTCGCAATTTTAAAATGTGAACGATGTCCTCCAAATAGGAACACAAACTTTTCAGAGCCTGACGCTGCTTTGAGGGGCTAGTCCATGGTCCTAAAATAGTCTTCAGAGTTACCGGCCCTTGTTCTAGGCGTTCAGTATTTAAAAAAAAACGTGATCTTTGTGCCAAGTAGGCCGTGTAGCCATCGAATCAACTCTGATCAGCGATGTTGCCTTATGCCCTTCATTTGTAAGTACCTGTGAAGAAATTGTAAAGCTCGGAGGCTCAAATTATGATCATTATGCTGTCGAAAATCTCAAATGAGAAGCCCCCCTACCCTCTCCAGATACACAAAACCGCGCTGCGAGCACCAGCGTGCCTGCGTCCCGGGCATAGGTCGGCAGGCTCACTCTTGAGTGCCATCACACACCCCCCACTCACCACTCATGAGTGAGCGGTGAGTGAGCCTCGCCATCGTTTTGGACTGGCGAGTGTGAGTGCGAGTGAGTGCGAGCCCCACGCGCAGTGAGCCCCGCTCACCACTCGCGTGTGCAGTCGCGCTAGTCGGGCCATTTGCGGGGATTACCGCACTGATCGCCACTATTTCGCTTGTACAGTCGGCGAAGTCTAACTAGCGTCCGCGAGCTGCGAATTTTCTGTCTTACGACGCTCTTAGGAAAGAACGGCCTAGCAGACGGTAAGAGAGAGAGAGAAAGAGAGAGCGAGAAAGAGGAGAGAGGATAGAGGGAGAGGAGAGAGAGAGGGGGAGGGAGGAAGGAGGGACGGGGGGAGAAAACTTTATTGGGAATAGATATGGGTCAAGGAGGACGGGTGGCCGCCAGGCTGGTGGCGACTCAAGCAGCTCGTTCAACCAAGAGCTCCTGGGTGGCCGGGTCGGAGCTGCCCAGCGCCTCCTCCCACTGTTCGCTGCGGGTGATTGGGGGAAAGGATCTTGAGGGAATTCCCACATGCAGTGGGTGAGCGATGCGCACGCATCACAAAGCGGACATTCAGGAGAGGGGAATTCTGACGGGTGAATGTGATGGAGAAGGGATCTCCTAGGGAAAGCTTCAGTTTGAAGGAGTCTCTATGTTCGTACTTTATGCTGTGGAAGAGATGCATGGGCTGGTGGGTAGAGGCGACGGGAGAGACGGTAGTGATCTGTGATGTCGTTAAAAATTATTAGTTTGTCTCTGGTGGACCTGGTGCCGTGGTGGAGCAAGGGGTTCATGCCGGCCCCGTGTGTAAGCCCCTCGGGCCGCCATGAGTGCCGCCTCATTCCCCTCTAGCCCTGCACGGGCAGGGGCACAGACGAGTTCCACCGAGGTAATGGGTGGATTTTGCTGGAGAATTTGGGCCTGTTTGCAACTTGGCCTCTTTCATCTGCCGCTGACGCATGAAAAGTCGCCGCTGCCGAACGCTACTGTATACTCGGTGTTGGCTATTCGTCGCAGGGGCCGCTCGCTGTGATGGTTGTTAATGGCGGGATTGCTTTCAGCTTCGGAAATGTGTCGTCACTGAGCTCCCGCGATGGGGCACCCTATAAATAATTCTCTGGTGGAGTGGTGATTTAGGAATATGATTTGGATCATTGGATGGACCTCTGAAACCGTAATGCACTGATACTATTTCGTTTCATGACTCATGGAGAGTTTGCTGCACACACTCGTGTGCGAGCGGTGACGAGTGGTGAGTGCGAGGGTGAGTGGTGACGGCGAGCGGTGAGCGTGAGCGCAAGGGAGTGCGAGTGGGTGCGAGTAGTGAGGGCGACTGGTGATCGTCATTGGGATTGAGGGCGTGGGTGAAAGTATATATTTCTGTGTGAACTTGACTGAGTGGGCCTAGTTTGGTCGAGGTATGGTCTCCGGTGTAGCCCAGTTGCCAAAAAATGACTTAATGCCGCAAGTCCAGCTACGGTGATGCGACCATGGGTTCCGTAGGGTGGGGGGTTCAATGTAGCGAGCAACGCCCGATGAGAGGTATCAGAAGTGTCGAACCGCGCTGCGGCAGATCATAATACAGACAATACTTACATCTCGACAGCTATAACTCCGTGAAGCGATTGGAATTAAATTACCAACCCCAATTTAAAGAGCTATTCGCAGTGGCTTCCGTTGAACCGGCTTCGCTCTCGCCAAGACTGAGGCTGTAGTTAATTTCATAAGCGCTTGTTTAAATTCATAGGTTAATTTCAAAGCCTCTCAGTTTCTTTTTGAGCCTGTTTCTCCTGAATTTATTTATTAAGGATAGTTCCTCGATCCCGTTTCATTGATTTATTTTCTCAGAGTTCTGTAGACTACATTTTCTTATATTCTACTAGGTAACAACATTCTTTTTCATAGAAGTGTAGAGTGTGACCTTCAGCGATGTTAATGAGCCACGATCCCACGTCGCTCATATTCGGCTACGCTGCGCTGGCGTGCATGATTACTGCTGAAAATCCTTCGTACGTGTAAACTGTTCTTGCTTTTTGTTATCAGTCAACTCCCATCAATTAAATGACTATTATATATGGTTCATGGTTACACCCAGAAAAATAATTAAGAGTTCGAATATTAGTGCAAAAAGGTACACTTAGGGAAGCTCACTTCTACGTTTCATGCGCTTTGAGTTGTAGCGCGTCATGGTAGCCTGAAACCCTGATACCCTTTGGGTATTTCAAATCACGAACACAGTAAACACACCAGAGTTCCATGAAACGGTGATGATGCCAGGACGGAAACGTCCGGCGAAGTAGAGAATGTGCTTTAGGTAGCACATTGCTAATAAGGCATTATGTGCACTGTGTTATCAGCACGAAGTAGAGAACACGGATGCAGAATGCGAAAAAATTACAAGTTTATCGTAATTGAGTTATAAAGCGACTGGTTCCTTTCCCTCAGTGAGGCCGCTGAATTACGTAGCTATTGCAGCAGTTATATCTAAAGCGGGAAAAATAATATTACGTTCACTCATTTTTTAAACAGAAAAAAGTATGGTGGTAATAAGGCGTTAGAAAGGAAACGATATAATCACCAATAATCTAATCTATAAGCTATGGTTATTCCGGCTACTATTCCGCACATAAATGGGGCTGATTGGTAAGGACGCATAACATTTGCACTGAGGTAAAATAACACGGAATTACGATCAAGAACACGCTTAATAAATAAGTACGATTTTCGTCCTTGCAACTGTCACGACGCTCACGTGTTGGTGCCTAGAACGCACGTTTGAACTTGTTTTTGTACCAAAAATCCCGTGTACCGAAACGCCTTGTAGCGAATAGGCCGTACCTAAACGCCCTGAACCGAAACGTCCTGTACCGAAAAGACCGAAGCCGGCAAATGAAATTGTTAATGTGCGATTAACCACTCAGATAATTTCGTACGCCTATGAAGCAACTGGGCAACTGTACTTTCGCGTGGGAGCAACATACATATACTTGAAAGACAAACTAACATATGGCTGAAACACTGGTGCTTAGAATGTATGAATACACTCCTTGTAAGGAAAACGAAGACGTTACGGAACTATAGTCTTGACCCTTAGCGAGCAAAAGTACACCGAGTTGAGGCCTATAAAGAGACTCGTTTGATTTCTTAACTCGCCTTAGCCGCGTTAAGATATCCAACAAGTCAGAAGGTGTAATATTGGACCTCTCGACTCATTGGGCCTTTTGACTCACCTTATCCGCTTCAAAAGGTCGAACATGAGTCAAAACATCCAACGAGCCAAGAGATCCAACGAGTCAAAAGGTCCACATGGAGTCGTCAAGAGATGCAATGAGTCAAAAAATCCAACGAGTCAAGAGATTCAGCTGATAAATATTGTAACGGTGCCAGAGAGGAGAGGAAATCAACAGTTCTATTTGATGAAAACTTTAATTTTTATTTATTTATTTATTTATCTGTAATACTGCCGACCTTTGAAGCAAGGTCCTTGGCAGGAGTGAGCGATACTGTATACAGATGACACAAGATAGATGAACATGTATATGAAAGCAGTTCACTGGGGTACGGCCAGCGAACCATACAGCACCTCATACAAAATCAAGCCGGGGAGAAGCAAAATTTCACAACAGGACTGCACAACACAAGAGATAAGCAAGAATAAATGCGTCGTTGTCTTTAACGACAAGATAACACACTGACCACATAATTCGCTTTTGAAATAGCATTTTAGAAACCGGCGCAGGACAAGTAGTAGGCGTTGCGGCGCCGTGCGCGCACGACATGATAGTCCAGGAAAAGAACGAATGAGGGGGTGTAAATCAAGAGTTATTTTTTAATGCTGATAGAAAAGGTTCAAGGGACGCACTTCTAATAGCATTTCTAATAGCTGAAATTCATACATTTTATTAGCTCGTAGTAAATTATGTAGTAGAAACGCTTCTCTCGTTTTGTCTGTGCGTGTTAGATTTGATATTTGTCGGATAATTCTTCTCTGTATGGTGACAATCCTATTTATGTTAGTTGCAGTTGTTGTAGCCCAAACAAAATTGTAGTAATAAGGCGAGTAAATTTGAAACTTTGTTTCTAGCGGAAGGATACTACGACAACGCGATAGTAGTCCTGTAACTGCCTCCAACTTTTTGCTCAGGAAGTCGATGTGAATATCCCACTTTATGTTTGAAGAAAAATATACTCCGGGAATTTCGTGATCCCTGACAGTGGAAATAGGATGGGGCTCATAATTTAGCTGATAAGAAATAGATGTTTGTTTCTAGCACAAAAGATGATGGCCCCGATTTCTTTGGAATAATTCTGAGTTTATTCATTTTGGACCATAACGATACCTTGTTGAGAACTTTAGTGCATTTTACAATAATGTTCTCTCCAGAACAGCCATAAACAGTAAAAGTGGCATCGTAAGCGTAGATCATAAGTTTAACTTTGGCGTCAATCTGGACAATGTTATTGATATCAGTAATTATGGTAAACCGAGTACCCCATGAAAATGTACAAATCGCGATCTGTGACGTTTTAAACCAGAGTAATATTAAGCAGCTACCAGGCTTTTTCTGTCAGCCTATTGGGTCTTGAGGCCAGTGTTTCCCATTTTCTTACCTATATTTCGAAAGCTTGTGCGGAGCTAGCAAAAATGTTGCTCCCCTTCGCTAGAGAACAGGTCAGCCACAACCTTACCTTCTTTTTTCTAACTATAAAAATGCCTCCCCTTTGCTTGGCGGGAAGTGGCCTGTGGGTTAAAGTGTAGAGGGGCTGTCCTGCGGAAATTCACGGGTGGCTTACCGGCGGTCAGGGAGGTACGTACGCTCCTTGAACATTTTCTCTGTACTTTTTTAGGCGGTCGTGACAGGCAGACGCCTAAGGAAGCTGCCGTCCCTTTCGTTGCACAACCGGAGTGTGCGGCAAAATATGGCGCCATTATTTTGGCGTCAAATATTTGCGCTGGGGGCGGCATGGAAGACGCCTGCCAGGTACGTCGGTTGTTTCAGTATTGCTGCGTTCTTCGCATAGCTTGCGTTGACGTTTAACACAGTGAGAGTTTATTGCATGGACCAGGAAGTGTTTCTTAATTACCATTAACGTCCGTACATACGCACAAAAGAAGTATTAAAATACCGTGGCATTCAGTGTTTCGCCTTCCTCGCTCAGAGTAACATGAAAAAATCTTATTGGTAGGCGAAATATAATGGCTAGGCTCACGCTTCTGTTCTGGCGGCATATAGTTTATTGTGAAACTTTGAATAAAAATAACCGCGCTCGAGCGTTAGCTTTCCGCCATTACTGAGCGGACAGCGCCAACTGGTCCACATTGTCGCAATGCGGGCGGAAGGATCAGAGTATCGTCGCAGTCGTGGACAAACGGCACAACGTTATAAATTACGGCGGTTTACAAGTGACGTACAGTAATCCCTTGTTATAACGAAGTCAGCGGGACGGCCTAAAATTTCGTTATGAGCAGTGTTTTGATATAAGCGACAACTTGAGAAAAGCTAAAGCATTTGAGCTTTAATGGCGCCACAGCTGTGAGCAATCAAAACACAATGTATTTCGTGAAGCAAAACTTGATTAAGGTGCAAAAACGACAGCGAGTTTTGTCTGTTTCCAGCTCTTGGTGGGCGCGAGCAACCGCTGCTCTAATTTGTCCAAGCATTGCATGATGCTTCGATCACCGCACATAAAAGTGGCAGTGGCAGTGGCCACATTTATAGGGTCACGGAACGCTATACGAGAGTTCCGCGCTCGAAAGCGCCGCAAACGCAGTGGCTCGAGATTGAGGTTGTATTTGTTGAGCCAAAAAACGATTAACCGCTGATTGTGGGTGCACAGCGCAATCATGAAAACCGGCCGGTTTTACACTAGGCGCTTTGCATAATGACTGGGCAATTTTTTCGCGAGCTGTGCAGCCGTTACGTTTGCGACACAAGAGTTTTTTGCCGCCCTGCCGACACTGCTGATTCCATGAAACCAGTGTCGGTGTTCGTGCACCATCTTGTCCACGCATTGACCGATGTCCAGGAACAAAATTAAATGGCCCTACCAGGCATTTGGACTGTTTGTCTAATGTCGATGGGGCGAATCGAGCATGACCGGCTGGAGAAAATCGCCGGGGAAACACCAGCTTGCGTTGACCCGACATATTCATAGCCTGACTCGCGATGAGTCGCCGCCGCTCGGCGACTCCTCCGCTCGCCACTTCGCTCTGAGCGGGTCAAGCTCTTCGTGCTCTTCGATTAATGCGGCCTAAAATGCATGTGTTTAGGTTGGAACCAGAAGAAATTTCGAATAAAGCGATATTTCCAGTAAAGCGAGTTCGTTATAACGAGGGATTACACTGTACGTTCAGTCTTATGTTCATTTCATTTAGCGAATGAAAAGTTGGCAACACTTTATTTTCGCCCAAGGTGACAAGAATGCTGGTAAATTCGTGACAAACTGCAGTTCCAACTTGTAATACATGTAGGCGTCTTCCGTCGAAGGCAGTGCAGCCAAGAAAGATTTGGCATCGTGTTGGAATATTTAGAACTGGTATTGCTCATTATCTGTGATAAAGAATGACGTAGAATTTGTGAATGCTATGGAGTCACCTTCTCAAAGTGGCTCGAGTGGGGGGGTATAACAAAAGGCGTTATAACGGGGAAATGTGGTGTCTCTTGTACCTTTTCCCAGGTGCTGTTGATTTGTAGATGGAACAAATTCGAAAATACGCACCCGCCACTCGGAGGTGCCTCCTCGTTGGCGGGTGCGTCGCCGGTACGGCTTCGGTGGCTGCTTTTGCGACGGTTGTTTTGGGCCTATTTTGGCGCAGCTTCGCGTCCATTGCGCGCATCTTTCGCACGGATTGATTAACTTGTCCGACAGCACCTCCTGAGTAAACCGCACCCGACGGAATTAAGTGGTCGTACGGCAAAGATACGTTAAGGGCTGGTTTGCAGGCCGGGAAAACAAAATGTAGAGACCACATACAGACATCTGGCCGGTAGAGAAACGCTACCTTTTGCGCACTGCTTGCCACGAATGGGACTCTGTTTTCTAAATTGGTGATTACCAATTCAGTTGTGTTTTAAGACGTATTACGAAAGGCAAAAGTAGCAACGGATTCTGATAAATAAAAATTATAAGAGTTCCCTCAGCTTTCTCGCAATTCTCCAACTTACTAAGCTAACTAGTTTAAATTGGTATAAATGGGAATCACTAAGCTCACATTCCGCATTGTTTCGGTGTCTGCGCTAGTGTCGCGCCGTGGTGTAGCCCCAAGCTAGCACATCAGGATGGCTAGGTTCCGCTGCCTCACCCTTCAAAAGGCGCTCCTCTCTGTTTTCTCTCTCCCGACTCACGGCCGGGCTACAGCGGCGGCGTCCGCTGCTCTAGCCCGGCCGTGGCCGACGGTGCTGCTGCGTTCGGGACGCCGCCCTCGTGAATTCCAGGTAACGGCTGGCAGAATATCTGGTTTCATACTTTGTAGAGCCACGTGTGTGAATTCAAGTGACGTCACATGGGCAACTGTTGTGAGTGTCGTTTAAAGCTTGGATTGGAGCCATTTTTTTTTGGACTTGCATGCCTCTAGGAGAAATAGACAGTAGATTTGTGACACAAACAAAACCACTTTGAAATCCATCTCAGGGGCCTTTTAAAGCCACTGGCTCTGAGACACGTACTTATTGATGGGCTTTTTCGATTGTGCTTTGCACAGATTTTGCTTTTTTTTGCACGGCATTTTGTTTTCAGGGCCAGTAAGGGAAGTCCTCCGTGAAGAGTATGCGTCTTTGATGAAGAATATTTTTCAACAAGGGGGTGGAGGGGAAGGTCTTTCGTAGCGACGGTAAATAGAAGCAGTGATATCACGAAGTCTTGAGGGGCACCTTTAGTTGTGGCTTTGAATGTGTTGGAGCGCCACCGTGTGATGCCGGTGGTTTCAGTACGACCAGTTGGGAAAGCCGCGACATAGGCGTAGATTCGCTGTCCGAATCGATGGGGGTGAGTCCTCGAATGCAGGCGTGATGGGTAACGTTGTCGAAGCCCGCTTGATGTCAAGGTTGAAGGTGCAGCGCCTGTGTGTAATGGTCAGTTAAAATCAAGAGTTGGATGGAAGCCCGTCTGGTTGAAAAAACACAACATACGACACAAAATACAACATAAAATACAACAAAGACGTTTCGGCTCCTGTACGGGAGCTTTGTTTACAAGAAGAAAAAAAATATAGTGAACAATGGTCCCATATGGAAGCCGAGACGTTTTTGTTCCATAAATTTTAATCGTCGGAGTACGTTTTTAATCGTTGTCATGTGCAATTGATCAATTATTTCTTAATCTTGTTAGTTGCGAAAGGTCAACTTGGGTGGAAAGATGGGGCCGGATACCTTGCATAAGGGTCGGGAAATGGCCGTTGTCTTGGGAGGAGGACTTGCACGAAACATCTTCTAAAAGTATGGCTGTAGCACGTGTTAAATGCGATTGGAGGGATTTCGCGGCTTCGCGCCCGTGCTTGACCGTTGCCTTCCACACCCCTTAATTCCGCATTGTTTAGCGCATTTCACGAGTCAAAAATTGCAAACATTTCTTCTAATGAATCTTGTGCATATCACATTCAGCTTGTGCATAAATGGCGGCAAATGTATGCTAAGCGCAAATTTCAAATACATGTTTTGTGAAGAAGCAGACAATAAACTTTGTCTAATTCGAAAGGTAGCGCTTCTCAGTATCAATAACACCGCAAGTTTATTAAAGAACCCATGCCTGAAGAAGGAATCTACACGCCATTCATTATAAGTGCGTCCCCACTTGGAATTTTACGCAGGGAGACAGCGGAGGCCCACTGATGTCGTTTTGGCATTCACCCGGCAAGGTCGTTCAGATAGGCATCGTTTCAACAGGCATAGGATGTGGCCGAAAGGGCCACCCGGGAATCTACACCAGGACTACGGAGTACCACGACTTTGTATACAACATCACAGGGCAGCAGTGGTGCTCTATACGACCACCGAAATGACAGAAAAAAATCGAATCAATAAAATGTTTACCCAAGTGCCTCCTACGCGTCAGTTCGTTACCTCTCCGCTTAGCTTAGAAACTCTAATCTGAACCGCGCACTGAAAGCAAAGGACAGCAAATTTTAATCGTTCAAGTTAAGTGTGTTGACCAGTTCGCTCTTCCCTGAGCAATGTTGGCCCTGATCATCTAATCATGAAAGGAGTTTAACTACTAATTTGCTAGTTTTTGATGCAAACTAGTTTTTGGAAGTGCTAAAAGTTTTGAAGGCTCTCTTGCTCTCTAACGAGCCACATAGCTGGTCAATGCCCCGTAACCCCCCCCCCTCCCCCCCTTCTGACGACAACGAGAGAGGGGCTCGCCACTCCTAAGCATTGTTCGTCTCATCTCCTCTGTTGCCACGCAACATCTTTGGTGGAGTGTGCGGAGCCATCCCAATCCTGGGACCATGCTCCCACCGTGTCGGCGTGGTGGTCGTGGTGGTGGTGGTTGTTGAGTGGGATCAGGCGGGGTTAGCCTGGCTGGATATGCCGGCAATTCCTCCGCCCAAGCTCTTCCTAATTAGTCTATGTTATGGTTCTTTTACCACGAGTTTGCCAGTTCCGTCTCCCGAAGGAAGCTTAGTAAAAGGCGCGACACGTCTTCGCGCAGCATCTAATGTCCCCTTGGAAAGACGATGTGGTCCAGAGTGCTGTGTGGGGCTGCCAGCTTTCGGATCGCTGAGAGCATTGCAGCCCGCTCGACATCATGCTCTGGGCAACACATTACGTAGTGGTGTACATCCCCTATCACTGCACATGACGAACACAGAGGCGATCGCACGAGGCACACTTTGAACAGCCATGTTGTGGTCAATTTCAGCGCATTCCGTGCCATCTGATCAGCGGTCTCCTAGCTTGCCCTTGACGCCAATAGGGGATGGAACCCATTGAAACCGCACTTGAAAACCCTTGCTGCTGAATTCTTGCACAAGCCGTAAGGAACGCTGACATTCCATTTTCGTGGGGATCCCACGCTGCGAAAGTTGTAGTGCTGCTTTTGAATCACTCAGAATTACAACTTCCTGCGGCTTATATGACTTAAGTTTCCTCAAAGCAGCCTCGATGGCAATGCACTCTGATTCGGTGGAGGACACCACATGTCGGCGTGGACGCTATCGTCGAGGGCATGCGGGACGTTTCGGGCAGCCCCGGCCCCGCCACGTCCAGAACCCAACCCATGCCTCCAGCCCCGGTCCCCAACTTGAGAGACCGAACGTATAAAGCAGCCGTGCCGATACGAGCCGGCAATAGAGAGTTTTAGCAGTTCGTCTGTTCCGTCGTGTACGTAGCTACCGTGTTGACAGGAGCCCCGTGTACATGGACGCGACGGGGGCGGGGTGAGTTGAGTGGCGGGTTCAGCTTACCTCGACGCGTCCGAGTTTATATGAACCCCGTCCAAAGAATCGAGGTGAGGGGAGCGGCGGGGTTCAGGGAAAAGGGGCTACCGTATTTTCACGATTCTAACGCGCACCCTCTTTTGCTAAAAGGTAGCTTAATATTTGTGTGCGCGTTACAATCGGGCTCAAAACCGAAATAGGTTTTAAAGAGGCCAGCAGCATTGCCATGCGCAACGGACACGAAGTACCCGCAAAATCCAACTCAATCCAATAAAAACAATCCGTCAACACCACGTGAGTGAATTTCGGCGCACTGATTCCCCAAAGGCATGCCGCATACCCTGGTCAGCTGTTGCACTTTTTTTTGTGCTTCTGCTTAGCCCCTAACGCTTACAATTATGAAGATCAAGGCACTTGAAATCGCAAGCAGCATCAAGGTTCCCCGCTATAGTTTTATTTACTGCAGGAGCTAAATAAGCAAGCTTACGAAGCACAATTTATTTTTTGGCTGCCACAGTTGCATGCGTAAAATAAAATCTCCTCCTTCCAGATGCGTGGTGTCATGTCTTTTCCATCTGCGCAGTACCGTCAGTGTCACGTTTTTTTTTTTCGAATTTTCCTGCGCGAAGTTACCCGCGCGTTACGATTTGGGGTGCGTTAGAACCGCGCAAATACGGTATTCTGCTCCCCGCGGCCCGCCGACTCAGCCCGACGAGCGAGCTAGCCCACCCCTTGCCTCCGAGTTGACTGGACTCGCCGCGACCGCGACGGCCCTCTGACCCACCCCGCCCGCTTTTACATGGGGGTGTCGAGTCCAAAAAACCTGTTTATTTCGACTCAACGCGCCCCTGTCGGGTCAATGTAAACGGGGCTAGGGACTCGTCTGGGCACTTGTGCATTCGTCGCGGTAGGGGTATTAGTTTCGCGGGCAAGCCCTCGCAATGCCCGTGCATTCGCCGTGGTGGGGTGCGCCTCCTCGCCCTTCCTCCTCGCTATTCCGCGCGGACGTGCGCAGTCGGGTCCCGGTAATTACGGTAACTACGTGCATGACGGAACAGACGGACTGCTAAAACTCTCTAATGTGCCCCCACCCTCTCGTCCGACGTTGCTCTGAGTACCTTTGCCGCGATTCGTTGTCCCTGGGAGAACTTCGCTGCTGAGGGGTCAGAGATTACCAATGCCATCATCGTCATCTGTATCGAGCGATATTCTTCAGTGCATAATAAATGCAGAGCATTTCTTTAACTCACGATGTCACCCGTTCTAGGCGTCCGTAGTAGTCCGCATCGCTCGCCTCGACATGCCCGGCTCAGACGTTTCGCTATCGGCGCGATCAACATTCGATAGCGAGCCCAGGCACGTTTCAAGGACACTATCTCCCCTCTCTCGGACTCAACGTGCGCCGAGGCTGCCAATTTTATTGCTGACGAGCGCTCTCTCGTCAGCAGTTGCCACAAGTGCAACAACATTAACGTAACGCAAACTACTTAACGTCGTGCGCCCCCGGAAATGCTCTGCATTTGATCGTGCCCCTCGCGAGGGGGATGTTTCACTGCGTCGCCATGCGAACAGTTTCCCACGCTTAGTTTTCAGTTCCGTATCTCCCCGCCGCGGCCGTGGAGAGAAGGCGGCCGGCCGCGACTCTCGCCACCGCGGCGCTGCGGTTGCGAGTTGCGCTAGGAAAGCGAGCGTCGTCTGCTAGCGGGGAGCGGAACGCGTTCCGCTCGGCATCTCCGGTCTTCACCACTTCTGGCTGCGCACTGCAAAAGAATTTCAACCAAAACTCCATTTGGCTAATTTCAGGATGGAGCCATAAGTAAGAGATCATTTTTTTAACTGCATTGACCATCCGCATCGCAAGCCTCACCCTGGCTCGGTTTTGCCCAAGATGATGATCATCGACCGGTTGACGATGTCACTAGACACGTAGTTGGTCAATGCCCAATAGCCCCATGGCCCAGCACCGACGACGAAGATGGAGCAGCGGGCGCACAGCATGCGCGGGCTCTCTCATGACCATCTTGAAAATATTGTCAGGGGGCCGGTCCTTCCACCACGTAACAATATTGTAAATAGATCACCCATCATTCTGAACCATTGTTCGCCCGATTTGTTTTGCCAGCACGTAACAATACTGAGCAACTTGACTTCACCGATTGCCTTCAATTTCCGTCGGGTCCAGGGACCCATCAGATTTGGTATTGTAGGCCACTCTGTTCGTAGTCAGCCATGAACTTCTGGATTCTGCGGACACTGCTGCTAGTAGTTTTGCGTGAACCAAGTGCTCGAATTGCGTCCATTGAGTTTGAGTAAATTTTTGTGTTCAGGAGGGCCGAGGGTGCATAGATGTTTGCCTGAATGTTCAGTCAAGGCAAGCAGGATGGCCCTTAGCTAGGCTTTCCGGCTGGAAATTTTGGCAAAGCGCGGATGTGCATTTGCGCTTCGGTCATCGAGGCTGTACCAGCTGAGTGAGACGCAGTCATGTTCAACTGCGGCGTCTGTGTACATGCAGGGTACGACTTGCTAGAATGTCTCCGTCTATAGTTCTAGGAGGTGACCTTCCTTTTTCTTCGTCCTGGGTTGTCGCGACTGACATTTTTCGGCAGTGGCTTGCTCGTTGTCACAAGAATGGCCGGGAAGCTCGAAACCGGCTCTGAGAAGTAGTCTCCTGCCCGCATTGGTGCTGTCCAGGACCTGACATTGTCCAGTCCATCTGTCTTTGGCTATGTTGTCAAGTCAATTAGCTTGCGCTTGTGCGTATAGAACGTCCTTGGCTGTGAATTTTGGTAACCCTGTAACGACGCGAAGAGCTTCACGATGCGGGATTTCAAGCTTCGGCAGTTTTTCTTTGTGAGGTAAGAATAGTTGATGCCGTACATTGTTTTGTAAATTAAGAGATCATTTAGAAGTGCGCGCAGACAGCTCTCGTCAGTTCCCCATGACCTGGACGAGACTTGTTTAATTAGGTGGGTTGTGCTCTTCCACGTGAAAAAAAAAGAACTGCTTCTTTTTAGCTTGCCTTGGCTTTCTTTCCCTGAATCCTCGGTCCGAAGCTCTCGTTGCCGCTTGCATAACGAGGCAGCGTAAATAAACAACGGTCATGCAAAAGGACGCAAAATGACAGCAGTGCCCTTGAGTATTATTGCCCCATTAAGAATTTCCCGCTTATCTTCTAAGCCAATCCGCGCTCACCTGGGTAACGGTTTATAGAAACCAATAACGATGACATCATTTTCTCCGGCTCCCCTCTAAGCGAGCCAGCCAACGTTCCATCCTGCAGAGGAAGAAGCCAAGGCAATGCCGACTGTAGTCGGCCGGCCTCGGGCAATGCCAAATGGCAAGCCATGCACGGCCGCAGCTACGGCCGCGGCGGGGCAGGGACATCATCAATAGACTTCGGGCTGCCTTTGGGACTCGCCGCGATAAAGTCTCCGCCTTTGCGGCGAAGAAGCTGAGGAGAGGGCCCGTTTTGTCCGTCGCTTTCAAGCGCCCCACTTTCCTTTTCCTGTTTGATGTTTCCCGCGGTTTCCTTTGGTTCCCCTCCTTCCCAAGCTCGTGAGTGCTAGCACGCCTGCTGCGTGCTCTTTGTCGAGTTCAGAGCACAAAGGTGCAGCGGGACGGAAAATCTGCGTCATTTGAGACGCCATTCTGTCCCGCTGACCCCCCGCTTCTACGGTGACAGCCGGGACCGGTCAAGCGCTGCTAGCCAACCAGGCAGATAGGTATACCCGGTGCGAGTCCATTTAGTGACCGGGTGCCGACACCGGCGTGTACACGCCTTTGGTTGTGGTGCCGCCATCAGTGCGCATATTTTGTCGCCTGATTTGTCCCACTTGTGGGAGAAACATACCCCGTCTCTTCGAGGAATCCTTTCTCAGCAGCGGTGCAGCGTTATCGCTTCCGTGGACACGTGTGTGGAGTAGAAAAAGGTGTTCTCGCTCCTCGCAGTATTTACGCGGGCGTGCCTGCCGTCAGCCATAACAACAGTGCTTACAATGAGGCACTTTGTGTGCCATAGATAAAAAAAGGTTGGTTTGCTTTGTCCACCACGTTCCATTTTGCTCCGAATTCTTCCTCCGGTTTTGCTGAACGCACTTAGCACTCGCAAATAACGACATACCATCTCTTCTCGTGAGGTGTTCTGTTTTTTTAATGCAAAAAGCTTCTCACAGGAATGTCGCCTCAAATTCCGCATAGCTGAAGCTTATTCTGGCGGCGACATGAAGAAAATGTAAAATGATCTTCGTGGGATGTGCGGAAAGTTTGTGATCACTGTTTCCACATCGTGCACAACAATTTTATATTCGAATGAATAATTCATAATTTTAGAAAAGAAGCAAATTTGCGAACTATGACAGCCTTAAGAAACAAAAAAAATCGACTTTGGATTTAATGCTGCTTAATTATATTTTCTATAAAGTGGAACTAGTGAAGCGTGCATTGTAGTAATTGCGTTCTGAGCAATGCGCCAGGGCTGTTATGCTGTTTTAGTCAATACTCATTTGCAGTCTTCTTTGCAAGCCCGCCTGCTGCAAATTCGTTATGCGTCTTTATCTAACCACGAATAAAACCACTTTGTGCGCGCCTCTGGCTCCACATCGTCCGATTAGAGCGAACTCGAATGCTGAGTGTTGAACCTCAGCGCAAACAATAAGACACAGGACGAAAGCAAGATGACACACGAGGCGCTTGGTCTTGTCGTCTGCGCTGCGGTTCAACACCAACTCGCCCAAGTTTTCACGTCGCGTGCAGAACCCACGCCAGTGAAGCTGTAGGACGCGGGTCGTCAACGAGGGCAGGTCGCAACAGTGGAGAGATGACAACATCCAGGGGCAAGAACTGAGTAGAATTATATAGCCAGGCGGTAAATTTTTGTAGACGTCTTCGGCCTACACTGAACACAATCCGGATGATGGTGATAATATCTGAGCATCAGTAGGACACTGATAACAATATGCTGTGTGCCTAAAGGTTTAGATATTACCTTTCTGAAGAGTTTTTGTTACTGCTGGTGCCTAAATGTACTAAGTTAAGTAAAAGTTATACCATTCTTTACCGATATGTTAGCATAAATGGCAAAATCTATTCTCGTGCCTTTTTCATAGTTGATTTCTAAACACACTGTGTTAGCGTAAAACGCACACCGTCCGGCGTTCCACCTATGACGAACTAAGATCTGTTTTAAAAAATTCAGTGCCTTCAAAGATGACCACCTCCAAAGGTAGTCTTCAAAGGTGGACTTCAGGCGGTCTTCAGGTGGTGTTCAAAAGTAGTCTTCAGTGCCTTCAAAGATGACCGAAAATTGACCAAAGATGACCAAAGATGACCAAAAGATGACACAGCATGACGCCTCGTCCTGTGTTTTTTATATAGCGCTTGTTCTCTGTGTGACTATAAACCAATACGCCCAAACCTTTTCCCTTCTGATGACCACCAAAGCTGGGCACAGTCCGAGGACTGCGGAGAACAACCCACGTTCGTTTGTAATTTGCGACTGAGCATATTTTCTAGTTAATAGATGGATGGAACTTGAAGTACTGCAGTTTTATTCCAGCGGGCAGACACGGGGCTTTCCATGTCCCTTTCGTAGAAGACGGTGTATTGACAGCAGACGAGAATTACGCAATATTTACAACGTCACTATGAAGAACGTAATTAAGGTAAGTATAAAAAAACTCAGCGTAAAGGGAGAGAGGTGTACGAGGCTTATTGTTATATAATTTTCTTTTGGGCAGTTTTGGAAACATAAGAATTAGAGCCGTTTCCTGTAACATGCATAGTCCCTAGACGGCGATGCATTAAGAGCAGACGGTAACTTTTGAGGTTTACAATTTCATTGTGGACGACATGGAAATGGAACTCCGCCTAATAATAGAGTCGTCCTAGCGGCCAATTTCATTATGACTTTATTAGCGACGCGTATACGTTAGATTGTGAGAGGAAGTTCAGCAGAAAGTCGGCTATGCCGCAAGATTTAAAATTCTTTACCGACGCGGCTTTGCCAGCGGATGCAAAAATTTCCCGGAGCTAGCCGCACAGCTTTGCTGTGAAAAGAGCTGGGTTTAAAGTGATGTGTTCCATATTTGTTTCTTAACAATGAACTGCTGGGAGTTTAGTAGGCTTTTAATTGTATTTACATTTTATTGTCAGTTTAGTGCCAAACCCTTGCGATTGAAAATTTATAGTTTACCTACTGATGTACCCGATTAGCTGCGTGTAGGATATGCAAAGTCACCTGGTAACATGAAAGTACGCGGGGAAAATTTGTTGTAAGCGATGCTTATATTCTCCACGTACAAACTTATAAACGCATGGATGTGTATCTGTGCCCTTTAAGCTCAGCCAAAGTCCAACACCAGCGCAAAAATAAGTGTTAGCAATTTGAAACCGGCAGCCAGAAATTTTGCAAAAGGTAGGGTATCGCCTCGAACCACGAGCACACTCGCGAAAGCGAAAACAGTAAGAAAAATTCAATTACCGTGGACACCAGCACACTCGGGTCTGACAGGAAACGAATGGGACCACGACGCCGCCCGTGGTTTAATCGACCAGGCAGTCTTCGACCCCACTTCACCCTACCTTGTCAGATCGGAAAGAGATCGCATGGTGTCATACAGAGAAACAATAGATCATTACAGACTGGCAAGACGCATCCCGCCGCGCACTGCAGCCTTACTAAAATTGAACCAGTATCGTGGAGGCAGTTACAGGTGAACACGCTGCGAAACCCGGTTGCGCTATCCCGAAATGTACTCGGGATATGGTAAGCTATGCGTGGGTCGGGCGGACCCAAGACAGTCAAAATGGTAAGGCAAATGTATAGGTGCAACTCGTTTACTGTAACGAGCATGGAGATGGGAGACCGCTTTGCTCAGCCCCGACCCGGAAATGCAACTTCGGGTCGTCCGGATGGCCAAGGCCGCCGCCAGAACCCAAGGCCTTCTGACTGACGACTGAGAAATTGGGGAGGAATACGAGTAGAAAACACCGCCTTCTCATTCATTCCTTTCCTTTTAAGTGCAGAGCACTTTATGGGCTCGCCTTCTCGTCGTAGCTCGCTAACGGTGGGTGCGACTGCCGGAATCAGGCGAAGCAGAGAGATAACGGACAAAAGTAGGGCCTTCTGTACCGTCATCAGGGGGTCACGCTGGGGCTTCGAAAACGACGCGGTGTAAATAGTCATAATCGTTCGAACCTCGTGAACCGCTGGCGCTTGCCATACATCTCCCCGTTGTTTAGCGCAAATAAAACTGCATGTACACTTCAGGCAAAATATGTGTATATAACCGGCAGCACCCGCGTTCATTTAGTTAGGAACGCTTGTTGGGTTGGCTATAGACCTTATGCAAAAACTGGCGCCCTCTTGCGGGAACCGCGTGCGCTTCCGCCATGTTGGGGAATTCCCGGATCTCCGGATACCGCTGTGCACATGACAGCCCGGGGTTAGCGACGCGCACATCGGCATTAATCGTTGTCCAAGGTGCCCAAATACTGCCGTGTAACTTGCTGGGCACAAAGATGATACGAGGACGACCACGGAAATAGCGTACACATCTCTTTTTTTTATTTCTCAACGGAAACGTGACTCGAGCGCTGCGTGAAGTCGCTTGCGGGTGTCGACTTCCCTTCGCGCAGTAATATTATAGCTAGATCGCATGCATAGTCACAAAACGGAAAATATGTGCAGGACTAAAAAGGTCCCAAAGTGAGCTATTTTCTAGCCCTGTATTTACCGCGGAGCACTCCTCCCTGCTGGTAGTTAAGGCGCACTGCATCGGTCAGCTCGTACTTTATCGTGCGGGTAGACTCTTGAGCCTGCCGTTCGTGCTTTGCGCGCCCCGCGTTTTCTTTTTATTCTGAACGTTCGGTTGGCTTTTATAGAAGTACTACGCATTCTTTCGTTTGCCAAACGTTCCAGGAAATAAGGGATCCGCGAGAGTTGCAACTTTCACGTAGCGGCTCGAGTAGTGCAAGTAACGTACGTAGTAATTCGGTGTATCGGTCATTTACCGCTCGTCGCCTGCTGTTCGACCGTAACCTATTTTCCCAAGATCAAATTTTTCGAGCGGAATTTTTTAAGCGGTAGTGTGCGCCCAGTTTTGTTGTCCACGGCGCGAGCAAAGGACGCTCAGCGGTCGCCGCGAGGCACGCGTTCACGAGCGCTCGGCATTTTCTCACTCTTTAAGGTTCTCGCAGTTTTTTTTTTTTTGCTAAATCCTTTGCGTGTGCTGGGGACGCTCGGCGGTCGCCGCGAGGAACGCGCTCACCAGCGCTCGGCAATTTATTGGTAATTTTAATATTCATTGGTAATTTATTGGTAATTTATTGACAATGTTTAACGCGTTACACGCCACACACGTTATGCGCTACACATTACGGCCAGTTACAACAGCTCCGCTGTTAAAAAATGTCAGGTATGCAATTTATTTTGTTAAGTGTTTTTGTTTCTTTTGCAGGTTTCCTCTGCGTCCTAGAGGAACCTGAGAGTATAGCTATATCGCGAGCGCCCCCCCCCCCTATCTCATTTCAACCTCAGGACAGCCCGCAAGTTTCGAAGCGTTTCAGGAATTCCCAAAGGATGCGAACCAACACGGGTGTACTTTCAATGTTTGCGTTCTCAAAGCAAACAAGAGAAGAAACGCGTCAGACTCCAACAGCTTCCCTGCCGGTGCCTCCCCGACTTCTTTTTCGATGCATAATGCGTGTTTACGAAGTCGCCCACAAATGTGGGCAACAGAGAAAGGTGCACAGATCACTCGTCGCTCGTTTTGCTGTGCTTAAATCTGAATATAAAAGGATCGCTATGTCGAGAAAGCCCTTCACACGCTCCGTACCAAGCAATCCCGCGACAGCCGGCCCCTACAAGGCGTCGCGTGCTCGTTTCGTTTTTCTTCCGGTAGATGGCGGCACTTTTGCATAAGGTCTATTACGATAGTCAGCGAAAAAAGCGGCCGCGCAAGAAAAAAATGGCGCGTTCGAAATGCCGCAGAAACGCGCCATCCGCGCAAGGAAAAAAATAAGCATTCTACATGACGCAAAACAGCTCCAGCATACAAAATTAAAGCAAGCACAAAAAAAGAAAACAGAAATCCCGCTGGCGCAGTTTCAGTATAGGCACTATAGTTTCAGGCAGGGGGAGCGCGAGCAGTGACTGCGAAAGTGGGAAATAGACCCTATGCGAAATCGCTTGGTGATCTAGCAACACTGATGTAAACGATACCGTCGGCCATATTGGTACGGGCGCCGATCGGGAAGTCTCGTATTGTTTACTGTGGAAGAGTAGGTGACGGTAACGCGGTATGGCTCAAACTGGACGTTGTTTTCCGGCTCTTGACCGCGGATTGTGGACGAAGGACTTGCCTGCGCTGCCGACTGTGTCTCATACCACTCATACCACTCGGGGTGCCGCGCCAAAGACCCATCCGAGCGGCAGCGGAGCAGGGCATGCCGCCTAGCCACCGAGGCGCATTGCTCGCCTTCATCGGTGCGGATAAACACGTGCGACTCGCAGTAAGTAAATCCTTCTTTGTTTTTATTTGACGCGAGTTAACCGGTATGAGCATTTATAGAGCACTTTGTTCACCTTTTTTTACCACGCAAATGCGTAGCGGCGACCCTGTTGCAGTAACCCTGAAAGAGGAGAGCGGCAATCGCCAGACCGTACCGCTAGTGCGTGGATTAGGTATTTTCAAATGCTGTACATGGAATTTACGGGATGATTTTGGGCGAAGATGTTTACGGAAAGGTTGCGGCCGTTTTCCGTTTTCCGTGACGGTCGTCCGCCCGCGCGTTTGCCGCAAAGCAATCAGTGCTTTGCGGTGAAGTCAACTACAAAAGCGCACATACGCCTTGAATTTTCTTTTTTGTGTGTTTTTCATTATTTATTGCGCATGTTCAGCGCAAATCTGTTGTTTGTCTTTCTTCTCCTTTTTTTTGGCGGTGGGGTGGTTTTGTTTGTTTCTAAAGCGCATGTTTTTGGTGTGCACGAATAGATAATACAGTAAAACCTCGTTGCTCGAACTCGCTGAACTAGATTTTTTTTAATTCGATGGGTCATCGGTATAGCCCGAATGTTTACCTGTTTGTCTCGAAAGATTCTGGAAGTGAGTTCCAGATAATCATATTATTGCTTGCTTAAGTTATGACGAACACGATTATGCGGGTACTGGTATCATTACCCACGCTGAGGTTTTTAAATGTAAACTTCCTTCTCTTGAAAAATGCATTAACAAAGCATGCAGAGATACTTGCACGCTCGAACTTGACAAACAATTTTGACATTGCTGTTTGAGGTGTAGATTATTGCCCTTGCAACAGTGTTAAGCAAGACACAAAATCTGGTCATTTTGAGTCTGTTCCTTGCGGCCACTTCTTTCTGCTCTGTCCCTTTACCATAAACTGTAGCGGACTAGTCCTGTTCTTCCCTGAGTGTTACTTACTGATACTCTCTCTGTTCTTGCAGGTTGGGCCTCATCCATGTGCTCAGCAGTTGCTTTCGCTCCCAGAAGAAAAGTGGCCGGCCCTATGTTGTGTGCCTCACCTTGAGACGGACAGTGGGGTGATTGGGGAGGCATCGTGCGAGTGCCCGGCGGGTTGCAGTGGAGCATGGAGTCACATCGGGCTGCTGTGCACCTACTCGCCCTCTTGCAAGCCGAAGGTTTTAAGAGGCGCCACCAAAGCTTGCGTGCACTGAGCTGCCACAACAGTGGGGACGTCCGAGACAGCAGGCATCAAGCCAGCGAGTGTCCAAAACATTGACCGGAGAAGCCCGCGATAAAATGGCCCCTCCCTTCCTGCCAATGCCAAAAGCTCTGTTCGATGCACGTCGAGTACAGGAGCAAGACGTAGAGAGCAGCAACACAAAGTGCCGTGCCGAGGGTGCGCTTGGGAGAAAATTTGGTAGCCTTGGGAATGAGTTTTTTGCCCCAGTTTGTGCTGGCCTCCCGCTACGCCCTCCCGCCCCCTTCCCCGCCAGTGACAGAAACAAGGACTGGCATGGCACCTATGAGTACCTAGCAGCATTCCAGCACGCAGCAGTTGCGGGTCACCAGCGCAGAGAGCTGCTGGCAAACGTCGTGTTTACTAGACCGCGACATGCAGGGGTGCGCGAATGCTTCTTTTTGTTCCATTTATATCCACAGTTTGCTATGGGCCTACACTTGCGCATATCACAATCAGCGAAGTAGTTTAATTTACGGGATTTTCACTGTGGATACAAAAAATGCAAAAGCCTCAAGCTGATGCGCGGCAGCCTGATGCAACTGTGGCCGTTTTCTTTTTGAATAAAACTTGAAAATTGTCTCAGCTACCTACATCAATGGCCACTATCATTACGTCGGTTACGTCATGAGCATGCATGAGCATGACAGAGGACTAAACGGGAGTGAGTGTGTATTTTCAGTCGCAATATTCGACAGTCGAAATACATAGTTGCTGGAAAACAAAGGGACAACAAACAAGTTACTTGACGTAACAACAACCTTTCAGCCCGGAAAATCGGGAACCAAGTGCAAAAGCTCGAATTTCCACCGTTAATCATCATAAAACAGCGTTCGCCACTTCTGCAACGACGACGCGGCTAAAAATGCAAGTGTAAAGAAACCACAACACACTCCCATACCTCGCGCCCCGCCACACGAGACAGAGGAATTTTCAACCGCGCCGTGACGGCGTAGTGCGGCAAGAAAGTTTGTTTACAGCCCTAGGTAAGATAAAGGCTCGTGTAGGGGCTAAGCGGTACCATTTAACAATGAAATGAAGCGGGCGCGCAGAGCCACAGGGACGAGTAAAGAAACAGCCTAATTTTGGCAACGTGTGGTACTGTTTTCCCGGTCGAGCGCCGCTGTCAGTCGCGTGAATAGGCGGCGCACGCTCAGGCTTCATTTAGAATATACAAAGGCTGGACAAGAGAATTCCAACGCAGCTGTATTTTTCATACGGACAGCGACTACGGAACCCCGCGCTTAGCGAACCAACGACAAATATTCGCTCCAAGCGCACCGCGCCCAGCGTGTCACAAAGGTTGCTCGCGCCGGCACAGAAATAAAAATTTTGGGAAAAAAACTATTCCAAAATTTTCACCCGGAAAAAATCGCGGCCAAAGGCCCCCGATTCCCCTTTAGTTGGTTAAACCAAGCCGGACGAGGACTTTAACCTTGCACGGAGCGACGTGAAGGCCCGCACTTTCCGTAACTATTTCGACGCGTGAGTTACGACGGAACACCCCCCAGTCAGCGAGTCCGAACCAAGCAGCAGCATCGGGAAAAACTGGGCAAGAGCTCGCCATTGTTGCCGATGATGTCGCGAGGAAGCCGTCCTATGCTTATAGTGAAGCCCTTTCGCAGTCGACGTGCCCCAAGTTTCTTCGATTTTGAAGAACGCAGCTGACTCCATGACACATGTTTCGGTGTAGAGAATGTATGCTAGTTTAGCCGCCAAACGAAAGGTGAAAACAATCACCGTTTTTTCTTTGCAAACGTGGCAGTAAGGCGGAAAGCGCTATTAATTGCAATAAATGGATTTTTTACGTATGGTTAATGGCTATTTACTGTGTTCGTTTCTGCATGCGGAGATGGTGGAGTTGAAGGAAGGGGGGGGGGGGGGGGGCTACCGCGACAATGCGATTTCGTAACAATAAGCTCGTTATAGGCGGGTTCGCTAATCGAACTATGGATATATCGACTAATCGTGGTGCATATTGCAGTCGTATAAAGGGTTGGACGTAAGGGCACAAAAGTTACCGAGCGTAATTATACAAAGTCTTTAGCATTTACCGAAGCTGCACTGAGTTTTTTTTTTTTTCATTCTGTACGAGCTATTTGTTTCTTCACGGACTTGCAGACATTAATTTCAGTGGTGTAATTCACATTTCTTGGTTCTTGCTAAAGAGCATGAGTGCACATTTTAACGACGCAAGCCGGAATATGCTTAAGATTTTCGCGTGGCTATATCTTATAAAGGCACCAAGTTATTATATTGGGGTAATCACATCCACGAAAATATCTTTCTACGCGCTATATTCGTAATGAGGCCGCATTCGTTGTCCGCGTATAAAGCAAGCACCTCTCACTGTCAGTATCAGGTATAAACAGGCGACAATGAATAATCACTGTGCCGGACAGTATCGGAGATACAGTGTTGGAGCCTGCTGCAATTCGCCGACGCCCGAACAGCGGCCAGAAGACGATAGCCGTTTCCCGGATGGCTATTGTTGGTGCTTGAGACCCTACCAAGGACGCAGCGGCTTTGAAGTGACATAAACGTAGTTACTTACAGACGTCACCATCTAAGTTTTTAGCGCTTGGAAGGGCAAAAGAACGAAAGCGGACCAAGTTACGCATGAGCCGATATGGCGGCGCGCATCCTGTGCAATCCGGGCAAGCGGCGGCAGGCAGTGCAGCGATCGCAAAGCTCGAGCCGTTATGGCGAATCACTGCTCTGCACTTCCGACAGCTGTCACATTGAGTGGAACGGAAGTTAATTTTTTTTAATCCCATAACGGGCACAATAAAAGTTTCTACTAGTACTACTAGGGCCTCCAATTTTTTCTTTAAGACGGCTTAATTGCCCATGCAGAAATGTCTCACAGTAATGCATTTGTGTTTAAAGGTGAAGCCGACATTAGACGTGCCAACGTAAGTTTGGTCTTGTGAGCTGGCTTTCTAATATCGCATGTTGCGCAGTGAAGCATGACCATTGACGGGTGGAGTATGGTTACAGCCCTACTTCATCCTCCTCTCCACTGCCTCCTCCTCTTTCCCGAGTCGTGTGTGCTCCTCGTTAAACGCGGCGTCTCTCTCTCTCTCTCTCTCTCTCTCTCTCTCTCTCTCTCTCTCTCTCTCTCTCTCTCTTCTCTCTCTCTCTCTCTCTCTCTCTCTCTCTCTCTATTGATCCTGACATCGTGCAATGCGGCGCACTAGAGCCTGCGCTGTAATTTGCAAAGCCGGCAGATATAATAAAACGTCATTGTTTCTACCCGCCAAATGCGTGTGTTCTTAGTCGGTGACGCGGAGATGGGACCACTGTTGTTATTATTCAATATAGCAAATAAATAAATCACAACATGTCATATCCAACCAGAGTGCCGGCTTCGCAGGACTTTTCTCTTCGCTGGGCGAAAGGCTCTGATTGCGTCGCACATAGCGGTTCACGGACAAAATTGTTCTTCACAAAACTTTCCGGCAAGCGTACGACACTACAGTGCAATCATTTGTATTTTTTCGTGCGTCGGTTTGTTCGTCCTTTGTTCGGCACCTGGTATTCTCTTGCCGCTCGTATTTTTTTCCTTCAGTTGCGAAACATTGATTGCTTTCTAGGGTTTGACGCGCCGACGCAGCGCCGGCCATGAGGCGCGCCGTAGTGGAGGGCTCCGGATTAGTTTTGACCACCTGGGGATCTTTTTTAACGTGCGCCGAAATCTCGTACACGCAGGCGTTATTGCTTTTCGTCTCCACCTGAAAAGCGGCCGCCGCGGGCGGGAATCGAACCCGCGTCCTCGTGATCAGCAGTGCAACGCCTTAGCCACTGAGCCAGCGCGGCAGGCTTCGAACCATTCGCTACTGTCGTGATGCCTCTGCGAAAGCTAATAACAATCTGAAATGCGTATGGTGACGGGGAACAAAAATACCGCATCCGTGCAAGCGACTTTCACCCTCCCTCACTCGGTTCACGCATACTGCCCTTTTCAGCTGTAAACCGCCGGATGGCGGTGTTTATTTTCTTTCCCGTTTCTTCCCTCTCTTCTTCCCGCTCCTTCTTTCATGCAAAAACTCGACGTTTCGTTCGAGCCGCCGTATCAGAATCAAAGCTGTTCCATCTCCTCATTCACCGGTTGTAGTTTCAATCGTGCTTTGCCACACATGAGGCGTTGCATGCAGACAATGGCGCCAACACGCGGCAGCCGCTTGGAGCCCCTCATTTTCTCTCCTCACCATTCCTCGAAGCAGATTGTGTTACCCGTGGTGGGTGGGGGGTGGAGAACGGCCGATATTTAAATACGAGCGGGAAAGGCCGACTCCTCCAGCCGTTTTGTTGTCGCCGTCAGCGGCCCCCCTTCAGCTACGCGTCGCCGCCGCGTCACAATTGGTTACAGATGGCGGCGCCGCTGCCGGGTGCGGATTAGCGGACGGCGCGACGGACGCCGCGCTTGCAAGTGGGGCTCGCATAAAGGGTGGGGAGCTGTAGAGGCGCACAATGACCATTGCCTGGGCGGACGAGGGCGGTTTGACCGTGCATATATCCAAAGAGCTTTCAACAGCAAGAAAGGTGGCGGAAAAACGGCTGTTGATAGTGTGTACGAATGGCGGTAAACAGACCTGCTGTGGTTTAGCAGCGTTCTGGCGATTTTGACTTGACTAGCGGAGGGGAGCGCCTAGCACAGAGGCATCCTAATACCAGAAGCGTGATTAGACGGGCGAGAGACACAGGTAATACGTGGGCATAATATTATTATATTGCATGAAACATGGCTGGACAAAGTGCGCACGCCATTTCTTCAACCCTTGTCCTTTCCTGTATTGGTTCACTTTTGAACTGGTCACTTTTAAGCGTACGTTCGTATACCCACTATACCTGTGATCGTTCCTTCCGCCATTGTCGAGAGAAGTTTCCAACACGCCTCCATGCGTTTAGTAGTTGAGTACTGACTCAAAATTTTCATGTTACGTTTTTTTTTTTCGCTGTTGTGCTGACCAGCCCACTGATTTTAAAATGGCACATTAGACGGTCGGTCGCAGCGTAAATAATTATGTGAAGCCTTGATTATTCGTGTCAGTTTCGGCTTCGATAAAACGAACACTGATGCCATGACAGGACGGCGCTCGTGACGCCGTTCTCAGCGCACCACTGCCGGTGTTGACGCGCGCGCGTGAGCGCTCGTGCGCGCGCCCAGGCCGGCCGTGGTCTCTCCCATCTCCATGCGTCCGGGCAGCGTAACGTCAGTCCCAAAACCCGTGTGATACACACACCGGAGCAACGTGCGCCAACCACAACCAGCGCGTTGGCCACGTCACGGGGGCCCTCACGTCGGCAGTGAGGCCGACGTGAGGGCCCCCGAAAGGGTATCCGTTCTGAGCTTCTTCATGCGCGCAAAGATTAAAATGGATTTAAAATACGTTATACTGAACGGTTACTGTTGAAACTTGCATGAGAGAAATCTCCGTATACATAGAAAGGCTCTTACCTAGTTATCTCAGCCTTAAAATTTCGTGTCTTTACTCCTTTAATGCGTTAGCATTCTTTGGTGACTCCCCCCAGAAACCTGTTTGTCTGTTCACCTGTCCTTAAAGCGCAACGCGGTGCGTTTTATGTGTATACAAGGTGTTATGAAGATATATGAGCGTCCTTGAAAAAAATTTCTCAGTATACCCGTCTTCGTTCGCGCTCAATTTTCACCCGAAGGCCACATTTTAAGGTCTATTTTTCACACCAATAACGGTGACGGTATTCGAAAAATAATAGCTTACTCGAAAAATAAATAAAACGATTTTCGCCTACGTGAGAGCCGGCGGCCATCCAGGAAGCCATAACCACACTCTAAGCTTGGTAACACTTAATAGAGGTATACATTTTCGAATTTTTGTAACCTATAATTTATAAGGTACAAATGTAACCTATATCTTCGTAACCCTTATATACGTATACACGTAAGGGTTACTCAGTTATGGGTTACTTTGCCGCTTTCAGCATGTATACCTTTATATAAGTAACTTACATCTACCGCCGTCCAAGGCCACATAACTGGAAGGTGTCGTGTTGCGCGCCAGGCGTGCTTTCGCCGGCGCCGCTGTGGCGACGCCCCGAAGGCGCCTTTCCCGCGGGGTAAACAAATATCGCGTTAGTGGAAGACGATATGTGCGACCATGCTGTCCATTGCGCCGTCTAAACTTTTGCGTCGGGTGTCTTTTGTTCGTCCCTTGAATAAACTGCCGGCCACCCGGCTGGGGCTAAAAGAGAAGTTACTTTTATAATTCCTAAAATTGCGGTGCTAAAAAGCTTGAAAATGTTCTCTTAATATATATGCATTCTTACGTAATGCTCATCTACCCCCTCATCTAAAGTATTCTTACGTAATGCTCATCTACCCCCTGGTTCCGTAATGCCTGAATGACTGCTAGGGTTTCGACCGAGTCAAATGCTTTCTCATAGTCAATGAAGGCTATATATAGGGGTTCAGTATACTCAGCGCACTTCTCTATCACCTGATTGATCGTGTGAATATGGTCCATTGTTGAATAACCTTTACGGAACCCTGCTTGTTCTTTAGGTTGACTGAAATCTAAGGTTGCAGAGATTCGGTTAGCGATTACCTTGGTAAATACCTTGTAGACGACTGACAGTAAGCTGATCGGCCTGTAATTTTTCAAGTCCTTCATGTCGCTTTTCTTATGGATTAGGATGATGTTCGCGTTCTTCCAAGATTCCGGTACCATTGCGGTCATTAGGAATTGCGTATACAGGTGTGCCAGTTTTTTCAAGTACAATTTCTCCGCCATCCTTCAAGAGGTCTGCTGTTATCTGATCCTCACCAGGTTGCTTTTGCCCCGCTTTCATTTCTTTCAAAGCCTTCCTTACTTCTTCGGTCGTTACTGGTGGGATGTCTATCTCCTCTGAACTACTTTCTCGTTCGGCATTATCCTGTATTGTCCCGGCTTACTGTACAGATCCCTATAGAACTCCTCGGCCACTGGACTATTTTTATCCCTATTTGTGATGACATTGCCTTGATTATCCTTAAGTGCATACATCTGATTTTTTCCCACGCCAAGACGTCTCTTCACTGCTTTCAGGCTACCTCCGTTCTTTACAGCGTATTCGATCCTCTCCATATTATACTTCCGTATGTCAGCTGTCTTACGCTTATTGATTAACTTCGAGAGCTCGGCTAGTTCTATTCTGTCAGCTGCGGTAGAGATTCTCATGGTTTCCCGTTTCCTGATTAGATCTTTCGTCGCCTGAGAAAGTTTACCAGTATCCTGTCTAGCCATAGTGCCCCCGACTTCAACTGCACACTCCGTGATAATGCGTGTAAGGTTGTCGCTGGCTTCCTGTGTCGTAAGCTCGGCTTCCTCGTTAAGGGCGGAATATCGGTTCTGCAGCGCGATCCTGAATTCTTCTACTTTACCTTAGAATGGACTGGGATAAAGAAAACATCAAAATGGATCCATTGTTACCTTTATTTTGTAAGTTACTTCCGTTTAGAAGTTACATTATGGGTTACAAGGATTAGAGTGCACCTCGGGCGCCACCTGCGGTATTCAGGATGAAGCGAGAAATGCTAGTTCCCCTAAAAAACAAGCCGAATTCGAGGGCAGATGAATAAATCGCTCGTTTTGTTAGAAATTACCCAGGTGGCGCCGCCATTGCAAGCTAGTATGATGCACAAGAAGGCCGCAGGCTCTCCCATATGCGAAGGTCGTTCAGACTCATTTTCGTAATAAGCGGGTGAGTGCCGTACCCGTTCTTGTTTTAAAGGAATTGTTTTTCAAGGTTACTCTAATTTTACACACTCCCAATCCTTGCTGAGTGTTTTGCTGGATGTAACACCCTAAAAGACGGAGTAATATTTTTTCACGTTTGAAATGGGTCATGAAGAGAAAATACAAGTCTGGTTGGTTTAAAAGACCACTTTGTCCCGATAACAATCATACCCATTTTAATGCAACCTTCTAAACGAATGATGGAGGTATTAAGGAAAACTGATGAAGGAGGGGCGACTCCAGAGCCACGTTCCTGCATCCTATAGCTATGACGCCACAAAGTCTTGTTTGTGCGATTGGCGGCGCGCACCTAAGCCACCGCGAAGAAACATGACTAGCCGATTGTGGTGGGGCCTCAAGTTTCGTTCGGTAGTATCACTCGAGTGCTAACGTGCACTTGAATTCCATTCAGTTCAACCCGCTTTATTCACCAGATATATAGTACTGGTTGGTCGCTTGGGCTACAAGCTGTGGCGACAGCTTGACGGGGGCCGGGACAACCAGTACAAGGCAGCAAAGAACAATACATCAATCGTTGAAAAACGTTGAAACAATCGTTAAAACACTTAACACATTGAAAGCTATACGTTTTAGTGGCGGACCACATTATGTCCCTCCTGCCCACATGACGTTACTTTAGCGCGAAATTTGGAATTTTCTCTACATTTCTTCCATTTCTATTTAAAAAAGCATCCGTCCTGCCAGGAATGGAGCTGAGGGAGTTGCCAAAGGGTAGTTCTTTTGAAAATACACAGAGGTGTATCTTGTCGTCACGGCCCCATTAACAAAGTAAATATCGGCAAAGTTGTTTGTAGTTAACTTAACATAAGCAGTTTCTTTGCTCGAAAACAAATTATGCATTAAAAGTGGGAATGGTGCAGAAAAATATTGCGTTATTTCAAAAGACTAATGAGCAGCCCTATGAAAACCTGCCACACGATGTTATTAATGTGGCAATCGCAGAACTGCTGTTATCCAAACAAATACCGTTGATGTGTACGTTAAGTGCATTTATTTTATCTTTTATGGCAGGTATTAAAACGGTACACTGAATTCTAATATGTTATGACTTGAAGAAAGAAAGCAAGAGTGGAACGTGTCATTAAGGCAACAGTATTCTTAGACCGTTATTGCACGTTTATGTTATGTGGGCCATGGCACACATAACATAAACGTGCATGCTTAGTTAGTTCGAACGTAAATACAGGGATTTATGAGTTCTGAAAGAGTAAATATTTCAATCACTTAACTGAGGCGCGTCCTTCTAGTTATGAATATTGTTATGAATAGTTATGAATAGTTATGAATATTCTAGTTATGAACAAATTCAATTAGCAACAAATGCCAAAGCAGCTTAAGACTTTTGGCATGTGCCCTATACTCGACAATACTATATTGAAGTGGAGGCTTTCGGGAATATAATGATTGCTTTGAGAATTTTGCACCGTCCTCTTAATAAACGACCTTTCTTGGTTCGGGAGTTCGAGCGAAGTGGGCTACTTAATTCTGGACATTTTTGTCATGTCGAGCCAATCATTTTCACCGGTGTAAACAGCAGGAACCTGTCAAATAGTAAGCGTCGATTGCAAGAGACGCCCCTACCATCCCATTTCTCCCGATTTTAGATGCGACTGCATCTCATTCACTAGCATTGTCCCTCCATACGGCGTTGTTGTTGTCCGTCCACACCACTCCCCCATTCTCCTCGCCGCGCGAGCTGCACTCTCCGCCGCTCACCCCCCCTCCTCTCCGATAGCGAACACTATCTCGCGAGGGGCATTGGATTGGATTCGATTGGGTTGGCTTGGCTTGGCTTGGATTGGATTAAAGTGGATTGTGTTGGATTATGTTGCGTCATAGCCGCGCCACGTTGCGTCATAGCCGCGGTCGTTCCAGCACCGGCGTTCCGATTTCGGGCACGTGCATAGACTTGATCTTCGCTGCAAATTGCACGGTGGTCCCGTTATTTCACCAACCACTACCCGTACACTTCAGCGACCACAAGGCCGTCATCGTTAACGTTACGCCGCGTGTTAAAGAATACATCACACGCGTTCCTCACGCAATTAGAGAATCAACCCAAGGGAAACACCAAGTGAACCCCCAAAATGCGTCGCATCTCCACAGGGTTCCCCTCGCGGGAAGGTGGGGTAATTTTTGTAGACCTTTCATCTTTTTTGCAGGCTCTCACAGCGCAGGTATAATGCGGTAAGCAAAATTCTAGGAAGCAACATGCCTTTCTTTGATGAAGTCGGTCGGAAGCACCCCCGCCCTCCACTTTGCGGTTCGCGATAGGGGCTGAGCAAAGAAATCGTTTAAATGCTACAAAAAAAAGTTTCCTGCTGTGGAGAATACGAAAAGCACCCCGGGAGATGCACGAGAAAGGAGTGGTCGTGGTGCGCATGACAGCGGGAAGCGACACTTCATACACTGTACAACAGCTCCATTCTTGCCCTGGGGGAACGGGTGCGGTGGCAAATCACTCCCGTGTCCCCTGAAAGCACCGTGCTGAAGCAAACAAAATATTCAACAAAGCACCGAACATCCCCTCGCTGTCCTCCAGTTCCCCGCCGTCTCGGCCATTCCTTGGCATTTGAGGGGGAAGCCGACGCAGTGGCGGAATGTTTGTTTTTGCTTTTAACTTTTGCTTTATGCACAAACACAAACGATGGCGACAAAACTTAGCGCGCAGAGTTGGTGCTTTTTATATTCAGTTTTTAGATATGCTTGAGATGCTACTATTGCTCCAAAATGCCAAATAGTGCTTTTTTCCCACTTTTGTGGTGTGTTCAGTTGGTTTTAATTGCTTCCAAAATTCCCCTGCCGGGTTTCAATAGCGGCCCTCCTCCATGATGCCCGAATGTGGTGACGCAGAGAAGCATACGGCCTTTGCCACTCTGTTTATGCTCGGACACCCCCTTCCCTCTCCTCCCTCTTCTCACCCACCCAAAAACAAGGGATAAAAAGAACAGACGTCCCCACCAAAACGCCATAAAGCAACGCTGCAATGGTGAATGGCCCGTGGTTCCATGCAGTCTTCTTAAGCCCGTTATACATGGGGCGAATTTCGCTTGCGAATTCGCAGCTGCGGCGCCGCTCGTGCACCAAAACTATCTATTCTCGTTGCCGTGGCGAATTTCCAAATGTTTAGAAGAGTCGAACTTCTCTTGTGAACGCCGCTTAGCATTTGGCAATATGTCGCAGCAGTGAAAATAGCAAAATAAATTGTTTTGCCGCACGGGCGGCGCCGCGACTGCGAATTCGCAGCGCTCCTCCGCAGTCAAACGGCCCCAGCGCCAGCACCAGTGGACCATAAAACAGCGCATGCTGGCTTTATAATTTCCGCGAGTTTGTAATTTTCACGAATTTTCACAATTTCGTTGAAACGAAGCGAAGAGGGTGTGAGAGCATGTTTCTGTAAACTTCACCTGTATACAGTAGCCCTGTTTTGAAATGTTTTTTTTTTTACTTCGTTTCGTTCGCCGTCCCCTTTGCGCATGAATATTCCGCAGAATGATCCCATTTTCTCCACGCCCTCGCGTGTGCAGAAGGGGAACTCACGAGATACATTAGAGATTTGGTGTGGAGCTTAAGTTCCCCCCTCCTCCCTTTTATTAAGTACATCCAAGGAGTCGTCCGCACCCTTGGTACCAGTCTGCCGGAACTGGACTTAATGGCGCACCGCCATTTCTTGACACACGTAAGCCGCGTGGTTGTCCTACCCCCTCTCACATGCATATTCAGTATTTAAAGGGGCCACGGAAACAAAATACAAGTTTGTTTTATTCGAGAGATTTCGTGTATAGTGCCCTACGCGCATGCCAGGCAGCAAATGATGCCGTATTCACTGAGAAGTTACTCAATTTGGGTAAAAATGTTCATTCTCCTGCCAAACCGTGTGTTTTCGTGACGTCTGCGATAAAGTCATAACGGCGCGTATTCAAACTTCCACTGCGTCATTCGGCTCTGCAGCCTTGCTTGCCATAAGTTCTCCCAGATGGCGCTAGCGTACTCAGCAACGGGCCATTGTACGCCGTTGCTTTGTTTTTGACCGTATTTACACCTGGCTTGTTTTTGTTACTATAATCGTTTCGTGAGACCCGGGGTATGCTCGGCAAAAAGGGTCACGTAAGACAACGTCGCTTCGCTAGTCGGCGAGTGTCGTATAAGACAACTTAAAGGGGCGGACTGCGGCGCAGCTAAAACAAGCGTAGTGCGCCCAGTACCAACAGCAGCGCGCATCGGTACTTCTCTGTTTACGTGCATTTTCGTAACTTTCATTGTTTGCCGCACCATTCTCACTGCTGTAAAATGAATATGCGTTACGGTTGGAATTTGGCAAACGTCAACCGCATTCTCCCCAGTTTACGTTAATAATACAATAAGTTGCTCATAAATAATCAGAAATTTGCGTATAATGCGGGGACCGACAGCATTCTTAACGTAACATCCCGAACTTCAAACTTTGCTGCGTCGGTCCCATCCCGTAACACTGCTACCAATGATGCTGAAACACGCAGCGTGAAAGACTCGAATCCTACGTCTTTTAACGCCTCAGCGCCGGCACGACGGCACCATGCAGTTCCTCCGACAGGAAATCGAGAGGGGAGACGGTCTTGTGTTACCAGCCTCAAGTGTTTCCATACTGCTTGCGAACACGCGAAGTGTCATTAACAAGCGTGATACTCTTAACTCTGCTATTGATGCGTGTAGCGCCGACATAAAATCACAAACAGAAACATGGTTGCATTCAAAAGTTCATGACCACGAATTTTTTTCCAATCAGTCTAGTTTTAATATTTATCGGCGTGACCGAACTTTGCGTCAGGGTGGTGGTGTACTGCTCGCAATCAGGAAATGTATACCGTACCATGTCATTCATGTCCAGCCTGAGCGTGAAGCTGTCTGGGCCTGTGTAGTAATTGGATATCGCACATTTGTCTTTGGGGTCTGTTACCGACCTCCCTCTAGGCACAATAGTTTTGTTTCCGAATTGCATGACGCCCTCAGTTTTGTTACCACACGACACCCCAATGCTTCGCTGTTTTCATTGGGTGATTTCAATCTTCCGTCAAATTCATGGACTGCTGTACCTCCGAAATGCATTGCGTCCTTACTCAATGTACCGAATTTTTAGACCTGTGCGCTTTATTTTTGTTGTGCCAACTATTTCTCGAGCCAGCAAGTCTCAAATGCAGTCGCTAACACCATTGATCTAGCCCTGACTACCAACCCCGAACTCGTCCCTGAAGTATCATACTTACCAGGATTGAAGTATCATACACAGAGGAGTAAAGGCAAAATTTCCGCGCGGAAAATTCAGAGAGCGACTGGAATCAGAATCAGCAATGAAAACGGCTTAGCAAAACGTGTCTAATGACCTCTCTTGATTCATTTTACGAATGGGAGGACTGTCTTCATTCAATCAGCGATGGTTGAGAACTCCCTTCAACTAGACGTCACAATTTTTCACATTAATATCGGAAGCATGACTAAAAACTTGGATGAGTTATGCGCGCATCTGAATGAAAGAAAGATTGCTGTGGCTGTAATTGTTTTAACTGAAGTGAACACTGATGCGCAAGGACAGTTTTCTTTTTAACTTAATGGGTATACGAAAGCGACGCTGTGTCGAGAAAATCGAAAAAGTGGCGAAATCTTTGTATTAGTAAAGGAGAACTGGCTGTCAGGTTCCACTGAGGTAAACTTTGAATATGCAGAGGCATTGCTGATGTCGATCCGTATGAGAAATGCAACTTACACGATATGTGCGATTTACAGGCCACCCAACATGAACACTAACTTGTTTTAAGATGAAATGGAACAAATGCAAAACCGTCAGATGAATAAAAAGATCCTTATAATATTAGGAGACATTAACATTGATGTTATGCAAGAATAAAAAACCGAAGTAATAGGCTACCTCTATTTATTATGGGAATTCGGGCTTTCAGGGGTCATCAGTGACTACGCAAGGGAAGAATACTAAAGGGACCAAATCACCAGATCATCCATAGATATAATATAACACGTAGAACGTAGCAAAGACATCGGTTTGAAGTGAACACCTGCAGCTTGGTTAAGAAGCCGTTACGGGACTGTATTAACCAGCAGAAGTGGTCGACCGAGTACTTTACCATGGGGAACCCCGGAAATGACGAAAAACACCATTAAGATGAACAATTTTTTTTCCAGCAAATCTCAACCTTGTCTTATAATGCGCAAGCGAAGTTTAAAAAGTAAGCTGAAGTGTAGTTGACGGGCTTCTCGGAAACCGTATACTGGAAAGGCAAAGTGCATTGCCGATATCACGCACTCCATGAACTCCCCTTTTAGCTTTGTTATTGCGAAGCCCGCAAGGGCACAGCAGTTTTTTAGCTCTGCGGTCTTATGAGTACAATGGTAAACAGTAGGCATGAAAATTCTCCGTTATTAAATCGTCTTAGGTCGCCAAAGCACCGAAAAAGCGACGCAGCACTAATGAGGGGTCAAAATCGCCTTTGACCCACGACACTCGAACGGAAGCACTGAGCAGCAGTGACCACAGTTACAAGGCGCGAGCGGAGCGTCTGACTGCCGAGGAGGTTCTCTGCCCAGTGCACACAAATTCTGTGCCTCCTCGGCCCGAGCGCCCGCCCCTTTCGGGTATAGGGCGTTCGTTGCCTTTGTGCCCGTCGTCATTGGCCGGCGGCGGCGGCGGCGGCGGCGGCGAACGTGTGGGGTAGCAGTGGCTCCGCCGCCAGCCAGACCGCGTCGATGTTTGCCCGACTGAAGCGCAGAGTACCGGATTTATGCGTTTACTATATGACTTCCTCCGCTAAAGTCAGGGACGGAAAAATTGCGGGAGCGGAGCGAGGCGCCAATCAATACGAGAGCCGAGTTTTCAAACTTTTCAAACTCTGAATGTTTTCTTTTTTTTTTTTCTCATCGTGAAGCATGGGCAGTTTGTGGGTATAACATAAACCCGATACGCACCGATATATCGAAAAAAAAAAAGCGAGCTGGCGAAAGCGGTGTACATGAACTGGCTGTAGATTTCTGATGAATTTGAGACCTTGCTATCTAGGGCTGCGAACACGTGGTCCAAGATTTTCCTCTAACGACGCGGACGACGAGGATTAGGCCTATTGTTCAGGTGTCGCGGCGACGCGTGAACGTGTCGTTGTGAAATGATTTCCTTTCTGTTCCTTAACACAGATTAAAACCGACTTAAAATAGTGGCATGATGTTTAACCGCGTGTTCTTTTTACTTGGGGGGGGGGGGGGGGGGGGGGGAGGGGAGGGGATTGCTTATCATGGTTACAATGGAAGCTGGTATTTCTGGTAAAGATTTCCAGTAAGGGGGCCTAACTGACAAGGAAACGTTCAGACAAGTATGCTAGGAGTTGTGACGAACTTGCTCACAAAATATTCATTCGAATCTCTTCTTTATTTGAAAAGAGAAACCAAACAGCCATTTTTTTTCCCTGAACGTTGGCGGAAGCCGTATTGCGAAATTAACCCAGCGGTGTAGTCCTGCAAACTCTATGGCAGAGCTTGAGGTCTTTGTACGGTTAAAATATGCGGCCTAGAGTACATACTAGAAACACGTCCCATTTAAAGGAGCTTACTGCATACACACGCGTCCGTCAAGGAATGTGTACGTTGACACGTAGAAATACAAGGTGGAGCGAGTGGAAGGGGGCTATGTGCTAGCTTTTTAATGCGTAGCACTCTTTGCCGAGTACCCCCCCAGCCAGAACCGTGTAGCTCCCTGCATTTCCACAAAAATGCAGATATCACGAAGTTCCACATGTAATCGTTATAGAAGCGTGAAAGGAGATAACTGTTAGCAGGAAGTTGTGAAAAACTGAAAAAAAAAGAAAAATGTAAAATAATTACGGAAAATGGTGAAGAGCGTAACGCCCAGCATTTCCACAATAATGAAGATTTTTGCAAAACTTTAACCTGTAATCGTTATAATAGCGTAATTGGAGATAATTGGTAGGAGATGATTTAAAAACAAAACAAAACAAAAGCTGAAAAAAAAACTCACACTCAAGACAGGCGGCATAAGAATGCTACGCACTAGTAGATAATTCTGTGAATTTCTGCATAATTTTTATTACTCTGGGTGTGCAACCGTGCAACCGAGGCTTCATGATTCTGATGCGGTGGTGGGTGCACTGCCCATGGGTAAGACGGTAAGCTTTATTTTACACCGAAGGCAGGAATAGTGTTTGTAACAGTAATTGTAACAGTGGTGTAACAGTGATGTCACACCACTGCTACACTTTGTAACAGTGATGTTAAATGCATTATGGAACATAGTGGAACATATTCACACACCGTGTCACCACGGGCCTTGCCGCGAGGGGGGAGGAGGTAGGGGAGGAACGGAAAGAACAACGACAACAAAAACAACAAAAAAATTCCCCCGCATTTCCCCGAGGGGGAGAATGTGAAAGTGCGAATGCACGGTTGTCGGCCCGCTTGCGGCGCTTGCGCTCGGCCCCCGCAGCCCACCGCCTCGCCGCCTTCTCTTCCATCTCTTCCATCGGGTTTGTAGTATCACGTGTACACCACGCAGTTATCAAGCCGCTATAACGCCGCTGAGTCGCCAACGCACGCCGCTGACGACGTAGTTTGAATGCGTTAAAGATATAAGGCGCGTCACTAACACTGATATCAGCGTCGCGTCCGTGGCTTGGTCGGTAGAGCGTCGCGCTGCGGCCGCAAAGTCCTCGGATCGAAACCTGGCGCCGGATGCTGTTTCTTTTTTAAATATAGAGGAGCACTGCGGACGCCGCCGCCGCCGCCGCCGGCGGTGGATGGTTTGGGGTCGCTTATAAAGTGCATTCGCACTTAAAACAAAAAATGGCCGGGCGTCTGCTCGCGTCGCTGAAAATGTCACTGCCGTCGCTGCCGCCCCGGCCACGTAACATGCCTCTCCTGTCTCATCCCCCCACGTGTCACGCTGTTCCCTCCTGTAACGCTGGACCCATTGAAGATTTGCGCAGCTCAATTTCGCCGCGTGCTCACTGCTGCGCCGTCTCTCGGGACCGTTGAGTCGTCGCTCGAGACACGAGCGCGAAGTCCGGGCGGCCACCTTGTTTTTGTTTCCGCGTTAAAACGTTTTTTCAATGCGGTATTTTTTAATTTGCTGTTGTGAAAATCGAGTACACATCCACTAGTGATTTAAAGAACACTGCTAGCCCCAGTTATGTTTTTCCTCCAGTAGGCCTAATGTTATCTTATGCTAGAACAATGGTGACAAATATGGAGCATTATGTGAACACCAGCTTTAGAGATGGTATCCGCATAAAAGTTAAGCGGGCGATTTCTTCTCTTGCCAACACTGAAAATCGCCAGGACAGTGTCCGCTGCGCCTTCGCATGCGTCCGCATCTCGCAGAACACAAAAATTCTGCCGGAATTCAGAGAGTTATCTACTAATGTGTAGCATTCTTATGTCGCTCGTCTTGAGTGTGAGTTCGTACAGCCAAATTTTTGTGATCTTCTAAATCGTTGGATAAGTTATGTGCGCATGTGAATGAAAGAAAGATTGCTGTCGCTGTAATTGTTTTAACTGAAGTGGACACTGATGCGCAAGGACAATTTTTTTTTTCAACTTAATGGGTATTCGAGAGCGACGCTGTGTCGAGAAAATCGAAAAAGTGGCGAAATCTTTGTATTCGTAAAGGAGAACTGGCTGTTAGGTTCCACTGAGGTAAACTTTGAATAGGCAGAGGCATTGCTGATGTCGGTCCGCAAGAGAAATGCAGCTTACACGATATGTGCGATTTACAGGCCACCCAACATTAACATTCACTTTTTTTTAGATGAAATGGAACAACTGCTAAACCGTCAGACGAATGAAAAGATCGTTATAACGATAGGCGACATTAACATTGATGTTATTGCGCTATTATAACGATTAGAAGTGGAACATCCGCGAAATCTGGATTGTTATGGAAATGTAGGGCGTTATACCGTTTGCCATTTTGCGTAGGAGTTCAGTCAAGAGTTCAGTCTATTACCCAAATGTCTCCTTGTCGGCAACATCAAACTAAGCAACTCAAAAGCAAACGTCTGTCTCGTTGCCCAATGGCGGACGCTTGATAAGTAATTATATTACGCTCTCCAGGAGCTGTGATGTTTATTTTATTTATGTTGTAGATTAGTTGCACGGCTAAATTGTGCTGCAGAGCAGCTTGAAATTCTAGAGAGAGGGAGTTTTGTTTATAGTTGGCGGCAGTGGTGGCTGAGGGTGAGGTGCTGATATATCGATAAGATTTAATACAAACTATGTAATATGCCAAATACCTACTAAGTTCAGCCAAAACTACCTGTATTAAACCCTGCAGGGATATGAAGCCAGAAGTCTGTTACACTGACACGCGCTTGTGCTTGTTGCCCATGGGCGCCAAGCGTATTTTGGTTAGATCGTTTTACCAAACATCAGGTTTTGCAGTAAAGCGATCAAAATACCCGGATACACGCGATCCCGGACACACACACGAAAACAAGAATATTTGACGAAGTATTGCAAACATATGTTCAACGCGGCATCGTTTACCTGCCGTTGACGACGTAACCTCGTGGCGAATTTTACCTCCACTGCTGCTCAAAAGCCGCCAATTTAAGCCAGATCGCTTAAACTGGTTCTATGCAACAACTTTCGAATTTAAAGTATATTACAGAAAAGAATGTACAGCACGCTGCAACGAAAAATTCCCCGAGCCGCCGCTGGCGCCCATGCGCCGCGGAGCAAACGCCCAAGCCAGCAAATCGGCCAGCTACCAGAGGGCGCTGTCACGCAAGAAGGGGGCGCTCTCGTTGGAAGGGTCTATTTATGGGCAACATTACAGAGGCCGCACGTTGGCGGGCATAGATTTGGAAGAAACAGCCCAACAGAGCGACATATACTTCACTGAAGGCAATGCCAGCGACAACAAAGCGACATATACACTTCACTGACGGTACAGTACAATTTTCACATGTCTACAACATTCGCATGATCACAAAGCACAACTAACCTTCAGCGGCTACAAAGTATTTATAACACTGCTCGCAGAGCATGCAAGTAGGAACACTGAGCGTGTTGTTTGTTTTGATTATCCACACCAATGGGTGAGCTTCGCCTGTGTTTTGTTCTTTCGTTAATGTAACCTGTGTAAGTGCTACTTTTTATTAATTTCAAGTTTTGTATAAGAAGCGCTAAAGTAGTTCGAAAAACAAAAGTAGCACGTGCAGAGAAACCGTACGGCGCGTATGTTTAAGTTTTCTCAAACACTCCAGTGAGACACTCAATGATACTTCGTTCTTTTAGCGAAGACCACACCCCGGTCTGGCAACCATTTGGGTACAGCGGCCGGAATGCTACCGATGGGGGCTTTTGTTGTTGGTGACTGGTGCATCAATATGCTGCGGTCCGTGATCGTTGGTGAACAGAGGGGAAATTTTGTATAATCGGTGTTCAAAGATGCGCTGGTAATAGTTTTAGCTAACCGTTTTCGACGGTCCGCTCCGGTATCGGCGGCACGCTATAGCGCAACCGGAGCCAATGCGTGCGCGACCAAGCGCGCCACGCATGCGCAATGGCGCTCCCGCTTGCTTTTGGAGCGGAGCGGACCGTGAAAAACGGGCAGCTAAAACTCGCTAATGTTGAAACAGGGCGCAAACGAGTCGCACACAGCAGGAATGCACAGGCGACCACAGAATGTGCGCCATACACACGGCTGGAGAGCCGTGCGTTTGCGCGGCGAGCACAGGCACGGAGCAAGAAGGTGAAACAGCCCATTGCGGCAAGCGCGTGCGAGCGACGAGATAATCACAATGAAAACCAAGGCAACCAAGGCGGACTGCAAAGCTTCGTAGCTGCCACGGCGAAGGAGGGGTAGCGGCGCCTGATGGACGAAACGATAGCGGCCGCAATTCATGCCGTGGCTGCGCAGGGAAATGCCGATCGCGGCGGCCGCGCAGTTTCGCACCAACCGCTGTTGCTGCCTCTAGCTTAGCATGCAACGAACGCTTGTGGCAGTATTGACAGTATCTGGCCGCGCTAGGAAGCCTCGTTTCCCGTCCTGCCTTATTCTTGCTCCGTGAGCACAGGTGATACAAGATAGCGAGAGGACAAGGAAGCAACACAATGCAGGGGTTGTGTTGCACAAAGTCGTCGTTTACGCCTGATCGGCGAAAGCCACTGCGCAACCATGAAGTGTTTCGTAATCGGCGTCGGCGCCCTCGGCAGGTTGCAGACGACCGGGGAGAATATTTACTGTACGTTTCGGTATTTGGTAGCATAGAGTTTCTTAGTACGTTTATTAGAGAGGAAACTGCACCTGGGAATCCATGTCGTCGTGGGGGTTATGGGAAGACCCCTGCTTCTGGCTTGGTCATTTGGAATGATGAGTGCATTCTTAAGCGGTATGTGGATTTGCTTTCTTCACTGTGAATTACCGCGTATACGAGCTACGGGGTAGCCGAAATAGTCGGCGGCTACTTATCCTTCAACCCAGCGTCCCGGCTAATTCTGGGACTAGCGCCTAATGCTCCCAGGGGGCATTTTTCTCCACTGCACGAATTCACAGTGAACTGTGAATTTGCCGGAAGTCCTTTCTGATTGTCTCAATTGTGGTCTCGTGCTTCCGGTTGACAGTGAAGGTGTGTGCTGTCGTCATTTTGACGTTTCATGACGTTTACTGTTAACAGTTCTAAAGTTTGACATGTTTCTCTCTACGTGAAGTGCACAATTCCTGGCGGCAATGAAAAACTCAGCGAAATGCAGCGGATATGACAAAGTAAGCCTGTCTTTGCTATTCAACAACATTATGGCTTGCAGGCCATGCCCGCTCTGTAATTGCCTGAAAAGATGTCACGTAACGTAAACGGTTGAAGAGGTTGGATACGTTACACATTGGCAACCTTTTCCTGCGTAAAAATGACGTGGCGATACCAACAGCTTGCAAATGGCGGCTGCTTTTGCCGTGAAATTGGGCAAAAAATTTCACCGACCTTCGGCGCCGTGAAAAGTCCGTGAATTTGCTGGAGACACAGTTTCGCAGAAACAGCACTTTGTTTACATTGGCATAAGTAATAATATCATAATTCTTTTTCAACATAAAAAGTCAAATTTGTTGAAACTGTGTAGAGTTTATTTTAAAAAAATGCTTTTGCCCTGTAGGATATAGCTCCGCACTTCCGGAAAGGAGAGAAAAAGAACATGGACATGGCGGTTCCTGTCGTCGTCACCTTGATCAAGTGTGAGCTCGATCAATGTGTTTATCGGCTTCACAGGGCTGCTTTCCTGCTTTCTGAGGATGCATTTAGGCGTCAATACCGGTTGACGAAAGCGATGGTACGTTGGCTGTGTGAACGACTGCGGGGCGAGCTAACCAGAGTCCGGCAAAACTCTGCTACCTCTCTCACCGTCGAGCTGCAGGTTGCTGTGCCCGCTTCGCTTCTTTGCCACGGGCAGTTTTCAGGGCATGGTGGCAACAGACGAGCACTTTTCGACCAGCCAGTCTAGCGTAGGCCGTTCCATTCTGGCTGTCCCAAGCCATTGTAGACTGCCTTGGCGAAGAGTGAATCGCGTTCCCTGCAACTCCGGCAGCTGTGGCTGTGACGAAGGCTGCCTTCGCTCGTCTAGACGACCGGATCGACGGCTTCATCAGTTGTGTTGACAACACCGTCATCCCCATTCAAGCCCCTTCCTCAAATGACCCTGACATCAACAAGGTGGTTTACTTTTGTAGGAAGGGATTCTACGCGTTGAATGTAATGGTGGTAAGTCATCTGCTGCACTGAATGATGTGAATGATTCCTAGGTTTGCAGGAACAGTTTATAGCAAAATTTGAGCAAAATGCCATTCCATGATCGACAACTTGCATTAAAGCAAAGCGATCACCGCTCAAATACCTTTGCTTCAAAGCGAGCTAAACCAAGGTTTTGCGAGGATAAGCGAAGCCTGCCTTTCTTGCTTGGCATTCTCCTATAATAAATGTTGCAACTTGATCTTTACCCGACCACTACATCATAATAGTGTGCCGCTCTTGGCATTCGTCAACAAGCAAATATGGAAAAGCAAGTTGTATGCACATAGTGTTAGTAGGGTTATGGAATGTCATGTCGGAAGGTTTGTTCCACCTAAGATATGTCTGCTTTAGGGCGATTATTGTGGATTGCTGATTCTGCGAGATGTGCCTGATAGGAGTACAAGAAACGCGCTCGATTAAAGGAGAAGCTGGCTATAGCTATAACAAATGCACTTTTATGTTGCCTAGCTCCCCGAAACATGCTGAAAAACTGCAATCCTTCAACCGACTTTTTTTCACAGGTGTGTGAGGCTGAAAAGCGCATCACCGCTCTGGACCAAAATTTCCCCGGCTCAGTGCATGATTCCTTCATCTGGAGAGCATCCTCGCTGCTCGAAGGAGGGAGCTAGGCTTGTTCGACCGGGCGAATACTTGCTTGGTAAGTGTATACGCAGTTGCGGGAAGAAGATTTATTGCAATTAAAGAAGGACAGTGAACGGACAGGAACGATAGCACCACTCTTGTTTTTTCGCCGTCCTTGTCTATAATGCACTACATCATTCCATAATAATGAACCAACTCGCCCACCAACACATGCTACTGAAGCATACACACTTCATGCTTGTGAAACTTGTGCCTTGGGAGCACAGTGTTACCAGAACACCAATTTCCATACAAACATAGATAAAAGCAAAAGGATCCTTATTGCGAAAAAAATGCTACCCCAGTAAAGCGTACCAATACAACACAGCATGGTCATAATAAGGCACACCCTCTCAAGCGGATTTCAATGTAATCGAATCGGCCTGATTTAGGCAAAAGTGTGAAGTTTCTCGAATATAATAAATGCATTGCAAGAAAACTTGCACATGCTATATATGAACACCGAAAAGCAGCACGGATTCTCGCCTTAATGCTGACAGAATGGAAAGCATCACTATGCACATACTTGTGAGAAACAGGCTGCAGTGTAAGGTTTTACCATGTTTAGATTAAGAGGGCTGTTCTGCGCTTACCAGTAGTTCAACATAAACACAGGCAGGCTGAGATTTCTTGGGGAATGCGCTTTCCAAAGTAGTTCCCTAAAAAGGGGGCAAAGGCATTTACTTTTCTGTGGAAGTAAAGATTTCTGTTAACCTAGGAAACTTGACCAACCAAGGCATGCTTACTGGAGCATTATAGACAGTCGATGACCAGTTTCAATTCTCGGAAGCAGATTTAAAAAAAAATTGTTTTCTCTCTCTCTCTGCCGTGCAATATTGCCCAGTGAGCTCATTTGTGTGTATACTGCGCATTTGTGTATTTTTCTCATAGCTTTTAGCTCAGGTGTTTTGATCTAGGCAAATGTACATCTCTGGGGTATTGGTGCTGGCTAATTTTTTTGGTTCAACAACGCTTTTTAGTGGCAGTAGCAGCGGCGGAGCTGTCCCAAATACATTTGTAACTAGCGTGTAGTGCTTCTAAACTGCTTCGAATGAATATATGCGCTTTTGCGATCATTTTGTTAAGCACCGAAAAATTTTTGAATCCACGCCGGCATCCATTCTGCAGTCACTCTCTAGCCAATCCGAAATTCTGCGTGCCCGGGCAGCTGGTGACAGCTGCTGTGGTGTGTGCCAGCTGTGCAACAAATCCTCATGATGTGTGTGTGCAACCAAATAACCATCCGCTGGGTTGGGTGGGTGGTGGTGACTTAAAAAATTCCGCATTGTGCTTCAGAAGACGTCGTTATCGTTAGACAGTTTTAGTTGAGCGCACGCAGCAGCTCTGCGCGCGCAAGGAACTTGCGGCGGCGCGAGAGCGCATGCGCAGTACGTAAGCCGGAGCCGCGCGCTTTGCGTGCGCCCGCAAGTTTTGGATTCTTGCGTTGCGGGTTTTGCGGGCTTTGCGCGCCGTGCGCGAGGCCCCTCCCGTCCTCTTTCCGGTCTTTCTCGCCCGTGAACGAAAGGAACAAAGGAACGGCGTCTCCCCACAAACTGGTTTACGGCTTCTTCTGGCTAGGTTTACGTCTGGCGCTGGCCGACAACCACTTGTTTCGTTCGCCAATCTGGCGTTCAGTGGCACTGCGTGACACACAAAGCGCGCATTTCGGCGCTACTGGTTTATCCACGCACCAACTTCTGCGTGCGGTCAACTAAAACTGGTTCTTCGCGAGAACTTCGCTGCGCGCGCTGTGCTGCCCCTACGTGCGCGCGCAACTCTCTGCGTACGCTCAACTAAAACTGTCTGCTGTTAGATGCTGACGGACGGTGCGAGATCCTCAGCGAAACTTCCTGAAACCCGCGATTGCCCGTTTCGTCGTCAGGAAATTTTCTACGTGACGAGATGTGTGCGTTTTTTTCTTTTTATTTACGAATTGAGATGTGTGAACATGTTTCGCATGCCGAAACGCATCGCTGTTAGTCTTTGTTTTGGTACTGATCAAGGCGGAGCGGCACTGTGTTCTTGTATGCGCGCTGAAAGAATGAAACACGACTTTTAATTTTAGGCTAATCAAGCGTACTAGATTTCCACTGGTTGAACAATGTCATGTCTGGATTAACAAAGTCTGCAGTTTCACCGTTATGTTATTGTGAATTATTTTATTCTAGCTGTACTCACTCAGCTTGCGTACTTCTAGCGATTATGGCGAGACATCGCACGTGCTCGACGGGCTGAAGGTGTAACTGAAGTTCCAAGCGCGAGTGGCAAAAACTGCATTGAAGTACTGCCCATTGAAATCTTCTAGAAAGTACTAGAAATGCGCGGGCACCTTTGAACAAACTTGTACTATTGCTTAGTTTTTAGCAAACGTTTCTCTGTTGTTTAAATGTTCTGTTGTTTTATTATTGTTTATGTTGCATGGGAAATTTTAACTCCACTGGCTTTACGACAAGATTGTTACATTGTTCTGTTTATATCCAAAGAATGCGCTTGAATACAAGTAATTTTTGTGCATGGTTCCCTTCTTTATTTTTTTCGATTTCATAGCAATAAGAACGTGGACAAGAGTGACCAGTAAACAATAATTCTGTGGCACTGCATTTCAGCCAGCAATACAATACTCTAGCTGTAGAGCTCTCCACAAAATTCATGGCTGCACGGCTCATGATAGCCCAAAAACTTGTGTGTTCCAAACCTCCTCTTGGACGTGTTCAATACAGTCCTTTCTCATAGCTTGTAGGTGTGCAAAGCTTAGTGATGACAAAGCTAGTGCAGTGGAGTCATTGTTTGGTTGACCAAACATTGTTTTTGTTCAGTGCATCCGTATACATTTACGCAATGAAAGTGCAGTGCTTTTCTTTTTGGCTGCTAGGTGAAATGTAACACTATTCGAGTTTACAAACGTAACTTGCTGTGAAAATCCCTCTCTCTGCAAATACAACTAAGGTGATTTTAAGTACACAGCTGACAAGAATTTTTCATGTCCCGTAAATATGAAGCAGCGATAGTAGAAACTGCAGTGTGAACAAAGTGTAACTTGTTGCTCTCAGTTTTATGTCCCATTCTCTGCCTTAATGATGGCAATCACCAGAGCCATTATGTACAGCATTTCTTACCTGCTGGACACAAAAGATTGCCTTTGCTATATTTTTCCGGTTGAAGAACTTGCAGGGTGTGAAATACTGTGTTTTCCGTGCCAAATATTACCACAATAAAAGACTAGTAAAGCTTAGAGCCATGCATCGGTGGAATAACTGATTGGAGTGCACCATTTTTGTGGAAGTGAAGTGCCGACAGATGCACTTACAACGGCTGTATACAAGTGGCTTGGCATCATGGGTGCCTTAAAACATAACGGCGAAGTATAGTACACGAAACACCTTTTGCTCGTTGCTGTGGTGTACTACCACCAGCAAATAGGAAACTAAGTTAGGCATCAGCTTTGCCTTTTACTGTGGTCGTTCACACAGCTTTTGTAAAAGGGACCAGGTTTTTGTAAACCTGCTTAAGCTTTACCAAGAACTGCGTGGCAGTTCATACACATTCTGCTACATCATGCAAGATGGTTGGGAAATGAGAAAAGTGCTTCGTTTTTTTATTCCCTGCAAACAAAGCGTCATCGGTCACAAAGCAGAAATAAAACTTCAGTTCTAGAAGTTCAAATAAAATACTTATGCTTTGAGGTCCCTCTAAAGAAAGTAGAAGGGCGAAATTTAGCCTTGCGGTAAATTTTTCATCAGTGATGTTGCTTTGTTTTTGCAAAAAAAGAAAATTGAAAGCTCTGGACAAGATCAAACATTTGGCACTTGCCAAGCAAACTTTTCAGAACTAAGAAAATTTAGGTGCAACAGTAGGCACTAAAAACTGAAAGCCAGCCTTTATTAGGCACAACCAAGCCAATTTTGCATTTAGTCAGTCGTGTAAAATGAGGAGCATCTGTTAAAAGTACTGCCATTGAAAGAGTCGTGTAGGTTCATTTTCACCGTTGAAACGCATCGGTTGAAATTTTTTTCGCCACTACAAATCTACCTTTTGTCTTGCGACGGGAATAAACTGTAGCAGGGTTGCGAGTTGGGCGAATTGGTGTACTTGCATCTTGGGGAACAGCGCGAACTAACAGGGACACAAAAAGAAAGAAAGAAGTGGACAGGACTAGCGCTGACTTTCAACTCGATTTATTGGAAAAGACGTAACTACTTATACATACACAGAATCCTCCTCCCCCACCACGCCACGTGCCCACTCCAGCCAATGACATACTATCAAGACCAAAACTCCACTGTTGACAACGCACATTTCTTAACACAGGAACACCTTATCACGACGACCGCTCCAAATAATCAAATTCTTTGTCATGCAGGACAACTGATGTTTCACTGATACAATCTCTCCCCCACTTTCTGATGTAGTATGATTCCATCAGCTCTCTAGTACGCCTGTCTTTATGCTTAAGCAGGATATCAGTCTCGCGGAAAAGCGGATAGCATCGGTGCTCACACGTGCGGCAATGTTCGGCCAGACGTGCGTAATCGAGTTGAAAGTCAGCGCTAGTCCTGTCCACTTCTTTCTTTCTTTTTGTGTCCCTGTTAGTTCGCGCTGTTCCCCAAGATGCAAGTTGCGACGGGAAGGTTGCGGATGACTCTATATCTTTAAGTCATGTTTTGCTCTGTATTTGTGACTGTGGCCAGTTATTGACGCCGCTTTTCTAGTACATCCCAATTGGGAAAACACACAAGAGCAGACATACTCAGCATCAATCGCCAATAACCTATTTAAGTCCACTGCGGGGGGAAGGCCTCTCCCATTGAACTTCAACAGCTCCTGTCGTGAGCTACCCGAGTCCATTCTTCATGCCCAAATTTTCTTTCTTCGTCTCTTCATCGATTTACCTTGGCAATACTAGTTGTCATTTCTTCTTATTACATGACCAGCCTAAGTCTACTACTGTTGCTGCATGGCATCTTTCAGTTTTTGTACTACCTTCTCAATATGTCTTTAGGAGTGGGAGTCTTTCTTCTCTATTGTTACTTCTTTGACTTCCTTCCTTATTACAAAAATTGCATAAACCACTTCTTTCAAATTCTTAAAGCCACCCTCATGTATAAGAAGCGGTGCTGTCGTATAGGCCTCGAGGATTTTGACAGGCAGTGAAATTAACTATTAAACTGGCAAAAAAAGTAAGTGAAAAGGCTGTCATTCAGCCTAGCTCAGAGCTGAGTGCCACATAATTAAAATGCTAGTCTTGGTTTTTGGTCATCGGCAATGCATCCTGTCAAGGCAAACCAGAATATTGCGGAATGACAGCTATATATTTCTCATGTATTTACCAACTCGATTAAATATGTAGACCCATGCCATATTGAGAAACTGTGTTATTGTTAAAGTTACTCATAGATATACATGCCCTTTAGTGTGTCGGGCTTTGTTGTATGACTTGTTTGTTGCAGAAGAAGCTGACCTTCAAACACATGCTATGCAAGAAATTTGGCCAGATGTGTTTGACGTAACCAAGAGTGAAAAATTAAAGTTGTGTACGATGTAACGTTATCCATATGCTTATGTTACGACTGATCTAACCTTAAATTTACGTTAGAGTGACGTCCGGTGTAATCCACAGTAAAAAATTACTCCCGTCTGAGAGAACCCAAAATTGAATCCATTTGTTCTTCAATCACATGCACCATGTATTGTTAAAAATTTTCTTTCTTGTACAATCAATTCTGAATTGGAATTCTCTGTCTCCCGAGGTGTTCACAAGATGCAAATCCTCTGAAAACTTTGAAGGACAGCTGGGTTTGTTGTTTATGTGAAGATTCTGTATTGTTCACCTTTTACCTCTGCTGGAACCCGCAAGGTCTAGCGTTGTTGTAAACAAATATATAAATAAGTAAATGTAAATAGAAATTACGTTCAATAAAAGGTCCAGTAAAGAAAAAAACCTCTGATGGAACCAAACCACAGTGATGCTTTATGTAATCTATGTAACTTTATTCGAATACAGTGTTGCTGCATTACGGCAGACCCACTGCGACCTGAATATGGGATTTAACTAGAACGCTACACAGGCGACGAGGCGCACCGCCCTGGAAGGCTCCCGATTCATTTTGACCACCGGGGGATATTTAACGTGTGCTGAAATCTCGAACACACGTGGATTTTCGCTTCTTGCCTCCATCAGAAAATCGGCCACCGTGGCTAGGAATCGAACCCAAGTCATTAGGCTCACCTGCACAACGCCTTAGCCATCCACTGCGACCTAGTGTTTGCTGTAACTATCATATCTTCCTACTTTTTTTGCCGTACTCGCAGTCTCATTGTGTAGAGTGAAGTGCGAGTCGTGCATGACAGCAGCGTCGCTGAGGATATTTGGGAGTAAATAGCTCATTCTTAAGGACATCTAGACTTCTATTTCACTCACTCAAAGCTACGTGTTAGCTGTTTTTACCTCTTCCTTTTTCTTCCCTCATCTGCCCTACAGAGTCAACACACGGATTGTTTTTAATATTCTCTCAATTATGTCAGTGCTGACATCGTTCATTGCAAAGTTTGGAAGTTTTGCAAAATTTCTTGGTGGTTTTTGGTATCTGACAGTACATCAGCATATGTAAAGATTGTCACAGACTATGCCTTGAAAGTCCTTTTGTTTATGTTTTGTTACCAGTGCGCTGCTGTGCTCAGGCATTTTATTGTGTTTCAAGCTGAGCACTTGCTCCCAATGTCTGTTGCCGCATGGCTACCGTGAGGGAACCATAATGTTATGCTTTGAAACGCACTAAGTTTGTGGTCGGCGTCATTGCCTTTTATTTTTTAACACGCATCCCGACCAGACGAGCTTCCTTCACGCACTTGATTTCAATAAAAAATTTGTTCAACGGGAAACATTGACGCTGTGGCTGCCAATTTATCTGCTTATGGTGCGATATATGACATGGCGAAGAACTTGTGCACACTTGGTGGAGCAGCCAATAACTGGCAGTCAGTACGACTAAATGGCGCCGTGAACACGCTGAAAGTTTGGCGTAGTCCGAAAACCTTGCAGGAAGTTTTCGTTTGTGATAACCTTTGTTCTTGCTTTGCGCATTTTCATTTCTACTATTTCCCAGTTCTTGCTTTTGGTAATAAAAGTAGAAGTTTAGCTAATATGAATTTTCGCTGGCTGGTAATAAAACAGTGGCCGAAAAAGTTTGTGTTTTTTCAACTTTAAGTGCCACGGAACCACCGCGAGAGCCACTTAAAACATGGCACAGCATTAATCACAACTCGTAAAGCCGCTCATACCATTTGCCTCGAGTCCATTTTGGTTTTATAGCATCATTAGTGAGGTTTCAAACAGCTGTTGGGTAACCACCCTTTGTTCGTTTGATTCAATGTCTAACTTGTTCGATCAAAGTTTGCACTAAAAGTGGCATGACATATTGTGGCGAGGCAATTTTTCGGTTAGAGGGAAGTTGTATGTTTCCTTCACCGTCCCTTTTATCTAAAATGTGGACATCGTTATACTGAGATGATTATGGTAAGGCAGGAAAGGTTCCAGGAGCCTCAAAACACTCCCCTCGCCTAAGCCAGTGGAATGGGTGTACCAGTAATGAAGAAATGTCTAAGTTCACAATAAGAAAGAATAATTGTATTTGCATTAATAGCTACGAATGTACATGGCTCCCGATAATCCTAGTCTTTCTTTTATTCTTCCTTCAAATGACTGTGACTGCGCCTTTGTTGTTCCTCTGGCTCATCTGGGCTACTTATGTGTATCCGAAGACTTAAAATGAAACATACTCTACGCCCCACAAATAAAACAAGTTGACTAGTCATCCTTCAATACTGGAACCTAAAGATCCTATGAGCGTCTATTCGTGAAACAATTCAACCGACGGGCTCTGAACGCAATATCTTGGCCATTGTGCGCTGCCAATACTCTGCATATCATGGTCGTCTTGTGGAAAAAGTGGTTATCTTCGTGACTGCCTTTTTACGTACATAAAAAGAGCGGTGCCTCACTTGATCTTTCGGTCACTTGTCTTTTCTGGAACAGTGATGAGTCTCACTGCCGTGGCATCTTGCTCTCGGAAGCGGGTATTCTGACTCACTTGGTGTTGTAGTTGCTTTCCTGCTCTTTCCTCCTCTCGTAAGATGCATCACTTGGTTCCACATTAATTTTGGCTTCAGTAGCGCGAGAATAAAATTGTTCAGCCGAGGAACCCCGATTCATATTTATCTGGCCCTTGTGCTTGTGTGAGGAAGATAAGTCTACATCTGACCTATGCTGTATACAAATCAAATTGCATTCTTTCAGCGGTCTTTTCGTGTCGTTTCTTGCCGGAGACGGGACATTTATTCGTGGAGATGGTTCACGGCTCCAATGTTGGCTCACTCTCGACATGCTGACATTCGATGCGACATCTGATGAACTTAGTACGGAAAGGGGCCCCTGGAACATCCAACCGAAGATAGATTTGAGTGTGACCATGCTGTTGTTTCCTGGGTGATGACGCAGCTCTCCTATCTTGACCTTCAAGAGGTGGTCAACTGTAATTAGAAGGCTAATCCCCGGTACAGCAGCCACGCATGGCTGAAGAAGCTTGTCCACAATGGGCTGACCGCTGTCTTTGATAGATAAAACAAAGTCTCTCTCCATGGCTACTTGCATGATTTCTTTGTAAATGCAAGGAACTTACATCGCTTCCAGAGAAAACAACACGTCACTGTACTGACTACGTACAAACACTTGCACAAGGCGGCTTTCTCTTTTGATGACTCATCCTGCCCGAATGCGTGACGATGAAAGTTTGTGTTCCGAATCTCCCGCAGACAAAGGGTACGAGATACCTCTTAGCGGATGAAAGAGTGCTGACGCCCCCTATACATGATGCCACAGACGTATGCACACTGCTGACTTCCTGAATCCAGAACCTACAAGTTTGTAGTAGTATTTGCGCGTCCAGAATAGGTCTATTGCTGTAGCGCAGGCTACTGGCATTCATCTTCCTTACGTTATCTGTTCTATCAGTTCCTTTGCCCTGCCATGTAGGATCGCAACCCGATGCTGCATGTTCCTCGTTGCAGTTTTCACCCTTGACGTTGCGGTTACACTCTTTAGAAAAATACCCTTTCATAGTGCAATGAAAGCATCGTCTGTCAGCTGCCCTTCTTTAATCTGTCCTTATGACTGATATTCCCATCGCATTGATCCGCAGAGTGCAGGTCTGCGCCGCAAAATAGACACTTGTGCTGTCCTGAGGCTGTAGAACTCAGCACCACTGCAGTTGGAGGCATGCACAAGCCTTTCTGGCCATCTTGGGATTTTGGGTAAGCTTGTTCAATTGTGCTGTCAACCCCACTCCATACTCTGCACTCTACTTCGATCATAAGGTTGGTCAAAAGCGCTTCAAGCTCACCATTCATGGATTCCTGGGGCACAGCAGTTCCGCCGACGAAGGACTCTCCGCCTGAAAGGCCTGACCTGTGCAAACTGTGCGGTATTTGTCGCTGGTAAGCAACTACGATGTCTGATGGCAATGCTCTCAGAAGCACGCTTGTCGTCATCATAGAGTACGTGTGTAAAGAATCCTTCAGGGCTGCCAGTCTGCTCACGTGACACTGCACTTGGTCCAGCAGTCGCTGGAGCCCGCCAACATCATTCGATGACACCACTGAAGGGAGCGATCGAAGGTGTCCAAGTTATTCCTGTACAATCCGGTGTGTCACCAAAACGTAATGAAAGAATTTCCACAGCGTCTGGTTAACGTCGGTTGCAGCCTGGCAATGGAAGCAGCAGCTGACCCATCCAGCAGCGACCAAAGGTAATGAAATTTCTCTCCACTGTTCAGGGTGGGATTTCCGTGGATGGCTGCCTTAAACGGCGTCGAAAGCTGAGACACTGGCACAACTCGCCATTGAATGTTTGGAGCTGCAGCGTTAGGAGCTTCATGGAGCTTCCATGGAGGTGACGCTCATCACTCTGAGAATCCACCACAGAAGGTGCTGGGGCTGTCGGTCCCGGCAGGCGTTGACAATTCCGTAGCGATCTCTTCTTACCCTTAGGTGGCCTAGCATGCCTTTGGCGGCGTCATCGTACCTCATAATTGCATCGAACTCGTCGTGAGGTCAACGTTTTCCACCTCGGCATTAAGCTCGCTCAACTAATCGTTGTTGGACTGCAGCTGCTCTAAATGAGCCTGAAGTTTCCACATCACGAGTGTCCAACACCGTCTTTGCTTCATTTATAAGCCTTGTGTTTTGTTGCCGACGAGGTGTTCTCTTTACTTTTAGCTTCTGCATTCTTCTTTCCCGATTATAACAATGCCTCCTCCACCTTGTGGTCACTGACGTCGCTCTTGCCGATTGGACACGATACGCCAGCTTAGCAGCCCCGACTTCATCCTTCCCGGCTTTCCAGGCACCATAGGACGATAAAAAAGTCGATGTCCGCTAATAAGAAAGAATAACAGTATTTACATTAGACAGCTAAGAATGTCCACGGCTTCTGATGGTCTTCGTCTTCCTCGTTCAGACGACCAAGGCTGCCCCCTTTGGTCCGTCCTTCTCTTCATTTTGGGTTATCGCAATGTATCGGATTTAAAATGCAACTACCGGTGTGCAAGAAAGAACTCTCAGTACCCCATACATTGATAAATTGGTCTGAGCTTACACACCGGTATAACATTAGTTTTAAAATTTATTGTTTTTTAGGTAGGTTTAAAGGCAATAGCTTGGAATAGTAGGTTCATAAGCAAAGAATAGGCTATGTAAAATATGCTGAGAATAATGTTAGCAGGAAATCTGTGTTTAGTGGCCACATCTGCCACCTTACACATAAGAGGCAGTACAAACATTGCAAATGGAAATTGAATGTCTTAAAGGAGCCATGAAGACAAAATACAAGTTGGGTTATTAGAAAGACTGCTTAGTCCCGATAACAATGATACCAATGTCATCGCAATCTTCGAAAAAATAACGGAGATATTCAAGAAAACGTGCGAAGCAGTCGCGACCCCTTAGCCAATTTCCCGCAACTTTTCTATGACGTCACGGAACCTTGTTTGTGCGATTGGCGGCCGCCTAACTCACCTGTCGCGACGACACATGACTGGACGTCTGTAATGGGGCCTCTAGTTCCATTTGACCGCATCACTTGAATGCTAACGTGCAGTTAACGCACTGAAAATTATATTTTATTGTTGCCCCGTATGACGTCATTCTTGCTCATAACACGTCACTGTGGCGCAAAATTTGAAAGTTTTAAATACTTTTTGCTTTTTTTTCGTTAAAAAACATCTTTTGTGGCTCTAATGAAGCTGAGTGAGATACTGAATCCTAGTTCTTTCAAATTAAACGAAGTTGTATTTTCTCTTCATGGCTCCTTTAAGATGTTAGAAATCATTGGTGGCAGGACAAGTTCAGCTACACAAACAAAATCAATGAGTCACACAAAACAAACAGGTGCCTGAAAGGTACTATTGGGGAGTGACACAAAACAGCTGCCAAGAATGTACAATTGGGTAAATTTCAAGCATTCAGGGAACTGCAGTCTAAGGGTTATCAGGCACAAAGCAACTCTCGGCTAAAATAAAATAGTTTTTCTTGGCGAAACAGGTCGCCTCACAGAATAGGCACCTTTATGCACCAAAGATGTACTTTGCAAAAGATAGCTCCAGTGGCATGCTTATATAACGTGTAACTACGCAGTGGTACCCAATTATCTGATATGCATCAAAATATTTTGTCAATGCCTTCATAAGTCTTTGGCTGTCTGCTAAGGGCAGATGGTAGACACTGTGAATATAAGAACTGCTGTGAAAATTATGAAAACGGTATCAGATAAGCAGCATTTAACGGGCCATTACAGTAATTCTTTTCACTCAAAAATCCATTGACCAGATGTGTACCCGTATTAATGTGTCAGCATTCTTTGCTAAGTACACCCGCACAGCCTTCTCTTAATGAAAAACCAGTGTAATACTTAATACATGGTAAGTAAACCCACAATCAGACAAATTAACATGCGTAATTATGATAGACTCGTACCTTCAGACTCGATAAGAATAAAATTGTGACGTAATGCAATATTTGGGTATTTAAAAAAGGCCCGGGAACCCTACATTTCGTTGTCACACTGCTTATATATCCCTCATTAGATGTCTTTCTAGCAATGCATCTGTGCTTAGTGAAGCCGGCTTTGCAGGGCTTGATTTAAATTGCTCCACTGCAATGTGTTTACTAACCCATGAAAAAAATACAGAGAAACTTAGTGGGTTAGTCTAGATACAGGAAACACCAATTAATATCAGTCAATACAGGTACACTGTCGACATGTCGACCTTTCGGGTACAGCTCGAAGCGCATCGGCAAAGGAAGCAGTGCAGCTGCACGTACGGAGCCATCGTAATCTAGAAAAGTTAGCGTCACGCACGGCAACTGCCCACTGAATACCTCTATCCCATAAAAAAAGCATTCCCAGAAGATAACAATGCTGCGCACCACTTTTTGAGGAGTTACGAAGCACAGCACGACATTTGGCTTTTCACAACAGTCGTTAAGATACTAATGCTCACCCACGAGCAGTTGCCTGACAGAGCTGGCACACTACATTCGAATTAACGGACAGCAAGCAGGCAGCTTGCCAAGCTGTCAAATTACAAACTGATGCAACACAAACTGGAACGACGGAGTTCCGCAAAGCCGGAGTTCCGGAAAAAAAAACGAATATATTGTTATTGGATACTTTACACAATTCAAAGTGGAACGAAATCATATTAAAAACTAGAAAATTCTACAATATATTTGAAACAAACACGTTTGTTTGCTGCAATCCCCTACCATTTCTTATTTACATCAATGACCTCCTTCCCTGCCTCAACAACAGTAACTGTATCCTCTATGCTGACGATACGACAATATTTTCTTACGACAATGATATCTCAAATCCAACAGCAAAGTTAACGACCATTAGCAGGCTAAAAACCATTTTCATGATCTTTCATTCCGCTCACAAAGAACTCACAAACACGCCATATATCATTTTTGACAATAACGTTATCTATTCTTCAGATACTACTACGTTTCTTGGAGTTATCCTAGACAAAAATAGGAAATTTGGCAAACATAGAAGATCGGTTACATCTAAATTTTTTTTCGGATATCGTGTCCTCATTAAAATTCGTTATTTTTTTCCATTTGTCCCTTCTAAGATCGTTGTATTTCTCGTTCATTCACAGCCACCTTACGTATTCTTTGTCTTCTTGGGGCAACACGTATAATACCCATCTCGCACCACTGCGTCGTCTTCAAAATCAAGCCGTTCGTTTGCTTACATTCAGTGATTGCCGATCTACTGTAAAATCCATCTTCCACCACCTCGGCATCCTACCCTTCTCTTTCGAACTTGATCTCAAGCTATGCGTACTTATTTCCCGTTTACGAGATAATCCTGAATTTCTCCGGTCTTTTGACAGAACATGTTTGCTTAACACAAACACCAGGTTTTCAGTGCAACATAATATATTACTTCCAAATGTCCGGACCAACTACGGAAAACAAGCACTGTTATTTTCTTCTGCCACCATCTGGAATGCCTTACCCCTTTCCCTTGAATCGTACCCCTCCCAGTACTCTTTTTATAGGTCTGTAAAAAATACATACTTGGTACACTCTCATAACCAAACTCTGATCGCCTGCTTCTTTCCCCGCTCCACCTCAGGTGTAGACGGTGCCTCGTGCTTAGGGCCCAAGAAAAAATATAGATGATACCTTTTAGAACCACCTACTACGCACGTGCGCAGTACTCGAATATACTACCAATGAATAACTGTTTGTATGAATTTGTTCCTTTGTGTTCTATTTTTATCGTTGTGTATACCGCTTCCCCAATGATGTTTTTGTTTGCGTTATGAAATGGGAGGTCCCCCCTGTCGGATTTTTTTCCATCGGACCTCCTTCTGTAAAACCCTGTTTTTGTAAAAACTGTACTGAACTAATTAATAAAACAATGTCAATGTCAATGTCCATACGAAAAAGAGCGGCACTGGCGTTGGCATTACCTATTAATTTAGCAGGTACTACACGCCATTTTTAGTCTTAAAGGCATTGTTGAAGGCATTATTAGACGTATTTAACCAGTGGGAACCTTGTACACTTGATTAGCCTTAGATGATAACCCTTGTTTGATGCTTGCAGAGCGGATGCACGAAAACAGCGCCACTCCGCCTTGGTCGCTACAAAAACCGAAAGATAAGCGGCGATGCGTTTGGGCATACCAAACATGTTCGCTCAGGCGTCGAGCACACCGTAATGAAGAAACGAACTCATCAAGTCACGCAGAAAATCCCCTGACGATGAAATGTACGATCGCAGGTTCAGAAAGTTGGGCTGGGAATCTCGAACGGTTTTCAGCACCTCACAATAGAACGTCTTATGAAGTACACAGCGCACTTTCATCACAGTCAACACCACCCACCCAACCCCGCCAGGGGTTATGTGGTTGCACAGCTGAGAGAAACTTTACGACGCAGCAGTTACAGTGTAGCACAGCTTGTGAATCGCGCACGGTGCGCGACATTTTTCTTCGCACAGCTGACCAGCTACGCTAAAGCGTGACTTCGCAATGGACGTGAATTCGAAATTTGTTGGCCCCTAATATAATCATCTCAAAAGCGCATATGTTTCCCGTTTGCAGTTTAGAAGTTTGACAGGTAAATTGTTCAATTTATTTGTAACAGCTTCCTTGCTGCCACTGCCCCTAAAAAGCGGGTAGCGGATGTGACGGCTGCGTGGCCTCGACGTCAGAGGCCCCGGAGGCCACGCCCCCGTTGGAAAGTAGACGAAATGTATTATCGCTCTATCCGAAAGTAGGAAGTGAGCAGCGTTGTCTCCCCCGTTGCTCCGCTCATGCTGTGGCGTCGTGGTGTCGCACCCGTGACTGAGCGTCGTGTCAGTTGGGTGATTTTGGAGTGCAGCCCCTAAGCACGGTCCATTAGCGAAGTGAGGTCTCCCGGAAAAGGTGAAATGGCGCTTACCGCCTGGCGGAATGAATATTTTTGCCGTCTTGAACAGCTTCAAAAATGGGAAACGCACCTTTACCTCGCCTGAAGCGGATATAAATTGACCCGTTGAAGAAGGGGGGTAGGGGTGTGTACCTTGGCGCATGGTCACAATAAGGGAATGAATCAAGGTGCTTTGAAGGCTAGCAATTGCTCTCTTCTTGGATCTGGCTCTGGGGTGTGTTCGTGGCGCCTGCATCTGTTCATATAATATTGGGAATTACCTCATGGCAACCAATAAACACATTCAATTACTTGTTTTATGTTGCTGCCATCGGGCTGTGCAATACGCTGTACCGCCACGCGATGGCGCTTTCACAACCATTGAAATAAACATGCTGCTGGCCCGGCAGGCCAGTCAGCATTTGGAGCGACGCTCGCGCGCGCGCTATCTCGGCAGACCATGACAACTGGCGACGAGAGATAAAACCCGCGAGTTGGGCGTGGCAGTGACACCGCACCACTGGAATCAACAAGATCACAAGAATGTCGTCCCGTGGTGAGTCTGGAAGTTTTCCACGCAAGACAAGCAATTGAGGGGCCGGAATATCACGAGCGTATTTTGCTTTACTTTGCTGTGAACGATGCGGCCGAGGATATAAAAAGGGCGGCATTTCTGAGAGGTTGGAGCGCAGCAACGTACTCGCTGCTGCGGCATCTGCTGTCGCCTACAACAACGGGTGATGCGTCACTTGCAGCTATCTTCACTGCCCTCGGCGCACACTGCAAGCCCGAGGTAGTTGCAAGTTTCAAATTTTTTTGCAAGAGAAAGGCAGGAAGGTGAGGCCGTCAGTGACTACGTGGCTACACTGAACAAGCTAGTAGATCATTGAGGCTTTGGCGCAGTGCGAGTGGATGGCACGCGATCAAATTGTCTGTGCAATTAACGACTCCGATTTGCAGACCCGCGTCTTAAATGGCGCAGAACTGGACCTGGAATCAGCGAAAAAACTTAACATCGTGATAGAAGCCGCAAGAAAAGATTCGCACTTTCTGCGGATTTGGTGCTGTCAGTCTGCAACCTCAGAGTCTCAAAACTCCTCTCGTTTGCTTTTGACGAGCCCAGAGCCTTCGCTGTTGTTGTGGGTTATTAGAACAGAAATGCTAACCTGACCCCACAGCTACCAATCCGGTTTATTTGACTGTTGGCCGCTCATTTCACCCACCATCAAGTTTAACTCTTTTCTCGAGAAGTGGTGTGTTATCGTTAGGCGTGAACAGTGCATCGGTCCCCTCGAGTAGCGTATCCGGAAGGGCACAAAGCTTGGACGCCTTGACCACTTCAGATCCGAGGTATGGACTTCCAACAGTAGGTCTCTACGGAACATAAGCCAACTCCGCCGTTACTTCTTACCCGAACGCTCCCGTGAGCTTTATATCTGCGAACCCGAAGCATAGATGGTATTATGATTACGCTCACTTCGGCTCCTTAGTCTACTACAGCGTCGAATGGGTGACCTGAGATTTTAAGCGCAACCGTTCGCAACCCGTGTTCTCTGGGCTGTTTACATTGTCCGAAACCCCGTCTGTCGTTGCCGCGGTTGACTCGGATGAAAGCGCTGTTACTCTCGCAACCACCAGTATGTTTGTTGTCTGGACGCGCTGTTGGCTTAGAGCCCTGCCTTACAACAAAGCATTTTGTGGGGCGATTCCCGGCAAAGTGATCAGTGCCCTTGCATTGAAAACATCGTTTCTTCTACCTTGCTTCCGCGGTGACATCTGCGCGCGTTAAAGGTTTCTCTTACCCATCCTCAACCCTTCCCTCCTTTTGCGTATTCCTGCACCTTTCGCTCTCCTCAACTCTCTCCGCCAGCTTTGATACGGCACTGGGCGACAAACAATCATCTTGTTCGTTACGAACAATATGCGCCTTAGTTTGGGCGTGCAAACATTCTTTTTAAGCTATGCGCGACCACTATCTGCTTGAGTTTTTCGAATGCGCCTCCCTCGAACTCTGGATGTTATAGTCAGAATAGCTTACAAGGCGCACGGCGAACTGCGCCCAGGACTCCTTTTCTCCCCTCTTCGACTAGGGAAACTGCCTTATGTACTCCGCTACCGAAAGCCGAGACTGTTGAAAATACCAAGGCGTTGAACGCGGCTAGTTGGTACAGCCGTGGGCTGAAGTATAAGGACCACAGGAGCGGTGGCCAAATCTAATCGCTTCGCTGTCTAGTTTCTCGGCGCCTGCTGTCGAAACCGCGCACAGCGGAGGCGCGGCTTAACAGTACAGCTCGCTTCTTCGCGATTGCTTCGTGCTCCGAAAAACTGACGCCAGGGGAACCGCGCTGGTTTTTTGCTCTCTGCTGGGGTCCTAATCCCGACTGCACAAATTCCCGGGGTATCGGGCAATTTGCCGGAAGCCTTTCCTGATTGGCTTTCAGTTTTGGTCACGTGCTTCCGGTTGAGAAAGCGGTTGTGTGTGCTGCCGTCATTTTGAGATTTTATGACTTTTTCCATTTCTAAAGTTTGCTTCATTTCTCTTTAATGAATGCGCATAATTCTTGGCCGGCAATGAAAAACTAGACGAAATGCAGCGGGCATGACAACGTAAACCTGTCTTTGCTATTCAACAACAATACTGCTTGTAATACACACCCTCTCTGTGATTGGCTGAGAAGGGGTGACATAATTTATACAGTTGGCGGAACGATTACGTCACACATTGGCAGCTTCAGCTGCGTAAAAGTGACGTAATGTTACGTAACAGCTTGAAAATGGCGGCTGCTTTTGCCGCAAAATAGGGCAAAAAATTTCCCCGAACCTTGGGCGCCGCGAAATGTCCGCGAATTCGCAGCATGCACAGCTTCGCATAAACGGTTCATCTTTACATTTACTGTAAGTAATAATACTCTAATTCGTTTTACAATAAACAGTTAAATATGCTTAAACTGTGGATTATTTATTTAAAAATGTTTTTGCTATGCCGGATATAGCTCCATACTTGCGAACAAGAGAGAAAAAAGAACGCGAAAATTGCGGTTCCTTTCGTCGTCGCCTTGATCGAGTGCGAGCTCGATCTACGTGTTTATCGGCTTCAGAGGGGTGCTTTCCTGCTCTCTGAGGATGCATTTAGGCGTCAATAGCGGTTGACGAAAGAGATGGTTCGTTGGCTGTGTGAACGACTGTGGGCGAGCTCACAAGAGTCCGGCGAAACACTGCTACCTCTCTCACCGTCGAGCTGCAGGTGTTGTGCGCGCTTCGTTTCTATGCCACGGGCAGCTTCCAGGGCATGGTGGCAACAGACGAGCTCTTGGCGACCAGCCAGTCTAGTGTCGGCCGCTCCATTCGGGCTGTTGGCCAAGCCATTGTAGACTGCCTTGGCGAAGAGTGGATCGCGTTCCCTGCAACTCCGGCAGCTGTGGCTGCGACGAAGGCAGCCTTCGCTCGTCTAGCCTCCTGAGAGCCGAGACATGACATAGTAAAAACCGTTAAATTTCTTTAAATAATTAAATTTATCAGAGTGCAGTGATCATTTCAATGTCATTCTTTAATTTCTAGGACGTTTCGTTGAAGAGTTATCAGAAGTGCAATATATTGCACACTGGGACTAAGTTGTCAAAAAAACCACGGAATATGATGTCATAGACAAACGGTTTTATTGACCCCTCTGGTTTCACGGCTTGTGAAATTCTTTGAAGCAGTTGCGGCCAGCTGTCAAGCACAAGAATAGATTACACTTGCAGCATCGGAACTTCGTCCTTTCGCAGCAGCCGGGGTTCCGACACCTGCTTGCAAACTTTTGGTCCACGAGGTCCGGCATGTGTGACGCACTTAGTGCGCGCACGGATGGTGACGGAAGTGGCAGAACTGCTGGCTTACGCAGTGGCAAGGCTTCACAATCACTCTCAGTTGAAGCAAACCCTTTGTCAGAGGCAAGCAGAAAATGGGCGAGCTCGAGCTTAAAGTGCAGCAGTTGCATGATGTTTTTTCTCGGTGTGCCCAGCTCTCGATGGTCTTGCTTGTAAAGCAGCCAAGAGTTCACAACTCCGAGGTCCATCATGAAGACGAGAGTCCGAATCGTCCACTTCTTTGTGTGCATGGTAGTGGGGTAGTAACTCAGCGTTCTGTCACACAGGTCAACACCCCCCATGTAAGTGTTGTACTCTGCGACGACTACTGGTCTCTTGACATGACAACTTTATTTCGCCTCTTTCTTTGAAATCGTGTGCAATCATCCACAGGCTCCATCCCCACGTGGGTGGAGGCCAACACGATCGGTTTTTTTTTGTATACCAGTTCGTGATGCATATGTTAGAGACAGTGCTGACACACTGAGACATTGCCCCACGACCTTCCGTACGCAATTCCTGGCCACCTTTTAGTTTGAGTCCTTTTGGAAGCCGTGATTTCATGATTGCCCCTGTCCCTCTAATTTTCATTTCAGCCAATGACTCAAGAAGATGCGTTCCTGTAAATATCGCTCGAAATACAGCGAGCTTCCACACGGTAAAGTCTCCTGCAAGCTTCAGCACAACGGCAGCGGCCGATTCATGTTGTTTCTTTGTGCGAGGCTTCCTTTCCCCTGAAAGATTTCAAAATCTAAGACAAGGCCTTCAGGGCTTGCCAACATAAAGTTCGTTCAGGCCTGTTGGGTTGGGCTTCCCAGGAACGAACTGCTTCACTGGGCACTTGCCGGTGAAGGAAATAATTTGCACGTCAACGCAGATGTTTGGGGAGCGTGGCAGAGTGAGGCAGGCGTTTCTGATGATGTCAAGAAGAGGACGGACTTTCCATAGCCGATCAGCTTTTTTATCTTCGTCTGGAACAGCGAGGTCATTGACGACCTTGAGGTTCGATCGTATGAGAAAAAACCGATCCCTGGTTATTTTATCGGCTACAGCGGCGACACTCGTTCCTTGGCTCCAATACATTCTCGCTCGAGGATAACCTAAGCAGCTCATGAGCAATGCAGCTCCAAGGAATACCTTCATTTCACCAGGGGATGAGTTTAACGACCGTCCTGTGCGCTGCAGGTACGAAACTTCTGTCATTTCGTGGAGACGTCAAATGCCTGCTCATCCATGTATCTTATGTAGTACTGATTTGCATACCAGCCATCTCTTTCGCCGGCCGTAGACGACGGTACGTCAGGTAGGTCGGGAAGGACGGATGCGTAGACTTGCTTCCGAGGCCACCTTTCGCGAGAAGGCATGGCTGCGTTGGAAACACCGTCATTGACATCGGTGTCCGAGTCGTTGTGGCAATCCTGCTCCTCTTCATCTGCAATAAATATAAAAATTTATCTAAAGGGACAGAAGGGGGTGCAGTAACGTTTTCAAGCGAACAACGTCCTCAAAGGTTTACCTATAACTCCATCGCACTGCTCATTTGCTTCCGCGCCATCCGCCGGATCTTTGGAGTCTGACAAGTCCAAGTCTGAATTGTCTTCATTTGCCGCAATCCTCTCAAGAAGTTCGAGGGCAGAGGCATCGGCGGCATCTAAAAAAAATTTACTATTTATTTTCAATAAATAAACCCCTAATTTCAACAGAGAGAAATAGCAAATCAAAATAATGGGCTCTGCCAAATGTAGTCACAGAGAGTCAACATTATCCTGACGTGCAACCTGTTGCATATCAAATTTACGAGTTGAATGAAGACGAAAACAGAAAAGTGAAGGCAGAAATAGCGGTGGTGAATGAAACCTTAGTCTTTCATGAGTTCTTAAAACGATGTGCAAGCGCATCAGAGCATTTTTAAACACACGAAAAGAACTTACCTTGGCGGCGTCGATAGAAAATCTCCGGAGTGAAAGATGCCATTTTTGTTTGTTAGCACGAGCGCCACCTCGCGCGTACAGTTGCATGAAACACCAACAGATGGCACCACCAGTCTGTGCTGTTGGATGCAGAGTATGTTTCGGTTTCGCTTTCGGCCCACTTTGTTTATGGAGCGCTGAAATCTGAATGTGCAATACGTTGCACGCGGGGTCTCAGGAGGCTAGACGACTGGTTTGACGGCTTGATAGGTTGTGTTGATGGGACCCTCATCCCTATTCAAGCCCCTTACTCAAATTACCCTGACATCAACAAGGCGGTTTACTGTTGTAGGAAGGGATTCTACGCGTTGAGTGTAATTGTGGTAAGTCACCTGCTGCACTGAATGATGGAAAAGATTCCTAGGTTTGCAGGAACAGTTTACTGCGAAATTTGAGCAAAATGTCATGCCATCATCGAAAACGTGCATTAAAGCAAAGCGGTCACCGCTAAATACCTTTGCTTCAAAGCGAGCTAAACCAAGGTTTTGCGAGGATAAGCGAAGCATGCCTTTCTTGCTTGGCATTCTCCTATAATAAATGTTGCAACTCCATCCTCACCCGGCCACTACATCAGAATAGTGTGCAGCTCTTTACATTCATCGACACAAAATATGGAAATGCACAGTGTTAGTAGGGTTATGCAATGTCATGTCGGAATTTTTCTTCCACCTTAGAAATATCGATTTTAGGACCATTATTGTGGATTGCTGATTCTGCGAGAGGTGCCTGATAGGAGTACAAGAAATTCCCTCAATTAAAGCAGACGCATATGGCTATAGCCCCAACAAATACACGTCCATGCTGCCTAGGTCACTGAAACATGCTGCAAAACTGCAACCATTCAAGCGATTCTTTTTTCACGGGTGCGTGACGCTGAAAAGCGAATCGCCGCTCTGGACCCAACTTTCCCTGGCTCAGTGCATGATTACTTCGTCTGGAAAGCCTACTCGCTGCATGAGGAATTCGTCGGCGGGAGGCCTGTTCGACCGGGCGAATACTTGTTTGGTGACTGCATACACAGTTACTGGAAGATTTAGTTCATTCAAACAAAGGACAGGGAACAGAGAAGATAGATAGCAACAGTCTTGTTTTTTGCCGTCCTTTTCTAAATTGCACTTCCATAATAATGGCCCAACTCGCCCACCAACACATGTTACCGGAGCATACACACTTAATGCTTGTGAAACTTGTGCCTTGGAAGAACCCCCGCACGGGGCACCTTGAGCAATCTTGGTGACGGTACTGGCGATACCGCGGACCCCGAGCCCCCATACTCACGCTGTATCCTACCGTGGCTAGGAGTTTTAAGGTGAAGGGTAGAAACCACAAACGGTGGCTGTCGGAGTCTGGTCAAGCTCCGGCGGATGGGCTCCCTGTCTGTTTACCAGGCAGGGAGCTCCGGGACCTCTCTCGGCATCAGGGTAAACCTGAGCGAAGGAAGTACCCCCGTTCCCGCTTTTTTTTCATTGCTGCATGGTCCTTTCAAAATTTTCTAAACCACTGATCGGCCCCCAAAGGGGCCGCACCGAAGCGAACTTTCCCCCATTGCCTGCCCCTATCGTTCCAAATACCTGACAACTTTCCCCGGTTCTTGCTCATTGCATCCGAAGACAATACAAAGCCTGTGACATCTACATCCGTTTTCTTAATAGCTAAGTGCATTGAACGTGTTGTGGGAAAACACTACAAAGCCAAGAAACTGACCTCTGGAGAGATCCTTGTAGCAAGTAAACAACCCGGCACAATCAAACAAAGCTTCTTGAACAAACCCTCATTGGCGACCTGAAGTCAAGGTCACTCCCCACCGAACGCTAAATACATCCCAAGGTGTGATATCCGAATCTGATCTCTGCAATGAAACTGACTCTGACATCCTCGAGGGCCTGCGCGACCAGGGCGTCATTGCAGTAAGGAGGATCACTATGCGTCAGAGAAAATCAGGAAATCAAAACCAAACACGTTGTCCTCACCTTTGACCGCAGTACCTACCCGAATTTGTGAATGCAGGCTTTCTTCGATGTACCGTCCGACCATATATCCCCAACCCGCGTCGGTGCTTTAAGTGCCAACGTTATGGGCACAGTACTAACAACTGCCGTGGGCGTTTAACGTGTGCAAAGTGCTCAGAGCACGACCACGCCAAAGAGAATTGCAGCAGCACTTGATTAAGTGTCCGAACTGCAGTGGCCCGCACCACAGCGTACTCAAGGACGTGTGAAACATTCAAACTTGAGAAGAAAATACTCAATCTTAAAGTTCAGCGGAGAACATCTCTTACCTAGAAGCGCGTAAAAAGGCTCAGCGCCTTTTGCTTCTGCGAAGTATGCCGACGCAGCTCGCCGGGGGGCGGAGCGGCCGTCTTGTCACTGCGGCCACCCAGTACTGCGAAGCAGACTTGGTGCCGCCCCAGCCCCCCCAAGGGGCTGCCTAAGGCAGCCCAACCAGCGACACACCTGTGGCACCCGCAAGTGTTGCGTCGGCCACGAACGCCAGGAGTGACGGCTCTGCCGTTGGTCCCCTTCTTCCGGCTACCAGACTCAGGTGGCCATGGATGTAGATGTGGGCGGGTCCTTCGACCGCCTCTGCGTCCAACACGCAACAACCGATGGTGGGAGGAAATCCTTCCACCACTCGAACATATTCCGTGTCGGAGGCCCGCAAGGACCCATCTCGTCGCTTGTCCCAGCACTCAGACGAGGACATGGACATGAACGTTCGGCCAGCACCAAAGGCGGTGAAAGAACAGCGCCTCCATGGCGGGGCGGGGAATACCAAGCCAGCAGCCCCCCGTGTCACTGGCCCAGATCATACCTGAGTGTGGTAGGTGATACATCCATCCCTAGTCTTCACCAGCCAAAATCTTCTTTAAACATTTATGGTATAGCACAAATAGTTACGCAGTGGAACTGTAGAGGATTAATTAAAAACCTAGATGATATATATGAAATCCTACACAAAACTCAAACAACTGTCCTGTGTTTACATAGACTCACTTGGAACTCTAAGCATACCAACTTCCTAAACCAATACTCAGTATTTAGAAAAAGACAGAGACAGCTGCTCGCACTGCTCTGGTGGCGTGGCAATAGTTTATACAAAAAGCTTGTCCCTTGTCAATCTATCCATTTGCGCACCGGCCTAGAAGCGGTTGCTGTTCGGGCAATTATCTTCAATAAGTTAACAACAATTTGCTCACTGTACATTCCCCCTGAATATCGTCTGTCCAGTTACGAATTTGAGTCCCCTTATAGATCAACTGCCAGAACCGTTTTTACTAGTTGGTGACCTTAATGCGCACAGCCCACTATGGGATCGGAACGCACAGATTCCCGGGGCCGGTTGATAGAAAACTTTCTCTTGTCATCCGGGCTTGTCTCTTTAACAAAAAGCAGCCGACATACTACAATATAGCACACCACACATATTCACACATTGATCTTGCTATAGGCTCCCCCGTTTCTTTTTCCATCCATCGAATGGGAAGTGGGTACGAATCCCTACGGGAGCGACCACTTCCCTGTCACCCTCAGATATTTAGAAAAATGCCCCTACAGTTACACTTCACATGAAAAGTTTAAAGAAGCTGGTGCCGACTGGGCAACGTTTAAAGAGATGTCGAAACTTACTTACACATCAATAACACACTTAGGTATTGATGAAGCGTGCTTCTTCATCACAGCACATATACTTGATGCTGCTAGCGTTTCTATTCCCCAGACCTCCGGCACCACACGTAATCTTCAGAGGCCCTGGTGGAATGACGATTGCAAGAAGGCCAGAAATGCTCAGAATAAGGCCTGAGGGGGTCCTCCGCAGGTATCCTACTACAGAAAACCTAATTTCCTTCAAGCGCGCAAAAGCCATGGGACGGCGAATCCGACGTCAGGCAAAAACAGATAGTTGGAGGTCTTTTCTATCATCAATAAATTCCTATACAGATGCGCGCAAAGTTTGGAACAGGATACGGAAACTGCAGGGGCAGAAAACATATGTCACACCTCTTGTCAGCACCACTGGCGATACACTTGAAGACCAAGCAAACACCCTGGGACAGCACTTTGAACATATTTCCAGCTCCTCCCACTACACTGAGACATTCCTGCGATACAAAGAATCTATTGAAAGAAAGCCTATTCGTGACCACAAGAAATCTAATGATGGGTATAACTCTCCTTTTTCGCTGCAGGAACTTATGGTAGCCCTCAACACATGCCGTGCTTCGACACCAGGAGCTGATAAAATAACATACACAATGATTCAGCACCTGCACATAGATACCCTCAATACTCTTCTCTTTTTGTACAACAAGATATGGTGTGCTGGGTACTTTCCTCATGCTTGGAAAGAGGCAATTGTGTTGGCTATATTGAAAGAGGGGAAAGATGCCTCTTCTGTGACAAGCTATCGCCCTATTGCTTTGACAGCTGCTTGAGCAAGCTCTTTGAAAAGATGATCAATAGACGGCTTATCTATTTCTTGGAATATCATGGTGTCCTTGATAGCTGCCAGGCAGGCTTTCGCTTGGGCAGGTCAACAACTGACAATCTTATAGCTGTTGAATCTTATGTTAAAGAAGCTTTTGCCCATAAGCAACACTGTATATCTGTATTTTTGACATCGAAAAGGCCTATGACACCACTTGGCGGTATGGCATCCTGCATGACCTTAAATCTTTCGGCATTTGTGGAAACATGTTAAACACACTGGAAAGCTACTTATCAGATAGAACATTCCGGGTACGAGTTGGTGCAGCATTATCCAGGACGTATACACAAGAAAATGGCGTTCCCCAGGGTGGAGTACTTAGCTGCACACTTTTCATTGTAAAAATGAATACGTTAGGGAGAGCACTGCCACCCACCATTTTTTATTCAATCTATGTAGACGATGTTCACATCAGCTTCAGGTCATGCAACTCCTCTATCTGTGAACGGCAGATCCAAGTTGCTGTGAACAGACTAGCCAAGTGGGCAGACAAAAATGGTTTTATCCTAAATCCGCAGAAAAGCACTTGTGTTCTCTTTTCCAGGAAGCGTGGGATCCATCTACAACCAACCATACAACTTAAGGGAGTTGACATACCCGTAAAAAGAGAACACATGTTTCTTGGAGTAGCTTTAGATGATAAACTTACATTCATCCCACACATTAAACAACTTAAAATGAAATGCATGAAGACTATGAACATCTTAAAAGTCCTTTCCCGCCAGTCATACGGTGCAGATACAACATGCCTTTTACGTGTTTTTAACAGTCTTGTCAGGTCCCGTATAGACTATGGAAGTGTAGTGTATGGGTCTGCCTCAAAAACAGCTCTAAAAATGCTGGACGCAGTGCCTGCACTTGGGGCTCCGCCTGGCATCCGGGGCTTTCCGGACGAGTCCTATTGAAAGCCTCTATGCAGAAACGGATCAGTGGTGCTTAGAGCACCAGCGTACATACATGGCACTTTTGTACTGCGTAAGGGCAACATCCTTAAATAGTCATCCGCTAAATGCTATTCTTGAAAACAAAGCGTCCGAAAGGCTGTTTTTGAGCCGTCCGTCGCTTCCTCTGCCTTTCTCTATCCGAGGGAAGGTGGATGCGGAGGAACTTGGGGTTATTTTATCAGAATCTTACAAAGCTGACTTCGTTGAGTTCATGCCGCCTTGGCAACTGCGCCCTGTCACCTGTGACATGTCGTTCAAGGAAATTTACAAAAAGCATTCACCCGCAGAACTCATCTGACAACACTTCCTGCACTTGCAAAACAAATTCCAGTACACTGCCTTTTACACAGATGCCTCCAAAACTGCCACTGCTGTGGCATGTGCTGCACACGGTCCCAATTTTGCCAGCACAAGGACACTAAACAGAAACACAAGTATATTTACGGCTGAGGCACATGCTGTATTAATTACGCTAGAACACATAATACAAAGACACAACAATCCATTATATACACAGACTCATTGAGTGTTGTGACAGCACTGCATTATGGAAAACCTAGTAGGAACATTGTGCTGAACCGGTTAGTTAAAGAGATAATGGCAGCCTACGCTTTAAAACAGGTCATAGTCGTGTGTTGGGTGCCTGGACACAGTGGCATTCCTGGTAATGAACTCGCAGACCAGAGCGCCGCTGCGGCAGCACTTCGCTGCAGCGTCGACGTTCAGCAGCTTCCCTATCTTGACTGGAAACCATTCATTCGAAGGGCAATCCGACAACGCTGGCAGCAACACTGGGACACTCAGACAGATAACAAACTCCACACTATTACAACCCCAATTAGGCAGCTACTACACAGAAAAACACAACAGAACAACGGAAGTATACATGTGCAGATTACGAAGAGGTCATACATACGCTACTCACTCGCACCTTCTGCAGGGCAAACCACCGCCACAATGCGACAGGTGCGGACATCGCCTATCCGTCAGCCATGTCTTAGTTGAGTGTGGGTACTTCCACAAGGCAAGGAAAAAGCACTTCCGGGAACTTTACACTCACATGATTCCTCTTCATCCCTCGATGTTTTTAGCTGATCACCCTTAATTCCAAGTAAACGCCTTTTTTGCTTACCTGGGAGACATTGGCTTTTTAAACCGCATATCATACCACGTGTAACCTTGGGGCCCCTCAGAGTGGGAGGACGCTATGAGTGTCTATTAATTTTTTACATTCTTACCCTGCCATTCCCCATTTCCCCAATTTTATTGTTGTTTTAAATGAAGGGCTGTATACACCCCCCACACTAACCTCTTTTAAAATCGTCACATTTACAGCACCATTTTATTAAAACATCATTCAAAATGATTAACCATTGCATTGGCGCTCTTTGGCCATCGTTGCCCTTGCGCCATAAAACAAACAGATACAATGCCTTGGAAGAACACTGTTACCAGGCCACCAACCTCCATACAAACATAGACCAAGGGAAACGGATTTTTATTGCGAAACAAAAATTCTTCCCCAGTAAAGCTTGCAAATACAACACAGCATGGTCATAATAAGGCACACCTTGTCAAGCGGCTTTCAAAGTAATCGAATCGGCCTGATTTAGGAATAAGTGTTAAGTTTTTCGAATTCATTAAATCCATTGCCAAAAAAATTCCACATTTGTATATATGAACACCTAAAAGCAGCGCAGATTCTCAGCTTAATACTGGCAGAATGGAAAAAATCACTATGCACAAACTTGTAAGAAACACGTTGCCGTGTGAGGTTTTACCATGTTTAAATTAAGAGGGTTCAGCGTTTACCAGTAGTACAACATAAACGCAGGCAGGTTGAGATTTGTTGGGAAAATGATTTCCAAAGTAGTTACCTAAAAAGGGAGGAAAAGACATTTACCTTGCTGTGAAGGTAAACATTTCTGTTAACTTAAGAAACTTGACCAACCTAGTCACCCTTACAGCAGCAGTATAGATAGTTGATGACCAGTTTCAATTCTCTGAAGCACATTTCAAGAAATGTGCCTTGCATTATTGCTCAGTGAGCACGTTTGTATGTTCACTGCACATTTGTGTAAATTTCTCATGTATTTCAGCTAAGGTGTTTTCCTCTTGGCAAATGTGCATATCTGGTGTATCGGTGCTGGCTAATTTCTTAGTGCAACAGATGTGAATAAGGGTCACAGACGTACCGTGGACCAACAGTTTAGCCTGAATAAACTCCAGTCTTATCACAGCAAGCTCTTTCTTCTATGAAATAAATGAATGAAAAAACATGGGAAAACTCCCACGTTTTCTGCGGCAGTGCCCATATCCACCTTTCCAGTCATTTAATTCAGATGTAACCATTCAAAAATCCTGGAATGATGTTTCTTAGGGGTAACAGTTTTGTACTGGTGCAGGTGGCATCCACACCCCTGGTGAAGTAGTGGCGTTGCCTCAGTTCCTATTATTTCATGAAAGAACATGTGCTACAAAAAGCTTGCATGTAAAATGTATTCACAATGGTTCGGCAGTCGGTGCTTTTAAATGCGAATGCATTTCCTAGTCGAGCTATGTCAGGCGCCGTGCGGCGTCCACGCGCCCGCAGGTGTTATCTCTCCGCTCTCACCCCCTCTCCCATAGCAACAGCTGCGAGCGCGCGCGCTCCTCCTCTCCCCTAGCAACCGGAGCAGGTGGTGCGGGCGGATCAGCGGCGAGTGAGTGGAGAGGAGGAGCGCGCTCGGGCGTGTGAGGGCGCTCGCATCGCGGGAGCTCGCCGGAGTTCCCGCGTGTGTGGAAGAGTGTAGGCGAGGGTAGGCGCGGTGCTTCGGTGCTTCTCCTCTCGACGCTCGCCCCACTCTCCCGTTCGCTCGGTCGCAAGTATACCGTACGCAAGCGCTTGAAGCGAGCTGCCGACGCCGAACTCCGTGCTCGGGAAGCCGCGGCGAAACGCCAACGCCGAGCCGAAGACCCCGAAATACGTGTTCGACATGTGCATTCGCATTTCCTCACGATTCCCTTCGGGGAGGTGGGGTGAATTTTTTTAGATCTATGTCTATTTGCAGCAAGGTTTTCATCTTTTGTGACTGTATCTCAACTAGCTCAGTAACAAACTTTTCAGGGGACATTTGTTACGCACTTTAAATCACATAGTGTATCTGACACTACACTTTTTTTAAATACAACCTCCAAGCTACCAGCAAACATGTGGATGAGCCTGTCCAGTTGGCATAGGCAGCAGGTTGCGAGGCAAGTCACGGGGGCTGTTGAAGTGCTAATAAATTGACTTGCTCCCTTCACAGACATTGGTAAAGCTCTTAGGCAAGCTCCAGTAAAATAAAGAACAGAAGGCGGCGCTCATCATGTCTGCACACCAAGAATACGCAAGAGTGCTCTCCTTGAAATGTTTGTGTATAATGCAGTTGGCATGTTAACACTAGCAGCAGCTTTGCTTGTGCATAAGTACACAATCGTTTTGCGTTCTAAACACAGTCTAGTGGATGTCCTTGTCGCCAGTTTTCCAGCAGCGGCTTTCTTGGCACTTACATCGCAGGCGGTGGTTTCCCTGTTAGGACATCACACTCAAGCACTGATTGGGAGACTTGCAAATTGATGACTGACCCCCAGGGGCCGATGTCCTTCTCTTCCTCCTGCACAGGCGGCCTATGGTGCCATCACACCAGCTTGCCTGGTAATGCGGGAAACCCTGGCAAATTGATTTTTACTTTTGCAGTTGATGTGATACATTTTAATCTGTTGGTCGCACAGGTGACAGTGGATACCCTCTGCAGCCATGGCATGTAACCCCAGTGCCTGGTGACCACGCAGCGAGGACTCCAGAAGCCAGATTTAACACCGCTCATGCGTCAGTGCGGTCGGTTGTGGAGCGCTGTATAGGGCTGCTGAAAGCTAGATTTCGGTGCCTGCAAAGGTACCGCACACACTGCAAAATGCACCGATTCGGGCATCGACCATTGTAGCAGCATGTGCAGTGCTCCACAACCTCTGCTTGCACTACGAGTTCTTCAAACCTGACACCACTGGGGATGACGAGGAAGGCACCGACGATGAGGAAAGCACCGATGATGAGCGCACCGATGACGAGGAAAGTGCCAATGCTGAGGAACGAGGAGGGCCAGCAGGAATGACATGACGTGCCAAATAACAACGGGATCAGTTGCGCTGGAGATTCTAATGTAGCCACAGCTCGCCCTAGGCTCTTGGTGTGGCTGCTCCGTCTTCGGCACGGCCACGGAGTAAGAATATATAGGAGAGGAAACGCCCATTGCGGCCGGCGCGATCGAGCGACCAGATAATGCCACAATGATAACTACGGTGACCGACGGAGCTCCACAGCAGCGGCGGCGAACGATTTGACAGCGGCACCTGGATGAATGTATTAAAATCATTGCAGTTGTTTGCAGCATTCGCCACAAGGCGTGAACCGCTATGCGCTCGAGCTGCTTCGCGGCGCAGGGACGGAACGCGTGTTTATCTCAGAAGTAGCGCGCACGCGCGCGTACGCGCGTCATCGTCGCGCAACGTCGGTGATGCTGGCACTTTTCAGTGCACTGTCGCACAAACAATAAATTGGCCGGTGCACTAAACTCGCTTCCAGCGCATCGCATGCGAGATAGCGCTGTGCGTTTACAGGTTTTACATTTTTTTGCGTTTACAGGTTTGTATTTTGGGCTTGCTGCTCACGCAAGATTGCTTACGCATTAGAAGAAAATGCCCCGTTTATTCGCTCGTACCGGCCGGTTTATATTTGACCGGAAAATAATCGCGAAGGCGGGCTCTTCAGCCAACGGAAGTGCAGAAGAGCGCACACACTCTCGCTTCGGCCACGGAATGTTTCGGCGGCCCGGGGATATACCGACGCGATGCCGCGGCCGGGTTGTACTGGGCGAGCGCGAACAGAACGCGCGCCGGCCGTGGCGATGACCACGCACTTCCTTCACTTGCCGCCAGATGCCGGAAACTTGACGTTCGCCAAGTGCTTGTGACGTTATCAGGCTGCCCCAGGAAGCTCAGTTTGCCCTCCTATTTTATTCTTGCTCCGTGGGCACGGCCAAGTGGTGCTGGGGAATGGTGTTGGTGTGGCTGCTCCGCCTTCGGCACAGCCAAGTATTGGTGCCTTGGTCTGTCTGCGTCATTAAGGTCCAGTGCAATGACGCGGACTGGAGCTGCTTGCATTACTGCCGCCAGCTAGAAGTACAAAAAATAAGTGGTTAGACGCAGGATAGTTGCTTTCACCTATTAAAGCGAGAGCAAGCACAGGTTTAATCAGCATGATCAACTTTGCTATATTATCTTACCTTCTGATAAAGGTGGACTATAAAAATACCAATGTGTCGACACTTTGGTGCACGTTGAAGCTCCCCACGTGGTCAAACATTACCCCAAAACCCTTCGCTACTGTGCACCTGATGGCCCAGATGTAGCTTGGCGCGTGCAACTTCTCGAATTGTTTAAGTATGTGACGTTGCTTTGCAAGGTCTCTAGTTTGTGATTCCCCTGCCTGTGTTGCATGTGAAAGCGAAGAAATGGAATAGATGGTCCAATTTCGGCTACGACTTTATTTTTGAGGTAATGTCCAATGTGCCAGGTTTGCCTAATGCACCACCTACAGCACTGCAGATAGAATGCAATAATATACTTCTAGGTTGAGGTTGCGCTGAACGCGGCCGTCTCCCCCGCAAAGTCCACACACCAAGTTTAGCAAGGGAAATTTGCGTTTGTGCCATACTTTTTCAGCCCCATGTGCAGTATCATGCACTATGTGGGGCACACTCACATTACATGGCTTTCACTTTTACACATATTACAGTTGTTTTGAATGGGCTGCCAATGCGTAGTTACAGATTAGTTTTCTTTGGTTTTTGTAAATGCGCGGATGTTTTGTTTGCAGGCTGTTAGCATATGCAATGCAAAACATGGTGTGAGAAGGTTCTTTCCACGCACTTTCCTACAAGAGTTAACTTTGCTTCGAACTGTTTGTCATGTCATTGAAGTGCTATCATGCTACAGAAAAGGATTTATCAGAAGGCTATGAATCTGCTATGCCATATAAATAAATAGTTATCTCCCATCAAATCCAACGCGAAGGAACCATGAAAATCGGGTGGAATTATCAGGAATTCCTCCTAACCGGATGTGTTTTGCAGTGTGCATGTCAAGCGAGAAGTGCTCTCATCTCAACGATGAAGTGCATCATAACTGAGTTCCTGTTAACGAGATTTTACTGTATTCTGCACAAAATGTATGCCTGAGTGCTGTTAGCAACCTGGACACGTTCTGTCGCGCGATGATGGTTTACAAATCGATCACCTAGCTACTTATGGTCTTGCATTTATATTATTGCCAATTTATAAATGCCCTAGGCAAGGCAGCAATCATCCTGTGCCCTAACATTCACACTCACACCTTTGTTACCATTGTGGGTGGTACTTGTTTGAGGTGGCTGCCTGCTGTCTCGCAGCTCTGCAGCATCTGCTGCAGCACCATAGTCTGCTGTGCTTGCGCATCATCCAGGCGCTCTTGAGCTTGGGCCAGGCGGTCTTGACTTCCGGCCAACAGCTTTATGGCCTGCACCAGCTTGTCACTCCGCACCGCCTCCTGTTCAGGCACACAAAAGAACAACTTAGAAGAGAGGAGAGGCGTCAGAGTTCCACCATTTTGAACATCATAAAACTTTGTGTGGCTCACAGAAATTTGTCAATTTTTGTCCCCATGTTCGTTTTTGTAGAGAACGAAGCAGGAACAACGAAACTAGGACATGATTTTTTCATGTGGTGTATTAGAAAGCAGTTGTTTTTTCACAGTTCCAAAGTTCCAATTTTGCCTTTAACCTGGATGGAAAGGAAATACCATCCTCCGATGCATTCTACATTCGCAAATGATAATAATTTTACTATTTCACACAGCACAGAAAGCCGAACTGCGGAAAAGTGACGTGAAATTGCGTATTTCATCGCCTGTACCTTTAGTGTCAGTGTGGCTGCCATTTGCCTCCCTGTGGGCGCTTTCGTGTTACATTTCTATGTTTATGCGGCACCTAAGGCCTGTTCATACTTGAAGACTACAGCCACAACTTTTTGATATGCCCAGCGGCGTTCTTGTGAACACAGCACGCGTCTGTTATAAAATGTTGGGGACGTAACTGCTTCCAGGTGTCGCTGAAGTTCTGCCCTTCACTCTTCGTCGGCAGCAAGCTGCCGGCGTTGTATTGAGATCAACTGCTGATGGTCTGTTGCCAAGGTGGTTGCAACATCGTGCAGGCTCTCTAACCGCGCTGTCCACGCACCACCGTGGCGGTTCGCTTCATCTCGAGAAAGGCGTCTGCGGCGACTGTGCTGGCGTGAGTCGGTGCGGTGGCGTGCGACGTTGTGGCGGTGAGCGGTGCTGGGGTGGCAACCAACGGTTTGGTGGAGTTCGTGGAGAGGGTGGCGATGTCTGCCTACTCCTTGTTGGTGTGCTTGGTGAAGGCATGGGCCGCCGTGTCTGACTGGTACTGGGTTGCTGCAGGGCTGCAAATGCAACTGTGCATTTAGAGCTTGTGGTGTGTGTTACCACAGTCATTCATGTAGTAGAATTTGTGAACACACTTGTCCATTTCTTGAATAAAATGAGCTGCTTTGCTGATGGAATGTCATCCCATCAGCAATACAAACTTTTAGTTTCACAATAATTGCCGAACATATGCTGGGGAACCTGTACAAAAAAGTGGTTTTGCAAAGTTCCGTCGCCCGCAAAAGTATGAAGCCGTCCTGGCTTTCAAACATTTCCTTACGTGAACTTTGATTAGTTTTCAGGGTTGCAAGTCGGCAACCGCTACTGCTGAAATTCTGTTTATTGAAAGGTTATTTTTATGCCTACGTGGTAGCAATAGTTCTTTTAATTGAGCTTTGCCAGTTTAAAATGTGGTGTCCCCACGAGCATGAGCTATAGGCCAGTCGGGCGCAACCCCCGCACGGGGCACCTTGAGCAATCTTGGTGACGGTACTGGCGATACCGCGGACCCCGAGCCCCCATACTCTTGCTGTAATCTACCAGTGGCTACGAGTTTTAAGGTGAAGGGCAGAAACCACAAACGGTGGCCGTCGGAGCCCAGGTCAAGCTCCGGCGGATGGGCTCCCTGTCTGTTTACCAGGCAGGGAGCTCCGGCACCTCTCTCGGTATCAGGGTAACCCGAGCGAAGGAAGTACCCCCGTCCGCTGCTTTTATACATGCTGTATGTTTTTTTCTAAATTTCCCAAACCCAATGATCGGCCCCCTAAAAGGGGCCGCACCGAAGTATCCTATCCACCCCTTCCGACCATGACAATCCGAAAACCTGATAACTACCCCCATTTCTTGGTAATTGAATCTCTTGAACAAGCCAGGCCTATTGCATCACAGTCCGTGTTCTTGATTTCGAAATTTCTGGAAAGTGTTGTAGGTGAATTCTATAAAGCTAAGAAACAGAAAACCGGTGAAATCTTGGTCGAGGTACATAGTGAGCAGCAGGCCAAAAAACTCTTGAAGCAAACCCGTATTGCCGATCTTGACATCAAGGTCACGCCCCACCGCAGCCTCAACAGCTCGCAGGGCGTGATATCGGAGCCAGATCTTGCAAATGAGACAGAGGCCGATCTTCTTGAAGGCCTGAGAAGTCAATGTGTGACGGCTGTCAGGCGCATAACAATAAGGATAGACGATAAGGTATTACCCACAAAACATATCATCCTGACATTTGATCGTTCTGTACTTCCAGACCATATCAATGCTGGTTTTATCCGGTGCTCCGTCCGAGCGTACATCCCGAACCCACGGCGCTGTTTCAAGTTCCAGCGGTTCGGGCATGGTACCAACTCGTGTCGGGGCCAACTAACATGCCCCAAGTGTGCGCAACAAGTTCATCCTCTGATAATTGTAGTTCAGAACAACTCCTCTGCATTAACTGTCAGGGCCCACACGCGGCGTACCCCAGAACATGCGAGAAGTTCCAGCTAGAAAAGAAAATAATAAACATCAAGGTCACAGAGAACATCACCTTCCCGGAGGTGCGAAAGAGGTTCGCCTCTTTCCCCCTGGGGAGGTACACCGACGCAGCTCGCCGGGGGGCGGACCGGCGTCTTGTTTCGGCAGGGACCCAGTACCGAGAGTCGGACTTGGTCCCGCCGCCCCCCTCTCCCCCCCCCCCCTGGGTTGCCTCTTGCAGCCCAACCCGCCTCCGCACCGCTCGCTGAGCCAGCAGCGGCTGTGGTGGCATCCACGTCCGGTGGGGATGCTGGTGCACCCACCGTTTCCTCCTCTCCACCAGCCCAAAGCACACGCGAGGGCCCGGAGGAGATGGAGACAGAGGAAACTGCAGCAATTCCCACATCCGCCGCACCGCCTGTGCCACCCGGGGCGCTCCTGACGCCCTCGGCGGTCGCGGCTCAAACGAAGGGCACCAGAAAGGGTGCCAAGTCTGGGGGGTCCGGTACGCCGGGTACCCCTTCCAAATCTGATGACACGATGGATGTGGGACCTTTCCTGTCTGCTTTGCAGAGAAAGGAGCGGGTCCCTCCATCTAAACCACCAGAGAAGGCAAAAAAGCCCCTCCCAAGAGTGCAAGCCCCGAAATACCTTCGTAAATAGTCACATTCCACTAGCTCTAACACATACTAATGGGAAGAGAAAACATAGTTCAATGGAACTACAGAGGCCTTCTGAATAATCTTGACGACGTGTATGAGATTCTGCATGCCAATCAGCCAAGTGTAATGTGTGTCCAGGAAACACATCTGAATTCCAAACACACAAATTTCTTGAATAGTTACCTGGTATACAGAAAGGACAGGGATGGCTGCACACACTCTTCTGGCGGTGTGGCCATAATCGCCCGCAAATCCTTAGCATGCCACCTTGTCACCATGAACACCGTCCTTGAGGCTGTAGCCATCCGCACAATAATTTTAATAGGTTGATAACGGCATGCTCCATTTACATTCGTCCTGATTATGCACTTTCGAGCTCCGACTTCGAGGCGCTGGTCGACCAGCTGCCCGAACCGTACATTCTAACAGGCGACCTAATGCACACAACTCTCTTTGGGGCTCCTCCAGAACGGATGCCCGAGGTCACCTGATAGAGAAATTCCTTACATCTAAAGGAGCATGCCTTTTCAACAATAAACAGCCTACATACCATAACATAGGTCACAACACATACTCACATCTTGACTTGGCTATTGGTTCTGCAATTCTCTTTCCATGTCTTGAGTGGGGTGTGGGCACGGACCCATATGGTAGTGACCATTTCACCACTTCATTAACGTATATAGGTACAGGCCCGAGCAGTCCATCTTCCCATAAAAGGTTTGATGAAGCAACAGCTAACTGGAATACATTTACAGAGACATCCAAACTACACCACACATCCATAGGACACCTACACGTTGAAGAAGCTACCCAACTGCTCACGGCGCACATCCTCGACGCCGCCGAAAAGTCCATTCCCCAAGCCTCTGGTGCCCCGCGCAACCAGCGGGCCGTGGAGGAATGAGGACTGTAGGCGGGCGCGAGAAGCCCAGAACAAGGCGTGGGGTATCCTCCGTCGGTACCCCACGTCGGGTAACCTCATTTTGTTCAAACGGGCCAAGGCGTTAGGAAAACGTGTGCGCCGTGAGGCAAAACCAGAGAGTTGGCGTTCCTTCATAACATCAATAAACTCCTACACAGACACACGGAAAGTATGGACAAGAATACGCAAACTCAAAGGACAACAAACACACAGCCTGCCTCTCTGGTCAGCACAACAGGGGACACACTCGAAGACCAGGCTGGCACACTCGCACAACACTTCCAACACGTGTCCAGTTCAGCACACTACACAAACACTTTCATGAAACACAAACAAACGGCCGAAAAGAAGCCTATACTAGATAACAATAGGCCAACATCTTCTTATAACTCAGAGTTGTCACTGCCTGAGCTGAGGGCTGCTTTGAGCACGTGTAAACCCTCAGCTCCAGGCCCAGACAACATCACATATACAATGATACAACACCTACACTCAGACACACTTGAAGCACTTCTAAATCTATATAATAAAATTTGGGCTTCTGGGCACCTCCCACACTCTTGGAGGGAGGCCATAGTAGTATCTTTCTTGAATGAGGGAAAGGACCCATCGTCCCCCTCAAGCTACCGTCCTATAGCCTTGACGAACTGCCTGTGCAAGCTCTTCGAGAAGATTGTCAATCGCAGGCTCGTGTACTTCCTTGAGTACAACGGTCTTCTCGAGAGCTGCCAGGCAGGCTTCAGGGCGGGGCGATCGACGAACGATCAACTGGTAGCACTTGACTCATACATCATGGATGCCTTCGTGCATAAGCAGTACTGTTTAACTTTCTTTTTCGACCTCGAGAAGGCCTACGACACCGCTTGGCGTTATGGGATCCTTAGTGACCTCAAGTCATTCGGTGTTTCGGGTAACATGTTGAACACCCTTGTTAGTTGAACACCCTTGTCAGAGAACGTTTCGAGTAAGAGTTGGCTGTGCTCTCTCAAAGGTTCACGTCCAAGAAAATGGCGTGCCGCAAGGTGGCGTGTTGAGTTGCACTCTCTTCATAGTAAAGATGAACTCTCTTGGAAAAGCACTGCCACCAACAATCTCTTATTCCATGTATGTAGATGTCGTGCAGATATCTTTTAAATCATGTAATATGTCAGTATGCGAACGTCAAGTCCAGCTCGGCGTCAAGAAACTTGCCGGCTGGGCAGACAAGAATGGTTTTCAATTGAATCCTGCAAAAAGTTCCTGCGTTGTGTTCTCCAGGAAGCGCGGGGTCCATATGGACCTAGACATTATTCTTAATGGCATGTCGCTTCCTGTGAACAAGGAGCACAAGTTTTTAGGGTGGTGTTTGACCACAAACTCACATACATCCCACATATCAAGAAACTTAGGCATAAATGTCTGAAAACAATGAATATCTTTAAGGTTCCCTCCCACCAATCCTATGGGGCTGACAAAGAACTCCTACTACGGCTCCATACTGCTTTGGTTGGTTCTCGTTTAGACTATGGCAGTGTGGTATATGGGTTGGCGACGAAAACAGCGTTGCGAATGCTTGACCCAGTGCTGTACTTGGGGCTACGGCTTGCGTCGGGTGCTTTTCGCAGTAGCCCTGTCGAGAGTCTGTATGTCGAGTGTAATAAGTGGAGCCTTGCGAACCAACGGACGTACATGGACCTACTTTATGCTTTTCAAATTTCATCGCTGAATAATCACCCTTTTTATCCTGTCTTTAACAACACATCCACATCTGTGCTCTTTGTAAATCGCCCATCCATTCCTCTGCCCTTTTCACTTAGAGTGAGAGAGCGAGCCTCGGATCTCAGCGCTTCATTTTTAGATGTGTACAGGTCAGCCTTTTCAAACATTTTACCGCCTTGGCAAGTTCATCCTGTGTCCTGTGACCTCCTTTTATAAAACTTGACAAAAATCGGGTACCGCGAGCTGCAATACTGCAGCACTTTCTGTCTCTGCAGTTTAAATACCCACTTGGAGAATTCTACACTGACGCTTCTAAAACCTCCACTATGGTCTCTTGCGCTGCTCATGGTCCGAATTTCAATGCAGCCAGAACCATGAGCGTGCACACAACAATTTTGTCAGCAGAAGCGTATGTAATTTTACTGATTGTACGACACATACTTGAAAATCAAATTCCGCAGTCTATCATCTACACAGATTCCTTGAGTGTTGTTCGCGCACTATCATCGCATACACCTCCCAAAAACCACATAGTTAATCTTGTATTCAACTCCATCATGTCTGTGTATGCGCAGAAGCATCAGCTGCTCCTTTGCTGGGTCCCAGGACACGCTGGGATCGCTGGGAACGAGTTGGCAGATGAGAGGGATGCTGCTGCTGCACTCAGGAACACTGTAAACATAACAACCGTACCATATACAGACCTCAAGCCACACATAAGACAACACTTGTGCAGAACATGGCAAACCCACTGGAACGTACAGACAGACAACAAACTACATGTAATAAAGCCACACTTGGGACGGTACACAGCTGACTCACACAACAGACACACGAAGTCACCTTGGGTAGGCTGCGGATAGGGCACACCCATGCAACGCACTCGTATCTGCTGACGGGATATTCTAGACCCCAGTGCAGCAGGTGCGGAGAGGCCCTATCCGTAGTGCACATACTAATCACATGCAAGGCACTTCACACAACACGACACAAACACTTCAGAGATTGTACAGACAACATATTCCCCTACATCCATCGCTGTTTCTGGGTGACGATGCCATGGTTTCCGTGAAACGTGTGTTTGAGTATTTGTCAGACGTTAAGTTTTTAAACCTCATTTCCTATCACGCATAATCAAAACTGGCCCCATACACCAGCCATCACCATTATCTTTAACTGATTTACTATGTTCGGTTTGCACGTTTTTTTTACCTACCTTTTTGTGGTAACCACTTCACTTCATTAAATAACCTTTTCTCTGGCGCTCTTTGCCCTTAGTCGGCCTTGCGCCATAAAAACTCAACCATCATCATCATCAGTTGGGCGCAACGTACGGAATATGTAATATATGGAAGGGCAATGTGCGATAAAGGATAACGGCTTAATTCAGACTGCCTTTGACTCATTCATAGGGAATGGTAACTTGTTTTACGAAATGTAACTTGCATACATGCACGGTCACTCTGTACCGCTGCCTGTAAAACAGCACGGTCATCACTGAACAGATACATGCCTAGCACCAAGAAAATCTTGCAATATGAAACATTTAGCTTGTTTCGTTTGGGGGGCTTACTTACGTGAAGCCCGCGCCTGGTGACACTGTGGGGGGGAGGAGGTGGGGCGAGGCTTGGTACATAATCGTGGTCAGCCAGCGCCAGGCAGGCCGCCTGCGGAGACGCTTGGGTTGTCGGGTGGAGTTTTAGAAAAAGTGACCCCAGGGCATGTACTGTAATGTGTCTCTAATCGAGACACTTATGTCTACCTGTCGTGCCTGGTGGGTGGTCGGGCGATGAGTTGCGCGCAGCCGCGTTTTCACCCTGCAGCACTTTTGAGGAGCCCTGGGAGGAGCCCTGGGCTGCTGATATCCTGCAGACCCTGGCTCGTATGGCTGCCTGCGGGTGAAAAATGATTTGTACTGTATGCTGCAAGCCTCGGCATTTTTATTAAGACATGGGTGTCATGTTTATGCGAAGTGGCCATCTTTGATGTTATAGGGTGATAGTTATGACAAATGGCTTAGTTTTTAGGCAAGTTGCTGTAGTGAATGCAGCAACTTGCCTTCCCCTCCCTCCCTACAAAAGGAGGTTTGGTATATGAGGCAACTGTCCTTGTTTATGCAGGATGACCTCTGCATAAGATTGATTGCCCATTACAGCTTGTTTTTCCCCTCTGCACGATGCAATAATGAACATTTGATTTCACATTGGAAGACCTTCCCACCCAATCACAGTAAAACCAATCAGTGGTCAGAGCATTCTCCACCCTTGAATGGCAAAACAACGAAAAGGTCACCGGTGTGACCACCAATATCAGCTTCTAGCTTGCAATTATAGAGTGTAACATACAATCCCCCGAATGTTTTCTGCCTAGAACGCCTTGCCAACCTTTCAATGTCCATCAAAAAATGATAGGGGATTTACCTCATGTGAGATCTATTTCAGGAGCATGGCAGGCCACTAGTGCCATGATTGCCAAATGTGGCACTTCCATTCAGTATTTTTCTCATTGTTTAAGCAGCTACGATTCCATAATTGCAGCCTCAATGCATGCGCCTATTCATTTCATCATTTTTCTAGTTGCCTGGGTGTTAGGAAAGGCAGCAGGTCGACGACGCGCCTGGTACGAGAGCCCACCACCACCCACAACTGACCCAGCTATGTTGATGACCCGGACAGTGTTGTTGTCTAGGCCATCGAGCATGTAGGACTCCCCCCCACCTGTGCCCCTGTCATGGAAAAGAAACATTGACATGCTTGACAACTGTTAAGCATTAGTATTACGAACAGGGGTACGCACATATCTTGCATGCGCACAGAAATATAGTCTGGCAAAACTTTCTTAGTCATAGCAAAAGTAATTGGTCCCAAAGAATCAAACTTTTAATGTTCTTATGCGACGAAGTTCTTTTATGACCGTACCAGAGGCTCTTTGCCGAATTTCTGGTATGAAACGTTTGTCTCACTGAAACGTTAGGCTTGCGTTTGAATTCTGTGTGACCAGTGAACCTTTGGCATGGCCTAGAAACGTTTAACAGACTGTATGTAAGTGCGTGCATCCGTAATACTACTGGCGCACAGTCGATGCACGTGCATGCGTAAAGTTGACGTGCGCGTACGGTACGAGCGGCATTTGCGGAGAACTTCTTAGTTTTTCACATCTAAATTCAGCGACGGCTTTAGCTGCTTCAGCACGTGCCGCAGCCCCATCCTGACGCCACAAACGCCGCCAGTTGTCCACCGAGCGGCTGGGCTGGCCCTCCCCGGTTGAGGAGCCTCGACAGGGAGTCCCACAATTGGGCCTTCAGGTCAGGCCTCAACTCACTGGCCTCCCTTCCGAGAAGTGGCTGTTCAGTCAGGCAACTGAGCATCAACTCCCACTGCTGTGGGCTCATGCGGGGCCCGTACGGCCCGCACTGTCTCAATGTCCGACTCGTCGAGGGTTCGTCCATTGCGCAAGTGAAACATGTGCATTTGAAGCTGACGATACAGCTTGGCACTGACGATGGCGAAATGGATAACAAAGGTACGTCGTTCAAAAAGCATATTTGCAACCAGCAAAAAATGCTAAATAAAATCAAACTCGCCGCATTTTTTACAACACTTTAAACATTTTTGGTTTTGTGTGGTTACCAGATGAGTATGCTACCGACTCTAGTTCTGACCAAACAATGGTGTATTTAATACGTTTTAACACTCACCTTTATTTTTAATATGCCTCAGTTGCTTTGTTTCCATGCAGTTATAAAAATTTGTAATCTGTCATAAAACTTTTATAAAAGACACGTCAAATTACGCCCAGTTTGTCAGAGCGATACACGCATACGTCATCGAATTTCTACGTCTTGCTTATGTAAAAAAACATGGCGAATTGCCTGGGAATTTGTGCAGTTTCATAACACACCTTCTGTGGAAACGGCGCGCTGGCATAATCGGCGGCAACGCAGCTCCGCTGGCAGCGTTCTTGCGCTGGTGATTATCTCGTGTTTGTAGCTTTTTTTTGCACCCCCCCCCGTCATATATTGAAGGAGATACTGAAGCAGAAAAAAATCACTGTGCAATCGAAGAAAATAAGACAAAACACCATATTTGTCGGTTTTGTGGATAAATGCGAAATGTGTAGCGCCTGAGAATGTCAGCGAAATTTAAAGATTGTTTATGCTAATCTTACATGCTAAAGGCTTTGACAAATACTACTGTGTTTAGGTATGTAGTGCATCGCTTTACGAAACTTCGTTTGCCATATGCGCTATATGGGCCATTTCGCAATTGCTCGGGAAAATCCAGCTGCGCATTTTTTTCAAGTTCGAGGCACCGACACATACATTTAATGTTCAAAATCTCTCGTGATGTCAGAAAACATTGAACCCCGCTTTGAATGCCCAGCGATTGTTAAAATGCAAGCAAACTACAGGTTTAAATTAAAATTATTTGCACTTGAATACAGTATTGACAGCTCCTGTGCACTTCTGTGAAACGAGTTGAAATGGAAATATTTGGTCCCAAGGGGGATCGGTCAGTTGATGATTGTGGATAAAAAGTTTACTAGGGTATGGTCGACGGCATGCGACAAAGAAACGACGGTAAAATTACAAAAAAGCCAAGTGTTTTTACACGTATTATATTTTACAAAGCATTTCACAGGACCGTCGTTCTCAAATGTTTGTCCGCAGAGAAAAAGGGGTCCGTGAAGACACTTCGGACTTTGTGGGTCATTCCGCGATACTCCCAAATTTCTTTTTTTTTTCTGAACCCTGCCCCGAAAAAAAGTGGATTTGCCGCATGATATGTTAGAATAACGTCTCCTCACAGAACAAATTTCAAAGCTGGCTTTTTGCACAACGTTATAGTTATTCAGAAAAGCCACACTCAAAAGTCGAGCATAGAGATATGGGTATGAGCGAGTTAGGCTTCAAGGGTTAATTGCATGACAATACGACACGTATCATCATATTTCATAGAGGGGTTCCCCACCACTTTCGCAAGCCCAAAAGCGGTCTTCGGCACACTACGAGCCGAGTACCACTGGTATAAAAAATCAGATGTCGGGTAAATTTCAAGTCCTGCGGGCAGTGCTATTTCCTTCACAACGCCTACACTTAAGTTTAATTACAAAAGTCCCACCTACCAAAGAGACATGACAACAGTGAGTGAGGAGGACTTATCAATTAACCGATACTAGGCCGCTGATCGGCCACAAAGACAGGCCATTGTTGTTGTGTACACAAATAGCCATATGACCCAACTCTAGCTGTCATTCTCATGCGGAAACTCCAAGGTGTTTATCAAAAACACGCTGCCGAAGAAACAACAAGACAACAGATCTCAACTGAGAAACTTGCAACATTGAACAATCATACCTCGGATGCTACGTTTGAATCCCGAGCTATGCAATGTACGCCGAAAATTAAGCTCCGCGCCGAAGATTCCCATCTTTGATAGCTGGCGCCAGTGTTCTAAGAAGACGGGCTGCGCACGCATTACAAAAAAGCGATCACTCACTCCTTCGTCAACAAATCTTTGCGGTAATGGTTACAACCGTAGACCCGCGAGGAATCGAAACGCGCCTTCGTAGTTTTAACAACATAATCCCCGTGGACACATTTTCGTGTTCACCCCATTTAAACCTCCTTACCCTTCGATTGACCTCACAGGTCTTCCGTCTTTATTGCGAGCTTCTATCTACCATGATTCTTATAGCACCCTCAAAAACAATTATCGACGCTTTTCTAACACGGGACAAAAATGGTGCCACTCAGGCGGACGTCGAAAACACTGGTAAAATTTTCTTACACTTTGCCAGGTCACCTCCGCCAATTTTGGGCATATTACGCGACATCGAGACTTTCCTAGAAGTGACGAAAGGCATAAAATTGGCCGCGTATCTGCTCCTTTCGTTGCAAATGTCGACAAGAAACGATAGTCTTTATCGACTTTTGCCAAGTAAATGCGTCCCTTCGCTTTCCCGTTCCCCTCTCATGTTGTTCGTCTGGCGTCGCGCTCCTCTCAAGGTAAAGACGCCAAAGGTTTGCTTAAATGATTTTAAATTTACGGCGTTCCACTACTCCAGGCCGTGTGTCTCGATGCCAACGCTGCCATTCGGCGGAGACGCGCGTGAATCGAGGCGCCCTACTTTAACGTTGACAGAACCACGTTGCCCTACTTCACGTGCGTTCCAAGCACAACGTGGAACCTATCTAGTGCAACCTTTCGTAACTGTTACCAGTTGATTTCTTAAAATGGCGCCATAAGCTATAGTGGCGCGGGCGACAGCAGGGGACGGCGGAGTGATTTTTTTTCTGCAGTTTATGAAGTATTTATTTTCGCAAAAATCAAGCATGTATGATTTTTTATAAAGGAACACTGCAAATATACCTTCTGTATGAATTTGTTGTCTAATATTTGCGGATTGTCTGGTTCTTCTTCAACAATGTTGACAAGTATTTGAACATTACACCGGACATTGACGGGTAGGTTTAGCTGTGACTATATAAGAATATTGGTCAGGCCTTGTTTAACTTTAGCCGGGTGGCTAAATCGAGTCACAGACAGACAGACATACAGAGAGAGCAAAATTTCTGGGTTTAAGTATACCAAGAAAGACCATCGTCTTTAAAAACGTTCCCACACGTGTGCTCCGCACTCCCCAACGCACATCGGCAAAGCCGGCATAAAAGCAAATAAACAAAAACCAAATAATCTAAATGACACTAATAAATAAGCTTGCGGTTTTGATGATTAAAGTGAGGCACGCGAACATAACAGAAGGCTCTTACAATATTTCATTTGTCTCTGCAAAAATAAAAATATAGAGGTAATGATTTCAGTTACATCAGAAAATATAAAAATACTGCAGGTAACTTCCGCTTTAAACAGAACGTAATAGGCACAGCTTCCCACTTTGAAGAAGTTCGAGATTAGTGACCGGTGTAGTTCCCGTCGACGGCAATTACATCATGAATCCGACCTGGCATGCACTCATAAATGGCAGCCACCACGTCGGTGCGTCACTGGAGGGGGGACGCATTCCACAAAGCATCTGTCATTGCGTTGGCAATGTTGGTGCGGGCTAGTTGGAATTTCATGCGACCCCAAACATTTTCTATGGGGTTCAGGTCAGCGCCGTTCGGTGGCAATTCTAGCTGGGGCACTTGTCTGCCATCCAATAGCTGGATGACATAGCGCGCCTTATGGATGGCGCTCCGGTAGTGCTGCATCAGGAAGCATCCTTGAATCGGCGTACACATACGGGCGAAGCACGACGTCAGTGATGCCGCAGTAGACCGACGCATTGAAGCGCTTGTCTATCTGGACAAGGGGACCCAGACAATCTTTGCTTGTGGTTCCCCACATTCTCACTGTACAGCGACCACTGAAGAGGTGTATCCGGGAAAGTATCTGCGCAGAAAAAAAAACACGCAACGCATCTATATGTAAAAAAAGACTAATCCGATGGCACATGTTAATCAGAGATTAATTACCAGTTGAATGCGACCTATACAGTCCTGAAAAAGCGTGCGATTGTGTGGTGTGTAACAATATGTTCTCACCCAAACAATGACACATAGAACTGCACCCATGAAGTCACAATAAAGTATTCCCGTTAATTATTGCAAGAAACTGCTATGGTAACAGTAAGCTACTTCACACAATGATTAGTTAACAAGCGCTATTGTATCTCTATATGGTGTGTTGTAAGGTGTTTTACGCTGATTGATATTTTATAGACTCTAATGTATTGGAGTGAATTGCAGCTGTGTTCTTACATCGAATTAGGAGGACGCCAGATGTGCCGCCTCTGCTCCATTCGGGTAGAAAACGTGGATTCGTCGGTGACTATGACTTCCTTCCACTCCGCGTCAGACTCAAGTCTGTTTTGCTGATGGGGCTCCGTAAGGTAGGGCTTTTGTGCGGCCACGCAGCCTTTTAGTCCAGCCTCCCGCAATCTCCTTGTAACTGTGGTGCTTGAAATATCAAGGTCTAGCTCGACCCTGAACTCATGAACGGTTCATCAACGGAAGCAGCAACGATTAATCTGTCCTCCTCTTCTCCCGCAGCTCTTGGCCGCCCACTACGATGCGTATCCCCCACCCGTCCACCTTCATCGCGGAAAGCCTGAATCATTCAGCTCACCGCAGTTCTCCATCTCCGGGTGTTGTGGCAGATTTTGCGTAGCGGAACACCTGCCATCGCAAACTTTATAATATAAACCCTCTCTTCGTGCGGCACTTGTAGCGGGATTTTTGCAGAAGACAAAGCACGAGCAGAGCAGTCCCCTTGCATGCATGTTTCTGTCCCATCATACGGCAGAAACCCTATCCTTGGCTTGGAGTGAGCGTTATACCACTTTAGAAATCACCACCATCAAAAGTACAAAAATACATTACGTGCTGCGTCCTTGGCTTTGCGATAATGACACAAAAAGGTCGATAAATTTACACGCTGCATGAGCTTGACCATCGGCGGTGTGCCGGGGCATAAGCTGCTTGTCTGCAAAAACAGATCACATCGGGAGGAATGGCTCTACGCTTTAGTCACTGTAGAGCATCTTTAAAATAAAATAATTTGGGCTTTGCTTTGACAAAACAAACTTACTTTACAGCAAAGCTGTTAGTGGTATCTAACCTTGAATATTTCGTGTCGTCATCGTCGGTCAGCCATAACACGCATTGCATCCAATCCACCTTTAAAGGGGCCCTATAACTTCCATTTGAATGCGAATATCTAAGGAAAGAATGCACTATATATATTTGACCTCCTCAAAAACCACTGTGAGGAGTGCCACGTCATCCTTCTAGTTAGTTCACGTGGGACTTGCAAAGGATTCGAAATGCCTGCGGCTGTCAATACATCATTCCCGTGAACAGTTCCAGCTCGTAAATCGCATTTTCAAAAGCCATTACATATCAAATTATACTATCTATGGTTGACTGCTTCAACGACTGCTCAATCGCAGGGAAATTTACCTCAGTTGGCTTCATAGATAGCTAGCAGCCTCAGTTTTAATACGATAACATGAAGGTACTGCGTCCGAACCCTTTCGAGAAAGCCTCACCAGGTTTGCCGAACCCACTGTGAAATCGCCCTCAGCATCCACATTTCTGACCGCTAGGATAATTGCAGGTTTCATCGATCACACAAAAGTAGGTTAATGGCCAACTAGAACTGATTGAGTTCAGTTTGTTGAGCTAATTTGGTTAATGCCTTCGCTAAAATTGAAAAAAAAAATAGTAAGCTGTTTGTGTATATATGCTACATCTTAATAACTTCAGTTTATTAAATTGCGAAACAAAGCAACGTTGCCACGTCAGCTTCGCTGGTTGCATTCATGTTATCAATGAATTAGTGGGCCGCCAGTTTTGCTTTTGGTTTTAATAATTTCGAAGCAGTTCCTAAATGCTTTAAAAGCAAGATATACTGTGTTTAACCCAACCAATCACCCATGTGGTATTTCTTTTTGAGCCGTTGAATTTATGGGAAACATACGAACTGCCCCAAGCACGCGCACACACCGACACATTGGTCTCAAAAAAGCTGCTCTGCTCGATTGCGTGGGTTTCCTTGGCGAAAACCTAAGTGCTATAACGAGGTGTGATGTGAACAATTGCAGGATTTGGTGACGAGGCGTAAGAGGTTATGGCAACTGAATAGGACAGGATTCATTGTAATGTGATGGGAAGCGGGTTCCAGTAGGGGAAAAGTTTTCCCTGAAGCACGTGCAATTATATCAAAACAAGCAAAATAGCCCGTACACATCTTGAGCTAAGAGCGCGTACACCATCGTGAGCACCCACGATTGGTTGCACCCACATTGGTTGCCCTTTTTTTTCGGATGTATTTACCGCAATGCTTTACCGCTGCGACCTTGTGCTACAGAAGAATAAGAAAGGGTTACGAGCCCACGTAGCCACAGCACGGTATGTGTGACAGCGAAGCACCATTGCCGCATATCCGATGAGTCGCACCGTTTTCAATGATAAGGCAGTGATAGGTGGTGTTTCTCTAATTGCGCGGCGTGATTCCCTAACTGCGCGGCGAAGCTTGTGCTGTTTATTCTGGGCGCTTTTTTCTGCAGGCATAAAATACTTATCGCAGGATACACCAGTTATTTTCCGTGCGTGAACGTCCGAGGACGCACGATGAAACAACTAAAACGGAGCGTGTCAAGCTGTGGATGGACAAATACAGGATTTTGAAGAGATCGGCTGAACTACATAGGCTTCTAAATTGATCACCTGTGCCTAAATTGGAGCACAAATTTCTGCCGGCAACTTCAATGCTATATCACACAAAAGCGAACTTTTAGTGGCAAGAAATATCCAGGTGATAATTAAAAGGCTTGAAATAATTAAAATTCCGCATACCCTACTTTTATTTTCAGTGCCGTATTTTATTTTATTGTACTTGAATTGGTATATTTTCCTGAAGAATTGTGTTATTACAATTATTTTGTAAAGCAATGATTTTCTGGTGGAAATTTAGTAGTCAATTGAGTGGGTTTGAAGTGGTAATTTTTATTTCCGTGGCTTGCCTTTAAAATAGCTTTCAGACATGCCATTCAATTTTTAAAGTGGAAAAGAAAAAAAACCATATGCACAGGCGCTCACATATTTCTATATTATAACGTACGGAAGGTCGAAGCAGAGCATTGTAGAAATAGCATTTATTGGAGCCACCTTGTTCCTACGAATACCCCGCACGGGGCACCTTGAGTAATCTTGGTGACGGTGAGTGGCGACACCGCGTACCCCGAGCCCCCCCATACTTAAGCTGTCACCTACCGTGGCTAGAAGTTGAAAGGTGAAGGGTTAGAAGCCGTGAACGGTGGCCGTCGGAGCCTTGGTCAAGCTCCGGCCGATGGGCTCCCTGCCTGTCTACCAGGCAGGGAGCTCCGGGACCTCTTTGACTACCAGGGTAAGGTCAAAGGAGAAAGTACCCCCGTCTCCCTGCTTTCCAATGTATCATATGGCATTTTCCAAACCCCCCCCCCCCCCCCCCCCCCCCAACGTGATCGGCCCCCGAAAAGGGGCCGCACCGAAGTTTCTTTTCCTCCTTTGCAATCGATCTCTCCCCCAAAGCCTGATAATTTCTCGCGGTTTCTGATCATGGAATCTGTTGACAAGACAAAGCCCATCACTTCCCAATCTGTGTTTCTAATCTCCAAGTTTCTTGAAAGCCTTATCGGAAAGTCGTATAAGGCTAAGAAACTCACAACGGGAGAAGTTTTGATAGAAGTAGAAAGCAAGCAACAATCCTCTAACCTCCTCAAGCAAACGCGCATGGTAGATGTTGACATCAAGATCACGCCCCATCGCAGCCTCAATAGCTGCCAGGGCGTGATCTCTGATCGGGATCTAATGAATGAGACTGAAGCAGACCTGCTCGAGGGCCTCCGAGATCAGGGCGTGACAGCAGTGAGGCGAATCACCATACGCCGAAATGATGAAATAATTCCAACCAAGCACATAATCTTGACACTTGACCGCTCTAACCTTCCTGAGTCGGTCAACGCAGGCTTCTTGAGATGTCCAATCCGACCCTACATGCCGAACCTGCGCCGCTGTTTCAAGTGTCAGCGGTTTGGGCACGGCACAACGTCTTGTCGTGGTAAATTGACGTGCGCAAAATGTGCAGCACATGATCATCAAACTGACAATTGTAAATCCGAGAACTTCACCTGTGCCAACTGCCAGGGACCACACGCTGCCTATTCTAGGAGCTGTGGAAAGTTCAAAGAAGAAAAACAGATCATTGCCTTGAAAGTCAACGAAAACATCTCCTTCCCAGAGGCACGGAAGAGGTTCGCCTCCTTCCCTCTGGGCAGGTACGCCGACGCAGCTCGCCGGGGGGCGGAGCGGCGTCTTGTTTCGGCGGGGACCCAGTACCGAGAGTCGGACTTGGTCCCGCCCCCGCCCCCCCCTGGGTTGCCTCTGGTAGCCCAACCCGCCACCACGCCGCTTGCTCAGGCAGCAGCGGTTGTGGTGGCAACCTCTTCTGTCGGGGCCGGTGCCGCTCCCGTCCGTGCCTCCCCATCGTCCAGTGCGTTGGAGTGTGCCATGGACACCACGAGCCCCGCACCGGCTCCCACCGCCACCGCACCACCCGTGCCACTTTGGTGCCTCCGACACCACCGGCGGTGGCGGGTCAAACGAAGGGCCCCCGAAGGGGGCCAAGTCCGGGGGGCCCGGTTCCACGGGCACACCCAGGACATCGGACGACGAGATGGACGTCGTGCCGTTCTTGCCTGCAACGCAGCGCAAGGAGCGGCCTCCGACGTCCAAGCCTACAGATAGGCCGCCCAAAAAGCCCAATCCAAGAGTCACAGCCCCGAAAGACGACACATAAACATACACACTCCAGTAGCTCTCACACTAAATAATAGGAAGAGAAAATATTGTTCAATAAAACTGCAGAGGCCTTCTGAATAATCTTGACGACGTGTATGAGATTCTGCATACCAATCAGCCAAGTGTAATGTGTGTTCAGGAAACACATTTGAATTCTAAACAATCAAATTTCTTGAATAGTTACCTGGTATACAGGAAAGACAGGGATGGCTGCACACACTCTTCTGGCGGTGTGGCCATAATCGTCCGGAAATCCTTAGCATGCCACCCTGTCACCTTGAACACTATCCTTGAGGCTGTAGCAATACGCTTAATAATATTTAATAGGTTGATAACGGTATGCTCCATATACATTCCTCCTCCTTCGAGGCGCTGGTTGACCAGCTGCCCGAACCATACATTCTAACAGGCGACCTTAATGCTCACAATTCTCTTTGGGGCTCTTCTCGTACGGATGCCCGAGGTCGCCTGATAGAGAGGTTTCTTACATCCTCTGGAGCATGCCTTTTCAACAATAAACAGCCTACATACCATAACATAGGTCACAACACATACTCATGTCTTGACTTGGCTATTGGCTCCGCAGTTCTCTTTCCTCTTCTCGAGTGGGGTGTGGGCACGGACCCATATGGCAGTGACCATTTCCCCACTTCATTAACGTATATAGGTAAAGGCCCGAGCAGTCCATCTTCCCATAATAGGTTCAATGAAGCACGAGCTAACTGGAACACATTTACAGAGACATCCAAACTACACCACACATCCATAGGACACCTACACGTTGAAGAAGCTACCCAACTCCTTACGGCGCACATCCTCGACGCCGCCGAAAAGTCCATTCCCCACGCCTCTGTTGCCCCGCGCAACCAGCGGAGGCCGTGGTGGAATGAGGACTGTAGGCGGGCGCGAGAGGCCCAGAACAAGGCGTGGGGTATCCTTCGCCGGTACCCCACGTCGAGTAACCTCCTCTTGTTCAAACGGGCCAAGGCGTTGGAAAACGTGTGCGCCGTGAGGCAAAACGAGAGAGTTGGCGTACATTCATAACATCAATTAACTCCTACACAGACACACGGAAAGTATGGACACGAATACGCAAACTCAAGGGACATCAAACACACAGCCTGCCTCTGGTCAGTACAACAGGGGACACACTCGAAGACCAGGCTGACACACTCGCACAACACTTCCAACACGTTTCTAGTTCAGCACACTACACAAACACCTTCATGAAACACAAACTCGTGGCCGAAAAGAAACCTTTACATGACAATGACAGGTCAGCCACCTCTTATAACTCCGAGTTCACGCTTCATGAGCTGAGGGGTGCTCTGAGCACGTGTAAACCCTCAGCTCCAGGCCCAGACAACATTACATATACAATGATACAGAACTTACACACAGACACTCTTGTAACACTTCTTCACCTTTTCAACAAGATATGGCTTTCGGGGCACATTCCAAAGTCTTGGAGGGATGCCATAGTTGTAGCATTCTTGAAAGAAGGGAAGGACCCTTCTTCTCCCGCTAGCTATCGACCCATTGCCCTGACCAGCTGCCTGTGTAAGCTTCTCGAGAAGATGATAAACCGGAGGCTCGTGTACTTTTTGGAGTATAACGGCCTTCTCGAGAGCTGCCAGGCAGGCTTCAGGGCGGGGCGATCCACGAATGATCAACTTGTGGCACTAGAGTCATATATTAAGGATGCCTTCATTCATAAACAGTTCTGTTTAACTGTGTTTTTCGACGTAGAAAAGGCCTATGACACCGCTTGGCGTTATGGGATCCTTACTGACCTGAAGTCATTCGGTGTTTCTGGTAATATGTTTAACACCCTTGCTAGCTATTTGTCGGAGAGAACCTTTCGCGTCAGAGTTGGCTCTGCACTGTCAAAGGTACACGTGCAAGAAAATGGCGTGCCGCAAGGCGGAGTTCTAAGCTGCACTCTCTTCATAGTAAAAATGAACTCCCTTGGGAAGGCACTGCCGCCTACAATTTCTTACTCCATGTATGTAGATGACGTACAGATATCTTTTAAATCATGTAATATGTCCATCTGCGAACGTCAAGTCCAGCTCGGCGTCAAGAAGCTTGCCGGCTGGGCAGACAAGAATGGGTTTAAATTGAATCCTGCAAAAAGCTCCTGCGTTGTGTTCTCCAGGAAGCGCGGGGTCCATCCGGACCCAGACATTACTCTTAATGGCATGTCGCTTCCTGTGAACAAGGAGCACAAGTTCTTAGGTGTGGTGTTTGATCACAAACTCACATTCATTCCCCACATCAAGGAACTTAAAAATAAATGTCTCAAAACAATGAATATACTTAAGGTTCTCTCCCACCAATCCTATGGTTCCGACAAAGAACTCTTGCTTCGCTTGTATACTGCTTTGGTTGGGTCTCGTTTGGACTATGGCAGTGTGGTGTATGGGTCGGCGACTAAGACAGCCTTGCGAATTCTTGACCCAGTTCTACACCTGGGCCTTCGTCTTTCGTCGGGTGCTTTTCGCACTAGCCCTGCTGAGAGTCTTTATGTTGAGTGTAATAAGTGGAGCCTTGAGAACCAACGAACATACATGGACTTGCTTATGCTTTTAAAATTTCATCGCTGAATAATCATCCTTTTTATCCTGTCTTTAACGACACATCCACATCTCTGCTCTTTGTAAATCGCCCATCCGTTCCTCTGCCCTTTTCACTTAGAGTGAAAGAGCGAGCCTCGGATCTCAGTGCTTTGTTTTTGGATGTGTACAGGTCATCCCTTTCAAACAGTTTACCGCCTTGGCAAGTTCGTCCTGTGTCGTCCGACCTTTCTTTTATGAAACTTGATAAAAATCGGGTACCGCAGGCTGCAATACTGCAGCACTTTCTGTCTCTGCAGTTTAAATACCCACTTGCAGAATTTTACAGTGACGCGTCTAAAACCTCCACTATGGTCTCCTGCGCTGCTCATGGTCCGAATTTCTGTGCAGCCAGAACCATGAGTGTCCACACGACAATTTTTTCAGCAGAGGCGTATGGGATTTTGCTGATTGTACGGCACATACTTGAAAATCAAATTCCAAAGTCTATCATCTACACAGATTCCTTAAGTGTTGTTCGCCCTCTGTCATCGCATACACCCCCCAAAAACCACATAGTTAATCTTGTATTTAACACTATCATGTCTGTGTATGCAAAGAAGCATCAGCTGCTCCTCTGCTCGGTTCCAGGACACGCTGGGGTCGCTGGGAATGAGTTGGCAGACGAGAGGGCTGCTGCTGCTGCACTCAGAACACTGTAGACATAACAACCGTACCCTACACAGACCTCAAGCCACACATAAGACAACACCTGCGGAGAATATGGCAAACACACTGGGACGAACAGACAGACAACAAACTACACGTAATAAAGCCACACTTGGGACGGTACACAGCTGACTCACGCAACAGACACACGGAAGTCGCCTTGGGTAGGCTGCGGATAGGGCACACCCATGCGACGCACTCGTATCTGCTGACGGGATCTTCTAGACCCCAGTGCAGCAGGTGCGGAGATGCCCTATCCGTGGTGCACATACTAATCACATGCAAGGCACTTCACACAACACGACGCAAACACTTCCCACAGCTATACAGACTACACGTCCCACCACACCCAGCGTTTTTCCTCTCTGATGATCCCATGTTTTCTATCAAGTGCGTTTTTAAATATTTAGAAGAAGTTCAATTTTTAGACCTCATTTCATACCACGCGTGATCACTCCCTGGCCCTATACACCAGCCATGCTCATTGTCGTTTTGTGATTTTACTTTTGTTTTTGCTGACTGTTCGTAGTGTTTAAGGTTTCACCCCTCATATATGACTATTGTTTTGGCGCTCTTTGCCCTAGTCGGCCTTGCGCCATAAACATCCAACCATCATCATCATCATCATTGTTCCTACGAATAAACGGGAAGAAAAAAAGCCGTCAACAAGGTGGCATGCATGATCAATCATCCATGAATTGTATGCCGGGATGTTTGCTCTGCCCAGAGGCGGCGGAACTATTTTTCGATTGGGGGAGCCCAAAAAATTGTACCATACATCATCATCATCATCGTCATTGTCATTTGTTTTCCTTGAGGGCTCATGCATGGGCAATATTGAATAGGATAAATAAATAAGCCCAATCACTAATAAGAGTAAATCAAATGCAATCAAATTTTTATCCAACATCACAGATGCTGGAGAGCAGTAAAAGATCCCTTAACGCTCCGCGCTAGGACCAAAGCATCAAAAGTAAATTGCATATTCTCTAAATCTACAGGATACTCCAGTGCTAACAGTTAAGAGACATTATGAGGAGTCGTATTTACATTACGCTGAAACATAAGCAGTGATTTGATAGCGAGTGAAGGAGACAGACACCCACGCCACGGAGTTCGCATCAGTGTCAAAACGGCAGGTTGAATCTCAGAATTATTCTATTTGTGCAACCCACCATTTCCGGATTCATTTTTAGTCAGCGAGCAATTGTTTGACGGGGCATCAGCGGAAGTCTAGAAGTGCCCTCTGACTGGGGGAGCTGTGCTCCCCCATTTTTACATTAGAGGGAGCCGTCTCTCCCCCTGCTCCCCCTGTTCCGACGCCCCTGGCTCTGCCTGCATTTTCTCGTCACCTTCCTTTCCGAACGATGAATTAGACCGAGAGCATTGCTGGCTAAAGAACAGTGTATGTTTTGGACAACAGTGTAGCGTGTGGTTTTGTCTAACGCGCTGCCGTAGCATGTTGATCTTTGCGATGAAGTACTGGAGGGCTCTTTAGGCTCTAGGCTTAACTTGTTTTGCATACTGGCGATGACCATTTCAAACATATAAAGCACATTATTGCAAATGTTGCTCTGTGTACATCGAACGCATAAGAATACTAAACAAAAAAATTCCCTCGCACTTCCCCGAGGGGGAGAGTGTGTAAGTGCGAATGCACGGTTGTTGATTGCGCGATTACGGTGGATATCGTGATCTTAATGAGTAGTCGAGAGATCACACACACGCACACAACTACAAAGAAAGATATTTCACTCGTTATTGCTGGTACCGTTGCCCGGTCCGCCATCATCGTTATCGAGATGCAGGACCAGCGACCGCTCTCGACGACGGCGCGCGCTCGACTAATACCCTCCCGCGCCACGCGGCCGCTATACGAGCGCCCTCACGCGTCGGAATGCGGAGCGCCCGCTACGCGAGCGAGAGCTCTCCCGCCCGAAGTGGAGAGGAGGCGCCCAACACCCGCAGTCACTGAGCGGAGAGAGGAGGAGGAGAGTAGCGCCCGCCGTTACGGCGAGGGCTACACGAGCGCCCTCACGCACCCGCAGTCACTGAGCGGAGAGAGGAGGAGGAGAGTAGCGCGCGCCCATCTCCCCCCGTTGCTAGGGAAGACGAGGAGCGCGCGCACCCGCAGCTGTTGCTATGCGGACGACGGCGGCGGACGATTCAGGCTCTCTTAAGAAGTGCATTCGCACTTAAAATTAGCACGACTGATGTGACCAGCGACGGTCTTTCGGCGTCTCCTTGCTCCTGCTCTCGTTCGCTCTGGTGCGCCAAAATCTCTCTAAAATACCAAAACCCTTAGGTTTTTTGCAACTTCGTCAATCCAAAGGACGTCGCGAAAGCGAGTGAGGAGGGCCTATCGATTAACTCCCATTAGTTCACTGGTTGGCCGCAACAACTAATCGCGGGTGCGTGTACAAACCGTAACGTGACGCAACTCTGTCTTATGCAGGTATTCAAAGGTGTTTATCGCAACCCGCCAATAAAAAACAACAAGAAAACAAAATTGAGAAACTTTCAACATTCTACGATCAAACCTTGGACGCTATGTACCGTCCGTGAAAGGAATTCCGGGTAATCGGCTCTTGTTGCCAGCATACATCAACAATGCAGACATTTTGACTTTTGTTCAAGCCTATTCTGCGCACACACAACGTGCCTTTCTCGAAAACCGGGAAAATAGCGAACGGGCTGTGCGGGCTTCGTGACAGCAAGGTCAAACTCGTTCCCTTCCCTATCAAGCAAGACTGCCGGGCGAGGCACACTACAAAAAAAAAAAAAAAACTAGCTCGCGCTCAGCTCCAAACAATGAATAAAATAGTCGGGCGCTGCCTGGAGCTGTTATGAAAATTTAAGAAGACATGTTCCAGGCAATAATCGATTTCAATGTGGTTCCAGTTGGTCTGTTAAAGCTAAAACTGGCGTTTGCAGTCTACCGAACAAGAACTGATTCAGCACACAATGGTGCACAAGAAATACGTACAGCGCCATTGACACGAATTATCCCGGTTAACCGGGAAGTCCTGTGAGGCTGCAACGGTCGCTCAAAGCTTTGTCTTAGTGTCGCCTGAAGCTGCCCTTCGCCTGCACCACAACGAGCACGCGGCCTGGCAGAGAACGGTACGGGTTTTTCCCCAATTCCGGCACCTGCCGCAGACACTCCCACTCCTCTTGCACTACATACCACAGATGGTCTCGTGACTTGTCTTGCAAGGAACGTTTACCTAGATGTTTCTTCATAAGGCCCCATACATTATCTATGACGTTCAAATAGACCCCTTTTGGCGGCCATTCTAGCACGATAACCCCAAGTTGGTCCAGGCACTGCTTAACCTTCCTGCAAAAAACAAAACAAAAAAATACAATTTAGCAAACGTCACGTATACATATTTATTTAGGTATTTCAATACTCTCAATGCCCCGAAGGGCGTTACAGAGAGAAGTGGGAAGGTTATACAGTGCAATTTATGGCTGTCTGAAATGAAACAGGATCAGGGTTGCTGGCAAAGAAGGCGGGAAGGCTGTTCCAGTCCGATGGTGTCTTCGGCAAGAACGAATTTAAACGTAAATTCCTCCGGCAGTTGGGGACTGCAACTTTTAATCTGTGATCAAAGCATTGGGAAATGTAAGAAGGAGGTGAAACAATGTCATATTTAATGTCCGGGTTAATGTAAATATTTTGTGAGAAAGACTTAAACGTGCAATTTTCCTGCGAGTTGTTAAGGTGGGAAGGTTAAGGTTTATTTTCATTGATGAAACGATGGCTGCCCGAGAGTAGTTGGAAACGATGAAACGAGAGGCATGGTTCCGGATTCATTCAAGCGATGAGGAGACCGATAATAAATGTGGATCCCAGATAGCGGAAGCACATTCGAGTTTAGTCCTAACAAGTGTTTTACAAAACAGTAATTTTAAGGAAACAGGAGGTAAAGAAAGTTACGACGTAAGTAGCCAAGCATGCGATTAGCATTGTTAGTGACATAATCTACGTGGGTTTCCCAAGAAAGGTTGCTACTGATGTGAACGCGAAGGTATTTGACGTGTTAACTGTTGTGAGCGAGTATTGCTAATTACATAGAGATAAATAGAAGGGGGGTAGGGAAACTTTCATTAGTTTGCACTTAGACGGGTTAAGCTGCATGGACCGGTCAAAACACCATACTGAAACGTTGTCCAGATCAGTTTGAAGTTGTAAGCAATCGTTACAATCGTTGAAGTTGCAAGCAATACTAGATATTTCGCGGTAGATAACGCAATCGTCTGCAAAAAGCTTAATTGAGGAACAAGTATGATTAGGATGGTCGTTAATGTATATAAGAAAAAGTAGTGGCCCAACACAGAACCTTGTGGTACACCAGAAGTTACTAGAGAAGTGGGTGAGTCGCACTCATTAGCTCTAACGTATTGGGTATGGTTGCTTAGAAAACACTCAATCCACTTAGAATTTGGGAATAAATGTTAATTTTACTCATTTTTAAGAGCAGTAAGCGATGAGAGACTGTGTCAAATGATTTTTTGAAATCTTGGAAAACGCAGTCAATATAGGAACCCAGATCGATGGCAGAAAATAGGTCGTTAGTAAACTGCAAGAGTTGGGTTTCGCACGAGTAGCTTTTCCTAAAACCATGCTGATATTTATAAAAAAAATATAAAAATGTTAGATTCCAGGAATGTAGGTTAAACTGGAATAGATAACATATTCACGCAGTTTGCATGAAATACTTGTAAGGGTGATGGGTCTGTAGTGGGGTGGCTGACTTGGGTTGCTCTGCATCAGCACTGGTACCACCCTCCCCGCCTTCCAGTCAGATGGCAATACAGAGCATTCTATAGACTGCGAAAAAATACAAGACCATAACCATGCTGTACCCTGGTTAACCCCCCTGCCTTTCACCTACTGTACCTTCCTTCCTCCCTCCCTTCCTTTCTTCACCAGGAACTCACTTTGCGGTGGAAGGGGGCTCCTGTCATATTGGAATGCGAAGAGGCCATCAGGAAACTCGCCATCCAAAAGATACGGCAGCAGGACATACTGGAGGATTTCCAAGTATTTTTCTGGCGTGAGCGTCCCTTCAATTCGAACAAGGGGCCCAATGTGTGGCACGCCATCAAGTCCCACACGCTGACCGAGCAACGCCCGCTAGAAGCGACCGTCTTGATGCACAACAGGGTCGTAGCTGAGGAAAAACACAACAGTTCAAAACTTCGTTTTAAGAAATTGTCAGTTGTACTATTGAATTGAAAATATTGACGCCTTTGGGCTTGCGAATTCTAATTTTGTGAAGGCATTGGCTAATTGAGTCCATGCTTCCGGGACTGCATCAAGCTTGCTTGCTGCTAAAAGATATTCCTTTGTCTGTTGGGAGTGTTTTTCCGAGTAATTTGAAAGCAGAAAAAAAACGATGTTTGACGCTGTAGATGGTGATTATACCACTTCAGCAGAGTCAGTGTCCCACAGAACACCTATTAAAACTGTTAGAACACATGCCGAAAACTGCTACAACCTTCCGTTCCGGATGGAAATAACTAAAATGTTCGCGTATTTCTAAACCGTTCAAAACCTTCGTCGTAATTAAGCTTCACTTTTCATGACATCGCGCTATATTCCTACGAATTATTAGGTGAAAAGTTGGGAATTCCAGCAACAACCTTTCATGCACAAATTTTGGAAAAGATACAAATTAATCTAAGAGAAAATCCGAAGCGCACAAAACCAAACCATACAAAGGTCACAAAAACGTTCATTTTTTAATGATGGAAGAACGTTCCACTTGTTCGCTTTTTCTAGGAATAAATGTCATTGTAGATTGCTGCCTAGGCATTTTTTCTTCCAGTGTCTGACACCTAAATAACAATGCTATATCTTACCGTCTTCCTACCACCGCCACAGGCGTTGTTGTTGGTCCCATCGGCTGACGAACGTTGACTCGTCGCTGAACTCGACTTCAGAAAAATCCTCCTCCTTCTACGAGAGGTGGTCTTCCAGGAATACCAGGCGCGTTTCCTTTTCTCTGGGTGAGAGTCAGGGCCTCTGGAATGGAATTCGCCTCCTCAAACCGGCTTGAGCCAGTCGGCGCCGACTGGTGCAAAGAGACATTCAAAAATAGATGCCGCCGCATCTCGGTCAGAGAAAGTGACGGATCCAAATTCACCATGGCTGTGATGGCAAGGTCCAGATCCGTGGAAGTTGACGATGACGCCAGGTCTTGCTGCATCGCTGATTCTCTTTTCATATTTGTACGGATGCACAACTCGTTCTGCGGACAACCGATTTAGGCAGCAATTTCCTGACGGGACTCCCCGCCTATGGCTTAGTATATTATTCGTAGCCTGGTCTCTCTACTTATCCTTCGCATAGTGCTTCCAGAAACTAAAGAAAATGAACCCCACCCGCCTGTTTCCTGCTTATATCTGGCCAAATACCTATCATACCAGAACCTTATTGGCACAAAGCGAAAGCGATTACGCGCACAAGGTATACATTCGCATTAGCTTTGCGTACCGAACAGGATTCCTTGCCTTCAGTGCCCGCTGTTATCGTGGTTCTTTTATTAAAGGCAGATGGTTTTAGAAGTAAAGCTAGCTCGGCGTCCTGATACGGCTATACGCTAAGAAAACGGCGGAAAAGAAAAGCCGGTCGATGACGTGGTCACAGTGAGTCGCGTTGAATGGGGAAAATTTCAAGGCAGTAAGAGTTTTGCTTCAACAAAATTGCGGAGCTTCAACGCGTTACTTCTTTTCGGAAACCAGCTCCGTTCAGAAAAATTGGTTCGCTTTTCATGGAGCATTATCAAATTTACGAAATTTGTATAGTAGTTTCATCGGTTTGTAAGCACTGTAAGACCCCAACGCGTTGAGAGTAGTCAATCACAAAATCACAAACCATTCAGAAATGAGAAAATCACAATCCCATTCAGCCTCGTTTGATCTGGTATCGCCGGAAAGAGGCAGCAAACGGAAATCGAAAGTTTTGCGTGCAGTGGTACGGCGAGTTAAACTGGCTTGAATATAACATAGAAAGAAAAAAAATGAGGGAAGCTCACCCCAACGCGCAACACTTGAAGCGGGAGAGGCTGTACGCAACCTTCACGACCATCAAGAAGGTTTAAGTCCACGATTGCAGACGATTTGCTCCTTCTGACAGATGTACCGTTTGATAAATGTACCGCCCCAGTCAAACTCCCCGCCTGACACTCTCCTCGGAACAGATCGTGCAGGCCCACCGAGCGCACCCGACGGAGGCCCGGGGACCACTGCACTTGGCGCTAGAAGAGTGGACACTCATTGGTCCGCTCTCCGCTCCAGCGAGTAAGAAACGATGAGAGTAGTGGTATTCCACTGACGTACGCGCGAACCCCGCCGTAACGGGGCCGAACCGCACGCCACCCCACTTATGCTTCACCTCTCACGTCTCTTCACAGAGCCAGAGTAGAGTCAAGCTCAACAGGGTCTTCTTTCCGCGGTGATTTTGCCAAGCCCGTTCCCTTGGCTGTGGTTTCGCTAGATGGGGACAAAAATAAAGGGCTACGAGGTAAAAATAAAAGCCCAACCCGCACCACATACGTATCACGGGTGACATCGATTGAAGTGAAAAAAAAAAAACTGGACCGAAGTCAAATAGAAATTTTGAAGAGAGAGGAGAAGAAAGAAAGAGGAAAGAAGCGATCTGCCGTCCGAAACCAAGCCAAGGGAGGGAGGCAATCGGCGGCATTTATTGCTAAATAAAATGAAATAATTATGGTTCTGGACATAAAGTAAAGTACTTCTTACATGTAATCTTGATGTGCTAATATTTGCGCAAATTAAATGCTTCCTCGAAAGTGGACCTCCCGAACAGTCGCTCGTTCTGTCTATCTTCATTCCTCATCATCGTCGCTCTGCTGTCTTCTCGGGCTCATTGCGTTAACACTGTACCCACCGTAACTGTTCCTGTAAAACTAAAAACTTACGACATCCCCTACCCCTCCCTTCACTGTGTAATACCTCCTTTTTTGGTCTCCTCGTTCTTCATGTGTTACATATATCTCTACCTGAACTCGGGGTAATTTTGAACCAATGTTTACTATTGAAACTTGTCAGAGATCTTCAACTTCGCTTATTAATTTCTATCGTAAATTCCCTGTCAACCAGAACCCTGTTGATGCCCGTATGTGCGATTACGTTCTTTTGTTGTTTACGCCTTGATCTCGCGCTTCCCATTTATTGGAATTCTAAAGCTACTCTCTCACCTCTATTTCTTAATTACAAAATTACGACACCACTCTGACTTCTTTCTCTTTTGTGTAGACCTCAACATACATAACTATTGTTCTCTCTATTAGACTAAATTTGCATTTATTTTACCTACCTCTGGTCTTTAAATCCTACCTAACTTCTTGTGTGCACCTATTTACTGTATTTTCCTCACCTTAGAGGAGGAGCACTGAAAAAAGCCAGGGGTAAGGGGTATTACTTTGACATCATATGTGACGAGCCATGACATCCTATTAAAATTCTCTCCGAGCCCTCTTCCTGAAATTGATTTCCCCTAATCCTTCATGATATTCCGTGCTCTTCTTGAAGATACCTCCCACAGAGGAGGGTATTTGCCCACATCTTGCCATGAAATGCACCTTCCCGCTTAGGTGTACCAGGGGGTCTCCAACTCAGACCTATGTTTGTAGTTCTCTTTTTTTCTTCTTTTTTTCCCAGGGTCCTTGGTCAATATTGCAACATCCGACTGGAAGCATTGACTTTGCACCTCGTCAGCCTTAGCTGTAGCACCTTGAAGATCCACCTCGAAGAGGCATCCGTGATTCGGCCATCATGCCCTGTGTGAAGCTGGATGCCGTGTAAATAACGCTCGGTCCGTGTGCTGGTGTACGGTTGCGGAATCGAGGCTTAAGCCTGCTCATTCGTTGTCACTTTACTTCTTCTGACTCCCGATGAGACCACCACTGACAAAGTTTTGCCAGCCATCTCAGGAGCCCCGTAGTTGTGGGCCGTCTGCCGAGTGTGTATTAGCCAACTTCCGCTGTTGTCTTCCGAGTGTGGATTAGCCAACTTCCGCTGATGACTTCCGCTGATGATTAGCCAACTTCCGGTTGGTGTCACCCACCCTTGTTGGTGGTTACACACTTTGCTGTATTAGGCCCCTGGGTGGTCTGGAAGTCTTGTGCGGCAGTGGACTATTCCTCCCCCTCTGGAGGTGAAATCAATAGTCAGCACAGCAAATTCCCATTTTCCTTTAAATATCGTTTCTTTATGCTATCTTGTTGATCTCGTCTACCATTAGTGCTAGTAAATCCGCCCACTTTCTGTCTTTTATTATTTCTTGTTTTTGTTTTGATAGCTCGTGCTTTAGTTTCTTCTTGAATTTATCTCTCAATGGTTTTGTTGTTGGACAGTCCTCTAAATATTGAGAAAACTGTAAGTTTCTTTTTTTACAACTGCCAACACTATCGTCTGTAAACCCAAACTTGTACAGATAATGCGGAAATCTGCCGTGGCCCGTCACTGCTTGTGGCACAAAATGATTCGTTGGAAAATGACAGGGTATGTTTTTGGCGTTAGGAACCCATTGGTACGCTTGAGTACCGGAACCCTCCTTTACCCATTCCTTTTGCCAGCTGTCTAAAGCCTCCACAAATAACTGCCTTTTAATGAACTGCTTTGTCATCGGAATCCAAAGTTTTTCTCCTTGCTATGGAGCAGTTTTCGCTAAGTCGTCTGCTAATTCGTTGCCTGGATTACCTGAGTGACCTTTTATGTGTGCCAGCTGGAATACGTCTTTTCCTTTATTACTATGAATTAGTCTTTTAACTTCCAAAATCATGGTATTTTCATTATATGGATTGCTAATGGCCTGCACTGCTGATAGACTATCTGTGATTACTTGCACCTTTGTAAATTCCTTTGAGCTTAAATACTCGATTGCCTGGGTCATGCAACGACCTCTGCTTGGAAGTTGCCGCCAAACTTTCGTAAACTATATTGACACAACTCTACTATATCCTGTTCTTGATTCATTACAACAAAAGCCGCACCTACCTTGTCGTTCGCTTTCGTCCCACCAGTGAAAATGTATAGTTGACAGTCCTGCTGTCCTAAAGGTTCGGTACTATAGGGAAATGCTAGTAAATTTGCTGGATGCCTTTCCAACTTGTCTATTCTATTATATTAATTCTGTGGAAAGCCTCGTCTTACCATGTGAAACATTTATCTTCCTTCGTAATTTTATGTTTCTAGCTCTTTTTCAATTATAAAATAGATCGGCATAACGTTACTTAAAATATTCAAAGCTATAGTGGGTGCTGTTCTATGGGCCTTAGATACCTTGAGCAATGCAGTTCTCTCAATATACCTCAATTTCCGTTTGATAAGACTTTTGGCAGAATACCAGAATGGCGCTGCATATGCAATCATTCTTACAATCGCGCTTAAGCACATTGTCCTCAAGTGCTGGCCTGTCATTCCTCTTTTACTTGATGTAAATTTTGATAAATTTACAGCCAGCGAAGTAACTTTGTCTTTGATATAATTCAGATGAGTCATAAATCTTAAACGACTATCTATTATATAGCGTAAAAATATCTATCTTTATCTACCTTAATATTATTACCTTTTAAACCTAGCTATTGCCGGTCCACTACCATATTTATTCCCCAGCGCCAATCCTGTGCATTTATCCATACTAAATTCCAGTTTGTTCGTACTCGCCCAGTTTGCTTTCTGTTCCAATGCTGCATTTGCTGCCGCTTCTAATTTACGCACTGATATCCCTTTACCCACTAAAGTGATATCGTCAGCGAATGCTTGTATATGACATCCGTCACCCAATATTTCCGTTAAAAAATTTTGAATCATAAAGTTCCACAACATCTGACTCAACGGCGACCCTTGGGGTGACCTTCCCAGGCGGCACAGAAAGTGTGTCCTAAGACAGGCCCGCCTAGGGCCGCTTTCTGGCATGTCCGGCCAGCATCCAGGTTCTGGCAGCCACTGATCATACGATGAAGGGCCAAAATTCGGCAACCAGCGCTTCGGTATTTCTCCGACCGCCTGTGTTCAGACGCACAACGGCACCTACCCGGCTGCCAGATATTCAGTTCCCTTTCGGCTGCCCATGTTGAGAAAGAAAACGGCCGAAGTACGGCTTCAGGACATCCGTTTTTCCTTCAGGAAGCGGTGTTCAGCCGAAGCACGGCAAGCGACCGGCCACAGAATATCCGTATTCTTGTGGCAGTTGGTGTTCGAAAGGAGACCGGCCGGAGCGCGGCTGCCGTGCATTCGCTCTTTCAACGGTGAACCGCGCGTCCGGTGGCAGAATATTCGTTTTCTTCCGGCAGCCGGTGTTATAATGGAGACCGGCCGACTTGCGGCCCCAGAATGTACGTTTTTCATTCGGTTAGAGGTTTTTCATTCGGTTAGTGATACCTTAAATTCCATTTTCTTGTAGCCAATATAATAAATTAAAGTTCTATTTGTTGATACACTGGCTGCACTCCTGATGAAATTCTTCTTAATACCTATTTTCTTACAAAAAGCCGGAACGTGGTCTTTTCTGATGGAGTGAAATGCATTCTTTATATCAAAAGATATTAAAATGGCGGTTTCCCCATCGATTTTCGCTTGATCAATACGTTTTTTTTTCAGTTCCCTAAGCGCTATTGTCGTCGATGTGTTATCAAATCCAACAGGTTTTTTTGAAAAGTGTTTGTTCTTGTAAAGGAAATAGTACATCCTAGATTATATCATTTTTTTCAGAAACCTTCCCTTATAGGGAGTTTATTGCGATTGGTATGTATCGTTTGCTTTCATGTGCTCAGTTATTTTCTTTTGGAATAAACACTACTGTGGATCTCTTCCGTTGTCCTGGGAAAAATCCAAACCTATAGCATCCTGAATAGACCCGGTGGATAAAATCTTTGATTACTACATAAATACTTTGTAAGAAGTCTGTACTTATTTCGTCGGGACCAACCGCCATGTCTCTTCTCAAAGCCCGTATTGTATATCCTATTTCCTCTTCTGCTATGGCATCAGTCACATCATCAATGAGTTCTACGTGGCTAGTCACATTCTCCGTTTCCATTTGTTGATCTTTTGGGTTATTAAATTTGCTTCCTTGTTCTTCGATGCTCTCTTCAACTGACTTAGTCAGTACCCCATTTTCGTTAGGGATGCCAGACAATATCACCTTTAGCTTTGTCTGATTCCTGGCTATTTTGTGGGGCAAGGTAAAGGGATGTTTTCTCATGGTGGCACAAAGCTCATCCCAACTTTTCCGTTTTTCATCTTTCAGATGTTCATCATACTGAGTATGAGCTTCATAATATATCCGTTTATATTCCTTTCTGTAATGCGTCTGCCCTTTGGTACAGCCTTCTGAGTTCCCTTACTCGTTTACGTTAAACTTCAAGTGCACCACTCCACCAGCGCTTAGGCTGTTTGTTGTGTGTACGATATTTTGAATATTTGTCGACCAGCCGTTCAAATTTGATGTAAAATCTACGAACAAAAAATTTAACATCCTCTGCTAAGTTTAACTCATCTGTCTCCTTAACCCGCGGATCATCTTGTAAATCGCGTAGTAATTTCAGCTTCCCTCTTTTAGTTTATCTGCGTTCTTTCTCTTTTTCGGCTGTAAATAGGGTTAGCATATTGTACTTGTGATCCCCATTCTTTTGCTCCTCAATTACATTCCACCTGTGTACCTGAACTTCCAAATCTGCGGAGCCTAGTGTGATATCGATCCAGCTTCTTCCATTTTTTTTTCAAACGTTGGTTTTGAGTTGAGAATTATTAAGTTTTTTGCATTTATAAAGTTGACAACTTCTGCTCCCCTGCTATCAGAGATTAATCCTCCCCATACTTTGTTTTTGGCATTGAAATCCCCCATTATTAAATGATTCCTACTTTTTGTCATTAAGATTAGATTCCCAAGTTTCCCGATTGCTGTAATTATATTAGAACTCGGCGGGCAATACACGTTAATATTAACCACTTCTTGATTCCTCTACTTGACCTTAGTGCATACGACTGCACTTTCTACTAGTGTAGGGAATACAACTATTTCGTTGGAATGCACTATTGTCGCTGCTTTCGGGTTATTTGTGCTGGCTATAATGCGAGTTTTAATGGGAAATCCAATTATTGGCTCTTTAATGTTGTAAGGTTCTTGCACGACAGAAATGTCGATGTCATTTTCTTTCTGGAAAGTATTTGCGTTGCAACACCTGGCCAGATTAATCTGAACTAAATTTAGTTCAAGTATTCCAGTTATTTTTTTTTTGTTTTCTTGTTCTCTCATCTGTCATTCTTGTCCCAACCGCAGCATGTTTTACCTGGCTGCGCTTAACAAGTCGATCAAGGATTCTGTCCTGTTCCTTCTGCTCACAAGCTTTGAAGGATGGGCAAAAGGTTGCCAGCATGGAGTGATCGTAGACCTGGTCCTCCTCGTTCGGCCACTGCTTTTTACATTCAGTGCAAGACTTTCCTGGCCCCTTGCATTTTTCGTGAAGGTGATCCCCTCCACACTCTGTGCATCTTACCTTGTCTCTGGGGTCGGAGTTCTTTGTGGTGTGGCCGTACTGAGCACAGCGTCCGCACAGGGGAACAAAGGCTGCTGGGTATTTACTACACTTTGTTAATCCACATTCAGGTTCTCTCTTCTCTGCAGGTATCTCTGCGCACGCACCCTTTTCCACCGCTATTACTACGTTCTGCCCATATTTTGTATCCCAGTGCTTCCTGACTTCCAACTCCGATGATGCATTGTCTGACTTTGCGTTGAAAACTTCAGTTTACCATATGTGAAGTATTCTCGCGCGGCCCAATTTGCAGTCCCCAATCCCCCTGCACGCCTCACGGGTTGGCGTGAGCGTGAGTAAGAAAAACAGGGGTCGCTTCGAGGAGGCACGCACACGGTATTCCGGGCAAACTAATAAGCGAAAATGTGTGCAGCTTCTCCTATTGCGAAATATCTGATTTTATAGGAAGGATATATGCATCGCATTTAGCATTGCGGTGTGCACAGGTCCAGTGCTTTGGCGATATAGATAATCTCGGCAAGATACACACAATGGTATATCAAAAGGAAGAGGGCCAGCGCTTTGCGAAATACAGAGGAAGCTCTAAAAACTGAACCCAGAGAACACCGTTTCCTTTTCTTGAGATCTGCCCGCATTTCCAGAGTAGGTTCCAGCGGTGCTGCCTCAATAGGAATGGGACGCTGTACATACTCCAGTACCAATATGTTGCAAGGTGTTTCTGCTTTTAACCAAACTAAATTTAGCGGTGAACATTTTGGCCCAGTTTCACAAAAATTGAAACAGCGCTTTTTTTTTAAATATGAGGCTGACACGAAGAGTTTGTTGTCCCCCCCCCCCCTATTCAATGGACTTAAATTAGGCGCAGATTGGTTTTTATGGTGCCAACGTGGACATTAAAATGCATTTTTTTTTTCTATTGTACTCTCGCTTATCGTGTCCGTAACGGGATCATTTGTCTTGTACCCGCCGCGGTGGCTCAGTGGCTAAGGCGTTGCGCTGCTGAGCACGAGGTCGCGGGTTCGATTCCCGGCCGCGGCGGTCGCTTTTCTGATGGGGGCGAAAAGCAAAAATGCTCGTGTGTACGAGATTTCGGCGCACGTTAAAGATCCCCAGGTGGTCAAAATTAATCCGGAGCCCTCCACTACGGCGCCCCTCATCGCCTGCGTTGCGTCGGCGCGTTAAACCCTACAATCAATCAAAATCAATCATTTGTCTTGTATACAAACATACGCAGTCTATACAAATCTATGGCAAGTCACTATCACTCCAGTACGTCGTGATAGCCGGGCGGATACGCCTTCCTTATCGCGCTGTACGTGCTCCAGGAACAAAATGTCGCAAGATGTTTTTCATGATTACGCAAGTACATGTAAAGGCCTACATCTGGGGAGAAGTTGAGAAAAGTTGAAGGTATGTTTTGTTTTTATATTAGCTCCTGAAATTTGTGTTGTTCAGTTTGTTCTTCAAACTTGCGTGCCCGCTGCACCTTAACCGTACATTATACAATTAGAATATTCGGTGTCTTTGTTCGCGTTTCTAAGGAGCACACCTTAGTAAAATTTGAACGTTATAATTAAAGGACTTCTGGGAATATTTAAGCTCAAAGTTTGAACACAATTGCACTGTGAGCCGAATTTCACAAAATTTATTGAGGAAAATTTATATCTTTTACCCGCATAAAACTTTTAAAATTTACACCAGGCCTGGATTGAGCATAAAATTTACGAATTTCCTCTCATAACTACTTTCGTACTTTGATGCTTGAGTGTGGAGGTTTAACGCGCCGACGCTACGCAGGCTATGAGGCGCGCCGTAGTGTAGTGCTCCTGGTTAATTTTGACCACCTAGGGATCTTGAACGTGCGCCGAAATCGTGCACACAGGGCCGTTTTTTCAAGAAAATTTAATAGGTCTACCAGCCACTCTTTGTTCGATCTTACCCGAAATCACCCCGCCGGTTATTTAAATTCGTGATATTTCCCTTTGTAGAAAAAAAAATGGGTTGCCAGAATATAACTTTGTTGCAACGGAAATGTAAATCTGGCAAAAGATACATTACCGAGCGCAGGTTCTAATTAATTACTTAGAAGAGCGTGAAAATTTTTGCATCAATCACTAAAGTTAGCATTTAAAACACAGAAAATGTAAATTGTCTACAAAATATCATCATCGTAGTAGTCGTCATCATCATCATCATCATTATCATCATCACCAGCCTACTCAGGTACACTGCAGGAGGAAGGGCTCTCCCATTGGCTTAGAACCGCTTCTGTCCTGCGCTGCTCGAGTCCACAGTTAACCACGAATTTTCTTAATTCATCCCACCATCAAATTAAGGGCTTCGAGAAGTTTCGAGAAGGAGCTTCGAGAAGCTTCCCGTCATGGAGGGCGTGCTTAGGCGAAGCCATGGAGGAAAGAAAAGGTTAGGAGAGGCCCTGACGTCACATTTGTGAAGCCGAGTCCCGCCATGACTTGAGCCCACGGAGCCCAGCACTCTATCCCATCATCCTTTGCTGTCTCCGGTTTGATTTGACTAACATGGCGACGCCCTGCTCTCCCGCTTCGAAGCGAAAACAGCTTCGTCGCTAATTCCTCGGTGCGATATCATGTTCTAAGCTGTTGATTTCGCCTTCAATTTGTCCATTCTAACCCTCACCCAAAGTTTCAATCGAAAAGCGGCCTTCGTTTTTGAGATAGAAGGACGATTTTTCAGCTCTTAAGCCTGGCAAAGTAGCGTTTGTCGTCGTCATAGCAACAGGCTCGCGGGATGGCGAACGCAGACGACGGGAGCATTGTTTGGGGTCGTACAGCACTGCGGTCTTTGCGCGCTACGTCTCAGCAGCGATAAATTTCACTTCATTTCACAACGAAGAAACACAAAGTGAGCAAAGAACGAACTGTGGCTCTCGCCAACGCTGAGCGAAGGGGATTTTCCCGACAGGTCGCCGGCGGCGGCAGCGGCTCGCTCCGCCGATCTCGACCAGAGCCTTCTCGACCAGAGACGCGACGTAAGCGCCGCTGCGGCCGTGTTAAGGCCGCCTCCGATGGCGGAGTTTTCAAACTGGCTTAATCTAAAAACGTTTGTCGTAGTGACTGCGCTGGTTTGCAAGCGTAGCGAGGCAGCGACATACCAAGCGCCTTAAAAATTTGTCCGTTCTATTTGCCCGAATTTGGCCGCCGCGGTTGTAAACAAGTAAGCAATATTGTCCATGGGCTCAAGAAAAATGACGTAACTTCCTCCACACTTTTCGCAATGCATTGGGTTGCTAGGGGCCTCTCCTGAGTATTCTTTCCTCCATGGGCGAAGCCAACAAAAGAACCGCACGCAATAGAAAAAACGATAAATATCGAAAAAGGAAGTTGAAAAATTGCTTAGGAAGAACTAATTAAAGCAAGTGGAAACACTTTCGGAAAGTGGTAAACTGAATGGCAGATTATTGTAACTAATACAGTAGAGATTATAGATACGAAACGTAGTTCAGCCAAAAAGACGTTAGCGACTCGTTAAACCGGCGTTCTATAAAACAGTGATCGATAAAACGGGCATCGTTTTGATAAAACGGAGTTTTATAAACTAACCGTGTGCGACTTACTGTACGCAATCATTGGTGCCGCCTGGAGTGGCGCTGGCCACGGTGCGGAAATATCACGCGGTCAGCGGGACAGGAAAAACGTGATTGCATGACCACCAGCGCGTGTCACGTGCCAGCAGGCCTTCTCTTCTCCCTGTAGCGGCCACCCGCCGGTTCGCCGTTCAAGCTCACGCTCTGCCGGTTCCGGTCGAGCGGACGTTGTACGGCACGGCGCTCCTCCCTGGTCGTGCACAGGCGCCAGGTGGAGGCGATTGCGTCGCCATTCCTGGCGGTCCGGCGAGGCGCCTCTCCTCCGCCTCTTCCGCGGCTCATCGGATGCGAAGCTCCTCGGTCACGGCTCTGCACGCGGTCCAAGTGGTTCGCGGCGCTGCTTCCGCTGCTGGCACGTGCCGGCAACCGGACGGAAGCTACCGACGACGCTCGGAAGTGCGTCCGCTCCTGACACGCCTCGCTAGCTAGTTACGTGATTTACGCGGCTTCTGGCACCTGGTTTTTCCGCAGGCAACCTGAGTTAAAAAGTAGGGCGCGTCAGTGTTTCGCGATACGCCAGAACTGCTTGTGTGAAGATGTCGCTCGCTGGGGCTTCTACAGGCGCCCAGGGAAAGCATGGTGATGGGTTGTCGATGGTGGTGGCAAAGTTAGGAGTAACTTAGCATTGTGAGGATGCGGGGCGTTCATCAAAAGGTAGCTGTGGCTTGGTCGCACCAATGTGGCTCCCCCCACCCCGCCACCCACCCCGAAAACTTCAGTTTGTCTTTTTCCGGTCTTGGTACTCCTACTTTGTGCCGCTGTATGAAAAATGTAAGCACACCGCATGTTTAATCCGGGAGTGCAGCGAGAATTCCAAGAAACAGAATTGCGGGTGCGGAATAGTGTCGCCATATATAGTGACGAAGATTACAGGGTGGGAATTTTCAGTAGTGTATCTACAGTTACCAAGAAAGGACTGGACTGGACTTCCATGGAAAGGACTTTATTGAAAGAAAGGAGGGTTTGGTTAAAAATATTTGTTTATGTGTATGTAGACTTGAGGTCCATGCACCCGGCACACAGCATGGCTTCTTGTTCTAACCATGCTATGCCTGCAGTTCTGATGGCTCACCTGCCAATAAAAATAGGGGTGGCCTTAAAACCGTACACTTACCGACAATTCCATACGCCAGCCAGTTGTAAGAACTACAACTTCGGGTAAACGCCCTGGGTCCAAAATGGTGCCTTATAATAAGTGCCCGAATGAAATTACTTGTTCAAGTGAGCAAGAGGAGAAAGACCCCATTGTGTGAGGAACTGTTCAATTTTTGCGACAACCCAACAATCGCTGAGAAATTAGCCATAGCATTGCCCCGTTGGCTCAAAAGGACATGAACAAGACGAACGAGCCCTTTCAATTACTTCTTTCACGCAGCGGCTCAGAGATAGATGAGTCAAATGAAACTTGCGACAAAAGACCATTAGTTACTGATGCAAACAAAATGATTAATTTAACAAGAAGCTCAAGCTGATGCATGACATATTTTATGAGGTCATAGGCGTACTGAGTTTGTGGACGTGCTCACACCAGTTTAGATTTTTTTGTAATTCGACTTAGAAAAATTTATGCGATGGCCCACGTCCAATAACCTCTTCAAGAAATCCTATAACGACATTTTGTTTTATGTGTTTATGTTAATTGCCGTCAAAAATATACACTTCGTCGTTTCAGTGCTTTTGTCAAGTGGATTTACTTCAAGCCACGCAGATCGGCATTCGAGCCCTGTGTCAGTTTATCCTTCAGGTACATCACTGATGCCTCTATAGAAAAATTCGTTTGTGTCCACATATAAAATGATGCTCAGGGGCGAATGTAGATCCAGATTATTTTTACGCGAAGTAAAAATAACGGTGTACTTAAATGAGACCTTGCGCAACACCGTGCAGCGTTACACCTACGTTAGATTTGTACCGTAGTAACTGTGCACTGACAGCGAGTTGAAAGGTATCTTTTATCAGTTGGAGAGAAATTCCCCTAATACCATATGTATCTTTTGCATTAATAAGACTGTTTAACGAAACCGAACGCTTTTAGCTAAAATAATATACCTGTTTTATAAAAAATTCCTTCTATTGTAAATAATTGCATGCATATAAGCTTTAGCCGCGCTAGCTGGGTAGATCTTTGCTCTTGGAATCAATTTTGCTGCTCAGCTATTATAATGTTTTGCTGACAAAAACAGGGTCCGCGAGTTTGAGAACATCTTAAATGACTTTTGCGAAAACTGGTAAAGCCACTCTTTCGAATTTTGAGACCCCCAATGGCCTACTCTTGCTTTATATGGGCCGAGCTGCAGGCAGACCTCTTCAAGTCAACGCGAGCGCAGGCCTGGGTGGTGCTTCGTGAAAAGCCGCAGCACATACCGTCTCCCAAAGAGCAACAAATGAGACGACAAATCTGCCATTCGATACCGTTTGGTCACTCCAACCACCGACAGCCTGGTTGTCGGTGGCTGGGCTGCTGAAAGACGCACGACGGGGGTAGGCTGCTTCTAAAGCTGGCGTTGGTTTGAGAGCCCGCCGCTTCGGCCGCATAATGGCTGCGGGAGAGTAAAAGGCGCCGTCTCAAAGGCCGCAGATTTGGCCAACCGCTCCCGCCTTTGCGCATCGCACAATAAAAGCGCAAGCAAGGGGACACCCAGAGGCTATCTGCGCAGAGGGGGCGCCAATAAGAAAGAAAACGCGGAAAGCATACCAGCCGAAGAAAAGAGCGAAGCAGAGCAGCCCGATAGGAGTGACCCTGTTCTCGCCGTTGTCGTCTAAAAGGCGGGGACTTTATCCCGACGAGTCCTAAAGGCATGCCGGAGTCTATTTATGATGACCACTACACTGCCTTCCCTCTCTGCGACGGCACCGTATACCAGGCCACTCGTTCCTCTGCGTCCAGGCAGGCCCATCGACTCGCCCCTGCTCGCTTTTTGCAGTTAAGCCTTGGCTCTCTATTCTGCACATAAGCTTGCGCCTTCCGTGTGCTTTTGAAGTGAAGGCAAATAGAGGAGCGCAATTTCAGCTCTTCCTACTGTTGACATCAGTGAGTTCGATAAAAGAGTTCGGATTTAAACGCCTTCATAAACAATGGAGAATGCTAAAGTTATATGAGTAAACAAGGCCTCAGTGACCAGTGTTCCAAAATTAGAGAAATCAATACTTTCCACGCTGCGATGTATTCGTAGAGTGTTAATTTGAATGGTTTTGTTTTTGGTATAAGTCAGGTAAAATTTTTAAACTCGGGGTTATGGTCCAAGAGTGTTGTACAATGTGTGTTACAATTTTTTGAAGCGTGGCAGTCTTAGATAGTCTGTCCATTATATCACCTTTCACTCAGCATTTTTTCGCGCAAAAACTGTTCTCAACCAGCCCAGATGTCCACCTTGGTTGCAAACTTCCGCTTTAGTGAACAATAATAGTGGGGCGAAGTAAAGGGTAACCATTGTAATCGACCCTCTGTCATGATAGGATCTAAGCAGAGTGTAATTGCTAGAAAACTGCCTGAAGTTGTTCTTTTATACAAATATCCATCTTGGCCTCATAATCTTATTTATTTATTTATTTATTTATTTATTTATTTATTTATTTATTTATTTATTTATTTATTTATTTATTTACAGGCTACTGCTAGCCTGGATGGCAGGCTTTGAGCAGGTGTGGGCGATGATACAAGAGAGAGAAAAAAACGGGATAACATACAAGCATAAAAATACACTTCTAAGGGTACAACACTTTGAACCGGAAAAAAAAACTGTACAAGTGCAATCGTTAGGATAACAACTACACAAGAAGACTAAATCATGCCGAATTCAACAGAGCACGAAGAAACGATGAGACATCAGGACATTGCACAACATCAGCAGGTAACAGATTCCACTCATGGCACGTACGGGGAAAAAAGGAATTTTTAAAGACGTTTGTTTTACACGAAAATTAAACTTTTGCACACGAAAGCACAAGTTTAACGCTTCCGTTGTCAGTGAGTGGCGGTAGCGTGCGCATACCGAGAATTCCTGGTGGTTGCTTCGGCAAAGGTGGGCCCGTGGACTTCATTCTCCCTTCGGCACGCAGCTCGGAAGCAAGCAGGGAGCAATTCGCACCCACGCACCTCTTCCCGAATAGAGACGAGAGGCGAACAGGCCGCCTTTGTTGCGGCGCCCGCGTCGGTCGTCTATTCACTGACCCAGACTACTCGACCACGGGACTTCGCTGAGCTTTTACCTTGCGGCCGTGTAATGGCTGCCCAGTGCCGCAGATGGTGTGGAGTCGCGCCCTCCGGCACAAAAAGACTTTTTCGACCCAAACTGCGCTGCCACTGAGAGAGATAATGGAACAGAGCTTGGCGAAGGACTACAGCAGCAGAGACGCGTTTTGTCGCCTTCTTGTGACCGCGCTGGCGGGTAAAGATTGTGACGTGAAGAAAACGGATGTAAGGGGCGCACTTCGTCCGTGTTCTGTGATCCACGACAATTTTTAGACTGACAAATAGAGCGACTCAGGAAGTGCACATTGTTTTGATGGGTAGGTATCTCAAATTTCAGCCCCACAATAATACAGTTAAGAAAATCTGCAGAAATTCATAGAATTGTGTACTAATCCGAAGCATTCTTAAGCCCTTTGTCTTGAGTAAATCATGTCCGACTAATTATGTCCCACCATTTACACCATTATAACGATTACAGGTTTCTACCTGTAATCAGGTAGAAACAGGTAGAAATGCAGGGCGTTAATGGTTCTTTACCTTCCGTACTTTTTATATTTTACTTATTTTATAGTTTTTCAAAATTTCGTTCGACCAATTATCCGCATTTACGCTAGTATAAGGAGGAACTTCTGCGAAATTTGCACTATTGTGGAAATTTAGGAAGATGCAACGTCCTGGCTGTGCAGCAACTAGGCAAAAAATATTTAACAGAGTTATATCAAGCCTTTAAAGCTCCCTGGTTCGGTCTGAATTTCTTCGTTGACGCCGGAGATCCGGTTGCTGCGTATAGTTTTTTTTTTCCTGCCGGTGAAGCAACCTAGATATTATTGAGTATTTCTCAGGGTTTTCCATTTAGTGGAAACCGCAGAACCGCTGTACCTACGGCCCGGTTCGCGCTGTCATGCTCGTCTTGCGCATGGCATACTCGGACCGGCGTTGCCCTCAACAAGCGAAAGATGCGGTGCGGCGCGACAGGAGGCGCCACTGGCTCGAATTCAGTGGCACCACCATACCAGCGCACGAGGGCACCTGGTCGTAGGCCTCATGTGCTAGCATGGTAAAATATTTCGCAAAAAACTAGTACTACTAACACTTTCACTCGCTATTAAAAGTAATACTAGCTATAAAAGTGATACTAGCACTAGCTTTCGCACTGCAAGGAAAACAACTCTATGGGAAGGGGTGAACCCCCCCCCTCCCCTGGCTACGTCACTCCGCGGGCGTTTTTCGTTTCGTTCCCTTCATTTTTGGTAATGACCGGGATGTAAGAAGCAATGCTGCAATAGTATCAACTTTTGTAGTTCCTGGCAAAATCAAATTGCGGAAGACACAGAAAAAGCATCACAAAACAGTTGCGGCACATACAAGAGACGTACATCCCCACCAGTGAGAAAGTTACACCGTAATATTGCTGGAAAAGTAAAATATTTAGGTGGCCAATGCTCTTGATTCTGCCAAAACATCAACGTTCTGTGGCCTCCCCTATAAGTATATACAGCGCGCGAACACTGCCTGCGGCCATATCGATGTTGCTTACACCGCTTGTTTTCCCCACAATCACACCAAGTTTTTCGGAATGTACAGTCACATTTAAAGGCTCCATTTGGGGACCGCTGTAACAAAAGACGCAAGCCATGCTTGGTCGAGCCCAAAAGTGTCGGCGGTGCACTTCGCTTCCGCATTGGTGAGGGGCTCTAGTTGGACCGGCGTCAGAGAAGACTGCGACATTTGAAGCCAGCCTACGCAGCTGGACACGCATCTTCGCCACACGATTGGCATCACCTTTTCGCACAGCTTTGCGCCCTGCGCGGGCTGGAGAGTCGCCTCGCAGACGCCGGGTACATACCTGTGCGGCTCTTTAGCCCATTGTATGCACTGACGGCGACGAGACCGTCTCGTCACGGAAAGCGGTCCTGTCGCGCAAGAAAACAGTACAAGGCCTCCACCGGCGAGAGGCACCCCACGTCCCGCCGTAATATGCGTGGCATTGCTCTTAGCTGTCGGAGGGCTCATCTTCCCTGCGGCCTACACGCTTGTTTTGGTGGTAAGCAGCGGCGACTCCCGTAAACGCACGTATGCCTCCTGCGTTTACCGAGCGTCTCAGGGCAGCATTTTTGCCACGGCTCTGTTCCTTGTGCGTGCTGCGGTACCGGCTGTTTGTCAGGTCATTGGCCTCCATCTTCCGCCCCTTCCCTTCGCTACCCAGGCAACTGGGACAAACTGCAAAGAATACCAAGCTAATGTCCCTCCAACGGGGTCGCCTGCGGCGACAAAGGGTTGACGTGGGCCGTTCTTAGTTGACCCCTCACCGCGCACCGCCGTTTTCGGGCGCCTCAGCTGCTTGTATGCGTACCTCGGACAATCAGCACTCCGCTTCCCCGTTTTTTCTCCAGCCCGGCAGATTGCCAACTGTCACCAAAACATTCGGAGGAATAAGCCGTAAATTGCCCCCCGTTCCCCGCACTTTCCTTCCGCGTGCAATTTTTGAGCTTCGGAAGAATGAGCGTGGTCGCTACGCAGTAGCAAGCTGGGGACACCCGGAGCGCAGCGGAGTTCATTTTATACTTTTTGGCGGGCGCGAGGATGGGAAAGCCACCGCGTTGTGGGGTCTTGTCGGTTCCGTAGGCCTGCTGCAACACGAAAAGCGCAGTGGCCACACCGTCTGCATTTCCTTTTTTTTCTTTTTCGTGTGCTTGGACAAGTGGAAAATCTGGAAGAACTGCTAAGTGCTGATGCGAATTTCTTAACAATTTAGTCGGCAAAACGGTTGTCTGCATTTAAAGAAAATATCTTCGGTAACAAGTATGCACTTAGAGCTAAAACAATCACTTTGCTCACAAACTTCACACTACCTCGTTACATGTTCCTGTATGAACGGGAATTCTCTGATCATAGGCTCTGCACGCAGATTTTCAGGCGCTTTTCTACAAGCGCATTCCAAATTATAAATATTCCCTGTGGTACTGAAGAGGACTTAGAAATAATTACCGGGGTGTATGAACTGCCCCGAAAGTGGCTGCGCTTGTTTTCGAATGTCCTTTCTGCTAGGCCCCGACCATTGAATAAGTGCTAAATCAGGTCTCAGCCGTTGCCATAGTGACACCCCATTATAACAGTACCTTACACCGACCTAAAGACACACATCAGACGACAGCTTAGTAACGCATGGCAATTACACTGGAGTCAACAAACTACATGTAATAACACCACAATTGGGACGATACACAAATGACTCACAACAAATACACTGAAGACGCCCTGGCTAGGCTGCGGATGGGCCACACACATGTAACGGACTCCCACCTGCTCACTGGAACTTCGCGACCCACGTGTAGCAGGTGTGGAAGGGACCTATTCGTAGTCCACATACTAATCACATGCAAGGCACTGACACAACACGACCCAAACATTTCCCTAAATTATACAGACGACACATTCCTTTGCACCCATCATACTTTTTAGCCGACGAACCGATGTTTTCTAGTCAACGTGTTTTTAAGTTTGTAGCTGAGGTAAACTTTCTGCAGCTGTTGTCATATCACGTGTAATGATCCTCTTCTTCAAGGTCAACTTCTTCTTTGGCGCTCTTTGCCCTTAGTCGGGCCTGCGCCAAAAAAAAAACAATCATCATCATCATCATCATCGTAGTGACACCCATTTATGAGGCACTTGGCGTAGTGGAGAGAGCAAAAGGAGAAACCTTTACAGCTGACGTTTCCGAGACAGCCAGCACGGTATACCTTTAGAACGCAGAACGAGCACAGCGTATCTGTCGCAATCAGTAAGTGAGCAGCACGCACACCGCTCGGCCTGATCGTCTAGTTTTGGACTCGGATGCTTGTGTGTTTATTTCGAATATGCGAACCATGTAAGCAGCGCTTTGGAACTGCCCTTCGAATCGCAGTCTTCAAAAAGTGAAATGCTCCCCGATTTCACCCCTAGGACACTGCGGCGTCGTGCTTGATCGCGTTCAAGTGACGGGGGGAGACGCGCTATCAGTATTTTCACCGCCGACCTGTGGGCCTGCTATGTCCTCGCCGCGGAAGTGAGTTAAAAAATGATGAAACGGGCGAAATGAGAAAACGGCCCTTATAAACTCAGTTTTTTTTTTCATGACAAAACGATATAAACTCAGGACAACTTGATACACTGAGGTTTTCGGATTTTGTACGGCTATTTCTTGTATGTTCTTTTCACATATTTTTTTTTACCCTGGAAATTGGCTTTTCTTTTTAAAAAATGGGCTTCTAGCCCCGTTCACTTCTTTTATATTTTTATTGGCGGTGTTTTCGATGTGCATTAAAGACACTTAATTGAGAGTTCTCCATTGCGGAAATTCGGCTAATTCGTACTTTAAACTCGTTCTTGCCGCAAAATATCTGCTGCATTTGCCGCTCCTAGCTGCAGATTTCCATTCCTTTATCACTAGCAGTCACAAATAAAGCCATAGCCTTGCTGTAGCTGCTATGGTTCCCCTCTTATTTTTTTTTCCGGGGTAGGGGGGGGGGGGGGGGTAGCGGGGCAACATGGAATTTTTGAAAGGTTTAAATGGTTTCTGGATGTTTTACGGCTATTTCTGGGCTATTTCTAGCTAAGTTTAAATTGCTTTTCAGTATTCTCTGACTGTGTCAGTGTACAAAAAATGCTTAAAAGTGGTTCGAAATTGTTTTCTAAATGTACGCATAACTTTGTACAGTAAGTTAGTGTACCACGCTGCATTTTAGGTCATTTCACCACCGTCAGATTGCAGGCGATCGACGAGCCTGAACCATTTCTTAAAATACAGTGGGGCTAATTTAAACTCGGAGAATTCAAGGTTTCGCTTAATTCAAATAAATTTTAAAGTTTGACTTGGACCGCGCTGTTTTCGATGTGCATTACAGCCACTTAATTGAGAGTTCTCCATTGCGGAAATTCGGCTAATTCGCACTTTTTACTCGTTCTTGCCGCAAAATATCTGCTGCATTTGCCGCTCCTAGCTGCAGATTTCCATTCCTTTATCACCAACAGTTACAAATAAAGCCGATTACATGCTCACACGTGTCAAGACAAAACCACGCGCGTCAGCAACCGCGTGTAGATTGCGGAAGGAAAACAAAACAAGATGACAGGCGGGGCAGGTGCGTGATCCTTTTTTTTTTTTGAAGTGCGAATATCACTTCAGCATCAGTGTGTGAATGTGCTATAATTAAATGGTATATGAGGTCTGTTAGAAAAGTATCCGATATTTGGCCGAACAAAAAAAAAAAGCTAGCTTAACTGGAGCGTTGAAAGCTAATCATCCTCTTAAAGGTAGTCTCCCTGGGACTCCACACACTTCTTCCAGCGGTGCCGGCAATGTTGGAAGCATTCTGAGAAGGCCTCTTTCGGAATGGAGTTTAGGTAAGCTGTCGTTGCAGCCATAATATCCTCTCTTACCTTAAATCGCGCTGCTTTCCAGGATCTCTTGATTTTGGGATGCAGCCAGAAGTTGCAGGGGGGCATACCAGGAGAGTAAGGAGCCTGTTGAACTACAGGAGTCTGGTTTTTAGCCAAAAAAGTCTGAATCAAGTGCGAGGAATGTGCACCAGCTTTGTCGCTATGGATGCGCCAATTTCCTGTTGACCACAATGCCGGTCTCTTGCGCCGCACAGCATCACGAAGGCGACGGAGGACCGCCCTGTAGTGCTCTTCGGTGATTATTTGGCACTGCAGTGCGTACTCGTGGTGTACCACACCGCGGGAGTCAAAGAAAGCAGTGAGCATAACTTTGACATTACTGCGCACTTGGCGGGCCTTCTTTCGCCTTGGTGACGTGGGATTCTTCCATTGTGGCCACTGCGATTTGTTTTCCGGGTCGTACCCGTACACAGAAGACTTGTCACCAGTGATTATGGTGTTCATGAAGTCGGGGTCACTGTTTGTGGAATCCAGCATGTCCTGTGAGACTTCGACACGAAGGGGCTTTTGCTCCACCGTGAGCAGCTTCTGCACAAATTTCGCCGCAACTCTCTTCATGGCCAAATCTTCGGTCATAATGGAATTTGCAGAAAACTTGGTGATGCCCACCTCTTCCGCAATTTCAAGGATATAGTCACACGACGGTTGCGCATGACCACAGCGTTCACATCGGCAATCGCCTGGTCATTTCGGCATGTCGATGGCCGAACAGAGCGTGGCTCGTTCTCCATCGATGTGCGGCCGTCTTTAAACCAGTTGTACCACTCCTTAATTTGTGTGCTGCTCATATAATTGTCACCGAAAGCTATCCGAGACCCGCCGCGGTGGCTCACTGGCTAAGGCGTTGCGCTGCTGAGCACGAGGTCGCGGGTTCGATTCTCGGCCGCGGCGGCTGCTTTTCTCATGGAGACGAAAAGCAAAAACGCCCGTGTGTACGAGATTTCGGTGCACGTTAAAGATGCCCAGGTGGTCAAAATTAATCCGGAGCCCTCCACTACAGCGCGCCTCATCACCGGCGTTGCGTCGGCGCGTTAAACCACGCAATCAGTCAAAATCAAAGCTGTCAAAATCTTTCGAATGGCTTCCACTTGGCTGCGGCCCAGTGTCTGGCAAAATTTAATGCAGCAGCGTTGCTCCAGTCCCTCCGCCCTTTTCCTAGCAATAAAAAAACCGACGAGAACACTGCGCCCTACCTCACTCACACGCTGCGTCCCAGCAACTGACGCTATCGGAAGGCGGGAAAAAAATTCACGCACGCGCACGAAGGTTCAAGGTCGGCTCATGCAAGCGCGCATGTTTTATATCCATCAGCTGTTCTAAAAAAAAAGAGGTCGGGTACTGTTCTCACAGACCTCGTATGTGAATGTATCATGACAACACAAGCTGGTATGTTGCCCCGAGTCATATTTTTAAGAACTTCTGATTATTCAAAGAAACTCCTGCGATCCGTTCGAGTTTTATTATCGCGAACGTAACGTACGCCTTTTCGGCGAACCTGGGATAGTTCCGCCTGTCTGGTCAGCATCCAAGGTACACGAAAATCTTATTCGGACCACGTTGGCTTACCTCCACTTCGTGTTAACGGCGAAGCTCACACGCTCCCACTGCCGCAGAGCTTCCTCTGCTTCCGGCGACACAAACTCTCTTCAAGGAACCGTTACGTCAACTCGGGCCTGAAGCGGCACTACGTAGCCACCCAAGTGATACCACCATTTAGTTTATCGGTGGCGCACCGAGATAGCACGAATGCGATCGCCCCATGGTTTCCCCACAGCTGCCGTTACGACACGGCTTCCAGCTGTGCAAATGGCGATTTGAATTTGGCGCCAGTCTGTCATGGGACGTCTAAGCCATGATGGTAAATGAAGCGGGTACATCGTGAAGCGCGGAAACGTGATAGCTAACGCTGTGATCGGGTGACATTTCCTTTCTGCACTTAATTTCAGCGAAACTCGGGGACAGACCTGCAGGTCCAAATGGAAAGGCTTATGGAATCGGTCGATATTCATTTGTTAATTACGAAATATTACAAGTACTCATAAATGAAACAGGCTAAGGCACACATGTCATATGCTGAATTGGCGCTTAGAGGTGCGCTGAAATACTGTCACCGATGCCTGGCATTTTCACAGATGTCATATGAAGTAATATAAAAATTGAATTATTCACTAGACTGCCAGATTCGCACACGGGAGACGCGAGAGACATGGAGGACGCGTTTAATGAGGACGCAACCTCGCCGACAAGCCGTTGCCAAAATGACCATGTTTATGAAGAAGATGCTGTAAGTGCTTGCGTATGCGATGATGATAACGATGAGGTGCGAGGCGGCAAAAACTCGTCCAGACGAAGTTTGGAAACACCGATGATGCTATCTCTCACAGTACGTAAACGTTGAATCCTTAGAAGAATCGACGTATGCAAAAGAGGAAATAAATCAAGACTTGCTCAATGAAATACACAAGCAAACCCTGCTGAAATAAACAGAAACGCTGACAGTGGATATTATTTCCTCATCAAGCAGTGCATGTTATAGCTTTTGCCTCTGAAAAAAAAAACACTTTCTACCACCTTTGGGGCGCATATATGAACGTGGTGTCAATGGAGTGATTATAAAATAAAATCATCTATAAGATCTACAGGTTACTGGGGAAAATGCTATAATTAAAATGTACAGACTAGGAACATCGCTGCGTGATGCACTTGAAAATGCGCCGTGGTGATTAAGAATTTCCTTATACAATCAATGAAATAATATGTTATGTGTGACATCGCGGGGCTTCCCACATATCAATTTCATACTTTGTAACTTGAAACTTCATGCTCAGACGCGCATAGAAACAGGAATTGGTACACCACACATCGGGTCGACTTCCAGAAACGTAAACAAACATGTCGTCTGCAGCGGTGAAATACGTTTCGTGGCTGTGGCGAAGAAAGAACTTGCACGGGAAACATACGCTGGTTCCGTACATAAAAAAGGTGTACATTGTTCAGTTAAAAATAATCACTACTGATTTCGGGGGTAATGAAAATGAGGGCAATCGGAAAATAAACCGCCTGTTTATTTTTTCTTTGCATAAAGACAGACTGAGGGTGGCCGCAAACACGCGTACTTTTCTGCGTATGGTCATTGCACTACCTCGCAGATGGTCTTGGCCACCGACATTTGGAAAGTTAAAAAAATATATTTAAACTTCCAATGATAAGCTAAACGGTTCTGTTAAGGTGCTGCGGCGGCATATGCCACAGCGCACGTACGCATATTCCTAATAATAACAACCGGCGTATTCTGCGTTTCCAACGACTCCATTTTCCATCATTAATCATGAAATGTTAAGGTGGCGTCTCATTCACAACCGGAGAAAGGAAGAGGCAGGGATTGTAAAAACAAATCACGCCATATCCACGGAATGAATGATGATAAGTGGGGCGAAGCTCGAGAGGGGGAGATCATCGGTAACCGTAACTCTCCCGTGAAGGTTCGCCCATTACATCATTAAGAAAGACGTAAGACTGTGTGCGTACATTGTACAAATCAACTTTTATTTTCGGAGTCAATGCTCCCAGGCCCTGACCTGGTGAAAGACCCCGTGCCATCGAGGACTACCCCGCACCTCCGCCACAATTTGTCACGTAGGATGGGACACAACGGTAAAGAAAGAACTTTTATTTAGGGCGACCTTGTGCCCGAACAAGACGAGAGAAAACGAGCAAAGGTCCTTGCGTCTCGTTCGATCTCCGAGAACGACTGCCTGCGTTCGTGGCGTGATCTCTTGCGTGATCTCCCCCTCGCAGTGCACGTGCGCTCGCGCCTCCGTTGGCGAACACAGACAAGCTCGCGCTCCCGGTGCAGAGTTTACGCTGCCGGTTGCAGCCGGTTCTTGCGCGTGCAACGCGGCCCACTTTGCGACATCTCCGAAAGCATGCGGCTGTCACGTACCACGAGACACAAGGGATGGACAGACCCATGGCTTTAGGAGCTTCGCCCCTAAAAACAAAATAAGAAACCCCGGGTGTGACACCTGGGTGGCTTTGAAAATCAACACCCAGCGTACCATTTTCGGCCCCACCGATGCTACACAAAAAAAAAGAGAGAAGACAGCAGTACGCATAGAGGGGTCTGGCGGTGAAAATCGGGGAGAGACGGGGAGGCGTTTACAGGAGCGTGACTAAATAAAGAATAGCCGAAAAGCTGGACACTCGACTAGGGTTTTTTTTTCTGCTTATTTTCACGTCAGCAATTTTTTATCTGGGGCAGTGCAGGCACGTTGTTTGCGTTGCGTGCAGCTAACGCTATACGCGGTCGTAGTCCCCGACCTTAGAGTTCAGTTACTCTGTCAAGGCGGGGCTCTTTTCGCCATGCCAACGGATGACTTTTGGAATGTCCGGGAAAACGTATTCCGTGTCCCTGGAGAAAGGTCCTTGTAAGTACTCCGTTCTTGCCCTCAGGCATTGTGCAGTAGTGGGAAAAGACCCCCGATGTACCCCACTCGGCGAAATGCAACACTTTTCAGGTGCAGTAACGCCTGAACGTTTTTCTAGCGAAGGTGGGATGGCGATTCTCTAGCGGTCCACGTGTGGATTTTTTCTGCCTAGATGTCCCATTTTGGCCTCCTACCCGCCTTTCGCTCCCCAACTCGAATTAAAAGAAATGGACTGGAGGCGTTGCCCAAAAGTCCGGCCACATATATACTTATCGCCTACGATCCCACCTTGGGACTCAAGGTTTCACGACATGCTTTTTCAGGTGTTACGAATTGTGGCCCTTCCTATCTCAAATGGTAGCATGCATTGTGGCATTCATGGCCGCACCTAATACCTGTACAAATGCACTGGAGCTAGATGTTAATGGTTTTGTGGCCGTAGCATACACTCGGCGAAGGTGTATCTCTCATACGCGTATACAAGTGACTCAAAGTTCCCTGTTTTCGTCAATGTCTGCTGCTGAAATCTTCTGAAAATGATATTGTCAGGATTCATTGTGTTATCGTAACGCGAAAAAGAAGATGCGGTCTCAAGAAGGAAAATCTATACAGGGATCAAGATTATAATGCATCCGTCGTTGCAGAACAGCTGTTGCCGCTATGCTGTTGGCACATGCAGAAAAGGAAAGTGGGCTTTAACAAAGACTTGTGCCGGTCAAGAATAGCCATGGCAAAATTGGTCCCAACTTGGCTAAGAAGAAATGGACGGTCGTTCTACGCAGTGAACCTGTAATTTTGCGTGAAGGTACTTATTCTCATTTCTGTCTGATTATCTTGTAGTGACACCATCGCCATCGTCATCATGAGCGCCGCAATCACCATCAGCGGTGCCTGGCCAGGTGAGGAGGGCCACGCACAACGATCATCATCAGTGGACCGGTCTGGAGTCAGCAGTGCCACGCGCCACGAGATGGAACGTCGGGTCAGCAGCTGGGCGGCCGCTCGTTCTGGCCGGGCCTCCGCGACCTGAATAAATGTAGGAGGCCACAGCACATCACCGAGTCCACGGCTCCCTTTCCTACAATCTTATAGTTCATTAAATCATTTGTTGTTGTTTCCTTAAGTAACCGTATCTCCATAGCCCACATCCAGAAAGTACAATCATGGACGCGATTCAATGACAATTTATTTCAGGTCTCACTCGCTAGAAGCAACCGTTCTCGTGATATATTGGCTATCACGTTCGGCCAGGGCTTGGAGTATTGCGTCGACTTCGGGATCGGCAGACTCACGTTGTATTATCATCGAAGCTGTTTGGAAAATCGTTCGGCGTTCGTGCCCGCAGTTCAAAATACAAAGAATATGCGGAGCGCATGTCAGCTCGCACGGGAGCACGTTCCTCGCAGACACCACCCGGCATGTTAAGAAAATGCCTAGCGCCCATGTGTACGTGGCTCGCGGAGACCGCCCAGCGTCTCCAGCGCACGCTTGTCAAACCAAGCATACCAACTTAGGGAGATGGGCCAAGATTGGCCAAAAAGGAAAAACCCCAGCGTTCGCCGTAATCATGGGAACACTTGGTCGAAATGAGAAAGACACGTCATTCTGTATCCCTCCAAGGTTGATCAATTCGAAGAAAATGAAAGAAGCTCACACTTAAAGCAGCGGAGAAGCAGCAGATCGGCTGCAATCGTGGACTAAAACCGTCGAGATGGTCGTCAAGGTTGCGCACAGCTTCGGTACCTTCGTCTCACGCGTTAGTGTGAGCTTTCTGCATCCTTTTTTGACGGTCATTCCGCTGCATTTCAGTTCATCTGGTTCTCCGATGGGCTACAAGATCACGAGGAGCACCATGCATGGCATTTATGGAATCACTTTAATGAAATGTGATAATAGGTCGTGTAAGGAATTACTTTTTGGTTATGTAGTTTAGCACGGTAATGAAGTAGTACCCTTACTTGTAAAATTACTTTTCGATAAACCGGCCACTGCCAACTTCCTAGTAAAGCATGTCTTTTCCTCCAGTAGTCGTGTCATTTCTGTAAGGTCACTCGTGGGGTCGTTCTGTCACAACCCTCGCCTTGCGTGTAAAGGGGAGCCACTGGTGAAAAAAAAAGAAGCCCCGAAAAACCGAGCTTATCCGCCGCGAAAATGGACAAAAACTTTTATATTCCATCAAGCCTACGCACAGTTGACGCAACTGCACGTCCATTAAAAAAATTGCTTATCGTAAGCGTTTGAAGAGCGGACACACACAGAGCACGCGACTCAATGCATCGTACCCGGTTAATCCGGGATTTCGGGATTAGTTATGCTTCTTTGTAGCTACAGGCGCGTATTATTTCGCGTTGAGATTGGGATGAGGAAAATTAATAAAGTAGTATTGGTGTAGTAGATATGCACGCGCGATTTAAAAAAGTCCTTAGGATATATGTGTAACTCAGTTCAAGTGCTGGAGATATTACTTTGACATCGACGTGTACCGTATTTGTCCTGTTCTAAGGCGTCCCAGATTGTAACGCCCACGTAAATTTACTGATGAAAATTCGAAAAAATAACTTGACGACGATTCTACCTCGCAGGTGTACGAGACACGATACCACGTACCTGACAGAGGATATTTTACTTGACGCATGCCATGCAGCAGCAAAAAATTTCTTGTGCTTCAGGAAATTTCTGATCCAGCTGCAGCTGGCGTTATAATTAAAGCGGAAAATATTGAAAGCCGATTTCGGTTATAAGCCCGATTGTAACGCGCAAGCAAATTTTAAGGCTTCTTTTAGCACAAAAGGTGCGCGCTAGAATCGCAAAAATATGGTATATGTAGAAGGGAACTATCAAAGCTGAAGTATAAAGTGATGATGATGATTTCAGTTTCGCACGATGTACAAAACATAGTCCTCAAAGTAACCAATTAAAGTTATTTGAGATGCATCGAGTACTTCATACATTAAATATGCCGATTTTAGGGCGGTTTCACAAAAAGAAATAGCCGGATTAGGGTTGTGATATCGGGATGATTACAACTATAGTCCCTGGTATTAGTCCATGCGAGACAAAACCACGTTGCCACGCATAATTTGGTGCCGAAATTCTCCTTGATAGAGCACCTTAACAAAACAACGAGCTGTCTTTCGGCTACAAAGACTTGCCGAGAGCGGCGCAGGAAATAATAACGCCCAACTCATTGTCCCCTTCCGCAGTCTCCGGCTTCCCTGAGACCTTCTGCCAAGTGCGCACACAATGGCTTTACTGGAGCATTACTCCCAGAACACTCGCCGGGAATCGAAAGTGAGGCGGCGGCAGCAAGCCAAACAGTTCCCCACGCACACCCCGGCGTCTAAGCTAAGTGCCTATGTGAAGCACTTCCGAAACACGTGAGTACAAGTGCGATGAGCCCTGCTTCCGCATCAGCCGGGAGGCATTCGCCGAGAGAACCGAGCGGACTGGCCGGATCCCGGCAACAAAGCAGGAAGGATTGTCCGCTGAAAGAAGTCGCTCGAGCGTGTGCTTTCTGTAGTTATCGATGGGGGGCTTCGTTCAGGAGTACGCGGAGTTTACGAAAAGGCACTTAGAAAGAATTGTTTCCGTTCTAACTGTACGAATTCTTGCGAACGCGTGCTTTCCTACAGGCGACAAAGAACTGAGAAAAAGTATTTTCCTCTTCGGGCTGCAGGAATTCTCGCTGTCCTAAGCAACATCACTTCAATGTTCTTAAGGCTTTTGGATTTTATTCTACTCTTTTTTTGCTTCTGTTTGACCGTGGGAACCATTCCATTCAGTGCCACAAAGGGCACAGAGGAGAATGTGGACGATAATGCCTACGAACGCTTTCGCGCATTCCTTCTTTTGACATCTGCGCAAAATTAAATAACCAGAAATCATTTCGTCAAGCAGGCCTAGTGCATGTAATTTGGGTTTTTCCTTCATTTATTTATTTTTTACCCTACGTGGATAAAGAGGTGTTGTAAACAAGTGGCTTGAAGCCGTCAGTACAATGACGCGTTTTATTATCGGATTAAATGGGTCCGCCAAGGAATTTATTATTTTTGTGACAATTTTTACAATGCAGTAACATTACATTACAATATAGCAACATTACAATAATATTTCTGAACCTATTTCTGGTGATCCAAAAGAAAAATAGCGGCGCCTAAAAGAAGTAGTAGACAGATTTACTGAGCCTTAAGGAAGCCTTGTTCACTGAGCCTTGTTCACTCAGTGAACAAGGCATTGAAGTAGAATGGTCCTTCTTACCTGTTTAATAAGCCTTACTCGGCGACTACAAGTTTTTTTATGAATATGTTGTGGTATCCAGCGCCACACCCTTGAAGTATTTAAATCTTACTTGAGACGCCGGGAGCAGTATGCACGAAATTCATTATATGCTCAGCGCGCATTAAAAACTTTTAACGGTGCACCCCAGAGTAGTATTGTGAGAGCACTCCTTTTCAACATATACTCAGATGATATCACCCGTGTTGGCTCGAAGGCAAAGTGCATAATGTTCACCGATGACATCAGCTGTTTCTGTCTTCCGCTGATATACATGCCGTTGCTGCCAGCGTAATGACGTTTCATGTTCACTATTTGGTGATCATCCGCAAATGCGCTAAGAAGAAACAATAAAAAAAAGAAAGGCTGTAATTTGCCCCCAAAATAAAAAAAAATGCCATGCATTTTCCACTATTGGTTCTTGATGAAACAGTGCTTGAATATGAAGAAACTTTCAAGTCCCTTGGAATAATCTTTACTCATTAAACACAAATGCATTGCCGGGAAGACATTTATCCAGGGGAATATATGCCGTCTCACATCAAAATATGAAGGCTCTACGACCTTGATTTTTTTTCGGAATTTTTCCACAACGGGATACAGGGTTTGCGCGGCGGAGAAACCTCCGGGCGGGCAGCGCGACACGAACCCAGAAGAGACCAACGTTACTAGAATAAGGTCGGAGACTGTCGTCGAAGCCAGCGCTCGAACAGCTCCGCTGTTAAGAAAGAATTTATAGCAACAAATGACTAGGATCTTGTGTCGCCATCACATCGCAGTATACCCTATTCAGCTAAAACGCTTCATGTTTTCGTGTTGCCCCGGTGCTCAACAAACATACGTCCACATATCCGAATTTTCCATTTCCCCAGAAGTCACGCACTACGCCTCTTCTTTCTTACGAGACCGTTTGGTTTCACTGCTTGCATAGTTTAAAATGATATGATCGCCTGTGTGTCATTTGGTTTTGTTTTAAATGCTGTGTCTTACGTACATCTCGTGCATCTTGATTTTTTCCGAACCATTTCCGACATATACTGGTAGGGATGCCAGTCAAGCGGTTCGGACATATACTGGTAGGGATGCCAGACTCGCACTTTTAGGGACAAAGCCCCTTAGCGGCTGGGGCTGTTGGCGTCTCCTGTGTTTGTCGTAAGCGCCATCTCATGTAGTCGCGGTACTAAAACACCGGGAAGCTCATTTACGCCGCGCGCTAGAACGTAACTCGTGCGAAAAAAAAAAAAAAAAAACACCGGGACACTTGTTTACGGTTCGCGCTGGAGGGCTCGGTGAGGCGTACTAAACAAACCACCACAACACCCATTTACTCATCGTGCTAGAGAGCTTCGTGCTTGAAAGACGCCAGCCTTTTACAGCAAAAGAGTATGCTTCTACCCCAAACAGTTTCATCTCCGTTGGCAAAAACGCCAAGGCGCAAAGAATACACTTATACACTGCATGCTTCGTCCCTCACGTTACTGGAGATGGCCTGGGAATTTTTTTTGTACGCAAAAAGTTGGGATAACGGTTCGTTAACATGCCTTAACCATACTCCCATGATTGTTCTCTGTATGGGTCTTGCGTCTGGCATTTTTCTTGTGTTTATCTGCGTTTGTTACTGTTTAAGCCCGCTTTTGTGCGTTCGCGCGTTTCACATACTTTCACACTTATCATTTTCATATGGAATAGCAAGCCACGCTCGACGCCAGGCTGACTTTTTTTATCATTACTGGTAACCCTTGTCCCTCCCTCACCTCAAAATAGTGAAAAGATGCATTTCTAGAGTGGGACAGAAAGTTGTCAGAGGGGATATTTGACTAACGTGGAAAGCTGCGCTTGTTGGTATACGGTGGTTAAATATACAAAAACAGAGCACAAAAGACACTGCCCACCGAAAGAGAACACAAGCACAGCCACCGGGCAGTCCAGTGACTGATCGTGTGTTCTCTGTCTGTGTGCAGCGTCTTTTTCTCATTGGTTTTGTGGATTTAGCCAAAGTCGCATACACAGCACCCGGCTTTGCAAACAAAAGTTTAGATGATTTCAGCTCTGCCATTGCCAAACCAAAAAAAAAAACATGCCTAAGAAAAAGGGGGAAACGGGTATTTTTACAGCAGAGTGGTTTGTAAACTAACTACTCCATTCTTTTTGCGTGCGTACGTAGAGAAAAGGCGCCCCTGTCCTTGTAACTTCGGTGTAACCTCTCCTTTCGGCGATCTATTGGCCCCGGAGCTTCATAGTTCGATTTAAGGTGTCGTATATTGCCATTAGATAAACTTCTTCTTGGCAAAGCATTTTCCTGCAGAGGCCAAGCCAACTTTTAGAAAATTGGTGTGGGCCTGGTTTTTGTAAGCTGGCTTTCTCACATCGTTTGTTGCACAGTGAAGCCTACTCACAAAGAAAAAGAAACAGGCGGCGATGGGCGCGCACGGGTTCTGACGTTTTGTTTCGCTGTTCAGTCGGTGAGATTTTGTCGCGTTCTCTTTAGTCACGGTGTCGCGTGTGAAGAAGTTTGCTCCCGTTTTATTTGATTTCTTAATGGACGAGGCGCCTCGCATAAGATGTGCTGCTGATATGCCTGCTTTTACCAATTACAAAAGAAACTCCAAATGAGGTGAGCTTGGGAAAGCCTGGCCTGAAGCATTGTAAGACCAGAAGGGGAGAGCGAAAGAAAGGTACAAGATGCAGTCGGGTAAGTTACGCTGAACATGACTCGAGCTGAAGGACTAGCAGAACCAAGTTCGGGGTATCCAGATCCGGAAAACGTGGTGGCGCTTGTCTGAAAGCACAATGAGGTATTAAATTTAGTTAATATCATTGCACAGTGCACGGTAAGACACTTTCTACCAAACTCTTTCGAGTATGATGGCTGAGCCACCTAACTCTTTTCATCCGTTTCGCTCAGTTGAAGCACGGCGCCTCCATTTTCTAATATAAAAGTGACGACATATGCTGAAGCTTAAAGATGCGGGATGGTCATGCGGTCATGTTATAATTAGTGCGCTTAAAAGCAAATTAGGTGTGCAGGAATCGAATACCTTAACAGCTGTGAGACTCATCTTTGCGTTCAAAAACAAGTTTCCCTCCTTGAGGTCGAGACCTTTGTGTAAATCTGACGGATTTTTTAAACTGCCGAGAACTCCCTCTTTTCAACGAAATCAGAGTATACGTTGGATAGATTGTACGGACCACACACAGACAATAAATAACTGCGTATATGCTCACCTTGCTGCAGTGTAAAGTTTGTTCAAGCCAAGCCAATTTCCCACATTCGCACTGATCGTGCGCGATCTATCGGAACCTTTCGTTACAGTTCGCCTCAAGGTCTAGGCTCGGGAGCTACCCTCATTTGTTTTATGTTAGGTCCAAACGTTGTTCTCAATGCGCTTTTTTAGAATTCGCTATCGCATAAATCGCGACCACATCTATTTTTAAGTAAAAGAACACTACAGTACGTTTTGTATTGATGCTTTGCCTCAAATATGCCTAATTGTTTTTTTCGCGGAAAAATGTTGACAAGTATAAAGTACGATGCCAGATTTAGTAGCTTGGAAAGGTTTGGGCGTATACTATAAACTTCTCGTTCAAGAAATCTGTTACCTTCTGGCCGCTTGGCTGACTCAAGAGAGGAGGGAGAGGAGGGAGGGAGGGAGGGAGGGAGGGGAGGGAGAGGGGACGGACAGGAGGCAGACAGACGAGGACGGACGGACGGACAGACAGACAGACAGACAGACAGACAGACAGACAGACAGACAGACAGACAGACGAGAGCCGCAGTGTACTCAGTAGTCTTGTTTTTCTGTTGACAGAAGGCTCCGGCCCGCAGGCAGCAGTTTCGTATTGTAGCTCTTCGCCCTGTCGCATCTGTGGAGCCACACCCCAAATATTGAAACCAAATTCTACAATACTAGCACATGTTATACATACGTTTGTACAAGACCAATTTCGAAATTTCGGGCAAAAGTTTTCAAGCTTTTGCTCGATGGCTGTTCTTTTTTTTGTAGTAGGTGGAGGGATTCACTGTACGTCATGTTCGGCATAAGCGCCAAAAATGCAACCAACGCCTTAATACGAGACTGTCCTCACAAAAAAGGCGCGATATCTGTCACCATCTATGCTTCCAATTCGTTCAAATTATAAGAAAATCCTTTCAACTGCCGCAAAGACACTTCAAAAGCTCCAGATTTCCCGCGCGCACTATAGAGAACAGCATCTCGCCACCGGATAAATCCAATGTGTATTAAGACGTGACACTTGCCTTGTTATTTCGCGGGCTCACAATAGCGTACCCCAATATGCGTACAGTTTAGACTAGTTACGTTCTCGTTTCCTGTGAAACCCAAATTACGCTGCAGCGAGCGGTGCACGACTCGTGTGGTTATAGAGTCCGGCTAAGTGCATTTGTCATGCATGTATTTATTTTATTCTTCGAGGTCTCCCTTTTCGACGAGCTACCCTTAGTTAGCTTGTTTTCAAGGTCCGCTAATACGGAGCTTTTGATGTTCCACGATTTCCCGCATTGCAATTGTTTTAAAGCGAAGCTCTATATGGCCGGATGAAAGGAAAATCAAATGGTCCTGTGTAAGCAGAAAACTCCTCCGTCCCAACCCCATGCGCATGCGCGAAAGAAAAATGTTTGGAAATGAGTTAGAAGTAAGGGGAAACAGATTGGATGGGTTTAACGTAGCAAAAGGCGTGCGCAGCAAGCTACGTCGTGAAGCACAACTTATGCGACGAAAGCGGGCAGGAGCGGTGGCGGTGCAGACGCAACAGCGCCAACTATGGCAAACACCGGCCGCGCGTTACTTCGAAATGAGTGGACCATATGTCATACGTAAAACACCACGCCGACGTTGCAGCTTCGATGGTGCACCATCATACGGATTGCACGGGGGCATTTTTTACGAGGTGTCCGGGGTAAGGTTTTAGGTAAAGCTTTGTTTTAGGCTCTCACCAAGACGGTCAGTCATTTTGGTATTTGACGGGGGGAGGTATGAACAAAGCTATCGGAGAGTTGTGCACATTGTGGCATCATTTCGGATCTGTGTGTTTTTAGGAGCTGTCTTTCTCTATTTTAAATATATTTCCTGCTTTGGGTTGTTATTGTTTGATTTGTTGTTTTTCTTTTACTTTCTTTTATGTTCGCTCCTTCCCTATAGGAGATAACCCCCCCCCCCCCCCCGCTCCCCGAATGAAATATTGTGTATTCCACTCGCACTTTACAATTCGTTACAACCATCGTTACACGTCCCGTTCGAATCGCTCAATGTAGGTAGGTTCCCGAGTATTTCGTGCCACAAATCACGGCTTTTTTCGTTCTTTTATGAAAGTAAGTGTACGGAGTCTGGAAGTCCCTTCTTTTTAGCCTGCTTTTAATGCACGAAGAAACAGAATGGATAATCACTACATTACTCCAAAACAGAGCACATGGCAAAGGACGTTGTCCGCACCACCGCGTGTCAAAAAGCAGAGCTTCCGGAGCTGCCGTTATGGAAAAACATGCAGAGATCACGCCGTCGCCCACGCACGGTTGAATTTTCCCACGCTGTACCGACACTCAAAGCCGAGGTTTCGGAACGTGTCAGCCGGGTTATGATAAATCTGCAGGTTCTCTCCGCAGACCCAAGCACAACTGCGGCATATCTCGTCCCATCGGAAGTCGACCGGAACAAGCGCAATCGGGGCAGCAGCCAGCAATAAAGGCATGCCGATGACGGCCTCATCAGGAGGCTCGTTCGTGTCGCGTAAAAAGGGCCTCCAAACACAGCTGTATTCACCAACTACGTCCGCACCTCCTCGCTCTCCTTCTGGGAGCGTGTACTGCAACGGGCGAATGTCGTGGCGGCCTCGCCCCTCTCTTTCCCCTAAGCCTAACGGGCTTGTGCGCACCTGTGGGCATTCAGCGCGTCGGCGTGGTTCCCGTGATGGGCGGTCCGGTAACCCGCGTCGCGCCCGACTGCCTTGCGGTGACACTACGTGCCCTCCGCCCAAAGCGCGACGGGTCCGATTTCGGATTGAGCTTGCGTTCACTTGCCTCTTTTATTTCTTTCTCCTGTGCAGTCCGTATCTGCCGTAGCAAGAGGAATTCCCCGAGAAAAACAAAAATATGGAAGCTTCTTCTGCAGCTGTGGGTTTAAGGTAAACGTGGATCGATTGGCGAAGATGTGGTGTGTACATAAGTTCGTAACATGAACAATAAAAGCCTGGCACTGAACCAAGAATGTTAAACGTGCTGGTCTGTGGCCAGCTTTAATTGTCATGTGTTTTCCTGACCAGACGGGTTTCCCTCCAACCCTTGATTTCATAGTTCGTACAGTTGAGTGCCAGAAATAGACAGGATCTGCGAAAGGACACTACACGAGCGTACTTGTCCTTTCCCAGATCCTGTCTATTTTTTGCGCTAAACTGTGCAAAGCTCTGGGGCGCTTCGGAACAGTCCAGAATGACAAACAAAAGAGACCCCGTATAGAAAAAAAAAGCCTCTTTCATCTGCTTGGTTGGCTGTTAACGCATGCAGTATTCATATATCTACCCCCGCGTAAGCTAGCAGCCAAAGAGGGGCCTATACTGTATGCAAATTGCGTTGCAAGAACCTGGTCAGATATGATTTAAAGGTTGGAGTTTGGCTGTTTCTTGTTCAAATTAGGGAAGAGAGAAGGGAAGGTAGACTCGGAGGAAAACCCAAGGTCGAATAAGCGGAAAAAGGAGCTGTCCAGCCTCAGCCGATGCAGTCATGGGGTACTCCTGGATGATAAGAACGCGAACACTACCAGTCGTAAGCCGTGACTAGACTCTACTGGGTACCTGGTCATGTCGGGATGCAGGGCAACGAAAGAGCAAACCGACTCGCCCGCGAAAACGCCCTCCGGTCTCCCTGCCACTGCATCCAGCACCAGAGAGATCGCATCCCACCAAAACCCATCACCACTGAAGATCTACGACACAACCCGGAAGCTTACCCCAAACCACACAAACACCTAACCAAAGAAGAACAGGTCTTAGTGAGGCAGGCGCAAACGGATACCCTCCTAACCCCAGCAAGAATGGCCCTTTATCATGAAAGACCACCCCCACAGTGGTGGAAATGCCTGGGAGTGCTGGACCAGCGTCACCTATCCGGCAACTGCAATACGGGACCAGGCGAAGAAACTATTGTGGTACTGTCGTCACGTGAAGAACAAACCGCCCTCACCGCTTTCATGAAGCAAAACCTGGAACGCCACTGCAAGGGACGTCAACAAGCCCCCGACAAGGACTCAAACTAGGACTCAAGCCACGACAGGCAACCTAGAGGTTCCTTGAAGAAAGGGGACCTATACCGGCAAAAGATGTGTAGTAATAAAGCTTTCATTTCATTCATTCTGCTGTGCGAAAGTTCCGAGCACTATACCTGCTCCCGCAGCGTGGTTTTGCACCGGCAGGGAGCTGTATCAGACAACCAACGCTTCGGTGTTTGGTGCTGAATTCATGCTTCGGCTTTCACATCTTGACATAAAGATATTTCCCCGCTTCGGTGGCTCAGTAGCTAAGGCTTCAAGCTGCTGAGCTGAAGGTCCGCGGTTCGCTACAGGCCGCCAGGGCCTTTTCCTAGGTGGAGATGAAAAAGGAAAACGCTTGTGCTGACAAAATTTCGGCGCACGTTAAGACGCACACACGGGAGGTCTAAATAATCCGTAGGCGTCCACTGCGGCACACCGCATGCCAGAGGTGTAGCTTAGGCACGTAAAACTAGAAAGAAAAAAAATAAATCCCTGCCCTTCCACTCTGCGAAGGATGACCGGCGAAGCTGGGGGCAGTAAAAGGAGGGCACAAGGCAAAACACGTTTATTTGCCATTTGCCATTTAGAATGCTTCCTAGCCAATTATCTGAATGAAACTTGGAAGGACTAGAGTTTCCATCTACTGGACAAACATGGGCTGTCCGTTTCCCTCTCGCGTTGTAGGTATCTTGCTGTCTGTCTAGCACACCAGCCCAAACCGCGCGACCACGCAGGACAGCAGACAGGCCGTATCGGGCTGTTAATCGCCCACGTTCATATCTCCCACCAACAGAACAGCCATGCCATCTGTTAGCGCGTGAAGCCTGTCTGCACGTTCACCCCTTCCCCCCCACCCCAGTGTGCCATCATCGCATTCGGGTCACTCCTTGAGAATGTTGCGAGGCGTTGGCCAAGTTTACTTTGGCTTTAAACTTTAGCAGTTTGTATTTCGGAATATTAGTGCAAGGATTCTCGACTTTGATATGTGTCAGTTTGCATGTAGAAAGGTTCTTGTTTTAACAACCTTTCTGTTATGGAAGAGTCTTTGATTTTTAACATGCATGTGAGTGCAGCGTCGCTTGATTGTTCGGTTCGCTTTTCCGGTGCTATCTGAATTTTATTTTCCTCGTGCGGCCGGGTCATGTTGACATTGAAAAACAATAAGCACGCCACGGGCGGTCTCTACATTACTTACGTGAAATCGTTCCGCGTCTCCAAGTCAAACAAGCAGAGCTAGTGTATGTTACGTCCCCTGCCGGGCATAGCGATCTATGAGAACCTCCGCACACCGTTTTTGTTTTGTGTGTTATCGAGTGAACCCATGCCTTTTCACTTTTTGTACAAAAAAACTTTTCGAATATGGGTTGCAATACAGTTTGTGAGGAGTGAACATCCTTAGATCGTCATTTTTAGCTGGCGTGAATTTCTCCCTGGAATGGCGCAATGACTTTGCACATGCGCGCGAGGCATCGTTACTCCATCACACTCCACGCCGTCGGGCGAAGCCGGCTGCAAGAAAACACGACGAGTGTCAAAGGACAAGCCCCGATGCAAAAGGCTGTTGTCCATTGCTTCGTCGGAGGCACCTTTCCGGTCGCGTGGAGCAGCACGTGTCACAAGCGGCGCCTGGAGACCACTCCAAGCCCCGTTGCGACTGGGCGTGCTGGTGCGGGAAGCGGCCGCGGCCGACCCCTGCGGCCAACACACGACCAGGCGCGTGGAGACGCGCACGCACCACCCCGGTGGTAGATGGGAGGAGAGGGCGCTCACCTGGCGATGGAGGCCACATGATTGTGCTCGCTCAACCAAGCCGTCGGCCGAATCCCGGACAGCGGAGTGGGAAGCGAGGCGCAGGGCCATACAGGGGTGCATACGGTGGGCGGGCAGGGATGGCCCTCGATTCCGTGTTTTTCCGCCTGGTGGTTATAATACCTCAAACATCGCCCTTTCCCACCCGTCGCCCCCTACGACTGTACTTTTTATTGTCAGCGGGCCCAGTGTCTGTGCATGGCACAAATTATTTCGGCTTCCAGAACTGGAAACTGTGCATTTTTGTTCGCCTTCTAGGGAACGTGTGGCGAACGTTTTGAACGTCGGGCTGCGGGAACGACAACAGTTAAGCTGTGCTGGCCGTGAAGACACTGTTTTCCTTCTGTTTTCAGGGAGAGGGAGTGGCATTTTGCACATTGAGCATATCTCTCTCTCTCTCTCTCTCTCTCTCTTCTCTCTCTCTCTCTCTCTCTCTCTCTCTCTCTCTCCATCTCTTCTTTATTAATAATAATAAATGCTTTTATTTGTCGCAGAGGTACAGAGTACATGACGGGTCAGCCCAAGACAAAAAGGCTTGTCGTGGCGTGCTGTACCCGGCAGCCAGTGACAGGACACTATAAATTACAGCAGGGAAAAGAATGGAAAGAAAATAAAGGTGAAGTAAAAGAAACGAGAACAGAGAGAAAAAAACAATAAAAAAGCAAAAATAACAAAAGAGGAAAACGATCAGAAGCAGTAAAGAAGTGCGTAATGCATACATACAAACGAGAAAACGCAGGACTACTCAAATTCAGAAAAGCTTTTCTTTAAATACAGTTTGAGAGCTTGTGTCGATGAAATGGAATAGATAGCAGCGGGCATAGCATTGAATATATCGGGAACATAACAATTGCGCACAAAGCGGCCAAATCGCGCGTAACATCGAGGTATGCGAAACAAAGAATGACGTCTCAGGGGTCTTGTAGGCACAAAACGAAACAAAAAAGCACTATTCCGAAAATGGCGGCAGATAACAGTGTGCAAAAATAATGCATCAAAACAAGGCAATTGCAAAACGGAAAACAAGCCATTTCCTTCGGGAATGTTGATATTGTAGGCTAGATTTCGTAGCAACGATTTCAGAATACAGTTTATTTTCGAACGCCAAGTGAAATAACAAGGAAAAAACACTGTGATTCCATATCTCAGGATACTGTAACCAAGTGCATGTACGATAATCTTACCTACCGGTAAAGGGAGGATGAAACGGCTGTTATACATAGCACATGACAAGCCCCGGAGTTTATTGCAGAGCATAGATAGGTGACTGTTCCATGTCATATCAGAGCCAAAGATAATTCCTAAATACTTTACATTCGGTGATGGTAGAAGAGGAGAACATTGACAATTATTACATCGCGAGCCATGAAGAAAAATAGGTAGATTATGGTCAATTTGCTTGTGTAGATTGTGGAAACAAACGAGATTTGTTTTTTGCTTATTTATAGTAATAAAGTTTCGGGCAAATCAATCTATGACTGATTGAGTATCACCTTCTAACATTGCAACAGATTTGCTGTAAGCGGAGTGCCTGGCAAGAACAGTGTCATCGGCATACTGAAATAATTCGCAATGTTGTGTATCATTATATAAATCATTTACATAGACGTTAAACAATATTGGTGATAATACGGATCCTTGTGGGACACTGGATTTTAGAAAAACGTTTGAACTAATGGGGTCACCGATCTCGACTACCTGTGAACGATTGCAGAAATAGTTAGCTAATAATTTGTTAAAAGGCCCCCGAAATTCCAGTAGATATTGCTTACGCAAAAGTATTGTTGCGAAAACCGAATCAAATGCTTTGTTTGCATCCAAAAAAAAAAAAAGAGCCGCCACTACTTCGTTGTTTTCGAAAGCAGAGAAGATTATATCAGGCAGTTGTTCCAAAAGGACAACAGTCCCTTTCCCAGGAACGAACCGGAATTGCGAACTTGACAATAAATTGTGTTTTTAGAGATTGGTCATTACTCGGGATAATTGTTTTTCTAAAATTTGACTAATCGCGGGTAAAATCGAAATCGGCCTGTAGTTGTCAACGTGTTTAAAACAGCCATTTTTATTTAATGGTACAACAGCTGCAGTTTTTAATTCACCTGGAAGAAAACCGAGCTCGATGTAACTACTCAGCATAAATAAAAGTACATTTTCCAGAGCAAGAAAGTTACGTTGCAACTCGCAGACAGAGATACCATCAAAACCCGGCGCCTTCATTTGCTTAAACCTGAATAGTATATTGTGCAAGTCATGAGAAGCTATGAAAAGAAGGAATGCAGAGGGCTGTAAATTGCTGATGTCGAAACCATCGGTAGAAGCTGAATGCGTAACCGAAGATGTTTTAGCCAAGTGAACAATGTAATCAATAACTGCTGATTCCAAATTGTCGAAATGTTTACGAAAGACGTCAACTGGTCGGACAGGATGTCGTTCGAATATTCGAACAATTGTTGACCAAGTTTTTGTAGGGTTGGATCAGTTTTTGTAGCAGGATTTTTTGTAAAATGAGCGCTTCTCGGGCCGAAGTAGCGCAGTTACCTTATTTCTGTGAACTTTGTATAGGTTCCTCAGAGTAGTGTTATTAGGAGAGCGCCTACGCTTGTCCCAAAATTTATCTTTTTCTTTAATAGCCCTAAGAATGGCAGAGGTAAGCCAAGGAAATTCATTATTGTGTTTTTTAATATTTATGTTTTTTTTTGCGCAGGGCATTGCAATGCGTCGATAACATTACCAATTTATTATAACCATTTCAGTCAAAATTATTAACTAAACTACCGAGTCTAGCTACGTCGAGAATAGATACCTGCAAGTGCTCGGGCGGAACCTTCTTAAGCTCGGGAAAATAAACATGGCAACCCACAAAGTAATGGTCGGCCAGTTTGTGTTTTATTACTGCCGAATCAATACAAAAAAAAAAAACGGCGCCCTAACGTTGATGTATAGTCAATACATGAAGTTACTAATTTCGCACCAAGGTATTCTTCCCGTGTAGGGGAGCAGATAGTTGGAATAACCCCTGATTTGGCCAACATGGTTAAGTATTCGCAAACAGCTGGGTGCGCCGGAGATAAAGTATTTATGTTGATATCACCAACCAAACAAAGAACGGAAGTTGATGGCAGTGAAAGCAAGAAGTTGTCCAGTTCGCTTACAAAAACGTTCGCATTTTCGGTGGGTGGTCTGTATATGGCAAGGTCTGTAAAAATGGCCTGTAAAATGGTCTGTAAATATAAATATCCAATGTATAATGATTGCATACTTACCTGTTGATTATGTATCCCCACGTTCATGTATTGATCTTGTATCCGTACGCATGTCTCCTGGATGTGTACATCCCTCTCCTGCTTGGACCTCTCAAGGTCCGCAGTACAAATAAATAAATAAATAAATAGAAGTGTTATATCTGTATTTAACAAGGCGACGCGCAGTGCCAGGCGTTTTGCTGAGCTGAACCCTGATAGCAAGGATGGCGCCACATATTGTTCATGTACAAAGGCCATGATGCCACAACCCCTACTGACACGGCGCATCAGCGCGAAACTAGGACAGTGCGGAAGCTTAAAAAATGGAACAGGGTCCTCACGAATATTAATTTCAGTTAGTACGAAGGAACCAACAAAACCGGTATTTTGTATGATACCAAGGAATTCGTCTCACTGCCAACGGATACTGCGGATACTGACGTGCACAACCATGAAGGACTTGCATCCTTGATTTGCGAAACTAACAAAGTAAGTGAAGCTGTCACAATTGTGAAAAACACTGTTCATTATGGGATCAGTCTAGATCGGTGTCCTTGTTCACTTTTACACAAGCTTGTTTGGTCAGCGTAATCCGATATGGGATAAGGGGCGATTTCTCAGGTTACTTGGCGAAACTGTTGCCATGTTTAGCCCAGACGTACTTGTAAGTTGTACTACAGCTTTTCTTTTCCTTTCTGGCGGGCTGCCCAGTACATTTCTCTGTTGTAGTTGGTCAAGTTATCAGCGAAGTACAGCTGAGGAATAGTGCCCTGTTCGGCAAGTGCCCTCAAAGAGCCTCTACAGTTCTACCACATTTCTTTCAGTGTAACGGAGGCAAATCTAACCAGCAGAACTGGCGGACGATCTCGGTTAGCAGGAAGGCGATGTATCGCTTCGATGTCAGACTCAATGAAGTCTAACTCCAGCTTTTGTGCCATATCAGACATGAAAGGCAAAAGCTTTTCCCCTTTCTGTTGCGGCAGACCGTGGATTTCCAAGTTCTGCCTCCTGCTATATTGTTCAACGTTATTTAACTCTTTGGGCAGGCTCGACAGTTCTTCCACTTGATCTGATACAGTGGCTTTCAAGGCATGAGCCTCACTTTGCAGTTGACCAATAGTGGTTGTTGCGTAGCAGCAGTAGCTATGACTTCATCGTACTTTTTCGACACAGAGTTAACTGTTTCGTGAACGGAGTGGACTGATTTTTGAAGAACATACACGGTTGATTTGAGTTGCAGAAGCTCATCAACTTTGAAAACAAGAGTTGGTAAAACGGGAACGTTCCATAGGGCGCACACATATATCATGGCCTTTTAGTACGCAGCACTTTGGTGTCCGTTGCTGTAGTTCGACGGCGGCATTGTCGGTGTTACCGAGCAAATAAAGGAAGAGCCGAAGACAGAAAGAAAACGGAGGAGGGAAGTGTGGCGAAAGTGTCAGGGGAGGGTGGCCCTCCGAGCTGGCGCGAGACGCTCGTCGGCGGGGACGTATGGCGAGAGTGTGAGCGGGAGGCAGTGAGACATGCTTGGCGTTGGCGACGAGCTGCGAGATGACGCCATAGCAGCGCCTGCGGTTGTGCGCTCGACGATGCGAAATGAGGAGTTGCGAGGCGTTGCGAAACTCCCCATAGGCCCCATGCATCACAAAGTGGCCCTATGAGTGGTCCACTGTTTTGGATTTTTCAGTACAGTGGCGACATCTATTGGTGACAAACTAAATTATACAACAAGGTTCTCCGCTCGACGACCTTGGCGAAAAATGGTATTTGGATGCTTACGTAAATTTGTTAGGCCGAAGAAGCCCAACGCGTGCAACTATGCAAGTGTTTTACATGTATTCGAACCAAGAACCGTAAAAAATGTGTCAGTGTGTTCAGTGAGATGCGTTGTCGCCTGCGCATTGTCGTCTACTGCGCGTCATCTGCGGTCTTCCGGCGGCAAAATAAGAGTTAAAAATTCGCTTCGACGGCTTTACGCAAGCTTGAAAGGATTATTTAGAGCCACTTGATCAGCTACTGGATTAGTTTAGGCCTACAGTGTGATCTAGGCCGAGCGAGAACTGCAAATTTAGTATTTCACGTCGGACCTATTTTGCGCTGCAGTGCCCGCACAAGCGCCAATCGGTCGAGGCAGTTGACGCAGGAACTATCACAACAAAAAACCGCACTTACATAAACAATAAATAAATTAGGAAAGTACAACAATAAAAGAAAATTATGCACCTTTAAAATAAAGTTTAACGTTAAATTGACAGTTTGCATTACTTACTGTGTGTGTGTTTTTTTTTATATTGCGTGCGGGTGGCCGCGATATCGCCACCGTACGCACAGTACTCACGATCCAAAGCAGGGGTGTCCAGGTGCGGGCCGTTTTCTGAGGCGAAGTTTCGCAACTGCCTACATCGAAGAGCTCTGGCGTTCACTTCCGGAGACGCAGTTCGCGCCGCCGACGGGAGGCTCCATGCTAGCATTTGCGCAGGACGTTGAAAGATGACTTACAACATTCAACAACTTCTCGAGACACAGCAGCTATTCGCCGTGACCGAGAAGACTGCACTTCGCGCTGGGTACAAATTTCGCTTTAGGATGTATTGTAGTCGTCAGCTTTTTCAGCGTCCCCATTCACGGGCATTGATATGTATCTGAAACAATGCGAGTGGTTATGCGTTAGCAGTACGCATCAACGATCATGGTATGCGTCATGGTCGATGGTGATGAGAGCAATTTAATGAATTCCCGTCATCTGTGACCACCAGCGGCGTTATGAAACGATTTTGTTTTGTGTTTTCATGTTCTAAATATAGCCGGGCATGGTGCATAGGGCCAAGGCCCATTCCAACTAGCAACAATGCAGTTAAAAGCAATAGGTTTGTGCTCGGCCGCATTGTTTAAGTCTTTCGGTAAATAAGAACCACAGGGGAAAAAAAGGCAACTGGCCGACCTTCTAAGCTTTGTAGGCTGTATACTTTTCTCCGAACAAAGTTGTCAATCGACCTCTTCTAGTCCCGGAATTTATTTATTTTAACGCGCAATTTATCGGAATACTACCAGAATAGCTAAAGAACAATTGTTGTGACCAAATTATTTCAGGAACTTCGGAGGCTCCGAGAGAAGCTGTTAGCAAATTAGCCCTTGTGCAGAAATGTCACGATATTTATAGCAACGAAGTGTCTCATGTTCCTGTTTCTGAAAGGTATCTCAATATAACATAATGATATGAAAACCGCATCACAGTGTTACGTGTAACAAAATCAAATTAATCGCACCAAAATATGACGAATTCAGGGTTTCTCATCACCAGCATTTTGGATTACTTTATACAAGGTAAAAACAACGCGAAAATGGGAGAACCCCTTGAAGCTATATCCCCCGTACTGTTAAAACTATGATTGTCCCAGTCAGTGCAGTGCGTAACTTCAGCTGAACTGAACACAGGGCAGGTAACTTGCTCATATACCACAGTTTCCCGCCCTTCCGGCCTTGTGCGCCCTTGGCCTAAAGTGATTTAGATTGAACTAGTCCATCATCCTTAAGACTTGGCCGACAACTTCAGCCCCAACATTTGTTCGAAGAGTGGGCGCCAGCAGTTTCAGATGCAACCTGTTGTAGTTGAAACCGCTGTTACAGACAAGTGCTATACACACTGCACGTATTACGGGAACTAAAGGCAGAGGGGACGGGGGAAAGGGGGGTAGGTACAGTCACAAGGGCCCAAACGCACGTTGGTAAAGATGCGCAGCTTCACGCGCATCTGTTTCTGTCCTCGTGCGCGTGGTATCTGTGCAGAACACCTCGGAAATTAGGAAACAGTACACTGGAGAGGTAACTGACTTCGCCTAGACGGCAAGGAGGCACAACGCGACCTGATGAACTTCACTCACGAAGCCGCCAGCAGAAGCCTATTGTGTATTTGAAACACACGGGTCTTGAACTGACTGTGTAAATGATTGGACACATTCGAGCGCATCAACGTCTTTAACATCCTCTCCATCAACGTTATCACTGTCACCATATTGGTCTGGCGTAGCAAGCTAGACATTTTAGCCCGGCTAACATTGCCAGTATTCATTAAAGATCTCTGTCTTTAGGACCGAGGCATCTGAACACAACCGTCTCTTCCTTCCTTCGCGCCCGTCCCTCGGCCCCCTCGCCCCCCCCCACCCGTTTCTGTCCTTTCAAAAAATGTGTTTCCTCTTCTCTCTCTCTCTCCATGACAATGGAAGTGGAAGTTCATTAACAGCATTAGTGCAGGTAATGCTAGCAAGAGTTAGTATTTTTCGTTAGCTGTAAACTGTTTTTTTTTCTTCCGGTGTCGTGTGAGCCGCCATCAGTTCACACCGGGAACACGGAAAGGAGCCGGAGCCGAGCTGGCTAGCCGGCTGCTGCTCATTTGTGCGCACACGCCTCTGCGGTGCACCGTTCGGGATGTTGCGCAAGCGGCAGTGCCAGCTGTCGACGACCAACCGCGCTTTGACGTGGGAAACCGATTCATTCGCTCCCAGGCGGCGGGGGTGACGGCCCGGGAGCGTACGCAACGACAGTGCACTAACTTGAATCTGCCGAGTCTGCGATGCCACACGAATAAAAACAAAAGAAGGGGGAGAGAAGGCGGAGCAACCAGGAGGAGTTTGAGCCAGCTTGTAACACGAAAAAGCGGCTTATTTTACTCATCGCTAGCAGTTATTGGCGTTGTAGACGTGTTACACCTAGGACTGTTTCAAAGATAAAATTACCGACAGGGAGTTTGGGGCGTGCTATATAAGAACACGGCCGACCGGCTTCCCTACATGCGCCCAAAAAGATAAACGTCACGCGAGTTTGTTGCATTCCGCACTTTTCGTGGGTCACTGTCTAAGATCACTGCTTTGGTCTTGAACAGATACCAACGGGAAGCACGCAATCAGCCTATACCGCCAAGATTTATCTTTCTGGGTGAAGGCCTGGAAGCTGGGAAGCACTGATGGGAGCCATGGAGCTTTAATTGCATCTATACGTTCCCTCGAAGCGATCGAATGTAAGCCGACCTCGCATAACGGTGATTTGTCAAATGCTCTCATTTGCGTCGAATGCATGCCGGTAGGTGGGACCACTTAATAAGACTTTGTTGCTGGCTACTTGGTTCATTACAGACGAAAAAAAAGTTGCAAATGCAAGCTGCATTAGCTTTTAATGTGAACGACACGACAGCGTTACTTATACGCACAGGGAGCGTTTTAGAACGGAGTTGCTGCATTTACGATCTATGCTTCACGACCACTGAAGGTCAACGAAGAAAGAAAGACTAACAGCAAGGGTTTTTAATCCCCGTGGCGCAGGAGAGACAGAGGCCCTCTGCCCCGGTCTGGCTTAAGATGGGAGCGTCAAGGTACGCGACTGCGTGGTTTTCGTCAGTTTGGGCGAGAATGCGACAGTGTTTCAAAATGTTTCTTATCAAATGTCTCTGGCGGCAAGAACGTTTTTGCTTTTTTTGCTGAGGGAGGGAGAGTGAGAGGGAGGGAGAGAGAAACAGATAGAGAGTGAAAGAGACTTTAATGATCGCCGGCAACAGGCGTAACGTCTCCACTACGCCCGGACGTAGCCACTCGTCGATCCTGGTGGCATTCTACTAAGCAATACTTTCGCTACTCACTGCGGGGGTGGACACCCTTGTCCCCGAAGGGAGGCAGCTTTCTCTCCGGTGCTGCCGTTCGAGAGCCGTTAGGACCTGCTGGACGGCTAAGAGTTGAATGTCCTTGTCGTAACTGCATATGGCATCTTGTAACCACGGCGGAAAGTAGGTCCTGGTTGAAGCTTCGTCTGGTCGCACTTCACAATCCCATAATAAATGGGCGGCTGTTGCCCTGGAGTTACTGCACAACACACACTTGTCGTCCGTGTAGAGTTCGGGTTGGATATGTTTCATAATGACCGGGGTCATTAATGAATTTGTCTGTAGCTGTCTGAACGTGGACGCTTGTTCTCTAGTCAACTCGGGGTGAGGCGGTGCCAGCACCCTCCTGTTGTTCCTGTAATACTTAGTGATACCCTGAAAGGTATCGTACCTATCCTTTGTCTCCGTCCACCACTCTACAGACGAATCCATTACAGCCGCGCGGCCTGCTAATTCTCGCGCCACTGAATTTGCCGTCTCGTTGTGGTTGGCAGCCGATTCTGACGCATCGTTCCCTGCGTGAGCAGGGAACCACTTGACTGTTACCTTACATCCGTCGATGTTCACCGATTCAAGCAACCGTACTGCTCCACAGCACATCCGGCATTTGGAGAAGTTACGCACTGCACTTTTGGAGTCACTTAGCACGGTCGTTGTTTCTGGGTCCGCGATGGCCAGGGCGATGGCCAACTCTTCTGCACACTGCGCTTCTCGTGTAACGATGCTCGCAGCGTTCACCGTGTCTCCCGTCCTTCCATCGATGACTACTGCTGCAAAGCATCGGCGGTCGCTGTACTCTGCAGCGTCTACGAATCTGGTGCCGGGAACGCTCAGGTGCTACTCTAACATGGCCTGTGCCCTGGCCATTCTTCTATCTTTGTTGTGAGTCGGGTCCATGTTCTTGGGTAGAGGATAGACTCTGGTAGCATTCCGGATGACAGCCGGGATGTCTCGTTCTTCTTGCTTGCCGGGGCTACGAGTGGTAGACGCCGTTTCCATTCCGAGTCGGGCAAGGATGGATCTTCCCGTCTTCGATCCTTTGAGCCGCTCGATCTGGGCTACTTGCTGGGCTTCCATGATTTCCTCCAAAGTGTTATGAATTCCGAGCTCGAGGAGCTTTTTGGTGTTTGCGATGTCGAGAACACCGATGGCTGCCTTGGATGACTCTTATGGCAGCGTTCAGTCGGTTACGCTCTTGAAGTAGCCAGTTGTGGAAGGCCGCGGCGTAAGCAACGTGACTTATTGCAAATGATTGGATCAACCTGAGTAGGCTGTCCTCTCTCATGCCGGATTTTCTGTTTGCCACTCGTTTGATGAGCTGCGTGGCAGCCGTGACCTTGCCAACCAGGCGGGTAACCGCGTCGTTGTTTCTGCGATTCCTTTCAATCAGGAAGCCCAGCACTCTGATTTTAGCCACTTCCGGGATCGTTTGCCCGTTGCTGCTCCGTAATTTGATGGTACTCTCTTGCCGGAGTCTTGACATTGGCTGGATGATTAGTAGCTCCGATTTGCTCGGGGAGCAAATCAGACCCGTGCCTTGTAGCTGTTCTTATATGGCGTCCACCGCTAGCTACAGGGAGGATTCAATGTGGCCATCGCATCCACCCGGCACTCATAGCGTGATGTCGTCCGCATAAATGGTGTGGTGGACCTCGGGTATTGATTCCAGTCGTCTTGCTACTTCAATCATGACTAGATAGAAGAGCAGTGGTGATATCACCGATTCTTGAGGGGTACCCACACTTCCTAGTTTCCGTTAATCCATGGTAAGGTCTCCTGCTTGAATATGTGCTGTGCGCCCCGAAAGGAAGTCGCGCACGTAGTTGTACGTACGCTCCCCCATCCGCAGGGCGCTGATCTGGGAAAGGATGACACAGTGTTTCACCTTATCAAAGGCGCTCTGTAAGTCCAATCCCACTATGGCTTTGTTGTCCCTTGTTCTGTTGTCAATGACTTCCGGCTTGATCTGTAACATGGCGTCCTGTGTGCTTAATTTGCTTCGAAATCCGATCATGGAATGGGGGTAAAGGTCGTTCTCTTCCAAGTATACTTGCCATCGAATCATGAGGACGTGCTCAAGCACCTTCCCTACGCACGATGTCAAGGAAATTGGTCGTAGGTTCTCGATACCTGGGGGCTTGCCTGGTTTCGGTATCAGTATCGTCTTTGCTTTTTTCCAACTCTTGGGTAGTTTGCCCTCCTTCCAGCACCTGTTGAACAGGGCCGTGAGGCTGGCTAACGTCGGTTCGTTGATGTGTTTGAGCACCTTATTTGTCACCCGGTCCGGTCCTGCTGCCGAGCGGCAATTCAGTTCCTGGACCGCTGCACGATCCTCCCAGAGTTTGATGTCTCTATCCAACTCGTCGTTGGCGGGACCCTGGTAGTTGGGATGTATTTCCTCTGGGATGGCCGGTAGGTACTTGTCACCGATCCGCTTGAACGTCTCCTCCTGACCAAGCTCTCTGATTGACTTGTTCAAGACCCTGCTAAGGTTGCCGCGCTGGTGGGATTTAGTTTTGGTCTCGTCCAATAGGTGGCGTAGTAACTACCACGTCTTCCCTATGTGAAATTGACCGTCCGCCGCACTACATACCTCCACCCACTGTTGGCGGCAGAGTGCGGTGCAGTGTTTCTGGATGGCCCGGTTGAGATCGGCGACCTTTTGCCTTAGCTTCCTGTTGTGTCGTTGTTGCTTCCACCTCTGTGGATGGATTGCTTCGCTTCCAACATGTGTGCCAAGCGGCTGTCGACCTTCTCTATTTCGGGTTCGGTCTCTATCTCCTTGGTAGTTGACTTGGCGCTATCCATGATCTTGTTCGTCCAAGTCTTAATATCCTGAATGTCCTCTTCATCCACCGGTAACAGAGTGCGGTACAGATACCAATCCGTTAGCTTGTGGATGCGTGTCTTGACTGGCTTCTCGTTCACGGGGACCCGTATTTCGAGAATGTAATGGTCGCTTCCCAGGTTGAGACCCGTGTTTGTCCACGTCGGGAGCTTGCTGTTGCTGTTTACCCTGACGAACGTAAGATCTCGGTGTAGTACCTCGATCTCTTTTGTAGCCGGTACGTGTTGGGTGTGCGGGGTCCGTGATCAGGGTGAGGTTTTCTTCCTCGGTGGCTTCCAGGAGATCTCTACCCTTGATCAGATTCGCATCGTATCCCCATTTCTTGTGATGAGCGTTAAGATCTCCGCATACTACGAGGTTAGCATTGAGACCTGCCGTCTTGCTGATCTTACGCATGAGCGTCTTGAAACGCTGTTTGAGGTAGCTTGGTCTACTGTACATGTTTGCGATGTAAATGCTCTGTTTTCTTTTCTTGCCTACTACTACTTCCGTGATGATGTGCTCAGCCATCGACTTCTTTAGACCTTCCCGCTCTTCGTTGCATATCCCCTGTCTGATTAAGGTGCAAATTCCCCTACCCGTGCCGTTGGGTGCTCGGCTGGGAGGACAGGCGTGTGCCTTGTAACCCGGTAATCGCACATTTTCACTGACTGTTTCCTGCATTAAAATAACGTCTGGCTTTCTGGCTGCCTTCGTGGTAAGGACTTGCAGTACGGCTTTCTTGCTGTCGAAACCGCGGCAGTTCCACTGCCAGATGACGAGAGACTTGTCATCTACTGTGCCTGTGGTGGTCCCGTCCATTGTGGAATGTTAAGGCTAATCTCTTCTCTGATTTGTTGTATGGCAACGGACATGTGCTGTTGCACGCATTGTTGGACGGCTGCGTTTACGCTCTGTTGTATGGCAGGCATGACAGTTTGCTGTATAGCCGCAGTAATGCTCTGCTGTATGATGGCGAGTGAAAATCTTTGTCGAGGAAGAAATAGTTTGGGTTTTGGAAAAGGGGGTAAGCAGCGGGTAGGGATTTCTGGGGCTCCACATGCAGCAGCTTCTGTTCGATTCCCGGCCGCGGCGACCGCTTTTCCGATGGGGGCGAAAAACGAAAGCGCCCGTGTGTTCGAGATTTCGGCGCACGTTAAAGATTCCTACGTGGTCAAAATTCATCCGGAGCCTGCAGCGTCGGCGCGTTCAACCCCGCAATCAGTCAAATAAAGCAGTTCGTTCCATTTCCCTCTCGTCAGCTCACGCTGGTGTTGAGGTAACGAGCAGGTCAAAGTTCCCTCCCCTGTCTCTATGACCAGGTGGCTGTGGTCTATACAGAAGCGTAATATGTAATGCCTGAGCTGTGATCCCATTAGCATACCCTTGTACATGGCTAGGTTGCGTCGAAGAGGTTAGACGTTTTTCCGAATTTAGCACAGCTTTAAGTTAATCTCTCATACTCCCACCGAACATCTTTGCCCACGTAGATTTGTTGATACTTGTGCTGTTTTATCGTCCACATAGTTTGCGATTCTGCTGCATTGATACTCCATTGTAGCACGGAGAAGGATCGTGATTCTTAGGCATAGGATGAGGAGACGTGCTGAACGCTTTTCGGGGAGAGGAGTGCGGTAGTTGCGGTCGCAAGGAACTGTGAATTCACCTGCCTCTTGGTCGGTCCCTCGTTCTCTTTCAGATTCTTGTGTCCAGGTGTCTAGCCGACGTTGTTAACTTTCTTCATTCGGGATGGGATTATCTTACCGAGGCGTTTAGGTATTGTGCCTTTAGTCAACAGTATTTAGCTCTCTGAGTATCTGTTCCGATTCTATTCGATACTTCTGCTGGTCGGATATGCCAATAGGATGGCTCCAACTTACGCTTATCCGTTCGAGTATGTAGGAGGGTTATGTAGTCACAAAGATTGCCAGAGCAAGTTAAGTACGGCAATTGCTGCCTCGTACTTTCGCAATTTCGGAGTCGGTGCATACAGTGTTCTCGTGATTTTGAAAGTTTCCTCGAATGAACTCGATCCCGCCACATCGCCTGTACTTGTTCGGGTTGGGATGCAGAGTTGTTGATACTGATGAGTTTTTGTGCGCAGAGGCTGAATCGGCAACCTGTCAATCATGGTATCCAGACGTCCTTTTACGACGGAGAAGGGGGGGGGGGGGGTGCCCGTCTTCGATACCACGACCCATCCCGGTTTTGTTTTCCAGCCGCTACCTTGGTCTGGGAGAGTGGTTTCTCATATTTCTTCAAAAGCGTTATAAAGACCACATAGGACCGCTTAATCATCCTCATCAACAACAGCAATAATAACAACAACAACAACAAAGACGAAGACAACATCATTATCATCATCAACAACAACAATAACAGCAGCAGCAGACTATACTTAGGCTCAGTGCAGCACGCGCTGCCCGAGTCCAATCTTTGCCTTCGAATTCCCTTCCTTCGTCCCCCCATCGAGTGCCTTCCCCATCATCAGACTCATCTCCGGGCATCCATTCTGGTGGTCCACTGATTTTCAGTTCACCTCACGGTAAAGTAATGAAATTCAGGGCTCCCTTATATGCTGTGCTCTTGATGGGGTTTACTGGATTTTCATCGGTGCGGGTAAGCCTGTGGTATAGGGTAGGCTTTGTCACATCCGGCTCGTGATCAGTGGCTGAGTGAGTCTTATCGTTTCTTCTTCCCTCATTCCTGCTCTTCGCTTGTTTAGGCGTTTTATTATGTCAAAGATTTCCTTTTTTTAGCGATTCTGCCATCGGCTACGTCGCGTGAATCAAGCGCCACGCCGAGAATTCCTACGTGACTTTATACGACATCCGGACCTACTTTTAGGTTTATTTTTAACTTGGCCGCGTGACGCGTTCTGTCGTTTGACCAGGAGAGCGTGCGGTGGAAATATAACCGCGGGAATATCGAAAGTATATAGTCTGACAATTTGTGTAATTAGACGCTATATACTGGTTTTATTTCAGTTCGTTTGTGCTCATAATAAATGCGTTGCTTGATTTTTGAGAGACTGGTCTTGATACTTTGCCCCTGCGGTGTTCGAACCCAGGTGAGGATTCGCCATGTAAATTACCGGAAATTTATTTCAACCCGCTGTGGTGGCTCAGTGGATAACGCGTTGTGCTGCTGAGCACGAGGTCGCGGGTTCGATTCCCGCCGCGGCGGCCGCTTTATTGGTGGGGGGAAAAGAAAAAAAACGCCCGTCTGTACGAGATTTCGGCGCACGTTGATACCCAGGGGGTAAAAATAAACCCGGAGACCTAGGGCGCGCCTCATCGCCCATGAAGCGTCGGCGCGTTAAATCCTACTATCAAATCAATTAAAGTTTATTTTATAAAGAACTTGGTGGTGTCACTTACAGGCACGGCTGGCGAACGTGTCTTTCGAGCATGCTATCACCGATAGAGCATAGAACGAACTTCACTTCGCAGGCGCGGCACTTGCTGAAGAGGCGTACCCTTTCTTTCATCTCCGCCTATAGTATTATTGTCCTCCGTTCTACCTTGCAGTTTCCGCTGCCCCATATTCCAGATTCAGGCCAGCCCTCCCATGTTCAGTGCTCGCGGATTGAAACGCGATGCTGCGAGCGCGTGGCCTGCGGTACATGAAGCGCCGCCCGTGGACGCCCATGGAACCTAGGTGAATTGCATCGTGGTATACCACGAGGATGAGAGCATTTTAACCGTAGGCTTGCTGCTTCCGGTTGCCAATAAACGGGGCTGTGGTTCCCCGCAGCGACAGTGGTGCGCTGCCAGCCTGGAGCGCAGGAGCGTGTTTGTGCGCCGGTGGTAGCCGCCCGGCGGTCCGCGCATCGTCTGCTCGCGCGCTCTTACGCGTGCCTTTCCGATGCGACACAGATAATGTGCATGTAAGGCACGGTCGCGCTTATCTGAGTACAACGAGCGTCTGCACGAAGGAACAGCCAACTTTATTCCATGATATAAACTAAAAAAGAGGAGAGCCGACGAAGTTTATAATGCACCACACCAAACGCGAACGTGCCTTCAAAGGCGTCGTTCCTTTTTTTTTTTTTAGTTTCCATCCTGGAATAAAGTTTGGTGTTCCTTCGTATGTACAGAAGCTTTTTTTATTCCGATGAGCCTGACTGTTTCATTACAGGGACATTACTGTGCCGCATTGGAACGGCAGGCGTTACAAGAGCGCGCGCACACGATGTCGCGAAATCGGCTGCGCGCAGAGCCGGGCTACTACTGTCGGCACACAAACGCGTTCCAGCACTCCACCCGCCGCAGTGGCTCAGTGGCTAAGGCGTTGCGCTTCTGAGCACGAGGTCGCGGGTTCGATTCCCGGCCGCGGCGGCCGCTTTTATGATGGAGGCGAAAAGCAAAAACGCCCATTTCGGCGCACGTTAAAGATCCCCGGGTGGTCAAAATTAATCCGGAGCCCTCCACTACGGCGTGCCTCATCGCCTGCGCCGCGTCGGCGCGTTAAACCCTACAATCAATCAATCAACGTTCCAGCACTCCAGGATCGCAGCGCCCCGCTGTCGCTACGGGGAACCACAGTCCCGCTCATTGGCAACCGGAAGCAGTAAGCCTGCGTTCAACACGCTCTCACCCTCGCGCTATACCACAATGCAACACCTAGCTTTGATGGGCCTCCACGGGCGGCGCTGCATGTACCGGCGGCCACACGCTCGCAGTGTCGCGTTTCAATCTGTGAGCACCGTACATGCCTAACTCGTAGCTTCCGCGTGGCAGCGATGACGTATTTCCGCGGACGCTTGATGAGCACGGCTGATAGCGGACGGCTAGCAGCCAAGGGGAAACCGAGAAATGAGCCTAATAACGCTATCGCGTTAAAAATACAGCGTAAGAACTGAGGAGGGGCTATGAGATAGAGACTAATGTGCTCATTTTGTCTCCATCTTGTTTTCACCCATGTCTTTTGCACAATTTTTTTTATGTCTCTGCGGGCGCGATAATGTGTGTGATGCAGCCTCTGCTCGTGGAGGGGGACGGGCCTAATGGTTTATCTCTTTTGTAGGTTTGAGTGCGGCCCTGTTGAGTCATTTTCCCTTTGACGGATTCACGTCACGCTCTAACAAGCTCGTAACGCTCCGAGGGGTGTTACGGCGCGTCGTAGCATCTGGCCCGCGTATAACCCGTTGCTTACACATATCAGGACGTCACGGTGGACAGTGGGAGTTTGATGGCAATAAAGCGCGCCGCGAGTGCAGTTCAACGGCTGGATTTACGGGTAGCGTGGGAGAATGTGACCCGTACCGGCAGCGCCGCCGCAAGGGCACCGGGTTTGGTGTCGCTTCGCCGATTGCACGTCAGTGGTGCGTGTCGGCTCACGTGTTTCGCCTTCTCGCCAGTGTAATTGCCCGCGTGTGATATACGGGCTGTGGGAAATTCCAGTGGGGGAGGCTGCGTGGGCGGGCAAGGGAGTCACATCTGAAATCGAATAGCAGAATTCTGAGGGGGGGGGGGGGGGGGGGGGAGGGGGCGGGGGAGGGGAGAGCTTTATTTTTGTTCCGTACTGGTGTTTTTTCTGCCACTGTTTTTGCTAACGCCCGTCTTACAGCAGGAGAAATCAATGCGCAGGATCTGTAAAAAATCTCCATTATTTCTCCGAAAGCCTTTTACCCACGTCACGGGCTACATGGAGTTCGAAGCATAAAAAATGAGTTTTTAAATTCTGTGAAACAATTGGCTGTTACTGTTACACCTGATACTAAAACTGTATACGGATACTGACAGTCTCACCAAGTCTCTTGCCACTTTAGTCCATGTATTCTGGGATCTTTGACAAACAATAAAAACATTGAACTTTTTCAGTTGGACAGAGAACCCAGAACATATGAGAAAAAAATCTCAGGCCGTCTCCAGCAGACATGTAGACGTTACGCAAAAAAATTAACTTAATACCGTTACTCCTTACTCGCTCAAAAAGTAACTAAATGCCTTACTCGATACCGATTCTGAAAATGAACGTGTGAGTTACCCTAAAAGTAACGATTTACTTTTCACATTACTTTGACGACCAAACACACAACTGCTTCGTTTCATAGTTCATTGTTACCTCTGTAGTAGTAGTTGCACTTGAGCAGCAGCTGCCTCTCGAAGTTTTCATCGGTTATGTTCCCTCGATTCCTCGGCCGTGATCCCGGCCTGTGATGAATTCATCGTTTTTTTCCTGCATTTTGTATTATCTGCAATTTGATTTGTCGGCTTCAATATCAACGACTAACGTCTTTTTATCTGCTCCATCAAAACTATTCGTTTATCTCGGCCTTCGTTATCACGACCTTACCTAGTGTCACGAGATAAGGTTACAGAGTATCGACACTCTTTTCTCCTATTGTTCCGTGCCTCCGCCGTGATCATTGGTCAGTTCGCATCACGTGATGCTTGTTTACAACTCGACGATTCTTGGGCGCCGCCATTTTGTTGTTTATGCGTTTTCTGTCGGCTAACTTTGGTAGTCTCAGCCTGTCCTCACTGCTCTGCGCATACAGTTTCTTAGTATACTAGAGAGGAAACTGCTCCTGGTAATCCAGTGGGTGGGGGTTTATGGCAAGACCCCCCTTTTTGGCTTGGACTTGGCATGCCAATTGGATTCTTAAGCGGCTTTGGGGTTTGCTTCTTCACTATGCATTAACACGTCTACGAGCTAGGAGGAAGCCGAAATCTTGCGCTGCTGAGCACGAGGTCGCGGGTTCGATTCCCGGCCGCGGCGGTCGCTTTTCTGATGGAGGCGAAAAGCAAAAACGCCCGTGTGTACGAGATTTCGGCGCACGTTAAAGATCCCCAGGTGGTCAAAATTAATCCGGAGCCCTCCACTACGGCGCGCCTCATCGCCTGCGTTGCGTCGGCGCGTTAAACCCTACAATCAATCAAGGAAGCCGAAATCCTTCCTGCTCTGCGGTGGCCGTGCTCGGTGAAACAGCAGGCAGTGAGTGATCGCACCTGACGTTGGTCATACCGCTGTCGAAGGACGTATGGCTGAGCGGGTAACATGCCGCGGCGAAATTTGTTGCCGACGTAAAAAAGAAACAAAACGTACTTCGACGAAGACAAGGTACAACGGAAACGGGCGCCTGAATCCGCCCTATCTTGTCATCGTCCACGACTGCTTAACGCCACGTTTGCTTTTTTGCTAGTTAAACTGTAGCCGCCGGTCGGTGCACGGGTTCACCACGAAGGCGACGTTTTCATAGGCTCGCTCAAAAAACTTTCCAAACTCTCCGAACAACTTATTATTTAAAATAATGGTAAAATTAATAAAATAAGAGTATCTAATTTGTTTGCCCCCCCCAAATATTAATATTCTTCATAACTACCACCTTGGCTTTCAAAATAGCTGGCACAAACCTGCCGGCAAAATACGTTTTACTTCCTTTTTTTAAATTTCAAAACAGCCTGTTTTATTTTCCCCTTACACAACCGCCACACTATTCTTGCGTTTTTGTGGCACTTGTTTAAATTTGCGGTCACTAAAACGTTTCAATCCAAGCCAACGATGAAACTTAGGCGAGCGCATGATGTAATGGCGGTCCATGGCGACACAGTTCGCCTTGATGTGAGCCGCATAGATGCTAGCGACAGACTCCTCTCTAGTGTATATTTAAGAAACTTTATGGCTCTGCGGCTGCGCGCGACTGGCGTCGTTCCGAATGCGAATCAAAGATAACGCGCTTCGCAGAATTTAAGCGGCAGACGTGTGTCCGAAGATGCCGTGTTGCTGCGTCTTCGGCAGTGTTTACAAATTACCTCGTCAAAGTTAGCGGTGAGGCCGCGGAAGCGGCAATATGGCAACACTGATAAACAACAAAATGGCCGCCGTTGCTCACTTGCGTGCCTCAGTGACGGTACTTGTAACGTTATCTAGTGACACTAACCTTACCCACATGCCTTTTTTGTGTGGGCGCCCGTGCTCTACTCGGGATAATCCCGGCTGTTTGTATCTCGGGAAGTGCGCCAACACGAATGCTACGACAAAAGGCCGTGATGAGCGTGGCATTATTCACAATAGAAATGAGGCCCCGAACCGCCAGGATGTAGACAACGGCGCTGCTGCTTTCGAGGCAAACATCAGTGCAAGGTATAGATGCATGCAAGTTAGAATAAAAACAAAGCCGTTTAAGCGATCTTGTAAGCGTTATTCCTCAGAAGTAACGAGATACCGTTACTCGTCACTTGGCCTTAAAATGAACTAAATAAGTTATCCTTTCCGTTTTTAAAATAACTAACTAAATACGTTGCCCGCTACCGAAAATACCGAAAGTAGAAGTAACTCGTTTTTTGTAATGCGTTACGTGCATGTCTGATTTCCGCTAACGTAAAACCTGGGGATGGGCGAAGCCCGCAGTGTATGAGTGTATTCAAACATTGTAAGTCTCTCTCTTTTCCCACGGCGCACGCTGATTGAGCACCGGAGAAGCGGAGGACCAATGGCGCGCTTGCTGAGGTGGTGGCACCATGTCTTGCGTTGAACCGGATTTAAGCAATTAAATGAGAAAAAAATTAGAGCTAAGGATCAGCTGGTTATTATTATGTTTTCTGGTTGTGTAGGAATAGGTGATTGTCATGCTTACTGCTGCTAAATCGATTTCTAATCCAATCTAAACCAACCCAAGCCAATCCAGTCCAGTCCAATCCATTCCAGTCCAGTCACTGCTCCTCGCGCATGCGCAGCACGGCTTACCAGGAGCCACGCAAAACGGCTATCAAGCGGCTCCGGCGCAGCGTCGGACTTGGCTATTGCGCAAGCGAGGCGCACAGCTGGGCACGCACAGGCGCCAGTACGTCTGCCGCGGCTATGACGCCAATCCTCTGGAATGTGCAGACCCAATTCTCTACACACCCGTTCTCCAATCGGATTGAATTTCCAACCCAATCCAATCTAATCTAATCCAAATCCAATCCCAACCAATCCAATCCAATCCAATCCTCCTCGCGCTTGCGCAGCACTGCCCTCCAAGGTCCACACCAAACTGCTCAACCCGGGCCAGTGTAGCTTACGCTACAAAAGAGTGGCCGTAGAAGTTGTCTTCGTGTCACACGCCGCAGAATGCTAACAAGTATGCTATACAGAAGAAAACCTGGCGTTTGAAACCAATTTCGAGACGGAATTAAACATTTCTGTTATTAATGCAATTAAAAGCGGATTATTCCTGCACTTTCATTTAGTTAGGTCACGCTAGTTCATTTTGAACCACTTTTTATGCACTTGTTTTTGACCATCTTTTGACAACTTGATTTACCTTAACGCCATGAGACGGCGACGACAGAGACGCCGACAGCCCGAGCCCCTAAGATGCTTCGCCCCTAAAACTCCCGGGGCACTTAACGAGTATTGAATCTGAAACCACTGATGTACAATTCGATGCCGCCGAGCATTCTCCTCCGCGCAAAGCTCAATCAGCGCGCACTAAAATTGAACCTTGTTTAGTCGGCCACTCCCCACTTTTCCACGTGACTCTGCTCACGGTCGCGAAGTGCTTTTCTTGGGTTTTATTTCTCTCGCGGAACGTCTCAGAGCAGCGTGTTTCCGTCTCCAAAACACTGTAGTGGCAAAACTTCCGGTGACGTCACACAAAATAAAAAAACAAATACGCGGAAGCCGTTTATGCATTAAGTAGTAATAAGGATAATCATAAAACGTAGAAATATTGCTGCGCGTGTAAGCATTTGCATCGAAACGTTTCACGCACTAACGAAATTAGGGCGGATGCGCCATGAGCGCCTACTAGTGGTAGCAGCAGTTATAAAAAATAATAATAATAAACAGCGGGCGAGCGCGATCGTACAGGAGGCGATGGCGCGCTGCTTGTGTTAACACTCTCGAGTGACAATGGGTGTGATCCAAGGAGGTTAAAAAAATTGCAATTTTTTTAACCTCCTTGGTGTGATCGCATTGTTTTTCAGCAGTATGCCAAGCTTCTCGCGTGGACCATTTCAGTGCGGTTGCTTGCCCCGAGGCCCGTCGCCGAAGCTGTAATTATCGATGTAATTATTAAGGGTATTTACTAATTAACAGTGAGCGGTAGCGGTATGGTAAAAATGCACACAGACTGCCTTCACTGCGAGTTGTGAGCCGGGCACGCTGTTTGGCGTTCCGCCTGGACGGAACGATATAAGCAAGGGCTTTCTAATCCCCGTCACCCTTTCTACACTTGATAAAGAGCGCATGCATCCTGCACCTGTAGTAACTATTTTTATGCAAGTTCACGAAAAAAAACACAGCCTCAGAAAAAGTTGTAGTTCTGGGTATTGTATTTCTGAAATGCAAGGGCGGAAAAATACATTGCACGATTTATTTCTCAGCCAGCTAACAAACGGTGGTATAATCGCAGGAATAATATTGGAATAATACTGCAGCATCTGAGTTGGGACCATTTTGCCAGGACCGTGCTCACATTTCTCGAAATTTTTATTTCCCCAGAACGCGTATGTGCCAAAACTGGAAGGTTAGCAGCAAAAGTAGAAAAAGAGAGCGTTAAAATTAAACTGCACCTGTTAACTGTCATTTGCGAACGGTTTTGTTTATTGTCCGTACCATCTAACAGTGGTTCAGAGACCAGAGTCACGTCACTTTGTTGGTAGTGTAGGGTATGGGGCATCTCACAGCACCATTCCCTAGTAGGCTGCATTGCAGGTGTTTAAAATATAAATTATAGCCTACATCTGAGAATGTAATTCCCAAAACCTGTGTCATCGAAATCATGCAGGTGCCATTGACAAAACTTTTTTCACTTATTCTCTACAACTCCAATGCCACTATCTACCACCAGCTCAGCTCCAATTTCTAAAATTTCAGTAATTGGCGACGGTGCCAGTGTTTCAGTAAACTACTTATGTACTGTATTGCCGCTTTCCAGTTTTCGCTACAATTTGCGTAGACTTTTTGTCCCATGAATTGCAATTTTTGAGGTGAAGATGTGTGCTAGCACTCCCTTTTTCTTATATTGATTTGATCAATCGTGTGGGGACACAAACAAAAAAAAATTGCACTTTCCAGCCACCTCATTGCATAGAGGTGATTTCTTGTACAAGCTGGGTCAACTTTTCAAGTGTAGTCACACGCCAGCAGCATCTTCTAGTGGTAACAAGGGCCGAGCGCCAGGCTTGTACCTATTTTCTCAATAGGTGCCGGCACCACCAAAGCACACGAATGCACATGGTGACTTCCACAGCTACGCTGCACACTATACTCGAGTAGTAACCGCCTGTGGTAGGACATGTCGCCAGACTCTTCCTCCCTTCGGCAATGCGGTGTTGTAGAAGGCCGGGGCCCCACCAGATTGACAAAGGTCGGAAGCCTCTCGCAAGGGTAAAGGCAGCTTTCCAGGCGTGAGTTATCCTTTCAAAGGTCCGCACTCGTACTCATTAAAGTCCGTACTCATTAAAGAAACCAGTGGGTGCCCGGCGGTGCGCGGATTCGAACGCAGTACTTCCCCCATATGAGGCGAGTGCAGTACCTCTGAGCCATCGCTCATGAGGCATAGCCACTTTACGTTTCTGCAGTGCGCTGCAGAAAAGTTGTGTCGACGTAATTCAGGAACACACTGACCGGCAGACTCATAGGTTAACTGCAGAGGGTTTTCTGACACCAGTGCTTAAGGCGGTCACAGACTGCCTCCGTATCAAGTTTAAAAGGCAAAACCTAAGTGCAGAGGCCCGATGAAAACAAGGTGAAAGTGATGCCGTATCTTCATAAGCCGTCGCACAACATAAAGAAAATTGTTTCATGGCACGGTGTTCGAGTAGTGTTTTCCGCGCCATTAAAGCTGCCCAGGCTGTGCACGCACATTCAAAACACCAATACTGGGAGAGCTGGCAAAGGTGATGGCGCAGGTTTGGGTCCTCTACAAAAATCACACTGTTGTGTTCATGAGAAGCACCAACTTCACAGTCTGAAGGCCTGGCATGGATACATTGTACTACATTACATAAGCATCTTCAACTCTCACCGCGGCTTCATGGCTGTAAACAAGAGCTGTGCTTGAGAAGCAGCGGCTTTACAGCCCGAGGGCCTCACATGAATTCATTACAGCGTACTACATAGATCTGCAATTCTTTCCGTAGCCTTCTAACAGCCCACCTCTGCAAAGGAGCAACATTAGCACCTCGAAGGACTGACATCAAACGATGGCAACCTGCTGGGAAACTGGTTCCCATTCTTACTGCAGCTGTACAGCCAGAATATTCTTGAAAAGCAGCGACATGAAGCGCTAAGGTCCTGAACTAGTCTGATAATGCGCGCCATTTTCTATTCTTACCGCAGCTGCATAATCAGATGCAACTGTGCATGCTTGAAAATCAGTGACACAGCACTCTGAAGCCCCTCCAACTCGTCATAGTTGCTAGAACAATAATAACTTCCAAGTGTGTGGAAGAGGTGTTGAATCTAAACAAACTAAAGATTTATGGGAAGTCTCTGAAACAAATTGTCCGACTTGGTAGAATAATGGCTCTATCGTTGTAAGGGGACGCTGGAAACCTAACTGTTTGCAAATACACTTTGTAAACTCCTTTGGCAAAATTCACGTTCTGCTTGGAACTCACGTGGAGCACGGCAATGCGGTTCTATAAACCTTGAAGTCAGCCGCGTCGATTCACGCGTGTCTCCGCCGTACTGCAGCGCTGGCATCGAAGAACCCCGCCTGTAGCAGTGGAACACGGTAAATTCAAATCGCCTTGAGTAAACCTTAGTGTGTTTACCTTGGGATGAGCACGGCGGAACAGGAACAGCATGAGAGGTGAGCGGGAAAGCAAAGGGGGGCATTTCCTTGGCAAATGTCTACAAAGACTATCGTCTTTTCACGACATTTGCAACGAAAGGAGCAGATACGCGGCCAATTTTTTTTCTTTGTTTTTCTGTGGCGCCAAACTGAACGCCTGGCGACGGCTATTGCACGGGCTTTTTCTTCGTGTGTTTTTTCTTGAGGTGGGTGTTACGCATTTCGTCACAACCAATGGGCGCGTTCCCGTGGTGTGTGATGTGTGCCTGTGTGTGTGTGTGTTTTGTGTGTGTGTGTGTGGTGTGTGTGTGTCGTGCGTTGTGCGGTGCGTGCGTGGCTGCTGCGTCGGCGTGCTGTGTGTGTGTGTGTGCGTGTGTGTGTGTGTGTGTGTGTGTCTGTGGGAGAAAGAGAGAGCGAGAGTCACTTGCTATAAAAATCTGTGCAACCAGTGGCCGCGGTTTTTTTATAATGCACGCGCTATGACATGCGTCGCGGCCGTGGGCCATGCCCCTTTCCTTATTGTTGTTGTTCTGAAGCCTGGGCTATGTTAATCCTCGCAACTGAATGGGCCTGTTACATTTCTTTTTGTTTGTTTTTCTAATGCGTAGAATTCCTTGCTGAGAACCCTTACAGCGAGGACCATGTACGCACAGGAAAGAATAACTGCCGCAAGTAACACAAGCGCTGCAATGGCGTAACTGTAAATAGTCGATCGAAAGGAATTTGGGAAAATCTCAAAATACAAATATACACAAAAAACCAGAACATTACAGAAATGCATGGATGGAATCAAAAATGTCGATGCTTATTATCTTCTCCAAGGGAACGAAGACTCTCTATAAACAGCCTTGAAAAGAACAACGAGAATACAAATTAAAAATCGTGAATGCAGAGCGATCGAGCCTTGCAGCCGCGCAAATATGCATAACTGGCGAAGTAAAGGCGCGAAATCTGCATAATTGTGCAAGTGTACATCATTGGCCGGAAGAAACGAAAAACAAACTAAAAAACTAAAATAACAGCAGAGCGTAGGTGGCTACTCATAGCCAAATCTGGCTTTAAAGGAAACCCAATTTAGACAAGCGGCTTATGGATGATACGCATTAGTAGACAACTCTCTGAATTTCTGCAGATTTTTTTGGTGCATGCGCTCCAGAAAACGTCGCAACCGGTAGCACCACAGACGCTACAAAGACGCTCTTTGGGCACGCAATCGCGTACACTTGTGTACCAGATGCTTCGAATCTCTCGTACTTCCAAGTGTGGGATGAGGGGTCCATCTTACGTTGAAGAGAAAGTGTCGTTTATGGGCAAAATTCCGCAGCATACGATTTAGTATTCATACCTGTCCACGCTTGGAGACACCAGGTGACATCTTGACCTTGCCGTGCCAGTCAACAGAATTTAAGGCGCGTAATGATGTGATGCGACAGCGCAGGTTGCACGCTCCCCATCATGCTGGGTGCGAAAACTGAAGCATTTTCTTATCGCTATCTTGGGTTTACGCAGGTCATGCGCGATAGATGCTGGACGGAATGTCAGTCTTCATGTTACCTGTTATTTATTCCACAAAGTACATGGAGCCACTGGAAGGGATGTGGATGCTTGCTGGATCCTGGAGGAGCAAAAGTATAACACAGCAAAGTCTCAAGCTGCTTGTTGAACTCCCATCAGAATAACAGAAGAGACGAGGCACCGGGCGGGTGGCGCGGAGGGGGGGGGGGGCGTAAACTCCGTATCACACCGTGATCCATATTTGGAGCACCATGTTTTTCGGGGCTCTACGCACACATAATGCAGGAATTTACTTACGCCAAGTAGCGACCCTGATCCCCACCATGAGGCAGAGATAATTAGAAGGATAAGAATGGGGTGGAGTGCATACGGCAGACATTCTCAGATAATGAATGGCAGCCTACCATTGTCCCTGACGAAGAAAGTGTATGACAGCTGCATCTTACCGGTACTCACCTACGGGGCAGAAACCTGGAGGCTCACTAAGAGGGTTCAACTTAAAATGAGAACGACTCAGCGGGCAATGGAGCGGTAGATGATAGGTGTAACATTAAGGGACAAGAAGAGAGCGGAGTGGGTCAGGGAACAAACGCGTGTTAAGGACATAGTAGAAATTAAGAAGAAGAAATGTACGTGGGCAGGGCATGTAATGCGAAGGCAAGATAACCGTTGGTCATGAAGGGTAACAGACTGGATCCTTAGAGACGGCAAGCGTGGCAGGGGGCGGCAGAAAGCTAGATGGGCAGATGAGATCAAGAAGTTTGCGGGAATAAATTGGTCGTTGTTAGCACAGGACCGGGATAATCGGAGATCTATGGGAAAGGCCTTTGCCCTGCCTTGGGCGTAGACAGGCTGGTGATGATGCAATACCACACATGTACGGCTGCTATCATGCTTGACGGAGGTATTATATGCAATGACCCCCTCTCTTTCCTTGTTTCGTTTTATCGTTAGGCCACAACGTTCGGCCACGCCGTACCCTGAGTGTAGTAAAAGCCACACCAACTAGAAAATAACAAAAGACATGGTTCCGTCCCGGCAAAGCATGGGCGCTAGGGATGCGGAGGAAAACGCTACGAAAACACGGCAGCCGACCTTCGGGTATATACGGCCGGGATACAAGACTCCGCTGAACGCCCTGCGCAAGACCCACCCTGACGCTCGTGCGCACAACCGGGGCCAAATAACGGAGCGACCCCCCCTTCATCTTGTGACACCCGATACCATCGCTTACATGCGGTTCGGCCTTCCATCCTTCACGGTCCGCGGTTTTGAATGCCATTGTGGACTGCTCTTAATTTTTGCTTAGCCAACACTGTCATGCCCCGTCCTCCTACCCGCCTCCTTACTGCGTGGAGGAGAATAGATCAGCACTCTAGAGATCTGCATTCTGAGGTTTGCAGGTGTGAAACCACACGTGGGCAACACGCCGCGTTCCGCCTCTTCAGACAATGATGCGCAGCGGAACCGCCCGCGTCGTTCTTGAATGGTGGAAGTAGAGGGCCACGTGGTATTGTTGCTGGGTCATTGCGCATTCTTGACGCGCAAAGCTTCGCGTTTATTTTGTGCGCTGCAAGACTGGGAGCGACAGCAAAGGCGGAGAATCGCCGCTTTGAAAGCTACAGTAAGGCAGTACGAGTGCGCATGGGCTGGAAGATGCGATGCCGAAACAGGCGCAGAAAAAGTCCGCACTGTAGTGCAGAACAGTTTTTGTCAAGGGGGAACTGCCCTTTGTTTTGCCGCTGAGGTTTTAATACTGGGGACAATTATGTTTGCTTTCCTTCCCCTCGCCGAAAGAAAACCTTCACACGGCACCCCTGTTCCGATGAAAGCATGTGCATTGAGCCCAAGTGCGGACCATCCTCTAGCCGAGGAGATATAGAACGACAAATTTCGTGAGACATTTTTATTTGTATTAATCGGTCATGAAAATTGAGGTAGCGAGTAGTATAACTGATTTTTGTTTTAAATTTTGCTTGCCTGTTGGAAAGATTGTTTAACCGCGTTAATTTCAGCCGCGAGGAAAACTGAGGCCAGATTTCTCTGCGAAGTGTTGGTCACGTAACAGCTGCGAATCAAGCACGTTCAATTCGTAACTAAGACCCACGGTATGCGTCATAAGAAAATGAAAAAAATGGTGTCACATGGAGGTGCACTTTCACAGCTATGATTTAAAGATGGTCCTCCTTCATTACCGTTTATTTTGGACCACAATTTCTGAAGTGCCTTGTTGTAAAACATTTGATTCCCCGCGGAATGCCTAGTTTGCCATTAAGGCTGTAACGTCTATCGCTAATGAAGTAATGTTTTTCCTGCCTTGATCAACGTTACGAACTCCAATACCGGTAATACCGGTCCCGTATCTTCATGCTGATGACAACGGGCAGCACTGTGGCGTTTAAGCGTTAGCTTTTTTAAATTTTTTTAAGAGTCATCGACAGTGAGTGGATATCCGGTATCTAGGGCTCATGGGTATTATTATTAAGGCGAAAGCGTTACATGGCCCATTGAGCAAAAGCAATGGTCGGGCTACAAAAACCCAAACGGCTCCATCGGAAGCATCGCATAGGCACAGGTGGAATTTATTTATTTATTTATTTATTTATTTATTTATTTATTTATTATTTATTTATTTATTTATTTATTTATTTATTTATTTATTTATTTATTTATTTATTTATTTATTTTTTATTTATTTTATTTATTTATTTATTTATTTATTTATTTATTTATTTATTTATTTATTTATTTATTTATTGCGCGAGCCTGAACTTGGCAGTAGCCAGAGGTGGCTTCTTCCGAAGTGTTCCATAACACGAGGTGTTCCACATCCCGAGCTTAAACTCGGCAGTAGCAAGAGCTGGTCGACGACGCCAGTACATCGCAGATGGGAATAGCGGAAGAACGGAGCGAATAAACAAGCAGAGAAATTCACCGCCGTCGTCAACTCTACCTATTGCACTGTGGCAGGATCAAGCAGAGGCGCAACGCTCGGGAGACAGATCGAAACCATCCGAAAGCGTAAAAGTTGATCGCGAACAAAGCTCCTCAAGCGGTAAAATTACAAAGATATTCCACAAGGCTAGGCGGAAGAGGGACCATTCATGTTCTCGTGTTCACAACCCACAAGAAGTGCTTAGGTGTCTTCGGACTTTGTTATTATTATTGCTATTACAGCAGACCTTCACTGCGAGGCAAAGTTACGAGCACATAAAACTGGAAATTTCTTCCATTTTGCAGCTCCATTCTTCAAATATGTGTCCCAATTTTGTGATGTTTGTTGCTTTCGTGAAAATTGTATGCAGTTACTACTAATGTAAGTAACGTTACAACACTGAACTATTTGATGTGCCCCCTGAATGCTTCGAGCAATTGGAAAATGTACAAACAAGACTTCAGTGGGGAGGAAAAGCGCGGAACCAGGGGTTATTGAAGGGCTCTCCTGCGGTGCCACCGACCGCACATCCCTTCTCACTCGTGGCAACAAAATCCACAGAAAACCGATTTCTATAAAGGCAGGTGACGGGGGCTGGGGTCGACCTTTATGCCAGCAAAACTTGCCGGCTCTTTATTTTGGAAGTAAACGAAACGATGTCTCCTCTTTATGATTCCTGGTATGATCGTTCCTTTGAATGAGGCCTGAACTTCTAACACATGTCTTTTACCTATATTATTTCCGGGCCAAACTCGTAGTCGTAAGGAGCTGTGAACTCATGTTTTCTTGTCTGAAGCACTTTGCCGCAAAAGCACTCGCTTTCAGCCAACACTTTGCTCCTTTTCTTGCTAAACGTCCGACTAAAGGAGCTCTTCTGCCAGCGAAAGTTGCTGCGACGCGTAATTGAAAACATCCTGCAGTGGCAGCGCCAAAGTTTCGTCGCTTGTAATGCATTTTTTTTGAAGCAACGACATCAGCTTGATAAAAAAAAAAACATCAGTTTTCCTGCTTTTTTTCTCGTAAGTAACAGCTGGGGGAACAGGCCTCCACAGCGAACCAATCAAGACTTTCTGTGGGGGCCACGGTGTGAGAACCCTTGAAAAGGAATTAGGAAAAGAAAGAAGGGCTTGGCTGTAATAACCTCTCAGCTTCTTGTCGTGGTTTTGCGTTGTCGAGTGGCCGAAGAAAGCGGCGTCATGCAGATTCAATCTCCTTGCAGCGCTCGCCACCAGCGCGTTTTGTGTGAAGCACAGACAAGTGCTTGGGAATAAAGGTGCCAAAAAGTAAAGTCGAAACTTCTACTACAAGAAAAAGTTGAGATGAAAGAATCACTACCGTTTTGCCTCTCGAGGGCTCTCAGGTATAGTCAGATCATTCAAGCCTTTACGCTGTCTGATTTGGTTTTCTACATTACGCTTTCGGTGTACATATCACGCTCCTTGAGGGAGGATCGCTTTTATTTTGCTTCTTCCCGAAGTCTTCCCACATAATACCCTAAGAGTAGTGTGTCTAATCTTTGGACGTCTGCACCACCTGCCGTTGGTTGCGTTTCGAGAGTGTCGTGCGAAATTCAGAGAAAGGTTGCAGAGGATCTTTAGGTATATTCTTGTTAGATGAGTACGCAAAAGCCTGTTTTTTTTTTCTTTGCTGTGTCCGTCGACGAGTCTTCTTCCAATGCCTATACGCTAAGCGTATACAACCTCCACATCATACTTACCGCAGCTTTTTACTGCAGGATCACTATCCATGCTACTGCAGCACTGCCTCCACACAAACCCAGTGCCAACTGAGACTGTAGACTGTTTGAGTCACGTGCTATTGTCCTTTATATTTTATGATGCGAGTAAAATTGGCCGAGACGCAGCCCACGAGAATTGAGGCACTCAGAGGATTACGGCTATCGTGGACGATGCTTGCGGTAGCCATCCGGGTGGCGCATTCTGAATTTCCTTAAACTCGGGAAACTAAAGAGACAGAAGGAGGTGAGAGAGGGGGAAGGCGGCGCAGGATCCATGCTTTAGCTCCAGTGGCTAACCCGTACAACGGCTCCTCCGGCTGTTTCGTCGTCGCTGCGCCCTCCGACGGCGCGGGGAAGGCTCCCGTCGCATGATGTGCGCTTATTTGCGTTGTTGTTTGCTTGCTGCGATTCTCCTGCTAAGGCACGAGTTCGCTCAAATCGGGTTCACTCGAGTCCACTCGAGTCCGCTCACTTTTACCAGTGCGGGCTCTCGTGCGAGACTCCACTGTTCGAGCTAACAAGTGATATTCACGACTATCTGCAGAAACTTCAACAGACTGACGCTACTTTTATTGATTTTGCCGAAGCGTTCCAACGTGTACCTCATAATCGCCTTACATACAAAATGGAAAATATTTAGATAGAAAGGAACGTTATTAGGTGGGTTAACGAATACCTAAGGGACACCAAGCAGTTATAGTTGAGGAAGTACAGTCCTCATTCTAAGTAGTAAAATCTGGGGTTTCTCAAGGGTCGGTACTTAGCCCCACTCTCTTTTTAATTCGCAATAATGACATGCTGTTGATAATAATTTTTCTGTTTTGTTATTCGCAGACGACTTGGTACTTTATAGGCGTGTAACTAACCAGTCAAGTTGTATTGAACTTCAAAATGACCTACGTAATTGTAAAAGTGTTGTGCTGACTGGCTGATGTCTTTTAATTCTAAAAAAAACTAAAGTTATGCGCTTTACCACGCCAAATGAAGTAATGTCGTTCAACTATACCATTAATATCATAAACATTGAGCCTGCAAATTCAATTAAACACTTACAAGTTCACCTGAATAGCAACCTTTCCTGGAAAACGACCATAACTTTATTTCAGCTGATACCTACAGGACGCTTGGTTTTATCCGTCGTTCTTAACGCCACTCCAATAAGGACACTACACTGACCGGATACACGTCAATTGTCAAGGTCAAAAGTTGAATATTCCGCAATAATTCGGGACCCTTATCATTCATACATTACCAAAAAACTTGAATCATTGCAAAGCAAGAGCGCTCGCTTCTTATCAGGTCAATACGCACCGCATTCAAGCATTACATCGATAAAAATTAACATCGGTCTGACTTCTGGCAACAAGGCGCAAACTTTCCCGGTGGCTTATATTCTTTCATAATCTTTATCACTACCGTAATCATTTTAATGTCTCAAGAATAAAAGCGGCGCAACGCATTTCTCTGCGCGTCGACCAGCCAAACAAAGTGCAGCCGGAATTTTCCCGTACTGACCTACTCCGCCTTTTCTTTCTCCCTTGAACAATTAGTGACTGGAATGCCCGTGCAAACATATTGTCACGTGTCTCTTAACACCGGCGCCAAGAAACAACTGTGAGGACGAAGAAATGGTTGAGTGCGCATGCTCTTTCATCATTCGCGCTTGGAACCCTGTGCTCGAGCTATCCCACGAAAGGCTCCGGCTGCTTGTGCTGACCTGGTCGTCTCCTTCAAGGACTCCGGCTCACCAACTGCCTTATAGCACGCGACAATATTGCCGTCATCACAAACCCCCCAAAAATTGCCGAACTTGCAAAATTGTTTTTGTGAATGTAACAAAACCATGGTAATTTGTGCTTGTGGAACATTGGTAGAGCGTATGTCTTCTTATTGTGTGGCTAACATTCTGTTTTTTGGTTGTTAATGTTATGTTCTGCTATTTTGAAACTGCACTGTGTTTTCGCAGAGTTTTCTTTACCACTGTACCTTTTTGTTTAAATCAAATCTAAAGAGAAATTTAGGACCGGTATTGTCTCCTGACGCTTGAGTGTACCGAGTGACTTTGTTACTCCCCCTATGGTATGTCCGTAAGGGCCTTTAGGGTAATAAAAGCGGGGAAAACGGAAAAATTGGTTTTTTTTTATTCACGCGAGATTCGTTAATACAGGTATTGCAGGTTGGGTTAAAATGTACAATCGGGATTTTGCTCGTTTTCGCCAGTGCTGGTCTTGTCGTCTGCAATAGACGCACTTCTCGGCGCGCCGCTCTATCTGGGTGGCGTGGCGCTATCACGTGCTGAAGCGCGTTGGTGGATGGCCGACGACTAACGTATACCCATGCGCTGCAATAGGAGTGGCCAAACGTTGCAACGCAAAGAAATTCTGCCCGAGTTTTGTAAATAACAATTGTTAGTGCATGCCACATTTTATTTAGTTTGGGGAGCGTAATAAAACACTAAAATGCCTCACACTTTAACTACTATTGTGTGAAAGGTTAAGGTGCTCCCTTGTATTGCGCCAAAAAGTGCGTGGAATAGCGTGAGAATGCCTACAACAACATCGAGAATGCCTACAACAGTACAACTAAACTACAAAACTGCGTAATTTTACTCCAGGGAGCATAAAAGCGAGAAAGTTTTATTCTACACAATAAAAATGCGTGGCAATGTTAAAAGCACTCTCCGTCGCTAAATGATGGCTCTCACTGTGTTTGAAGTACTGGTGGAGCTGCATACCAACCATACCTGCATGCTCGAGACCGCCAAGTAACTATCGGTAAAACTGCCGAAATTCGGTCCGCGATACGTCACAGGCTGAGCTGTTTCGGATTACGGCGAGAACGAACTGAATAATGTGGAATATTATGGCGCTAAAACCTAAAAGCGCGAGACACCCGCACAACGAGAGCACGCGACGGGAATGCGAGGGATCGTTAAAACTGATCGTTAGGACTAGTTTTGAGGTCCTACGCTCGTCGTCGGAGGCTCACAATGTGCGACTGGCGGGCCAGATGCAATCGTACGGTCAGTGCGATCATCGTGCGGCCGCAGCCAATGAGAGCCCGAAGGTCTTTCAAAGCCCCGAGGAGGCGCTAGTGGCAGTTTAGAGTATTTTGAAGGCAGCAGTACGGTGGGCGCTCGCGCGCTCTCCGCCGACCTGCGCTCTCTCCGCCGACCATCCATGCCGCCGACAATACAGACACCTGGTACACACATGTTGCCAGCGGTAACAACAGCATGGACGAGCGGAATCGTCGGTGCTAAACGGCCCCACACCGCTTAACTAAACGTGCAAAATACAATGTATGACGTTATAGCACTATTCTTTTTTACTTCAGGTTGATAAATGTTGTCTTTTCCTGCTCGCATTTCTCTTGCACATATCTTAATCGGCCGCAGTGCGCCTAAACAGGGAGGAAACCATGGAGAGAAAACAGTGGGCGAAGCGCCGGCGACGACGCATCGCACGCACGCATCGGGCCATGTGTTTCAAATTCACGCCTAACGATCACACGCTGTAGTCGTGCATGTGTCTCGCGCTTAACACCGAGAATCGTGCTGCTCCTCGCCCCATTTGTCCCGGCGTCGCGACAGGACTCCCGAAGCATCGGATCGTTGATTCTCTAGTGGTCTACTGCAAACTTTACATTACGTGTGGTATATAGGTTTCGCGCGTGTGCCTGTGGATATGTTGGACGGTGGACTGATGCCAGCCGTATACCCCGTTACGCATGTTCACAGTCCAGTGCAGACTCCATGCCGGTCGCAAGTGTTCACCGCGTCTGAACAGCGTATGCCATTTACAGAAGCCAGAAGCGTCCTTATGACCTCTTCGGATTTACCCCGTGTCATAGTCTTCGTTTCCCCTTCATCTTCGTCTTCGTTTCCCCTTCCCCCTCGCATAATGAGGAAGCAAACGGACCCTTTGGGAAAGCGCGCTGTTTTCTTGCACCACGTACATCTCTTTCGTAAACATGCCCTGCGATGGTCGTTTCCTCGCTATTCAAAGACGTTCTTTTTCGCTAGACGCACCGTCATTTTGAGCGCGCTACGACAGCCCGGTCGTTGGTTTTAGGTCGTTGCTTCCCTGGACACCAATACCGACAAAGGCGCGGACACTGTGGCTTTGCGAACGAAGACCCGACAAGCCGACGGCGGCAGCCGTTCGGCTCTTCACAATGCTGCACTCAAAGCCCCGTTCAGCCTCCGCAAACAGGGCCCCTACAACGGGCAAACTTACCCGCTCCAAAGGATGAGTCGGTTTTTCGCTCTACCCGCGGGTGGGTTCGAAAAAATAATCCGCAAATTGCTACTCACGGTGCCCGTACGCTTCGCTTTCTGTGCTTTAGTGCGCCGAAAATACGCACGGAAGTTTTTCAACCATGTTCGGACCTTCGACTCAGTGTAATAAAAGCCCTTCTTTTTTGACTGTTGTAGATAGCGACAGTATTGGCCTCGAGGACATACCGTGGCGCCACCTACGAGTGACGTCACTTGTAGGACGCCGAATCGTGTTGTCGTCTGCTACAGCAGATTTCCCGTGCGTATGCGGAAGCGTGTTTTTTTCTTGTGGCCACCGTCTCGCGCGCTCCTTGTGGATTAGATGCAAATTACTAAAAAAGTTGTCTGTAAACCAAATAATTTGGGCAAGCAATCAGTTCCCGGTGACACCGCACGCGTTTAGGTAGTTGCTACCATCGCGACCCACAGCTCTTACATACGCAGCCGGCTAACGCCAAGGACGATGCAACTGATGCCGAGAAAAGTACGCTGTAAATTAATTATGAAATACTTGTGACGGGACATGTGTGTGCAAGCAAACACCTTGTAACAGCGACGAAAAAGCGTCGCTCACTTATGATCTCACCACGCGAACTGCTCGTATTGCCCTGGTAAATGAATGACGCGGAGAACGGTGATCAGATTGCTTCGCCGCACATGCTTAAAAGTATTGTTATGGTCTGCAGTTTGGCTTGAGTCAGTGCCTATTTCCCCTACGATGTTTTTATAGTCATGCCCGGATTTGATTAACGATCACTGCCGCAGCCTGTACTCTGCACGGCTCATGTTTACTTTTCGCGACTTGTCCGCAATGTATGAACGGTATGAACGGAGTTTTTAACGCCTTCGAGCGGGTTCGGACAAGGCTATATTTAGTTTTCATTAGGTGCTCGGAGGGGTAATTTATAATTGCAGCGTGTTTTGTATGTTTACAGCAAGCCGGCATTTCTCAAGCATCAATTTTCGAAACTCACGAATGCTCACAGAAGGCGAGGCTGCGTACGAGGAAGAAAACACGTCGTTAATGATTTCGGGTAATGCGGGATATGTAGAATAGGAGAACCGAGCGTTGGGGGCCCCCAAGAAGTTAGAGGAACCCAAACGCAACACGCGGCGGTGCGCGACGGGAGGGCCTTCGCCAACAGCTCGCAGCCGGCTTCGGAGCAAGTAATCGGATGGGCACGTTAGGATGGCGTCGCAAGCAGCTATTTCATCGCCGTTAGAGTTACGAGTGACAGCCCCTAACAAACGTTTCACCGCGCTGGGAACTCTGCAAGCGCGGTGATTTTCGTTGAAGCGATCGACGATCAAGAACTGCACGGCCTCGGCCGACTTCTTGCGCGCAAGCCATAGCATCCTTCGGCCGCTCGCCGCACCGTGCGTGAAACGGGCCGGCGCTTGCCGGGACCGACCTCCGCGGCCGGTCGGCGTAAATCGAGGCAGATATTTCAGCATCGATTTGAAAACCACAGCTGATGACACTACCTATCAGAATTTTTCATCACACTACATCGACTTTCACCAATCTGGAACTTCTTTTCCACGACTTGTGTGATTTTAAAAAGCGGCGACAAGTTGTTGCTGCCGCGACCTGCGTCGGTTCGAGCCGCAACCGTCGGCTGTGCGGGCAGGCCCGGCGGCTGCGTGTGCTTCTGCGAGCAGTTAACGCTTCACGATTTCCTGCTTTATATTCTTGCAAACAAGGGATATCTAGAAACTTCACTCGGCGATCGTCGTAGTCCACATTGTTGATCGGAGGAAACAAGCCGTCTGCTTATGCTTCGGCGCATGCGTATACACCACCTTACTCATGGTGTTTGCGGATAATCTACCACAGCTGACACGGTTATACAGTCACCATTAGGTCGAACTGCGCTTGACGCACTGAGAATTAACTTCAAACGAAGGAAATTAACACGAAAATACTTTTAGAACGCGCTTCTATAAGCGAAGTGTCACGCGCTGCAAGCCAACTACGCAGCAAGATAGGAACAGGTGATCCTACAAGTGACGTCAAAACGATCGCAGCGCCGGCCTCTCCAGTGGTGGGCCTCGCGGCATGAACACCTAGCCGGTCTGTTCGAAGCAGCAAGATGTTGAAGAAAAATGTTTTTTAAGTCCTTAACAAGGCGCTGTGTGATTTTTTTTCCGGGCCGCCGTGCCACTGGCGTAGCATTTAGAGTCGCTTTGAACTCCTTACCTTGGGCAGCCAGTCTTTGCTGTATGTTGTCTGCTGCGGTGCGGTGTACGGCCCTACATATCCTTCAACAATATTCCCGGGCCCGCGCTATTGGTAGCTCCAGCGGAGAAAAGACTCACAAGCAGCTTCGTGATTTCAGTGTAATCAAATCATTGGCCTAAGTGCCACACGTTCACCTAGCAGCCAACAACATATTTTTCTTCTCGACCCAAACCCAAGGGTATACGTCATCAGTGAATGAACCTTTTTTGGAGGCCAAGCCCCAATGTTTGTTGGTACAGGTTCCAATGATTAAAGGAATGCATGGGACAAAAGGTTCTCATGCATGTCCGTTTTAAAATAATGCGCGCATTTGATACGAAGTGCGAATAAATTTTCGGTAAGTGGAATTTTCGGTATGCTCTCTGTGATGACGTGCCATTAACCCAAGGCGACTGTACGTGGATTAGAGAACGAAGTGACGTTTTCCCATAGAGTGCCTATACGAAAAATTTAGGCTGGTGGAGGGTGTGAAGCCAGGCGAGCTAACGTTAGGTTTTTCTCGTAGCAGTGCTTCTTTTCACTCTGATGAATTCGAGTTAAAATTTGTTTCCCGGCATCTGGCGTCATTGTTACTACCGTTCACCTATAGCGGTGAAGTACCACGCCGTGGTACAGCACTATTAGAACAATCTTAGTTCCGCGAGCGGGACTGACATAAGGAAAATACGTTAAGAAAAGGTGGATCGGACACTTCGAGGAACGGAGAAAATATAAAGCAACCTAGGAAGCATGCCTACTTCTGGTATTTCCTTTTTAGGCGCGCTGACGAAAATTTTTTGTTGGACTTTCATTGGACATACGGAAGTATGGCTGTGTTGTTGTTCGTTAAAGTTTATCCCGCCCTCTAAACTTTGGAAACCTCCATTGGGCATTTCGGGCAACGTTAGGTGCCACCTTTGCAACTCGCAAAGCATTCAGCAAATGAAACTTCGGCTCCAAGGTACCCAATGCGCTCTAAAAGTGCGCCGTTTCAAGTCTCTCAATAAATTCCTTTTGCCACCTTAAAAAAATTGGCCGCGTATCTGCTACTTTCGTTGCAAATGTCGTCAAAAGACGATAGTCTTTATCAGATTTTGCGAAGTAAATGCCTCCCTTCGCTTTCCCGCTCACCTCTCATGTTGTTCCTCTGCGTCGCGCTCCTTCCAAGTAAAGACGCCAAAGTTTTGCTTAAATCATTTTAAATTTCCGCGTTCCACTGCTCCAAACCGGTGTCTCGGTGGCGAAACGCTTGCGTACGGCGAAGACGCGCGTGAATCCAGGCGCCTACTTCAAACGTTTATAGAACCGCGTTTGCCTACTCCACGTGCGTTGCAAGCAGAACGTGGAACCTATCTAATGGAACTTGCGTAACTGTTGCCGGTTGATTTCTTAAAATGGCGCCAGACGCTATAGTGGCGCGGGCGACAGCAGGCGACGGCGGAGTGAATTCTTTTTCTGCAGTTGATGAAGTATTTAATTTCGCAAAAGTCAAGCATGTTTGATTTTCTTATAAAAACACTGCAAATATCACTTCTGTATTGAATTTGTTGTCTCATATTTGCAGAAATGTCTTGTTCTTCTTCAACAATGTTGACAAGTATGAACCTTACAACCGGACATAGACGGGTAGATTTAGCTGTGACTATATAAGACTATTGCGCCAGCATTGTTTTGCTTTGGCCGGGTGGCTTAATCGAGTCACAGACAGACAGACAGACATACATCCAGACCAAAATTTCTGGATTTAAGTAGCCCAAGAAAGACTATCGTCTTTAAAAATGCACCAAGCAAAGTGCCTGCGACGTATTGGCGTTTTCGCAGTGACATCAAATAGATGCAGCACCTCCGAGCGCTATCTTCCCACAGTGGTCCTCAATCACAATGATTACTGTAATTGAGAAAAACATTAAAGATAAACATTTCAGGTAAATTGAATAGATTTCCTTGGGTCACGATTAACGCCTACAGTTGCTCATGCAGGAAGAGGTCACCACGAGTCAAACATCTCGCTTTGTACATTTAAGAAGTCTATGATGGAGAGTGCAGCGTTTTAAGATCGAAATGTTCATCAAAATTTATCCCCATTTATCTCCAAAGTTTTATGCTGCACAGCAAACTTTCAAATTAAAAAATCACGCCATATCCACGGAATGAATGACTGATAAGTGACGCGAAGCTCGAGGGGGGGGAGATCATCGGTACCGTAACTCTCCCGTGAAAGTTCGCCCATTACATCATTAAGAAAGACGTAAGACTGTGGTGCGTACATTGTACAAATCAACTTTATTTTGTTCTTTTATTTTGTTCTTGTTCGTTTTGTTGTTGTTGTTGTAGGGTTCGTGAGGCTGCAAGCAAGCGCTCGTATCGGCAGGCAAACCCCGATGCAGTGAGAGCTCGCGAGGCGGCTGAAAAACGCATCAAGCGAGTTCAGCCCGAAGCTGCCGACGCGCGGTTTAAGCGCGACTTTCTAGACGAGATATTTAGGGCGAACTTGTGCCCGAACAAGACGAGAGGAAACGAGCAAAGGTCCTTGCGTCTCGTTCGATCTCCGAGAACGACTGCCTGCGTTCGTGGCGTGATCTCTTGCGTGATCTCCCCCTCGCAGTGCACGTGCGCTCGCGCCTCCGTTGGCGAACACAGACAAGCTCGCGCTCCCGGTGCCGAGTTTGCGCTTCCGGTTGCAGCCGGTTCTTGCGCGTGGAACGCGGCCCACTTTGCGACATCTCCGAAAGCATGCGGCGGTCACGTACCACGAGACACAAGGGATGGACAGACCCATGGCTTTAGGAGCTTCACCCCTAAAAAAAATGTTCGTCCTCACAGTAAGAGTGACCGAAGACGGAGACTTTCTATGCTCTCACAATTAATAGCAGCACAAAAACCATCCAAATGCTTCACGCATACTAACAATTTTACCCACCCGCGCTGAAAGCTCTAGTTTAGCCATAAAACTACCGAAGGTAACCATTGTTTTAGTACACCATAAAAAATGAAAATTCTGCTTCCTGTCGTGCTGAAAGGATCTTTTAGTATAAGTCAAGACTCCTGCCGAATGTCTGAGCTTTTATACCGCGCATTTAAACTAAAAGCGCGTTCACAATCCGGCATGCAGGAACAGTCTCGGACGGAAACCAATGTCTAAAGCCGAGCTTTTGTTAAGCCGCCAGATCTGTAATTAATCACATTTTCGCGTGAGACCGTTCCTTAGCTCTTGTCTCTCCTCCTTTCTTCTGGTACGTTTACGGACGCGGTATGAGACCGCAAAAACTTAACGAACGCAAAAATGGCCACCAGCGCTTTCGTCAGTGCGTCAGCTGGCCGCGGCACGCGCACCGATAAATCTTAACACGGCCGTTAAGCACCCGTTGCTCCGCCGCCGCCCTCGGCAGGCGCTGCCGAGTTTACCCTGGTGTGGGTTTCGCAACACGGGCCCAAGGGAGGCGGCAAGGGGCGCGCCTCGCACGAAGGGCCCCTTCTCGGTTAATTATTTATTAGCTCACGCGTAGCATATAGGCACTGCGGTAACTCCGCACGGCTGAGACGCGCATAACCCACCTCCTTGGTAGCTGCGATTGTTTTACGCGGAACCACCGCCATTGATTTCCTTTTCATTTTGTGCCCGCGGTGTCTCCCTGAGCTACTGTTCCTCCCTCCTCACATCGGTCCATGGGAAGAGGTCGTTCGTGGCGCAAGTCAGTGCCCCATAAACGCCGGCAAAGACGGGAGGTGGGGCGCCAGGTTAAAGGACGACGTTTAGCCCAACTCGTTTCGCATCTGGCGCGTGCTCTTGGGCAACCGCTGAAAGGAAGGCGTGCGAGGTTGTTAACAGCGCCGAAAGTGCACGCAGGGGGAGCGAGAAAGAGCGGTCGTTTTCTCCCTACTGGCCGCCCATATGGCGTTCGCTTCATTTCAATAAGCAGAGCGGTCATTAACAGGAACACTGACCCTAACACTGAACCTTCAAGCGGGTAAGAAAACGAGAAAGGAAGAAAGCGGTTCCGTCGTTACTTTCGCACGTTAATTATTTCCAACGGCGCTACTAGGCGTGTTGGAGCGTTCTCGTCTTCACACGCTCAGTTTTGATATATGCGGATATGTCTTAGCTTCTGGCGTCTCTTTCAGGCCTACCCTTTTCTTGGGCCGAACACAGACTGTTAATTTTGATATGTTATAAAAGAAAACGTCGCGTATAACAAGTATGAGTCGTCAGGCAGAAGTAGTCTCGTTGTGCATTGTAGATCAGCATTTCGTGGCTTAATTGCAGTCAAAAAATCACCTCGTTATTGTTTGTTTTACTTGTTGTTTCGGTTTGGCAGACGCCTGTAACAGTATACTGATGCACAAGCAGGAGTACGTTGTTTTTGCGTCACTTTTGATATTCCTGGTTTTTCGCATATTTTGGAGCGAGAACTCCGATAAAATACTCCGGCCACAAAATAATCAACAATATTTCTGGTTTTGAAAAGACTAGCAATAAAAAGCATGTTTTTTTTTTCATTTTGAAAGATGCAAATAAACTTTTCCCCTGGAAGCAACAGTTACCATTCCTACCATTTGTACATTCTTCTCGAAGCGCGGTTACCCACGTTCTTCTCGTGCGGCCATTTTCAGTAACCACAATTAAGACAGCAGTTCAGGTATTCGGGGAACCGTGCAATCGAACGAAGCGTGAGTACCATTCTGAAGCCTAACTCTCAACATTGTCCGAGACCTATACGCCGGGCACGTATTTCGCGACGCTGTGTTGCCACCACAAAGCGCCATTAGATGTTCACAGCACCCACGCTTATAAGAGTTAGCAGTGAATTTATGCGGTTAGTAAAATGAATAAGCAGTCTCAGTTTTCTCCTCCATTAATGCAAACGTAGAAGTCAACTATGATAGTCGAAAGTGCGGCGTCCATTGCATACAAAGTGGCTGACAGATGGTGCACAAGAGGGGAGATGCATGGCAATCAAAACGACCGACCGCTCGAAGGATGAAAAAAAAAAAAAAGTCAACGCATGCTCGGAACTACACCACTCACCTCAAAGAAAATCCTATAGGCAAAGTAACGATTTCAAGGAAAATTTGGGGGAAAATTTTGCGCTGCGTGGGATCCGAACCAGGTCCTCCGGAAGGCCGAACACTCACGGAACTCCCGGACCACCGTGCACACCCCGATGATTATAGTTGACTAAAAGTACGTGCACCGAAAAGTTTGCGGTCTTTGTCTTAGAACGTGGGTTAGAGAAATGTACATAGTACTACAGGAGAATTTAAGCACGGTAATTACACAACTAGCAATGAGGTGAATGGCCAAACGCGTTCCCGTTATAGTGTGCAGATATACGGTGATCGAGGTCGATATTGTGCTCAAACGCGCATTTCCGCCGCTTTCAACCGCGAATTGAATTTTTTTAGCCGACGCATGAATGCCTCGTCAATTATCCGCGCCATTGCTGAAATGAGAACAAAATCCACGCTTGTGTTCACTCTAGCGCGGCGACCTGCGTGCCTTTACTGCATGGCCCCCGACGCTGCCTCTCGTCTCACGCGTGAGGAATCCGTGCTCCGCGCGCTTGCACGTTTCCTCGTGTCACGACGAGGAGCGGTTTCCTGTTAAGAGCAGTAAAACCGAGATTCGTTCATGGAAGCCGTTGATTAGCGCTCCGTCAGCCTTGTTAGTTGGGCAACGAAACACGCTTTGAACGAGTCCGCGCGAGCAGCGCGTTTTCTTCGTTATTTGTTTCTTAGTGGAACCGCGCCATGGCGGCGTAGGACTAGCTTCACACCGCCTTGTTTTGTAGCGTGAGCTACACTGGCCAAGGTTGAGCAGTTTCGCGTGACTCCTGAAGAGCCGTGCCGGGCATGCGCGAGGAGCGGTGACGTCACTGGGCGCACAGAACGTTGCTCGCTTCCCGGCGTCTCTCACACACCCCACGCGCCCAGCGTCTTCGCCGACCTCCGTTCCGCACGTGGCGGCCCGGTACACTTGATGATCATGCGAGGGGTGGTCGCGTGTGGAACCGATGGCTCGTGCGTCGCAGCAACACCGGCGTGCGCCTGTGGAACCAGCTTAGCTCTGGGGCGATTGGTGATGTTGCACCGGAGCCGCTTGATAAATGTACATGTGTCACCTAATGCGTATACCGCGTGTGTGTCATTGAAACAGCTGTAAGCATGATAATCAAGCTAATCCTAGACAACCAGGTAAGCAAGGGAATAACCAGCTGAACCTTCGCTCACGCTACGTATATCTTGGCATAGCCGAGCTACGCCACTGCTAATTTTTTCTGCTTTTATCCGAACTGCCGAATTGCCTTGCGCCGTTTCGTTTAGGTCAAGTTTAACTGACCTGGACCTTTTTACTTACGTTTCATGTAGATTTAGCGTACAGCCGCTCAACTGGTGATCACAAGGCTAAAGCGCCCAAGATGATGAGCTTTAGGACAACCTATTGCTGACACGGCTACCACGAAACCTACATGAAAAATCTTTAACAGCCCATGTGCCAGGACTAACCTTTTACAGCGAAGCTCTCGATGGATGGATCCAGCAGATCATATGCGCAACAGATCGATTTAGTGAAGAATGCCGCGCGAGCGTAGCGCCACCTTGCAGCGCCCACTCAAGTCCTCGGGATTGCACAACTGTGTACACACCTTCCAGTGTATGGAACAAACCCGTAAAAAAGAACGTCCTGGGGCCATCATATAGATGGTAAATTCGCATTACAGTTAGCGGGTGATTTATTCTCTTGGCAACACTGAAAACCGCCATGACAGCGTCCACCGTGCCTGCACATGCGTCCGTATCTAGCATGAAAAACAAAATAAAGTAAAGAAACGGCCCCGGCGTCAGGCGTCCGCGCCGTTGTTACCCGATTCTCGGCCGTGGCGTCAACATATATGAATAATCACAGTGACATTGCATGTGATGCTCCACTTGCCCTTGAGAACTCCGTATTAGCAGCGGAGAATGGAGCCGTGGTTGCAGAAGGCAGCGGAGCGACGCACGAAATGCCTACGCCGCAGCAGCAATTGTCTGCGAACATGGACATCGACCAAAGTTGCGCCCTGAGCTCGTTCACTACAAAAACCAAATAATGCTTCCGAGGATATTGCAACCGTTCATGCACACGCCGATTACGATAAAACGGTAGCGTAGATACAACGGTAGCGGTGAGTGCATTGTTAGCTGGGAGACTTGGGTGTTACCTGGGGGACTAGCGATGACATCAATTCGCAACTGGCCAAGCATACGGCGTCGCATTAACAACGGAGACCCGCCGGAACAGGCATGGGCGGGTACACACATTGTTGCCGGCATCGCGCACCACGCCAGTGAATAGATACTATACAATGGAAAGCATGTCTGTTCAGGAATGCATTTGTGCTTAGAGGTGAAGCCTACTTTAGGGGTATCGGTGTACGCATGATCTGTTTATGATGGCTTCCCAACATCGAGGGGTGCACAGTGAAGCGTATGCATCTACGATCTACGGAGGGAGTATGATAAGGCTCTAACTGTGGTTTTATGGAGACATTCCCGAAACCAATTATATGAAACTTATCCGCTAAGATGACTATATGTCATTAAGCCGAGTCTAAACTTTCTTGTCATAATTAGTTATTTCGCAGTGAAGTTGTAAACATTGTAAATTCCCGTCTGCTGTCAATGCGGGGACAGCTGCGGAGGCAGCAGGGCGGTGACTCTTATTTTCTGAAAACTATCCCGAAAGAAATATTTTAACCAATTACCGGTAAGGCGATTCCAACGTTAGGCTGGCTTTCATCTGCTTTTCAAAATTACATAGTTCACACATGTAAACATTGGAGAATTGCCGTCTGCTGCCGATACGTGGGGAGGGAAACGGACAGCCCGATGTTAGTCCGCAGAAATAAAGCCTACTCCGATCAATTTTCATTGTGGTAATTAACTAGAAAGAATGCTTAATCGCAAAATTCAAACCAACATGTTTTCTTTCGTGAACTCCCGGTCAAAACATATTGTCGCTCTCATTGAGGCTCGGCACCACAGCTTCGCTCCCCCACGAAATACCCGACCCAAGCAACCTGCCTTTATATTTACAAAGTCTGCTCACAGAACTGATAAAGTAATACTTTCTTGATTAGCGGTAGCTTGGTTCTTGTGCTAAATAGTTTTCATGTCTTGTTGTTTTCACGTTTGGCATTTTATGTTTGCCGTAATTTGTTGCTACATTCATGAGCTGTTCATTTGCTCATGACATATACTCTGCACTGCCCCTCCTGCCTGGACCCAACCAGGACCTGCAGTGTGCACTAAATAAAAATGTCTTTATCCCATTGTAATTTTTGCTTATTATCGCCTGTAACCAACGTAAGACCATGACCCATGGGAAGTTGACATGGCGCGCTGACAATTCGTCTTGACAAATTGTTTGGGAAGTGGGTCGAGATAAGCAAGAACGGGCCGATCAGGGAATCCAGCACTTTTTAGTGAAAGCTTTGGGGCTGCAGATCATTGACATCAGTCTCGATATTATTTGGGGCAAAGCAAGAAAGAAGAAAGATAAAAATCAACCACAAGAGAGCGCGAACTCCACTGGCCCACCAAGACTGTCTTCAACGAAAAACCAAGTTCTGCCAGCAGCACTGGCAGTGCAACGTGGACATGCAGTCTTGTCGACAATGCACACTTATTTATTTATTTATTTATTTATTTATTTATTTATTTATTTATTTATTTATTTATTTACAATTACCCTCAGGGCCGAAGCATTATAGAGGGGAGTAGGTTTTAGGATTCACGAACAAGTACAGCTTACAGTGCATATCAAGCAAACACACAAAAAGGAGGAGTTGCGTGAGAACACACCATAAAAAAAGTTCACAAGTTCTGTGCACAAAGGGTGAATAACTACAAGAAGAAGCCAACATTGCTTTTAGGAAAAATGGTCAAGCCAACACAAGAGAAAATTAATCATTCATAGTTATTGGAGTGGTTTTGATTCCTAATAACTGATCGGAAAGGGTCATTGCTTACGATAGTCGCAGTTGCTGCCGGAAGGCCGTTCCAGCCGCGTGATATTTGTGGAATGAATGAACATGCGTACGAACGCGTGTTCCTCATAGGAATGGCAACTTTGGGCACATGATTACAACGTGATGATACGTAGTTTGGTGGAGAAATTCAGTTGTTGCTTAATGTGGGATTATAAAATATTTTGTTGAATAAACAAAGTTGATTTATTTCGCGTCGGGTAACTAAATCAGGTAAATTGAGGCTAGCTTTCACAGATGATATACTGGCGGTGCGATGGAAGTTGGAGAGAATAAAACGAGCAGAGTTATTCTGAACCATTTCAATTCTATTGATTAAGTATGTTTGGTCTGGGTCCCATATCGCGGCTCCGTATTCAAGTTTGGTTCTAACTAGTGTTTTATAAAGAAGTAACTTTAGGGAGGAGGGGGCCAGAGCGAAGTTTCGCCTAATGTATCCTAAGGTCCGGTTAGCGTTATTAATAATGTGATCAATGTGGACATTCCAAGATAAATTGTCGGATATGTGGACCCCAAGATATCTATAATTGTTTACTACTCCCAGTTGTAGTCCTTTATTGAAGTAAGAAGGTATGGTGCTCGATGTACGTGTTATCCTCATTGCCTTACATTTCGCAATATTTAAATTCGTGAGCCAATTTTCGAACCAAGTGGAAACGTTATCTAGGTCTGATTGTAGCGCATGCATGTCATTGTTATTGGTAACTTCTCGAAAAAGAACGCAGTCATCCGCGTACAAGTGAATATTGGATTTAACGCAGTTAGGAAGGTCGTTAACATTTATAAGGGATAATAATGGGCCAAGCACAGAGCCTTGGGGAAATCCAGAAGTGACAGTAATTGACAGACAGTAACAGACAGTAATTGCAAATACAAACCCCCGCAATGTGGGTTTGTATCTGCACAATCGAAACTATACAGGTCATCTCAGCAAGGAGCTGTCTCTGTAACTAATTTCCGCTCGCACAGCGCGGTTTCGGACAGCCTGTCAGTCCGATCCACGTGACGTACCGCTCTACTTCCCTCTATTTCTGCATTCTCGCGGGCTCCAGAACTCACCATTGAAGACTAATAATGCGTGTGCAGGACGTCCCACCGGGACATACACTGTTAGCATTTTTTTGCGGCAGGCAGTGAATTATATCAAAACAGACCCACATACATCTACATCATGCTTTGTAAACCAGTATTATTTTTTTCTACTTCGTGATAGAGGCATTTGCAATAAAATGCGCCAGGCGTCTGCGCTTAATAAAAGGAAGCCTGCGCTGCGAGCGCCCCTCATGACGGCTTTCTTTCATTACATAGTTTAACTTACCGCGTGTAACGCGTATTCCGAGAGAACCGTGTGTAGCGGAACACGAGTGCGCATGCGCGCGAGAGCACGGCGAGGCGTGTCATACCTCAGCGGAACGAATGCGCGGCCGTGGCGAGGGCCGGACGTTCCGTCAGCGGAACTAAGCCACCGTATACGGGAATGAAAAACGCGTATATGCCGCACTGTTTAGGATTGATTTGATTGATTATGAGGCTTAACGCGCCGACGCTACACGGGCGATAAGGTGCCCTGTGAGGCTCCGGATTTATTTTGACCACCAGGGAACTTCAACGTGCGGCGAAATCTCGAACACACGCGCGTTTTCGCTTTCCGCCTCCATCAGAAAAACGGCGGCCGCAGCCGGGAATCAAACCCGCGTCCTTGGGCTCAGCTGCACAACGCCTTAGCCACTGAACCACAGCGGCGGGTTGTATAGAATAAGCTATTTCATTGGAGCTGCTGTTTAGTTAGCGTTGTTCCCGAACGCAGTGTTCCACACTGTCATGTGCTGATGTCAGCAGGCGTGTATTGCTTCGCTTGTGTTCGTTGAAAAAGTTTTAAAGGAATTCAATATTTTTTTATAGTGTATACTGTTGTATCCCAAATTTACGCAGTTTACGAGGAGGGAGAAAACATTTTTAAGACAGAGAAATTAAAACCGAGAACGCCAAAATGGCTCGTGAAAACATGAAACATATTTCCTGACAAAACGTCCATTTTGACTTGCGGACGGTTAAAAAACAAAGTTGTCATGAACTCCTTAGTCTCCCCGTCGTTTGATCCGCTAGGTCTCGGTATGTCGATGTTTATGTGTCTCTATATTAGGGGTGGGCCCGATTGCGTGGCCTTTTTCGATTATATCGAATAAATTTCCTTAGTCGGATTGACCGTTCGTTAACGGTTACTCATCCTTCCAATCCGTAAACCCTAAATGAAACAAGGTGTCTTGGTCAATTTTTAAAGTATTTAGGAGTTATTTTCGTTTAAATGCCGTCAAATTCACAACGAAAAAATGCAAGTATGCTCGGGAGAATAGTTATACTTTTAAAGCCCGCAAGGCCTTTAGTATCAATGACAGACCGAAAATGGCTCCTCTAAATAAAATAACATTCACAAAGTCAGGGGCACTTCCACCGTATTACGGCTATTTAAACTAACTACGGTAGTTAAAGGAACCACTGCTAATTGTTGCCTGGAGGGCAATAACATGCATCGTCCCAATGTTTTAAATGATTCTGGGAAATAGTGCGACGTGACCAACCAGTGAAATAAGCATCTGTTGGATCAGCGCCATTAATGACTGCTCAGCTCATTGGAAAATGTTGGGATGGCTAGCTTGACTTGGCCCTTTCTTTTTATTTGATTCCCTTTTTCTGCTCTATCCTTTCATTGCCGTCTACTTTCCTTCTCGAACACTGGGTTGCATGCAGGTGAGCTACCTTCCGAGCTCAATACCATCCCCAGTGCACTTCCTTTCCTTTCTCTCCTCTGAAACCACTGCAAAAATCTGAGAACATGCCTTGTGGCAAAATAAATGCTCTTTAAACATGCCTAAAAAGAGAGTAGTGGATAATATTTATCATTGTTTTTATAATTATTATAAAATTATTTTATCATTGTTCTTTTAAGCCAATGCAACCGATTAATCGATATTAACCGATTAAACCTACGGTTATGGTCCTTAATCCTTAACCACGCCCACGGCTTACGTAGCCTTTTTATAGTATTTTCCAACTGATATAAAACCAGGTTCCCAATGTCGGTATACTCAATAGACAGGTCGTTCCAACGCCGCGCGGCATCATCCCTTTTAAATTTTTCCAGTAAAACCATTAATTGTGGTTACTCAAAAGACCAGGTTTTCCCCGTGGGGCTAAAGTTATTTCGAGTTATTTCTCCCAACGATTTAAATGTGTCAAACTCTACGGGGAGTACAGTGGACTTAAAGAAATACAATTTGGAGTGCCTCAGGGCAGCACACTAGGGTTCATACTTTTTAATATATACGCTACCGATCTTAGCTTACTCCCACTGCAGTCGAACGTGTTCCAGTATGCAGATGACACCAGTCTAGCTCTGAAAATTCCCGAATCCTCTTGCGGCACAAACACTTTTCAAAATGACATTCACAAAGTCATGGATTGGTTCAAACAAAATTTAATTTTTGTAAATCTACAGAAAACAAAACCGGTATGCGTATGCTTGGTATGCTTCACGAACACACATAAGTTGTGTTTCTAGATGAGTCAATATATATGCATACATCACAATGCCGCTCTTCTAAATGTAGGCCCCTTGCATTAGAGCCTGAAGTAAAATCTTTGGGCCGCTTCTTTGACCAACACATCATGTGGAATAAACATGTGTTGTTTGTATGCAAGAAACTAAGGGGTGTAGCAGCTACGATTCGCAACTTCAGAGGGAAGGTAACATTGAAATTAAGACAAACCATATATAAATCACTGCCGGAAGGAATTTTGAATTATGGAATTACGCCTTATGGTTGCTGCTCAGATCATAAAAAACAATTTATAAACCGAGTAATTAACAGAATAGCAAATAGTATTGCCTATGGAACAAAGTTTCAAGATGCAAAAATAGAGGACAAGTATTCAGCTTTTTCAGTACGAGGTACGAACACGGTATTATATCTGGAGCAATTTTACAGTTCCTGTTAGAAAAGCAGAACGCTAAGAAAAATAGACAGGCTCGGGAAGCCGCGAGTGCACACGAACTACGGGAAAAACTTGGAAAACATTATATACCAGAAGCTTTTAATGCTCCCCGAAACGATTTGTATGGTATTAAAACACGAAGGAAAATGTTTCAGAAAATTCGAGAATATTGTGTCTCTGGTAACTTATATTGGTGAAGGATGGTATACCTCTCTGCTGCCTACAAGTACGGTTTTGCTGTTTACGTTGTGTTGCGATGCATAATTCTGCTCTGTGATTTTCAAACAAGTATTTGTCATGTTAAAATTTGAGAGTGTGCTTATTCTTTTTTGTGCATGTTTACACCAGCTGCCTGGAAAGCCAACATGCATTCGGTGCTTAGGCAGACCACAGAAAGAACTATGTAAAACAGAAGTGAATAATGAATGAATGAATGAATGAATGAATGAATGAATGAATGAATGAATGAATGAATGAATGAAGTGGCGAAGTTCATGTCCAGGGGTCTGGCGTTAACAAAGCGAAGCTCTCCTCAAAACTGTCGTGGCCGCAGCTCACGACTGGCCAAACACGATCCCACGCCGTCTCGTTCAACATTACGGACCACCATGCTTAGAGCAGCTCGTGATTACCGGTGACCAATTCTCACTAAGCAGGCAGCCAACATCTTAGCGTTCTTCAACGAAAATTCTTTTTTGTGTGTGTGCACAGATCCGCACACAAACCACCGCGTCGCGAAGTCCCCAACGTATATCCGCTAGATGTATCTACGTGGGGGCGTACGTGGGCGTAGGTGAAGCGGGGTGCACGTCTTTTGAATCCCACTCGTGCTGCTAGTATAGAATTCCGCGGGAAATTTGATATCTCCTATTGCGAAATGAGACGTGCGCCTGTGAGCTGCTCGTGAGATGAGCCGCTTGTAAGAGTGGCTTTTTGCGGTTGTGCCCTCCTTTTGTAAAAGAAAGGAAAATAAACCATTTTATTTAATTTGGTTTTAATTATATACGATGTATGTTTATCATATAGAATATGATATATGTAAGTTTATCAGCCAGCGAATTGTGTGGTAACCGATTCGTTGCAAATAGGAATTCAGAGTGTATTTTGAATGTTCCCGCGTTAATTCCTTTTCTTTGGAGGCGTTCAAGCTTCGGGACATCATATTTGTTTTTAGGATGCACTTAAAAACATTAAACGTTAAGCCAATTTTTGAAAATGCAACTTGTTGTTGCAATTGGGGAATTCGTAAAAAGAGTATATATAAAATCGGAATTGAAATGTATATGGAAGCGTACGATTAAAAAAAGGAAAGTTTTATGGAACTTCAGTGTCTTACAAAGCTAGCGGTAGCAATGCAGCACTAGTGAATATGCTGTTCCTTGATGAAAAACGGGCATTTCGTCCACTACTGCTATGCATAGAATAATATAGTACCAAAAATAATTGAAGTCGTTTTATATTCGGTACAAGCCCATAGTGCATTACTAAAGAAAACAGCGGAAGTGCATTTGGGGCGGGGCACGTTTATGCCTCGGATTTACTTCGCTATATTATGATGCCCGCTTGTTGATACAGCGAAGAGCTATAGAAAATGAGCTGCTTGTATTTTTGACTAAAATTACGATTCTGTAGACGAGCATTTAAGCTGTTGTGCAGGCTCCGCGTTTGTTGTCGGCCCCATGTTTCATATGTGAGGCACTTTAATTGCCACACACAGGTCATTTCTAGGCTCAGTAGACTCATTTGGCCTTAACATATCGCCTTCACTAATCCTCAGTTGTGGGTGGCTCCCTTATCGCCCTTTATCTCTGATGCATTGATGGTACCAGCAACCTTATAAACTTACGGGAAAAGCGAATTCAGGGGCCATTAGCGGACCCACTAACCCTGTGGCGCCTTGTTACACAGTTCAGAGCTGGCACAACTTTGCGCACCGCCCGGTGTACCAAATTTGCATCGACGAAATTGCTCAAGTTCTTTACGGAAGCGATATTATGCAGGCGTCCCAAATACAGTTATTTTACCGCGTGCATCGTGGTGCCGGCACTGAACATAAATGAAACGTTTTACGATTGCTTGCAAACACATGCAAAAGTCCGACTGCGATGCCAGGCACAAGATTGATGCTCGTCGTGATAAAAAAATTGCTGCCTCCGCAACGACATTTACGCTGAAGCCACCGTTCGTGGCCGGTAGCGTTTTCCCACGCCCCCTTCTCGCCATGCCACGCTCTGGTTATGCCTGGGGCGTACTTCGACGAACGTCACGCTCCGCGTCGCCGCATGCAGTGAGCCGTTGCGACCACGCTAGCTAACGGTGTAGGAGCCTGTGTAGGAGAATAGGCACCCCAATCCTTCGAAATCGCATTCAGAGGATGTTGAAATTTCCTTCCGTTCATTTCATTTTAATTATTTGTGATGAGTTGTGTTTTACCCGTTCTGCCGTGGCGCGGTGGTTTCAAGCGTCGCGCGCACTTCGTCAATTTGGGAGAAGTGAGAAAATACATACCCGTTTTCCAGTTGCGGAATGGCATATCAGTTGCTCCTTTGTTTTGTCTGAATATAAAATCTGGCTCTTGATAGCTTTATCGAGTTGTTGAGAAATCGTCACACAAAGGTGATGTTATCAGACTCGCGGACAACTGCGGAAAATGGTCACTGAGGCCAACTACGCCCTTCCCGCTGAGCTGTAAACGTGAAAACATTAATTCCCTATCGCCGAACGTTTATGTCGGCTATTGTGGGTGCCACCATGCGCTGCGCAAGCCTCCTGCTTCACTACTCGGCGATGCAGCGGCTTTTTTGAGCAACCTTGATCGGAAAAAAGCAGAGCAAAAGGTTTCCCCCAGACAGCAGTGGGCCCGGACGGAATACCAATGCAACTGATTAAACCTGCTTGGACCTAAAAGTAAGGAATCGCTTATGAGGGACAATAGATAAGGTGATACAAACAAAACAAATACCAGAGAACTGGCTAGAAAGTAGGATGAATTTCATATATAAAGGCAGAGGCGAGCCAGTATTGATTCATACAGACCACTCAGTGGTGTATAGAGTCGTAATGCAGGCGATAAAATCAGAAATTCAAGCATGGATGGAAGAAAATGAAATACTTGGGGAACTGCAGAATGGATTTAGACACGACAGGCGATTGGATGATAATTTGTTCGTGATAACGCAATGCATTGAAATTGCGAAAGCGCAGAATAGACCACTATGGATTGCGTTCTTGGACATTAAAGGGGCAAATGACAACGTAAACAGAGAACGGCTGTGGAGAAAGCTGAAACTCCAGGGATTAGGTGACGAGTTAATACAGTTCCTTATAGGCGATCTATAAGACAATAGAGTACACCTTACATGGGAAGGACAGAAATGCGCCCAGCAGGTCAACATCCATGGGGACTGAAACAGGGATGCCCTTTGAGCCCAATACTGTTCATGCTTACATGGCAGGGTTGGAAAGAAACTGGAAGAAAGTCAAGTAGGGTTTAGCCTAACCCATATGCTGCAAAGGCGAAGTGGTACAACAGCATATTCCGGGAATGTTATACGCAGACGACATTCTTCCTTTAGCTGATAACCAGACCGATATGCAACGGCTAATAAATATTAGCGGCCAGGAAGCCACCGACCTCGGGTTAAATTTTAGTGCAGAAAAAGCAGGAATAATGGTTTTCAATGACGCTACCACTGACGCAGTGTCTATCCAGCAAGGCGAATTACCCAGAGTGAAGGAATATAAATATTGGGAGTGTGGATAAACGAAGGGGATAACTACTTGAGAACTCACGAGGAGCAACTTAAGGGTAAGGGAAAGCGAAACGGAGCTATAATAACGCATAGAGCTCTGGGGGAGTATAACAAATATGAAGTAGTGAGAGGAATGTGGAAAGCAGTAGTGGTTCCGGGTCTCACATTAGTGAATGCTGTACTCTGCTTAAAATCAGACATTCTATCAGGCCTTCAAGGGAATTAGAGAACGGTAGGACGTTTGTCTAAAGGCGCGCATGGAAAAACAACTAACGAAGCAGTACAGGGAGATATTGGATGGGCGTCGTTTGAAGTTCAGAAGCACAGAGTAAAATATGTTTTCAATTCAGTTTCAGTTTCAATTCAGTTTATTTCAACATCAAGGATGTTTGGCGGCACGGACAAAAAAAAGCCATACAAAGGCTTGACAAAGGTCCGTTGAGATCAAAGATGAGGTTGAGGGCAATGTATCAACGGAAGGTGGGCAGCTAAGGTTTTTAGGTACCTATACTTAAAAAGCGTGGACACGCAGTGGTTAAGGAAGACTAGAAGGCTAACTGACTGAAATACGGAAAGAACAGTGGAGAATCGAAAACAGTCGACGTAACCAAAAAAGAGGCAAGGCATATTGGAACGAATAAATGGAGAGAAAAAAATGGAAGCTAAAACGTCGTTAGAGATGTACAGGGCTGAGAAATTAACTCAGAAAGGAAAATTTCTACGATAATTCCCAGGGCAGTGCTTTGCTTTTTGAGGCTAGAGCAGGTTGCTTGCGAACTAAGAGCTTTGTGGTGAAGTATTCACTAAATGATGGGGTATGCGTGGTCTGTGGAAAAGAAACAGAAACTATGCGGCACATAGTGTTAGAAATGTGAGGATATCCATCCAAATCTACATGAGGGAAATATTCGGCTTCCAGAAGCCCTAGGATTTAAGGGTAGCACAGAGGAAGTTAACTTCAAGGCTGTCGAGGGGACAGGAAAAGAAGATTAGAATGCTGGTGGACGAAAAGCAGAGAGGGGAATATTGCCTAAGACAGTTACCAACTGTAACAGTAAAAAAAAAAGTATTTTGTGCCAAATAAGTTTTTTGTGCCTGCCCTAAGCAGCGCTAGTATTACACCAAGAGTATAAAATCATAAGTATATTAGTCCTTTTTGGTAAGATGCTCAGATTTGGTATTAGGCTACACCCTTTTTGGCTAAAAGGGCGTACAAAAGTTTAGTCTGTACGGCGCTGACGCCTGAAGTCGCAGCTCGCGCACAATTTAATTGTCCGACTGTACGTGCACATAGCGGCGCCGTGCCGTGCCGCGCGCCACTTGCTGAAGTCGGTAGCTGCTGGAAACCTGTTTTCGCCGATAACGGCGCGTTTTCGTTGCCTCAGAACGAACGAAACCGAGACCCATTTTTGCCGTTCCGCAGAGCGCGAAGACAAATGAGGGATGGCGGATGTGACGACGCGCTGGTGACGTGTCCCGCCAACCATTCTTACTGCCCCCCGCCGCTTCGGCGAGCATTATACACATTGGTGTGGTTCATCATACACATTGCCATATTAAAATAACAATCACTATAACGCTCTTACACAACGGCAAACTTTTCATATGACCCCACTGCCCCGATCTTTAATTCCTCTTCGCTCCCAGGAACGTCGAGTGGTAGCAGAAGTTCACCATTCCTGTAAGTCTTGAAGCATGCGCATAAGACAAGTGCCGAAGAGCCTTCGGCAGGTCCTGGAGCCATTTCAGTGAGGCAGAATGAAGCCAGGACGGAAATCGGATGCGCGGAACAAAGCGGGCATCGAGAGCCCTTTTCGCTGCCTCTTTCCGGTGTCTCTCGGAAGAGGCAGGGTGGCACGGTTCAATGGCGGCTGAGGGCAGTGGGCGGTAATAAACCTTTCGCGGGAAAAACAACTCCCCAGGAGTCCATTCGGCCCCGCAGCAGGGAACAGGCAGACGCTCCAGCGGGCTTTTTGAAAGAGCGTTTTCGCGCAATGTGCAGGGCTCGGGTGTTTCCTTTCCAACTGGGGATGGTGGCCGGAACTTTTGTTGAGCGCGTGCGAATACTATGGGGGAAGCGTCATGCAAGCGCCATCACTGAACCTCGCTTTGCTTTACAGAGGTACTGAAAACCAAATTTGCCGCACGGAAAATAAGCCAGCGTCTTAGCAATGTGACACCCAAAGGAGACGACAGCCCGGCCGGGAATAATGGCTGGTGTGGTTTCAAAAAAAAGAAAGGTCACACCAGAATACCTTACTCAAGAGTTTCAAAGAATATATCACTTATAGCATGGGCGGTACTTGCTTGAGTTACCGTTTGTCGCTGAAATGAAGCGAGTGTGTAGGTTATTTACACGAGCTGCCTTAACTTGGTATACGCCGAGGCCAGTTTCAAAGCCGCATCAATCCTCAATATTATGGCAAGATATAATTTTGAGGGGCCATGCGGACAAAATGCAAGTTTAGTAGCGTGGAAATTTGGGATTGTTGGTTCATAACTTACAAATATGTAGCGCAGAAGACGAGAGACACAGACAAGTAGCGCCGTGTGTGTCTACTTGTCTGTGTCGCTCGTCTTCTGCGCTACATATTTTTAAAATGCAACTTTGTTCAGTTTGGAAGAACTATAGCATTTGTTAACTCACCGCGAAAGACGGTTTTTGATCTAAAATACGAAATAAACATAAAAACTTCAAAATTTTGCACTACAGGGACGCAATATTGGCAGGAGTGACGCAGTATAGAGGTCTGCACTTAACATAGCGCTACTGGAGCGTTAACTCCACGTTCGCATTCCATTGATAGGATTAAACGAAGTACAGAGGCCCCGCTGCAATCGCGCTGTCGTCTTTCTTGCCGGTGGCTTTGGCCCGTGGCCGCCAAACGCACAAACAAGATTCTGTGACGTCTTAGAAACGTCGCGGGAATGTAGCTTTTGAGTAGCCAGTGTTTCATCTCTTTGAAGTGCAGAGCATTTTAGGGGCTCACCCTGTCGTCGCAGCCCCTTCGCTGGACCCAAGTAGAGCCACACGGCGTTCCGTCGGAGCGGCTGTCGTCGCGGCGTAACCCAGAGGCTTCCAAAGCCAAGCTATTTATGTAGCCATAAGCGTTCGAAACTCGTCAACCGCTGGCGCTTGTCCAACATCTCCCCGTTGTTTAGCGCAGAGAAAACTGTAGGTACATTTGAAGCAGAATATACTTAATTTCATCTAATTAGGAACGCTCGTTGTGTGGCTTTTTACGATAGTAAGCGAGAAAATTGCCTGGCGATTACGATACTCCTTAATGCGATATTTGGGCGCAGCCGCAGTGCGCTGAGGCAGCAGTCACTCGTGGGTTATCTCGACGGCAGCGATGATGAGCCTCTGCGTCGGCGGCGCGAAGTGCGCCTCAGCTGAGACCGCGAACTGCGTCTTAAGCGAACGCACATCATAGTCACGCGTACACCATCCTCATGTTTTCGCCATGCGTCGCGCCGTCGCGCGCCTCGTACGGGCACACCATGCCACCCCCTCCCCTCCCCTCCTCTCCCCCGTCGCACACTTTCGGGGAGCGCTGGCTCGCTCCGCCACGGCGAACCGCCCTCCCCTCACCATTTCGTGACACTCTCCTCCTTTGCTTTTTTTCTTCGTTGCGTTTCTTTGCACTTCGTTGGTCTTGCCATCGTTCACCTCGGTGCGACGCCCTACACACCTGCTTCAGCCAGCCAACGTCGCCAAAGCCAAAGGGCTTCGCCCTAAAAAAGCGGCGGTGCAACGCCAGCACGTGCCAGAGGAAAAGCAAGCACAAAGAGAACAGAACTTCCGCTGGGCGCAAGACTTCGCGCTCTGCAGAGCGCGAGCTCTTGTCGAGGGACGGAAAATTTGGAATTGCATTAAAGGGACAACTGGAAGTGATGATGTAAACATTGCGGGATTACTTGCGCAAATTAGTAGTTCCGGAGTCCCAGGCCATGTTTCGACCACCCGGGGCGCGTTGACGCGATTTTATTTAGTAGAAAAATTAGATTCGAAAATGCTGTCCTCACTCTCTTGATACGCTCGCCCGATAAATTTCTGCGGCGTTTTCGTGTGACGTCGCGAGGGAGCCGAGCTTGCCAAATTGGCTCTGCGCTACTGCACGGCTCCCCGGCCTTCAGACAGAGTCAGTCGGCCCAGCGTTTCGTCCGCCGGCCGCCGGACGGGTCGTCGCAATTCGTTCGCTCAGTTGAAACGAAGCCAGGACACGTTTGTGAATGGAAGATCTGCCTTTCTTTACTTGGTTAGTTTGTACACTGTATCTAGCTCCAAGTCAAGGTCGCTTCACATAAGCGCTGCACAAGCGCACATGCGACGCTTCGCGGACTGGTACGCCAGTAAGAAAATATAAGGCCTCTTGAAGGCGGGAGAAGGTCAGCGAAGTCCAATATAGGTACTAAGGAAATAAAATCAACTGATATTTTTTACCGTACAGCGTAAAACTAGGGTGCGGGAAGCACTTTTTGCGCTGGGGCGAACAAGCACAGCGGTCAGCAGCACGACTAGGACACTCTGCGAACGCTTTTCCGTCTACGAAATGCAATTGCTTAGACGTGAGCTATTGTGGAAACTCGGGCGACGCTTACTGCACGAGCGCAATACAAGAACTAGTCACCTAAGCTGCTTAAAATGCCAAAACTAAATAATAGTGTAAACTGGTTGTACAATATATACCCTATATTACCATGGGCAGCGGAGCCCGCCCCCTGGCCGAGTGGTCTGGGGCGCTAGGTATGTCACTGCAAGTATTTTGCAAGCCACGAGTTCGAATCCCGGCGGGTACGTGCTTTTTTTTTTTTGTAAGTTAACTTTTTCGTTTTCCGCCGATGTTTTCTATATTGAGTTCACCTTTTTTTGGGCCGCAACGTTCATGGCTCCACGAACTAGTTCACAAAACGCGCGCAGGCTGGCACTGGCGCGCTAGCGAGTTCTCGTTGGCGTGCTGTTCCCATAAGCACAGACTCTTGCAGGTAGTGGGCACAGTCCAGAATGAACAGACCCTTGGCCTGGTGCGAACACGCTTTTTACGATACAGGCATGAGGGACGCAAGCTCCAAATATGGGGGAAAAGCGCATGACATTTGGGCGTCTGCGGGTACGCGGAGGGCGTTCATGCACTGCGTAGGTCTCGGCTAGTGAATGCTACGATTCCAAGCCGTCCTGGGAGGCTTATCTTTATGGATTTTTACAGCTGACAACATGGCAGAAGCGCGGTACGATGATTACTGAGTTATTGAGAATGCCCATCCAACAACGCCACTGGTTGTGTTTTACAGAACCGAAACCGAAACCGAAACTTGTTTGGTTGCTCACCTTGGGCATCGTCCAATCACGGTGCCCGCTCCTCCCAACGTCACAGCTTTAGTTGGTGCGGCCGCCGCAAACCGCGCATGGTAGTTTTTCTTCTTTCGCGCTTTGTAAAATAATTACCGATTTGTCAACCGGATAAACGATGAAAAGTGTGCTAATTTGAGCCAGTCTACGCAGTGCAAGCAAAAACGGGAGCTTGACAAATTCACTTCAGTGTCCCTTTAAGTGGTAGCAGTGAGCGGATAACAGCGCTGCAGCCTATTATGGCGAGTCACTGCTTTGCACTTACGACAGCTTTCGGATTGAGTGGAACGGGTTTAATTTTTACCTGTTAACTCCATTGTTTGTCGGAAGTTTGCGATACAATTGGTATCATTGTTATCGAAAACTTCTCTTTTTCATTAACCAAACTGCCATTTTGACTTCACGGCCACTTCAAGGCTGGGATATTTGGATTGATACCACTTAAGCAAAATATGGCAGCGGTCACAAACTAAACCGGTGCATGCGGGCTGTGCGCGTAGAACTAAAAGTGGTAGTTTCACTACGTAGCGGAGTACCAGCCTTTCAGTTTCGAAGACGACCGTTTTTCTTGGGCTACTTAGCCGCTAAAATTTCAGTCTGTCTGTCTGTCTGTATTTTGATTCGAGTCGATTATACTAAGCCTGACAGAGTAGCGTTTCTCGTCGTCATAGCAACGCTCTCGCGAGATTAAAAGTGGCTAGAGCAGTGTCTGTGTTTGTAGCTGGTGCTAGTACCAACGCGCGGCTAGAGGCCGACAGCGCGTGCATCCAGGCAGCCTGTGTGCGGCGTGCCTCGAGTGCGTGTAACTAAGAGGGTTTCAAAATACGTGCGCGTGAGCTACGTATACTTCTCAAGTTTGCGTAAGTCAACTTTGTACGCACCTGAAACTAAAACTGTTTATTATTCGGCGCTTCCGCTTCCGTGAATATTGCGACCTTCCCCTACTACCGGTTGAGTAGGATTGTTTTCTTCCCTCAGGCACAGCATAAGCAGTTAACGGTCCTTTAAGTAGCGATCCTTTAAGTTCCATCCTGCGGGCTCGCCCACTTGTCCTCACAAACAACGTTCGTCAACAAATAGGTGAGAGGAGTAGAGTGGAGTACACGTGCCCGTCAATGTACGTGCGTTCTTTCCTCATAAAAATGGTTACTAGGATTTAAGAAACTTGTTATAGGGATTGCTAAAAAGAATTTTATAAACTTTTGGTCAACATTCTATAGAATATTTCTATTGAGCTTCCATTACAAATTGGCCAGCGCGTTTTAATTAAAACTCTATAGAGCCAAGTCAGTAGACCTTATCGGTTCTGAATGTAGTTTCTTATGAGTTTCTTATGGGGTTTTTATAAAATAAATTCAATAAGTATTTTATGCAATTATTACTGAGTACAGTCACAACAGCCTGTTGCATGGGAGTCAGGTTTGAATACAGTTTCTGGCGGATTTTTATTAAATTTGTGCCAATTAATTTTTTTTATAAAATTTCTATTGAGTATAATTGTAACATCCTGTTGCGTGCGAATAAAGTTTGAATAGACTTTTTGATGAGTTTTTGTTAAATTTGCCTGCATTAGCTTTCTTAAAATTATGTTTGAGTATGGTCGTAACAACCTGTTGCGTGTGAGTCAGCTTTGAATAGAGTTTCTGACGGGTTTCTATTAAATTTATCTCAATTAGATTTCTATAAAATTCTTATAGTGCCCAATCATCACCACCTGTTTCGTATGAGCTAAGTCTGAACAGAATGTCTGATGAGTTTTTATTAAATATATCTCTATTAGCTTTCTATAAAATTCTTATTGAGTATAGTCATAATATCCTGTTGCCTGTGAGTCAGGTTTTCTGGCAAGTTTTAACAGAGGAGCTTTGTAGGGGCTCGAACAGTCGGGCGGTGATGTCCGCCATCCCAGGCGCCACCGCTACCAAGTGCTCCCAAGACGAAGTGATGGGACGTCCATCGCGCGATCTTGGTTGATGGGGCATGGCAGGGGGCGCAAAAGCAGCCCACACATATGCACCGATAAGCTACCAGACCTCCGTGGGTGGGCTATCGAAACCCAATACAGTCTATTGACACTCAACATGATGAAGGCAATAACATGCTTGCTGCGTCTTCGTTATAAAAAGTTTATTGCCTGTCTAATGACCACAGTCCACACATTATGAGTTCGATCGACCCTATAGAAAGGCAATACAGAGTAAGTTAAAACTCAATATAGTGAAGGCAATAAAATTCATGTTGCATTTTTGCAATAAACAGTTAATTGATTTTATGTTGGCCGCAGCCTTTAAGATGGGAGATTTGGTTCACTCTACGTAAACGCAATATGAAGTGTATTAAAACTCAGTGTCTTGAAGGCAATAAAATGTTGGTTGAGTTTGTGCAATACAAAGTTTGTTGACTTTTTAACGAGCACAGTCTATAAGCGATGAGTTTTAATTGAGTTTTTATTGACTCTATAGGAACTCAATAGGGGGTCTATTAAAACTCAATGTCCATTTTCATGAGGGAATTGTTCTGTACAGCGACCTTTTCACATGTAATCCTTCGTCGCCCAGTGCTATATTTTATTTCTTTTGCCCCTTTTCCCCTTTCTTCCATTTACTGTGTTCCCGCATAAATCGGGCAAATCGCAGTGAAAATAAATTAGGTGTGAATAGCGCAGTGTTCCATCAACTTTCTGTGTCCTTCGCCCTAAATCTTCACGCTTTTTTTTTCACCCCGCATGCGGGGGAGAAGGAACCAAGCCAAGATGTCCCCCCGATGGTGACCTAGGCCCGGTCGACTAGCGTGCGCGCACGCGCACGCGAGCTTTGGAGGCTCGTAATAAAGTTTATTCCACTTCCACTCCACCACGGATGACCAACACGCCCAAGAAACCACACTCGTGAGTATAGTGCTAACGAAAGTGGCCTCTTTGAGGAGACAGTAACACATTTTCTTTGCGTATAGTCCGCCGAAACCGTTCGAAACATGGTCAAGAAATGCTACAGAGCAAAGTAATTAGACGATTGCCGCTTCAGAACAGAGAAGCAGTTTTTTTCCTCAAGTAATACACATTAGCGAAAAAGTATATTTTTTGGTCGTCAAGCGTTTTGCATTAAGGGTGAAGTATTTGTTACCAAAAAGCCAATGAACAAATATATACATACATGAAGAAACACCTAACAAATGGATTCATGGTTCACCGCGGAGGGAAGTGAGCTGCGTCTTTAGTGTTTTTGTTGAAAAAAATTTGTTTGAAGCGATATTTTTAAGTGGGCATTCTTTAATGCAGATGCCATAGAGTTCATACAAAAACCATAAAAAACATCATGTGCACCAATATTCTCGAAAACAGAAGGTTCTTCATCGGCGCTTTCTGTCCGTGCACAAAGCTTTGTCATTGAAGAACATTGACCCTATATCAATGCCCCACTTTTGTAGGATTAGTACATGGATGCCTAGGATGTGGTAATTTATATACGCGCAATCTGGAAAGAATGAATGTGCGTACCTTGTTTTTTTTTTTACACATGTCCTTAAGGTCAACAAAACTGAACAGCGAAGTTAAAATGTAGTCATTCGGGCAGTATCAGCGAAATAAACTCATACGAGTGATGGCGGTGAGAATTACCGAGGTGGCCGTGATGAACCCATCGCTGCCTTTTTTTCCCAGCGTCCGCCGTCTGCCACTCGCGGTATCGTCCGATCCCACACCGTTCCGGATCACTCATAGGAAGAGCCGGCATTACGTGGCTTAATGGCGGGGTCCCGAACGTGACTTTGCCGCTTTAGCTGTCTGGCCTCTGCTTCGTGTCGGACGTGTGCACGCACGGATGATTCCCGTGGTCAAACATTGGGCGCCCTCCGTGGACGAGCTCAGGCGAGGCTTCTAGAAAAAGTGGCGGTGTCATGCGCGGTGACCGCGCGAGCGCGCGCGCGCTTTTACCGTCCGTCAAATGCATCAGTGCGCGGGAACTTTCCCACCGAAGCCACGTGCGCGGGGGCGGAGCCCGTGCAGTTCCTCGATATCTGCCGATGTGCGGACGTGGCGCGCATGCTGAAAGTGGTTCAACTTGTTAGTGCCTACTTAGCTTTGATACTGTGCTAATACTCCGGTGGTTTATTTGTTTAGGAGTGCTGTTAAGAGCAGATAACTTTCACATGTTCATGTTTTTACCTGACAAAAAAGAGGCACCCTGTGCGCCATGCTCACCTTCGTCTGTAGCATAACTAATACCAGTCACACTAGGCTTTCATGCACATCGACCTGATGCTATCCAAGGTTTTTACTCCTATATTACCACTATATTTGCTGGAACCACAGGCTGGAATTGTTTGTATATGGAGGTTTAAATATTAAGCCCTCAGCACAGATTTCATCGCCGTAACAAAAGGTTTTTGTGCAGCGTTTGAATGACCCGCCTGACGACCGTAACATTTATCTTATAATTATTTTGTTCTTTTTTTATCTGTAAGTACTTTCGTGTCAACGTTTCTTCATTGTGCAGTCGCTGGACACATTTTGACGACCTACAGACATATTCTGTAACTGGTTACATTCAAGTCACAATGCTTGTGGCGTAGTAGAGTGTTTATATTTCTGTATTGACGTGGTATTGTACCCTGCTGTACTACATTCAGCACTGAAGACTCTATCGCGATGTTACTCTCGTGTTAGATGTAGCAGGTCTCCCCAACAGTCTCTTACTTCGGGACCTCGTGTTGCAATACGTTTGCATTCTGTATCGGTTCATGCTTGAAGTAATAAAATGCAAGTTCAACATCCAAAAGAAAACACCAAAAGAGAAGAAGCTATAGACGACAGCCGTTATCACGAAATGAGCATAGATGAGAACATATATTTTTTTATTTGTGCTCTTAAAATATAGAAACTGACTCCAGCGTCCTGCGGGGAGCGTTCCTTTCGTACCACATCTTTTCGCGTTTTAGTTCCTTCCGATCGGCTTTCGCATATCGTAATAATGCGGGGCAAGCAGTCTGCAAGTATCGCTTGCTCTTTAGAGGTACCATAAGTACATAAAGTAGCTTTGTTTTATTTTATGGAACTAGCCTTTAATTAAGCCTCTGTAACTGACACGACCAAATTCCGCCCCTAGTAAAACGTTGTTGAGGCGGGAAAAGATCAACACTGACGAACCCTCTGGGAATATTTTGCTGCTCCCTGTGTGGAGAGGTACTAACAATAGCTCTTTTCAGTTATGTCTCGTAGATCCAAGCCCAATAGATCTGCTGGTTTCACCACTGTTGGTTTTTGTGCCGCCAGCCGGTGAACACCCAAACGAGCCAGTAAGCAAGTTTCGTATCGGCTAAGGAATTAACAGTGAAAAAGAAGAAAAACAACGCAGTGACGAAGCTTATCCACGGTGTTAAGAAAAAACTGACGGGAAATTTATGCTAAATTTGCCCAACCAAAATTTGCGCCAAAGCAGAGCTCGCACCTAACACGCACCTAACACGCTACGACAGTTGCTTTTCATGCTACTGTGATACCATTGTTACTCTAACGTTTGTTGTTTCTTACTGAAAACCACGCAAGCAGAGAGGTTGGGTCCCTGTGAACCGGCTATTTTAAGTCCGCTAAAAACAGGCAACATGTCACAGAAAGACGGTCGCTCAATCCGTATACAAGGCCAAAAACTGTTTTAAAAATAAAATACATACAAGGTGAACAATTCTGTTCTCTTCGTCTCGGGTTCCTAAATACCGTTATGCAGCTCCTACTGTACCCCGTAATGGGCCACTCTGTCTACATCCTAGGGAACGTCAGAGGAAGATATTGTTTTTATATGAAGCCGGAGCGAGACGATTTGCCGAATATCAATTAACCTTTGACACTGAAACAACGTTATGAACAAGTAAGAGTTATTGAACGCACGAGTGTTTGCTAGTTGAACGCGACCTAACTTACAAACATGATATTGCCCTCCACTTTACGAAAAAGAAAGCTGAGTAAGAATAACGAAATGGCAGCGCGGAGAGATTTTCAGGAGTGCTGCGACAACATCTCATATAACAAGTCTGGCTAGCGTTTCGATCTACGAGCATAATAACACACCGCTGTCGCTATACGTGCACCTGGAAAAGACATCGTACCAAAGAACGTGAAGGACAGGGGGCCTTCTGAACGTTTCATCGTACACTTTTTGTCGTTGCCGCCTCAGTGCATAACTGATTGAAGGACCGAACATTACGCCAAAGGAAGTGCGGTGTTCCAAATGTTTTGTGAAGCGTAAGACATGCCTTGTTCCGCCATCCCAAAAGGTGTGGCGCCCCAAAACCACAACTTCGTCGACTCGGGAGCCACCCACGTCCCGAGCGACCCCCCGAGTCGCCGACGACAACGACGGCAAAGTGTAGTGTTTGCGATGAGGCGCTCACATGCGGAGGTGTGTGTATAGAAGAACGGAACTATTCGTCACGAGACACCGCCGACAGGCATTTGAGCCGCTCCTTTTCGGCTTGTGCGGGGGGTCGAGGGGTGCCGTGAAAAGGGCCTTAACGTCTCCTTCGCACACCGCCCACCACTCCCCTCCTTCGCGCCTCCGTCAGGTCCCGCTGGCCCTAGACATTCTTTCCCTCCCCCCATTTTTGTCGTATTTGCGTGAAGGACAATAGAAGAAGCGTAACACCCCTTGGAGTGCAGATTCCCAGGTGTGAAGATGCAGGTGGCATCTCGTGATAAGCAGATTCTTTTTCCCCAGCAACCAACCGCGAAGAAGGACGCTTCTCTGTGCCGCAGCTCATTGGCCGGCGTATACCACGTGGTCATGTCTGCGTAAAAGCCGGTTGGTCAGAACGTCAGTAGGCTGTCGAGACTGCTGTTTCATTCCGAAGCCTAATGTGACGTCATCAAACCGTTTTTTTTTTACGAGTAACGCTACACCAACGACATTAGAATCGAGTCGTGCACGTGTTCAGTATTGTTGCTGGCGGGTTTTTCTCAAGCAGTGGTGCAGCGATAAGCGTCTTGGTGGAAGAACCTTTTGCGCTTTTATGCTCGATAACTTTGATCTTCACTACTTTTGTGTGGTGCCTTCCGTGAAAGCGCCAACAGCGAAGCAGGTTTCGCTCTTGCACGTGTGGCATCTCTGGTTTCCGGAGTCACGGCAGAAGCTTCGCTTTACTATGGTCACGACCGCAAGGAGTATGCAGATGACGCCGCTGTACAAATCGAGAAAGAAAATAAACCGAATACTAGCATACGTTGCGTGAATAACACTTTTTATAAAGCTGTGGTATACTCCCTGCAAGATCAGCCTTGCTAACGTGACACCAAGTGAAATCTCAACTGCTGAAATCATCGTAGGCGCATTGCTAAATGTACTAGCCCGCCTCTGATATACATCGTAATTTCTTTATGAACCTTTGTATTGCTCGAACCATCGTGCTGCGCGTAAAATGGGTGTTCCCCTGCCCAGAGTGCCGTGTGTGCTGCCAAATGCTTCGGTGGGATGCTCAAGATGTGTGCCGTAATCAATTTTAAAGACGATAGTCTTTATTGGGCTATTTGAACGGGAAAATTTTGGTCTATCTGTCTGTAACTCGATTCAGCCACTCGGCCAAAGTGAAATAGAAGTTGCAGAATAGCTCTATATACCCACAGTCAAATCTGACCGTCTAAGTCCGGTGGCAATGCTCATACTTGTCAACATTGTTGAACACGAACGAAACATTACGCCCACGTGAGACAGGAAATCAATACATTGGTGATATTTCCACTGTTCCTTTATAAAAAATCATGGGTGCTTGATTTTGCAATAGCAAATAAAATACTACATCCACTACAGAAAAATTTACTCCGTCGCCTCTTGTCGCCCGCGCCACTGTATAGCTTCTGGCGGCATTTTAAGAAATCAAACGGAAACAGTTACGAAAGGTTCTACTAGATAGGTTCCACGTTCGATTTGGAACACACCTGGAGAAGGGCAACGAGGTTCTATAAACGTCAAAGTAGGGCGCCTGCAGGAAAGGCATCTTTACACAATGGGAGGGCACATTGTGATGATGATGATGATAATTAAACAAGATAGTTATCTGCAGAAATTCAGAGAATTGTGGACCAATGCGCACCATTTTTACGACGCTTCTCTATATAGAATGGCTTATTTAGAAAGATTAGGCTATGATTAGTGAAAGACGTTTGGTTATTTTATTGTTCTTAAGTTTTCCTTTGTTTCATTCCGCCAATGATATTTACTTATAATTGGTGAGGTAAAGGCCCCTAACCGCCATAATAGTATGTATCTTTCTGCGGGTGCAAGGCGTAGTGAAGGGTTGGTAAGTTTTCGTTTTTTATGAGTTTGTTGAACGTTCTTTAGCGGACTTTCGTAGTTAGAGCATTCGTTTTTCTTTTTCTTTTTTGAGGACATGTATGAGATGCATATTTTTTATTTCGTCAGACCATTTTTATAAAATGTCATGTTTTTCTACCTCTCTTATTTTTATGATTGCCAAATTCTGTTCGACCAAATTTCTCTATTTACGCTGTTATAATGATTATAATGATTTTTCCACTTGCATTTTCGTGCGAATTCAGGCGTTACACGGTCCTGGCTGTAGGGGTACTCGACAAAGAACGCTTCCTGTGGTCGGGATCGAAACTGGGTCCCCTGCGATAAGAAGTCAACGACTATCCGATTGTTCCATGATCGTGTTTTCTTTTTCTTCATTGGATTGATCCATCATCGCATTCATCGCTCGGCGTTTCCTTTCCTGCGCTGGCGTTAGCTTTGGACTCGGGATTTTGAACGGGGCCGTTGGGGTGAAGGGGATCAGCTTTCTCGTGAGGGCTTCGTTGCTGTCGTCGGAGTGTGGACTTCTCGCGGGCTGTTTGCACTTCGATCGTTGACGCTTTGATTTTAATTACAGCGGCTTCAACTTTGGCGCTTCACCATTGTATCTTCGCACGCAACAAAGCTTCGCGTCTCAACCATCGTGGTCCTTAGCTCGACGGGCTCATGATTTCGTTTCTCCTGTCTATTTAAATTCCCTCCCTCAAAGGCGCGAAAACGGGGTATCGGTGTTCCTATGCTGCTTCTTCAACACGCAGTGTCTCTTCAATGCCCTATATAACAAGCCACCTCGTAAACGATCATTCAAAGCTTCAACCTCAGGCTACGTCATACAAGTGTTTGCGGCCGGAGGATAACTGCGCCGGTATCCGCCGCGGATACCTTTTTTTTTCTTTCTTCAAGGTGGGGCTGGCTTTCGTACGTATAATATTGTCACGCGGCGGCAGGTGCGGGCGCGGCTCACCCCCATCCTGGCCCCGGCCTGGCACCTCATCGGCATCGGCGCAGTCATTGAGGATACGTGAACCGCATCGACCAAGCACTCTGCGATGCCTCCCGCCGCTGTGTCGTTAAGGCGAAAGCGTCTCATTATGAAAAAAAAAAAACATCAGCATCAGACATAGGCGCCTGTAAGCGCAAAAAAAAGGCTCCTTTGGAAGCGTTCAACAGCCTCCATGCCGAGAGGCGTCCCATAGCGTCTGTATGGAGGGAAAGGTAACTCCTTCGGTAGCATTCCACAGCCATGTAGGCGTTCCACGTCAACAGCCAGAGGTGGTCGTCTACGCCTGTACACCGCAGATGAAAGGAGCGGACGGTGAACCGTCGTGGTCAGCCCTCCCATCACAGGGCGGCAGGAACGAGCAGCGGCGCAACGCGTAGGAGTCAGATCGAAGCCATTCGAAATCGTTAAGGCAGATCGCAAAACAAATGCGCCTCAAGCGGCAAGATTACAGAGCTACTTGACAACGTGAGGGGGAAGCAAGGCGGCTCAGCTAGGCGTTCTACTGGACACTCATGCTTCCGGATTCACAACTCATAAGAAGTTCTTGTGTGCCGTCGGAAGTATTTGCCATTTCCCCTCAAAAGACTTCCCGACTTCCGTGCGAATAAGGACGAGAATAATGCATTTTCGTTAGTTTGTGTTACAGTTCGTACGATAAATTCAAGGCAAGGCAGTGTTATTCCAGTGTTAAGTGTTCAGTGTTAATTTCCGGTAGACTCAAAACCTCTTTCACTACCAAATGCAGCCGCTAGTCCGCTTCAGCGTCCACCGATACAGGCACACAATGAGCGACATTCAGAGGGAATACGCCGAGCTCTAAGATGTAAAACTACGGTACTAATACAAAGAGTGCGATTAAGACGAAGTTCGCGTTAAGGTTCGTTTTTCGGCTGGTGCACCATGGGCAGTAGTAGAAAGAGCTTTGCTTTTGCTTTTGGTGTACAAGTTTTTGTTTGGTTAGTTGTCCCGATCGTGTTGGGATTAAGAGAGTCGGAGACACTTCTCAGCTCCCCAAACCCCTTGCACAAAGAATATTCATTCCAAAGCGTCCCGTTCCTGTCGGCGCAAAAGGAAGCGTCACTCTTAGAAGAGCTAACGGAGCGTGCGCGCTGGCTGGGGTGTAAAGAGAAGCATCGCCGGGACGGTTTGTTCTCACTTGCTCGCGGCAGCGGAGAAGCGGTGAATGGTGCTCACCCCACACAATGGCGGCTCTTCCGCGGACTCCGGAAGAAGCTTCCGAGAGGGGCTCTCCGTCCCGTCCGGTTCCCGTGCCGGCTATTCTTTCTGCCCCGTTTCTGCCTCCCTGGAGCAGTCCTCTTGACGATTGTCTGACGTGCATGCTTACTTGACTCCCGAGACGTCGAACACAGGAGCGCCACCCTTTTGCTCTGTGGGATCTCTTGATATAGTTGTTTCTCGAGGGGTTTGCGAAAAGGATTTACGTTCGTGGGAGACTGGCTACGTATTCTGCCTGACGCCAACTTGAATGTAAGCTACGAATGTACAGGGAGCTATGTAAGCTATGTAAGCTACGAATGTACGAGAACATGGTGAGGATAAGCAAAGATGACCATGCGTAGCCTGCGGTAGTCGCTGAATTGCATGATGCTCAACAGGAAAATATAGGGGCTGGATGCATGTGTGATAAAATTACCTGAAGGTTTCCCAACAGTTCGCATTTGTATGCCAATTTATAAGACTTTCTTTTCTAGTGTTGTTTTAAGGCTTTGCACTTTCGAGTTCAGAACATCAGGTTTTCAGACGTCTTGACGAAATTTTTATGGGGGTAATTCGCGCTTTCTGTTTTTGTGTGTGTGTGTGCACTGCGATAAACCCAGCACCATTGATATGCCCTCCATAAAAGCGAGGCACATGAAAGCGAAGTAGCCTTCAAAGGCGAGCTGGAAGAAGAAGTATATGTGGCGAAACCTCTCCAAACTGCTACCACTATAGTACCACGGGCCACGGCACGTAAAATCGAATACAAGTACAATTAGTACATAAACAGGCCTCACAGTGTTCTTTTAATTTGAAATAGACAATGAATTCTGTTACCCAAATGGATTGGTGCAGAGGTTCGTAATGTCACACCTGGAGCCGGTGAGCAGAAATAGAAAAAAAAAACGAAAACTAACGAATTCTCAAAAGTCTAACTATTCCAGCGCCCTCGCGCAATTAAACAAAAGCACGCATTTACAAAGACGCTGTCTGGATTAAAAATTCGCAGCGTTTATGCTCATGTCGCTGCAAACGTCGTCGAAAGACGATGCCGCCCCTACCAAGAAAATCTCTCCGTTCCCTTTTCCGCCCACCTATCAGGTTCCTCCAATCCAGTCTCATTCCTCTCACGATAACCACGGTAGAGGTTTGCTTCAGTCAATTCAATTTTCACGCGTTACAATGCTCGCGGGCCATTTATTGGAACGTTTTGTTACTGTTTCATTAAAATGCCGCCAAGAAGTCCGTGCCCCACCTCTAGCCCGTCGGTGTATTTTCGGTCAAAATATTGTTTTCAACGCGCCCTTTGTATTATCTACAGCAAGAATCAAGCAGCCACATATGTTTATTTAAAATAAAACAGCAATGAACACCTATTTCTTGATATTTCCATCAAATATGCCTAATATTTTTATCGACAATATTGGGAAGTATAAGTGTGTTTCTAGACAGTTGTTCTTGGCCCGAAGGCTAAATCGAGGGACAGGCAGACAGGCACAAAGGCCGACCAAAATTTCGTGGCTTAAGTAGCACATGAAAGACTATCGTGGTGGTGTCTATCGCAAGAGGCATCCTTGAGCAACCCTCAGCATGAAAACTAGCAGTTTTGGTTTTGTTGTTAAGGCGCTAGAGGATATTATGTGTTGTGTCGTCAAATGACGACCGCCAGGGCCGAAAGGGTTAAAACAGATCGTCAGAGTAAATTTCCGGACTTCTCCAGGAACGCGCAGCCATGTCTCGTGTCGCCGTGAGGGACGAGGCAACTGCGGGTCCAAATTATGCATACTTCATGAACTATGACTACCTTGTTGGGTTGGCAGAGTTGATGGTTACGAGTCGTCCACCTCTTCGCGAAGAATCTCCCCGCCATGGCAACTGCGGGTATTTCAAATCCAGTGTCCCTTGGGACAGCTGGGACAGTTGGGACAGCTGGCACAGCCAGGGGCTACGGAATACACTCGGATATATTCGGTAGGCCGAGGGCAGACGAGGATGCGGAAGTGTGCGGCTCGGGTAGCGGATAACCGCGGCCTGCAGTGCGTGCTTTTCCAGAGAAGACTCATCGGATGCGTATGGGACAAGGAGAGGTGAGGTACTCCTAGGCATCCTGATGAGTATAGATTTGGCGAGTGCGGGCTGCGGTCCGGGGGGCTATGCTGCCCATCGTTGTTTCCACCTCCGCGTGGTACCTCCGGGAAACGTTGGGTGCTTCATGCGTCTCAGAAGTAGGCTAAGAGAAACAACGAATCCGGTGGAGGGACGATATCCAACCACCACCATGCGAGTAGTGTCCTGCCAACCCCGTTTGGGGGTTCGGAACGTGCACCGGTGGCCAGGGGACGTTGAGGCCTTGCCGGCTGCGCAGGACACACGTAGGGCGCCGCCTGGAACAACTGAGGATGTTTTAATACAACCAGGAGACGGATGCACGGTTTTTACCCCAGGGTGGTTTTGAAGGGGTCTGATGAGCTAGCAGACCAAGGCGTTCTGAAGGATAAACGACAGACGCAAGACTGATTTCTACCTCCAGGCGGCAAAATTCAAGGTCCCGTATGCTTGGTATGCTTTCCGGACGAGATGAGAAGTTGATGTTCGATCCAAAGATCTAGTGCTCGGCATGTCAGCAGAACAGACGGCCCCGGGGCCGGTATCCACTCGGTGCCCTCCTGGGGTAACCGTATTGACGTATGTTGAAGTAATCTTGAGTAAGAGGCTGTCTGGAGAGCGGGGCAGCCTGCTCTGCCTGGATTGGGAAGCCGACCTCGGAGACAGGTACCAGTCCCAGCTCTGGCGGTCCCTGAGGGTGGCTGGAGCACGGACTGCTGTAGTAGTCTAAGAAACTCGGCCTGTGTAGTACGGAAGAAATCCCATGTGGTCGGCGGAGTACGGAGGAAACGGCACCTAGGTCTGACCTCTGGCGCATGGCAGCCTGGAACCCGGGGAAAGCAACAGATGGAGTGGGGACTCAAACCCCATTGATGAAGGGTACCTTCCGAAAAAAAGGCAAGGAACTGTACGTATCGAGTAGGGGCAAGAAGTCCTGCCAGGCAAGCCGCAGCAGACACATCGGACTCTGTGTCAAGGGTCCCTCAGAACCCCGGCCAGCACAACTTCGGAGCCGTACCCGACGGGGATCCAGACGGTGGTGGTAACCCTGCCGGCATGCGTTGCCAACTCAGCCGCCCTTCATCGCTTGGCCCTCGAAAACGAACGAAAACGAAAGAAAGCGGCCGCCGAGCGGCGGTCGCCCCGAGCCAGGGAACGTGCGATGCAGAGCCTGGAGGGTGCACTTGTTCACCCGCGGGCTCCCAAGCAGACACCGCAGAGGTGCACAGGTGCGAGGTGTGCACAGCACACTTCACAACACGCAAAGGACTAAACGTTCACGTGGCCCTGAAACACCGACAGACTGCGCGGCTGAACAAGACCTACAGCACGCGCGTATTCTACAGGGCAACAACAACGTCCGAGACACACAGCAAAATAAAGCGGCCGAAAGGGTGCGCGTTGGGAGGATGTCTCCCAAAATATGATGGGGACTCTCCTAGTTCATCTCAGCCTGGGGCGTCAGGAAACGGAAAGACTTCCCAGACTCTCAAACTGTCAAGCAGGCAGAAAAGTACTGCCCTCAGACGGACTCAAGGGCTGCATCAGTTAGAATCTGATGCTGGTGTGGCACCTGCTGTCATTCCGTAGTCATAATGTGAAGCGGCTCCGAGTCCTATGAGGCACCAAAACCCTGCGCTGGATCAACCCAGGTTGGTACAGGCGGGTGGAGACAAGGGGACGGGTGCCCAGATAAGCATTCCCCTCTCGGCATTTGGAGAGTGCGAAACGGCGTCGACAAGCCCAGCAGAATCAGGGAGCAATGGTGGCATCGATGTATGGGAAGCCGACTATTTCCAGGAGAACTTCCAGTCCCCTTGCGGGCAACGAGTATCTTATGGAGAGCTGAACGCGGAAATGTCCATAGCCCAGTCGTCTGGTTGAAATAGGGAGTGCGGCCAAAGAGCGAGCGACCTGCCTCAGAGCGGCCGCTTCACTCAAGAAAAGCAGCCCATACGTTAAGTGAAGCGCTCTGCGACACTGACGGTCATAAGGCTCAAACAACAAAGGGTCAGAATGTCCCCTACCTCGCCTGTCGAGAATGCGGAGCAGAGTTCCCTTCCTAGCGTGGTGTGAACCAACATCGGCGGAAGATCCACTTTGCCGAATACAATGCTTCTATCGTGACCACTGGAGTCAAGGCACGATGGTTAGATGAGGAGGAGCAGTTACTGGCATCCTACGAGGCATCCTTGGCACCAAGCGGAGCCAAGAACCTGAACGCTCGGCTTGCCGAGAAGTTCACGGATAGCAGGACTCTGGACGCCATATACTCCCATCGCAAAGCGCAAGGTACCGAGCTCTGGTTGCAGAGATTCGTGCCAGACTGGAAGCCGATCCGAATCCTCCATCCGCGAGGCCTAACACCAGAGGGACACCGCAGGTAGCACAAACGTCCCGCCCTGCGGAAGCCCCCGAGCCCGAGGTGTCTCCAAGCTATATTCCCGAACAACCAAAAGACACACGGACGGCTATCCTAAAGGAGCTGGAGAGCTTGGTCAGGAAGCCCCCTCCGCAGGTGTACGAAGACCCCAGGCTGTAGGAAATTGTAAAGAGGCGAATAGAGGGACAGGACGTCGCCATGGAGCTCACCAACCACATAAGGGAAGTGCTACAAAAGGTTCACAGAAAGAAGCAGCGTCAAAACAACCCTCCCTCAAAAACCAGCAGGCGCAGAGAAAAGAAGCGCCTGTATGCAGAAACGCAGGAACGTTTTAAGAAGCGCCAAAGTGAGTTCTCAAGGGAGGTGTTGGACGGAAAAGTCGTCGCTGACGTTGAAGACCCTAAGCGACTGTTGGATGAGTGGAAACTGATTATGGAAGCTGCCCCCTGGGTACTATAACACCGGAGGTCGAAATACAAGATTCAGTCGGATTTGATCCATACGATGTCATTACGGCTTATGACATCAAGGCAGCAATGCTGCTCTAATACTCCGCAGCTGGCCCAGGCGGCCTAGCACCAAAAGAGTGGCGTAAGATACCATCAGTAGTGCTCAGAGTATTGCCTAACACACTGAAATTACTCAAACGTGTCCGAGTGTGTCTTCCAAATGCCAAAGAGGTGGGTGTTGCACGCCGTGGACTTCAGGCCAATCACCGTGTCACCGATCCTTCTAAGGCTGATGCACAAGGTGTACGCCCACCGGATACAAGAGGCGGTAATTCTAGATTACCGCCAGTGAGCTTTCATCCCGGCCGATGGGTGCGCCGAGTACGTGGTCATCCTAGCCACTGTACTGAAGGAGGTGAAAAGGAAATCCAAGCCCCTCTGCATGGCCTCAGTGGATGTAGCAATGGCGTTCGACAGGGTGGACTTGCAGGCACTACTGAGGGTCTAAGGAGGAAAGGGATCAGTGACGACTTCCTGAAATATATTCAGGACTTCTATACAACGGCCACAACGGTGCTCCAGTACGGAAACGAAATTCTCCGAGTACATCCAACGATTGGGGTACGGCAGGGCGATCCGCTCTCCCCTCTTCTCTTCAATATAGTGATCAAATAATGGTTAGTGGCATGTGACCCAAACATCAAAGGGGAAACCATTGATGTCAATTGCATGGCGTTCGCGGACGACTGTTTTGATGGCTGCAACAGCGGAAGGGCTGCAACATCAGCTAAGCGCCCTCGAACAGTTTCTAGCAGGGCGGGGACCCATAGTAAACCCTGCGAAGTCTTGGTCACTAACTCTCCTACCATCGGGCGAAGAGAAAGTGTCAAAGATCGGCACAAACCGCCCTTACAACATCGATGGACAGCCGATTCCAACAGCCATCACTACAACTTGTTGGTGATACCTAGGTATTCGCTTCAATGCCATGGGCAAGGAGTGGGAACGGCCAGGCAAACAGGTCACAAGCCTGCTTGAAAGGGTGTCTAAAGCGCCACTCAAGCCGCAGCAAAGGCTGGTTATCTTGAAGTATTACCTGCTATCTCGCCTATACCATTGACTTGTGCTGGGCCCAACGACGGCAAAGACTGCTCACACTCGACTGTCAAGTACGCTCCTATGTCCGGATGTGGCTTGCACTGCCGCAAGACACTACGCTTGAGTTCTACTATGCGCCTACGCCAGAGAGCGGCCTAGGCATTCCCTGAATGCGCACACTTATCCCTATTGTAAGGTTTAAGAGGCTAAATAGACTGAGGGACTCCGGCAGCCAGCTCTGTCGCACTGCTGCCACAATTGTGTATGTACCGGGGTGTCTGGCTCAATCCGAACGGCTTTGCACCTTCCGAGGTTGCAAACTAGACACGAGGATGGACAGCCAGAGATACTGGAGCAAATGCCCACACGAGAGCGCAGATGGGCGAGCGCTTAAAGACAGAAGCAATGCCCCGGGCAGCACCGGGTGGATCTCCGAAGGCACAACTTTCCTGAGGGGGCGAGAGTACATTGACATAGTCAAAACGTATATTAACGCCATGCCCACCCTCAGAAGGTTAAAGAGAGGACGCCAGGAGAACACCCAGTGCCGAGCCGGATATCCGGTTTCTCAAACACCAGGACACGTTCTTCGGAGATGCCACAGAACCCACCATGAGCGCATTCGTCGACACGATGTGATGGTGCGGTACGTCGCTAAAAGACTGAGAGAGAAGGGATGGACGGTGACAAAGGAGGCGCGGTACAAGACGGCTGTGGGCACAAGGATCCCGGACCTGGTGTGCCAACGAGACCAGCAGCGGTTCATTATGGTTGTCCAAGTCGTCAGTACTCACATCTCACTCTCGGACACGCACTTGCCGGAAACAGCTAAGTTCATGGAGCCATCACTTCTTCAGCAAATGTGTGGGGAACTCAGACCTCTAATCTCGAGCATCACGTTGTCGTTCCGCGGGGGTTGGGCCTCGGAGAGTGCCAAAAAAAATCACGCCATATCCACGGAATGATGATAAGTGGGGCGAAGCTCGAGAGGGGGAGATCATCGGTAACCGTAACTCTCCCATGAAAGTTCGCCCATTACATCATTAAGAAATACGTAAGACTGTGTGCGTACATTGTACAAATCAACTTTTATTTTCGGAGTCAATGCTCCCAGGCCCAGACCTGGTGAAAGACCCCGCGCCATCGAGGACTACCCCGCACCTCTACCACAATTTGTCACGTAGGATGGGACACAACGGTAAAGAAAGAACTTTTATTTAGGGCGAACTTGTGCCCGAACAAGACGAGAGGAAACGAGCAAAGGTCCTTGCGTCTCGTTCGATCTCCGAGAACGACTGCCTGCGTTCGTGGCGTGATCTCTTGCGTGATCTCCCCCTCGCAGTGCACGTGCGCTCGCGCCTCCGTTGGCGAACACAGACAAGCTCGCGCTCCCGGTGCCGAGTTTGCGCTGCCGGTTGCAGCCGGTTCTTGCGCGTGCAACGCGGCCCACTTTGCGACATCTCCGAAAGCATGCGGCGGTCACGTACCACGAGACACAAGGGATGGACAGACCCATGGCTTTAGGAGCTTCGCCCCTAAAAACTGACCGACCTCGGCCTTGGGTGGAACCAGTGGCGGTCCCAAGGGGGGGGCGAAGGGGGCGATCGCCCCCCCAAAAAAGGTCCTCAGCTTCATATTTTTGGTTTTTTTTTCGAAGCATTCCACTTGCGCGAGGTTAAATCCCACTTGTGTGAGGTCGCAAACGTGTTGCGACCGTCAGAAATGCGGGCTCGAGTCAGCCGTAGCACCGCCTACGGGGAGTCAAAAACCACTGTGTCGCTAAGTGATTTGTGCGCAAGCGGGTTACACAACATACACGCACACGCCGGCATGGTTATCACCTCCTCCGCAGAACTGGCGCAAGGAGAGGAGCGGTTCTTATTCGCCCCACAAAAAAAAAAAAAAATCGCCCCCCCCCCCCCAAAAAAAAAAATCGCCCCCCTAAAACCAATCTCTGGGACCGCTACTGGGTGGAACGACTTCAAGGTGCTGAAGGTCAGGTGTCTGCAAGGGGGTATTCGTGGCTTCCTGGTCCACCAGAAGTGTACGCGCGTATGAGTACGCCGCGGGTGCGCCGTGATGTGCACTTATGAAGGTGTGGCGGTCCCACGCTGGAAGAAACCCAGAAGACCTGTACTAGCCGTTCTTGAAAGCTGCAGCTGCACCGCATAAGCTGCAGCTTATGCCGGTCAACCCTGCCCCAAAGCATGGTGTAGGACTGTGTGAGCTTGCTTTGCATCGGGTTGTAAGCTAAACACTACGAAAAAAACAGGAATATATACAGGATATATACATGGAAACTGATCTAGCCCGCAGTGGGGCTTGGAAAATGTTTTCCGGGGTCTAACCAGCGCAGCAGGACTCTACCTGCGACCGAGAGCAACTTCGACAGCAAAAGACCCGCTTCCACTCGAACGGCGCAACATAAATACCCTCGGCAAGAAAAGGGGAAACATTAAAGGAAAATGACTGTAGCTTAGCTTAGCTAACCTTGCGCAAGCAAAACAAATACTTCCTGGCTAAGTTAAGTCTGGTTAAGTCCTGGTTTCACTTGGTTAACCTTTCATTGTAGTAGTGGGTGATTGATCGATTAACCGTTCTAATCATCGATTAATGTCGCGATTCCTTTTTTCATTGGTTAATCGGTTGAAGTTACGTGAGAGAAATGAAAGAAGCGTGCCATGTTTAAAATGTGCGGGAGCGTGTTGAGGATCGTATTTGTGTTCGAATAACCTACCTTACTTCACAATACAAACAAAGAAAACATGATGCAGGTATGTGTCGTAGATAATATTGATTAAAACCGCAATCTGATAGCCTAGGCAGATGGGGAAATGCCTACTCAAAACATAAATATGTGTGGCACCAAAAAACGGCGAGCGGGCCCTCCCCAGTATTAATGTTATATAAGCCAACTATGACGTAACTAAAAAACTATTAATCGACACCCCCCGCAATTGCGGCCCGTGCCAATGTTCCTGATTCTAGAAATTTGATTTGAATGATTTGATAGTAGGGTTTAACGAGCCGACGCAACGCAGGCGATGAGACCCGCCGTAGCGGAGGGCTTCGGAATAATTTTGAACACCTGGGGATCTTTAACGTGCGCCCAAATCTCGAACCCACGGACGTTTTTGCTTTTCGCCTCCATCAGAAAAGTTGCCGCTGCGGCCGGGAATCGAACCCGCGACCTCGTGCTCCAATGATTCTAGAAATAGTGCGAGTGACGAACGCGGTGGTAAGCATCACCGCGCATTAGCGCCATGATGATGACCTGCTCAGCTCACCTGGGATGTCTTTTATGTGCTAGCTTGACTTACCCCCAGCTTTTGTTCTTTCTTCTCTCTTTCTCTATCTCTTTACCGCTCTGACATCATTTCATTTCCCCTCTACTCCACCTCCTCCGCAGTGGTTTGTATGCAGGTCAGATCCCTGCTGAGATTATAACATCGCGAGTGCACTTCTTCGTTTCTCTGGAACCACTACAAAAAGCTGTGAACATGACAAGAGAATACTGATATTGTTTATTACTATTATATTTTCTTGAATATTATTAAAATATAAGATTTGGACCATTTTCCTTGTAGAACCAACTCAACCAGTTAATCGATCAATTAACCGATTAAAGAATGCCGACTAATCGGATTAAAATTTTAACCGCCGCATCCCTACAAATTAGCTGTAATTATTATACTTAGGTATACTCTCATCGTTAAGCCAGGTATGACGGCTGTGCCTAGATCATCAGCTAGACGTGACTGTGATTAGGCTTGTGTATACACGCATCGTTAGCCACACGTAAACAGACACAGGCATCATCATTCGTTGTACTACGTAATCTTTGCTTCACATTATTTGACTTGGTGGCTACGAAGACTGATCGGTGGTCGGTGAACTAGCTGGCCACCCCTGACTTACACGAATGCGAGGCGGGCCGCTCCTCACCGGAACGAGTGCGCAGACGCCCAACCGGAACCCGTCGCCGCTAGTGTGGGCTGCGCGGGCCGCTATGCTAAAACTTAAAAAGCAACGCGGGCTGCAAAGCATAATACCTGCGATTGCGAAGGACAGGAGGCTGCGGAGCGAAATGCCGATAGCGGCGGCTGCGCAGTTTCTTCTCCCGCGGACAGATGCCATAGCTTAACCTAGGCCCGGCGTTTGTGACGTTATCTGGCCGCCCTATAGGAAGCGCCGTCCGTGTTGTTCTGGCTCTGTGGCCCGACGACACCACCAATTGCACCGAAAAAATAAGTTTGAGAGATAACCTTGAAAATGGACCCGCATAAATAAAAGACGCAGCTCTTGCTTGATGTTGCACTGTTTTTTTTTTTTTTACCAGATCGAGATTTGCTCGCTCGGATTCAGTCTTGGTATTCTGTAATTCTTTGTGTGCTGTTTTCATTTTTAATAAGTTCGGATGTGTTTTTTACTGTCAAACATTTATCTATTATTGTTTCTGTTCAAGGTATTATAATTTTTGTTGTACGTTCTGCTCTGTAAACGAAGTTTAAGCGCCAAGCACAACTTCAGAAAAAAAAAAAAACATTTTTTCGTGGAGTTGTGCTTGGCCCTTAAGCCTAATTCGATTGATTGATTGTAGGGTATAACGCGTAGACGCGACGCAGGAGATGAGGCGCGCCGTAGTGGAGGACTCCGGATTAATTTTGACCACCTGGGGATTTTTAACGTGCGCAGAAATCTTGTAAACACGGCCGTTTTTGCTTTTCTCCTCCATCAGAAAAGCGGCCGCCGCGGCCGGGAATCGAACCCGCGACCTCGTGCTCAGCTGCACAACGCCTTAGGCACTGAGCCAACTCGGCGGGTCCCTTAAACCTAATTCATATGATGGCGTACCAACCAACTTGCATCGACGCATTAATTCGGTACTTCTGTAAACATTGTTATCTGGCTCCCCTCGTGTAATGGTCCCTGTCTTCTAAAGGTGTAATAAATGAAAGGAAATCAAAATCAGGCGTTGAAGAAAGGGGCGATAAAGCAGAATAGCAAATTATAAACAAGCCCAAATCACAGCCGCCTACTAAAGCTGTATGTCGTCACGAGATGCCTCTCGAGCCATATTCAGCGGAGTTCGTATGTGACAGGTGATGTCGGCACAGCCGCCTGCGGCGCATGCATTCCACGGACGTTTTCGTCGTTTTTTTTTATCCGCTGGCAGCGCGTAGTTCTTTTATGCAATTGCCTCCCGCGGTTCACGCAGTGGCTTTAGAAAAAAAAAACAAAAACTCTAGCGCTGTCATCAGGCACTACCGCACATGTAAAAAAAGAAGCTCCAGCGCTTATGCGAAAGATAAAACAAATTGCTTGGGAGAGGTCACCACGGCCGCCGCGTTCTCTAGAAGCCATGATGGATAATTGGAGACATGGCTACGAGTGTGTCATTCCTTCCCCCTTCTCAAGACGACTTGCAGATTCCTCCCTCCCCGCCCACCCCCCTCAGCCTCGAGTCGATGACAAAGAGCTGGTGGAAGCCTCCAGTGCTGAGGATGACTTCGCATCCACCAGCCGCCGCGAGGAAGACTACCTCTTCGATGCATATGACTTCGTTCACTAGCACCACAGCTACGTAAATAAACGATGATACTGAAACTTATACCCCTGCTACACAAGGGTCCAAATGTCATTTGAACCAAATGTCATTTGACTCAAATGCCAAGTTGTGCTGCTACACTAGGTTTTCAAGTGCCATTTGGCTCAAAGAACGTTCGAGCCAAATGAGCAGCGAGAGAGACATTTAAGATTTCAAATGCCATTTCCAGCACTCTCGGACGCAGCGTCTTCGATCGGCAATAAAAAATATAATACTTCCGTACGTAAAACAAACAAAATATTGTTGTTTGTGGAACTTTGTTCACTGTTTATTACTTAAAATACGAAATCTACATATTTAACTTTCATACTCTCAAAACCAGTGGTTCAGTTGCAAAAAAAAAACAAAAAAAAACAACGCACGACAGCCATATTTAGAGTCAAAACTGGTGTCTCTTCTAATTTGACATCATTTTACTGCCTTGGACTGCTCCTAACTTTGATTGTTGTATTAGTGTACGAAAACGGAACGGGGCAACAACAGCGCCACTACAGCACAGCGAACAGTTCTGAAAGCTTTCAAATGCCATCGAAATTGTAGTGTAGCACGGCGGATTCTGAATGGCATTCGAAGCAACCCATTTGAGTGAAATGACATTTGGTTCAAATGACATTTGGACCCCAGTGTAGCAGAGGTATTAAATTAAGTGTCCGGCAATGCTCACCTGCAGCAGCCTCACCATTCAAGTCTTGTGCGCGAGTGCAAGGTTCCCTGAATTTGCTTGCTCTAAAAAACGGCCTTCCTGTTTGGAATTTATCTGAGCAAGCTACTAAAATCTAGTTCTTTCAAATCGAACAAAGTTGCGTTTTGTCTTCACGACCCTCGTAAGATCAGGCGCGGTGAGGTCTCCGCCACGATGTAGTCTGCATGCGCTGCTGTGCTTCCACAGCGCGATCAGGTCGTCCGTCAGGGCATATTCTGCGAGCACTCGATTTAAAAAGACCTGTGTTGCGAGGAACAGGCTGGCGAAGGTGTACGGGATACGGGTTTCGCGGTACCGACGCTTTTAACTTGTGTTGCCTGTGCTGTTCTCGGCGGTGGCGCTCGTCATTGCTGTCAGGAATCATCTCCTCGGACAGCGGAACCTTTGTCTGGGAGTGGAAAATAACGCTAGTGGGCCGCTGATTGCCGGAGTGGCATACGCGTCAAGCACAAAGTGGATTGTGATGGGGCTGTCGGTCCCGAATTGGAGGACTGGACATGCCCGCTTGATGTTGTGGGCCACAGAGCGTAGTCGAGAAAGACCAATAAGTCCCCGTGAGAGAAGGTGACGTAGCCAGAAATATTTGTCGGCTGGGTGTTATACGCTACCGTCAAAAAAAATACTAGGGCATAGATAGCCGCGGCGCAAATATCGTTTCTTTTGCATTTTCTTATGTAACTTTATTATTTTGTTTTTACAGAAATAATATACCGCTGCGGTGTGAACAACAGAGTGGACGAAAAAAAGCGGAAATGCGGAGGGTGCCGAAGAAAAATGCACTTCTCAGACAATTTCGGGGGGTTTCCTGACACCGAACCCACCTCCCCCTCCCCCACCTTGGCTACGCCCCTGGTGTGGCTTCCGCACTGTCCGTAAAAACGTAAACATGCCTGCAGTCAGGAATCATGGAATCCGGAATGCGGCCGGCTATAGCTGCACACCCTCTTGGATCGCCAGGAGTTCAAACTCTCTGCTGCCAGGGGCGCTGGTCGCATGGAACGCAGTGGTGCAGTGATAACTGTCATGATCCGTCACCGCCGCCAAAATCACGGTTTAAGCCATGAATCATCGACGCATGCGCACAGGATCGTCATATCAGGGGCGTCCGGAGCCGTAGCTGAAGCCCTACCACAGGTGAAGCGGTGGTTGCAGAGGGGCCGACTCAGGGTTTGACGAGGTGTTGGCCGTCGTTGGTGATCGGCAGTCTCTCCCATGGTGGGTCGTGTTCGTAAATGGGAGGGGTGGATGGGGATGGTAAAATAAACGTCTTTGTAAAGCAGCCAGAACCGGGAAGAGTCCTCATTACAGGACCCCTTGAAACCATCCGGCTTTTTGGGCTTGCTTCACCAGCCAAAGCTTGTCGGCAGGGTCCGAACTGGACAGTGCTCAGTGGAGAGGAGGGCAAAGAGGTGGGGGGGTGGGGGAGGATCCTTTATCACAGCCCCACATGATATGGTAGAGGGTGCCCGGAACCTCGCAGAATCGGCGTTGCGATGAATAAAGGAGGGAACTCTTGTGGGCTCTCGCGGGGTGGGAAAAGGTGTTTGGACGTCTCAGAGGCGAAACGACCGCACTTTCGCCGCCTGGTATGTAAGTGAGCTTACGACGGTCAGTCGCTGCCTCAACTCGAGAATGAATGATGCCTCGGAGGCCGGAGGGCCATCGCATCGATAATGTTCCTCTACTCGGATATATATGTCGCTGGAGGCCAGCGCGGCGCGGGCGTATCTGAGCGGCATGAAGCCAGGTTTGAGCTCTTCTTGAGTCTCTCTTCTTGAAATTTGAGAATTCGCTTATATACAATAAAAATGGGGATGCCCCCGTTTTTGCGAGAGTGTAGGGGGGGGGGGGGATGAGTCCCCTCTCGCAAGGTTTGAGTAAAATGACATACCCAAATAAGTGTTCGTGTAGAAGCTGGGGGATACTTGTGTAGTAAGCAGCGTATTGTCGGTTATAGGCCTCTTAAATGCATTTTATTGTTCAGTATAGACTGAAGTAAGCACTGGGCTTTGAAACAAGGAAAACTGAAGTCCTGTTCTTCACTGGTGGTGCTATTCAGAATGTAATGTACGCTGTTGTTGGAAGGGGGGGGGGGGAATGATACCAGTCCCGTCGAGAGCAGGAGTGGAACTGTTTATTTAGTGGAAGGAGGTTGTGGTGGGTCAAATATGCGGCGTTGGATAGAGCCCTCTGGATAAATGACGAGACTTCTAAATGGCGGATTGCGGAGAGGGGCGAGAGGTGGTTCGTTCACACGCATAACGCAGATGAAGCAATAATGAGTTAAAACATGGCGTTGTAAAATATCCATCACGCCCTGTGCCCTGCACGTATGTTCCGAAGTCCTGGTCAATGCAGTGAGTTCTACCTCCGTACGTAATTAGAGAGTGAGAAATGCGAATGTCGTCACACTGAGCGCCCGTCTGGCGCAACGGAAAGGCAGATGCTCGCGGCGTGATTTTGGGACGGTTCAGTGGACACAGCGGCGGCAGATGTGCTTCGATGCGCACCAGCCCGCCACGTGTGCGGGCGACCGTGTTGCATCAAAGGGGAATCGCACAGCAATGAAATGTGCACATCATTTTGTTTCTTCATGTAATTTTTTTTGCCCCCCTCTGTCTTTGCCTCAGCTGTCATTTATTATATATGGTGGGCAGGGAAATATCGTGGGAACGATACGTCGTCCGCATGTCAGAAAGGGAATTCGCAGCAGCTCCCATGATTCATTTACTGGTATAAAGTGCCGAAAACTATAGTTTAAAGCCGCGACCTTTGTGAGATCACTAAATAACACGTTTATATGCCTTAAAGCCATTTCGGCAAGCTGGGAAGTGAGTGAACTGAAAAGCAACCTTGGCGGCGTAATGTTCTAGCGATTTGCCTGGTTCGCAAGCGGGTCTTCCGCCCCTACAGCACGCTCAAACATTTAGATGAGGCAAAGGTGTTAGCGCAAGTAGTGACACTTTAGCCTAAAGATTAGAGTATTAGAATAATAATGAAGTCCGCTGTTTAATGTGAACAAGTTGTTTACCAAGGTAATAATTAACCACAGAAGTCACACCGTCCATTCCAAAACCCGAGAGGTCTTGCTGAATATAAGGAAGCGCTTTCCAACAGTTGACCCCATTAATGTTGTAAATCCCTCCGAGAAATCTGCTCAGTGTTAAAAACCCCTTTGCAATGCATTTATGGACTACGAAAAAGCGTTTAACCCTGTAGTCATGGTTGAAATTCTGGGAGCAAAGCAGGACCTTGGAATAAAGGACACGCGTACAGGTGCCATCATAAGTAATTGAGACAAGGAGCAAGACTCTGTGAATATCACAACATATTCGTCTTAATGGCCTTATGACAGCCATTACACGTTTACAGGAGGCTTTTTTTCTATTAGGGAGTACTCCTCTAAGTGCACCCCAATGCATCCAGCAGTTTCTGGAAGAAGAAATTGCTGTATATTTACGAGACCGTGTTCCAATACTTTTGGCGGCACCTGTACGTTACACGCATGGACAAAACATAGAAGGAATGCATGGGAAGGATAATCTTTCAAAAGTTTCCGATCGGGACGGGAGTACGACGAGAGGAAACTATATCTCAAAACTTATTTAAGGCCTGTCTTGAATGAATATTCAGGAAGTTTTAACGGGGAAGTCAGGGATAAGAGCGAATGGAGAGTGCTTCGGGGCCTTCTGATTCGGAAATATGATTTTGTACACGGGATCAGGAGAAGCATATAAAAAATTAATATGGAGCATGACTCAGGGAGCTCTGTAATAGGATTGAAGATGAATACAAAAAATCTAAATGAACCTAGACACACTCAGGTAATGATATACTTGAAAATGGGTATGGCCATAACACTCTTAAAAAAAGTTATCCACGTCGATTTTAAAATAAATTCGGGGTGGAATTATTATGAGGTAGATCGCATACCGCGTCAATGGCTGCGTATCGCTCCTTTTGTGTTCCACCAGCATCGGCACTTCAACACCGTCAATCCGATTCATTCCTCTCTTATGGTTCCGACAAAGAACTCCTACTACGGCTCTATACTGCTTTGGTTGGGTGTCGTTTAGACTATGGCAGTGTGGTATATGGGTCGGGCGACCTAAAACAGCATTGCGAATGCTTTGACCCAGTGCTACACTTGGGCTACGGCTTGCGTCGGGTGCTTTTCCGCACTAGCCCTGTCGGGAGTCTGTATGTCGAATGTAATAAGTGGAGCCTTGAGAACCAGCGAACGTACATGGACTTACTTTATGCTTTTAAAATTTCATCGCTGAGTAATCATCCTTTTTATCCTGTCTTTAATGATACATCAACATCACTGCTCTTTGTAAATCGCCCATCCGTTCCTCTGCCCTTTTCACTTAGAGTGAGGAGAGCGAGCCTGGATCTCAGTGCTTCGTTTTTAGATGTGTACAGGTCATCCTTTTCTAACAGTTTACCGCCTTGGCAAAGTTCGCCCTGTGTCGTGCGACCTTTCTTTTATGAGACTTGACAAAAATCGTGTACCACGAGCTGCAATACTGCAGCACTTCTGTCTTTGCAGTTTAAATACACATGTGCAGAATTTATAGTGACGCTTCTAAAACCTCCACTATGGTGTCGTGCGCTGCTCATGGTCCTAATTTCAATGCAGCCATAACCATGAGCGTGCACACAACAATTTTTTTCAGCAGAAGCGTATGGAATTTTACTGATTGTACGACACATTTTTGAAAATCAAATTCCCAATTCCATCATTTATACAGATTCTTTGAGTGTTGTTCGCGCACTGTCATCGCACAAGCCCCCCAAAAACCACATAGTTAATCTTGTATTCAGCACTATCATGTCCGTGTATGCACAAAAGCACGAGCTGTTCCTCTGCTGGGTCCGAGGACACGCAGGGATCTCTGGGAATGAGTTGGCAGACGAGAGGGCCGCTGCTGCTGCACTCAGGAACACTGTGGACATTACAACGGTACCCTACACAGACCTCAAGCCACACATAAGACAACACCTGCGGAGAACATGGCAAAACACACTGGGACGAACAGACAGACAACAAACTACATGTAATAAAGCACACTTGGGACGGTACACATCTGACTCACACAACAGACACACGGAAGTCGCCTTGGGTAGGCTACGGATAGGGCACACGCATGTAACTCACTCGTATCTGCTGACGGGATCTCCTAGACCCCAGTGCAGCAGGTGCGGAGAGGCCCTATCCGTAGTGCACATACTAATCACATGCAAGGCACTTCACACAACACGACACAAACACTTCAGAGAACTCTACAGACAACATATTCCCCTACATCCATCGTTTTTTCTAGGTGACGATGCCATTGTTTCCGTGAAACGTTTGTTTGAGTATTTGTCAGAAGTCAAGTTTTTAAACCTCATTTCCTATCACACATAATCAAACTGGCCCTATACACCAGCCATCACCATTATCTTTAATTGATTTTACTATGTTCGGTTGACACGCTTTTTTTAACCTACCTTTTTGTGCTAACCACTTCACTTCATTAAATAACCTTGTCTCTGGCGCTCTTTGCCCTCGTTGGCCTTGCACCATTAAACACTTACCATCATCATCATCATTCCTCTCTTGCCGCCTACTCGGCCCCGCAATGGTTTCACGCCCTATTTCACACCGCGTAAAAGCGGCGACAAGCGCATCGAGGCGCACTGCGATGGGTCCGTCCACTGCCTGTTCGACTTGGTGGAATCCTATAGCCACGAGGTCGGCAGCGCTGCGAACGCAGCCTCATCGCAACTACTCCTCGGCTGACGTGCACCGTCTCCGCGCGTGCTCTGTCGCTCTGTGTCCGCGGATCGACGGCGCCAATCTTTGCCGACGTGTCACATCTGTTGTTCCCTCAATTATGGGCCTTCCCAATTTGCCGGTCCCGGGGCGGACCGCGGGCATGCACCCGAGGACCGCCCTCGTACCGGAAGTCCCACTGGAATATATGGGAAAATCGAGCGCTGGATCGCATCCCACGAAGTCCGTGGGTGACCTAGGACTGAAAATCTATAAGGCCCAATAACACACAATCTCTAGCTACTGTATAACCCAGCGGTGCATCAGTCACCATAGAACCCGGGCGCCCTTCGCTAACACGCCCCACACTTTGCCGGCGCTGCGGCCGCTTCTGCTCCTCCCACCGAAAAACACGCAAGGAGCACTGGACTACATTTATTTATTTATTTATTTATTTATTTATTTATTTATTTATTTATTTATTTATTTATTTATTTATTTATTATTTATTTTATTTATTTATTTATTTATTTATTTATTATTATTTATTTATGTATTTATTTATTTATTTTATTTTATTATTTATTTCTATATACATACTGCAGCCCAATTGGGCTATCGGAGTGGGTGGGTACATAGAATGCAAAACAATTTTCTGCACAGAATAACACAGATAAAAGCACAACACATTTAAATTCCCTTATTCCTAAAGTTTAGACATAATAGATAATAAGCAAAGCAAGACATTGCAATTATGCAAAATTTACACAACACGATCAATTTAAATTATGCAAGATTTTTTCAAAAGGCAATGACCTAATTTCACCTGGTGTAGATTCCATTTTTCTATTGTTCGTGGGAAGAAGCTGTACTTAAATAGATAATGTTCGTGGATGAAAAGTTGCAAGGTTGAGTTTGGGGCTATTTGTAGTAGATTTAAGCTTATCGGGCAACAAATAGCTGTTCTCGTAATGAGTACTAGCGGAGTATTCGTAAGAATATGCAGAAGTTTAAGACATTCGCGTTTACGGCGCTCGGACAGGAGTTGTAATTCTAGTGTAGCAAGGTGGGATGACGGCGAATAGCTCCAATCGGAACGGTGTAAAATAAAACGATTCAATTTTTTCTAAACCGATTAAAATGTGTTAATTTCAGATACTTTATAAGGGTTCCAGATGGTACAGGCGTATTCTAAGATCGGTCGGATGAGCGGTTTTTCTGTTAGCAATTTCTTTTCGAGTAAAACTTCCCGCAATATAGGTAGCCTAATTTTTTTAGAGCTTTAAGGTAGATGTGAAGATGACGCCCAGGTACGTATATTCATTCTTATGCTTTTGCATTCCTAATACATATTAAGAAGTGCCAGGCGTCCTCGCAGTTCTTTCTCTCGCTTTTTGAGATGTTACCCAAAATCTTTTCAGAAGTATACGGACAGACGCAGCCCCTTTGGTATTTTGCAACAGAGGGGCACGTAACCCCTTCTGAAGAAGTTACACCATACCAGTAATTAAAATTTTTAGCTTTTTTTGGGCAACGACGGCGAAAAACTGCTTCCTAGGAAGTAAAACCACGTGAGCTTTGAGCGAAGGCAGCGTTGTTTCTGTGATGTAATCTTTGCTGTTGAAGGTTTCAAATCGTCCACAATCGACGTTCCAGCCATTTATAAAGGTAACTTAGACGTTCCGCACAGGATATTTTTGCGGGGCAGCAGTTGTAAAAGATACGGCCCCTTTGGCATATCTTTCGCCCAGCTGTTCAATTTTAGGCGTGAATCTGATGCAGTCGGAAGCCGAGAAATGTTTAATTTTTAAATTGTTGGAAATTGTTTGAAATTGCACGGTTCAGTTAAACGTCATCAAGCGTCACAGTGCGCACACAGCAGCCGGAGCACGTGACACAACTGAGAGCCCATCAGAAAAGCGTGCCGATCATGACCGGCAATTAAAGGAAAATTCATGAAGTGGACAATATTGCTAACGAACATAGTCGCTTACATTCAGCATGTGAGCTGCTGAACGGCAGGCAAACCGAATTCATCAAAACCTCGAATTTTAGTCAGCAGTTCACTAAGGAAGCGACAGCAGCTCCGCCAGGGGGCGTTACCACCGTTTAGTTTGAGCCGTGGCGCATCCTCGTGCCACGCGCGGTGGCGCCGGTTGAGCGAGCACGCGGCGTACTCTACAGCCCGGGGAAGCGGTCGTGCACGCCGACGCCAGGTGGACGTAGTCGTGTCGTCATTGCCCCTTCCGACCGGGCGTCGCGTTCTCACGTGCCTTGCGCGCCCCGTCGGATGTGGCCCCGCTGGTGAGCTGCCGCCACCTTTGCATCACCCGTGCTCATCAGAGCCGCGGGTATCGGTGGCTTCCGCTGTCGGCACGTGGCGCGCGGCGGGACAGGAAGGACGCACCCGGCCACGACCCACTGGAGCGCCTCCCGGTTCCGCGCCCCGCTGGCTATTACACGGCGCGCGTGGCGCCCCTCCTCGCGTCCGTTAATTTCGACGCACGAAGATGAAGCCGGGTAGACGGGTGGGCGTGAGTTGGCGGGAGAACTAATAATGTACGAGGATCTCTTTTCTTGCAGGATGCGTTTTCAGGAATTAAGGCCACCGTAAAGTCGATTTTACGGCGGATTCTGACGTATGCCACGCTCATATAAAATGTATTGAATCTAGTGGCCACCACGATTGCGACTCGCCATCATTTACCACGGCTCGCGTCCCCTTAGATTTGCCGCAATGTAAGGATATGTCTAAATGCATACGCAAAGGCGCGTCGCTATTGTCATCGTGACCACTCTTCACTAACCGCGAGACTTGCCTGAAGCTTAAAGGAGCACTGACACCAATTTTCGGCGTTAATATTATTGCACAGTTTCGCTTCCTTCCCTCAACAAAATACCCTGGCTGAAATATGAGCGGCCTGCGACGCGAAGAACGTTGTTCAATTGGATCTCATTTATCGCGCCGACGGAGCAGCGCGCGGAGCGCACTCAGCAAATGGACATCAGCGTGACATCCCCCCTGACATTCCTCCATGCCCCCTGAAGCCAAAAGAAGTGACGCGACAGCGCTCATCAAAAACTCGTGACGTCACTTCACGCGCGCGGTCCCACGAGCGGCGAGGGGGCCTCAAGCGGGCGCCGGTGACGTCCGCCGAAAGCGGTGAGGTCAGGCCGGAATTCTGTCATATGCGCCGTTCGGGATGAAAGCGCAGGAATTTGAAACAAACGATTTTCAGGCCGTTCAATGTAATTAACTATCACGCGCTAAAGTATTTGAAGTGCTGTTTCAGGTTCGCCAGACCATTAAGCATCGATAAAAGCAATAAAAGTGTAACATAAAATTTTCGTGTCAGTGCTCCTTTAACGGGGAATTATGAACGTGTCCAATATTCGCTGTATATAAGGCTTAGCCAACGAGCCACCACGGCGCAGGTAGAAGTATGCAGACAAATCTAAAAAGAGAGTTTATTCATGTTCCTGGTGTTGTAGTTTAGTATCTATAGACGTGTCCTTCCACGGACATAAACGTACAAAAAGGAGTGTTGACCAACCGACAACTCCCACGTTCACACCTGATCAAACAGACGAGAAGGGGCACCGTCTTTCTTTTCTACTCGCGTTTTCGTAGATTGATCACATTTTAGAAATTCTTCTTTGTCGCTAGACAGAGCCTACTAAAGACATATTTATATCATATACGGATGCCACAATTTAGATTGAAATCTAAATGCGCAGCCGGCCGCTCGGCGAACGATCGTGGAGCTATCGAGCACGGTGTGACGTTTTGAACCCGAGCTTGCCCTAATCAGTTTGTTCCTTTTCTGGCGCCGCGTAAAGTAGACAACCCCCTGTTCACTACAGCGAAACTTTTATGGGACGCGTGAGACGAACGGAGTGTAAAAATGGCGACGTATTTGTAGGACAAGTTATGTTAATCGAAAAGAACTTTCCTAGTTAATTCCATTCTTTTTCGCTTTGTCCTTAAAGCTGTTACGATAAAACGTAAATAAAAACTACTACACACAGAAAGAATGGCCTACAAATGCTAAAGGAAACGTGCAACATTCCGTCATGAAATCTCTTAGGAGCCTTAGCTATCACGAGTCATTTCCTCCCGCGAAACAGGTAACGTGACAGTGCGATCAGGCGTCCAAGAGAGCAGCTCGCGAGACTTCCCTCGCAAAGTGGTGCGGGAACAAGAACAGCGAGCGCGCGCCCCCTCTCTGGCCAGACCGCTACAAGAGAAGCAGAGTTCACAATAGGGCCACACGTTGTTTCACTTCCGTAAGCGGAGGATACCTTCCTGTCTTCCCGCCGCCCCAGCTAATGGCACCGGCAATCGAAAGGGTCCCCCGCGGCTCGCTGTTCCTTTGGGCGAAGGCTCTTTCCGGGCAACTCGGAAGCGACTTCCCCGCACGTGCGGAGTCGGGGTAGGCCGGACGGATGACACCGGCGATGCTCGGAGAGGCACGTGCTGTGCGCGCTCCGCCGAGTGGAACGGGAGAAGAGCCCATTTTTACGGCTCCGCTTCCTGCGCAGATCAACAATTGCAGCCTGCATCGGGAACACGTACGGAAGCTGGCCCGTCGGAAAAGTGCAGCGGGGGGAGGCTGACTGAATCCCAGCTGTACGTCTATTGACAGATGATGATGATGTTTGTATTTTTATGGCGCAAGGCCCACTGAGGGCAAAGAGCGCCAAAGGATGGTTAGTTCATTTGAGTGACATGAAAGTAGAAGTGAAGCATTTCAGTAAAAAATAAATGAAGCAAAACACAAGCTAATGAAGATGACTGGTGTAAAAGGCCAGGTTGTCATGATGCATGATAAGAGATGGGATGTAAAAAATTGACATCGGTGAAAAACTTAAAAACACGCTTGATGGAAAACATGGGCTCGTCTCCTGAAAATATGATGGGTGAAACGTGTTGTGTTGTCTGTATAGTTGTGGGAAGTGTTTGCGTCGTGTTGTATCAAGTGCCTTGCATTGAAGTAGCACCTGGATCACGGATAGGGCCTCTCCACACCCGCTGCACATGGGTATTGGAGATCTCGTGAGCAGGTGGGAGTGTGTGCATGTGTGTGGCCTATCCGTAATCGAGCCAGGGTAACTTCATTGTGCCTGTTGTGTGTGGCAGTGGTGTATGCTCCCAAGAGTGGCTTTACAACGTGTAGTTTGTTGTCTGCCTGTTCATTTCAGTGTGCTTGCCATGTTGTGCGAAAGTGTTGTCTGATGTGTGACTTGAGGTCGGTGTAGGGTATTGTTGTTATGTCAACTGTAGTTGTAAGTGCAGCAGCGGCAGCCATTCGGTCTGCGGTCTCATTACCTGCATCCCCAGAGTGCCTGGCACACAGCACACAGTCAACCTCAACTTCAACTTCAACTTCAACTTCAACTTCAACTTTATTGAGCACTTCGTACATAGAAATGCGAGGACAAACACAAAAAGCTGCAAAACTGCAGCTTGACGAGGTGTTTGCCCCTTACGGTTGGCGTGGCAGAGCAGAAACAGGAGTTTAAAGCATACGCACAGGAAATAGTCCTAAGAAAAACAAATCTCGCCTTAACATGTCGATATTACATACAAACATAAAAGAAAGCATTAAAACGCACTATAGCTCACAGTTTGTAACAGATACTTATTAAATGATATACATACACGCATATAGACACTCATAGGTACATACATACATATAAAGGTTACAAAACAAAACAGGGTACCCAGGTACATAAAAAGAGAAATATTGGATATGTACGGAACCTGTGTAGACACCAAAAAATCAAAAGACAAAACTTGAAGAAAAAGTCATGTTATATACAGGTATGCATACACTCATCAAAATATGCACTACAGAAGTATCCAAATAAATAAATACACACAATATTGGCAAAAATCAGTGTACGGTACTTTTTATATGCTAAAGTGTGCAAAGAATGAAGACAATGCAATAAAACGCTTGAAAAATATTACAAGTAATTTGGCTAAACCAAGGTTGCCACGAGAAGACAACGCTTCATAGATTGTCAGTTAAAAATGTTCTATGTTCAGCAGTAAACGTTTCCTTAAGTCTCGCTTAGAAATTGTATTTATAGCTATGCCACTCTCGGCTAGGTTATTTAAAAGGCGGGCAGTTCGGGATTGCAACATATCATTGCCATAATTCGTTCTTGAAAACGGCATGAACCATGTACTCCTTCCCCTTATTTCGTACGGTACGTCCAACGGTTTTCTTAAACTACATAGACTTAGATAAGCTGCACCGTTGTTGTTGCAAGCTATTTTATACTTTGTTAGAAGATTAAAGTTGTAGATACATTGTACAGGAGCCGATTATACTGAAGAAATAGTTCGTTGGTGTGAGAGTCGAACGGTAGAGTGGCGATATGTCGAATGGCCTTTTTCTGAAATAAATGCAGCTTATTAATATTTTTTGCGGAAGTGGTTAACCATACGAGGCTACAGTAATTGATGTGAGCTGTGAATATAGCATGATAAACAATAAGTTTAGTATTTGATGGAACCACATGCCGTAACCTACAAAGCACCCCACACGCTCGAGATAAATTAGTGCAGACGTATCGACATGGGCATCCCATTTAAATGTTCATTAAAAACAATGCCTAATGTTTTTATTTCACTAACTATACAATCTTTCAGATCCTGATATACAAACTGAGGTTCCTGTCAACAGATCTTTGAGCTGGTGAAAATAACACTGCTTTAGTTTCCTTAGTATTTATTTCTAACGAGTTCACTTTAGTCCATTTGTGAAGCTTTTGGAGGGTTATATTTGCTAAATGGAAAAGCTGAGTAGTATCACACGATTGAAAGAAAATGCTGGTATAATCTGCGTAAATAATAAAATGTGCAGTGTCAGTAATTTCTACGATATCATTAATATAAATATTGAACAGGATTGGCCCTAGAAGACTGCCTTGCGGTACTCCAGCCCTTACTTCTTGTGAAGAAGAGTTGTGTTCCTTTAATGCTACGACCTGTTGCCGGTTACTTAAATACGATTGCAAAAGAGTAAAGGAAAGCCCCTGGAATCCATAATGTTGTAATTTTTTAAGCAATGTTAAGTGACTAAATTCTATCAAATGCTTTGGAAAAGTCTATAAATATACCTAAAGTTACCTTCTTTTCTTCAAATCCCTGGATTATTAATTCTTTTTGCTTTAGTAAAGCTAATTCCGTTGACATATGTTTACGAAAACCGAATTGTTTTGATAAAATAATAGAGTGTTTGTCACAGAAGGTCACAAGGGGTTTCGCAATTACTTTTTCTAGCCTTTTTGAAATAACTGGGAGTACAGAAACCGGTCTATAATTAGAAAAATTGTTTTTGTCCCCTGATTTAAACAGTAGCGTGACCTTACCTCGCTGCATCTTTTTTGGAAAAACACCAGTAGAAAGGCATGAGTTAAATATATGGCTAAGCGACGATACAAGAAGGTCCAGTACAAACTTAATAGGCCGAATCTGAAGCCCATCGATGTCTATGGCCTTGCTATTTTTCTAGTGACAAGAAAATCGACCATATTTCCTGAGGCGTTACCGGAGAAAAAAGGCTGTGTGGGGGGTTAGAATCCTTTAGGAAGCTCATAGCGCTTTCATTGTGGGAGCATTGCACAAGATTCGTTAAATAGTGATTAAACTTGTTTGCCAGTTCTTGACCCTTGAGTGGTTTATTATCTACTGTCAATTCAAAGTCGTCGTTACGGGAGGTAAGTGGGTGCAAAAGTTTATTCAATTCCCACCACATGACATCACGCCGGGAGGAAGCCTCGGAAAACACTTGTTCGATGTACATTTTTTTAGTATAGCGCAAGAACTTTGTCACAAAGTTTCGGTATTTTTTAAAGGCTACAAAATCGTCCCTGTTCTTTGTTTTTACAAACTTGCGGTACAATAAATCTTTTTTACGGATCATCTTCAGACATTCGTCTGTAATCCATGGTTTCCTTATATTCTTATTTTTCTTGACCATCTTAAGAGGAAAATACTTTTTATATGCATCTTTCAATGATTCTAGCAAAGTATCGTAGGCATCATCTGCAGTGGTGCACTGAAGTACAGGGTTCATACCAAATAGAGTGAATTTTCTGACGAAAAGTAGTCAAAGTATTCTGATTAATATCGTGAATAGCGAAAGATTCGGGGCATTGCTTACATCTTAGTATTTCTGTGTGCTTTGAGAACATATATATAGGTAAATGATCACCTATATGTACACCAATCACACCGGACATGGTACTGCTACTTGTATCACTGGTTATAAATACATCAATAAGACTTTGGGAAAGACGGCCAATACGAGTCGGTTCTTTGATCACGTTCATGCAGCCGAAAGAACCCAAAAGGAGCTCTAGATCACGCGAATGTGCGCTTGCCTTTAATAGGTTAATGTTAAAGTCCCCACCAATAGTTATTTGTAAACCGTAAGACGAAACAAAATTAAGAAGGTCTTCTAAAAATGCGCAAAAAAGTTCGAGTTTTCCATCAGGAGGGCGCTACACAACAACAAAAATAGAATTTTTACATTGCACCGTTAAAGCTTCATAATCTGCCGTAACTGTCAAAAATTCGTTCATTATACTACAAGAAAGCTGTGTAGACACGAGCTGTAACACACTCCCACCTCGCCGGTGGGACCTATTTAGAAAGAACGTGTTGAAGCCCGAAAGGCGCAGCACTTCTGTGTCACTCGTATACCAGGTTTCCGTTATCATGACAACGTCGAACTTGAAACAAAATTGATCAAAAAGCACTGTCAATAAATCGTGTTTGTTTTTCACGGATTGTGCATTGTAGTGAAAAAAGGTTAGATAGCCGTTTTCCTTCGGACAACTGATATCTTTTGGGGCGGTCATTGATAAGAGACTGACAGTCGGATGTAACCGTGTACGAGCATCTGTTTATTTAATCTTTTCTAAGTCCCTCTCGCACACTACACGGACGATGGGGGATGCTTCCGCTTTCCTGCCGAACACCTTGCCTCCCTTTGCCCAAGCAAATCGCCAGTTCATTTCCTTCTTTCTTGCGATAGTCATTCCAAGCAATCTTTTCAGCGCTGGGCACAAATGCTCGTTCACGTAAATTGGAGTTGTCCCGTTGAACCCGAGATCCTCAGTAGTGATTCTTGTTTTCCTGGCTTTCTCAACGATTTCGTCACGCTGCGCTCGGCGGTTTAGTACCACTACAATGTTTTGGCTTGAGTCATTTTTGCGCGTTGGAACGCGGTGGCAAGTTTCAATGTCGTGCTCTGTAATTTTTGCACCCAGGACGTCCCCTACCTTGCCGAGCACATTCACTAGGTTTTCATCCTCTGCCTCAGTGGCTAAGGCGTTGCGCTGCTGAGCACGAGGTCGCGGGTTCGATTCCCGGCCGCGGCGGCCGCTTTTCTGATGGAGGCGGAAAGCAAAAACGCCCGTGTGCTCGAGATTTCGGCGCACGTTAAAGATCCCCAGGTGGTCAAAATTCATCCGGAGCCCTCCACTACGGCGCGCCTCATCGCCTGCGTTGCGTCGGCGCGTTAAACCCTACAATCAATCAATCAATCTTTCATCCTCTGTAACCGGCACACCTTTGATTTCCAAGTTTTTATTCCGGGAATACTGGTCTTGGGCCGTTACCCTCAAAGAAGTGTCATGCAGTTGCCTCTTGAGGCCTTCGACCTCCCGAGTCAGTGATTCCTGGGCAGTTTTCAAAGCTGCGTTTTCTTTTCTTGTAGTTTCACATTCTTTTTTCATTTCCTCGTAGCTTTTGTTGAAGAATTTGCAGCTTTTTTGCATTTCTACATTTTCTTTCCTAGTGGTTTCATATTCTTTTTTAATTTCCTCGTAGCTTTTCTGCATTTCCCTTACTTCTTTTCGAAATTCACGCTTAAGATCAGCGATCTCGCGTCTTAGGTCAGCAATGTCAGTTTCCATGACCAAAGCAATGCGGGATCATACACAAGGGCACACAATAGCAATGACACTGGGTGGTTGGCAGTAGAGGCAGCATAAAAAGTTACTGAGGAAGCGAACAAAGATTACTGCAGATATTCAAACCTGTGAAATAGGAAGGCGACTATCAGGCGACCGCTCTGTTCGCTGCCTCCGCTGCCAAGTGATGCTGAGGTGGACGGAGCGTTCTTTTAAAGGATCCACTTCGTGACGAAAGCCACACGTGGTCCAGGAAACGGGGGTGTGGCGAGGCGATGCAGCAGTCGGTGCAGGTGCACCCGAGTCGGCATGCAGGAAACTTGCCACGAGGCGTGAATTGTAGATGATTTCTGGGGCACCCCCCAGACCTGTGAAATAGGAGGGCGACTATCAGTCGACCGCTCTGTTCGCTGCCTCCGCTGCCAAGTCAAGGTTTAGCGCATATACAGACATAATAGTATTAATGAGAACATTGACCACATGGTTTTTAGACTTTTGTGATGACAAGACAACACTTAAGGAATCAGTATAAATTACGGATTTGGGAAATCGATTTAGAAGAATATGAATAGCTACAAGAAGTATGCCATAGACATCTGCTGTAAACATACTTGTATTTTTATTCATTATTTTCGGACATTAAAGGTGCCACCATGCGCATTACAGGAAGCAGTTGTAGTAGCTTTTGAAGCGTCAGTGTGAAATCCAGCACACTCATATTTGTGCTGCAGAGTAAAGAAATGTTGCAGGATCGCGCATCTAGGCGCTATATTTTTCTCGACACTTCTGAAGGATACATCAAATGATATCGGGCGAAGCTGCCACGGTACAAGAAATTCAGTAACGGAGGTTTTGACGGTGCCTGAAAACGTGACATCAAGTTCTGACGCTTCTTCTCGTACTCTGAAAGGGAATGGAGCAGAGATTGATGGACAATTAAAAAGGATTTGAGATATGGATGTATCATAAAAAACTGACGTAAAATTGTTATGGCCGCGATTCAGTTTCGGAACTGACAGCAAAGGCTGGTTTATTGAACAGTGCGGACAGAAATAAATCATGCCGCCTACGCTTCCTTTTTAAAATTGTGAAGAACCTTCTCAAAAGCGATACTCATTAATACTTAACGTATTTTTCTTCAGGTCATTCATCCCGCCACCGTCACTCGCTGAACTTAACTCCATTCCAGCCGAAAAACAATGTCTTTAAGTATTCTTTTTTTCCAAGAACAGTTAATGAATGGAATAACCTTGAAAGTCATGTTGTCGAACAAACTGATATTAACAAATTTGAAAGCCTACTTGACTTTTAAACGTTTCTTTCTTGTTGTTCACTTGATATGTGCATAACGTATTCTGGTTCTCGGTGTATATTGCGGGGCATTGATATGTGCTCTTCTTTTTGCAGTGTGTGGCGTTTCAATGCGTGAATCGGTTTCTTCTTTCCTTTTTTGTGCCCTTCGCCAGATCTTATCCACCCGCCGCTGTGAATTGGCACTCAGTTCATTCTTGTGTTTTTGCTGATGATATGCGTTCTTTTGGTCTGTTTTATTGTGAAATGTATCACACTCTTCTTTCCACCCTGCTACGACCCCTTAACTGGGGTCAGCAGTATTGTAAATAAATAAATAAATATGTTGAGGCATTGATGAGATTTTAAAAGCATAAAGCAGGTGCATGTATGCTCGCTGACGTTCTAGGCTCCATTTGTTGCACTCTACATAGATGCTTTCACCTGGACTAGTCCGGAAGGCACCACACGCCAACCGGAGCCCTGGGTGAAGCAGAGGGTCCGGCATTCTGAGGTATATTTTAGTGGCTGACCCATAGACAACGCTACCATTGTCCAATCGTGAACCAATTAGGCTGGTAAAAACACGTAAAAGAAGTTTGTCAGTACCAAAAGAAATGTGCGAGAGAACCTTCAGGATAGTCAGTGTTTTTAAGCATTTATGTTTTCGTTGTTTTATGTGTGGTATGAATGTACGCTTTTCGTCAAAGATTATACCTAAAAACTTGTGTTCCTTTTTGCCAGGAATCGAGGCACCATTGAGTTGAATGTCTGGATCCGGCCGGATGCCACGCCTCTTGGAAAACAAAACACAACTGCACTTTACTGGATTAAATTTAAAACCATTGCTATCTTCCCAGCAAGCTTGTTAACACCAAGCTGGGCTTGGCGCTCACAGACAGACAAGTTACAGGATTTAAAGGAGAGTTTAACGTAGTCTACATAGATTGAACAGGATAACGATGGTGGCAGCGCCTTCCTAAGAGAATTCATTTTCACAATAAAAAGGGTGCAGCCAAAACTCCACCTTGTGGCAAGCCATTTTCTTGCACATGAGCCCTAGCGAGTGCAGTTTGAACTCGCACGCGAAAAGTTCTTTCAGACATGTAACTGGCAAGCGTGTTCAGCATGTTACCCGACATGTCAAAGGACTTCAAATCGCTGAGGATACCATTCCGCCAAGCAGTACCATACGCCTTTTCAAGCTCAAAGAATGCTGTCACAGAGTACTACTTGTGGAGGAAGCCATGTTTTATATATGACTCTAATGCAACGAGTTGATCGTTGTTAGATCGCCCCACCCTGAAGCCTGCCTGGCAGCTCTTGAGAAGACCATTGTACTCTAAGAAGTGCACGAGTATCCTGTTTATCATCTTCTCGAAGAGCTTAGACAGGCAGATTGTCAGAGAAATGGGACGATAACTGGTAGGAGAGGAAGGGTCCTTCCCATTCTTCGGGAACGCCACTACTATGGCCTCCCTCCAAGAGCGCGGAATGTGCCCCGAAAGCCATATTTTATTGTATAGGTGTAGGTGTGTCTATTGACAAATGTAGGTAACAAGCTATAAGCTCTGGTGCTTACTCAAGGATATAAAGTACTATGATGACCTCCGCTGGCGAAAGGTGAGATAAAGAATGGCGGTGGGCTGCTTGAACTGTTCCTTTCCTGATTCCATGTCACCGTTCTTTGGGCTGTGTGTGGCAGTAGGCTAAAAGCTCCACCTTCAAATCAGGTATACCCCTTTACGCCACGTCCCGGTGTGGTAGAAAACAATCCTGGGCCATTTCCCCTAACGTGAAACCTGCGGAGGGGTGAAGCATTCAGTGTGTAAGTGTGTTCAAAGATTTTAAGTCTCTCTCTAGCCACGCGGCGTGCGCTGATTGGGCACCGGAGAAGCGCCGGTGGGAGGAGAAATCGCGCGCTTGCTGTGGTGGTGACGCCCTCTCTTGCGTTGAACCGGAGTTAAGCAATTAAATAAGAGACAGACTGGCCGTAAGTTGTCTTCATGTCACACCCCGCAGCATGCTTAGAGGTATGCTTTACAGAAGAAAACCTGGTGTTCGAAGCCAATTTCCAGGGGGAATTTAACAAATTTTTGTTATTAATGTAATAAAATCCTGATTATTCCTGTATTTTAAATTAGCTTGGATCATTATGTTTATTTTGAACCGGTTTTATCCATTACACTCTTGCTCTTTACCATCGTTTGACAACGAGATTTACCGTGACGCAAGGAGGCGCCGAAAGCCCGAGACCCTAAGATGCTTCGCCCCTAAAAAAATCTGTCTCTTACACTCTGGACGAAGGGTGACAAGAGAAGCTGGCCGCAGTCCAGATGTGCATCAGACAAAACACGTTTGTTTGTAATGTGCCATTGAGCACACTTCCTATCTAATAGGCTGAATGAAACTTGAGAGGACTGGGGTTTTATTTCAGTGGATAAGCATATGACTGTTTCCTTCCCGTGTCGTAGGCATTTTGCTGTCTGTGTAACATACCCTCACAAATCTCTCGACCACGGACGACAGCAGCCAGGTCACATAGGGCTGTCAGACGTCCAGGTTTAAATCTTCCGCCAGCAGAACGAGCATGCCACCTTCTATAGCTTCAACACTTAGGGCATGGCACCTGCCTACGCGTGCATGAAGACCCCTCCCATTCTCCCAACCCGTGCTTGCCCAAGCGCGCGTGCTCAGATGAGTGTGTGAGAGAGAGCATACTGTATTTAGGATCACATTGTGCTGATCCGGACAGCTGTAGTTCAGTCTTCTAAAGTGCAAAGTCCCAGCACCTTCTTGATGCGGGTTACCAGAAGGGGCTGGTCTGGAAAAGATGTAGTTTGAGTCCGCCAGGTAGGACTCTGAAGGATGCGCGGCTTTGTTTTTGGGTGAACTGCAGATATTTCGGAAATATTACGGGGGCATTGCCAACGTATTCGGATAGGCGCCGCCGTGATAGTTGCAAGATTATAGTTCGGTACCATGCAAGTTAAGGATTTGCAATCTGGCCGGAAAGAGTAGGGTTTTGTTTTTGCCTGGCGAAGTAGTGTACCTTTATATCTAGTTAGGTCGTGGTGCAGAATCTCTTCTTTTCTATTCAGTTTTAGCGCATGTTTCAGTATTTTCGGACTATGGTACACCCCCGCATAGGGAATACGTGGTGCCCGGATACTCATCTCGCTGACGAGCGAGTATGCCCTTTCACCTGGTCTCTTTACAAGCACTGCGTGCTTAGATTGACCAGAAAATTAATCCTGTACAGAAGACGGATAAATAAAAAAAAAAAAAAATGAAAAAAAAATTGCAAGCATTCCGGCATGCCCGGGTGTCCGAAGGATGCTGTATGCATGTTTGTTGTGCTCATTTATTAGAATTGCCGTGTCCTTTGTGACTGTGCTCTGTACAACTTGTAGACATGCTTCCTGTGAGTCTGGCCTGTGAATATGTTAAGTGGCATAACCTGTGTCATTGAATCTTGTGCAGAGTTTCCATTATGTTTCCTGATGGCTCTATGGCCTGAGCCTCCGTATCTGCTACTGTGGAGAAGAAGTCTATGTTAAAAGTGGCTAGAACTGCTGGGTGGAGTTTCCAAATCAGGACTGCGACGCTGCACTGCCTGTTATTTCCGAAGCTCACATCTGCACAATATATTGCCTGTCTATAAGTGCACTAGTTCATACAACTTCCTATGGAAAATGGCTATTCGCCGCCTCCTGTCACCATTCCGTCTAGGTTCCATGTTCCTACGCAACGGCGCAACTTTCAGGTTTTGTCTGGTCCCAGTGCTCAGGTGGGTTCCCCTATCCATCCATTAATTGGCCGGGGCAAGGCTCAGAGTCATAATTAATGCCGTCTAGAATCCACCTGCCCTGTGAGGATGCACGGAGGCGTTGAAGCTGGCTTGCAAGATTAACTTAGATATGAAAGATACCGGCCAAAATCTTGCTTCAAGCTGGAGGGGAAAAGCACCGACCCAAACGCAACCCCATCCTTCAAGAAGGAAACACAGAACACCAGCAACTTGTTGATTAAAATTTCTGTTCTACCCCGATTTATCCGCCGAACATTTTTTGCAGTGTCTTGAATGGCTTGGTTGCTTAGTAACTGATAAGGTAATTTTCTGTTTTTAGGGCAACGCTTTTACCACTTGTCGCTGCAGGCTGATATGTGGTTTATAATAAATTCTATTAAAAACGTCTACAGCTTCGCCGCAAGAAAGAAGCGAAATAAAAGGTGCCAATACCTGTAATCTTTATTATTTGCGAGAAAGTTGCGTGAAAGGCTGTAACCTGAAAAAACATGATAAGACACCGAACTGCAGTTTGAAATTGTCTTAAATGCGTGTTCTCCTCGCAACAGTGTTCGCGGGCTTCGCTCTAATTCTTCCGCGTACTATAAGGCTGACTATTCCCCGCATTGAAATTTAGTACTTATAATACGTGTAGTACTTATAATACGGAAGCTGAGCAGTTCCCGTGTAGTAGTTGCCAAGAATTGCCACGATGCAGGATGGTGCCTTCAAGCATACAATGAGCAGCACCCGTGCTTGGCCGGACGAGCCACCGGACGAGCGGAGGCGAACAAATGCAGTGGCTGAACGATGTCCGCGCAATCAGGAATGCTCAATTTTGAGGAGTTTCGCCAACACCTTTCCACCTCCGCTGACTCATCTCGGTAAGTTGCGTTGACACACTCCGACAGTCCGGTGATTCGGAAAAAATCCCCGGTCGGTATTGAAAGGCGCACAGTGAGATGGTACTCCGGTAGTACTCCGTACGATGGTGCGATTCGGATACGGTAGCAAAAGGGGCCACTCACAATTTTACTACGCTTTTTCAAGGTCCCGAGGAAGTGGTATAATCGGGGTTCCACTGCAATTACGAAAGCAAAAATACAAATATCGTCAAAGCAAACCAACAGTATAACGGCCTGCACTTGCACGAAAATTCATAATAGGCCAAGTTAACTCGTTTAATTGTACGTTGATGTTTATTTCATAGATTGCAATCACTACCAGCTACTAAGCTGAGCATTTGTTGAATAACCTTTGCTAACAAAAGCTTCCCTTTAGCGCTCACAAGTATCTGATCCCCAGCGACTGCCTTCCTAAAAGCAATAAAAGGGTTGGAAATTGTGTGGTGGCGCTGCGAACGGTTCTGCTAGTTCACCCTGCAGAAAAAGTGCTTCTTGTATCTTAGCTTTGGGCTTTACTACAAAAGCGCCAGGGTGGATTTTATTTCCTTGTAAACTATATTAATTTCGCCGACCATTCTCCCTTCTTTAATCGACCTTAAATTTTCAACAAGCTAACCACTCACGCACGCATATGCAGCAAGTTACAAACACCATGGAAGGGAAGCCAGCGAAGCATCGTAACAACAATTACGGATCGCATATAACCTAGCGTTGGGTTATTTTAACTTAAGTGGAATTTACTTAGCTTAATATACTCCCCAAACTAACAAAATGAAACCGCGTTATTCAGGGCGCGAATTACGTCCCGGCTTAGCTTTTCGCCTTAATGCTACAGTGCGGCAAATAACAGGGACTAAAAATGAGGCACACGGGATGAGCGCTGACTTCCAACTGAACTTTTATTGCAGAAACATGTCATTATTATAAACTCGAATACACATACTTACGATGAAAACAGTCAACCCGATATATAGTGATATCAAATTGCACCAAAAACCAGAGATAAACACAAGATGTCAAGACGGCATAAAAAGTGCTGAAATGAGTGCCAGAAACCAAAATAAAAAAAATAGTGAAAGCAGACCGACCTTTATTGTAGCGACCTGCACTTGTACAGTAGTGCATAATTGGTGGAATGAACAGATTTTGCCAGTATTATAGGGTAAAGGAGATAATTCGGGGAAGGGATACCGAAAAAAAAAATAGAAAAATTACAAATGTGAACAACTAAATTAAAAATGCCCATGTTAAGCACCGCCTCCACAAAACGCAGACGGAAACAAAAGAACCCCACCCTCAAAAAAGAGCCCAACCAGAATAAAATAGTAAAAATGTACCAACCGTATAACACTCTGCATTTGGACAAAAACCATTACGGTCGAAGCGTACACATTAGTTAACAATGCTCAATGAAGATATTTCGTCCTATAAAACCTTAAACACATCAAAAATACACAAATAAAAAGGGAAAAAATAAAGTAATTAATATAAAAAAATGTGTCTTGTATAGCATCTACACAAAGTATAGACAAAAATTAAAAGCACCTAGAAGAATCACGAAAACAGGATTAAAGAAAAGGTCAGTTAACTTTGGATATGGAAACCAAAAGCTTGACTTCGTTTGTTCGAGTTTTGGTTTCGCTTGGTTAACCTTTGATGTAGCTGTGTTACCGACCCCAATGCTCACAGAAGGAGGCCCGCCTCGCTTTCATTCGCGGCGAACGCGGTGTTCCTCTTCGCCGTGCGCACGATGAGTCACGTAGGCCGAGACGACCCAGCGGCGCATGCGTGCGCGGTGGCAGGGTTGGTCGGCTGCCGATCAGCTCAGCGCCCGCGACCGCGCGTTGCTCAGCTGATTAGTTGAGCAGAACGACTGAAAAAGGGGTCTTGTGCGCTGCACCGAAAGCAGGCACGGCGAATCACGCGATGTGCTTCAAGGGGTGTGTCGCAGGGGGTGTGTATGAGGTCAAAAGGTAAATTTGCGCATCCGCGGCGAAACCGCTAGATGAAAGTAGTAAAGCTTCGCTTTAAAAAAAATCGCAAAAACGGACCAGCTGTCAGTCCATTTGCCCTGCAATTGCTCCCTGCCGAAGGGCTGTTTTTCTGATGGAGTCGAAAAGCAAATACGCCCGTGTGGTCGAGATATCGGCGTACTTTAGAGATCCCCAGATGGTCAAAATTAATCCGGAGCCCTCCACTACGGCGTGCCTCATAACTTGTGCAGTTTCGGCGTGTAGAACCCCATAATCAATCCATACATGCAATTGATATGGCAGCGTTTATGGATGTCAAGGAAATTTCTATAAAATAAAGATTAGTGCCCTTTCACTGCGTGAGGAATCACCAGCGAAGCTGGGCGCACTGAAAGCTTGTGCACGAAACAAACCACAATTGTTTGTAATTTGCAATTGCACATACTTCTAGCTAATTGGCTGAATGAAACTTGGAATGACTGCAGTTTCATTCTAGGGTAGAAGCATAGGGCTGCCTGTTTCCCCTCCTGCGGTCGCAGGCATCTTACCTGCCTGTGTAACATACCAACCAAAACCGCTCGACCACGAAAAACGGCACTCAGGGCGCATCGGGCCATGACACGGCCACATTGAAATCTCTTCCCAACAGAACGGGCATGTCAATGGTGACGCCAGCCTGCGCATGCACGTCCCCCCCCCCCCCCCCCCCTTCCCACCTCTTCTCTGCAATGCACGTAAAAGAAGCAACCGGTGATGTGGTTGTGCTTACACCTGAAAAATGCCGGCCAAGATGTCGCTCGGGACGCCCTTCAAACTGGACGGCAGCAACACCGGACGAAACGTCATTAAAAGAGCCCTTGAACAAGAAAACGCAAAATGAGCTGTAGCTATGGTGGGTCTTGCTATGGTGGGGTTATACTACAGCGAATTTATATTGTCGTTATCGGATAACGTCGGCCTTTCAAGCGGGCTACTTTTTGTTCGTAATATAGGGATTGGCAGATACTCGACGAGGTGCAATTTGAGGCTGTAACAGGGGCGGCTTGTTATATGGGCGAGCGCGTACAAGAAATGACGTGCGTGATGTCGAGGTAGTGTGGAAGGCGAGCGGTTTGCAGGGAAGTTTCCTCTGCTCAGACGATAAAAGCGGAAACCAAACTTGTTTAATACATGGCGAGTAGATAACAGCGATGATAGAGGTAGCAGCGCATTGATGTGCTTACAATATGACAACTCGAACAGGGAGAGATGTTATTGACGAGTGCCCCAAGACACACTCGCCTCAAGTCATGGAAGGATGAGAATAATTACCGAGAATTTCCAACAGTCAACAGCCGTTCTGCGTGTTGCGCATGGCACGAAAAAGTGGAAATACCTGTCCTATACGTCTCGTGATTCATTTCGCAGAAGCGGATGCACGTTGTGTCGGAAAGAGGGAAAAAAGGAGCAGTCCACCTGACATGCACCTGACAGACGGCCGCCGCTTGTAGAAGGCTCGTTCGAACACGCCTCGGCAGAGGAAGTTCGATTCTTATCACGGAACGGCCAATGCGCCCGTGACACAGAGGCGCATAGAGGCGCGCGGCCGCCAAGATCCTGCTTGCTTCAACAAATTGCTCCTGGTAGGGTGGCTTCTTTCACCACGCACAGAACTTTCCCGCAGTGCAAAAGCTTAGCCGGCGTATAAAACGCGCAATGGGTAACAGCGAAGTACTTCGCCCTGAACCTTAGGAGGCTGCTCGTTATGCGGCAGTGGCTTTCCGTTGTTTTCGTGCCCATTCGTGCTTATGTGCGCGTTGACGTTTCCTTAAATTCCCGCTCTTCTTCTTACGAGCGAATGACACGCGTTAACCTCTTAGCGAGTTAAAAGCACAACAGCTGAAAACTGCGCTAGCGTGGTCTGCAGACGAATACGCAACTTGCGAAATAGGGAGATGTATAAAACTTGTGAAAGATCCATCGCTGCAGGCGAGAAGGAAGTGATGGGTGGTGGCGAGTAAAGTGGCTTCACCGGACTGAAACCGCGGAGGATTCAGCGTATACAGCTTTCGCTTGTAAACAACGGAAAACGACAAAACCGCAAAAGTAAGCTAACGAAATAAACATTACGCCTGTTATACATCGTCACCTTTTCTATTGCACCTAAAGAAGGCATTCAAGAAAGAACAGCCGTGGACGACGACTGATACACGACTAAAAATCGCAAAAAACGGACCAACTGGGCAAACCCTTGGATTGCACAAAATATGCATAACTGGCTAAGTTAGCACACTGATCCTTGTAATGGCGTAAACAGAGATAATTGGGTGACGGAATTTAAAAATTCCAGAACAAGGAAATGGGCAAAAAGAGAAAAAATATCGGACGTTTACCCACAAAAACGAAGACAAACTAAGAAACACCACAAGGAACGACGGGAACGGGAGTAATGGAAACTGGCGCAGTTTGCACTTGTGGGGAAAAGTTGGGGAAAGAGCGGGGCTGGGGGACGACCTAGCTTCTTCCGGTTTTGCTCTAAGTTTTGGTAGGTTTTGCAGGGCTTTGCTAAGTTTTGTTAGGTTTTGCGATGTTCTTGCTATAGGCTATAGGGTAAGTGCTGACGCGTGAGGCCAAGTTTAGCCGGATTTTGAGGCCTTTCTGGTCGGTCCACCACCCTGACAGCGGATCCCAGGGGGGAAGAAGCGATGTCGACCCCCAGGCTTCGCTGTTTCTTCAGCCTTTCAACTAGTACAAGCTGCGCCAATTGTTTCTTGCGCTTTAGTAGCCCAAGAAACAATATCATCCGTGGTATGGTAAGGTGTTCGCAATGTCGCTTGGGCTCACACTCCAGCAGGCGCGAAGGCCGGCTTCACTGTAACAATGCCCTGTCGCCGGTGGTGCACTCTTTGCTGGGCAGAGTTTTTGTTTCTTTTTTTTTTCTGGCGCCACCGGACCAAGCTGAAACATTAACAGCTCCGCTGTTACATCGTGCGTGCGATTAAAAAGGCCAAAACACTCGCGTAGCGGCGGGCGCCTGTCGTGGACATCTTCTGGGCTCGAAGCAACGGAAGCCGAAAGTAGGGCCTATTCTTGCGTTATATCTGTTTATCGCGCGTTCAAACATTTAAAGTGCTGTTTTATGATTGCTGCGTCCGGAGTTTTTCACGAAAAGCGTTGTTTCATAGTTCTTCGTGCTGCAGTAGAAGAATAGCCTCTTGATGTTACAATAATGATTGCTAGGCCTGTAAGCACCAATTAAAAAATTGCGCCCACCTCCCCGCGAGGGGAACCCTGTGTAGATGCGACTCATCGTGGGGTTCACTTGATGTTTCCGTTGGATTGATTCTGAAATCGCGTGAAACGTGCCGGAAACGCGTATGATTATTATGTTTTATGATTATTATTATGTTTTATTGGCCAATCTTGGTCAATCTCTCTAAGTGGTATGCTTTGGGGCTTCGCTGTCGCAACGACCTTTACTCCATCATTGTTGCTGTAAGTGGGAGCTTCTTTTCTTTTATTGCAAGTGTTAATCATTGCCCCATCATGCGTTGTATCAGTAGCATCTTGACGTAGTTTGAATGAGTCAAGGATATAAGGCGCGTTCGTAGCATTTGATTCTGTCTCGGTTTTGTGGCGCAGTGGGAAGAGCACCATGTACCTCGCGTTCCGCCCACAGGGTCGTGGGATCGAAACCGGGCGCCGCTAACTATTATTTTTTTTTATAGTGTAGGGGGAGGGGTGCGGACGGGACAACGACGCCGTATGGAGGGACAAGGCGAGTGAATGAGATGTGTCGCATCTAAAAGTAATAAAAAGAGAACAGAAAAAATGCGGTATCAGTATACCGTTTGAGCTATGTAGGTATTGTCTTTGTAGTGAAGCAATCTTTATGCTTTGGTGGTTTCTTTAGTTATGCCATTGTCACGTATACGCAACAGCTCGAGAAAAACCAGTCCACTGTGATGCACGCGTTCCGCAGCTCTCAGGTATACCGCATGATGTACCTTCTATACGCGCGGTTGCAGAATATTTTCTGGCTCTAATAAATCCACTCCAGAGCACGGCAGGCTTCAATCCGCGCCGTTTGGAGCAGAATTCCCTCCACTGGTAAAGAGAAGCACGCGCCCTCCGACTGTAACTTCCGCAGTTGGTTTCCGGTAGTGGCCAAAGGCTACAGTAAGCATTAAAGTAAGCATACAGTAATAAAGTACTCTACAGTAAGCATACAGTAATACAGTAAGCATTCTTTCGCTGCATTTTTCGGGGAACTCATTGTGTGGTTGTTTGGAGAATTCGTTATATGGTTATTGCGCGCCCTTTCTGTCGCGCCCGGTGTCATAGACAAGAGAGTGCACCCGATACTGTGCACTTCGAAAACACACCCGCACTCAATCATTTAATTTGTGACCTAGTAGTTTTATACAGTAACGGAAAGTAACCACGTTGCTTTTTCATAGCAACTGCAACAGTAAAAATTTAATTTTGGAATCTGTAACTGTAACAGAGTTACATTTTTAGCTTAGGTAACTGTAACAAGCATACTAGGCCATAGCATGGTTAACATTTCCTTCATTCCTGTTACTCTTTACTGTAACGTGTCCATGACTGGACTGAACTATAGGAAGCAGAGGCACATTTCTGAATTATTTTGACAATAATAGTTTAACACCGCTTCGAAAGAAGATTTTGGGCTGCCCCGTAAAAGTACGTATCAAACGCAGCACATCCAGCTAGGGCCAAAGCAGTCTGGGGCAGGAACTAGTTATTGGTAACGCATTACCGGTAACTAGTTGCTATTTCAGTAACTTGTAATTGTAAGTAGTTATTTTTATGTTAATGAAACTTGTGACACTGCTACTTTCTCACAGAGTAACTGTAACAGGAAACTTCATTTTTATGGAAAACTGCCGAATACCAACACTCTTAAAGGCCGACGTACAGTTCGCGCTTTCTACTTTTCTTGACTTTTTTTCTCTCCACCTGTCCCCTTTCCACAACACGGCTCCCCTTGCAGATTAGGAGAGGACGTCTTACCACTAGAAAACAGGTGATATCTAAGACTCTTCTTTCGTCTTTAGCGAGAAGAAACAAGAAAAAAGAAGGAACTGGAAATTATACCTTCCAAAAGAGAGAGGCTATCGGAAACCAACTTTTAAAACAACTCATCCTAATTTACAATGCGTCATTCAAATAAATGCTCCGGCACCAAGAGTGCATCAACAACAAAGTTGATAGACCAAAATGAAGAATACACAAAAATTGTTGATGTTGGGCTGAGCGCGCCTTCTTTTAGGCTTCCTTCGTCTAGGGTTTTACCACGTGCAATTTTGGCCACCTGCAAGCATTCGTACGTTCATACAAACTAAACTCTATCACTTGGTCTGTGGTCTTTCACTTAGTTTTATAAAGTAACAGAAAAGTAACGACTTACTGTTTCACAGTAGCTGTAACTTATAACAAGTTACTTTTAAAATTTTCTAACTTCAACTGTAACAGGGTTACTTTTTGGCTTTGGTAACTGTAACTGCAACACCGTTACTTTTTACTGGCGACGTGCCGAGGACTGGGCCAAGGATGTGAAGTTGGCTCCACGAAAAAGCTGTAAGGTTTGTATTGATAAAAGCGCCCACACACAAACTGGTATAACTGGTTATAAAATTGCTGCTCCCTATCCAGCAGCCTGTCAGCCTCTCAGGGCACTACCGGCTGCTGCTCCAGAGACCGAGACAAGGCAACTACTAGATGGGCCCATTTCATGCTCTCATCGGTTTCACCTTCCGCCTCCGCCGCACGTCTAACCATATGTCCGACACACACCCGCGGCTGCGTGAATCACAGACCCGCGTACAATACGGGGGTTCAGCGGTGGGACGAGGCGAGACCCTGCGGAACGCCGAAACAGCGCCTGGGCAGCGAAAAGCCTCCCGCCCGATCTCCCGCGGTCCCGGCGTTTTCTTTCCCGCGCCGCCGCTGTGACGCCACAATGGGACGAAGCGCGCTGCGCTCTCCCCTCTCCCCAACTCTGAGCGGTGGAGCGCGACCTGACCCACGCGGAGGCTCCGCGCAGTCAGCGTGGCTTTCCTGCTGCGCTCTCCCCGTGCCCGACCGTGCGACGGAGGCGAGGGGGAAAGGCGCCCGGTGTGATCCGTTAAACTCCGGCGGGCGGCTGCGCACCGCTATTGTCCGGAACTTGGGCGCCACCGGCCAATGACGTTCGCTGAGAAGGTAGCGGACACCCCCGTCGGAGGCGGGCGCTTGGCATTTCGGGCCGGCCTGACGCCGCGCACTGCCGCCGCATCGGAGCCAGTTCCAGGCAGCGCCTTTTGACGTCCGGGGCGTGCGTGTGCGCTTGCGTGCGGGCGCCTCACTCGCTCCCCGCTCTCGCCAGCGTCGCGGACTGGAGTCGTCGTCGCCTGCCGGGATTTTTTCGGAGCTCCTCTACGCCATCACCGCCGCGTTTAGGCTCCGCTTAATTTAACTAGAAGCGTTTCGACCTTCGTTTTGACTGTGTTTATCGTCCAAAGTGCCCTGGCGAGGCGCGAACGTGGACGCCAACGAAGCAGTCACGGATTGTGCACGGTGGAACTACCCGTGGCCCGCAGTGCCCGACATGGCCGCTGGAGTGAGCAAGCCACCCGGGACTTCTAGTAAGTTTCCGTGAATTACAATTCCTTTTTGTAAGCTGTTTCTATATGCTTTAAAGGCGGTTTTACCACCCGATACCTGCTGTTAGTGAATTTGTGAGAGTAATTTTTGCCCTGTAAATCGATACTTCGCCAGTCAAACTAAGTTCATTAATCTAGCAACGTCGATCAAGGTGTCAGTTGCGGAGATCTACACGAGGCATTCGATTTTCAGCCGCCAGCTGCTTTTCTTTTGGAAGCGAATACAAAATGCCAAAGGTTAACAAACGCTTTTAACCAACACGGCATGCCTACGAGGTGAGGTGGATAACCGTCGAAAAAGCTAGGAAGCGGCATTATTTCATATTTGTGGCCAGGAAGCGGTCCTCGAATCTGCAGTACTTTTATTGTGGACGAAATTCTAGACTTCGACGACCGCATCGGCTTCTCCTGCACCTTGTTGTGCACAAACGTAGACTACCTGATGCTTACCGTAGTTTTCAAGGCCAGAGGGACTAGCACGAAGGCTGACACTACTCTTGTCGGAACGCTTCTCCGAAGAATGTGTTCAGGCCCCACTGCCCGGTTTTGATGGATAAGATAGAGTCAGTCCTTGTGATTGAAGCACCCACTGCATCTGGAGGTTATTTATACGGGCAGATGACGTTATATAGCGTGCCTTTGCGCTATTTGTCGTGACGATTGCCCTATACCTTCGTATTTTATCCGTAAGAGTTGACGATGTCTATTTATATTTGCGTCACGTGCTTTTTCCTGATTATAAGTCAAGCGATCCACTTTCAGAGCAATTGGCTTAGCGCCTGAATGCGACGTTTTTTGCACGTAAAGCTTTGTACCGGACCCGTGGATTATTAGTATTAGATGTATCTATCATATTAGAATAAACCTACAATCTAACGTTGCCGTATTGCTATATTATTAGACATGATTCGCCGCATTACCTTTCACCTGGTTAACTTCTGCCGGAGACTGCGTGTGGGACAATACAGTGTTTAGGAAGTGCTGAAAAAGGTTTGCGAATTACCGTTTCAAACGATGCTGTGGGGCCTACTAAAGCGGTTGTGCTTGTAACTATGACATTCAGTTAACACACCGTCTCCCTCTCCCCTCAACTCTCCCCTCTTTTCGTCCATTATTGCGGAAGCTTCTCACAAGCAACGGCGTGATATTTTGTGAAATGAGAGTTTTCTCCTAGCGCAGTTACAAAAAGACATGTATTCTGATCTAAAGGAACTCTGGTGAAGCTGCGCACTTGTGGCATTTCAAAAATTACTCTTCGGAGTTTTTGAACGACCTGACCTTGTGCGCATGGGTTGCAATACGAGATTTGAAAGTGTGGATTAGATTGGACCATGTTCGGGACACAGTATATATTACTGCGCAGAATATTTTCATCGGTCTTTTGTGGCGTTTGACGTTCTATTTCTTTGTTTATTGTCCCGGGAGGGCTACATACACACTTTATGTATGTATGTTTACCAGTTTACTGGCGATAAGCCTTCTAATTTTCATGAGGGATTTCCCCTGTCATGTCAGTGACGGTCGTGTTCTGCTGCTAGCGGATATCCGATTTTTTTTGTATGACTCGCTGTTTACCTGTGAATAAGCCTGATATGTTAAAGAGTAATTTAAAAATTGGAAGTGGATATTTTGCCGGCTGCCGGCATCTTGTTCTCACGAGAATTATGCCGGCACAACGGTGGCGCTGCCGTCACAACTGGCAGAGTGCCGGCAAAATTACTGGGGCAGAAAATGCCGGCAGCCGACATTATTCGTCTGTTGGGAGTCATGCCAGAAACCGACAATTGCTGGTCCGGTTAGTTATGCCAGGCAGCTCGAATATTTTACGGAAAGCGAGTGCAGTGCCCTGCGCGGACACATGGGCAAGCAGCGGGGGTCTGTTGACTTTACTGCCGGCAACATGTATCTCTACGGGCGAAAGTACCTGCTGGGCAAAATTTGAATAAATACGCCGGCATTTTTCGCGCCTGGTAATTATTCCGAGCACTGATTACGCCGGAGGACTGTAAAACGGGTTAGTTGTTACTTATTCTGAGAGGATGTCCTGCCTCCTAAGTGCGTCGTCGTTGCGCTATTTTTCCCATCATGAACTGATCACACCGACGCAGCCAACACTACGGTGGGTCCATCATCGCAAATTAAGGGTGCCGGCATTACAATTCGCTATATGCTGGACATAAGGCGTGCATTACACAGTAATGTTTGCACCAGCGCATTACGGTACGGGATCTTAACAAGAACCGGGCATGCGCAGACATTGAGTCCTGGCATTTGTGTATTCAGCAGAGCGAGCTTTTTCTTAGATAATTTTATAATATTCGGAACAAGATCCGGAACGGCTTAGTGGTTTGGTGCTGTAATTTCCCGTCACAGGAGCTCACAGCGGGTCTGCCTTGCGGGCCGTGAATGGCCCCATGCCCTTCACTAGTCCACGCGTGGCTTATATTCCGGATGAGGAGGCCCATAGCCTCCTTTATACTTTCTATGGGAGGCCTCGACAAAGTCGCCGTCCGAAAAACCCATTCCTTTCGGCGAGTTAGCAAGTGCCGTAGTATCAAGTGGAGTGGTAGCCCGACGTCGCGAGCAAACAGGAGATACGGCGCGTAACGCCGCTCGTAGTAGCCGGAGTAGTGTCAGTAAATAAAGTTATCTAGTGACACTAGCCGGCAGAAGAGAACAGGGCCACTAGGGCCAGTGCCAACGTTACTATATAGGTACGTTGTGTCAGTGCCGGCAGGGAGAGCCGCAAAAAAAAAAAAAAAAAACAGAATTGGAATCGAAGACTCGACATAACAGAAACAACCAGCCAATCGCCCGATACTGCCAACATAAAAACAGTCGCGGAAAAAAGCCGGCTGCCGGCAAAACATCCACTTCCTTAAAAATTTGTTACCATTCCTCGCTTGTGGTTGAGTTTTACCCTATTTGCATTGAACGTTTCTGTGCGGGTGTTTTTTAACACTCTTATCAGACAATCGGGCATTGTCTAAGGACGTCCTGCTGGGACCCTGGCCAGACCCGCAGTGTTCAAACAAGTCTGTCAAGGCACTGCTGGCCTTCTTAAAAGACAGTGGTTTGGCTACTAGATTGTAGCCCAATCACGTTGTGGCGAACTATTACACATGTACTGTATACATGGCATAGGCATTTCGTATATACTTATACTATCACCTCTATGTCCATCATCATATCTGTCACCCTCTCTATCTATGCTCTTTTCCCTCTTCCCCCACTTCCACAGAATGTAGTAGGTTATATGTAGGCTATTATCTAAACTCTTCTCTTCCATCGATATACCCATTCTACAACTGAAGCTAAAGGCAATTTGGGCGGCAGAAAACATGGTTACGTGGGGGAGGTGACTCATATTTCACGCATAACTTGTGGGTCAATGCGGGAACTCCTGAGCCGACGGGGTTCGCCCAAGCAGGACAACTTGGAAAAGTTTAGTTGCTTCCCCTAGAGAGCTATGCGTAAAAGGTTTCATGTGGTTGAAACAGGAAGCTTGAATATATCAGGAAAAGTCTCCTTTTTTGCCATGTAGGCGAACTTAAGCTTCTAGTTTAGAGGCCGTTCAGTTTTGTTACCATTTTGGCCTTAGAGACAAACTTTTATCAGTAGACAAAACTTCCACAGCACGTGAGGCAGGATAAGAGATAAAAATGCAGTGTGGCTGTCCACAGGAAGAAAAAAAACGTACTTGCTTCTAGCAGCCACTGAAACATTGTGTTTTAGTATCGGTGTCTCATAATGCTGCGTATTTTTCTGAACTCTGGGATCTGCGAAAAATAAATAGAGATAAATGAAACGAGTCATTTTTGTTATTTTATGCCCTAATTAAATGTTAACGACTGCAAGTCTGAAACGTTTTCTTGTCAACATTGGCATGTCGGCACTGTACTGAAATGTACTCCTAATACAGCACACTAAATTCCTGCTTCTGCAGAGGTGAATATATATGTGCGGAATAGAGGAAAAACTCTCGGGCTTCTTGCCTAATACTGTTCGGTATTATAAACAGCGGTCGCCGTTACATCCACGTGCATTTCACAGGCCGCAAAGTGAAATAGGGATCCTTGCTACCTGCTGATGGCAGTGAAATCGAATAGAGAGAAAAAAAAACATGTTTAGTTAGTGGAAGTAACACACCGGGCCAAAACGCGTCGTGCAGTACGTGTACCCTCGCAGCGCATGCACTTCTGTGCGTAATAATGCGTTAAAACAGTACAAGCGCTCGCTCATCGCTGAATCGCACTGGGAAAAAAAAACTGCCCCAGAAACAAACAAACTCAGCTCGGTACTGTAAAATGGAAGATAATACTAATATGACGAGAAAAAAAAAAGCCGTTGCGCAAAGCTTCAGTGCAGGGCTAAGTGATAGCACCTCATGGTTTTACCGAGGGCGATCGAATGTTCTCGCTTAGGAATGTTCTTCGGCTTGCCGCATACGCGTGCTTAGGTGTATGGAAATTAAAAAAAAATCGCGATTGCTGAAAAATGGTGAGGAGACCGCGTTCAACACGATTTGTTTAGTTACAGGGCGAATTACACCAACGGCCTAGATCATTATATATTTTAAATACGGGGTTTATTAAAATAAAGAGCGGCGTGATTCTGCACGGCAAATTAGAATTTAACCAATAGTTTAACGAATGTTTTTCGACCACAATCAATGTTTAATCAATGTTTCGAAAAAATGTTTTCGACCACACTAATAACATAATCCATGCAGTCTCGTGCAGAATTTCCGGCGTCTTGGGATTTCGAAATTCGCGCAGCAGGCTGTGCCGCTTGCTCTACAAACGTTATTCGTAGAGATATAAACACAACGCGCACGTTCCTTCTTCTACGGTGCGCCAAGTTACATAAGGTGCTAAAATTTAAATTTTATGTTTATGTAATTAGACGCGAAAAGTCGTAATAAATTAGAACAATGTGTGCCGTGTATTTTCGTGTAAAAACATTCGTGGGCCATGCTTCACCACAATGACGTGCATGAACGCTTTTAACCACAAAAGCGTCAGAAAAAGTGAACCAAAAATGGTGGCTGCGCGTCCTTATTGCGCAATTCAAGAATGACATTCAGCTTTACGTGTCATCACACCGCACATTTTCAGCTCAAATCTATCGCCGGGTGCGGCTATTCGTCACATTTGCTCGATCGGATGCTTTCATTGGTCGCACACGTGTATTGTGTTCAGCACCGGAAAAGTTTCAGCGTGTTCGACAACGGTTCCTCTGTATAGGGTACGTGTGTGAGCGTAAGCGCTCGTGGTTTACGAGGATTAAACCCGGTGAGAAATCGCTCCCCGCACAGGCCAGCTATATCCACTTAATTAAAGTCGCGAGAGGCGCAAGGCAAGACCACTTTCTCATGCCAGACAAGCGTTCAATTCATGGCAGAACGATGCCGATAACTTAACCAATGTAATAGGCAGCAAAAATGTTTTCGACCACACTAGTAACACTATCCATGCAGTCTCGTGCAGAATTTCCGGCGTGTTGTGATTTCGAAATTCGCGCCGCAGGCTCTGCCGCTTGCTCTACACAAACGCTCTTCGTGGAGATATAAACACAACGCGCGCGTTCCTTCTTCCACGGTGCGTGAAATATATTGAACAATTGCTGTGCAGAGCCAACCTTTACACGACAATGCAGACCAGTGCTTTATTCGAACATTGGTCGCTTTTGAAGCGAAAGCTTGCTTAGTGGGACCGGTGGCGTCCTGTCAGAAAACTAATGCACTTCCTCTTAGACCAGTTGGTCGACCGAAAAGCTCTGATAAGATCACTAGACAGACGGCGCGTTCGTGAAAGAGGGCTTCTGTTGTGCCAAAATGGTTGCTCGAAAAATGAACGGTTCGAGATGACACGAAACACGCATCGGTCATGAAGAAGGGGCACAATAGTACGCCCTTAGCTCATAAACCACGTATCGGTGTACATTTATCGTAAATGCGGTTAGTACTCAGTGTTTAGTAATCGCGTGGGTTCGTTCTCCGTTTGCAATTTGGGTGTTCGAAGGTTGGAGCCACTTTCAGCGAAGGTTTTGACGCAGATTTGACGCAGTTTTGATGCTGGAGAGCATAGTACGCTTCTCTCAACTGTCTTTAGGAAGGTACGGTAAATGTTTTTTTTTCTTTCGCTATTCGTGAAGTTTCCCCCAGTTCCTTTGCCGTGTGCCGTTAATATATACGAATATATGTGCATGTGCGCCCAAACGTGTTATTTGGTGGTCCAGCTCTGGGAAAGTTCAATTTCGGGTGTGGTGGTGCTCATAGCGCCTTTGGTCTCTTTCTGTTCTAGGTCAACATTTGCGGACATTGGAAACTCTATCCATCCTTTCCGATGAAGTAGTTTTAGCGAGTTTCAGAAATTATGTTCTTACGCCTATTGCGGTTGCCGGTGTTTTCTGGGCACGTATAAAAATCTACTGCAACCATTCCTTTTTCCATAAATCTCGTACATCGTCCTAACTATCCCGCGGAATCTTTAGAGGAAAGGAGCACGTTCTTATAGCCGGGTAATTTTACGTGTAATTTTACACGTCTTGAAAGGTTAGTCAATCTAACACAACCGCTGATATCAAAGAACGTTCTTTTTTCTCATTTGCTGAAGGCTATGCCATCAGAGCAATTCGAAGTACAAGAGCTACAGTGAAAGAAATCCGTAACGGAAGTCGCGCATTTTACTACAAAAATCCCCGAAATTCAAGTAATCACAAGTTTGTCGCGTCATCCAAACATTGAGGGTCAGAACAGACTTGTTTAGGGACCATCACAGTGTGACGTGATTCATGTGACGCAGCACTGTTGGTCAGTGGACGCACCATTTTCAGCGTTTCAGTCCTCACGCTTCCGAGTGCCTTTCACGTGCTTAAAAAATTCTCTGTTGGGAGAGAAGTTTGACGAAATTATCCCCAGATTGTCCTTCTAAATTTCACTCAAAGAGGTCAACGTAGACAGAAAATCATTGCCTCGACGTTCGCCACGGGCTGCACGCCAGAAAACACACACGGGGGCTCAATTTTGACCCTAAGCTGATTTTCTGACCAAGCCAGGGCAACGTGGAACGCTTCATAATAACTAATATCTACATACGTCCCTGCTGGTCGTCTGTATTTTACGTACTCTGCTTATCACGGGACACTAGAGCATGCAGGAGTAAAGATACTGTGGCTGGAAGGAGGTACAAGGTCTTCTTAAGGGTAAATTCAGGGGTAAAAGTTCGCCCTTCCTTCGTTCGCGTTACCGGAGTCACCCATGCCCAAATTCAGCTTATTGAAGCGGCAGGCGGGTGTGGTGTCTTCGCATTATAAGTAGCCGTCGCGTTAATCATCGACGTGACCAGTCCAGGCGACGGGGTTTCTTTCCGATGACTAAGGGAAGGTATCTGTCACCGCCAGTGGCGGTGATTATCCCATTTCCCCTGCTTCTGTTGGCTTGCGTGCACATGGGATGACACTGCGTCATTCACCCTCTTGAATTCTGTGGATTTCCAGGACCCCGAGGCAGCTCAATGGCCTGCCCACAGAGGACACCACAGCCAGGAGCGACTGTATCATTCGTATCGGCACTGAGAGTGATCTGTGCGTTAATTATCACGTCACACATCTTCCGGAAACACAATCACTCGTAACGCCAGCGCGGTGTAGGGCGCGATGTTCAAACAGCAGTAGAAAACGTAATCCATCCTGCGACCAAAGAAAGGCTACAGGAGATGCAGGGAAGCTATAACAGAAGTATTGCACGGGTTGGTAAATCATTCTTGGAACGGCACGAAGAAAGACGCGGACAAGACGTAAACGAGAGGACACAGTTGGTCTGGTTGCGTCTTGACGTGCAGATGTTTTCGCACTGTTTCAAGGATGACGTGTAATTCCTGATCGGAACAAAAATAATTACTATGTCGTGCTTGTTATGAACAGAATGAAGAAGTTAGAAGCACAGTAGGGGCCCCGAGCGCCTGTTGAAATATTATCAATATATTGCTATGACAAAAATGTGACCTTTCTATTCGTAAGGTTCGTGAGGAGTTTACTTAATTACCGACATCGAGAAAAAAATTCTGAGAAGTTCCGACCGCTGAAATGTATGTAAATGTGCTCTCGCTATTCACGTATATCCGAAGACCCGACTCCATCGCTTTGTCTATCGCCCCTGGCTTAAAGCTGTACGACACCTGAAGCCGCGCTATATGTCACACGCCATTCGCGCTCGCGCACGTCACGCTTGGGGCATTTCTTTTTTTCCTCCGTCAAAGTTCCAGGCGTGAGAAAGCGGGAATATAGTGCGAATCGCGGTCACGTCAAAAGCGCGCAGGAGCGGGCCTGTGGCATTGATTGGCGCTCGCTAAGCGCAGACCCGAGCCCTTTGTGACTTGCCTTAGAGTGGCGCGCCTCAATGGCTGAACGACTGCTCGTGTGGCGCGGCCCGTAATGTTCAAAGCGAGTGCGCGTATACCGCGAAAGCAAAGGCGGGAAGCTGTCACCCTTTCGCGCGCGAGGGTAACGAGAGCACGCTTGGCGGGGCTAATGGGCCGCCTTGCAGCCGCTCGCTGTCACTGCGCAAAATGGCAGCTGTCGAGCGGCAGAATAAGCGGAATAGCGCCGACGACGAGACGCCGCCAGGTTCGGGGAATGAGCCGCCGACCGCCTAATAAAGACTCGCCAAGGAAATCCCCAGTTTCCCGCCAGAACGGGGATAAATCGATCAGGCAATCAGGCGACGAGCGTCGAACCAGCTTGGGAGACAGTCAGTTGATCAATTAGCAAATCAATCAATCAATCAATCAATCAATCAATCAATCAATCAATCAATCAATCAATCAATCAATCAATCAATCAATCAATCACATCAATCAATAATCAATCAATCATCATCAGTCAATGAGTCAATCAATCAATCAATCAATCAATCAATCAATCAATCAATTAATCAATCAATGAGTCAATTATTCATATCATGTCAATGAGTCAATCAAACATACCATATCAATCAGTCAAATCAATCAATCAAGGTTCATTCGATTGATCATGTCATTCAAGGAGCAGCGCTAATGAACAGCAAAATTAGTAATTGATCCTAAATATGGATTATGTTCTGCAAAAATTAGCCGGGTATCTGCTCACTTCGCTACAAATGTCATCGCAGCACGACAGTCTTCTGCAGCCCCTGCCAGACAACTCTCTCTGCTCTCCATCGCCCACCTCTCAAGCTCTTCTACCCGTCTCGCTCGTCCCACGGTAAACACGGAGGAGGCTTGGTAAAGTAAATCCAATTTTGTAGCGTTCCACTGCTCGCGCGCCATTTAATGGAACCTTTCGTTATTGTTCGGCTTGGAACGCCGTCACGAGATGGAGACTGGTCGCGTGCTCTATTTGTATTGTTGGGTTAATGCATTGTTTTTAACGCGCACATTTTTATTTGCTATCGAAAAACCAATCAGCCGCGTATTATTAATTAAAAGAACACTGCAAATACCGCTTACGTATTGATGATCTTTTGCGTCAAATATGCCTAATGTTTTCATTTTGCTGAACAATGTTGGCAGGATCCAGAGTGCTTCCAGCTTTGTTGTTGGGAAAAATTGTTATGTATAAACCACTCGTTCAATTGTTCTTGTGCTTTTTCACCGGAATGCTGAATTGAGGGACATACATACATACATACATACATACATACATACATACATACATACATACATACATACATACATACGTACTACATACATACATACATACTACATACATACATACATACATACATACATACATACATACATACATACATACATACATACTAAAATTTTCGAGCTTCAGTAGCGTAACGAAGGCTATCGTCTTTAAAACAGCGGCTGCTCCGCGGGAACAAACGAGGGAAGATGAGAAGTTGCAGACGCAAATGTTCTCAAAGCTATGAATTTGCACACAAGCGCTGTAGTGCATGCTCGTGGTTTTGCCAGCAAAGGTACGGGTAGAATCTGTCTTGAAACTCCTTGCGGAGCCCCTCTGGGGCTTTTTTAATTGTCCAGGTAATAAGCGTACAGATGTTTTGCCCGGGGGGATTTTAATGGATTGGAATGTAACGGACGCACAGCGATGAATGCTCCCTCATACATGTATGCGCGTTGGCAGCACGTGGCTGTCACGTTCTCACGACCAGAGGGTGTGCACGGTCGCCAATGATCGGAGATGATTAGATGAAACGATGGCTCGTTGGCCGACGGCACGTAGCCGACGAGGGTCTACTCCAAGAAAAACAAGATGTACAATATGTATATCGTACATAGCTGTAGAATAAGTGCACGGCATTCACACTAGGCATATACAACTTTTAATCCATAGCCATGATCGCAGAAAGGAAGTCGGGCAATACCCGCATCGAGCGACGCTCGCCTCTCTCGCCAAAAACTTCAAACTCCTCGATTTTACTACCAAAACCCTGTCCACAAAGGGTCGTCGCAATCTGAGAGTGAGGATGTCCCATTGATTAACGTAGACTAGTTGACTGATTGGTCGAATCGACAAACTTAAGTGGGTGCAGAATAGTTACGTGACCCCTTAACTCATTACCACACGGAATCTGGAAGGTGTTCCGGAAAACACAAATATAACACAAATAAACACCAAACAACTAAAAGCAAAACCGACGGCCATAAGCTCTCGGGCGGCCCTTCATAAAGTATTCTCCATGCCGTGCAGGCCGAGGATTGTACTCCGCGCCGCCACTAATTCCTTGCTTCTTCAATACGCCGCCGCATAACGAAGTCTTGCCGCCTACCCATTGACGTATCCCAACCACGAGTCGGCAGGGTCAAACGTGGAATGAACGGGAAGTTCGCCCGGCAGCTTTGAGCAGTATAACCGCGGTACACAGAATGTCCATTGTCCCCTTTCCTACCTCTGACCACTTGAACGACCTCAGAGCTTCCTTCCGGCGCGGACATTCCAATGGCGGTGAGAGCTGTCATTAAAGAGTCAGCGGTCGCACTCCGCTGGTTTCACAAAACGAACGAGGTAAACCTCCTTGAAAAGCTAATATCGCTTCCGACGGTTTTGGGGTGACAGACGCGTTTGTATTTGTCCTTTCCGGGCCTGCTCGCCGGGCGAGCACAAACTCGTGGCGAACGAAATAAGGCTGCCGCGGAATTTCCTCGCGTTCTCGTGCTTAAGTCGGTCCGGCCATCGCGTACAACAATACAGAGAAACACGCTAAACCCAATGAAAGATATCTGTTTTCGGGGTGATTTTAATTAATTAAGTGAGGTGCCCGAACCTGACAGGGGGGCACGCCGTGAATGCGACAGCGTGCCGACAATAGCACTCACCGATAGGGGAATAATAATGCTAAAAAAAAAATTCGATGGCTCGGTAGCACCATGATTGTACCGCACACCCCCTTATTGCGTGTCTGTATACGTGTAACAATCAACGGCTTGCATAAACCAGTGTAAAAGGAAAATAGTGCATCTGCTCCCTGTCTCTGTCGTTCGTCCAAGTTGTCAGCGCATGCACGTTAAATTTGAGCTGAAAGTGTACCAACTGCCCTACACAAGAGCGAGTGTGTGCGTGTCGGTTTGTGTACGGGCGCGTGTGCTGGGAGCTCCGCAAGAGCGTCGGGGCATTGAAATTTGTGGAGCACGAGAAAAGCTGGAATAATCGAGCTATGGTTTTACAGCGAAGATGTATGAAAAGTTACTAGAAATTAAAAAAAATGGTCTTAGGGCCTCTATGCTCTCACACAAGATATATGATATTGCCAATAAAAATATCTTCCCAACAATGCATTCGCGTTTCGAGGGGAAGTCGACTTCAAAGGAGATCTGTGTAAGCTTGGTTCCTGTAAGCTGTCTTTCCTGCGTTGTGTGCTGCGCAGTGAAGCATGGCCATCTACGCAGGCAGTACGGCTACAGTCCCACTTATTACCCCTCTCCATGCTGCCTCCTCTTTCCAACTCGCGCACACTACATGTATCTTCACTTCAAGGAGGTAAACCCTGTGCCAGGACAATATCGCGTCAGACACAAAACAATTACCAGCCAGCGCGCCAAGCGAGGTGTTTCAATCCAAAACTCAGGCAAACATGCGCGTTCGGGAAGCAGGCGGAGTCACACCTTAAACTCAGGTGGAGTTTAAGGTGTGACAATAGCACAGATTGTTATCGAAAAAACCACTTCATGCCAACTGGCGGGCTCTACTCGTATGCGGCATGAACACGTGGTAAGATACTTTTAAAGGCCGTTCTAAAAAGGCAGGTTACGAATAACGCGATATGTCTATGCCCCACTTTTGATGGTTCGCTGCAAGCTATCCTACGGGTAAGTGGCGTCGGTCCAAAGAATAGTATAGCGCTCTGGGGTTCGCTGCATAGCCGACAGTTAAGGCGACATTGTATGTGCACATCCTTTTGTAAGAAAAGTGCCTGTGCTATTAAAATCTAGGTATGAAGTTTGAAAAGAAATGTTTTTCTGGCGGGGAGATATATTCTTGCTGATGAAAAAGCTAGAACTGCTGGCTTTTCAATACAACTTTTATGGGAGGGGTAACAGCGCACGTGGACGAGGGTACAAAAGGATGAGAAGACAGGTAAAGCGCCGAACTACACCGCGCTGCAAAGCACTGAAGTGCCCTGTCCAACCCTTCAAGGTGCCCCACCAACTAGCCCGCCAAGCCATCCTCGTGAACTTTTATGGGTCCAGGAAGTCGGAGACACTCCAGACTGCTGTTCCAGACGAATGCATACATTGTAAAATATAACGCATGCGTGGTATGTTACAGTAATGGAACTAGCCGTCCATTGCTTGTAGGTATACACATGGGGTGGTTTGTCACCTCCAGGCACATTTCACGGCTCGATGGAACATGCACCCATGCACCCACGAGTTTTAGTAACTTAGAATGGGCGGATCCAGCATGCCACGCCCCGTAAAGGCCGACTTGTTGGCTCTCTTGCTCGCTTCTCTGCTCCATTGCGAGTAGTCTTCGCATCTTACGAACTTTATAACTTTACCAAAGATGGTGAACTGCCATTCCAACGATGGAACGTATCTATGAAATGCATGCAATTGGGAACCGATGGGAGACTACTTATCAGGCGCAATTGACAGCATTGTTCTACACAGCCAACAGGTGTGCGTGAGAGAGAGGTAGATAGTTCATGTGCGCGCGTGCGTGTATTCTTGTATCTCTATAAGAACTTTACGCCCTGGGCCCCTGGGGTGGAGAGTTTAGAGTCCTGTCCGCCACGGACAAAGGGTAAACTTTCCCGCAAGGCGTGCTCTCTCCGACTGAACTGCGAGGAAGCACAGGACGCTGACGCGTGACTTGGCTCAAACGCGCCGGCGCGCGTCCGTCACAATCGCCGCGTCGTGACCCGCGGAACAAACCGCCAAGTGGGACTTCTCGACGAGTTCGGCGAAAGCCTGCATGGCATTGCTCGCCTAAAGGCGAACCGCTGCCACGGCAAAGCGCGCGCACGCCCAGTTCCCAGAGCGCCGAACTGCGGCGCATTCTCCGTTCACACCAGGTTGCGTGGAAACGCCGTGGCTTCCGCGAACGTCAACGAGGCGCGCGTTAGCGTACGGCACGCCGGTCCTGGGAACTGCCGCTGGCAGCCTTTGGCGGCCCCGCCGCCGCCGCCTCCGTCGCTGTCAGCTCAGCGGCGGCAGCCTTACGTCGCGCAGCTGAACGTCAATTGCGTATCGACGAAATGAGACGCGCCCGTCTGCTGAGCGCGGAGCTCTTCTCGTTAGGGCGAGCGAGAGGCAAGTATGGACGGAGATGGGGAAGCGAGAGAAGGTGGCTACCTACCGCTCATGCCCGGACCGTGTTGAATGCGGCAGCTTTCTTGAGACAGGAATGCACTATTGCGAGTTCAAGTGCAGAGCCCGTTAGGGGCTCGCCTTGTCGTCGTAGCTCGCGCCACGGCGTACCGTGGTCAGGGCGTCCCTCGCAAGCTTCGAAAAGCAAGCGGTTTATGCAGTCATAACCGCTCAAACTCCTGAGCAGCTGCCGCTTGTCATACATCGTGGCATTATGAACAATATACTAAGAGACCTTGAACTTAACAGAAGAGAATTACCTCCACCGCACAAGCACAGACTAACCGACATGCACCCCAGCTAGACGATATCTTTTCTCAATAGGAAGGGCACAAGAACCCTCAGCCTGCAAACACTGTGGTGGATATCCCAATCAGCAACGTATCCTATGGGAATGTCCCTACACTATTCCCAGCTTTCCTAACTTACACACACCGACGCAGCTGCCATATCCCGTTAACCCAGCCTGGCTGACTCTCGCCTCCACTTTTGAGGAACAGTTGGCGCTAGTGTGGTACATCAAAAACGCAGTAGAGCTGAGTTCAGCATTTGCTGAAGACGACCTGTAATTGATTTGTCTGATCCACCTTTGGTTCTAAACAAAGTTTTTTTTTTCTCTCTCTCTGTCTCGCCGTTGTTTAGCGCAAAGAAAACTGCAGGTACATTTGAGGCAGAATATACGTTAAGCGGCGGCCCCCGTGTTCATTGAGCTATAGGAACGCTCGTTGGGTTGGTTTTTTGGCGGAGAAAAGTGGCAGTGCAAGAAAACAATGGCGCATTCCAAACTTCGCAGTAAGGTGCCGGTACGTACGGAATGAAAAGCAAGCACAAAAAAAAATGTGGTTGATCCCTCTTTCATAGGAATCGGTAAAACACGAAAGTGAAATGTGCCTTCACAGGAGAATTTATTGTGCATCCATACGAACTTGCACATCGCTATTTATATTACGTCGGTATGGCACCGTTAGACGCATCAATGTTAGACACTGGATTGCACGCGCCGGAACATTGCGTAAATCCGACTGATATAACAGCCCCTTGAAAACCGCGCGAACGAAACTGAACCGAAGCCGAAAGCAGTAGGTGGCGGAGGGCGCCTCAATTCACCCGCGTCCCGCGTACACAAAGACGCTGGCATCGAAGCGCTAGCTGTCGGCGCTCATTAGTGTCATGATGAACTACTTCGCTTCACTTCTCCTAGACCGCATCTGAAAAAATAAAGTAGTGGGCAAGATATAAGGCGCGTTCGTAGACGTACTTGCCTTTGAATTTTTAGCGCAGTGGGCAGAGCGCTGTGTACCTCCCGTTGGGGCGAGAGTTGGTGGCTCGAATCCGGGCTCAGCCGCATCAATAGAAAGTTTTCTGGCGACGTCATTTCCGTGACGGATATGACGCCGGTCAGATCTTGGTGTACCCGGGCATAAAACACTTTCGTGCTAAAAAAAAAAAAAACTCTCTCTCCCGCTGTTTCAGGCAGGGGGCGCGCGAGAACTGCGAAGGTGGGAAATTAGAATTGCATTGAACTATTCCTCACCAGGAGAGGGGTGAGAACGGGCGGCGAAGAGCGTGATGGGTGGTAGCAGTGAGCGGCTAACGGCGTCACAGCCATTATGGCGAATCACTGCTCTGAATATCCTGCAGCTTTCACGTTGAGTGAACAACTTTAATTTTTTAGGGACGAAGCTCCTCTTGCTCCGGCCCTGACCCGTCCCTCGTTGCTGCCAAGCATGGCGGAATGATGATGATTGTGGCATGATCCCCCTAGGGATTGGCCAACCAAAGATTGGCCGAAGAGGTCAAAACGATCAACGCGTTCGTTGCTACCCAACAAGAAGGAGAGGAAGAAGAAGAGGTTGTCGTTCGTCGCCTGCGATCTCAAGACACGTACCGGGGGTACGCGACACAAGACGGTCTGCAGAAGGCGACGGCCAAGGGGCTAAAATGTCCCACCGAATTCGCCACTTACCAATGAAGATTCTCATCGTCCCAAACAGCCCTACATAATCACCACAACATCGACGTCGTCGACGGGCTTGTCATGGAGCGGTGGTAAGCTTGACGTGCTCGAGTCTTTAAATGATGTGCGGCGAATGTTTCACGGTTTTACCGATAAGCATTTTAGCTTCGACCCTCTCATCACCATTCAGGCGGGATTTTTTTCAAAGTGCCTATCGAATGCGTTTATTGCGGCGATTCAAAGAAAGCTGGCCTACAGCCGCTGCATTGGTGTAATGACGTAATTCAAGCGCTCGAAGAACACCAAGAGCGGGAAAGAGGGACAACCCTTTAGAGCAAGTTTCCAAGCTATCTAATGGGTGTACAGCAAAAATTTCTGTCTGAGGTACTTTGTGAAAGCCCTGTTCTAAGTACTGGTTGTGTATGTTGACTACGTTCTAAAAGCATTATGGATTTATAAAAATAGTTGGAAGAGTGTTGCGGGGTCCCTTTAACACGCCGTGGTAGGACAAAGGTGACGCAAAATCTGGTATTTGATGGCAAGATGAATGCATACAACGTGTCCACCGGTCGACAGAAGTGCCACAGCGGGTACTCCTGTACTGACTTGCCGGCAAAGCTTGAGTTTCGTCTATTCACCTTGATTAGACCGCACAATTCCACGGGAAGAAATGGTGCCGAAGGAAAGTGAGGGTGACGAAAACCGTTCTCAAAGAGAGCTGAACGATGATTAAAATTTGGAAGTTCAATCCATTTGTAACAAAGCGCGTTCTCGAAGGTATAAACGTTCAAGCTTTTATCATTACAGGTAGGTGCTATTTTATTTTCATTTGAGCTGACAAACAGTCGACGCGAATTTTGTTGCACAGAACCTAATGATGATGAAAGAATGGTACGAGCAACCTGTAAAGAACGAAACGTTAGTATATAATTACTGCTATGGAAACATGGGCAGACCAGCTTTTTTAATATTCTCTCGGGACATTTCCCATATACGGTTACTCCCCTTGCGGATGTCAGATGGACACCTTAAATGGGAATGCCTCGGAGCCGCTGAAGGGTCACATTAACATATAAACCGCTAACGATATGTGTCAAAACGTAAGCCCTGTGCACAATCGCAAGCATAATTCCTTACCTATCTCTAGGGTTATACTTACGCGCAGGAACAGACCATAAGAGGGCAGTCTTTCGTTGGTTGATGTCGTGACCTAGTACTATACTGTCCTTTATGTTCTTATGTTGTGGTGTTCGATGACGCGACAGGAGCTGGCGAAAGCGATCAAAAGAATTACTACTTATAGCCTTTCCACTAAGTCTCGGAGATCGACTAAGCGCCTGGATCACACACGAGATATTGGTTACGTCTTGGGAGATGTAAATGGTATGAAAGAGGATAGTTAATAAAAAGCGGTGTGTGTATACGCAGAGGCAGCATCCAACGCAGTCTTCCTTTTCATTTCACGCACCTTACATAGCCTAGTAATGATAAGAAACATTATATTGCAACACATTGACTCTTTTTCACAAAACAAAAAACCATTAAGACGCCAAGCTCCCCACTGCCATACAATTCTTCCCATTGAGCCATGTTTACCCAGGCCTGCAACTGCATGCACGGTTGTCATCGATGCTGTGGAATTTATCTGCATTCGGTGCAGCCATCTATTCCTTAAAGCCTTTTTAAATTATGATTATACTAGCACCACTGTAGTGTATCCTGTCGCTGCAGGGTCGCTAAACGGCCACTGAAACTAAAAGCACCATCGTAGAATCGAGGGAGGAGGGCACGCTCCTCAATCGCAATACACACACTTCAGAGGGACATGTTTATAGCACGCGAAGTTGGGCTGCTGGAATCATTGCTACGCTATACGCATCGAAAATTGGCGGCAAGCTTCTGCATTCACCTCTGCACCTCAGACCCGCGCAAGCAACCGCATCACACTCCTTACGCCACATCCTCAAGAGAAGATATTACAGTCGTGTGCCTTCTGCTTTTGACTGCCGTCGGATGAAACCCACCGTTCCCTGAAACCGAAAACGTGTCCTACATTTGATACGGGAAAAGCCGTTGTGGGGGATGCAAAGGTTTATGCGCTGCTGATGCTGAAACCGTTACAGAAGTAATTAATACATATTTGCGGTTTTGGCCGTGCCTGCCTGCCTCCCTCTCGAATCTTTTACCACCGACGTGGCGATGGTCACCTGTTATAGAAGCCTCTGCAAGGAAAAGATACCCGCCGCGGTGGCTCAGTGGCTAAGGCGTTGCGCTGCTGAGCACGAGGTCGCGGGTTCGATTCCCGGCCGCGGCGGCCGCTTTTCTGATGGAGGCGAAAAGCAAAAACGCCCGTGTGTACGAGATTTCGGCTGCACGATAAAGATCCCCAGGTGGTCAAAATTAATCCGGAGCCCTCCACTACGGCGCGCCTCATCGCCTGCGTTGCGTCGGCGCGTTAAACCCCACAATCAATCAATCAAAGGAAAAGATCACACAACCCACCCCTTTTAAAGGCACAGACAACCGATCTTTGTGGAGTGCATGCCGCCTAGCTTATATGAAAGCGAGCGTTTTATGTTCTAGGGTAGTCACAAGGAATGTCTCAGTAAACAGGTAGAAATAACTTTATTTTGCTCTAAAATTTCTAAAGCCTGAAAAGTGGCGACACGTGGTGTCTAAAAGTGAAAGCTCGTTACGTGTCCAAACAACCCCGTCGATTTCAACGCGTGATTGAAAGCCGCATGAAGGTTGCACAATATTGTTGTTTCGGCCGGGGACAAGTTTTTAAAAACCGTTTTTAATCTCGCGTGCAGTAAAAAGTGCTTTTGCTCAGCTCACCGTCGTGGTTGCCGGCATTCCTTTTTGGGGAACACTTATGGCTGGTAGATCTAAAGACTCCGATTTCAAAAGTTCTACGGCGCTATCAGCAAAACCGTTTAGATTGAGGTGTCTTATGTGATGCCCGTTCATCCTGGATAAAGAAAATATGCTCGAAAAAAATCGGTTGTCTGTCCCTTTAAAATCTTTCACCTTTAGCGAGGTGCGGGATGTAACGTGTATCCGTCATGTCAAGCACCGTTTTATTTCCAAACCTCGCTCGGTTATACGTTGCTCAGAACGATGCAAGTGCTTTGTCTCCCCGCCCTTAGCGTATACGTTGCAGTGCAGCCTTCCTGGGTTGAAAACAATACTTTAATGCTGCTATATTTCACTGCAACGTTATCGGCCATTTGATATACTGTGCCTCGGGCACTTACGCTGTCCTAGTTCATGTCGATAATTTGTTCTGCTGTCTTTACCTGTAAAGCGAAGCCAGTCGACCGGCAATATATGGCGCTAATCAGACTCCTGCGTGTGGTTGCTTAGCTCTAAACGGCATCAGACCTACTCGACAAGGCTCTCTGCTTATTAAAAAGATACTGCATATAAAACAGTCTCAAGGTGGAGCTAACTCACCTCAGACCAGTCCCTCACTTCATTCGCCGGTGCAGCGTAATTACAGCGATCCATTGTTATACCCAAAACAATTTTAATGCTACATATAAGCCACTTTATCATTCAAAAGCGATTTTGGAAATGGTCTCGTTGAGAATTCAGTTTACTTAAACGGAGCGAGCGCGACCAAGCGTATCGACGTGGTGAGCCCCGCTGCTTCACAAAGAACGGTAGAAAAAAGGAACGGCATACCGGAGGATCGCATGCGAAGGAAAAGCAATAATAATTTAGGGATAGTTGGCTTTCATGGCGCAGGGGAAGTCACGGGAGCTTTCTGCCCAATGTACAATTTTTCTGGTGTTTTCTTTATATAAGCCAGTGGTCCTGGTTTCGTTTCGCATATACATATTCGTTTTTCTCAACGAGCACTGTGCTTTCCACAACAGACTGAACAGCGCACTGATTCATTTCAAGCGTGCGATCGTACTCATTACTTCTCGCTTTAATTACAAACTACTGATTTACGAAGGCCTTCGGGGCTGTTTCGAGCGCGTTGAGAGGCCAACTTTATTCACTATAAATTACCCGTGGCGCCCACAGACAGGCCTTATTTGTGCAGAGGGTTGTCGATTAAGTTGTGTGGGAACTGCTCGCGGAAGTTTCGACTCAGGCAGCGACATTTAGAGGGCAGGTGCAAAAGAAAAAGACTAGATCGTTCAGGCGGCATGAACTCCCGTTCGCGATATATGGCGGAGAGGCCGTAACAAACGAGCTCCTTGGTTCCGCGTGTTTCCACTTGTCAAGCTCGCTTTGTGTCCCCACGGGAGCTTTGTGGCTTCCATTCATCACGTGCGCCGATTCTGCACCCGTCGCACCCCGATGATCTTTGTCGCGGCGAACAAACTCTCGCTGGGTAGCGCATAAATTCAAGTGTCAAAGCGAGCGCTGAGAAAAGTGGGGCTCCTTAAAGTTAGTCCGTAATTAAACGGTGTCCGCGAGGAGAAAAATGCGACACGATGTATCGGGTGCCGCACGAACACTTCAGTCTCTGTCAAATGTTGACAGAATCATTTTGACGGGGCAATGAAGGGAATGTTTAAGGGCATGGCGTTTTTGGTTCCTGGGCGCAATTACTCACGTCTCAATGATGCAGGTATACGAATGAATCTCTACAGGAAGTTATGCATATCAATGAATGGTCTCGCTGAGAAGACAGTGCACTAAAAGAGGACATAAAAAAGCTGGCACCCTGAACGCGAAATGGTTCAGTTAATGCTTGCCTATTCGACGCACTGAAAAGCTTTCGCTTGCGTATAGCTGATATAACAACGTGCGTTCTGCTACCGGCGCAGTACAGTTCTATTCATCCGGTCACCTGCGGAAATACTAGTGTGCGAAACGCGTCTATGTGTACCGTCTCCTTTGTTGTTTCTATACACGTTCAATTACTGCAACGTTTCTTGATGTAATGTGCTACCAGTAACCCACGCACATTTGCGCCATGGCTTGTAGCCAAAATCCCATTCTTCTTGATTTGACCACTGGCCATAGCTTATCATCATCCGGAAGCTTGACAAGTTATTCTCAGAATGCCTGAGGACTTTACCACTATGTATATACCCTGAAAAAAGGTTATTCTAATCTCCTGCAAGCTGGAAGTCACGAGGGCTGAAGAAACATGTACACAGTCAGCCCACTCTAGTTCATGTGTTTCCGAAGCTACCGTATTTGTTTGGTGTCACTCATAGTTAACTGCAAAACTGACACCGAGATTTTAGTCAACCTATATGCAGAGCATGCTCTCGAGAATAGATCGCACTCAAGATATGTTTCGCCGCGTCCTTGCCCGGTTGTAGATTGTAATAAAGACAATGTGATGATGGAGGCTTTAATTGTACGTGTGCGGTGAGTACGCGGCCACGGTAATCATCCATAGAAAGAGTGATGAGTTCGCCAGAAAGTGCGCCCGACAACGATACATGATCTCGTAGCAATTTTTTTACCGGCTGTTTAGAGGGCACATGTGTCAAGCTGGATTTGTATAAGTGAGGAATACCAGTCGTGTGAATGATTTCACATTGATGGCATCCTTTAAGCAAAGTAATTTATTCAAGCACGTTTGGCACACTGCGTAGATGGCTCAAATTCCATCACTTTTCCAGTACCAAATCGGTCATTACTAACAAGCGCGAAAGAAGTAAAACCATGCGCGTTTGCGACGGCCGACCAACTAAGCTGCGTGGGGGACACCCGAGACGAGCCCGTTTCAAACAAGTTGGTTTCGGTCTGTAAAACTAACCAATGGCTTGTGGATGGGACCAATTCCTAAACGTGCTTCTCATGTTAGCTAAAATGCAAAAGCCCCAACGGCTTGTTTACATTACTAGCCGAGCAGAGTGACCCCTGACCGCAGACGCCCAAATGTCATGCGTTTTTCCCCCATATTTGGAGCTTGCCTCCTTCATGCCTGTATCGTAAAAAAGCGTGTTCGCACCAGACCAAGGGTCTTGTCATTCTGGCCTGTGCCCACTGCCTGCAAGCAGTCGGTGCTTATGGCAACAGCACGCCAACGAGAACTCGCTAGCGCGCCAGTGCCAGCCTGCGCGCGTTTTGTGAACTAGTTCGTGTAGCCATGAACATTGCGGCCAAAAAAAAGGTGAACTCAATATAGAAAACATCGGCGGAAAACAAAAAAGTTAACTTACAAAAAAAAAAGCACGCACCCGCGGGGATTCGAACTCGTGACTTGCAAAACATTTGCGGTGACCTAACCAGCGCCCCAGACCACTGAGCCACGGAGCAGGCCGCGAAGGCCTTGCTAATATAGGGTATATATTGTACAACCGGTTTACACTTTTATTTAGTTTTGGCATTTCAAGCAGCTTAGGTGACTATTTGTTGTACTGCGATCGTGCAGTAAGCATCGCCCGAGTTTCCACAGTAGCTCACGTCTAGCAATTGCATTTCGTAGACGGAAAAACGTTGGCAGATGCGTAGTCGTGCTGCTGACCGCTGTGCTTGTTCGCCCAGCGCAAAAAAGTGCTTCCCGCGCCCTAGTTTTACGCTGTGCGGTAAATATACAAGTTGATTTTATTTCCTTAGTACCTATATTGACTTCGCTGACTCTTCTCCCGCCTTCAAGAGGCCTTATATTTTCCTACTGGCGTGAAGCGACCTTGACTTGGAGCTAGATACAGTGTACAAACAAACCAAGTAAAGAAAGGCACATTCTTCCATTCACAAACGTGTCCTGGCTTCGTTTCAACTAAGCGAACGAATTGCGACCAAGCAATTTTTTTTTAACCTCCTTGATTGCGACGACCCGCCGGCGGCCGGCGGACGAAACGCTGGGCCGACTGACTCTGTCGGCCGGGGAGCCGTGCAGTAGCGCAGCCGTGGCGCAGCCAATTGCCAGCTCTTCCCCTCCTGACGTCACACGAAAACGCCACAGAAAATGGGCGAGTGTAAAGAGAGGAGGACAGCATTTTCGAATTAGTTTTTCTACTAAATAAAATCGCGTAAACGCACCTAGAGTGGTCGAAACATGGCCTGGGGACTCCGGACTACAATTTGCGCTAGTAATCCCGCAATGTTTACATATCACTTCAGTGTCCCTTTAAGCAAAATTCATTGCTGTAAGCGATGTGCACACACTTAAAAAAAGGTCGAGGCACTTACTAACAGAACACTGGCCGGTCACTTTTCACAGTATCCACTGAGTGCTTAGTGCTTTGACTAACTGTCTGTGCATAACCTAGTAAAAAGCTACGCTTGCCAATGTGGATCAGCTGAGTTGACGACATAGAGACACATTTAACAGGCTGTTGCGTACGGGAAGGCGTACCCGAGCCGAGCTCCGTCGACTCCGACATACGTGTGGTAGCGTGGTGAAGCGAGCGGCCAGGGAATGTTGCTGCCTCGAAGAAGACCAGACGCCGAAGGCAAACGTAACTTGTTTACTTCATGGCGAGAGATGAGCCGCAGCCAAAGAACAATGCCCCGACGGGCGAGTTTACAGTACAGGACTCGAGCAGAGTGACAGCATTGACTCACTGCTCAAACAGGAATGAACTACAGCGCTTGGGAAGAGGGGTCTTATTTATACCCAAAGCGCCAACGGTCAAAACAAGCGGTCCCTTTAGATTGTACACACGACATGAACCGCACAGACACACACAACACTCTTTGCAGAGTTCGTGAGCGGTCGGTATTAGCGGTGCACGCTGAGTCCGAGAGAGGGGCGAGAGGAGGTCTCCGCAACAGCTTCCGTGTCCTTCGGACAAGTCTCTGCGTGTTGCGTCCGCCGCAATCGAAGTTTGATCGCGCCCTTAGCGAGGCGCCTGCGATCCAGACGTGTAGCGACGCGTTGAATACGTCGGCTGCAAGCGTGAGTCACCCACAGGGCAGCCCGCTTGAAAGGCGCACGTAGTGGAGGCTTCAACGCACCGCCGAGGATTATTGCACGAAGCACAGCGGCGGGCTGATTCGTAACAACGCACATATCTCACTTATGCAACTAATAAATTGAGCAAGAAAACCAAGGGGATGCACGAGGAATGGAGGGGTGGGGGGTAAAGAGAATTTATTATAACCCACATATCAGGGCGCAGCGACTAGTGATAACAGCGCTGCCCTAAGAACCGAAAATTATCCAATCAGTTTGCATGTAACATGGTCATTCTACACACTGCACAAAATTTTTGGCGTGGTCAACAAGCTACTACAAATCAAGTCACACAAAGTTCACCGCTGTTCAAAGAAACAGTTCATAAACTATACTGAACTCAGTACGGCACTAGAGAAACGCTCAGGATGCGAGTACACCTTAGTTACCTGAGGAATGCACCTGCTCTTCTTGCTGTACGTTGTTCTCTTCTTCTTTCTTTTCTCGCCAGCACCGGAAAATCCTGAGTCAGTGGGCTTGTCTCGAAAATAAAAAAAAATCGCATAATTTTAGAATCCCGCACTTTAATGTGAACATATACACGTCAGCATGTGGATTTGCAAAATATTTTTAATCTTGATTTGGAGTGGGGAAAGTGCTGTGGTTGTTATGTGTAATAATTCATAGAATTTTGTTACTACAAGTGACTGTTAGTATCAAACAAGCAGCGATTACTAAAGTTACATGGTCTAGACTAGTGAGGAATAGCATCTAGGCTGCATACTTAACGGGCAGGACCTACGTACCATTCTGGGGGTAGTGATGTTGGTATGGAGATAGTAAATACAACCCGTTACTACCTTTTTACTAGCTTTTTTACTAAGAGTGCAGTCTTATTCAACTTTGCTGTACCGGCTGTGTAAAGTGAACCTGAAGTTGCGCCTTCATAGTTGCCACTGAAAACACCACGGCCATCCGTTTGCTAGAGCATTTTCTGGAGTTTAGTTCCAGCGGCTGGCCCCTATGGGCACTTACCAAGAGCATCTGCTTCGCCGGCGGGAATTAGTCTCGAAAGCCTGCCTTCATACGCGCCAAGTGTCGCATAAATACATCGCCTCGAGTCAGACACGCGCTGACCAGGCGTCAGGACGTGCTCCGGCCCGGTCACAGCCTTCAGCCGCTGATTGGGCGGCGTGATTTGCGCGCATTGGCACATCACGCCAAGGAGTCACTGCTCGTAAATTGCGCGCCGTGATGCGCCGTGGCCGCACGCACCCGTATAACGCGAAGCCGTCGAGTTCATCAGCTCCGAGAAGTCTGCAGCCTTTTATGTAGGAAGCGACGTTCTACTGTCGCCAGCTGCCAAAGAAGTAGTTCGAACGCTCGGGTCATATCCGCTTAGGTGACGTGGCACGTAGACAAGATATACGGTTGCCGTCGTTCCAACTACCACACGTCCGCGAACTCGTCGGGCGTCGGGTGATTCCTTTAGGCCAAATTGAGCGCCTTAGTTTCGTGCGAAGCGTATGCCTGTGCAAGAGACTTATATTTTGGTCGGAATGCACTAAAGCACCTGCGTTTGGCGCCTCTGATAAGCATGTATTTGTGCGGAGGTTCACTGCGCCGGTTATGCTAAAAGTGCCTTTGTTGCAAGGTTCAAGGCAATGTTTGGTCATCACCCAGTCCTATGAATGCAACCACTAGTGGTTGATGAAAATAAAGCGGCATTGCCAAATTGCATCCCTGCATTGCAATCTTTGTTGGCAAGAAAATAAATAATATTGAAAAATGTTTACTCACCTGGGTACGTGAGAAATGCTTCTACTTCCGAATCGGGGACGACCTTCCTTTCGCGCCAGTTTTCGCGCAGACACGATCTTTGTAATTCACTGGGTTCTATTGGAGCGGAGCTGCTGGAGAGAACCCACGTGAGCACCCCTGTAGTGCGCCAGATTTGATGTACAGATAAATTCAAAGTTTCGCGTTGGAAATGTTCTGCAAGCATTTAAAATTGACTGTGAAGCTAAAACGATGGAGGTACTAGTTTTATTTCCAAGCTTGTATATAGATAAATACATGAACTACGAAGCTTATTTTTTGTTTGCAGGTTGTTGTGTTCATATAATTTATGACATCTTGCAAAAATGATGTCTCGGCTTAGTATTTATTTTAATGGCCGGATGTCCTATGAGCTGGCAACGTTATTCAATCAGCTGAGCACTACCAGCTCAATTTCTTGTTTTTGGGATTATTGGGCCCTAAAATTTAAGGAAACACACAAAAAACATTGTTTTGCTTGAAATTAAAAAAAGGTTAGTGCTGAAAGGGGTGTGCTTTACTTAATTAAAATGAGAAAACGAGGCTCATTGTAAGCTGAAGATTTCGTTGCAGTGGGCATGCTCGTACAGTGGGCATGAACATACTCGTACACAAAGCATCTGTGGCACTGAAGATATGCGAGAAGTAACTGATTGATTGATTGTAGGGTTTAACGCACCGCCGCAACGCAGGCGATGAGGCGCACCGTACTGGAGGTCTCCGGATTAATTTTGACCACATGGGGATCTTTAACGTGCGCCGAAATCTCGTACACACGGGAGTTTTTGCTTTTCGCCTCCATCAGAAAAGCGGCCGTCCAACGCCTTGGCCACTGAGCCACCGCGGCGGCTGCGAGAAGTAATTGTTTCGGTCATACCGGGCAGACACGAGAAGATACAGATAGCAATTGACTGGGAACGCTGCCCTAAAATCTCCTGTTAGGGTTGAAGCGACAGCTTCTTAAAGGTGCCAAATAATACTGCATTGGCGCATCTCTCGGTCTGAAGCTGGCAACATGCTGTCATTGTGTCATCTTATGCTTTAATGCCTGTTAACGACAGCTAGTAGCCATTTTACACGAGTTCTGTTTTGCGAGTTCTTCACTAGTGCTGTAGAGTTACAGCACAGCGGAGAACCAGTCTCATAGGTGCCCGATACACAGGTGGTGCACCTGCGAACCGGTTTATTGCCCCCCTCTTTTTTTGCAACATGCGCTGCAATCACGATGGTGGGTACGTTAAGGTATTTGGCAAACGAATTCTCTTAACAGCAGAGAGAAAGAACGGAGACACAGCAGAAGGATGACGAAAGGACGCTGAAAAGATAAGCCACCACCGCAAATTTCAGCTTGAACGAAAAAACAAGGATGGTGAAAAAACACGGGCACGGGCAGTCCTTGCTTTTTGTTCAATCGAAAAGTTGCAGTCAATGTGAAGCAAATCGCCCAGTCCCAAGATAATTAGCCACAAATGTTTACACCCAAGAAGTTCCATTGCGCGAGAAAGAAAGTAGGGTGTTGCATGTTTTTGTGCCCATTGAACCACGAATGTAAGCATGTCCGGAGTGATATTAAAACGAATGTCGCATCCGGTAGACACCTTCGTCCTTGAAAATGATGGGGATTTCTGGTGGCCGTTCAAGAGGCAACGTAAAACAAACGTGAAAGTCTTTGCACTGTTTCCCTTTAAGAGTATCTATAAGGCGCTTGTGGCCTGAATGTCCAACGAGACGAAAGATCCACCGAGTCGCGAAGTCCAATCCTTCACGTGATCAGCGAGACGAAAGATCCAACGAAATGGAAGGTCCAATCGAGCCTGAATGTCCAACGAAACGAAAGATCCACCGAGTCGGTAGGTTCAATCGAGCCTGAATGTCCATCGAGATGAAAGATCCACCGAGACGAAAGGTCCAACAATGAGGTAAGTTTAGTGCGCTCATTTGGATAAACCGGACACCGATGGGTTCGAATCAGTTGTGTAAAATTTTACCCCATCAAATTTAACTGACCGTTTTGTCAATTTTGTTATTCTTATTCATGAAAGACTCAGTTTTGCGTCCATGTAACCTGTTGCACGTGAGCGTATTGATTGATTGATTGAGTGTGGGGTTAATGCACGAAGCCACACGAAGCCGAAGATTCAGCGTCCAAAGATCCAACGAGACGAAAGATCCACCGAGTCGGAAGGTCCAATCGAACCTGAATGTCCTACGAGATGAAAGGTCCACCGAGACGGAATATCCGCTGTTGGACCTTTCGTCTCGTTGGATCTTTCGTCTCGTTGGATCTTTAGACGCTGAATCTTTATAAGGCTGGCTAATTTAGTAGGAGTTTCTACATGTGCATTACAACAACTGGGACTACGCGCACAAAATTAAAAAAAAAAAACTACATTCGAAGTGGAACAGAAACGCATGAAATAAAGCGTAACAACCTCGCGCATTCAGTAGTTCACACCCCAGACACGCACGTTGACGCCGTGACGCGGCAGAAAGCCCTTCCCGGGTGTCACGTGCCAGGCTGCATATGCGTTGACTGTCAGGGAAATCGACACTGGGTGTGACAGCTGCACCAAGCGTTCCCACGCTTTGCCGAACCGCGCTAATATCAGCGTGACTGCGTGGCGTCTGGTCGTTCATTCTATGCGTGCATTCTCACGTGGGCCACTGAATAAGTCCCGGGGAGCCAACTGAATGATATTCACTTATGTAGCGTGTTTGTATCCTTTTTGCCTTGTGAGCGTTCTGATCCGCACAGCGGCGCTTGGCATTTCACGTGTTCATAAAGTGGTTCCGCGGATGCGCCACCCGCACATACGGGGCGGGGCGTGTAATAGAATTGAAACGGGACACGTCATGACCATTAGCTGTGCGAGACGCGCTATTCAGCGTCTGCGAAGGAGCCGTTCACGAATAGTAAGGGAACGAGGATACCCGACATGACATACAGACAAAAAATGTAATTCTGGTAATTTACAGTACTGGTAATTTACGTTTTGGTAAATTACATAATTCTGGTAGATGTACTTCTTGTATTTCTGGTCTTCATTGCGAAGGTCTACTGCGAGGCGTGCTGCAGTGGGCGGTTCAGGATTAATTTTGACCGCCTGGGGATCTGTCAGGCGCTTCGAAATCTTCACGTATGGCGTTTTCGCTTTTCGCCTCCATCTGGAGAGCAGCCCCAATGGCCGGGAATCGAACCCGGGTCCTTGGGCTCAGCAGCACAACGCCTGAGCCACCGAGCCACCGCCATGGTGAGGACACGGGTGACGCCCGTGTCTTCACGACTGGCGCCACGAAGTGAAATATTGTCTACCTTTTTGCCTGGAAAGCTCGATCAACAGGAGTTCGTGCCATTGACCCGAATGAACGCGCACGCAGCATAGAATGAAATCGGTCTGTCACAGTTTCGAAGGCGTGGAGGGCCTGTATTACTAAGACGAGATAATATCTATATGACTGCTGGAAGCAGTGCAATGCTACTCATCAAATATTTCTTGCGTTCATCCACGTGTGCACGTACGTACGTACTGCCAAGCGTATTTAACGTATTTTTCGTTCGTATAAAACAAAAATTTCCCCTAGAAGCCGCCAAGTCCCAAGGGATACTGGCCGACTGATGGGGGGAGGGGGCACCTAACGCTCCCTTTTTCACTGGTGTGTAATAAAGTTTTCACTGACTGACTGACTGACTCCCATAAGCATCCAGCATTGGTCTGACTAAGCAGGGAGGACTGCATGGACATGTAAGCGTACGGTCATAGTTTTGTTGACGAGCATATGTTAGCTTAGTAGTGTGTGTTTTTTTTACAGAAAGCATAGCTTTCCTTGTGCTTGCCCCACTCTCTGAACATGATAATGTTTCAAGTGGCTCAAGGTCAATGGCCCCGAATTTGAAGTGACTCAAAAATTGCCACTTCAGTTGCATTCCGAACTGTAAAGTAAGGCTTTATGCGCAGATTTTGCATCTCGGCTGTGCAAGTGCGGCATAGGAAAGAACTGATCTCGTGGTTCGCGATGAAAAGATGCGAATATATGGTCTTGGTTAACACGATAGAGTCCATTCAAAGCGACGGTAGTGCATGTTTAGAGTTTCGTATAAAGAAAGAGCATTTCAGATGGCGTTTAGCGCGAACATTAAAAAAACAAACTGTTTTAGATATGCCTCTATGCACGCACTTCTCCATACCAGCAGCTCGTGTATATGGTGCATAATCATTTAAATTATTTAGCCTAAAGGCGCCGATGTAGCTACATTAGGAACCATCGTGTTTGTCACCTTCATGCCACGAGGCGCCTGAGGTTTTTATGAACACGCGAAGTCTGCAGAACAGCTTTGAAGATCTCGGTAAGCGCGTGAATCACACACATGTGAGCAGGAAACTAACAAGTGCTGTTTCCGTGCAGACACTTTCTAATTTGCGACGTTCAGTCGTAGACTTTTAAAATTTCTTTACAGTGACTTTTACGGCCGTGCCAGGTTACCTTGAAGTATGCATACATATAGCGACAGGACACCTGTATTTTTAATGAATGCGGCTTTATTTCTTTCGTGGTTAAGGAGGCGGTATTTCCGGTTATATATTTTCACGACTTTTAAGTGGCCGTAACCCAGCTTGTAAATATAAAAAAGGACGTCTATTGCACGCGCTCCTGCCTTCCAATATGCATGGACGCCTTGTGTTCTTTGAGGAGAGCGCTTGTAAGCTGGGTCCGATTCTACGAAATCCTTTGATTGATGCGTTGCACTTGAAGCTGACGTAATTCAACAAAGAAAAGAAACACGTCGTTTAACGTACTAAGAGCTAGGCGCAGCTTTTATGACCGTAAAACTTTCTTGCAATCGTAAAGCCTACACTTTCGGCATATTTTGAGAATTTTTATGGCACGAAAAAGATGTAGACAAACCGTGGTAGCTGCGCCCGAACTTTTGTGTTCACAAACTGCCAGGCTTTCGACTGACGTGCTCCTCGAGTGTTTATTCGCAAGCAATAACTAAAACGTCCAAGAACACGCTGTGTTGACTCGGAATCCTGTTGAAATTTCACGCCGGTGCTCCCTTACTACACGACTTCGGGAGTGTGCCGCGCGGAAATAGAACATCGTAGACTTTTCATCCATTCGTGAATTAACTTCATTGTTCCATTCCAATATGAATGCATTGGCGTAGAAGAAAAAAAAACTAATCATTAGGAAAATAAATATCCTTGCCCCATATTGACGCGTTTGGACTGCTGAATTCGGCGTTTTATTCCATTTTTTACTGAATATATATGCCAGCTGCTGGTCAGCACCATTCATCAACACAAAAGCCGGACAACTTTCATTGTACCATTTGGCATCCAGACAACAACGCAAAACTAAAATTGTTTAGGTTAACTCATGTAACAAACGTAGAAGTTCAAGGATCACAGACCATTGCTGCAGGGTTCAGCTGCAAGAAGAAACATCGGATCCAAGGAGACCTTGCGCACCAACGCTACGAAAACGACGATGATGCTGTATATGATGTTTCAGTCTGTTCAGAGAAGGAAGACACGATGGCCTATCAAGGAGGAAATGGTTGCTGAAGCGGACATAGCTCACAGCCTACGGTCAACGCCGTTGAACCTAGGAAACTTCCATGATGAGAGGGGTGTCTCTTTTGCGCGATTGTCGGCGTTTTATGACTTATTCCAGGAGGTGTCTTATACCTAGATCTGTGTAAGGCATTCGTTTGTCATGTAGGCCGCAGGTGTGCCCCAGTAGCTGTGGAGTTGTTCCCTAGGTGGTCTGACGACGGCCGCGCAGTATTGCAGGTCACAGGGACTGGCTATCCAACCAGCTGTAAAGTAGACGTCGACCGGCTGTTCTTTGGAATAAAAAACAGTCTGTTTTGGGTAGCTGTACTGCAGGTAACTAAAAAAATCCATACTTTTGCAGCCCACATAGCGATTTCATCCAGGCCTAATTTACGATTGTTGCGTATTCGGAACATACCTACAATCATGCTGAAAAGTTGCTTTATACACGAATTGTTCCAATTCGTGTATAAAGCAACTTTTCAGCAGCATGATTGTGGGTATGCAAGCAATGGAACGTAAGATGATAGGCGATGATAACAAACGCGTGTTAAGGACATACTAGTAGAAATTAAGTGGGCAGGGAATGTAATGCGAAGGCAAGATAACCGTTGGTCATTAGGGGAACACAGTGGATCCCTATAGAAGGCAAGCGTGGCAGGGGGCGGCAGAAAGTTAGATGGACGGATGAGATCAAGAAGTTTGCGGGGATAAATTGGTCGCAGTTAGCACAGGACCGGGCAATTGGAGAATAATGGGAGAGGCCTTTGCCCGCAGTGGGCGTAGATAGGCTTATGATGATAATGATGACACAAATTGTAGAACGCATACGACTGCAAAAGCTAAGAAAACCTCAAATATAGAAAGAAAAACAGTTGGGTGGCTTCGTTCCTAACGCAGGCAATAAGGGACTAGGGCTCGTGTTTGCGCCACGTTGCGATTATACGTTCGGTAAACGCAGCGTTTTAAACTGGCTCGCAGGCACTCCCATTTACATGGTTGTCGTTTTCGTCAACGCTAGCAGTTGCCCAACAAGATTAGTGTTTCATATTGACAAGGACACGTCAAAATGACATAATGAAAAGATGTCAGCCCGTCATTTTGTACGACTAATTTGTATTTAAGGATGACAAGGAAGACGTCAAAATGACCAAAAACGCCGTCATTTGGTATTGACGACCACTCGTCACTTTGACAGCAAACCGCTTGGAAATAGAGCTGCCAGAACTTTTCCGTCATTTTGACCAATTTTTTTTTTACAGTGAGGGTTTGGAGGAGCATAAACCCGATATACAACCGCACGGAGGCAAGCGCGCCGCAGCCCTCTGACCTAACTTCCGCCCGTCAAAGGAACACTTCATGAACCCTTTGAGACTGCGGCTGCAGGGGTTCCTCACATGTCCGCGGGTCCTCCGAGCGACTACATCACATCTGCGACTACATCACAACAGTTCCACCGACAAAGCCTCCTTCGCGGACATTTTCGACCTTTAAATACGGGTGATACCTTGGTATGTTATGAACATAGGGCTGCACATGCGCAGTTAGATCATCCAGTAAAGTGCGCCAACTAAATCGGCGTAAACACAGCCCACTGATTAAACGGCCGCTGCCAAGACAAATACACTGGAATGGTCCGCTACTACTTTCGCGGATGCCGTACAGGCTATCCCCGATGTGGTTAATGCGGTTGTGCGCCCGGACTTCAGGATTTTGCCTTGCAGTTGACAAAACACTGCAGCCCCTTCCCTTCATCGCCTTTCTTTGTCGTTACAAAAAATGGCCCGACATCTAATTCTAAACAATTTTAAGCAATGACTGCTGTTGTCTTTAACAACGCTAAAAACTCAAAAGGCGTTAAAAACGCCGTAACGTTGCTTCGTCCAGCCGCAGCGTTACTGACAGATCGTGTTTCTCTATGCCGGGCAAGCGCTGTAAAGTTGTTCGTGCGATTGAAGCGCCACCAACAGAGGTCGACACCTTGCTGGCTTGACGCGTTCTTCTCACGTTCGTGGAAAGGCCGAGAATGATGGCATAGCCGACGCTCCCACTACTCCCCATTAGGGTGCCTGCCACGCTAATCCCCATCGCGATTGAAGCGCTACGAATTTGGTTCTCCGCCGCCGTGGAGTTCACTGTATACCAGGGCTTTGGTCGGGTGTCACGGCGCAATAAAGGACACTGAAGTGAATTTGTTAAACTTCTGATTTGGTTCGCATTGCACACAGCGGCTCAAATAAACACACTTTTCATCGTTTATCCGGCCGATAAAGCAGTATTTAATTTAGAAAGCCTGAAGGTAAAAATACCATGCGACACCTGCGGGCGGCCACAACAACTAACAGCACTGACGCGTGTTCGTCTCGCGATGTGATTAGACAATGTCAAGGATTCGAGTTGTTCAAACCAGTTTCGGCTTCGGTTCCGGGAAACGACGTGCTTGGCATCCGACGTTATCGTCGGTTGGGCATTCCCGATATCCCAGGAATCAGCATACATCTCTTTGTACCATGTTGTGGGCTGTATAATGGGTCAGGCGGCTGTATAATGGGTCGGCTGTATACTGGGTGAAGCCACGCATTGATAAGGTGATGCCATTGTCTATGCATGCGTAATCGAAAAGATTTTAGTGCTACCAGATGCTTTCCTGAGATGTAAAGCTGGCGCACGAGTTAAATCTCCTTGGGTGCCTCATCTTGTAGAATACAAGTACCGCGTAAACGCTCGGTCAGAGCCTAGCTAGCAAAACGAAAACACGCGGGAAAATCAAATAACGAAGGGGATTCCTTACAGAGCCGACTTTCCCTTCGGTGTCGAGGTTTACCAAAAAGGAACCTCCATTTCCCCGCCGGCAAGGCAGCGGCGGTGCGCATAGAAATTGGCGCCGCGTGGAGGGCGTCGTGACTCGAATTGACGCGGCAGCCTCTCGACATGAATACAGCATGGAGAAAATTAGTCCCGCATCAGTCTGAGAGGGGATGGCCCGTTTGTACTCGCAGTTTTCGCATCCTCGACTTCCAAAAAGGGTATTTGTGTACAACCAAGTTATTTGCCACATGTGCGGAAGTAAATACCCCACGAGGCTTTCGGAAGCCGACACTTTCAAATGAGCTGTCGCCATTATAAGCGCCCCGAAGAAAGGCGACGAGTGAGTGAGTTCATTTTTGTCTTTAAGGGGAACGCACACAAGTCGAATTGTTTTCATAGAAACGCCAGGCCATGCTCGCCCTGTCAGCCGCTGTAAATCAAGCGCCGTTTTGCTCTCCAGACTCTGAGCGCCGTCATCCCGAGGACGGCGCGTGAATCCCGTTCTGGGTGCTATTGCGTGTCGCCTTTTAAAAAAGCGCTTTGGCTCGCGCCATGCGTGGGTCGGCTAATTGACCAAGTTAAAAGGCGTCTTTTCAAGTCGCGAGCTGCGCATAGAATGCGCAGCTGCTCGCGCAAAGACGGTCGGGATGTGTGCTCTCAGCGCGAACTCCATGGCGGCCGTTTTGGTGTCGCCCCGTGCAAGCAGTTCCCGGGAACTTCAGAGCGTGCCTCCGAGCGGCTGGAAGTGCGTACGCTTTGGAAGAAGTTGGCCGCTGAAAAGGTCGCGTTTAAAGCGGCCGCATGAAACGATCTTGTTCCAGGAGCTGTCGGCTTACGATACTCGCGCAAAACGGTCGGGCAGCGCTCCGTGGGCGATCGCCGTGACCTGTACCACAGCGTCATGAGGAAGAACTCCACTCTCGAGTGAAACTGTTAACGTAAAAAGCTGTCTGTTTCTGTAATTGCCACCTGGATAATTGTTTCTCGGTTAATTGTATGCACGACTTCCTGACCAAAATCATTGAAACGAGATTCATCTGTTCGAAGTCCGCGAATTGTCTCTCTGCCAATGTTCACACGCCAAGCAGTGTAAAGAATGCGATCAAGTGAGGTGTCTAGATTACACTGAATGTGAACTCAGTATGTTTACCTGCTTGTAGCCCGAACCTTTACTGGCGGTCAGTACTCGGGGTTTATTACCGTTAACAATGCATGGCGTTTCACGACGTGCATTTGTTTTCGTGTTCAATCATCCTCATAAACGTGATCATCATCAGATTACTCCTCGTCTTCGTCGACATAGTCATAATGTTCCTCATCATCATCACCATCAGCATCAACATTCTTTTTGCATCCTCTACAGGACGAACGCCTCTCTCTTGTTCCTCAGCGATACCCTATGGTCCAATTTTCGCCGCCGGATGTTCTTACAAAATAAAAAAAAAACCCTTGTTAGGCACTGTGGGGAGCATCTGTGAGACACTTCTCCCTCACGAGCTGTCAAACTCACTTTGCTCAGCGCAACGGAAGCTGCTGAATCAAAGTCAGGGGAACTTTTTCACCAACCGGACTGTCATTTCCTAAAAGCATGTGGTTATGCATCGGAACAAAGTACCAACACTCTTGTTTTTCTCGTTGTGCAGGTCGCATTCTCTTGGACATCCCATGCAAGGTGTGCCTTGATCACTCCTCAGGAAAGCACTACGGCATCTTCGCTTGCGACGGGTAAGCCTGTGACCTATACTCAAAATGCAGATTCAAGAAAAGGTGGTGCTGGCGAATAATGGCGTGTGGTTACGAACAATATTTTGATAGCGTTTTCCGGATCAGAATTAGTACTCTGCAGCTTAGTGACGGGCCTCTCTGGTGGCTATATATAAGAGACCTAGGGATATTTATTTTTAAGTATACAATACTAACCGTACCGTTCCTTAAATGAACAATGTGGTTTTAAATATCTATCTGAAGGAGAACAACACAAAAAGTACTCACACAACTGACAAATATTCAGTTCTGACAAGACCCACTGTTCTTTTGCTTGCTCGGAACGGGCATAAAAAGTCAATTATTTCGACAAAATTAGTTGGAACTCGGCATACTACAGGCGAACAGACACAAAAAACAGGCGCAGATGCGCCTGTCATTCTGTTCTTCCCTTCTCTGCGGCCGCCTATAGTTTCCAAAGTTAAACTTTTAGTCTAGGTGCACCAACTCCTACAACAACAACTAAATGATTTCTACAGTCGCGCGTCGTAAATAAGGACGCGAGCGTTAAAGGCGACGTAAATAGGCAGAAATTTTCTCTGAAAAAGCACTCCTTTGGGCTGTTTGTACCTCCAAAGTGAAGTCCGCAGTTTGACGAACGGCCGTTTTGTTGGGAAGACGCATTCAAATAAATTTGAAGGCAGCGATGGGGGATAAAAAAATGAATAAACGACATTGTCGCTCCCGCACGGAAGCCTTGTTCACTCGCGCAGGAAAAAGAACTCTTTTCTGTCAAACAAGTCCCCGTGTGGGCAACGGAATGGCTATGGTTTTTCTTTTTGTTTTTGTCCATTGGTCGGTTCCTTCAAGTTTATTGAAGATACCATTCAAAAGGAAAGCGGCTCTTGAAGCAAGAACGATCTGCAATACAGACGGGCGTTAAAAGAGATGTGTATAATGTCTATAGGGTGACTTCGTCAAATAATGATTAGTGTTGTGACCTGAGATTCTTTCTGAGGAGACTCATTGATTAAAGTACCACTGTCAAAATACGGGACAAAATACCAACGCCCTCAGGCTTGCGTGGTTATCTTTATTGGGTGTTATAACGCGTAATATTTAAATAGTGAATATTTTAGTGTGTGGAATGACCTGCTTAGCGGTAGTGTTCACATCGGGTATGACGAAGGAAAAAAAATGTCTCGTTTAAGATTGGTTAGGTTGTTTACAGTTTGCGTGCAACCTTGCGCTGATGAATAAAAAAAACCTCACAATTTTTTCTTGCTTTGCAGGTGTGCCGGCTTTTTCAAGGTAAGAACTTCTCCCTTTGTTTGTAGTGTTTACATAAAACCAAAGCAAGGAAAAATAAAAGGTTCGCAAAACCAAATTTAAACGCCGTGTTAGCCTTCCACAAGGTTTATGAAAAGAGGTCTTCGAATTAAAATTACCGTTACAGATTTTTAATTGGTTGGGAGGATAACCCGGCATTGGTCGCATATCTAAATAAATAGGAGAAATGAAGTGCGTGATAGACGTGCGATTAGTTTTCGAGAGTTTACGAAGGAAAGTATAACAAATATTGACATAATCACTGGAGGTTCGCCGTCATTTTGAGCCTATGTAGGCGACTTTTTGTGACGCTTGCAAAATGTTTGACGAGACTGCTAGATGTGGCCACAAGCCTTCTACGATACTCTACGATTTTGTCACATCTTCGTATAGAAATTTTATCACGGTCACATGACGCAATTTTGGATCAGTTTTAAGCTCTTCACTGTAATGGAAAGCGTACGAAATTCATTGCAATGGCTGCCAATCACAACAAATGCGATTGAAGGTGCTTGTTGACATTATACATTGAATGACATTGAGAGGCTTCGAGCAGCGTAGTAAATGTGTGCTACGTACCATGGTATACTTATTTTGATAATTATTTATTTTGAGTCATGATTTCTTGCTCACCGGTAAGCACGTGTGTCGCAATCGGTAGTACTGCTGCCTGTGAAAACAAGAGAAAATACTTAAATCCCGATGAAATACCGACAATATGACGGCGATCAAACCGACCTCCTTGTTGCGTAGCTGAATTATATATATCCACTGATAATTTAGCCCTCTTAATCAGAGCTGACTGACTACAGGCTTGTTTCTTTGTCTGCGCGAGCTTTTTTACCCAACCATGATTTTGAGTACGCCCTTGGGTTCTTTGAGGTGCCGACTTTATTCCGGAATGAATTATTAGGTAACCTTTCCGACCAGTGGCACACATTCTCCGGTGTCCGTCATTTCCTGCGTCATTTTAAATTTCCCGCCTCCCATTCTGCACGGAGTCGTTTGCTCAGGGTCCTTTTCAGTCAGAAAAAAAAAAAAAAAACGTGATCTATTGTCAGCGTCCCGCAAACACCGAAAATTTAAAATACAATGAGTAATGTATAGAAACGTTCTCGTGACACCGTCCCAATCGCTGTTTCTGCAGCGTTCCATTCGCCGGAACCGTCAGTACGTGTGCAAGGCCCGCGGTGCTGCGGCCAACTGTCTGCCCAGTGGACAAGACCCACCGAAATCAGTGTCGCGCCTGTCGGCTCCGGAAGTGCATCGAGGCGGGGATGAACAAGGAAGGTAAGGAGTGAGCTGGCAGCCTTCGTGCACGCTCGTCTAGCTTGGTCGACGGGAATGCATCCGGGGAAGAAGCATCAGCGGCAACCACTGAGGTGCCGCAGGTTTCCCGCCGCGATGGCTCAGTGGCTAAGGCGTTGTGCTGCTGAGCCCAGGTACGCGGTTTCGTTCGTGGTCGCAGATGCGACTTTTATGGTGGAAAGCGAACAGCAAAAAAAAAAAAAAAAAAAAAGAGCCCGTGTGTCGAGATTTCAACGCACGTTAAAGATTTTCAGTTGGTCAAAATTATTCTGGGCCTCCAACTAAGATGCGTGAAAGCCCAGGTGTAGCTTGTGCGCGTTAAAGCCCATAATCTGATGCCACAATTTGTCCGTCTGAGCGCGCCATTTAAACACTCGCGTTGGCATACATGGCTTAATGTAATATTACTTTGAATTTCTTTTTAGTTTCTGCGTATACCGCCAGGGATATTGCTAGAAGCTAAACCTTTACCCTTCCTGCTGGATTGCAGCTATTGGGGGGGGGGGGGGGGGAGGGGGGGGGATATATTTGGTTCAGTGAATCTTGAAGGGGCTAAACTTGCATGAGTATTGCAATCCGGGCGATTTTGAAGGGCAATCATGAGCAGAACCAGCGTTAGATAAACAAAGATGGGCTAAGAGAGAGAAAGTGTTTATTGAACGGGTAATATTAACATGGCGAAGTTTTGCCTCTCAACAGAAGGCACTGGTCTCGCCGTAAGCAGACTGAGAAATACACATAAACAGTCGATGGTGTAACTTAAGTTTATTACACGGTATGCCGCTTATAAGAAACAATCAGGAAAAACGGATGGGTAATATGGGGCACTGCGCAAGGGCGAACAGAATGGGAGATAACGATGAAGAAATCTAGTAAACTCTAGAAGTATGGGTTGCTAAAGGTTGTTCAAGCACCGAAAATTAACCTAGGCAAATGCATTTTCTGTTCAAATCAGCGTAAAGAGTGCCAGAAGGCCAAATTTTTGTGCCCTGTGCACCGTTGATTTCGACACAGATAGGATACCACAGGTGAATTGGTGAAAAAAATTGCATTGCACGCCGGGTACACACTTGTGTTGTGGGCAATAAAAGTGCCCCTTCACGTGAATGAGACAGCTTATATGCTGAGTTCTTGACTGTCCGGCATTGTCTAATGAGCCAGCTTTTTATCTTTTTTGTATTTGTTATTTAATTTTTGCCTTCTTGTGTATCTGTTTCTTAATATTTGTGTGTGTAGATACACAAATTTACCTTCTTTCTGCTTCTTAAATTTTCGTTGTTAGACCGGCGGCCGTTCTTTTGTATTCTTTACTCTGTTTTCGTTCCTGTGGCGCTGGTTCCAGCCGGGCCTTCACTGCACTTGGCTCACTGTTAGCGGATCATGTGCGAAATTAGTGTCAAACATTAGACTTTGTCAAGACTCCTAGGAAACTGTGCGCGAATACACAATGTCGTTTTAATTGTTGGCTCAATACATAATCAATAACAAAATAATTCCCCAAGCTACACCCCGTTTACAACTTGCATGTCCCATTTAGCGTCCAGTACTTTTTATTCCATGTAAGTGCCACCGGGTTTTGCTTAGGCCACAAACGAAAAAAAAAAAAAACTGTCAGCGTGTCGGCTTGCTTCGCTGCAAATGTCGTCGAAAGACGATTGCCTTCCTAAGCCCCTGCCCTGCAACACCCCCCTCCGCCTCCAACCCCCCTCCCCCCTGCACGCTGTTCCCATCTGCCTCCCCCCGTAATTCATGCAACTGAAGTTTGCTCAATTGGAATAAATTTTCCCGCGTTCACACTGCTCGCGCGTTATCTGTTGGAACAGCTCGAGAAGACTTTTTTTTAGCATTTGCTTTTACGTCACCTTTGTTCGACTCAGTTTTTATAGGGTATTCAGTAAGTTTTATCCTGCGCCTATTTTCAATTGAAAAAACGTTGATGCTGTAAGCTATGTACTGACGTTTTGCTTCAAATTTTCTAATGTTTTCTCCTCTCTGAACAATGTTGATATGTTTATTGCATGCCACCAGGTTAACAAGTTTGCGACGGTCTTGCTTAAGCATATATATATACAGGGTGTCCGAGCTATCACGCACCAAGATTTAAAAAAAGAGCAGTGGCATTACTCGAAGAAAACTTAGTGTGTAATGTTTGCAGTACTGTGGAGAAGCGGACAGTGATTTTTTCGTTAATGATATTGAACTAATTAATTGTAATTAATTATCCAGCTCGAGAATTACTGTCTTAATCACTGAATTGTCAATGAGGCACTTGTAGGTACCCACGAGGGGCATCTAACTGCGGTATTTTCAGCGACGAACTAATTGCGTTAGTAATTTATTCTGACTTATACAGAAAACCCGCGAAATATGAAAAATACGTATCAGACAGACCAAAGTTTTCGCGTGTAGGTATCCCAGGACACACTATTGCCTTTAATTAAAGCAGCCCCTCCTCCCATCCCGCGCAGCTGTACAGCACGAGCGTGGGCCCCGTAACTCGACCCTGCGTCGACAGGTGGCGATGTACCTGAAGGAGGGAGGGCTGCGGCCCGGGGCCCTCATTTGTCCTGGCGGTCCCTCCGCAGCGGTCACGCCCGGCGTCGGCGTCGGCGGCGACCTGGGCCCCCGCGGATCCGGAGCCATGAGCGCCACCGCGAGCCCCTTCGCCGCCCTGCACCCCGCGTTCCTGGGCGCCGTCGGCACGACCCCGGACGCCGCTTGCGCCGCGGCCGCCCTGTACACGACGTCGGCGCTCAGGCCGCCCATGCCCGCGGCGGGACTCTTCCACCCGACGCCAAAGGTTCGCGTGAGTGCGCGGGCAGACGCAATCGATAAAACCAAAGATTGGGGGAGTGGTACATTACTGAAAAGAATAGAGACCCGAAAAGAACGAAAGACAATGAGATACGAACAGACACAGGGCTGTTCATGCGATTGGTACACTTCAAGGTGCCATTGATGACTTCAAGATGCAATAGGTAGACTACAAGAAATGTACTGCAGAAGGATCGACATTTGGGCATGTTGGTATTGCTTTAACATATTGAAGGGCACCGCAGTAGACGCAACACGCGAGAAATACGACCTGCCATCTTCTTTCTCTCGTGTTTGCAATCTACTGCGCTGCCCTTCAAGATGTTGCAGTACAAGATGAAATTGGTAGACTACAAGCGGGAAAGCGCCCCATTTTAGCTTATGTGTACGTCTCCACCCTATGCGCTGACTGCATATCGGCCCCATTCGGGCACGGCGGCAAATAACGCCACGCACTCTAAAATTCAAAATGGGTCTCAAACAAGTAACGCCAGTAAGGAAAGCCAGGATTGCAAAAAGCCATGCCCCTAAGCTTGATGCAAAAAGATGAATGGAGGCGAGTAAGAATGCTACAAAAATAAACATAACAATACAGAGATTCACTTGTCTCAGCCTGTTCTGCCTATTCATTCTGCTCAGTTATCAATGATAATCTCTACTAACATCGCTTTCCTAGCCTAAATGAGTGTTTAGCTGGCGCAACACAACGCATTAAACGCAAAAAAGAAAACGCACAGGAAAACCGGCTGTCGAAATCCACTTTATGTCAAGACGCATGGTTAGGCTTTATAAAACTGCATGAAAAACGAGGACACTTGCTCCGCAAGCCTTGCATTCCTTCGATGCTTCTAGGAAGAGTGGGGATGATGACACCTGTCTCTCGTGTGCAGTACCCCCACGAGTTGCTGACCGCATTTCCGGAAACGATCTGTGAATCAGCGGCGCGTCTTCTCTTCATGAACGTCAAGTGGATGAAGACGGTGACGGCGCTCACCGTCCTACCAATGAGAGACCAGGTGAGCGGGACTTCTTCGCTCCCGTTCCTCATTCGGGGGCAGCTTTTCAGTACTTTTCCAAATATGTCTGCAGTTTGACTTAGCACCAGTTTACAAGGTGCTTTTCCCCAAAAAGGTGATTTTCCATAAAGTGCAGGTTTTCCATAAACACACTTTTCAGAAAACAGGAAACACCTAGTTGAAATATAAACCATAATTGTAGCGCACAGCCGGCGTGTTAACTTCTTATAAGACATCGCAGGTTTTTCTGGCTGTTTTTAGGTGTTTACGCGGGTAAAGGTTTAATAGGGTACAAGCAGTTGAAGCAGCCGAAAATGAAAGAGAACACATAGGCTAACGAAGTTAACTTATTGTGGCTAAAATAGAAACTGGTGTTTTTAATAGGCGATACGCGAATGACAGACATCAACGGCACACAATTTATGCAAGATCAGTAATGATTCGATTCAAATGTACATCGAATGCAATTGACACAAGAAAAACAATTATTGCTGTATTGAGCACGCAGGCATGTTGCACACGATAACTGGTAACAACAATACTTGCAACAGTAACGTACTGCTTATGTAACAGAACTGGAATACCATAACAGGCAAAATCTATTTTCTCTCTTGCTTGATGTGGATAATTTCTTTCAGGACATGACTTGCGCCTTCTTTTTTTTAAATTGTGTGTGTCTCATTAGTTTGTTATCCTGGGTAAAAAAGAACTGACACCTACCATAATGAAATGTTGTGCGAAGCATAAAATATATTCCTGTGTACCTCCTAGCTGTTGCCTTGTTAAACGGGAATGTCCAGTTCGGGGTCCTGCTTACCTGCGACTTTATTAGGGAGGTTGGGGCCTTATTCGAACTTCTGGGCCAAATATGTCGCAAATAATGGTCATAAATAGTCATTAGGACTACGCTTATTCATTCCATAACTTTGTAATGACAGCGTAGCTTACCGCCTGGCAAGAATGCTGTGAGTTCTGAATTTTCAATCTTGGAATTTCGAATTAGAAGAACGTGTTTGCAATATACTATATAATTTGCAATACACGGCACATATAAAACCACCGAGATGAAGAAATGAACGTCAAACAGGCTCTGCTACGTTATTCCTTGTCTCAACGTTTCCATTTTTTCTAATCAAGCAGAGTAGAAACATTTATGGGGCCTTGAATGAGGATATCGTCATCCAAAAATAAGGGTAGTGAAAGATCACCGGGTTTTGACAGCTACAAAGCCTCACTAGTGAGGCTGAGACGTTTTTATCCCGAGTGCGGCTCTGATGCTGTTTTCGTTTTGCCTTACCAGCTGCTCCTCCTGGAAGAAGGCTGGCGGGAGCTATTCGTTCTGTCGGCGGCCCAATTCCTGCTTCCCCTTGAAGTGGCGCCGCTCCTAGCCGCTGCCGGTGAGACACCATTGCGTTCGAGATAGCGACGATTCACTGAGAAGCCACGAAAAAAAGAAATACTGGCCTGTCTTTCACACAGGAGACGAAAATAAGTCTACATCTGTCTGCAACAAAAAATTCGACAGTGTAGCGGCGTCATTCCGGCGCTAACATCTCGACAAAAAGACCTGCCTTGGTCGAAATGTCGAAAGGTGTCGAAATGTTGGCACCGGGCATTTTGTCGATTTTGGCGGCTTGTCCAAAGTTTTGCCTCTGTTTGGCCCACTATTTTCCAAGTTTCATCGTTCTCTCTCTCTCGCTTGCGCCCGCGTGCCTGCTATCAACAAACCTTGAAAACGCGTCAGTAAGGTGGATGGGATACTGCAACGAGGAGAGTACCAAGCAGCTATGGGTGAACCAAAAAGCGATTGTAGTTATGGTTATGACGTTTGCGTTCACAAACATTGGCCAGTGTACGGGCTACATTACACTCGACCATGGCGTCCAGTACCACCGCGCACCGGCATGGACAGGACTGAAGAAACTACTTGGCTGCAGTGCCAATGCCAATATATTCTAAGCGAATTAGCCCCTTTTCCTATTTTCAAACTGTGACAATGCGGGAATACAGTTTAATAAGAGGATTTGAGCACGACAGCAGAACAACGGGGCCTGTCTGGACATTTTTTTACGTTTCCGTGAAGTAGAGCCTTTTCATTTATTTATTTATTTATTTATTTATTTATTTATTTATTTATTTATTTATTTATTTATTTATTTATTTATTTATTTATTTATTTTGTTTGTTTGTTTGTTTGTTTGTTTGTTTATTTACTTATTCAGAGCACCCCGAAAGGCCCTCTAGGCGAGGGTCCTCTAGACAAGGACTCTGGTATTACATAGGGGGGAGGGGGGCAAGACAACATTATACAAAAATACTCACAAAAATATAAGACGCATTATAACCAGTAATTAGCTGAAACGAAGGGAAGAAACAATAAATACAACCTACAGCCATACCGCGTTGTACAATCGTTAAACAATCAGATACATTGGGAGCATAGCTCGCAAGACCTCAATAATTTGTTCGATACTTTTTCGCCCATAATATTGGCTGAAAAATAAAATAATATAATGTAAAAACAAAGAACAGAGAACATAACAAGTGGCAGCGTATGCAGAAATAGCCTGCAGCAAGAGCAAGAACAACGTATGTAAGGTACTACTACAATTTATGCAATAGGTAAAAACTACAGAAAAAAATTCTAGTTACTGACCGTAGTGTGCAAGAGCTGCAAGAATTTATTGGAATCTTTTTCAGTGGCAGTATGTGCTGGAAAGTCATTCCACTCAACAATGGTGCGCGGTATGAGTGATTGTGCGAAACGAAGTGAATGACATTGTGGGCGTTTAAATTTATTGAGGTCATCGCGTCGTTGAAAGAGAGCAGAGGGGCTAATGAAGAAGGCTAATGAAGAAGAGGAAACTGAAACATGAACACTTGGAAAAAGGGAGATTTCTGTTCTAGTTTCATTATTCGACGACTTCCGTGACCGTTAGAGCTGCGTATAACCTGTGGAAGGTGTCAGTATGGTAAAATATGAAAGAACGTTCATGCTATGTTTTTTTTTAAATCTCAGTGATTTTCTTCCTAGTGCTGACTTATAGTGTGGGCACGAAATTATTTTACAACGGCGATTCCGCTTTCTCGTAGTCCTCGACATGAAGCAAATCTTGTAGTTACTGATGATTTCTAAATGTACGTATTCCTGAAAAATACAAAGAAAAACGTAGTTGTCTGTGCGGCAGCAACTGTAAAATGAGCAAATATGCACATCATTTGCTGAAATAACGGTTTATATGTATCCCCAATATACGTCTAGATCGTAAAGTGCCACCTGCTAAAATTTTATGCTCGACAAAAAGCGCTCACTTCTTAGCCCCAGTGCTGTGTGGCGTGTTTCATGGGAATGTCTTTATAATTTACACGCAGGCCTCAGTACTGAGCCGTCGACGTCCGAACGAGTCGTTTCTCTGGTCTCCGAAATCCGAAACTTCCAGGACATAATTGGAAAGTTCAAGGAGATGCAAGTGGATGCTACCGAGTACGCATGCGTGAAAGCAATCCTGCTTTCCAAAACCGGTAAGTAAGCAAAAAATATTGTCTTCTGACATAGCCGGAGAGTCACCACGTTTGTGTAAGCCAGGGATATTTGCCTAATAATACGGGAAACCTCCCTGACTATGAAACGTAGCATGGTGTGTAGTCACACGCAGAAGTGCGACCTGAATAATGACGAATTTACAAATATCATGCGGAAATATCATGCATGCCTACTTTACTAACGTTCAATGTTGGGCTAGTTGGTTGGCTGTTGATACAGTGTACAAACAAGTCGGCAACTAGTAAAGAAAATGGCAGGACAACCACACACAGCGCTGATTTGCAAATATTTTATTTGTCACACCGGTATATAAATACATTTTTTGGGGCGCATGGCCAACCGAAGATAAAAAAATGAGGAGGCTTAAGCTTCACCTTTAAGCGTGACATACGACGGTGTTGTCAGGCTTGTGCGCATTCACCAAAACGATCTGGGCGGTGAAACGTCCCACCCCTGGCCGCACTTCGCCAGTTAAAGCAATACCAAAACGGCCGCCTGTGTAAGATTGCGGCGCGCGTTAACTACCGCCAAGCAGTCAATATTAATCCGGAGCTACCCATATTCCTAGCACCTCATAGTGGTAGTAGTAGTAGTAGTAGTAGTAGTAGTAGTAGTAATAATAAATAGTAGTAGTAGTGGTAGTAGTAGTAGTAGTAGTAGTAGTAGTAGTAGTAGTAGTTAGTAGTAGTAGTAAATAGTAGTAGTGTGGTAGTAGTAGTAGTAGTAGTAGTAGTAGTAGTAGTAGTAGTAGTAGTAGTAGTGTAGTAGTAGTAGTAGTAGTAGTAGTAGTAGTAGTAGTAGTGCCACTTTTTTTTTACAATGGGTTCAGAGTAGGGTGCTGGTATGGTGCCAAAGAGCCCTGATAGGCAAGGTGTAGATTCAGCACGTTAAATCCCCGAAATTCGAAAATTTTGAGATATTGCTGGTGTTTCATTTCGATCTTTCCAAGAATGTGTGCGGTTCGCCTCACTGACAAGCTGACGTCCCGTGCGCAGCGTTCCAGGACCAGACGTCGGAGTCGCGTTGCCTTCGCGACGTCCGCGCTGTGGCGGCCTTGCAGGACCAGGCGCAGCTCACCCTTTCACGCTACATCCAGACGGCGTATCCGACGCAGCCCTTTCGATTCGGCAAGCTCCTGCTGTCGTTGCCCTGCCTCCGCTCCGTGTCGGCACTGGCCATTGAAGAACTGTTCTTTCGTCGGACAATTGGCGCTATTCCCATCGAGAGGCTCCTGTGTGACATGTACAAGTCGGGGGACTTCTGAATGCGCCCTGATACAGGTTCTTGAGCAATGTCAGCTTCACTGTGCCACTGCTTTCTGTTCATCCTGTTAATTCAATAGGATACTCCTGTCGTCAGACAAAAAAATGTGCCCATTTTGCTGCCTCCTAGAGTTTCGGTTTTAGTAAGTTTTTCTATTGGCGAGCGGACACTGTTAGTCCGCTCCAGGGAGGAAGAATTTACCTTACTTTTGCCATCTGAACACTGCGTATTTTTGGCGCAGGACGAGGAAAACTTCGTAAACAGTGAAAAACACTCTGTTAAATCTGGCGGCGCTGTGTTTTCTTGCAGTGTTCTATGTACTGCAGGGTTCTTGAAGTGCACACGTCCCTATTTAAACGCATAATTTAGATTGGGCATTACCTATGACAACTACATGTGAACAACAAATTAGTTAAATAATGTATAAATAGAGTGCACCTGCAAAATATTGAATGTATATGAAAAAGTGGATACTGTCATAATCAAGTTGTTGCAGATGATAATATATTGCTGTGTTGATAGTGCTAAGATTTCAGGCGCAGCGTGGTGTAAAATGCACGGCCTTCAAGGCAAAGGTACTTTCATACTGCAGATAAAATTTAATCTAATGGTTGTTTCGGACGGTATGGTAAACCAGACATTTCGATCTGATGAGCAAAAGAATGAACTGCTTCTAGATCACGAAATGTTATTAAAAGTATGTTATATCAGCGTCATGACGCTTGTTCCTTATGTATATAAGCCATGAAATGGGCCATTGTCCGTGTACATTTTCAAACGCCGACATTTGTCATCGTAGGATCTGTAAATAGCATAGGTTTACAAGCACATCTTTTTTTGCCGCGAACAAAGAAGGTTCGTGGATAGTTCATTTTTTTGTGATTTTCTGTAGATGCGAGGTTATGATAGTCATAAATGCACTCATCTATGTATTTATTACGCTTTAAACTATCTTCTGTTTGTAGAATTGCACCAGTCCAAATGAAATAAAATTTTTTTGAGCAAACACGAGTGGGCCTTCTGTTATGAAAACCTAGTACGCAATCTACCTACATTCCTACTGAAAAAAGAACACAGTGTTAACACGACAATAGCCATGTACATAGCAAGCCATTCGCGACATCGTAAGTAGCGCTTGAAACGGGACGACAGAAGAGAAGACACACACGACGGCGCTACCTCCTTCTGTGTCTTCTATGTGACGGCGCTGTGTCTTCTCTTCAAGAGCTGCTTACGACGCTTACGTTTCGATGCTTACAAGAGCTGCTTACGTTTCAAGAGCTGCTTACGATGCATCAACACCAACTAGCCCGACTGTCAATTTTACCGCCTAGTCGTACCTCAGTTAAACAAGTTACATAGAAGGAACTTTTTTCGCACTCTTTAGGTCGATTTGTTCACTGCAACTGCTTGTAAATGGGGAAATTAGCGGTTTTCCGGGGCACCCATTCAATGCAAACGCAGACATCACAGCGCACGTGGTTGCAAATTGACAAATGCTTTGTCTCCGTCACCACGGCCGCTCGAAGAAGGGGCGGCCGTGGCGCCACCAACGAAATATCGTGCGAAAACTGCGCACACTCGTAGTTATGAACCATGATCCAAAACCCTAACAAGAGCATCTGTTATTCCGTGAATATCTAACGCTTTGGTCGGCTTGGGAGTACGCACACAGTAATCAGAGTTCGGGCCCACATTTCTTTTAAAGCGCTTCCATATCATTGCGGGTGTATATAAATTAGGTAGAGAAACAGCACCAACTGACGGATGTACCCAACTAAGCCTAAGGTTCGGTTTCGAGGTCATACGACTTCAACGCATACCCTCTACATTGAGTACCGGAGTACTGAAGCGGCGTATGCTTAGTTAAGGCGTATTTGGCGATGGAAAACATTTACTGGTAGCCATAGTTGATGATGATGAATGAAGTGAATGATGATGAGAGGGGCGAAGCTAAAATCCTTATCGCTAAAACCCTGAAGCATTCGCCCGCACATCATATAAAGACTCGACACGTCAAGATTACCACAGCTCTGTTGACAAGCCTGTCGACGACGTCGATGCTTGTGGTGATTATGTAGGGCTTATTTGGGACGATGAGAATTTCCATGGGTAAGTTGGCGAATTCGGTGTGTGACAAATTAGCCAGCTTGGCCGTCGCCTTCTGCAGAGCGTCTTGTGTCGCGTATCACCGGTACGTGTCTTGAGCTCGCAGGCGACGAACGGCAACCTCTTCTTCTTCCTCTCCTCCTTGTTGGGTAGCAACGAATGCGTTGAACGTTTTGACCTCTTCGGCCAATCTTTGGTTGGCCAATCCCTAGGGGGATCCTGCCACAATCATCATCATTCCGCCGTGCTTGGCAGCAACGAGGGACGGGACAGGGCCCGAGCAAGGGGAGCTTCGCCCCTAAAAGACAGCTAGCGAAGTCTTACGTAGTTACTATCCCGCGAGCATGAAAATACATGGCGGGGGGCACTGCCCCCCCCGCCCCCGCACCTTCATGGCCAGTGGTGTCCACCATTAGACTCCCTCTAACCCGGCGTGCTCAAGAGCTTGATTATTGGAAGCCCCGTGCTTGCTAGTTGCTAGTTTGGTTCATTCGAAAGCTTACCTCGTTAAAACAACAGAGACATAATGAGTGAAACCTAGAAGAGCGAGGGTTCCGGCTGGTAATCCGTAATCCGATGGTAATCCGTTATGCTCACAGCCAAGAGCCTGACTGTTCGTAGGCCTTTACTCTCTCTGTTGTCTGTTTTATGCGCTGTGAGCGCTATAAGGAGGCAAAAGAATCCAGGGTCATCTCTACTAACGTGAATCCTGGGGAGGGGCGAAGCACGCACTGTATAAGTTTTTTCATGGTGCCTGGGCGTTTTTGCCAACGGAGACGAAACCGTTGGAGGGCAGAGGTATACAGCTTTGCTGTAAGAGTTTCTTTGAAGCACGAAGCTCACGAGGGCGAGGGGTGAATCAGTGCCCGGTGTTTTTTTAGTACGCGTTACGAAGCGCTCCAGCGCGAGGCGTAAACGAGTGTCCCGGTGTTTTTAAAGACGATAGTCTTTCTTGGGCTACTTAAACCCAGAAATTTTGGTCTGTCGGATGTCTGTCTCATAAGGCGTTAATGGTAAGTCTTTTTCAGGGTTCGTTGGAGGATGTCCCAGTGAAACACCGCATCCCAACAGTCCAGAAAGATGTGCTCAATTGTTTCCAGCTTTTGGCATAGTCTACAGTTAAGTGTCCATGGGTGTACATATAGTCCTTTTTCCTGCAGCCAGGGTTTTACTGGAAGCGTGCCGCTATGAAGTTTAAGAAGAAAGATTTAACAGATGAACGTACTGGCATTCGTTTCACTCTTTTTAGAACATCTTTCCTGAACCCACTGCATATAATTGACGATAAACCGGAACAGGCAGACACACATCAATCATATCTTTGTACAAACGTTTCGCGGTACACTACTCAAATACTCCGAGGAAAACCTAACCCTTAAAATCCTAAAAGCATCCACACTTCCCGCAAGAACCCACGCACACGTACACATCGCATTTCAGAAGTTGAAACTACATAGTCTGGAATGACATCACGTAGTCGGCTTGTACCACAGTACGTCTTCGTCTGTCGTCTGTCTGTCTGTCTGTGACTCGATTCAGCCACCCGGCCAAAGTAAAATTGATATTTCGCAATAGTCTTATATACTCACAGCCACATTGTAAACGTCTAAGCCCGGTTATATGTTCGTACTTGTCAACTTTGTTAAAACAAGAACAAGACATTACGCAAATATAAGACAGGAAATTAGTACACAAGGGATATTTACAGTGTTTCTTTATTTAAAAATTCATGAATGCTTGGTGTTTCGATAGCAAATGATATTCTACATCTACTGCAGAAAACCGCCGCCTCCTGGCGGCATATGAAAAATCACGCGGCAACAGCAACGAAAGGTTCCACTAGCTAGGTTGCACGTTCTGCTTGGAACGCACGTGGAGCACGGCCACGCGGCTGTATAAACCTTCAAGTGGGCCGCCTCCATTCACGCGCGTCTCCGCCGTACTGCAGTGCTGGCATCGAGGAACCCTGGCCCTGTAGCAGTGGGAACGCGGGTAAATTCAAATCGCCCTGCCGCAAAACTTTAGTGTGTTTTACCTTGGAATGAGCGCGACGGTACAGGAACAGCATGAGAGGTGAGCGGGAAAGCAAAGGGGGGTATTCCCTTGGCAAATGTCTAGAAAGACTATCGTCTTTTGACGACATTTGCAACGAAAGGAGCAGATACGCGGCCAATTTTTAAGTACGCGTTATGTCCTAGCGCGAGGCGTAAATGACTTTCCCGGGGTTTTAGTACCTGGACTCCATAAGATGACGATTACAATGACGACGGATGACGATAGGAAGCGCCAGCAGCCCCATACCTCAAGGGGCTTCGCCTTTAACAAGAAGTGGGCGTGCGAATCACTACCTACTTTCCCGCCCTGAACTTACAGTGCACTGAACTAATGAGCCGCTTATTGCGATTGACTGAGGGCAAATAAATACAAAAAATGAAATAGTGATAATGGGCTTGCCGAACCGGCTATATGCGCCCGTATTTGGTGGGTATTATATTTATCGCAAAAAGAATGGTGGTGTAAACAATGAGTGTCACAAAACGAACAAGTAAACATAAAAGCAGTGTGTACGGCAGACGCGGCATAACGCAATCGTCGGGCGCGTCCGGCTTGTCTGACATGACACTGACCAGCTGGCCTAAGTGACGCTGCCTCTTACGTGCTCCTGGGGCCGAATTCTCTGAAAAACGGGCGTCGCTTTGAAACGACGTGGTAGCGCCATGCAAATGCATGCGTTCTGAGGTTGGGGCCGTCGCTTTGGGGCGTGTTGCGAAGGGACTGAGCCACAGAACAGCAGTGTGGCAAGGGCGTGAAGCTACAAGCAAAACGACGGGGGGGGTGTCACTTCGCGCTCTTGCGACACTGCTTTTCTGCGGCTCAGCCCCTTCGCAAAACACCCCAAAGCGACGGCCCCAACCTCAGAACGCATGCATTTGCATGGCGCTACCCCGTCGTTTCAAAGCGACGCCCAGTCATTTTAGAGAGTTCGGCCCCTGTTTGTCGAATCATAGCGAAAGTATCGCGAAACGATTACTATTAACCGCAACAAAAATACGGCAGGTACGAGTTCAGTCACAACTAAACCGAACGCCAACAGCGGTCCTTGGGCGGTACCGCTGCGCTAACTAGGATTTCAGATGTTAGGTGAGGCAACAAAAAAGTTAATTCTTGACAAAGCTGCAGCGTTAGTCAACATACTACATTTTATTTTAAGCACCTGCGCACAATACGTCATTGCTGACGTCACAAACATACGATGCAGCGAGTGAATTGAAGTTTTTATTGGAACTGTTTCATTGCTCAGTTAATAAAGCATCTTTCGCTGCCGGATAAATGCTGAGGGTTCAACAAAAAATCAAATCTTTGGAATAAAACAAACCAGTTTTTTTGTCCTCACGGCCCCTCTAAAGTTCCGAAAATTGAAAGTTTGGTGAGTTTACGCACCGACGCTACTGCTGTGCTATGAGGCCCAGGTTTTCGGAATAATGTTGAATACCTCGTTATCTTTAGCTTGCGCAGAAATCTTGACACCCGAACGTTTTTTTTTATTTTTGCCGGCACCTGAAAAATGGACGCCGCGGCCGAAAACCAAACCCGAGACCTTGGGCTCAGCAGTCGCTCCTTAGATTGCCTTGTTAGAATCACACGGACACCACTTTTAATGCAAACTTCACTCAAATAAGCTATATAATTAGAAAAAAAGGGAACGTCCATGCGAGTCATTAGATCATTTCCCGCATTAGAACCTATGACGTAGACGTACAGCTGAGTGATTGGCTGATGCAGGGAAAAAGCAAACAAAAGTAATGCAGGGGTTATAGGCTTGCAGAAAGAGGTATTTTCTCTTCAATGTGATGAATACTAATTTTATAGTGGTAAGAATGGTGGGGTAGACAATATAATTTACGAAAGTACCCGTGAACAGAGGTACCCGCACGAACTGTTGTTTGTACTGCGCGTGCGCTATGCTTGTTATAGCTGCACAGCAGTCTGGCGCTTTGCGGTTGTCTCACATGACACAGGAAGACTGGCGCAAACGACGTTGCCTTACGTGACCATTTTTCTCGAGCATACCCCATGTTTCACCAAACGATTACTACCTACCGTACCAAAAAACTTAGTGCCCTTCGACTCTGTGAAGAAGGATGGCCTGCAAAGCAGCACGTCCTCCACGGAGTGCAAGGAACAAAACACGTTTGTTTGAGATTTATGACTGTTCATACTTCGTAGCCAATTACCTGAATGAAGTTTGGATAGGCCCCGAGCTTTATCCTAGCGGAAAAAAGTACAGCTGTCTTTTTCCCTCCCGCGTCGTGATTGATTGATTCTATGTTTAACGCGCCAACGCAACGCAGGCGATCAGGAGCGCCGTTGTGCAGGGCTGCGGGTTAATTTTGATCACCTGGGGATCTTTAATGTGGTCCGAAATCTCGTACACACACGGGCCTTTTTTGCGTTTCGCTTCCATGAGAAAAGCAACCCTCCCGCATCATAGGCATCTTACCGTTTGTGTAACACGCCAACCCAATTCACTCTACCACGGATGACACCGGACCGGTCGCATTGGGCTGCTTGACGGCCACGTTGAACATCACGCCGACACAACGCACATGTCGCCAGTAAGGGTATGAAACCCATATCTGCGCGTGCCTCCCCCCCCCACCACCGCCCCCTCTCCCAAACCACCACCACCACCACCACCACCACAACCATCATCATCATCATCATCATCATCATCAGCCTATCTACGCCCACTGCAGGGCAAAGGCCTCTCCCATTATTCTCCAATTACCTCGGTCCTGTGCCAACTATGACCAATTTATCCCCGCAAACTTCTTGATCTCATCTGCCCATCTAACTTTCTGCCACCCCCTGCAGCGTTTGCCTTCTTTAGGGATCCACTCTGTTACCCTTAATGACCAGCGGTTATCTTGCCTTCGCATTACATGCCCTGCCCACGGACATTTCCTTCTTAATCTCTACTAATATGTTCTTAACACGTGTTTGTTCCCTGACCCACTCCGCTCTCTTCTTGTCCCTTAATGTTACACCTATCATTTTACGCTCCATTGCCAGCTGAGTCGCTCTCAATTTAAGTTGAACCCTCTTAGTGAGCCTCCAAGTTTCTACCCCGTAGGTGAGTACCGATACGATGCAGCTGCATACACTTTCTTCTTCAGCGACAATGGTAGGCTACTATTCATTATCTGAGAATGCCTGCCCATATGCACCCCACCCCATTTTGATCCTCTTAATTATCTCTGCCTCATGTGGGATCTGGGGGTCACAACTTGGCTAAGTAACTATATTCGCTTACCACTTCCACTGGCCTCACCACCTATCTCAAACCGCTGTGCTGTCCCGAGGTTATTGATCATACTTTAATTTTCTGCATTATTTAATTTTCAGGCCCACGGTTCTACTCTGTTCGTGCAGTGCGGAAATGTAGTAGTAGTAGTAGTAGAAAACATTTATTGAGCTCATATAAAATGACGGCGTCTTCTCAGACGTCGGACGGGTTGGTTCCCTGGTTGTCGGGACCAATATACGGCAGCAGCTCCGGCCCCTGGTCGCCAGCGCGAGCTGGATCGGCAGGGCGGGGCTGCACCGTAAGGTCTCCCCATCGCTCATGGGGTGGGGTAGTGGAGGGTAGAGGGGGAGTGGGGGGGGATAGGGGACTTGAGTGAATTGCACTCCGTCAGGATGTGTGCTAGAGTGCCTATGCTATTTCTGCAAAATGGACAAGTGTCCTCTTCGGTTTCTGGGTAGAATTTTTTCATCAGGACTGGGTGTGTAAGTGAACCCGCCTGAATGCGCCTGATGATTGTTTGTTGTTCCCTGCTCAGGGTGCGGTGCGGCTCGGGGAAGGTGCGCCGATCCTCCCTATACTCGGAGGTAATCTCTCTGTAAGTGAGCACCGGGTTGGTGGTGTCGGTGTCCTGCCCTGCCCGGAGGGTCATCGCTCGGGCATGATAATCGGCTATGACGTTGCCGGCTACCTGTGTGTGGGCAGGCACCCATACGAGCTCTACGGATCGCTCCGGCACCCTGTTCTTTGTTAATATCGCGGCTGCCTCTGAGGAGATCACCCCTTTCCTGTAGCCGCCGTATGCTCTTTTGGAGTCGGTGACCACCACCCTGGCACCCGGTTGGACGAGCGCCAGGGCTATGGCCACTTCCTCTGCTGTCGCTGACTCTCTGGCGTTGACTGCAGCGCTGTTTATCAACAGTTCCCCGTCGGTTACCACCGCTGCTGCTTTGCTGCTGCCCTTGACGAGGGACGCATCCACGTATAGGACTCCCTCAATCCGCTGCATTTTGGAATTAACCGCATGAGCTCTGGCTTCTCTCCTGCCATCATTTTTCCCCGGCGTCATGTTCCGCGGTAAGGGCTTCGTGGTGATTGTCGTCATCCATTCAGTTTGGATGGACCTCTTGATTGTTGCTCTCTCCTTGCGCCACCCTATCTTATCCAGCACCGCGCGGCCATGAGCATGCTTTTCAATTCGTCCCTCGAGTTACGTAGCAAGGCAATGTCATCAGCAAATCTGAGGTTGCTGAGGTATTCTCCATTAACCCTTACTCCCACCTGTTCCCAATCCTACGTTCTGAATACTTCTTGTAAACATGCTGTGAATAACATTGGAGATATTGTGTCTCCTTGTCTGACACCCTTCCTTATAGGTATTTTACTGCTCTCCTTATGGAGGATGATGGTTAGCTATGGACCCGTTGTAGATATCCTCTAGTATTTCTTACATAATGCTCATCTACCCCCCGGTTCCGTAATGCCCTGAATGACTGCTAGGGTTCGACCGAGTCAAATGCTTTCTCATAATCTATGAAGGCTATATATAGGGGTCGTTCAGTATACTCAGCGCAATTCTCTATCACCTGAATTGATCTGTGAATATGGTCCATTGTTGAATACCTTTACGGAACCCTGCTTGTTCTTTAGGTTCACTGAAATCTAAGGTTGCAGAAATTCTGTTAGCGATTACCTTGGTAAGTACCTTGTAGACGACTGAAAGTAAGCTGATGGCCTGTAATTTTTCAAGTGTTTCATGTCGCCTTTCTTTATGGATTAGGATGGATGTTCGCCGTTCCTTCCAAGATTCCGGTACACTTGTGGTCATTAGGCATGCGTATACAGGTTTGCCAGTTTTCAAGTACCAATTTCTCCGCCATCCTTCAAGAGTCTGCTGTTATCTGATCCTCACAGGTGCTTGCCCACTTTCATTTCTTTCAAAGCCTTCCTTACTTCTCGGTCGTTACTGGTGGGATGTCTATCTCCTCTGAACTACTGTCTCGTTCGGCATTATCCTGGATGTCCCGGCTACTGTACAGATCCCTGTAGAACTCCTGGGCCACCGGACTATTTTATCCCTATTTGTGATGAAATTGCCTTGCTTATCTTTAAGTGCATACATCTGATTTTTCTTCTCGCCAAGACGCCTCTTCACAGCTTTCAGGCTACCTCCGTTCTTTACAGCGTATTCGATCCTCTCCATATTATACTTCCGTATGTCAGCTGTCTTACGCTTATTGATTAACGTCGAAAGCTCCGCCTAGTTCTATTCTGTCAGCTGCGGTAGAGTTGACATGGTTTGCCGTTTCCTAATTAGATCTTTAGTCTCCTGTGAAAGTTTGCCAGTATCCTGTCTAGCCATAGTGCCCCCGACTTCTACTGCACACTCCGTGATAATACGAGTAAGGTTGTCGCTGGCTTCCTCTGTCGTAAGCTCGGCTTCCTCGTTAAGAGCTGAATATCGGTTCTGCAGCGCGATCCTGAATTCTTCTACTTTACGTCTTACTGTTAGCTCATTTTTCGGCTTCTTTCGTACTAGCTTGTTGCAGTTCCTCCCCAGATCCAGCCTAATTCGAGATTCCACAATGCATGCACAACCGTGCAGGCACAAACCGGCAACCGGTCATGCGCGTGTGCTTATAGAAGTGAAAGATACTGTCGAACATGTAGCTCTGAAATCCCTTCAAGCTTAACGAGTGATATTGGCTTATGTCGGCGTTCCAAGCGGGCAAGTCTCTGTTCATACGGGAGGGATTCGCAGCTACACGACCGGCTAGAACTTGAGGCGGCAATGCTGGCGGCAGCGGCTTTCCCTGGTTTTCGCACCATTCACACTTCTCTCCGGGCTGATGCTTCTTAAGTTTCCGCACTTCTTCCTCAAAGCGAGTGACATGCGTTCATCTAATAGCGAGTTACGCTCGAGGGCTTGGACATGTATACTAGTGGACACACATGTGGGTGTCTATTTCGATCGCTGCCTAGTCGTAGGCATCTCATTGTGCAACACACCAACTCAGACCCAAACCGCTCGATTGCGGAGTACAGCTGACTGGGCGCATTTAGCCATGACACTGCCTCGTTTAAATCTCCAACCACCACAACGGGTATGCATAGGTAGCGGCTTTAAGCCCTACTGTGCACGCATGCTCCCCCCCCCCCCCTCCACCCCTTCACCCCCAACCCGTGCACGCCTAAACCGACAAAGGGGGATAGGCGCCTAATTAGGCGGGGAATACACTGGCGAATGGAGAGATAAAGACTTTATATGCGACCAGACTAGACCTATTATTATTGTTCCGCCAGAAGAACTACGACCAGCGGTCAACGAGGGCCGCCGACGAGACGATGTTGCTCGAATGGCTCTCAAGCTCAGGAATAATGTGCTCACGCCGCCGTTCCAACGGGGCAAGTTGCTTTCAACCGACAGGGGCGCGCTTCTAGTGGGCGAGATTGAACTTGAAGCGGCAACGGCCGTAGCTACATTCTCGGTGGCGGCAAGTGGCGGCGGCTTTCGGGCGTCTTTACACCCATTCGCGCTGGTCTTGATACTCCGCAATCATGGGACAATGGCGCTACGGGCTGCTGTCAGCCGACTGCAAAATAGCGGGTAAAAGTTGGATGCATGCTTTAATTAGAAGAATTTATTAGAACTTCCCGAGAAGCGATTAATTTTAACTAAAAAAACAGCAAGCACTTCAAATATCAAGAGACAATCGAACATTTCTCTATAGCAATCAGCTCTATATTGTTGTGTTTTGTTATTTTTGCAGTTACCCACTCGGAATTTTTGACGACGTTTCCCCTAGCCGCCAAAGAGGAGCCGTTAACACTTGCGAAGGAAAACGTAGAGCGAACTTGTGCGCTTTCCTTCTCTATCCGATAGGTTTATTTCTGCTGTGCATAAAGAGATTATGTTTTATTGGATATGTCCACCTCATGCGTTAACCATACCCACACAAGTACCATTTGTGTTACTGTCATAACATTCATTTAACCTTAACAGTTATTACAATATTCTTAATGCACACATCTATGTCGATCAAATGCTAGCAAATTGTTATTGTAAGGAACAAGTGCTGCGTTATAAGGTAGCAAGTTGTATGCATGTGTGCGTGCCCTGTATGGATTGGTATGAATGATAACTTAATTTGTCTTCATGTAGCTTATAGCTTACTTTTTGTCAATCATAATGAAAAGTCTGTTTAATGCTGATGAGCGCAGCTAGAAATGAATGTGCAGATTTTAGGTGCGCTACTTTTAATTTTCTTGGTCCAGGCACCATGGTTCAGCAAGCGCTTTCTGGTGGTTTGGGATGGGGATCTCGAAGGCCCCCTTTGAAACATGCATCGTCCACACCTAGGACCAAACGCTGAGAACCAGTCACCCAGTTGAGGCGAATTTGTTGGCATTTTTCCTTTACTGGGTGGTCCACTTTGTTCACCAGTTGACGCAAAAAAATTTCTACATTCTCATGGGGCTCCTGCTGGGGTTGGCAGCAACCAAACCAACGCCTACAATTGTGACACTGCTGTCGGCACCGAGGCCATAAATAAATGAATACCATACAGCACATACTAAATGCGCGTGCGGAAGTTTTGAACATCTCTTTTTGTCTGCGTGCCCTTAATGCCACGCGTGCTAGTGGCAGTCTTTTGGATATCTGCTACCCATTTTTAACGCATTCTTCGCATGACCACTTGATAAGGTTACAGAGTATTGGTACTCTTATCCCCTATTGTTCTGTGCCGCCGCCGTGATAATTGGTCAGTTCGAATCACGTGACACATGTTTACACTGCGACGGTTCATGCGCACAGTCATTTTGTTTTTTATGCGTTTTCTGTCGGTAAACTGTGGTAGTCTCAGCTTGTCCTCCCTGCTCTACGGCTGCGCGTTACTTCTGAATGCGCATCAAAGATAACGCGCTTCACAACATTTCAGTTGCGGAAATGTGCCCGAAGATGCTGTGTTTCTGGGTCTTCGGCACCTCGCGAAAGCTAGAGGTAAGACCGCAGAAACGGCAAACCTGGCAACACGGCCTAAACACCAAAATGGCCGCTGTTGCTCACTTGCGTGCCTCAGTGATGGTATTCTGCATCTAGCATCTTATCTTTTTATGTATATACCTTTTTATTGTTTTTATCGGTGCCTAATTTTTTTGTAGCTGTCGCTGTCTTTTTACTCCGTTTTATAGCTGCCTATAGTTATCACTTAATGCCCTTACCAACTTTTGTGCTTTTATTTGCCCGCCACAGTGGCTGAGGCATAAGCCCGAGGTAGCGGGGGCCAATCTTGACGGCAGTAAGTGCTTTTAGGCGAAGAAAAAAAACAGAAAAATGCCTCTACGTCGAGATTTTGGCGCGCAATAAAGATCCCCATCAGGAGGTGGTCAAACTTAACCCAAAGCCTTACAATAGGGCGGTTCTCGTAGTCCGTGTGTAGCTTTGGTGGGTTAATACCCGAAAATCAAATACTTTTTCTAATCTTTACCAGCTCTGTCAGCATTTTTATAACGAAATACCGTGTCATTGTTCTGCTAAAGGTCATGTTCTGTATTGCAATAAAATGGGCTAGTTGGGTAAGTTGGTGCGTGTTCATGGTGTTGACCAAGCAGGCAGGAATACAGAACATGGTGTACCACAGCGAAAATGACAAGACACATAAGAAAAGAACACAGGGCGAGCGTTTTTCTTGTGTTCCTTTCCTTGCGTGTCTTGTCATTTGCGCTGTGCCACACCATGTTGTGTACTCCTACCTGCTTAATCATCTCGAAAACGAACAGTATACATTCAAATAAACAAGCCTGACGAAATAGCTTTTATTCCACCAAGGAACACCAACATGGGCAGATTCGGTTAGTGCTCCTTGATGTTTCCAAGTGTTAAGCAGTCTTCAGATTCTACAGTAAACGCCGTCTGCTTATGCTACTTCCCAAAGGCACGTGAGGGATACGCCTTGCTTTCGCTACTGGTGGGTAGGTCCAGTCATGGAGCTCCCGAGGGCAAATATTACACTAGAGTGTTGTGGTTGTGGGATACTATGACTGAAACATTTTTAGCCTTATTTTAGCATTTCACTTCCGGTTTTGATGAAGCTGCGGTTCAACGTAAGGAACTATTGGTCATCTCTCGCATCAGTTTGTGAGCTGCAGATGCTTTATTAACGGGGTTTTGACGGCAAAATAAAATTTGGTTCATTGAGAAGGCTGAAATGTCCCGGTAGCGACGTGTGCCTAATAACAAGCTTCGAACTAATCATTGTGGTAATAATAAAAACAGATGTCGCACATATCTGTACAACAAAGTAAAGTAGGACTATGCAGTTGATTGATTACGCTTCCAAATGATTTTATCACTTGCATGAAGGTAGTCTGCCTCCTAATATTTTGCATTGGTTTCTGTTACTATGTCCAATGTTCACGTTGCCTGCGTTACATCACAATGCGGAATGACGGCATGCTTAGGGCGGACGCTGGTGAGATAAATGAGAACACAACTGATTATTTATTATAAATGTAAAGTCGCCTGCAGGTTTAAAAAAATGTGTTACATCCATTCACAGATGTCAATTTCTCGGTGCTTGACACACTGGCTCGATGCGGCATAAGAGATAGAGACTCTTTATTAAAGAGGAAAATGCAAGGCGATTTGCCGACATGAGTTCACTGGCACCCAACTCTGCGGTGAAATGAGGATACGGGAAAAGGTAGTAGGTGTGTTTACGAATAGTAGCAGTAGGGGAAAAATACAGTCCTGCTTCAGGGCATGGAGTTAAAGGTTTCTTGAAATGATGGGTAGGCTACGACATCGTCGACACACTAATGTCCTGGAGAAACTAGAACAATGCAGACAGGCTTTGCGTTGAAGAGAGGGAGAGGGCCAAGTCCGAGTACCAGTCTCAGTGTCATTGGTCCAGTGTGGAGGCAATCAATTTTGTACTATAGATGGCACCGTGATTGGGCATAAGTAGAACACTCCAGTAACATGTGTTCGACTGTTTCAGGCGCGTTACAATTATCACAGTATGGTATTTATGTCTGGCCTATCCAACGTAGGTAGGAGTTTGTTAATGCTGCGTTAAGAGGAAGCCTATGGAACACCGTCTCCATTCGGTGGGGTAGACGTTCTGGCAGCCTCGTTCTAATATATTGATCTATGCAGTGTAAAAAGCCATGATGATACTCCGGCAGGGAGCATAAATGGTTCCTATATATACGGCAAAGGAGAAGTTAACCTTCGTAAGGCGGGAAACTAGCTGCTCCATTTGTAAACAACCCGAAACGGTGGAGCATGTCTTTCTTAGTTGTATGGCCTCAGTGTTCCCTGGGGATGTCTCCCAAAGGACACTTCGGAAAGATTATCCCCTCAGCCCACACGGCATAGGTTTTTGTGCATCGATAGAGAAGACGGTGTGCCATTTGACAGTGCCATGTTGTTAGGCGTGCACAGTATTTGACGTTCGTGCATGGCCTGGCTTCATTGCGATGTAGACGTAAGACCAACGCGACAGCATTTTCGGGAAAGTGTATCACAGTTCGATGAGGTTACGAGGGTGAAGAGCTCTCCACGAGAGTGGTTGTGAAAAATTGAACACCTAACTTCGCTACAGTAATTTTAACAGATAACCCCATCCTTTGGTGGCATGGTGGTATTACTGTTGATTTTTTTTTTTCGTTTTCATTGTACCTGGTGTACTGTGTTACTGTGGAAGACCGGCAATAAAAAAGGGGGTGCTGTCGTGCGTTGTATGTATGATGTGAACGATCTGAACGGATATGTGTATGTATAACCAATGCTGGTTTGATGAATTATATACGTGATGTCTCGTGATGTGTGAGCGGTTTCTGTGGGTGTGGGTACCCCTTGTAAGTTAAATAATACCTTTTTTCTTGTACGTTTTGCTGCCATCTTGTGGTGTACCCCCGAGAATTCTTCGTTGAGTGTCCCATGCTTTCCAGTCCAAAAGTACGACCGAACAGTTGATATACTGCGCCAGTGGCGCTGTCTACTTTTCAAATCAAGGTAGATACATTGATGTGTTTTTTGTAGTCGTTATCGAACCCAATTTTTACATGCCAGGCACGCATGCTTTTGCTGACCTTTCTTTGAAATAAGCTGCATTTTTATCCGAGTGTTCATTTCATTAGCTGAAGATATATCCAAAGCCTCCCTGTGTACGTGACGGAATACCTCTATTGCAGCGCCGATGCATCGACAATCATGCACGGTTTGTGGACATCTTACGGGCATGCATGCATGTGTTATTCGCGCTTCTCTCTGCCGTCGTTGACTGCAAGTGTATATAGTGTCACGGGACCGGTGGTGGACAATGCCCCATGGCGCCATAGCCCGGCGTCGAAGACGAAGAGGAAAAACCGGGCGTGCAGATAGAGCGGACTCTGCCATGGCGGATTGTCAATAGTGTAAATAGATCATTATCGTTATTGTTCGTGTCCTGCCGCCACGTAACATTTTGGTGGAGTGTGCAGGGTACATCATCCCCATCCTGGCCTCCACATCGTATCGTCTCGGCCTGGCCGAAATCGTCCAGGGAACGTGGGCCGTGTCGGGCAGCCCCAGCCCACTGCGACGTGCATTCGACCTTGTCCCCCGCCCCGTGTCCCCAGCCCATGAGCAGCCGATCAAGACCTGACGTTATCAGCCGAGACCGGACGAACAGAAGATACCGCGTCCCCCACACAGAACACAAATGAGCCGGAATGGGTGTTTAATCCCTCAACTACTTCTTTTAAGCTCCTCATAGCAAACCGCTTCCTCCGATGCGTGGCCGTATTTTGGAAGTGGTACTACGGATAAACTCCGATAGCCAAGAGCCGTGGTAACTAAGCGCGTTTTCCACGATTTTACTGCATCCCCATGTGGGAGCTTATGGATGCGAATACTGCGCTGGTTCTAATGGGAGTGAGCCAAAACTCCCACCCGCTCAGATTACAAAATGGCTGCCAGTTCACTGCTGCGAGTGCCGAACGTGTGTGCAAATCATCTGTCTGACTGGAATACCGGCAGCAGGTCCGAAACTGAAACAATTTCTGCGAGGCGCATTTCTATTTACACTCCCCCGAACCGATTGGATGCGCAACATGCATGGGTGCGCGTTCGACCAGCGCAGTCGGTGCTTGTGCCGGCCATCGGTAAGCCCCAAGAAACGAAATAAAAACGGCCACAAATGCGTTTAGTCTGCGTAACGGTCCCAAGGACAAAGCTACCTAGTATCCCGCTACATGAAAGCCAACAACGGATGCCGATCATTTCGTCCAACCGGGCCCGCAACGTACACGTCCGACCGTATCGTGCACGGCCGTTCGAGGCGATTCGGGCGCAGCCGAAGAATGCATATGCTTTTCCGGCGAGCGTATTTCCAGCGCGCGGTGTAACGTACGATGTAACGTAAGGCATTGTCTTTGCTTTCACGCTGAGTTTTGGGAAGGTGGGCCCGTCTACATGCCATCTGCCAATCATTGTGCGAGCGCCGCCGCAATTGACGGGAGGGCCACAGCGCCTCGTTGCTTTTCTTGTACGTTTTCGCGAACATATCTTCCAGTTTCACCACGGCATAAAAGCATGTCCCGTTGAAGTGGCCCTGTGTAAAAGTGCAGAGATGACCTTACCCCAGATGATTCCTGGAAAAATGGTTATGCATTCATGTCCAACTTGGGATACCTGCCAAAAGTTGTCAGTGCCAAACAGAAAATGTCCTTGGTATTTACTTTCCGTGTAGCACAATCGTTGTTGAATAATGTTCTCATTTGTATTTATTGTTCCATTTGGTCAGCACAGTACAGAAATGATGATGCAGACATGTTAATGCGATTTCAACCGCAGAAAATGCAAATAAAGTTTTAAATTGGCACCACTCATTTTTTTCACTCACTGGTGTATCGCAGCACTGAAGACATTGCATGCGTTTGGCCACACACGTAACAATTGTTAATGTTCAGTAAAGTTCTACGCACAGCTGACTACTTTTGACTACGCAGTCAAAGCCAGTGTAATGTCAGGCGATAAGCACACAATCTTTGCCAGAATTTTTTTTTTTCAGAAGAGGACGTTGATGTCAGAATTGCCGACTGGCGTGAGGCACAAAAATATATTGATGCATCAAAGCATCCGGCTAGGGCAAAATAGTTTGAATACATTTCACATTCGCCCCCAATTAGAATAGGATCCTTTGGAATGCGAAGTTCAAACAAACAAGTCCGTTACCTGGCCACGGTGGCCGATTGTCTGATAAAGCTTAAAAGCGAAAACGCCCGTGAGTTTTATATTTGAGCGCATTAAAGATCCCCAGGTGGTTAAAAATAATCTGGAGCCCTCCACTACAACACTCCCCATCGCCTGTGTAGCGTCAGCACGTTAAACGTCATAGTAAATCAATCAATCAATCAATCAACCAAACAAGTCACTTCGTACAAGCATAGACCAGTCAAGAAAGATAGAACATATATACACACGGTTAGACGCCAATTAAAATTTTAACTGGATTAACTGCCTAAATCAATCAATTCACCAGTTGCAGATTCCTAAAAATAACAAGGATGCTCTCAGTGGGTGTTTGTGCTTATTTCCCCAAAGTAAAGTTTAACTCTTTTAATGGTTTCGCATTTTCAATTGTGATGCTGGGAATGCAAAGCTCGACGACATTTGTGGGTGCACCAGGCTTTGGGTTTGTCATTCATACATGCTAAAAAGACGGATGTCGTTGGGTTGACCATACCATTTTCTTAAGCCCTTACGAAAAAAGCTATAGGCCACCTTTTAGTTGTTAACAATGACTGCATTCTTGAGGATTTCACGCTTAATTGTAAGAGGTTAATGTGATATCGTCATTTTCTATCGTGATGTAGTGTAGGCTATTTGAACATGGCGGCAATGCCATACAAATTTGTCCATGTGAGGCAAATGAGTTCAGCCTAGTGGATGTTTGAAAAAATGAGGCCACTAAAAACAGCATTAATTAAAGCTTTAATACACACGAGTTACAACCAAACAAGCTAACATACCAAATCAGCAAGAGCCCGACAGTTCCTACAGTATATACACACCAAGGTTAGAGCAGTCACAAACTGCCAGATGAAACGTTCCACACCTGCATCTCAGCATCAGCCAACATACTCCTTTTTTGCTGAAGCCCCTCCCTCCTCCCCCTCACCTCAAGAGCTTAAGATCCTCCGGGAGGGCAGGAGGAAAAGAAAACAGAGGCCGGCAAAGAGCTCATGTGTGAGTTACACGAAGCGTGTTCTTAGTATAACATGGAGTCATCAGCAGCAGCACCTGTAAAATGTCCATTATTGACTTGCATTGAAATCTAGAGTGCATCAACACTCTTCATGCCGCAAGTTCAGCCTCGTACCGTGCCACACACATTAACTGGCGTAATGACGCCACTTGTATCAGCGCCGGTGTCGCCACGCCTGCGGCGTGCACTGCATGTCTTTGCGAGAAGAAATCTCTCCATGCGGTTCACGCTTTAGAACGTTGTGCAGATAAGCCACCACACTTTCCCTTTCTGAACAAGGCAAAACTGCGCGAAGCCGAAGATTTCCACCCCGAGTACATTGCGCTGATAAGCAGGCGCCTTCAGGCATCGTGAACACAAGTTGCGGTAAGCGGATTTTTTGCGGCTCTCGCGACATAAGCGGTCTACACTGTATTGCATTGTGCATCACTGCTTTTTGCCGCACGTAGTCTTCGCGCGCTTAGTCCGAATAAATTTTCTAGTGCGACTTGAGCTGGCATCTGACCTGGCCCGGCTGCAATAGCTGCGCGCCAGTTGGGCCAACGGAGGCTAGCGGTGGCCAGGCGGAGAGGGGGGGCAGAATCGAAGATCTTCAAGAAGCGAAAACCTCACCTCTCCCCCATTCACTGGGCCTCCTGGGTTGTCAGGACAATTATAATGCTTCCGAGGTGTAACACGACGGGCGGCGTTGCTATGGTAATTATTAAGCACTAATAAAAACCCCAGGCTCCCCGGGTGAGGATGTGGTGATAGTACCAAAATTAGCTCCGGGCTCTGGGTAAGGGCCGCCTCTGACCCAATCACCACGGCACAAACGCCAATTTATATATCCCTTATGCGCCCTCGTAAAAAGCGCAATTCCTTTTCTGTGGGAACAATTGACGGTGTGCTCACACAATTATTGGCTTCCCTGTAATTATATGCCTTGTTAATCTCCCGACTAGTTTGGCCGCCACCTCTTACAGTGGCCAGTCAGGTGGCCCTTCAGTGCAATCAATGAAACCCCTGCACCGTGCTGCCTCAGTCTGTCATTTATGCACCGTCCCGTCTCTCCTTCGTAGCATTTGCCACAGGACAACGGGACGCGATAGACAGCCCCTACTTTGCAGGTGACAAAACTGCTGCCATTTCTTTAGTGCAATCTGGGCGCTTTCTTTAAAATGGTGGGGCGCATTAGCATCAGCTTGCCAGCTGGAGTGTCTACTACGTCACCGCTGCACTTTTTACTCACTTTTTTCAGGCGGCACATAAGGACATGTACAAATAGCACAAGCACATCCAACAACTTGTTTCAAATGGCGTCATCTCCCCTTGGAGAACACGAATCAGTTTTGTGTATTGAATATGCCGACTTTCCTACAGCTTTCGTAGGGGCAGCCTGGGCTGACACCGATTCTGGTGGACTAGGACGGCGACCTTTGCCTTCATGTGGATGGCCAACGCCTCTTCTCCACCTCTTCTTGGCTACCTGGCGTCTGCTGCCTGTTTGTAGCGTTTTGGGTATTCCATATAGAGTACCCAAAAAAAAAGCCCATCGTGTGCTCACATTCCTGGAGCATGACTTTCTGCGACTTTCAAAACCAAAGCCGCGAGTGAAATCTCTTGACCTAATTAACTTTTTTAGGGGTACTGCGGCACCGCCTGGCGCCGACGATGAGTAAGGAGTGTCACTGAAACATTTTTGAAAGCAATCTCCCACCTTCCTTCAAACCTTTTTTTTTTTGCTATTTGTGCAGCTTCCTGTGTTTCCCTCCACTTTTTGTGATACTTGTTGTGTTGTCTTAAATTTTTGTATATTTGTGGTGTTATATTGTATACCATTGTATGTTTGTGATGTATTTTATCAACTAGTTTTCACTTTTTGTTATACAATTGAATTGCTGTGATGTTTGTCTGTGATTTTGCACTTTTATTTGATATTTTTTACGGGTTTTTCATGTGCAATACATTGTGTGATATGTCGGGATTGTGTAATCTGATGACTGTAGGGTTTAACGCGCCGACGCAACGCAGGCGATGAGGCGCGCTGTAGTGGAGGGCTCCGGATTAATTTTGACCACCTGGGGATCTTTAACGTGCGCCGAAATCTCGTACACACCTGCGTTTTTGCTTTTCGCCTCCATCAGAAAAGCGGCCGCCGCAGCCGGAAATCGAACCCGCGACCTCGTGCTCGGAAGCGCAACGCCTTAGCCACTGAGCCACCGCTGCGGGTGGATTGTGTAATTTGTTCAATTGTGTTTTACCCGCTGCGGTGGCTCATTGGCTAAGGCGTGCTGCTGAGCACGGGGTCGTGGGTTCGATTCCCGGCCGCGGCAGCTGTTTTTCTGATGGAGGCAAAAAGCAAAAACGCCCGTGTGAACAAGATTTCGGCGCATGTTAAAGATGTCCAGGTGGTCAAAATTAATCAGGAGCCCTCCACTACGGCGCGCCTCATCGCCGGCGTTGCGTCGGGGCGTTAAACCCTCCAATCAATCAAATCAATCAATTGCGTTTTTTATGCTGTGCTGATTTGTAATCTTTCTAATTTTCTTAGACTCTCTACCTTTTTTTGATGTTTTCTTTTCTGTGATATGTTTAATTTTTGTCTTTTTAAAATTTTTGAACTATTTTAATACTTTTTGTGATATGTAGTCCGATTTCTGCATACCTTGTGTTTACGTGTAATCTTTTTTATTCTTTTCAGCTGTACTTTTTTTATAGCTCCATATATGGGTTTGTGAGTTTCACAGTTCTATCATGAGCTTCAACCTTCTTTAATACTTTCTGCGAACTGTGAATTTTTTGTGATAATATGTTGCCTTTCAAAATTTTCTAACAATTTGTGTATTTCAACATTTAGAACCTTTTCATTTACTCTTTCTACCCTTTTTATGGGTTTGCACTTTAGTGTTCCGTTTGAGTTTGTGTTCGCTTCGCAGTTTCATTTCAATATTTTATTTTTATTTCATCTTTTATTTTATTGTTTGAGGTACAGGATCCGATATTTATATTTGTATGTGTCAATCGTTGAATAAATTATGCATAAGATTCAAACTGCTTATTTCATTCCGAATATCTGCCCTAATTAATGGCAAAACTACTCCCAGTGCACCTCCTAAAACCTCCTAAAATGCAGTTCCGAATACTCCTAATGTACTTCTCGAAAACACTTAAAGGTAGACTAAATTACACCTAATGCACCTGCATAAAACTCCGAAACAAGCCAAAAATACTTCCAACGTGCTGCGTGGAAACTTCCACTGGGGGGCAATAATATACTGCCAATGATTCCCCTGAAAATTCCCATTCTAGTGGCAGTAGAACAAAACTCCCATATAGTACTGAATAAACTGCGAAAATAATGGGAGTTTTGCAAAACTCCCATTCGAAGGAGTTTTGGAAACTCCCACTGGGGTTGAAGTTATCCAACAAGCCATTTACTCCATTACGGCTTATTTGTGTCTGTGTGCAGCCCTCTCGTCCGACGTGGTTTGAGTTCCTCAGACGGTTTATTTTCTGCCTTCAAGACATCGCTGTTGTGGGGCCAGGCATCATCACGGACATCATCGCCATCAGTGGCGGCACGGACTGACTGTTTATACTCATCGCATCTCATCCTCACTGCAGCTATCTACGTCAAAACTTTTCGGCTGCGCGTCGACATCATCGATCTCGCAGCTCATTTCTTCTGACGGATTCTGCGCGAAGGCAGAAGCTTTGCCGCGAAGAAGCGGAGACACTGGTGTAACAGCTTGTGGACCAGGAGCTCCCTGGAGCTGCCCGATTGAGAGGCCCCAATAACAAAGCTGAACGTCGCACACGCACCTCCAACCATGGAGGAAGAAAAAGTTAGGAGACGGCATGACGTCACGCAGCTAGCCTTCGCAAGCCCAGCTTCATTGAAGCCGCTCCCTCCGCTGTTTCTCTTTCTCAAGCCGTCGAAGTTGGCCCAGCACGTGACCTCCATTGTCGGCTGGGCCGGCGGCGGTCTCGGACTCCGGCGCATCTCTTGTGTTTGGTTGGCGGTAGCTTTTCCCCGTCCTTCCTGCATTTGTCAGTTCGGTGATCTCATGCCCGCGTGCGGGCGGGAGTGCCGCGTATGTGCGAAAGACAAAAGCCGTGGGAAAAAAATCAACATATAGGGCGCGACAACGGGCAGCAGAGTAGTTTCGAGCAGACGAAATTGAAGAGCTCGCGGCGGCGGCGGGGTGGGGTCACGTGGTGCAGTGACGCCTGGGCAGACTTCGATTTTACTTTTTATGTATAGGCTTCATGTTTCTCCGGTAGCGCCGTCTCCTAACTTTTTCTTCCTCCATGCCTCCAACCGTACAGCACCCGTATTCTGCAATGGCGTCCAACCCATCCATCAGCAGCTGCGTGAACCACTGCTGTTTGCACCCGAGCGCTGCTATGACAAGGCCAAGCTGCTGATCCAATACTTCCACAGGCGAAGGGAATCAAACGACATGGCCTTCGACGCATAACACTGTGGGCACGACCGGGACGGTCGTCTTCGCCCGGGGGGGGGAGGGGGGGGGGGGCCGTGGCGGCGGAGGAGGAGGGTAGTGGCACGGGACCAGGTGCCATAGCCCGGCGTCGAAGACGAAGAGGAGAAACCGGGCGTGCAGACAGAGCAGGACTCTGCCATGGCGGATTGTAAATTGTGTAAATAGTCATTATCCTTCATTGTACTTGTCCTGCCGCCACGTAACAATATATACAACTCTTCAATAAGCCCGTATCTTTTATCAGCCAGTAGTTTGCTCGTTGCCATTCGTTTGGGTTAAATCAGTTGAACCCTTCCGCCTCGCTCAGAATGGCCGGCTAAACAAAATGTTGTCGGGAGTCCGTATAATAACGGTGGCCGCCGTATTCGTGCCGTCATTTTCCTTGTTCACGCTATTCGTAAAATGAGCACGGAGCCGAACGGTCACTATACACGGAAATGTATAAGCACGCTGGGTTAGGGCATCTTAAAATAAAATCCCTATATACTCATCACCGCCGTGACCATGCCCGCAACGTTGGTTTGGGGAGAGAAACCTGTTTCTCCTATAGCGACGTTCATCCTATTTGCAGGAAAGGCGCAACGTTACTCCCCTGCGTGAAGGAGCAACGTTACTCCGCTCGGGAACAAACATATGTATAACATATTCGTTAGTCCCCTTAAGGAGAAATTCTCCATACCATTTTTTTAGAGTGCATGGTCTTAGAAACCCCCGTAAAGAACACTGCACCAAAGTTCTGAGCGCAGCTGCAGCAAACAGGAAGCAGACATGCGCCGCGGGGTGTTGTGGCTGAGAACGTAGCAATGCGGAAACGCAGGCACGCGAATGCCACGCGCGTGTGAAGCCTATCTTGCATCTCGGTGCCTACGCACGTGTGTGTTTTTTTTTTTTTTCATCACAATGGGCTGCAAAGTACAGTAACTCTTCAACGATAATCGTAGTCTTCAAACCTATGGACGGTTTCGAAATTTTTGTGTTAACATTTACATTCCAAGCGAGTTTGTGTTCGTTCCCTGCACTTTTGGGTGGTCCCTGTGCGGCAATGCGAGAGCCGGCGCCCCTTACTTTCCCTCAAGTAGCCCCTGGTGTTCGGGACTTTGACTTTCTAAACACGCGTGACCCCGCAGTCCTTAGCGATTATTCACGGGCACGTTCCCATCGCATTTGCCCTTTGAAAGAGCCCTGGCCAACTCAGAGTTTCCGGGGTCATTGCCCTTTCGGGACACAGGCAAGCGAGATCATGTCTGAGGTGCACACGACGTCTAGACGGTGAACGGTGACAGTCTAACTGTTGGATCAGTCACGCCTCCCAGCTTAGGCGCCTCCCCATTGAGACCTACCCCACCCACGGTGCGCGTTTGCACGCGCTATCCAGCTTGAGCTGCACGTGCAGAACAGGTAGGACGGTGGCATCCTGTGGCGCATTTATTTCCAAAACGCGGACGGTCGCTTTATTTATTGCAATTGCCCAAGGAACTCCACTGAAACTTCTTTGTGAAAGCCATATGCATGCTGCATCGAGGCAGAACGCTTGAACCGTTCGGGCTGTTAACAAAAAAAAAATTCCCCCGCACCTCCCCGAGGGGGATTGTGAGGATGCAGAAATGCGAACGTCGAACGCAACGTCCTCGGCTACCATGCGAGGAAGGCACCGCACAACCTTCGATACGTCGATGGGCACGTTCACCGCCTGTCCCTTGATTCCAAACTGCCCGTTGCCTCGAGTCAGCCGCCTGATGCTCATGAAGGGGAGTCGAGGCGCGATGAGCCGCTCTTCGACCGGGTTCAGATCGGGAAGATGCGCCGGCCGAGGAGGATAACGGTAGCCAAAACTCACGCAGCCCTCCTCTTCGCAGCTTGTCTTCTTCTCCTTCTTCTTCTTCAGCGGTTCCCCTACGGGAAGATGACGATGGTGGTTGAAACGCGAAGCTATCTCGTGATGGATTGTTTGGTTGGCCAATCCCTAGGGGCATCATGCCACAATCATCATCAGACGCGCTGCGCACGCCGGCCAAGGGACGCACGACAACCCCCGACTATAATGCATTTCTGCATAAAAGCAGTGTATTTATACCTGGTTAGCCTTCCGCTCGCCTAGGAGTGCCACGATCAGTTATCTGAACGGCCACTGGCAGAGGACGGTAGTTCCAACTTGGGTCGCTTTCCCAATACGAATCGTAAGGGACCTGTTGTGCTATTCTGCGAGAAAAACAATTATACAATTTCCGATTGGTTGACGCAACGTGCATCACCCACGATTACATAGTTGTGCCCGGTGCATTATAAGAGCTGCCGAATTAACCAATAGTTGAGCGAGCGATCGCGAAAGCTAAGAAAAATTACGACTAGTACATGTGTGATGATAATTTATTTTTGCGTCTCTGGTTAAAAAGCTCCCTAATGCCTTGTATAAGGAGGGCTTAGCTTTGCTGTTTGGTTATTGGCGCCGCAAAATTGGCGCACCAACAGGATAAAAAAGGGCAACAGGGCCAGCGTCCGAGTTGCATTTTCGGCAAGAAGCAAGTAAACAGATTGTGTCGAACAGTCAAAAGGAGAAAAAAACAAGTGAAACGTAAGCACACCACACAGACACTACGGAGCGCAACACCGCAGTTGTGTATGATAATGCACTTTCATGTAGCAGCTCGTATATATATTAGGGAAATGGCAAGGTGCGTGAACGACCGGCTGCGAGGACACGCAACACACTCCAGACGCTCACGGGGAAGCAGTCTTGTGGTTCATTGCATGCGCATCATGCGGATGTTCAACCTCCGGTCTCGGAATCGGCGTCATCTTGAAGATTACAGCAATTTCCAGCACGCGGGAAATCTATGAAGCGTTTTCAGATTGCTGTAACCTGTGAAGAACGATAAGTGCGTTATGGCCTTAACAGAGAAGGAGATCATGGATTTAAAAGAGTGAAGGAGGGCACAATATGTGAGAGTGTATAGCGACTACGCAGTGTAATTGCGCCCAATTTTCAAGCTAGTTGTCAAGGTTCCTGTGTTTTTTGTTCTGTTTTGTATATGAAAAAAAAGAGTATTGATTTGAGCGCCACAATAATTTATTCAGTTGTTTGTCAGCGTTCGTCTTGTTATTCTTGACCGTTAGTTGCTCGTATATCACTCTGTTTTTGTGTACAGGTGAGAAAAGCAACCGGGCCAGATTGTTAAGGTACTCGCAACAGCCGCCAGGCAGCTAGCGAAACTCTGGATTGCGAATGGCCTGCACGTGAAGTATGCTTTTTAAAGGAGTACTGACACGAATTTTTCATGTTCCACTTTTCATTGCTTTTATCGATGCTTAATGGTCTGGTGATACTGAAAACAGCTACTTTAAATACTTCAGCGCACGATAATTAATTACATTGAATGGCCTGAAAATTGCTTGTTTCAAAGTCCCGCGCTCTCACCCGAAAGCCGCATGTAATCCCGGGATGACCTAACCGCTTTGTGCGGACGTTGTTTCGACCACACCGCCTCGGAGCTGAACGGCTTAGTTGCCTGAAGGTGCTAGGCCTACCATTGCGGCGGAAATTCGATGACCGCTTCCAATAAAAGTCCTGATGGCGACTTCTATTGCGATTGCGGGCTATATTACCGCTTCCTTTCCCGTGTGTGGAAGTTTATTTTTGCCAACACTGCCTTTCTGGGCAGCGGTTATGCCTGTAGCTCTGGCTACGTGCACCCGTTTGTGAATGCGGCCGGCGCCGCTCGCCACTCGCCGGGCCCGCGCGCGGGAAGTGACGTCACGAGTTGTTGACGAGCGCTGTCGCGTCGCTTCTTTTGGCTATCACTGGATGATGTCAGGCTGATGTCCATTTACTGAGCGCCGCTCCGCGCGCTGCTCGGTCGGCGCGATAAATGAGATCCAATTAAAGTATGTTCTTCGCGTCGCAGGCCGCTCATATTTCAGCCAGGGTATTCTGTTGAGTAAAGGAAGCGAAGTGTGGAATAATGTCAACGCCGAAAATTGGTGTCAATACTCGTTTAGTTAGTATATATCCGCGGTTGCTTCAAGTTGTGGAAAGACGGGGCGATCATTTATGAACCGGTTGGACGCAAAATCAGGCTGTGTATTGAGCACGTTGAGAAGTGTACCTCCTTTGGTTTGAATATACTTATCAGATGGGGATAGAACTCACTAGCGTATGGAATCCTAGGTGAGCTATTAAGAACTTTTGCTTTCAACTGTACTCTGGATGCCATACGTCTTTAAGGTTAGTAATTGGACCGGGCTGATTGAGTATACCGAGAGTATATGAAGTTACGATTAGTAGTGCGAGAATACCATTAGCAATTGTTGCATTATATAGGTACTGCACAGCCATCGCCTTGTAGCAGCATAATGCGTTGTGGTATCTTTCTTCTGGAAGTTCTAGTTCTAACGGAAGCTCTTGGCTGGCTTTTCTGGCCCTATTTCGTTTCTATCTTGACCAAGCGCTTGGGCGGTGTTAAGAGCGCCATTCTATATGGTTTCGAATTTACCTGCCAATTCCAGGCGGCGGCGTCGCTCGTGCGGGAAAGCGATCATATTGCCCACCGCAGCAGCGAATTTGCATGTAAATTCGCACCGTGTCGAACGGGCTTAACTCTGCATAAGCGAATCGTTAAGATAGGAGCGAACAGGGCCCACTTTAGGTCGGTCGGTGCGGTCAGCAGTGTCTACAATGCGGCAACACCCTCAAAGTGGCGCAGCTTTGTAGCTGCCTAAAAGCCAGGCAATTCTTCGTTCCTACCGTCGGGCTTCAGCGCCAGGAAAGCGTTCCAGTTATGTCCGACAAAGCTGCTCTCCTCTGAACCGATAGACACGGTTCGCCGCGTTGACATCCCCCCTTTTGTAGAGCCCACTCGGACGCGCGGCATCTCTAACATCGTTCGCTAATCCACACCCCACGCCGTCATCACCATCTGCGACCAATGTGACGCGCCTGCGAGCTGCAGGGTGCCGAGAAGCAGGGGTGATAGCGACTTCAAAACGTCCCGAGTCTCGCCTGCATTTAAATAGAGGGGCTCTCCCTCCCCCAGCCGGGTATCGCCGCCGTGGCAGAGAGGTATTATCCGGGGAGGGGTCCGGGAACGGGGCAGGAACAAGGCAGGAGAGGCCCTAAACGGCTTGCTTGGCGTCGCTCCATTCGTTGGCTGCAGCTCTGCGCAGGCGACAAAGCCGAACAGCAGAGCACGAAAAGAGGAACGAGGCTGCTCTGCCTCTAATTTGACGAGCGTTGCCGAAACGTCGTGTTGTGCACATAGCGGAGGCACAGAGTGGAAAGTAAGGAAAAGGTAGGAGAGGAAAGACGCAGTGGAACCAGCGCCGCCGTGCTCACGCAGCACTGCCGCGAAGGGAAAGGGCAGAAGAGCGGGGAAAAAGTCGCTGCATGAAAGGTGGCCTTTGAAGTCGCTACTGCGATGCAGCGCGGGATGCGGTTCTTGTGTTGACGTGGAACCGGGCCTCGTCGGGGCGCACTATTGGTTGACGCCGTGGGCGACAAAAGTTTGGCGGGGGAAAGGGCCCGGCTAAAAGCCGGAAAAGCACGCGCTGCTTTTGGATCGACGAAACAGCCGGCCAGTGAACGAACCGGCTTGTGGCTAAATTCAGGCTCCTGTAACAATGGGGGAAAAGAGCAGCCGTCATCGTAACTTCCCGACCGAACGCACAATTGGTGTTCCGCAAGAAGCTTGTGGGCCTTAGCCGGCCTTTTCATGACGATGGTTGGTGACGAGGTTGAAGAAAGAGATATATTTGACATGATTCAAAAAGAACTTTGATTTCGGCACTACCAGCTTATATTCCGGTATGCAATTTACTTTATCACCAAGCACACCCCTCAGTTCCAGTGAACTGCAAAGAAGAAGACGAAAAAGACTGAAGCTACTGCTGCTTTAATAAAAGAGAAGAGGTAGAACCAGCAACCTTTCATACTTTGTGTATAATGTGGTTTGAACTAAACTTAAGCAATGAATAACACTGATTTAAAGTGCAAGTGTGTAGCCGCTGATTATAAGACCGCCTACGAAAAAATAGACTTGCGATTGAATAGGTTAAGGAAAACCGCATGAGCGAGGAAGGACAAACCCACAGTGCCCATTTTTCTCTGCGAGGCCATGTGTTTTTGGGTGGCACAGCCGTAGTTGATGAGCTGGGATCACGCACCATGCTCGGACATGCCGGGTTCACTAGTGGGCCTTGTCACCGCAAGATGGTATTAGATACCGCTCGAGAACTTTTTCACTTGCTAGAAATAAAAATATGCAATCTTTTTCTACACCGGTGCTTGCTTTCGACGAGTTCGTCCTTAAAAAATTGTAATACTGACAGAGCTCCTTGCTTTAATATCTGGAAGGAGTATTCTCTTAACTAACGGCCAGTACATTTTCTGGTTATAGCGGAAGACCCTCCATATTAACACGAACCACTCTGTAATCGAGCCCGAAGACATGGCCATTATGCTAAGTAGCCCACACATGGCCTAAGTGTATCGAAACTGCCTGGATCCATTTCTCGCAATTGCGGCACCTTAAAAGTGTTCCAAGCAGCCGTTGCCCAAGAGGTGAATTCGCGAACAGTGTGCTGTGTGAAAACACACGTGCTTTCGCAAAATGGAGCACCGTGGATCTGGACGATCTTGTCTGCAACAGCGCTGCAACAGCGCTGCAGACGATATTTTTCTGCAACAGCGCTGCAACAGTGGCTGCTACCAAGAGATGTCTGTATCGACGACATCACGACCGCTTTGCGAGAGCTTCCTCGTAGAAAGTCGTCGAGTCATAATAAAATCCCTTATTGTGCTATGTGCCAATGTTTGTTGAGATTCATTCACACCCCGGTTATGCCACATTGTCTCTTGCTTGCAGAGCTAAAATTTCCAGCTTTTGGGAGAAGTGGCGTTTTCTTTCTATTTTCAGGTCTGGCAACCCGAGTGCCCTTAGAAACTACAGACGCACTTCGTTGGTCACCACTTTTTTAAAGGTATTATAAGCAGTTTTTTTTTTCATGATTACAGAGTTTGAACAGGCAATCCACATAAGCCAGCATAGATTCTAGCAAGCGGGTTTTGTGGGATCCAATATAGGATGTTTCCAACAAGACGTTGGCCACCGGTGAACGTCAGCACGTAGACGGAAAGTGATGTAATTTGAAGGTGTTTGACACAGTATGTCGTGACACGCTGTTACGGAAGCTGCTTGCATATTACCTGTCGTAGATGTTGCACGTATGCTTATCTGCCCACGTTATGAAGCAGAACTAATTGTGCTCCTATGGCGGCTTCCAGCACCGATTTTTTTGATCGCGTCTTCTGGGGTGGCCGCAATGCTCAACTCTACACTTGCTTCAGTTTGTAGCGAAATGCAACGCACGATGCAAGACTCCATGCCACATTAGTTGCGCAACTGATATAAAATTTAACGCGCTCAGTTCTGTCTTCCGAAAATCCCTGTGCGATTACAAATGAAATGCAGGATGCCAATTTTCGTGGACCAATTTTCGTGGGTTAGGCCTCAACTTCGGAGACTTCAGTTATAGTATACACTCGCACAGCTTCTCCATTGATGTTCGCTACTTGATTCATTCTAAAATGTGAAGGAAAGTTACAGTGACGGCAGACTTTAGTGTAATATTGACTTCATACTTCTGTTCACCTCTCATTCAAATTACCTTGCTAATGTTTGCTCTGTGTATGTTTGATGCTATTTTGAGCGTGTTGAGCTGGCTAACGCCCTTCTTGTTTAGTAGCGCAATACCGAGCCATGGATTGCTGAGACGGTTCGACTTCCCAACAGCAATATAGCAGACTTATTTATACACCTCACTTTCTTTCAGAAAGATAATAAGCGTGTTTATTGCTCATAACCATAGGAATGAGTCTTCAGCGCCAGGGCGCCGTGAGTTCTCCCATCTTCAACAACCTTCAATGCAAGCGGGCGCTAGCTGATAATCGCGGTCGGAGCTGGTCAGTGAACTCTCCCAAAGCTCGTAAGACAATGGAAGAGAACTTACGCGAGTGTAGTGGTGCGTGGGCGCAGCCGTGTGCTGTAAAGAAAGCATCCAGGCTCCGCAGAAGCGTCATACACTCTTAGCCGAAAGAGAGCAATGGGGGAATGCCATTGTTCCTTTGGGGAACTAACCTGCGTTGGCGCAACCGTTAGTCCCCCTACGAGAGCAAATGCCAGGGGCGAACAGTTACCACCGTTGGCGAACGGGGGAGTAACTATCACGTGTTACTCCCCCTGATATCACGTTCTCCCCGTCTTCAATTTTTTTTCCTGCCGAAGCTTTTGATACCGTATCTCCGGCGTACACATGTCACACGACACTTCATTCTTGCTTCCTCTAGAATTTTTTTGGGATGTCTTTTCAATGGCGGGGCGTGACTGTAGTGCAAGAATATTTTAATGGAAATCCCCAGGCGGAGCCCCACACTACGGCGTCGTGCCTCATTGCCTGCATTGCGTCGCCGCGTTAAACACCTACAATTAATCACTTTTTGATAGGAACTTTTCCACTGCATTTTGTGATGTGTTGGTACTCCTTATAAACAACTTTGCAATGCACACCTGGCATTTCTGTAATGCGGGATCAGCTTCACCTGCGAATGTGTGCTGTCGCTTATCTGCTTGCCGTATAGCGTTACGGCTTCCGCTGAGATAGACGTTTCAGATCACCACAGAAGAGACAAAGGAAATTCAGGAAATGTCCGCAGTGGTTCGAGGTTCAGTGATTACAGTTAAGCCCTGGTTATAACGAACTGACAAAAATTCCCATTTTTCGTTACATTCACGGTATTCGTTACGGGGGGTGGTTCCGATTTAGGCTCGCGTGAATGATGCAGAAACGAAACCCAAGAATTCCAGACTTCAGGGGGGGTGAACTCCTTTTAAAGTATTTATTTTACAGTTTTCGACTGCATGATTTGCGTCTCCTGCTTCCCGCGAGCTTAGTCATTATACGGCACACCAAAGACAACAAACGTCACTTACCCCCTTATTCACAACATATAACTTAGGTATCGCTTATTCCTTTTGAACTTTTTCGGTGTCTTTGAGCTGTTTGAGGAACCAAACTTTGTGAAAAGGCGCTTTTCGCGATGTTGATGCTCTTTTCCGTGCTCAAAATCATTTAGAGGGTGCCAGCTGGGATACTGTACCGGACGGTGACGTTCTTCGTTCGCGCCCTCGCAGACGGCATTAAATGTGAGGAGCTTGTCTTGAAAAGACGAAACGTTCTCTTTTCTGGCAGCATAACCATCACCGACGAACCGACACCAAAGATAGGAGTGGAGACGCGCGACTACACGCGCCAGAAGGCATAGCACCTAAACCGACACCACACTTACACGTGGAACGCAGGTAGGCTGCGGTGCTGGCGAAATTCACTTAATATTGTGCATTAATCCAGCCGATTTGCAGAAAAACTGCAAAAATACAGTGACTCAGCAGTCGTAGCGAATTCGTTAATCAAGGTTACCCGCCGCAACGTCTTCGTTATAGAGGTCGCAAACACATGGACTTCATTGGGTGGCAATGGGGAACAGAAAAACTTCGTTAAATCAGAAATTTGTTACATGAAGGTTCGTTACGTCCCGTTTAACTGTATAACCAAACACAGTAGTTTTAGCGTGGGTAGCAAGATATGCTTGTCGCAATGCGCATGGATAATGCGCTATTCCGGCGCGCTTCAGTGCAAGCATGTGCAATTACGGGATTCTAAAGCGGGTTTTTAACGCGCCGAGGTCTTTTTGGGCAGTTGCGCCTCTTCCAGGTGAAGCGCAGTAAGGCGGGAGAGTTGCTTTGACTCACAGATAGCAAGCGATATATGGCGGCTGGGTGTCCTTGTACGGGCAGTTCTGGCTTAGTCAATCCCAACTGATCTATCCCTTCGAGCCCACTCTACCGACACCCCGCAGGAGAAGCCGTGCGTATCCCAACGGGCTTTCATTCCCTCCACCGGCATATCTCACAGTCCACACGACCCCCAGCTATTAAGCGCAGTGGGAGGCCGGCGCCTGCGCACAAATACGAACAGCCCCCGTCCGCTTAGCACTTTTTTCCTGAACGAGGCGCTTGCTTTCCTTCTAATCCGTTTTTCCTTCTTTTTTGCCATGAATGGGTTTCCGCTACGCGCTTCTGTAGAAACCCCGCTGGTTCGGGCTCGTGAGTGCCGGTGCGTAGGCGTCCCCCTCGGCCAATTGCCGATGTCCCCTACGATTCTGTTTCAGCTCCGGTTGAACCTTCAAGTCCTGCGGGACCCGGTGTTTCTGGGGTCGTTGCAACCACTGCGGCAAGCCGATCCCGCGCTGAGACCACCGGCGCTGTCTTGGCGGTAAGGGAGAAAGTTGAATGGCCTCTTCGGCAGCTGAGCTCTCCCGCCCGCCCTGAATGCGGCGGTGTGAACTTAGCCGGTGCGTGAAGCTTCCCCTTTGGCGGGTAATTTCTGGGGATTGAAAGGCGGGTTCGACGGAATAAGCCCGCAAATTGTCGGTCCCAGTCTTTTGGGCCACCGTTTTCGATTCCGCGAGACACCGAGAGTAAAGCGGCCTGTACTATCCGCTAGGTTTCCTTTTTTTTTTCTTCACTGTACATGTTTTACTCCTGGCTACGGGAAAAAGTGACGACGGTGCGCTCTGACACTGCAGAATCTTTTCCCTCCCCACTAATCGGTGCTGTTCCGGGCCCGATATGAGGAAAGCTTGTTGTGAATCATGCTGACGACAGTTATTCCGCACAATAGGGCGGTGTACGGTATACCTTAATAACATTGTCGCTGCACTGCACAAAGACTAGTGCAATGCACGACCACTGAATATATAAACCTTCCGAACGCTGCTCTGTGGAATGTTACAAACAAGCCCAGATAAAAACTAGACGAAGTACGTCATCTATTGACAGCGTTTATACGCTGTCTCGCACGCGAATACTCGAATGTTTTCGTGGACATTCGGTCAGTGCGCGGAAATGTTTTCCGATTCACTAAGAAATGCTCGTGAACAAGCTTTGATAAAAGCCAGCTGCCCGGTTCCCGACGAGAGAGGCGTCGGGGAGCTAGGGCATCACCGCGCCAGTGGCATTAACGATCTAGCACAGATTGATGTAATTTTTTTCGGCCTCACGACGTCTGGTCGCATTTCCCATACTAAACTGATCTGAAAGCCTACAAATATATGCGTCCGAGAGACCTACTAGCGAATAGATCAAAAACTATTTGACCGAGGCTGCTAATTTGTGCAGTATGGCAGCCATACCTATGAGAGAAATGGTTGGTAGTTTCTCCTTAACACGACTACCTGCGATATATCATATGTTCGTCTCTCCAAAAGCCGTATTGCTGCTCCATTAGCGGAGTCAGCAACGTTGCTGCCTTCAACTAAAATTGCCGCCGATAAACAATTAAGCGCGCTCAGCGCGGGGCTCGTTTTTGCTGCCGATTATCTATGTGTCATCGCTAGCAGGCTGGGCGTATAGTAAGCGCCACCTAAGAGGCTACAGAATTCTGCACTTTGCTGCGCCCATTTCGGAGTGGCGCCCGGTACGGCTGTCTCTTAAGCTTAAATAGGTTCAATGTTAAAAAAGCTTTCTCCATTGCAAACTGAGTCAAATCAAAGTGTCCAGTCTACCCTAGTAAAGTGCAGATTTCAAAGGGCCAAAGTCGAAGCCAAGTTGACTTAAACTCAGTGAAAGGCCACAGCCAACGCCCGCGCTACGAACCCTAAGAAAACGCTGAGCGCCCCGAGTGCGATTATAGCGCACTCTGATATTGTTAGTATGAAAATAAGGCGTATTTGCGATATTCACAAATTACAATGGTTGCTAATGCAGCAGCGCATAGACGAACGGTTGGCAAATAGGCCGATCAACCTTCTCTTCTTCTTTCTCAAACCAAACACCGACCATTGTCTCTCGATGCTGCTACGTCTTCGTCGTAGCAGCATCGAGACGCCGGTTTCATAACGCCAGGGAGCCATATTTGATTCAGCGCACGGGTGGCATTTTTTAAAGCAAAGCTTTACAACTTTCATCCAGCTATTTGGCGGAGGATTCGCAAGGTGACCTTTTGACCGGAGACACCCGCAGCTACACACCCCTCGAAGCGCATCGCGTGATTGTGGGCGCTGCGCACAAATCCACGTTTTCGGTTGTTCTGCGCAGAACGAACAGCGTTCGCCGCCGCCACTGTGACCGACGCTGCCGACCACCCCCGCAGCCTCCCATGCATGCGGAGATGGGTCGTCTCGGGCAACGTATCCGGCGACGGTGTGTTCGCCGTGAATGAACGCCGCGTCCGCCGCGTCCGCTGCGGGAAACCCTGCGTTCGCCCGCTTCCTTCTGTGAGCATTGCACGGAACCGAACGGCTATGAGACGTTGTCGGCAATACAGTAAATCAAAGGTTAACTGAGCGAGACCTCGACTAAAACAGACTAAGCCACGCTTTTGCTTTGCCTTTCCAAGGTTAGCTGAGCTAAGTCTCAGCCATTTTTTTTCTTGAGGCGCGCCCTCCCCGCACGTGCTCATCGGCTCTTTGCCTCCCCGCCACTCCCCCTCACACTTCTTGGCCAAGTACTAAGTGCAGAGCACTTTAAGGGGTGGCTGTAACGGTCGATGTCAAACCACTGCCGAAATCCGCCGGTGCCGCGAGATACCGGACCCAAGTAGAGCCCGGCGTTCCGTCGTCATGGCGTAACCCTGAGTCTTCGAAAATCAAGCGGTGAAAATAGTCAGAACCGTATAACCGTTCGGAATTTGTGAAACGCTGGCGCTTGCCATACATATCTCCGCTGTTCAGCGCAAATAAATACTTCAGGTAGATTTGAAGCAAATATATGTAATTAGCTGGCAGCACCCGCGTTCATTTAGTTCGGAACGCTCGCTGGGTTGGTTTTTCCGATAGTAAGCGAAAAAAGTGGCACTGCAACGCCGGCCCGAGCGGGAGGGAAAGCCAGCAAAAAAAGAACAGAACTCCCGCTGGCGCAGTTTCAGGCAGGGGGTGGGCGAGCACTGCGAAGGCGGGAAGTTTGAAGGCGAAAAATTTCCACTGCATTGGGTCGTAGCAGTGGGCGGATAACGGCACTACAGCACATTATGGAGAATCACTTTGTCTGACTTCCGTCAGTTTTAACGTTGAGTGGAACGGCTGTCATTTTTTTTCCCTCCGCTCCACTTTGCTGCGGTGAGTTTTGAGCGACGCCAGGCACAAATAGAACTCAAACCTAAACAGCTCCACTGTTAAAGGGTTACATATAGCGGAAAAATGACTTCCCCGCAACAATGTGTCAGATACAGAGTGGAATGTTAGCACCCCTGGCACCCGCGGCATGCAGTGAAGCCAATCTTTCATTTCAGACGCCGAAGCTTTTGGGCGGTCTTTTTCGGTAAATGTGGCGGTTTGAGATTGCGGGAAGCAAAATATTGCCACGTAGCCAAAAAAAAAACGCAGGTGTCTTGGAGGAAAAGCAATTTTATTGGAGCGGACTTGCGCTCCCCTAACCATTCAACGAACACACAGGCGCCGAAGCAGCAGTCGACACAGGTGACGGGCGCATGTGAGTGTCCGCGAATCGAATACCGCGGTGGTTACCCATGGAGTATTAATCTTTACGCGCGTTCTTTTCTCGACACGTGGACTTACAGCGAGAAAAGTGGATATCAAAGCAGATTATTCTACGCTACTGGCGTCAGGGCCAAACATTCTCCCTATCAAAATAAAATAGCCCGTGTGGCATTCCAAAGAAAGGAAAAGATACATGCACTTTGCTTGAAACACTGATAACACAGCGAGGCGCCGTCAGAGGGTAAAAACCAAACAAAAGTTTACAAACAGAATACACGGCTCGCGGCATTACCTCCGTTGTAAAAGTGCATCGACCCGATGATAAAACAACACGACATTCGAAACAAAGAAAAGAAGTTCGTCCTCTTGCGTAGTAAGGCTTGAGGCGGACCACGTGGATGACTTCGGGCTGCGCGCGTCGTCGTGATGCGCCGGAATCACTGTCGGGGATAAACCGGTAGCGGTCCCAGAGATAGGTTTCGGGGGGCGGGGCGATTTTGGGGAGCAGTGGGGGGGGGGGGGGGGGTCGAATTAGGAACCGCTCCTCTACTTGCTCCAGTTTTGCAGAGGTGGGGATAGCCATGCAAGCGTGTGCGCTTATACGGTGTAAGCCGCTTGAGCACAAATCACTTGGCGATGCACAGGTTTTTCGCGTCCCTTAGACGGTGCAACGGCTTGCTCGAGCCCGCATTTCTGACGATCGCAACACGTTTGTGGCCTCGCACAAATGGGATTTAACCTCGCTTAAGCGGAATACTATTAAAAACTAAAAAATAGCTTGGTTGGTAGCTTGGTTGTAGGGTTTAACGCGCCGACTCAACGCAGGCGATGAGGCGCGCCTTTGTGGAGGGCTCCGGATTAATTTTCACCTCCTCGGGATCTTTAACGTGCGCCGAAATCTCGTACACACGGGCGTTTTTGCTTTACGCCGCCATCAGAAAAGCGGCCGCCGCGGCCGGGAATCGAACCCGCGACATCGTGTTCAGCAGCGCAACGCCATAGCCACGGAGCCACCGCGGTGGGTAAAACTAAAAATTAGAAGCTGAGGACCTTTTTGGGGTGGGGCGATCGCCCCCTTCGCCCCCCTCCCCCCCACTGGGACCGCCACTGGGATAAACTCGTGGGTTAGTTGGGCAACACATCATTGGATTCTGTAGGACCTGAAGTATACCATCGCAGGAATTTCTGACTCAGTCCGCGTCATCGAATGGGAGTTCAAACACACACAAGATAACCTGGGTGATACTCGGCATATAGGTGTCGAAGGTTGTAGCGTCCGGCATCCGCCAGCTTCTGGTCCGTAGTTCTTACGCGAGCAAACTGGCGGGCCTCCTCCATACGCTGCAGGTATCCTTGGACATCTATGTTGAAGTCGTAGTCGTCGGCTACGTGTGAAAGCATGGCGTCGAGCATCGCTGTCGGCTGTCGACAGTAGACAAGCTCGCATGGAGTGATCCACGTAGTTTCCTGGAAAGCATGTATTGAACGCGAACGTGACGTAAGGGAGTCCTAGTTTCATGCTCTACGTTCTATGTCGACGCACACAAAAAGCATATCGGCTATTGTCTTGCTTAGAAGTTCGGCTTGCGCGTTTTGGTTTGCGTACTACAGACAAAAATTGCATGAACCGGTTGTGTGCACTGTCGGGTGAACAACACCACAATACATTCTCCCAATTTTTGTGAGCTATTTGACTGCAAAAATTTTAAAGGGTACGCACGCTAATATCCTGAAAAACATGGGTGTTGATTGGATGCCTGTTTAGTGAATTGCGATCAAAAAATAAATATTATAGTGGATGATTGGTAATTCCAACTTGAATTACGCCCGATAATTGCTCAGACTGCAACGTGATAGCCGTAACACGTGTCGGGTGGGTTGTCACATTTTTTTTTCAAATATGTGTCTAGAAATTGAAAGCAGATCTTGTTTTGACCCTTTCCGAAATATGTCTATATTCAAGTCACGTCTAATTACAAGGGGCATTTACACTCATTAACAAAGGAAAACAATTCCTTTGAGAACCTCAAAGTTTTGCCATCACTATCTGGTGATGTATAAACTACAACACAAATATACACGTCACATGTCAGACCCAACACTTTAAAATCGACACATCAGCATAGAAATGGTTGCACATATTAGTATTCAGTATTTTTTTAAGGTACATGCTGACACCACGACCTCTCTTAAATTTCAGGGTTAGAAAAAGTCCTTTGTACCCATAAATGTTTCTTACCTCATTGTCGTCAAGAGACCATGTTTCCGTCATAATTATTAAAGAAAATTGAAAGCTGAATCTTCATAGAAATCCGGAGAAGTCGCCAATCTTTCGCTGTGCGGGCTGCATATTTAGATGAAAACGGGAGCGCGTGGCCGCCGGTACCATCAGAGCAGCCTACAGTGAGCTGCGCGAAGCATCACTAATTCGCTGTGCGTGTCGAGCCAGGATTTTCTTTGAACGTGCGCATGGCATTATCGGAGCGTCTGCTCGTCTTCTGCTATGTTCCGCGTCATCTCCTAATGGTGTCTCTCCTTGAACCCTCGAATCCACGATCCTTGTATGAACATGCCGAATAAAAATCACAAAGGTGCATTTTTAACGTAATTTAAATCGAGGTTGTAGTGCCCGAGCTCACCTCAATTTCTCTCAATTTATTTCTGAGAAACCCCGTACGCATGTGTTCCTTCTGTTTCAGGGGCAACCACTTATGAAAAATGAAGTGCTGTTAAAATGAGCGTCATCTTTTTATCAGGTCTGCTTGAAGCAAGCTGGCGAGTTGCGATGTGAAGAATTGATTGCATTGAATTCTAGGTAATGAACGAATAACCACTTACTCAGAAACATTTTTTTTTGCGGATTCTTGCTTCCAGGTATTTATACAGCGGCCGATTTCTCCCCCGCTACACCTAAGATGAAGTTAGCAGACGACGATCAGACGCTCCGATGACGCGATTGCCCGTGCTGAAAGCATATAACCTCGCTTGACCCGCACAGCGCATGCGTGCTGCTTCGCGCGTCACACGGTAGGCTGTTCTGCACCACTGTACAAAGGAAAAAGGCGAAACACACCGCTCGGGAACTATTCTGCTAAGACCAGACGGATCGGTATCTTTATTATTCACGAAAGGTTGTGTTGTAGGAGAGGTAGCTCGGAATTTTGCGAAGTGCGGTGCGTATATCAGCTATGCCGCAACTGAACTGTGAAGCATAACTTGAAAAACTTTCCAGCGCGGCACGCGATAACAACACTACTGCTGGAAGGTTAAGGGTACGGAATATTACCGGAAGGCCCGGTTCAGACTGTTGCCGTAAATGTCGTAATAACTTTAAGAATGACGTCATTTCACGTTTCAGCCAACCGAACTGCGTGACACGCCGTTTTTTTACGCCCATATAGATCCCGATATGGCTTTGCGTCCGCAGCCTGAACATAGCATAAGGGAAACAAAAACAAGTAAGTATAAAGTGAGCAGGCACGCCTCGGCAACGCAGGCAGAAGAGGCGGCTATCGCGCTGGCGCTAACTTGTGAGTTGGACAAGGCCATCACAGTATTGAGTGACTCACGCTCCGCCATTGTCGGCTACAGCAGAGGGATCATTGGGCGACCCGCCCATGGACTACTGCCCACAAATAGAATGGCGCGGGCCCACATTAGGTGGTTCCCGGCGCACATGGAAACCACTCTGGGAAGGACGCCAAACCGCAACGAGGAAGCGGACAGAACTGCGCGCGAGCTCGCACACCGCGCAGTCACCTCGCCCCCTCTCTTGCGATCGGAAGGCAACGACGAGGAAAACGAACCGCACCCGGCATTGAGCTTCGGTGAAGTCTTTGCCTGGTATCGCGAACAACGCCGACAAGCACCGAAGCCTCATTCGCTTCTGAGTAGAAGTGAGGGAGTGTTTCTTCGGCAGCTGCAGACTGGTACAGCGCTCACGCCAGCTCTGGCGCGACACATCTGTCCGGACCTCTACCAGAGTGACGTGTGCTGTGTGTGTAGTGTGGTGCGCGCGGACCTGCCTCACATAATGTGGGGGTGTGACGAACACAGAGTGAGGGGTTACCCACCGGAACTACCACAACATGTCGTGCAAAATATGAACTCCCCGACTAGGGAGCTCCAACTCATGGTGATCCAGCAGCTGGAGACAGCTCTGGCCAGGCAGAAGCCCGGGCGGCTTCCCGATCACGTCAATGGTCGGACCCCCCAGCGCCGACGCCTCCGGCCGGACGCGGCCCCGTCTCCGGATCGGCTTTAACACCAACAGCCGACGGTGAGGGCGGAACCCTGTGTGGTGATCCCCCTCACCGATAGTGCAGGATAACCAATAAAAGTCCTTTCTCTCTCTCTCTCGAGCCAATCCTGTGATACCTTATGTGCCACGCTCTTAACCATCGCAAATAAGTGGCGTTTGAAACATTCTGACGCAAAAAAGAAACGCCAAACTGTCGGAAACCACTGGATTTGCAGTCTCCAGTTTATTGCTTGCAACCGCTTTTATACTTGTGTGGTTGCATAAACGAGAAGTTTCTACCTACCCCCCGCCTCCCCCCCACCACCACGCACGCACGCACGCACGCACGCACGCACACGCACGCACGCACACGCACACGCACACGCACAGCGCACGCACGACACGCACACACACACACGCACGCACACACGCACGCACCACGCACGCACGACACGCACACCACACGCACGCACGCACGCACGCACACGCACCACACCAGCACGCGCACGCACGCACACACGCACACGCACGCGCACGCACGCACGCACGCACGCAGCAAATATCTATAGTATGCACTTCCTCGTGGCATGGTTATCCTCTTGCATCGGTACCTTGAAGACCACAGTTCTCCAGAATTGGCAGGCTCTTGGCAGGATCTTTCCTGACAAAAACCGTGCCATTTCTGTACCATGCAAAACAAAAACCATGCTCATACGCCCTAGACTTAGCGAGCTAAAGAAGCTGCTTGTTGCAGGGAGTTAGGTTCTCGTTAACGTACATGTGGCTGTTCTTTTTGCGCCGTTCAGTTCTTTTTTTCAATCCAACTGGCCACTGCATAGCCTGCCCGTAAAGCGGACCAATAATGCCGGGATTCTGTCCGTCTTCTGCGGAAACCTATGAACAGCTTCTTCTTCCCAACGGCTGATAACAGGAACCTCAACTAGGTCGACCACGTCGTTTAACTTGGCCAGCACATCTTCATCAAGAGTCGCGGCCACACCGTGAATTTGGAGGTTGATCTCAGTGGCGTTTAAATCGCTGCGAAGCTGCCAGACTTGGCAACAAGTTTTGACGGTTTTCATTTTTCAGTTTTCAGAGTTTTCTTTGGCAACGAACCTTTTCATGCGGACGATGGTTTTATATTGTTGGTATGTACGCAGCAGAAGTGTGTCGTGCTGAGACGACATGATCTGTACCGGTTGCTCCAATTTACCCACAAGCTTTTTAGACCTTTCATAACTTCACTTTTTTATTCAACGCCGGAATTGTGCCTGCATCAGGCGGGGTGCTATAAGCACGTTTGCCTTGAGCACCCTTGTTTTCCCGTGATTATGCGCTACGACAGCCCTGGCACTTGTTCTTCGGGCAGCGTAATTTCGAGTTCTGACAATTGAACACGCGCCAACTGACAACAATTGGACACGCGCCTTGAACACGAACCAATATAAAACGAAGAAAAGTATTCCGTGCAAATGACCGCCGAGTTTTCAGGTAGTACAGGTTCATTACATTTGAGACGAGCGACAGTGGAATCAGCCATCGCATCAGCAAAAGCACGGAAGCATGGCAGCAGGCGAAATGGGCCAAGTAGCTTGCTTTGAAGCTCAATGAACATTACCACCCTACAACAAGAACGCAGCAGCGTCAGCCCTGCGTCCACACACACACCACTGCTGCCAATGTGTGGAGCTGGGGGCTTGGTGCCCCTTAGCCGTAGAGCTTCGCTGCAGTGTTGCAGCCGTTGTGTTGCCAAGGCGCAAAATTCAGCGGCGAAGACCGCTGGGCCCACAAAGAAGACGGTCACCGTAGCCTTTGCTTTTCACCGGCCGCAAAAGTCGCCGCGTCGACCACAGTCACACCGAAGTCCAGTCCACACTCAGGCGCCTAATGACTGACCAGAACGGAGTCCTGTCGTGTGTCCGTACACTGCCGCCGCCGCTGCCAATGGGACTCGACCATGCATATCACGGATTCAGCATTAATTCGTGCACAAAACATGCATGGTGAACTTCTGAAAACAGCGATGCTCAACATTGGTCAATTCGTTTGAGTGGGTAAGGTCCCTGCCCAATAACAATTCGAAACCCCGTACCAGGAAGCTATGAACACGTATTATGGTAGTTTCATGGAACCGGCCTGACCGGCGATACGGCAGGAAACTATTGTGACCGTGAGCCGTAGTGCTGTTGCATTCAAAGCGTGTAAACAGACCTAAGTGTACCTTAAATACCTCATTTCAGGTGGCGTAGGTCTAGAGTAGTAGTTGGGTCTTTTACCTGTCACTATGGTTCCTTGCATTCGACTGGTGTTTGTGCTTTCTTAACGTTGAAGGCATGCAGAATTTTTGGGACATTCAATGGTTGTAACGGCTGAGTTTTCCCGTAATGAGACACATAATGCTTTCCCATTTATGGGCACGTATTCCTGAGCATAAGTAAGGAAATATTTGAGCTCTAAAACTCTTAAAGTTTACCGAAACCTATATTCGTTTAAATAGAGCGATCGAGTTTATATGCAAACAAATGGTATTGTGAATATTTCTTTTCCATGCTGGAAATACCATTGTGCAGGACATATGACAGCGCATCTCCTGTTATGATCCCTTTTCTGCCATTTTAATGCAGTGTCGAAGTGCTTTTCCCACGCCACCCGTTTTCGCATGTCGAGGTTTTTCGTTCGTGTGCTATGAGGTCTCAGCTTATCTAAAATGCTTTCCTAGGACTTGTTTTGTTGTTTTATTTATTTTTACAGAACCCTGAATCGGTGCGCAAAGTGTCCATGATCACCTATGAAGGAGGTTGTGTTCTGACAGCCCAGAAGTACTGTGTAAGTCGGAGCACGATTGTGTTGTTCAGGGCAACTTTGTGGCTTACGAATTCGTTTTCTCTACCAAGGCCCACAGAACATTTGACTTGCTTTCTAAGCTTTTGAGCACGGAGCAAGATAAACAGGAGTGCCGACTTCGCTCTCTCCGGCGGGCCCTTAATGTCCATCGCTCGCGGAGCACAATGTACATGGCGCAGCGAATGGGCCGCGGGCTAAGCGGCCGGAGTTCCCCGTGCGCCGGCGGAACGCATTCCGTCGGCTTTTGTCGTCTGCTTCGGTGACGGTAGTTTTGGGCACGGAGTGCTTTGGGCCTGCGTTGGCGCCGCTCCGCGTTCATTGCGCTCCTCCTTCGCACGGCTTGATTAACTTGTTCGACAGCACCTTCTGGGTAACCCGAACCCGAAGTAATTTAGTGGTCGTACGGCAATGATACGTTAAGGATTGGTTTGGATAGCGGGAAAACGAAATGTAGAGACCACATATAGACATATGGCTGCTTTACAAACACTACCTTTTGCGCAGTGCTTGCTGAAAATGCGACTCCGTTTTGTAAATTTGTGAACACCAATTCGGCTGTGTTTTAACAGGTTTTACAAAAGGCGAAAGGAGCAACTGGTTCTGATCAATAGTGATTATAAAAGTTCCTACAGCTTTCTCGCAGTTCTCCAACTTACGTCCAAAACAGAGTGTGCCTAGAACACAGACCGGCACTCCCACGCTCATCAGAAAATAACAGAAACGCGATAACATCACCCGCGACTGCCCGCGACGTGGCAGTCTGCTCAAGATCAAGGCCCTGACAGTGCGGTCTTTTCACAAGCCTTCATTTCTCGATATTTCAATTCGTCCGGACCAATACCTCTGTGGTGATGACTCGCCGAAAGAAAAGGTTTAACGAGCCGGTTGTTTTGCTGGTCAGCCGCTTAAAGAAAAAAAAAAAAAAAACGCCGGGAACCCTGGTAGGACCAACAATGCAGCCATACAAATCTCAGCCTTTTATTTGGAGTCTGCGGCGTTATCGACGAGATAACACGACCGTAGAGTGACAGTGAACATCGGGCGGTAAGTTGCGGCATGAGTTACAATGAAGGCTGCGTTTGATATTCTTGGGTGCCTTATCAAGCTGGCAGTGTTTTTGTATACTTAATACAACAGGGAAGCCGTCCAAGTCAGTCATTGGCACAGAAATGTGTGTATCATTGCCGTGTGCCTGTGGAGACTCCGGGCGACCCTTGTAAGCGTTGTTCGTGCGCAGAAGCAGGCACGCGGCCGGAGAGCGGGACAACAAAAGAGGGTAATTTTTGCGCTGCATCGATTGGTCGTAAGCAGAATCACGCTAGACTGTATGTTGTGGCGTTCCATACTACTTTTGCTCATTCTTTGGTGCTTCTGAAGTCGTTGTCGTTCAGTTGCGTCTTACATATGCTGGGTTAGTACAATATGTTTAGCGGGTCTTCATAATGTCAGAATAAACGCACCCTGATAGGGTATAAGCGATCACCATGTATGCGGTGGCGTGCGATTATCTGCGCCGTCTATTGCGGCTGCGCACGGTTGTTTAAATTCCGCGCGTGCACACATGCCTCCTGCATAGTAGGACAGGCAGAAGACAGACGTCGCTGCGACAGAAGAGACGCCTCTGGAGAGAGCGAAGAAGGGAAAAGCCACGTAAAGAAGCACAGCGACGAGAGGGCAAACGAAGGAGGAAGAGAGCAAAGGGAAAGCTGGGCGGCCGGCGGCGCGCGGACATTATCGGCCCGAGCAAATGATTTTTTTCTGGGCCACAGTCGGCGCTCCTCTTTATATCTTGCTCCGTGCTTTTGAGCCTGCCCAGTGGTGTCAAAAACAACCCCACTTGTGCATATCCTGCATGCGCTGCTGAAAGAAAAAAAATGCACCCACTGTGTTGTTGCAACTTCAATGGGTGCATGACCGAGCAATATCGTTCCCGTCTTTTTGGGTTTGCTTGTGCTTTCTTTAAATACCGCAAGTTTGTCGTGTAGAAAGTAATGCATCAATGAAACATCAAGGAGCACCTAAAATGGGAGCGTCAAGGAGCACTAAAAATGCAATTACAGCTGCTTTTAGGGGAAGCATGCCGAGAAAGCAGCTGTCAGTCTTTAGGAACTGATTTTAGTCTTCAAGGGAAATTCGCCGATAGCAACCCTTGGTCTTGAAATCTGGACGCTTAGTTTAGTGGGCAGTCCAGCGCGCAGAGCTCTATTTTTTCACTTCTTTCGCACTCGTCTTTGCGCTGCTTTCATCTTCAGAGACCATCCATTGGTCGGTGGCGTATATGGAGAAGGATTAACAGATTACAGGACTAATAGGAAAGGCTAATAGTTGATCTGCAAGGGACCAACAGTTAGTCTTCAGGAAGGACCAGGAGCTGAACCGTGAGGGAACTAAGTATAAAGGGATGAATTATTGACCCCTTGCACGTAGTCCGGGAAATGGTTAATGCTAGTGCCAACATAGTAACCAAAAGGACTTACTCCGATGCCCCGTTATTCTGTTTTGACTTAAAGTGTGCCCTGAACTCTTTTCAGTTAATGTTGTCAAGTACAAGGCGGTAAAGAGTTTGTGATTACGGCTGAGAACTCTAGCTGAAGCAGCTTAAATACACTAAACGGTGTGAACCCTCCAAACGGGAATTCGCATGCCCTTTCTGTAAACGTGTGATGGCGATTAGAACGCCCTAATTTATGAGAGTGCCACCATAGGAATAAAAATATGCCCGTACAGAGAGGTTCCTCCATGCGCTGTTTCAATCTAAGTTTCATCTCATGATTGTAATTTCGCATTGCTTCCCCCGAACGCTATAACAACCATACCAGACATCCAGTTGTACGTTTTGCTGAGTTAACAATAGTAAAGTGTCACAGAGCGAAGAAAGATATTTCCCATAAAAGCCAAGTGATGATACATGGATGCTGATTAGCTACGTTGCTAAACACGATTAAAACCTCAACCACACGGGTTTTCTTCAAAGCATCTTGGTATTGCAAAGCATAAAAGATTGAAAAGGTAGACGTGAACACCACACAGCTGTGGTGTTGACGTCTGTAATTCCCGTGTTCTGTTTGTTTTGCTTCCGTCTACTAAGATGCCCAAGTGCACAAACCACCAAACGTCCACGCTCCTTAATTTATTGTGTCCATCAAAGCTATTCAAAGCTAACTAGGCCAACAGTGGTAGCGAGTGAAAGGGAAAGACCCAAAGGAAGTTCCGCCTGCCAGCTGTGCGCTGTGCACGAGAGGAAAGCCGTGGAATTGCAATAATGTATTCCGCCTTGCTGCTTCGATTTGCATCCGATGGCAGTCGAGTGGTTGCGCACAACATCATGCAATGACCCCAAAGCTCTGTCGGTGAGGAACCCGACGTTTGGGGCTAGCATGACTCCCGGTGAGCACGCATCGCGGGTGCGAATTTACGAGCGCTTACTCCTTCATGTGACAGGCCAATACGTTCAAATCAGGCCACCCATTCACTGGTTGCCAACAACGGGTCGCTGGACTCCGAGGGCTCGGCAATCACGCCCCGTGCAGGTGCTCAATGCTGCGGCGTAGATCTCGATAAATGAGCTATTTGTGTTTCCCCAACAGGCACGGGTGAGGGCTTCAGTACTAATCAATTGTCGCCGACGGGAAACCTCATTGTAAGGCACCAAAATTGCTACACATGGGCCAAACATGTAGGTGGCTGCCTTATGGCGCACTTAGTACGTCCTATAGAAGGAATTTCCTCAAATTCTATACACAGTTGTTTTAGTCGTTAGGCTTAAGTACTCGCTTTCGCGTTTGCGTGCATGAAAGTCCAGTTTTGGTTGTCTGTCAATGAGCGTGTTTTTGAAAGGAAAGATGTAAAGGTGACCTTTCCGTGCTGCTGCTACTGCAGTGAAGATAGTTCTGACACGTGGAGAAAGACCTGTCGGTACTGCTATATCTATTCTGCAGGCTGACCGTGTCGACACAGTTAGCGAGTTATGTATACTGCCTACCTCGCGGTGACCATGCAGCTAGCTCAAAAGTACCCTCCAGCACGCTTTGAGCAGTGCAAAAAACCTGTGCGACGTTTAGATTGCACAGCCAAAAATACTTGAGGCAAATGTTACACGTGCGCGGAAAGCGGTGAGTTCGCAAATCACGGCGAAAGATGCAGGAAAACTACAGCCACGCTCTCTTCAATTTCCCTCGATATGAAGCGCTTTAATTGCATCATTACAGCGTTAGCTGCACTATCTATTGCGGGTTTCCGGTAAACATCACGGTTATTTAAGGTACTACACCCATTATAAGGTATATATTAAATAAAAGGACAAAAGAAATTTTTTTTCTTATCGGGTTTCCGGGACGATCTACCATCGCTGCGCTGTGCATGAACCTCTTCTATGCCTGAAACTGTACGTACAATCTTTGGCGATTTTGTGTTTAAAGTGACCACGGAGTTGGAGGGACGAACTCAAAACTACACTTTCAACCAGACCAGAAAACAAGTTTTTATTAGGCGACACCACGTTGCAGAGCAGGAGGAGGAATAAACTTTTATTGAATCCCAATCTGACTGCGTGTGTGGAGGCAGACCAGTGGGGGAACTCCTTAGTCCAGGAGTCCCTGGCTTTGGCTGGCCATCCGGGCCCGTCTCACCAGGTTAAGCTGGGAGCCGGGCTCAGAGCTGGACAGCTGCGCCGCCCACTGTGAAGGGGAAGGGTGGGGATAGGAAAAAAGATAATTTGCGGTCCCTTGATGCGTCGAAGGCCGACGAAGGCAAGGGGACGTGTCGGCAGGAGAGAGCGCACAGCATTCTTAGCGTATTCCGAAGTCGAGTTGAGAGAAAACAGCGCAATGCCGATTATGCGCGATTTTTCATCTCGCGTAGCTCCGGTGACACTGAACGGATGCTTTAAATTCGAGCGAAAGGGGACTCCTGGGACCATATACTCTACCCCAAAATCGGTAAGTATTGCATCGTCCCTTTAAAGTTTGTTTTGTTCGAAAGGCTTTGTGTTTTATAGTGCCTTCGAGCCTGCCCGGCTGCGAACGATGCTTTATGCACTAGAAATTCCGCAACGTAAGCAAGAAATTAAAATCGCGACTCGCCTGTAGCGGTGCCCGCACCGCTTGCAGCCTAGTACAGTGCTTGGCGATTGAAACGCGATACTGGGAGCGCGTGGCTGCCGGTGCTTGTTGCGCCACAGGTGAGCGCTTGCAAAAGCGAGCTGACTCACTATGGTACACGTTGAGGGTGAGAGCGTTCGTGATGCATGCTGACTGCATCCGGTAGACAGCCCTTCAGTGTGTGGTTCTTGGCGGCGCTTAAGGGCGCTGCATGCCATGGCTTAGATCTCTGAGCCTGTGCGCCGTGCCGCGCCGCGCGAAAGTTAGGGAGCTGGCAGCGCGACCGTTATGAAGAATTTAAATCCGCCTTCATCGCCATGTGTTACCATGGCGCATCGCTTTGGAGTGTAACCAAAGTGCTGTGGCCATATGGCGCACTTTGGAAAAGAGAGAGAAGAACGAGGCCACAAGCAACCCTTCGACACGCCCCACTGGGAAAGACGTATTGCGCTCTTCCGGCTACCACGGATAACTCGAAGCTTCGAGCCTGTGCAAATAAATTATTTAATGCGACCAATTTTCGCTTGCTATACCTGATAATTTCGACGATAAAAGGTGACGCCCATCTTGATTAGTCTTGTTGCTGTGCAGATCGTTATAAACGGGTGAAGCTATTCCTGCGATCTCTATTCTGGATCAGCCATGCCCGGCATAACGCTCGCAAAGCGCATTCAAATTGTAACAATGTGTGACAGAGGCATGCCGCAGGAACAGATGGCGATAACCACCGGCCAGGCGTATTCCTCTGTGAATGGGATTGTCAATGCCTACCGCCACGAAGGCCGCCTTGAGAACCTGCCCGTGGTTGCCGGCCGAGAGCAACGACAGCAGACGACGAGGAACGCACCCTGAGTGCAGCGACACGGTACCCGATTTTACCGCGTAGGAGATCCAGAATAAGCACGGGCGAACCGCAAGCACGTCTGTGGTAAGGCGCCGTCTGAGTAGAGGTGGCCTCCATAGCCGTGTTCCGGCGAGGAAGGCACTGCTTTAAGGCCTGAACAAGGCAAAAAGGTTGCTATTTGCCCAGGAGCCCATAGGTTGGACTGTGAGTGATTAGAACAACGTTATAATGGCGGGCGCCTCGTAGGCGTTTGTGAAATCTCTCTCCCCCCCCCCTACCCCTGAGACGGCCGCCGCGAGAGCAGTCTGTCTTGATTTTACCTAACCGGCCAAACCGCTTCCGCTCACTGACTACCAGAGTCACTGTTCATTATTGATAGTGACGCTGGCTAGTCAGTGATCGGAAGCGGTTTGGCCGGTTAGGTAAAATCAAGACAGACTGCCCCCGTCCAGTACAGCAAATCCTAGCTGGTGTCGTTTCGCAACTGCAAGTGATTAGTCTGTCTAGATTTTACCTAACCGCCAAACCGCTTTCCGCTCACTGACTAGCCAGCGTCACTATTCAATAATTAACCAGTGACTCTGGCTAGTCAGTGAGCGGAAGCGGGTTTGGCCGGTTAGGGTAAAATCGTGACAGACTGCTCTCACGGCGGCCGTCTCGGGGTAGGGGGAGGATTTCACAACGCCTATGAGGCGCCTGCCGTTATATTTTCCGACGAGTCGTCTTTGACAACCATAATGGACCAGCAACAGGGCATCTGGAGGTGTGAGAATACAAAGTATATCCCGTCCGAAATTCATAGGGAGAAAAACCTCGAGTATGAGCGAGTGCCATAGCCAGCACGCTGAGCTACGATAATCTAGTGGCTTTAAGCACATGCACTGTTTTTAAGACAATTTATCGGGCTACTTAGACAAGGCGTTTTTTTTTGTAGATGCAGTGAATTTTGTTTCGGTAAGCATTTCCTACTTATTGGTTATCATACCATGATAGCTTCTTTAGCATTCGCTTTCCCTTTTCCCCCGCTCTCATTTTGCTCGTACCCCTACGGAACTGCCCTAGTCTCTTATCAATACAGCGCAATCGGCTACAAAAATACAGTGATGCATATTTGCATGCCCTGAAATGAATGCTCCATGATTCCCAACCGATCGTTTAACTCTGCGACCTTCTACCTTGAACTTCCTATATCGCAACGCGGCTATAACACATCAATGAGCAAATGTTCTCCTTATTCTTATTTCTTGCTCACGTTTTATGACGTTCTTAGAGGCATTATGACGCTCGAGTGGCCACCACATGGAGCGGATATGAATGTCATTGAAAACATCCGAGGTGCCATCAAAAGGTCAATGTCTCGTCTACCGCTGCACCAGTCTTTAGTCGATGACCTGTGGGTAGCGGTAGAGGCCGAGTGGAATCTCCTGGCAAATATTAGCATAGTCTCCAGCCTCTTCAAGCGTTCCCCACAGGATGGCAGCTGCCGTGCCCGCTCCAGGAGACATGAGAAAGTATTAGGTATCAACAACCGCCAGCCACGACAGCAACTGTCGTGCAACACGCAGTGCCGGATTAGGAAACTTTGGGGCCCGGGGCTACTGCGTCCTTGGGGCCCTAATGACGATTATGATTATGATGATGGCGATGATGATAATGATTCCTCTTTATTATGGGAAAATTTTCGAAGCCCATGTTATGCTTTCTGATTAGTGATATATTATATAAAATTTTACGCTTTCCAGAAACTAATTTCTTGGCTTGATGTCTAGTAATATATAACGAATTTTATCAGGCGTAAAAATTAGTATGGTTGGATTGCCGGTCCATCAAAGATTCACAATTAATCAAAGCGCCATGTCGGCCTGCACGCGCCATGGTATACAGAACCGCATTTTCTTACTTCTTTCTTACAGTATTTTCTTATTTATTAAGCCTGTAAGATTTTTCATTTGATTGATTATGGGGTTTAACGCGCCGCCGCAACGCAGGCGATGAGGCGCGGCGTAGTGAAGGGCTCCGGATTAACTTTGACCACCTGGAGACCTTTATCGTGCTTCTAAATCTCGAACACAGGGACGTTTTTGCTTTTCGCATCCATCAGAAAAGCGGCCGCCGTGGCCTGTAAGGTTTTAGTTTTATGGTAAAGTTCTCCACCTGCATATATGGTTGGGCTCAAAGTCCACGAAAGCAGCTGTAACTCACAGACATCTGCCAAACAGTTTGCCGCCACGGCTTACGGGCCAGAATCCTGTGGGTTACCCTCGCGGACGAGAAAACACGCGGCGGTTAGAACACGCGCCGCCTTTGAAGGAGGTTGGGGAATGGGGGGGGGGGAGGGGTCAGACGTGTCGCTCAACGCAACGTTCCTATCGCAGCGCAATTCGCACAAAGACGATAAGCAGAGAAATGTCGCTTTTTGTGCTGGGCAGCGGTCCGCTTCGTGCGTGCAGTTTGGGCATGGCCATCGAGCTTTCAGCGGCGATGAGATCCTGTTGCGCCGCTGTGATCTTGCTAGTCAGCAAGCCGTTACGCATTAACGGGTCCCCTTTGGGTTGGTGAGCGACAGGTGTGCACGAGAGATGGCATCAGACAACAGTTTAATAGGGATAGAATGCCCCTGCTCACCCCCGGGCGGCTGCTTTCGTCGGTGCCGCGCAACAGTCCAGCGCTCAGTAGTTCGTTGTCGATGGGTCGGGTCGTTCTTCGGTCGTAAGTGGCAGTGGAAACACGCTGAAGCTTCTCGCCCTAGATTCGGGGTCTACGACGGAGGCGAGTATGGGTGGACCTCTCGTTTTCGAGTCCTCAACACGTCTGCCGCGTCCACTGTTTTTCCCGCGCTCCTTCGATGGTTCCTCTCCTCCTGCCGCCGCGCCCAAGCGGAACCAGATCTGCGGGCCTCCCTTTGGTCCGCGGAGTCCGCCGGCTCGTTCCAAAGCGAAAAGCGCCCACGGGGCAAGCAGCTTACCGTCCCGAGTCGCGGAGGAGGTCCGTTTTCAAGAGGGCATCGAAGGGGCTGCACGCAGGATGCGTTTTTAAGTGGACAACGTTTTCGTTATCCCGAAAGGAAACAGACGTTGTTGTTGCTTTGTTTGGCGTCCATGCCTGGGCTCTTTACACCGCCTAGGCCTGCTGATTCCCCATCTCGAAGGGAGTTGGGTCGAGCGGGCCCGGCGGCCTCTGCGTCCACACGGAGTGGCGCCTTGAGAATTACGCTACGTATGAAGTCACGCTGACATGTACCTTCCGCAACGCTTGTTGCTCAGACAGCCTTTAGAGGCGCACGGGCTGAAGCCGAACGACCCCGCGAGTGGCCTAAACAACTCTTGAACATTTAAATAACCATGCGCTGACCATTCAGCGAGAAATATCGATTCGATATCAATCACGCTTATGCGATTCAACTAACCCACTATATAGCTTTATTTAACGGGTCGTTATCGCAATGAAGTTCCTTGTCAAGCGCTATACGTTGAAATTTCTAGCAGAAACTGTGTATGAGCGCGTAGGGCAGTGGTTAAGTTGTCAATAATTACATGTAACGTCCCTCAGGTTTAAACAATTTACAATGTTCTTCAGACATCTCTTTATACGCATGCCTGACCCTTTCTTATACCAAAACGTGCGCGCGCCGAAACGTCCGCGTACTTCTATGTCCGTGTACTGAAAATACTATCAAAACGACCTGTGCCGAAAAAGACCGGAGCCAAGATTGGGGCCTTTTTTATGTGACTTCTTAGGCCCGGTTAAGCTGTGTACCCACTACTTTTGGTACAAGACGTCTTCTCATCAACCTCAGGAAAACAAGGAAGAGGATTAGGAAATAACTACATTAATTGAAATGGAACTCGAAGGTTTGTCAACAATAACGTAGGGACCCCCCCCCCCCCCCCCCCCTTACCTCCCCACCTGTCACGAGTTAGCTTCGGTGTGAAGGTGAGGTTTGAAGCTCCTACCTTCAACTTTCCATTGAGGCAGTGGAGCACCACCTCAAGAAGATTTTTTTTTTTCATATGATCGAGCGGGGCCCCTGACAGATAGGGGCCCGGGCTGCTGAGCCCTGTTAGCCCCCCCCCCCACCCCTTGTAATCCGGCCCTGGCAACACGAAAAGCGAAGCAAGCCGTTTTCTTCCGCCATTCCTTGTCTTTTTAAATAAAACGGGGTGGTTTCTCTGTCCTCGCTCTTCTTCCTTTTTTTACTAAGCGCGCAATGCGGCTCCAGCGATTGGTTATGCTCCAAAGCGGTGCATCATGATAATACACCGCGATTAATGCGTATTCCAATTCTTCGTAGCATGCGTGCTGCCAGCTCCCACAGCTTTGAGCGGCGCTGCAGGGCACGCACACGCTGAGTTTTGAGGCCACGGCATGCAGCGCCCCTATGCGGCCGCCAAGAGCCACACACTGAAGGGGTGTCTAGCGGATGCAGTCTACATGCGTCATGAGCGCTATCACCCTAGCCAAGATGCGTCAGCTAGCTTTTGCAAGCACTCACCTGTGGCGCAACAAGCGGCGGCAGCCAAGCGCTGCGAGTATCCCGTTTCAATCGCTGAACTCTGTATCTGTACATTGCAAAACTCAGCCATGAGCCACGTGGTGGTGAAGTGGTTGAACACAGGGCGAGCTCGCATTTTTGTTGTAGTATCCGTGTGAGACATTGTGGACATGAAGGTGGGGGCAGCTATACTGCAGAACCCCAACGATGCTGGTGTAGTCGGGCGCCGATGCGTCCATCCGGTGGAAAAGGCGAAAAACACCCGGCAAAGTTTGCGGCAGTGGGTAGTTCGCTTTCATAATATCGAAGTAGCCGCTCTTTTACGAAATCTGCCTTTGCACTAATGTTTATTTTATATGTGAAAGGTGACTTTATGCGTTCGTTTCATTGCTTTTCCCAGCAGGAATGATTCAGCAAATGGAAAAGCGGTGCAAGACCGAGATAAACCAAACTTCTGGCGCTGGTACTGCTGGTCACAATGACGAGGTAAATGCACGCACTTTTGATTCGCGTGGCTAGGATGGAGGAAATAGCACGCGCTTCTAGAGATGCCGCACTTTCTTCACATGGACTTTTGTCATAGGCACGTTCGTAGCAGCGGAATGTTCGTGATATGACTGTCCACGGGGGGCTTCAACCCAAAGTAACTTGGTGATTTTTTTTTGTGTGTAAGCGAAATGAAGTATAAAGAATCTAAAAACCGAGAATCAATGCGAGAAGAATTATAGAAGAGGCTGCCGATGTTCTAAAACGCCCTGCGTCCCCTTCAGTTCGTTTGTCTTGTGAGCCGCATACCAGGGTTGGATATAAGGCTGTTAGACTGTTCAACAATAATGCACTTGCGAATGGCCAACAAGGTGTAGTGATTCGGGCCTTGAATGCATTTTTTTCCTCTATCGCATATGGCAGAAACGGATAAATTTCGAAATAACAACTGTCCTGTCTTGCTCGTAGGAATTTTTGGGTTTGTTTAGCACAACACATGTCGGTCTAGTATGGAAAATCATCATTGTACATTACCCTACTCAAAATTTTAGCGTAGCGTTAATAATCGCAAAGACGGTTAGTATTATGCTTTTGGGAGCGATATTCCTAACATTGCCACCGAGTTAACGAGCAATGCTTTGGTATGCCTGCAAGCAAAGAAGGTTATGCAGACGGGGTCTGCCTTCTAGCATTAGCTTTTTGGGTTTGTTTAACAAGACAATGCCTAGTATAAAATCAAAATTGGGCTTACATTACCTTTTGGGTAGCGTTTATAACCGCAAAGCGGTTGTATTATGCCTGTTGAGAGCGATGTTCCTACTTCAACGAGTTAAGTGCAATGCTTTGGTTGGCTCAAGCTAAGAGGTTTGGCGCTGCTTCAGCTGAGGTTTACGGTGATTACCACTGCGGCGGCGCTTTCATTGAGGCGTTAAAGAAAAACGCCCTGACAGACTGAAATGGCCAATAAAAGAAAAAGGTGGGTAAACATTGCCGAGTCGCTTTATAGCCTCCGGTTGTTTGCTTCGTGTCTCCTATTAGCTGAATTTTTCAAACTGACTTTTAGTTTGCGTCCGAACGCTGGTCACTACCGGCTATGCCAGTGTAGTGCAGTGGCCTTGTTTAAGTGCCGTGCAGATGTATGGAAGTTGGAAGTGTCTAGAGTTCCATCTAGACTTCACCGAAACTGCTCATTTCTGCTGGTTGAATACCATGTGGTACGGTGGTCTTTGGTGTAGTAATTATGTCTGTTTGTCAACGTTACTGTTGGCAATGTACTGTTCTATTTTCTCTGTGTGTATTTTACCCCTGGCTAACGCTTTGAAACTCGCTTCACTACTTTCAGCCAGAATAGGGGCCGTTTTCATTCTAATCTACCCATCTGGCTGAACTGCGTACCAAAGCCTCTGCAGACGTCGGTGTAACCGGAGTTAATCCCAGTCATCAGTAATCATTAATAGTAATTGACACTTAATAGAGACTGGTTATGCAGTGGGTATGAGTGGTTTGGTTGGGGAGTTTAAGATCAAGACAGACTGATTTCACCGTGAGTTGTCAAGCATCCTGTCTGGATGGGGGAAAGTCATTCATATAACCACGGCCTGCGTTGTGTGTGCGTGGAGTTACGTTGCTCATTTTCACCCTATCGTGTTGAATTTAGTTCGATTTTTTAGATCGTAGCTTTTGTCACACGGATAAAGCATTTACAAAAACAAATAGAGCAGTGCACAACCTAGTCAAACACTGACTGCCCGCAACATATTCTAGTGAACTGAAGTTCTAGCAGGGTATCCAAATCCGACAAAGTATTTTTGCTCAGCAACAGTTTTATTGTGCGAAACTGCTTTGTATCATGGTTCACTGTATTTTACTGAAACCCATATTATGAATTCTGCAGAAAAAAGCGAACAAACTATCTGTTTTTCTCCTTATGATTAACATTCGTGTGACGAACCACCTGGTGACACTGGTGCTATGTAACAAAACGGCCTTTTACAATTCGGGCTGAGTGCAAATGTTATGTAAAAAATGGGGGTGGCAAGCAGTGTGGTTGTGGAATGTGCAGGTTTTATTGCGAGATTACTAGGTAGCACAGGCTGTATTTTACAGAATTATTAGGTTGTGGTCACAGCTGCCAGGTGTAATGGTGAACATGATACATTTAGCTTCAATTGCAAATAGCACTTTTTCCATTCAGCAAGGCAATAAGTGGCTTATGCTGGAGAAACTGGCACATCAACTATGATTTGGTGGCAGTGCTACCTTTACTGTACGCCTTCTCATCTGACATCAAGAAACATTTGATTGCTCAGTCAAGCTTACGTTTGTTTGTTTTGAGTGCTAATTCTGTAATCTGAAGCAAGAGTAGAACCCATTGGTGCCGTTGGTCATGCAATAATACCTTATAGATCTAATTGGCAATAGCTGAATAGGAAAGACCTGTGGGACTGCACCTTTGGGCTAAGTATTACCTTAACATGACGGCTTCCCTAAGTACATCATGTTATTGGAAATGAAAAGCATACTTTGAAAGTACCGCTTTCCATAATAGTCCTTAGCAATGGCACCATCATGCAATACAGACCGAAATGTTGGGAGGTAGGAAATGGCCAGTCATAAAAATAAAGTTTTATGGTGTCATAAGGATTCATATAAAGGATAGTTTTAAGTGTAGAGGAAGCTGACACTAAAGTATTGCACTCGCTTACATTTCTCTTCGATGCACCATTTTGGATACGTGTCTTGGTGTGTATACAGTTGGGTTTGGTGCTTTGAATTATCGAAATATTCTGCAGTGTAGTTGCAACTGAGTTGCTACTGTAGCACGAAGCGTGTATATTGCGCTGAAGTTATGAATATTGACATTAATTTCTAGTCTCAGTTTTGTGAAAGTGTGATGACGCATCTGAAGAGATTGCAAGGCTCAAGCTGAAGATGGCAGAACTAGAAGTGAAGAATGAGAAGGTTCGCACTACTGTGAAGTATATATGACCCCACACAGAAATGGCATTGATTGTAAGTTAAATTAGAGTGCTGCTTTTACGCTCCAGCCAAATACCTTTTAGAGTTTAACCTCAATATAACGAATACTGATATAGCGAATTATCGGCTTTAGTGAACTAATTATGAACTTTGAATAGTGATGCTTCATTTCTGTGACCTATTATTTTTAAGACGAAACCGATCACTGAGAGCCGTGCGCAGTATTGGTTATAACGAAGAAATTATGTGTTTGCACAAGGCTCGAAACTCGAAAGCTAGCATTAAAAAGGGAAAGGAAAAGCTGAAAGATAACAGAGGCATTTTTTATTGTTTAACAAGTTACGCAATTTGGTCATCCGGCGCGCAATCGCATTTTACGGGTTCGCCACCTACAAGACAAATAAAAACTCAGGCTTGTTATATCCGACGAACGTTCTTCTGTTGTAGTCTCACATTATCATGTTCCGGTTCATTTAGTTTGAAACGCCACAAGGAAAACATAAGGATTACCTCGTTTCTAGTGAGTTCGAAGGCAATAATAATGCAGTATTTTGGCGAGAGCCAGATTGCCGATTGGCCCGAGGACGCAGGTTCGATTCCCGGCTGCGGCGGCTGCTTTTCTGATGGAGGCGAAATCCAAAAACGCCAGACTGTACGAGATTTCGGGGCACGGTAAAGATACTCAGGGGGTCAAAATTAATCCGGAGGCTTCTACTACGGCACGCCTCATTGCCTCCGCTGCGTTGGCGCGTTAAACCCTACAATCAAACAATTAGATTGCCGATAGGTTAAGAGCCAATTTTTAGGTATACGGTCATATTGGGTTTTGGATATAGCGAACTAATTTACTGCCCGATACTACTTTGGTACAACGAGGTTCAAGTGTACAGGTTTCAAGGACACAAAGTTTACGGCCCTCAGTAGTAAAAGGTCACACCAGTGATAGTTGGCTAGTCCCACAAATTCTCAAGTACTGGTCCATTGATGTGCAAGAATTTGTATCCTTTTCAGCAACGATTTACCAAAAGTGAAAGCCCGCTACGAAGCCGGGACGAATATTATCTGAGGTCGGCACCAGTTTTTGGTATTCTGGCTATATATTTTCGTTTTCTTGGGACACTGCAGAACTTTCATTCTCAGCAATGTGCAACCCGTATATAAATGCAGCAGCGAGCTGTATTTTCTGCCTAAGGCGACCAGAATGCATTATTGTGAAACAGTTGCTCAGCGCACAAGACGACAGGGTAGATGAACCACTCAAGACAAGCATCAGGCACCAGCTAATAATATACTGCACATGATATGTGCAATGAAAGTGCCAGTAATGGGGTTGTGCTATTTCATCAGGAAGAAAAAATTTGTCGTTGCCGAACGCTTGACCTGTGGGCTTCTCCTGGCCCATTCTGTTGTGTGTACAGCAATTATGTTTAACAGTTGCTCTGACTAACTAGCCCACATTGGTGCTCTGATAAACGCATTAAACCACCTGTTGTACAAAAAAGAGCAGAAGGTGCGGAGAACGCTTTCTACAGCAAAGAACACCAGCAATTCCGAGGAAAGCCAAGTTGGCAAACACCATTACAATTTGTGTAGTCATTCGAAAATAGTATACGATACCGAAATACTGTCAACTACCATTAAGACGAACTTGGTTTTAACGAACGTTCATGGTTAAGGTGGACAACCCTTCTTATTGCTTGTGACACGGACAGTTCAAGACATCCGTTTAGGACGAAGTTTTGATAATATGAACAAATTTTCACGTTACCTTCGAGTTTGCTGTATGAGTGGGAGTGCACAATTGTTTCATTTATTTCTGTGCAAGTCCAGTTATGCATGACTCAGTTACTATAATTTAGGGTGATAAAATCTCATATAAACTCCGATGGCACAACTATTTGATCTCGAGGACACAGTTTTGATTCCTGCTGTAGTGGCTGCTCTTCTCATGGAGGCAAGAAAGAAATGCCCGTGTGTCTATACTTAGGCACACGTTAAAGATGCCCTGGTGGTCAAAATTATCCTGGAGCCCTTTAGTAGGGTGGCCCTCTAGAAGGATCGACATTTCGGCGAGTGGTATTGGTTGGTATTGGTATTGGAGTTGGTATTGGTTGGCGAGTTGGACAGCGTCGTCCTGTCGTTTTCTACACCTACTGTCTGTGTATTTATGCTGCTGTTCGAAGATGTTGCCCTTCACAGCTCAAATGCAGCTTCGCCGCATTCAACACACAAACAATTAGACACAACTCCTTGATCCTTAAGAACCATCATGGTAAATTAGGTGCGCAGTGGTTCTGATTTTTGCTTTGACTTTTAATTTTTTGCTATGGCCGTACATGTTTTTTCCGCAGGAACCGATTTTATAGCTTTAAAGGTAATTTATTGATCTTATTTTCTAGACTTACAAGCGCGGTGAGAGACCTGCGAGAGATGTGTGCTAAAAGGAGGGGAGTGTCCGTTGCCTCCATTACCAACAGCCAAGCAGAGGTATGTACTTCATATCAACTCATGTTACCGAGTCTTAAAAATTCCCATGTGGTCAGGATTAGTGCAGGGCCCTCCACTATAATGCAACTTTTAGCAAAAGTATAACTTTGGTTCGTAAATGTCACCAAATTTGTAATTTTTGAGTTTTGAAATCTACTTAAAGTTGCCGGAAAATCAAGTAGAAGTCATCACAGTAAACACTAGAAATAGGTCCAGCTATCTGGACGTGTGGCCAAGAAAATAAAAATATAGCCATAGCTGTCTTTTCAAAATACCTAATGTTCTCGGAATAGCAGTCATGTTCTATAATGGGGGGTGCATGCACACGTTGCCCAGGTCCTATATAGGTACTATTGGTGTATCTCGCTGTGACCTCTATTTATTACACAAAGTTCAGTCTTACAATGTTTTTACGGCTCTAAATTTAAGCATATTACACAAATTTTACTCATGATCGCCACCTGACGGCCAATGAACTAATATGCAAACCAAAATACCTGTAATATAGCTTGCTGGGCCAGTTGGTACATTCTGGTGTAATGAAAAAAATTGAAGGAAGCTCACACTCACGCGTAAGACGTGAAGGTAGCGAAGCTGTACGTGACCTTCACGACCATCACGAAGGTTTAGGTCCACGATTGCAGCCGATTTGCGTCTCCGCTGCTGCAACGACCTTTACTCCGTCATTGTGGCTATAAGTGTGGGCTTTTTCCATTTTTTTGGGAGTGATTATCCTCGGACATCACCTTGGAGGGGCGTATGCTATGACGTGTCTGTCTGGTTCTGAGAAAGTTCTGCCACTATTACGGTCAATGCTAGACTTTTTCTTTTGATCAATCTCGCTCAATCTCCCTAACGTATGCTTGGCTTGACAAACGTACGTCAAGGACACCGGGTGGTCGCCGCAAGGCACGCACACAGGGGCCCTCAGAAATTTTATGGTTTTTTTTAACTATCGGAAAGTCGCCGCAGTCTCAGACGATCTCCCGAAGTGGGTATGCTTGACTTGACAAACGTGCGGAGGGGACGCCGGGTGGCTGTCGTGAGGCACGAACACGCGAGCCCTAGGGATTTTCTTGCTTGTTTTAACTGCTGGGCGGTCGCCTCGAGGCCCGCTCTCACGTGCGCGCTCTCGGCGATTTCTCGGTATTTTTGCTGCAGTCCCGAAAAATTGCGATTTGCTAAACAGCATCACTGTCGAAATACTCAGCAAAAATACAACGAAGATACAAGTTGTGTGGTCGTTTCTTTGCCGCGTGTCTTCGTTGCATTTTGTCTGTTTTTTCTCAAACACATGTGCCTGCACTGTTGCCATTTTTCTGTAGATTTTATGAGAGGCATTGCTTGTCTCCAAACGTGGGGGCCATGATGTTACACATGCTACAGTCAAACCCGGCTATAACGAACCCGGTTTAGACGTTCGGGTCTGGTTCGAACAAATTCTCCCAGTTTACGGTACATGCGTAGACTTTTTCCTTATGATCAATTCGCTCAATCTCCCTGGGCGTAGCTTGGCTTGCCAAATGTACTCAAGGGCGTTTGGGTGGTTGGGCCGCAAGGCACGCACAAGGGCCCGACGGAGAATTGGCCTTTTTAACTATGGGAAAGTGCCGCAGTTTTTCCGACGATCCCCCAAACGCGGGGATCTAGGGCCCCCTGTCAAAGTCCGGGGCAGACCCCGGCCGGTGAACGTGGGCACGAACTCGCGAGCCCTAGGGAGTGAATCCGTCCTTCTTTATAACGCTGGCGGCGTCGAGGCCCCCCTTTTCAGTCTGTGAGGACGCGCCCCTCGGCGATTTCTGGGTATTTTGATGCTTGCAGTTAAACCGAAAAAAATGAAAAAATTTTTTGCAAACGGGGCATCAGGTGGAAATACTTAAAGCAAAAATAAATTGGATATTAATGGTGGGGTCGTTTGTTTGCCGGGGTGGCTGTTGCATTTGGGCTCCCGCCTATTCCCTCGTAACAATGCTCTTATACGGGTTCCTATATCGAACTAGATTTTAAAAATGAGGGCATTTGCTTGCTCCAAACGGGGGTTGACTGTACTGAGTTGGGCGAATGTTGCGTAGTTTTGTTGCCAGTCTTGGGGCTACAGCAACAAAACATTATACCTGCAAATAAAATTTGTGTGAGCGGGTTTGATGGCTGGAAAGTTGTTTTATTATTTTCTGTTGGGGTTAACGGTTAGCACTGCATCATGAAGGAGGAATAGGGAAGAAGCCCTAAAATAAATTTAATTCACAGGCATGTTTCAGGGAGCACGGGCTTAATATTCCAAATGATAATTATCCACCATTTACAGGAGGCATTCATGCAGCTTGAATCCCAGGTGATGGCCCTATGTGCTCCCTGCCAGCATACTCATGTACCATGCAAGGGTTACAAGAGTTACAGACAGGTTGAGATCGTTTAACCTGTTTCTATCACGTCCAGAAGCAATTCCCAGGGGTGATAATTCAATCGTGAGATAAAATTGAATTGAATCAGTTTTGAGAGGGGCACCAGCGATGAAGTAATGAGCACACATGTTAATCGTCTTAACCCCGCTCTATACAGGGAATTTAAAACTACTATTAGGTGCACTCAAAGCTGGTCGAGCGAGGTATAGTGATGAATTGGGCGTGGCTTCCTAGTCAAGTCATGTCTCACAGGGCCACTGAATGCATGGAAGTGGCCCGCATGTCATGTTTTGCGTTCCTTCGTGGACTGCTGGCGTCTGTCGCTGTAAGTTTTATCAAGGCAGTTAAGACTGGTAGCAGTACCACACGTACACCAGCTGACGCAGCACTTCGAAAAAGTAGGCAAGAAACACGATGTCAATAGGCTGGCCACTGCACCTCGGAAGCTGGTGCAGGTGGGCTCATCTGTCAGCGAAAGAGGCCAGGTGGCTCAAAAACATGCCACCAGGTTCGTCCCGTGCGAAGAGTCATCGTTGAAAGCATTCCTTTGTCTGCGGCAAACGCTTCGTGGTCAGATGGGGCAGCGCATAAATGACTGCATATATGAGAGCCCCGAGCAGCAGTGGTGTCGCCTGCAGCGGGGGCCCTCTTGGCCAACCATTGCAAGCGATGCGGACACGCCCCAGCATTTGATACTACTCGTGTTTTAGAAGGCATGCGTGACCGAGCTGAGGGATTTGTGAGGCTTTTCACAGGAAGGCAGGCATGTGTGAGCGTACCGTCTATCGCCTTACAAGGGAGCATGGACTAAACAATGATGTACAAAGGAATAAGATTTTGCAAAAGACGAGGACGGAGCGAAGAGAGGACAAGACGAGCGGAACTTCCAAATATAGCAACACACATATACACCTCCCACCGGCGTTAACCTCTTTCCTATCACCAGTTGCACCACCCGATCAGGCGTGACAAGAATCACAAGTCAAATACAACAAACAAAACAAAACAATTCGATAAAACGGCGTAACCGAGCAGCATGCACCAGATAACAGATACTACTTCGACTGTGTGCTTCTTCCACAGTAAACACGTGTCGCACTTGAAATCAAAGGTGAACGAATAAAATCAGAGCCAAAAGGGCATAAAACCACTAAGAATGAAATGATAACATGATAACACGGGTGGAAGAATCGAAGTGAAGAACAACAGAGCTCCCGCTTCCGAGACTTATGAGAAACTAAAACGAATCGAACTTCGAGCCTACACAAGGTTTTTAGCATTAATACGTGTCAACCCTAAAACCAAGGATGAAAGAATAACAGCATAAAATCGGAGCCAAAAGGCATAAAAACGCTAAAAATAGGATAATAACATGGGTGGATTGGGAGAATGGAAGTGGTGGCCAACACAGAGTGTGCATTGCCAACAGTTAACAAAAGCCTAAAAATGCCTAAAAATATCGCATTCTTTTAAACATGGCCTTCTAGGAAGGCTCAGTGGTTGGGAGGCATACCGAGGGCGTGCTGACGCAATCTTCCCGAAAGTCTATAATGCCGTAGGCGTGGATAATTTATGTCTGTGTTTGATCTTTAGCTCGTGCAAGGAATTCGGTATCTTCAAGCTTGGGAACGCACCCGCAGGTTTGACAGTGCATAGCCAGATGCCCTCGACCCCCCCCAAGATTTATTTTAAACGGACAGATTGTGCTCCCGCGCTCTCTCATTAAAACAGCGCCCAGTTTGACCGATGATACCCATTTGCAGGTCAAAGGAATTTTGTATACTACGTTTTAAACGCATTTTATGTAGCATCTTTCGTGTCTTTTTTTTTGCTGACTGTTTTCTTTTAGACATTAACGGGCAGAGTTTTGCTAATTTACACGGGGCTGAAAAAAACATTTTTACATTGCACCTGCTGGCTACTTTTTAATGTTGTACGACACTCTGTGGCTGTAAGGCATGAAGTGCGGTTTGTTACTTTTAACTTTCTGCTGTTCTTTTGTGTTAGATGCTCGCTTGGTTTTTTTAAAAATAAAAGTGATTCGCAGACACTACTGACGAAGAATTAAGGGTAAACTGCAAACTGAAGGCATGGAATTTGAGCTTCGAAGCCTTCGGTCTGTTTGTGCTGGCGTGACTTAGAAACAGCAAGTCACAACAATTCACAAAAAGTCCCGTTTTGACCAGCTTTGATAGTGCCCTGTCGAATCCCAGAAGACGTTAATTTGATCTTGGTTTATATTGCCAGCCTACGTGGTTACTTGAAATGCTGAGGTTTAAATCTAAAAACGGTAGACGGTTGTGTTGCGGAATTTTATGGGTAAAATAAGTCCATCAGAGGCTGAAATAGAATGCTGGACAATTTCGCTAGCCCGGTTTGGAAGGTCGGTGTAGGCAGTTACAAGCACGAGATAATCATGTACTATCGGCGTCAAATGAAACGCGACACTGAAATGTGAACGACAACTGCAAAATTGAAAATACTGTTCGTAGAGTCCATTTAATGGCATCCTATTGGTATGTTTGGAAATCCCTTTTTCCCAACTTTGTTTTTGTAACTAATCCACGCGTCATTTTGGCTTGCATGAAAAAAAAAATCGCGCTATTCGCGTGTTCAGGTTGATATTTTCGCGTTCGCGTTTCATTAGTACATATCTTAGAACCTTCACCTACCCGAAACCTTTAAGCTGCCCTTCGAGGCGTTTATGAAATGACGCTAAGTAAATATCATCGAGTAAATGTAGCTTTCAATAGCTCCCCGGCACCACCGTAGTATAACCGGTTATACCCAATTGCAACAGTACAAAAATAGGGCCAACCGGCAAAGAGAAGTTTGTCCATCCGAAGGCGGAGAGAAATTAACGGGAAAAAAATTTCCCGCATTTCCCCGAGGGGAAGAATGTGAAAGTGCGAATGCACGAGTTGCATTTGCGCGGTTCGGTAATGTTCGCGAAAGAGAGATCACACACACACACACAACTACAAAGAAAGAAAGATGCATTTATTCACAGACACCTATTTGTGTTGTCGTTGTACTTGATTGCTAGAGCGGATCTCAGCTTTGAAATTTCGTGTCAGTACTCCTTTAAGCGGGTGCATTAGCCCTTCTCACGCCCGATTCCTGGCCAATCCCCCACGTGAGTATGTGCCATGTCAGCGGCCAGGCAGCGCGCGCCCATCTCCCCCCGTTGCCAAGGAAGACGAGGAGATTCCTGGCCAATCCCCCACGTGGGTATGTGCCAGCGGCCAGGCAGCGCGCGCCCATCTCCCCCCCGTTGCCAAGGAAGACGAGGAGCGCGCGCACCCGCAGCTGTTGCTATGCGGACGGCGGCGGACGCTTCAGGCTCGCTTAAGAAGTGCATTCGCACTTAAAAGCTTTCTTGCGACCCACCGCGAGGGGGACGAGCCCGGGGGGACCCCCCTTGTCCCCCCTAGGAAAAAGCCGGATAGGGTGGGTTGCTGGGAACGGGAACTTGGACATCGGGATGGGTTATGGAAAGAAGGGTGGGATTGGGGAAAGCAATTTTGCCCCAATCCATTTATCTGACTCTCTTCCAAGACTGATTGCTCAGCGAGGGCATCAGACAGTGCCAATTGCCAAATATGCGGTCCCTGCCACGGGCAACCACTCACCCATATGGTCCGATAACTGGGCCCCAACTGTCGGGGACAGGAAGTACCCTATTTAGTGGCAACGGGCGGGCCTGCCCCCCCCCCGACCTCCAGCTCTGCGGCCGATGCGTACTAACGTCCTCGATCGACGGTCCCGCACCAGGTACTCACGAATCACCAGTAAAGCTTTCCACTATACACGGGTACTTACAACACCTGCTTTTCACAGTCTCCGGACACCGGAAGTTTGTATGCGAACGTTAACTGAAATCCACATTCGCAAGGCTCCCACGGGGGGCTAATATGAGAGCCTTTTTCTTATGTCCTCCTCTGTGCCTACTCTTTCGCTCAATGAAACAAGAGCCTTCAGGCATTGCCGCTGGACTCGGCAGAGGAGATCGGTCCGGGCCTACTAGCCGTTACTAAGCCAGGAGAGTTTCCCCGGTCGGTGTACTAACCTCCTCTTTCCTCGTTTTCCCCGTGCGGAACACCAAGTAGCTCGTGGTAGCACGTCCCGCGGCAGCTAGAGAAGATCAGTCTATTGGCGGTGAGCGCGAACACAGGCGGCGCTGCGAAGCGCGCCTCCGTGACGTCAGCTTAGGGATTCTCGCATTTGTCGTCTGCTTCACTCAGGATCGCTCTCCCTGCTGTTTCTTTGCGCTCGGTCAACGTCTGATGCTTTTCCGCACCAGAATTGGCGCGTGGGTAACTTTTTGTCATCATAATAGGCTTAAAATCGCATACACTAGCTCATGGTGTCAATTAAAGTACAGTTTTTGATACCGCTACGGGAGAAACATTGCCGGTGCCACCCCATTCCTTGCGAAGCCGGTCCTGTGCGGAGCGCGAAGAGTCGGAGCTAGGCGTCAGCGTCTCATGTAAGCATTCGAACAAAAGAAACAGTCAGCTGCTTATAACCGACAACAGCGAAAATGGAAGACCAAAACAAATTCTAGGTCTTCAGGGCTGTCGGCTTTGGCAGAAGGCATCACGATTTCCGGTAATCATACGTAAGGTAAAACAGTTTTTGCAACCTTGACGAACGCTCGAACGTGTTTTGTCACATCACTTTACGTTGTCAAGGCATGAAAGTTTGCCGACATGCACTATAGACTGCAAAAACTGTAGGTTGAGTTCCAAATAACCCAGTGTGTATATACGCGCGTGCTGATTCTATACCAGGCATCTAACCAGTATGGAGGTTTATTGAGCAAAACGAGTCACGTCTTCGTTAAATTTATAGTAACACATATATGTTTGTTAAGACTTGGAGGGATATTTCGGAACATTTTGCACAGCCATATCTTCCCGATATTCGGATATGCGTTATAGGAAAACTGCACTCAAGAGGAGGAGGAGGAGTAAGGGGAGGAGGGGAAAACTTTGTTTAACAATTAAATCGATCTGGTTAGTGGGCCGGGTCCTCAGTCCAGGACAAGAGAGTAAAAGTAATTTTCTTCAAATCATAGAACGCCATCCCGAGTAGAATAGGATTTGTTCTTCGCTCCTGGAAGGGTTGAAAAGCAATAAAGAGCTACTTGGAATTCTTCTTCGGTTTCGAGTCTTGTAATATATGCAGGTATACTATTTATTACGTTAGTTATCGAGTATATCATGCCTTCAACACCGTAATCATGTCATCATTGTTCGAGTTGAGAGTCAGTTTGTTATGATAACGATATAATTACGATAGGAATTCGGAGCACAAAAGCCGCCTTAGAGTACTGTGGACCACGTTGTTTAGGGCGCGATCGCGGTGGCGTAGCACAAACCTTCTCATTGTATTTGCATGTGAATAAACAAAGCACGCTGCGGATATGCACCTTCTTGCACGCAGCCGTAATGAAAGCCAATTTGTGAAGAAGGGAATGTATGCCATACAAAATGAAGGAAATATCCACACGACCTTTGTGAGGCTCCCAAACATCCCGAAACCTCCTAATAAGAAGTTGGTGACGGCGCAGGAAAATTAATGCGTTGGGCAGAAAAAAAAGCAAGAAAAATTAATCCGATACAAGACAACAACGAAAGAAACATAAGAAAGCCGCTTTATTTCCTGCTGTGCGATGAGCGTGTAGAGGCCGCTGCTTGGTACGTAGTATTAGACTGTTGAGTCTTCATAGGAGCATCTCAAAAATACTGCAGGGAAGCCTACGCATTTTGAATACTTATCGAGAAGCTATGATCGCTGATCCTCGCGAATAAGCAAGAAAGGGCGAGTTACACACGATCTTCTGACCGATAATCTGAAGAAAGTTGTTCTCTATCTCTTCGTGTGTTGCAAACTTGTGGGGGATACAGCTTCAAATTATTCAGATGAGCCAGAAGCTGGCAAAATAACTGAGTCGCTACAAATACGCTTTTTAACGCACTACAGCAACGAAGCGGGCGATTTCTAGCCCGGGCACTGTTGCCCCTCACAAGCGGAGTGTAGCAGACGACAGCGGCGCGAATCCCTAAGCCGACGTCAGAGCCAGGGGGCGCCACTCAAAGATCTCACCGCCAATAGGCCCCTCGCAGCAAGGTTACAGGGGGGCGCGACCCCGCTCCCCCCCCCCCCCCGGCCTCATACGGACTGTACAACATCTAGCCCCCATGACATTTGGTTACAGGGGTATGTCACTCCCCCCGACTTATCGCGATCAGGTCGTTGGCCCCGCCAAAGCTTGCGGTTACAAGGGTCGCCAGTCCCCCGGCCCGTAATGGTTTCCCGAATTTAATCGGTATTCCCAATACAAACGACTGTACGCTGACAGCACTTGCTACTTCGCAACTTGACTCACCGGCCTCCTCTCACGCTGGATTACAGGGGTGCGTTATACTTCCCCCGGCCAAAGAAAGTCATAGCTGATCGATCGCGACACGCCTTCCTGCTTCAACCGCATTGCCAAGTGCCGGGTTGACACCCGACCGCCCGACCTCCGCGTAGGACCTGATTCCAGTTGACCAGGAACCTCCGCAGTGGCGGCCGTTTTGCACGCTCCCAGGGCAGGGATTGTGCGGCCTCCCCGATTCCTCGAGGAGGTCTCGTGGAATTACCGTACTTCCACGCTCTGGCCCCTATGACATTAGGTTACAAGGGTTTGTCACAACCCCCGGCCTGCAGACCAGTTCGCAAGTTCAACAGAACGAGCCCCAAGCTATGGTTACAGGGGTGTGCACACCCCCGGCTCGGTAGTGGTCTACCCATTGCTTCAGCAATGGTACGCCAACACTACGTGCGAACTGTAACCGCTTGAGCGCAGTGATTACGTCGCAACATTGACCCGCTGGCTTCCTCTCACGCTGGATTACAGGGGCGCGTTACCACCCCCAGCCTTTGGCCTCCTCCCACACTGGATTACAGGGGCTCGCTACTTCCCCTAGCCAAGAGAGTCATAGTTGCTCCACAAATACCATGTTTCGAAATACAAGGGATCCTCTGAGGAACTCCCAGTGGCTCTACACTCTCGCCCAAAGACTGAAGGTTACAAGGGCTCATCAAGTTCCCTCGGTCAGCAGACCAGTTCGCATTAAAGGCCCCTTCCATGCTCCGGTTACAGAGGTTCGCTACACCCCCGGCCTCATTGTGTGTACCCATGCTTCAGCATGGCACGATAAAACGAACTGTACCGAATGTACCCCTATGACTTGGGTTACAAGGGCTCGTCGGAAGAACATGAGCTATTGATGACCCTATGCTTAGGCCTGATTTTTCAACATAAAAATGATCCTGATGCATGACAACTGTAGACGGCAGGTAAAACGGAAGAAGCTCGATAAACTGTTCGTTAGTGATTTCATACTGGAATCAATAACGAAGATTTTATCGAGCTTTGTCAGTTTTACCAAGCACTGAGAGAAACTATCAAAGCCTACAGAATTAGAGACTTTCGGGAAGATTGCGTCAGCAAGCCCTCGGTAAGGCTCCTACCCGCTGAGTTAGCCTTCTTTGAAGGTCATGTTTAAAAGTCTTCGATATTTTTAGGCATTTTTAGGCTTTTCTTAAATGTTGGCAGTGCACACTCTGTGTTGGTCACCACTTCCATTCTCCCATCCCACCATTGTTATTATCCTATTTTTAGCGTTTTTGTGCTTCTGGCTCCGATTTGATGCTTTTTTTCTTTCATCCTTGGTTTTATGGTTGACACGTGTTAATGCTAAAAAGCTTGTGTAGGCTCGAAGTTCGATTCGTTTTAGTCTCTCAGAAGTATCGGAAGCGGGAGCTCTGTTGTTCTTCACTTCGATTCTTCCACCCGTGTTATCATGTTATCATTTTATTCTTAGTGGTTTTATGGACTTTTGGCTCTGATTTTATTCGTTCACCTTTGATTTTAATTGCGACACTTTTTTATTGTGGAAGACGTACACAGTCCTAAGTAGTATCTGTTATCTGGTGCATGCTGCTCGGTTACGCCGTTTTATCGAATTGTTTTGTTTTGTTTGTTGCATTTGACTTGCGATTCCTGTTACGCCTGATCGGGTGGTGCAACTGGTGATAGGAAAGAGGGTAACACCGGTGGGAGGTGTATACGTGTGTTGCCATTTCATGCAAAATAAAGTTGGAACTCGCTCTCGTCTTGTCCTCCCTTCTCTTCGTCCTCGTCTTTTGTGCAAACTATTCCTCCGTGCGTCATGAACAAACTAGCCAGCAATCAAGTCCTACTACGAAACAATGTCTGTTTTTCTTAGTATTAGCCTCGTTTTGTTAATGTTACCACAAGTTACGTGTCGCAAGCTAAACTATGTGTCGCAACCAAAAAATGTATTTGAGTCTACACGAAGCAGTCCACCTTTCAGCCTTAACCTTGTGAGGTATTTATATTTAGCAAGTGTACCCCACGCTTGAGAGTGGTGGCCAGCTAAGCTGTGCTGCCTACCACCTACAGCTTGTAAAGCTTATCTGCAAGCTGGTTTCTGACATGAATATGTAAAACTAAATAAATGAAATCCGCATAAAGCATTATCTAAAGGTTTCCAAATATTTTTCATTTCCTCAGAAGTACGAGGAGGCAGGCTGGGACTAAAGGCTACAAAGCCTGACAGAGGCTCCAGCCCCTTTGGTAGAGTGGAATGAAGAAGCAAAATCAAACAAGCTGGAAATCAATCAAAGCGAACATTAAAACAAGGACGATGCTATATGTACTACGTAGTGGAGTCCCACCGGAAATTGCTATACGCACTACCCGTATAGCGCCATCTATGGGTGCTATCAGAAACACTTTTTTTATGTGTTTTAACGTACGTGGTCTCAAGCGTTCGGAAGGTCGACATGGCTGCTTTTCGTCGCTTTTGACCGATCCATGGATGGATCGATCCCACCAATCTTGTTGCGACAAATCACGGTAATAAAGCGCAAGTCTTGAGTCGTGGGCCGGGATGATGCACACGATTCGCGCCAAGGCCGTCAAGCTGGCGTGGCAACTTCCCGATCGCGCCATCAACACACTGCAGTGGTTCGAAGACGGCTTGCCCAATCTGAAGGTAGGTATTTCTGGCCTCGTTTGTTTGTTCCGTAACGGTTGCTTTACTGATGTTGAAGTAGGAGACCCGCATCGACCACCTAGCTTATGTTTCCGTCACCAGCCGATGCGCGAGGATGCATGCATGTTGCGTGGGTCCTTCAATCGGCCCAGCCGGCCCGTGCAACTGAATGGTGCGAACGCGTATTGTATCATGTATGCCTTCAGCGCGTTTCCCCTTGCCTTGTTAAATGTCGTTGCATGCATTGTTACAAGTGGGATGACGCATAAGGACAAGCACTTTTTTAATCAACAAGTGTGAAGCTATCAGTAATGATAGGAGAGGGGGGAGTCAGTGCTGATGCTTGGATCCGCTTCCAGCGGCTTCCCAGTGCCGAATAGGCATGGAGGCGTATATCTTTATCAGGGCCAAAACATCGTTCCAAGTTGTAGTGAAAGTTGTGGAACAGACCATGAAGGCACCCGTGCCCTCTTTCTTATCGTTTCTCTTTGAATCAGCCTCGTATTTATGCATTGACAACCAATTCGGCCAGCGGCACACTTTATTAGTTCCTTATGTATAAGCATGGGCGTCAGCAGGATTTTATTTTGAGGGGGCCGGCAAATCCAGTTTCACGAAGGAAGAGGCAGAGGGCATGGGGGAGGGTGCAAGTGCTGGGGTAGCTTGGGGGTGGGGGCAACATGTATACGTTCCCATTCTTCAGTCTGATTCAAATCTTGTACATTGCTATTTTGGATCAGAAGTGGTTTTCTTTGGGTGGCAATTCCTTTTTTCTAAAAAAAATGTAGTTCTTACTGTAAACAGCACCAAACAGCAAAAAAAGGATATCAGTTCTAACTGAGGAGGAAAAAGGTTCGCGTCAATTTATAAGGCTATGGTAAAGACTACGACAGCTTCTGTATGTGGCGTGGTTCCAGTTGGGCTAACAAGTGATTTGCAAAAAAATTGGACACCACTTCACCCTGTGTGGTCGCATACAGTTCTGCACCATCTGCCCCAATTTTCTTTGACTGGCAATAAAAACTAGCTGCTTCAAAATATTAATAAAGAAATTTCTTAGCCACATTTACATTCAGGCAAAAAGTATTGTGCAGCCATTTCATGTAATAAGAGTTGGTATGGAAAATCATGCTCAATAGGTTTTTCACGAAAGTTGGTTTCAAGAATTAAAATTGGGCCAGTAGGAAAAAAATAACACAAAATGAAGAAACAGCGCAACAAAGGTCCTGGGTTTTGCTATGTATATTTTTTTATATCTTTTTCTATAATGTATAGAAGGAACACAGCCGTATTGCTAATTATATTGCACCTTTGGTTTTACAGGTCACCCAGGAAGGACAACACCAACTGAAGCTGAGGATATGGCGTAATAAAAATTTACTTTATATTGTAAAACAATGGCAGTGTTGATGTCTTCTTGAAATTGTAAGAAACAACAGCCTTTCTTGGACGTTCTGCATGGAGACTTATTTTTGGATAACCTGAAAGCAATGTAAAATAGTTAACTCGTTTCTTCTTGCCTTCTTTTTCTTTTAGGGTGGAGGGTGCTTCTTTTTTTTCATGTTGTTTTGAGTTGACTGTTTTTCACGATTGATTCAGTTATTTAAGCATTCTGGAGTAGACATATTCTCATTACAACTGAGCAGGCGTCGCCTGACGTTTACCATGCTAAGCGTCACACGTGCACCCTGCATGCTCACCATCAGCACGGACGAGTTGAAGTGTATGAATGAACATAGCACAGAATTCTTTTATCAGCATGTAACCACCTAAGAGTCACATACTGGAGCAAAATCATGGGCATCTTATGTGCATAAAAATAATAGCAGTTGCCCTGCCAGTTGGAAACCATACAATTCAAACAACGCAGATGCTAATCAATATAATTCCTTCGGCTTAAAAGTGGCCTCTTTCCTGTATTTTGTAGTTTATAAATGTAACATGACGCTTGGCTGCAGCAGCTCTGATAAACTAGAAAGTGTCAACAATGAAGTGAAGGGCATTGCTTCCCCATAATTTACAGATCGAGATAATTTTTTTTTACCACTCGTGATGTGAAATTTCCTAGGCGAGTCTTTGGATCTTGGTAAGAAACTGTTACAATGCACAAAGTAAAACGTGGTGCACAAATGGCACTGCTAGCATGTGACATTATGTACGTGAAAGAATGCGAGATAAAAGTTCTATACATCTACCTGTTTCCTATTCCTGTGTCGGCATGTTGAAAGCGCCTTTATTTACCAAAACAAGGCCGAGTGGGAGGAGGGGTGGGAAACGTTTAAAGGTCACACTGCAAAAGAATGTGTCCTAAGCGTTTCTTAAACACTATGGATGAGCTGCTTTACATCAGAAGCATTTCTTACTATCACATTCAGCCCCGGTGACTTTCTTGCACAGCTTAACCGCCATGCGGAAAAGCCAACTTTAACAGCTCGAGGCAAGGTGTACAAACACATATGAGCACAGGTGCACGTTCTCCCGTTTGTACTCAGGAGTTCCTGTAGAACATGCTTTAGTTAACTGCTGCGTAGTCAATTAAAACTGGTGTTTTGTGCGCCGCCGAAACCACAACGCGCTAAGAGGCACGGGGCAGCGTTGTTGACATGTTACTCAGGGATATCTTTAGTGTTGATCGAAACATCGGGTACGCACAGGAATTTTTCGCCCTCATCGTTAAATTCAACGCAGCCTTGGCTGCCGAGAATCGAACCCGAGACATTGTACCCCTGCAGCCATGAGAGACCATGCGAGATCTGAGCAATCTGGCGCCTGATAAATCTTATTAAAGCGAATAAAGCCGCCGTGGGATATTATTTAGAGAGTTAGCAATACCCAGGAATGAGCAGCTTCGGGCTACACATACTTGCTTACACAAAACTCAAAAATAAAATAAACAAAAAATGACGCGGCCGGCCCGACCCAACATACGATATGTTGATTAACACCGTATTAACCGTATGTTGTGCACCAGCTGCCCGCGTAATTTCTGTTCCTGCTTCGATTAAAAGCTTAAACGCGTCGTAAACGGCCCTGTGGGCAGCCATAATCTATTTCACGCCCATGACTACAGCGCAAACTTTGCCGTGACCGAAAAAGGTACGTTGCCGTTCATACGGAGGTCGCGTCAGCCTGCCACCAAGCAAGCTCGGGAGCGTTTCTGACAGCGCCTCATAGATGGCGCTATATGGGTAGTGCGTATAGCAATTTCCGGTGGGACTTCACTACGTAGTACATATAACATCGTCCTTAAAACAAAGACTTAGTTCGAGCTGCTGCAAGCTGAAAAGCGAGATACAGAAAAAGAGACGGGCGCTCCCTACAAATGGCAAGCTAGCAGCGTGAATGAGGGAAAATTTACTTGAATTGAGCAAACCGCTCTGGCTTCGTGGGAGAAGCAAGAGGGAAGGCTGAGAGCATGATTAGTAGTAGGGGATAGAGGAGAGAATTGTTGCAGGAATGGCAAGAGGTCATCATGTGTCAGGCAAGCAGAAATGCTGGCAATTTTAAGTGTTCTATTGTTGATCTCCGCCGCCACGTGGACGTGTTACGTATTGCACACCGTGCCAACTGTGCCGTAAACTTTACGTCAGCTGGACACAAGCAGATTGCTCTAACGGATGATGATGAGATGAAACATTTGAGATAATCTGCTCTCGAGGCAAAGTTTTCGTCGCAACCGATCAGACCAGGCACCGTAATGAAGCATTGGTCCAAAAGATAAAAAAGAGAACCTGAAATGGTTGGCATGAAACAGAGTTCTTTGTAGGCTTGATCTGTTGTAATTTGTACCGTTCAGTTGCTTCTTGCACTTCCTATAACACGGTTAGCTGTTTGAAGCAAATAAAAAAGGCTGCAAATGTTAAAATGACTGGCTTTGAAAGTGATATACCATGAAAATTCACTCACTTCTAGGTTTATTGCACGAATGTTCCCCTGCTTCATAGACCCCAAAACAAGTTAAGGGCTATTAACGCATGGAAACATTTTTTTTTAATTTTTAACAAAGCTCAGCCGATGATGGAAAGGCAAATATTAGTTGTTGGTCTCTTTCATTTTTCAGCGTACACGTGCAAGAAGTTCTGGCTGTTGAAAGAGCGACCTTTGCGGGCTTTTCTAACATCCATGTTCATTAAGAAAAGGGCTCCCGTGGACGACTAAGTTGAGCAAATGAAGAAATTGTTGATGACCGAATTCGGCATGTGAATAAAATGCTTGATAAGTAGCTCTTGCTTTTAAGGTCTGTCTTATTGCTCAGAATGTTAGACTTACTCCTTTTCTAAATGAACAGTACACTACTCTTGAGTTACACCCAATAGTGCCATGCAGCAGAGTTTTAAATGGTGAAATATGCAATACCATCCATTGAGAAACCTTTGCAGATGTGCTGGCAGTTGCAGATGGCTTGTGCACATGGATCTGTGCATGGAAGAACTGTCCCTGGCAATCTGATGTTTCGTCACCATTTAGGCAGAGAAAAGGGACAAAAGCTGAACATACATTGCACTCTAATGAAATGGGAACCCGCATATGGGGGTGTGCCATGTAGACACAATATTTTGATGGGGTAAGCCTTTGAGACGTCTTAAGCTGGCTCTAAGTGCAGCTATAGGGGACATACGAATCCAAAAGAAATGTTTAAGCAGCTATGGCATACCATCTATAGACCAGTGCAGGAGAAATCATGAGGGTGTCTTTAGAAAACCGTATAAAAGTCTAAAGAAGCCAAGGAGTATCCATATGTGGGGTTTCAGCATGCTGGTAAAGGCGATGATAAAGTAAGGCATAGAGGAGTCCAAAGGAGACTGTAAACCCATCTATAGGGGACATACAAAATGAAAATAAATGTTTTAGGCATGTACAGCATGCTCTCTAAAGAACTCCTCAAGAGTGGTCTCAAAGATGTCTTCAGAAAGCCATATAAAACACTATAAGCAGCTAAAGAACCTGAAATGAAACCCCATAGACGGAGCTATAGCATATAGTCTAAATGTGTCAATAGGATAAGCCACAGAGAAGTCACAAGTAGCCTACAGGTGTCTTTACAAAGGCAATGGTCGGCTAGGGCTTCCGGGTTAAAGAAAATTGTGGCATAAGTGATAGAGATGACCATACGTGGGGTTATAGCATACAAGCTAAAGGTGTCGATACGATAAGCCATAAGGAATGTAGCAGTAGTCTACAGGCTTCTTTAGAAACTGCTATGGGTGGCTATAGCTTCCTGGCTAAAGAAAATTATTTCATAAGCGATAGAGATGCCAATACGTGGGGCTATAGCATTTAGGCCACAGTGAAATCAGCAGCAGTCTACAGGCATCTTTATAAAGTGCAATGGCTGGCTATAGCTTCCTGGTTAAGAAAATTGTGGCATATGTGATAGATATGCCAAAGGAAAGCTATAGAAAAGCCTTTAAACATCCAAACCACCATATTTAGAACTTATTTGAAGGATCTACAGCATGTTGTCTAAAGAAAGCTACACAATACACCAAAAAGATTTCTTTAGCAACTCACCGAAAAAGCTAAAGAAGTCTGTAGGTGACCGTTCATAGAACCATAGAGAAAGGTAAAGAAACATATAGGGATTTTGATAAGAAAAGCTCAAAACAGCCGTAGAAACGGCTAACGATAATCGTGCCAAAATTGTTAAAGCCGAACATCAAAAAAGGATTTTCTGTAGACAACCGTAGAACATTTTTGTATGGGTGCTCTCTCTGGCATTATTGTTATCGATTGGAAGAGTTGATAAATGACACTTTCAAGTACATTCGATATTAAGGCAAACCAAAAACTAAAGTTGAGTCGTCTGTATCTCAAACGCGGTATCTTGAGCGGTGTATCAAACAGGCACGTTCCAGAGAGTGAAGGTTTCGTTCAGACTTACCTACTTCACTTTGGAGCGCATAAAATGGGAGCAATACGTGAAGTTCTATAGGAGCTTCTTGAAGTCCTCAAATTGGAAACTGTATTTCGTGCTATTCTGAGGAGCTTGCCATTCACGCAAGCGTCAGTCGTCCAAATAAACAAACCACCTTCATAGAAAGCCTACGCATAGAATACACAGAGGCAAATAGATGCGAAGTAGATGTCACACGCCACGGCATTTCCTTTCAAGTGAACGTTTACCCAAAAAGCCCCTCCCTGACGTGAAAGACGCAGTCGAGCTCCATATGATACCGAGAAACGTCGCCGGCGTCGTGACTTGCCTCTAATTCACACAGAGGCTGTACGAATATGGCCAGTATGTAGGAGCCGATCAGCGGCACGCAAGCGCCTGAGGATGCCGCGATTGCGTGCGTAGGAAGGTGCCGCACATGCGCGCGACAAAAAAAGACGTTTCTCGCATACGACTGACTTCTCTGCAGTATTCCTTTCATAAGGCTGCTAGTACATCAACCGTTCTTTCGGCATGCAAACTCATTCAGCACCTTTAATTAGTGAGTGCCCTGAAGAAAAGGGATCAATGCGTGAGTTTCGTTTTTTTTTTCAGAAGAGCTGTAGCAGCTGAATGGATTTCATAACACACGCCACAGCATCAGCCAAGGTTATTTTATCATCCTCTGTAGCTTCCCGCTAATTCTTGTAATCGTTCGATCTTCTTCGGAACTAAGAGGGGTCGGCTTTGTGCAATGTTCATTCTGGCGAGTAACAAGTGGCATAATTAAAACGTTCCGTTCAGTGAAACGCCGTTCCCTTTCTGTTTTCTCAGAAACTTCGTCTCGTAAGGCGCTGGCGGCGTTTAGAATATGTTTTACGCTATTTCGTGAGTACTATGTACGCATGCTTAGCAGCACCAAAAAGTTCGCACCCAGGTTCATTGATTGATTGTAGGGTTTAACGCGCCGACACAACGCACGCGATGAGGCGCGCCGTAGTGCAGGGCTCCGGATTAATTTTGACCACCTGGGAATCTTATACGTGCACCGAAATCTTGTACACATGGGCGTTTTCGCTTTTCGCTTCCATCAGAAAAGCGACCGCCGCGGCCGGGATTCGAACCCGCGTCCTTGTGCTCAGCAGCATAGCGCACACAGGTTGAACCTTCAATTTTTTTGTGCCTTTTAACAGCGAAGCTGTGCTTGGACGAGGCTTCCATGCGACAAAATGCGATAACGCGGTCGTTGCGATGTGCAGAGGGCATGGCCTAGCGAGGAGGAGAGAAAGCGCCAAACACACATGCACCAAGTTGAAAGAATGCTTAAACGAGACGCTTACAGGCAATGTTTTTTGAACTACTAAATATGGTTGCAATGTTTAGAGCTGTCAACACCGTTGGGCAGGAAGAAAACATTCGGTATATTTGAGGCAAGACATCGATACATGAGTGATATTTGCATTGTTCTTTTAATCAAAGATACGCGGCTGATTGATTTTCCCAAACGAAAAATCCCCCCATGAAAAAAAACCGTTCGCGGCGACCGCTCGTTGCAGTGTTCCAAGTTCAAAAGTAACACGAGGTTCCAGTAAATGACGCGAGCAGTGGAACACAGCAAAAATGAATTGGCGTGAACGGGAATCGATCTATTGAACTTAAGAATTTCTGTGAAGCTTAGTCTTGCGATTAGGGAACGCCGAGCGGCTTCGCTGTTCACATCAGCCTTCGCGACGTTAAGTCAGTGACGCTAGGCTATGTTTTTCTTTGTGGTCGTCATTTGATGTCCGTGAACAGATTGCCCATGTAGTCGATGTTTAAATAATTGGACCTCACCATGCAACCAACACAACGACCATACGTCAGCGTCGATGCATGCTCGCACTTGTTTTGCGTTCGTAAACAAAGTCATGCCAGCACAGTTTCTGTATTTGCACAGTTTCTGTATTTGCACAATTTTGCACAATAAACCTTTTCTGATTTCTGATAGTTACTGTCACGGACGCAGTAGCAGAGCACCGTGGAGATTGCATACCATACCGTCTTTCGAAGCAGCACTGCGGGAAGCAACGGCGAGTGCGGGAAGTGTAAGCTTCAAGTCTAAGTGCCCATGTCTGCCACTGCCTGGCCACCAACTTACATACGGCATTTGTGGTGATATCAGGGACAACAAACTTTAAAAGGATGATGCCAGCAAAAGTCCACGAATTCTTCTGAACAAGTTTTCCTAAGAGTTCCTGAAAGTTCTAGGTGAAATTGCTTAATAATATTCTTAGCCGGTAGCAAACAAGTCACATTCACATAGCGGTGTATCAAAGTTCAATGCTTGATCTCACCAAAAATAGCACGTCTGCAGCAATGGCTCTAAATGTGAACATTTTGTTTTCTGTTCTGTTCTTCCAGAAGCCAAGATTGATGAAGTACAAAGTTCACCAAAAGTGTAAACTAATAAATCTTCCTGCAGTCAAACCGAACATTTCATTCCAGTATTACCACCTTTTTGCTGCAGGTCATTTTGTTGTTTTCTCTTTCGCTTGTACTTCCAGCATTGCTGGCCATGAAAATTCCCTCGAAGCTGGCAGCTACGCATCCCTTTATTTTGGGTTTTGAATGATCCGGGTATCATAGCCTGGCTTGCAAAGAGGTATATGTTATATGTCTGTCGGAACATTCCGATGTTTTGCTATTGCTTTCGGACGTATGTGCTGCTGATTGGGAATGACTGTTTGAACGCCTAGAGACCCTCAAATAGCTGGTTGTAATGCTTATTAGCAATGGCATCGGCTGGGGCTTCTGTGTGGCGCTTATTTCGCGCATTTTCTGAACCTTAGCTCTCAGCTTAAGCCGCTTAGGTTTGTGAAATCCAGTGAACAAAAGTTCTGGATACGTTCTGCTGCGGGGGTGTCTGTTGCGAAATAGTTGCTTTACCCCTGGCTTCGATATTGTAAGGCGCTTTGGTTGTGCAGATTCTCCGTGAATAAAGTTAATTGTCGATCGCTCGAACAAACGACCCCGTTTTGTTGTCATCAGATTCACGTATAGAGGAGACAAGTCCAGTGTGTTGCTGGGGCATCCTCAGCAGCAGCACTTTCCACAATCAGTTGTAGCAGCAATGTTGCCTGGTTAACTAGCGGCTCACAGATAACACGAGGCACAAGAGGCCAAGGCTCATCCTGGACATACAGCTTGGGCAAAACACCCTCAGTTTCAGAGTGCAGGGGCGCAGGTGAATCTTCGGTGCTTTCTATGACATTCTCGAACTGTGCCCGCCAAATCGTTATACGGCTCTTGATGCTTCGCGATCTCTTATCTGCTGCAGTAATTGCTCTAGTTGGGCTGCAAATTTGGCCAGCTGCCATTATTGTTCTCCCTTGAGCGCTATCCTTTCAGCTTGTAGCCGTGCCTCAAGTTTCGAGCACCCGGCCTCCACCTATGCGCGAAGTCCATAATCTCTCAAGCCGATACCGTTTTACAAGCAGCGATAAGGACCTGGAGCTCGGTGATTCCATCCATCTCCGCCAATCTTGTGTGCTCGTCTCACTACTTCTTGAGGTGTTACTGAGCGGCCCTGTAGCGGACGCCACTTGTTAAGATATCGGTGTTCGGTGGTCCATCAACAAGGCGCACACACGTGATGGACAAAGAACGAGAGGCAACAAGTTCCTCCGCGAAAGGAAATCAAGACGTTTATGGGAAGTGGCAAAGGAAACCAAACATGGAGACGAAAAAACACAACAGACAACACTAACTACTACAGACAGAAAAACTAACGAATAAGGACCAAGTCGGTACAGTCTCACAAGAAACGACAATTAGTGAGCTAGAAAAATGTCCCTCAAGCAATATGGCCTTGTAGACCTCCCAACGACAGTCGTCGAAGTTGTCGAAGTGAAGTGAGCCGAAGGCGGTGTCGTCGTAGACGTCGAAGACGGATGTGGAGCATGGGCGTTGTAGTGCCTCGTTTGGCAGGACTCGGCGTCGGCCGAGGCTCCCTGGTGCACAGCATGGTTGGCTCGATTTCCCGGAGCAGCGCGTGGTCCACCCGACGATTTGGAAGGAACGAAGGATGGCCAGACTACCCGACGCCAAGCTGGGGCGCCTGAAGATTGGGAAGGAAAGGGTGACCGGCACTACGGCGCGGGCCCCTCTGTAGAGCCATCGTTGCCGCCCTCGGGTGAACTTCGCTTTTACTCGACAGCACCCCAAGCTCCATTTGGTAGTGGTGGTGGTACCAGTGAAATGGCTCGTACCCAATCCAGGGGGATTGGCCAGGAAATGGGCGCCTTACCGAAAGAAATTATGTAATTTTTGTAGGGAAAGAAAAATATTTAAATATTTGAATGGATTAGCAGTAGATGACTATACTCCAGTTGCTCTCACATCTACCCCACGTTCCGACGTCCTCTTCCTCATCTTCCACGCACTCCTTGCGCGCTTTTCTTCCTCTGGCACACACCCGCGTGCGGGAAATTGTCCTTGACGTTTCGTCAGCTTCTTCGTCGTCTCCCTCACTACTCACCGTTTCCTGGCACCTCACTAAAGTATTACATTGTCATAGTTCCTTTCGATCAGAGAGTCTACCACCGGCTAATACCAACTGTTCCTTATCCGTGAAAACGTTTTGCGGCGTTCTTCATGCAATTGCAATGGTTTGAATTTCCCAATAACTGATTACGAATATTCGACCATAGTGCAGAAATTTCTCAAGTGTAGTTTTAGTGTAACTCCTGTTACACACAAATTAAAGGTCACAAAGGCGTTTCTTTGGACAATAGGACATTTTGTAACTCGAGAAAACAAGAAAGAAAATTACCTTCCTAACCAATTTCTAAGGGTTAGTACTCTAATATACACCCAGGTTTGTTGCATGCACTTCGCAAACCACTTTACAAAAATCCTCGGAAGTCCGGCTTTAAGCGGAGTGCGTCCCTAGCTCGCATTGTCGCATCAAAAGAAGGGTGGTGCCTCTCCTCGAGTAGCAAGGCGAGGCACCCACGAAACGTGGGTTCTTTCCTACCTCGCGCGGACAAATGAGGCGACAAATCTGCGCGTCGGTGGTGGCGGGCTCCGCCGCGGTATGCCTCCGAGTATGTGAACGTCGGCACCCGGTCATTGAATTGAAGCCGAAAGGGGCTTTGGCTGGAGGGCTGCCTAGGGCGCGGTTGCCCACTCGACGTTGACGCCGCACAAGGGAGGACAACAAGAGAAATAGCGTCTCAAATGGCGGCGATTTCGCGGCCCGCTGCCCACTCTCCGTGCAGTAGAATAGGGAGCGGAAGGAGACACCCCTGTGACGGGGAGGCGTCGCAGAAGCAAAGACTTAGAATAAAAAGCAGTCGCGTCGAGTATCAAAGAATCCGCAAAGGAGGCCAGACGAAGCTCAGTGAACAAAACGACGCTCTCCTCGGCTTTCCTTGCTTCAAAGGCGGAGACTTTATCTCGGTAAGTCCCAAAGGCAGGCCGGAGTCTATTGATGATCTCCCGGGCACCGGTACACAACCGCCTCCGTCATGCCTTTGGCTGGTAGATCGACTTAGGTCGGCAAACCTTTGGAGGCAGCCTTGGCTTTCTGCTCTGTAAAATGGAACGCAGGCTCTCTGGTTTCGAGGGAAGAAAAAAGAGACGACGGCGACCGCCATTTGCTTTTGAAGATGGTCTTCGTGAAGGGCGTCGCGAAATAGACTTGCCTTTCTCGCTGGGTAGGATGAAAAAAATGAAGAAAAGAAGGGGTCCAGCTGCTGACACCAAATGCGTAGCGTTGAGAGCAGAAAATGCACTAAACAAAGAAACAAAAATGTCCCTAAAGCGTTCTTTTATGTTGGCTTTTGATGCGTTTTTGAAGCGCTGAAAAAAGGCGCTGGGTCTGGCGTCCTAGTCCAAATTCCAGCATAATTCTGCACAAAACGATCGCCCTAAAGTGTGTCGTCCGTACTTTCTCTTCGTTTTTGCGCTTGAAACACAAATTGAAGCACGAAAAATGAATCTTTGCCGTGGGTGCCCATGTCACCGTCGTTGGATGCGTCGGGAAGGGGGCACACAGGCTCACCCGGAGTTTGGTCATGAGTAGACGAGGACATCCGTACACTAAAGGGAGTTGCGCTTACTATTCTACAGCCACAAAAATAGGTCGGAGGGCCGAGGCAGCCTTCTTAGGGCGACCACGATGGAGTTGCAACCTGAGGCGAACGCTCACTAACAAATCTAGACTGGTTATTCCTGCTCTCACCTCGTGTATTTTTTTTTTCAAAACACGAGTCTTTTTTTCGGCTACATAACTCGATGCATATTGGTCTGTCTGTCTGTCTGTCTGTCTGTCTGTCTGTCTGTCTGTCTGTCTGTCTGTCTGTCTGTCTGTCTGTCTGTCTGTCTGTCTGTCTGTCTGTCCATCCGTCCGCCCATCCTACTGCCTGTCAATCCATCTGTGTGACCATCCGTCCCTTGATTCAGCCTTCCAGTCAAAATGTTGACATTATTTTAAAACTATCACCATTATATAATCTGGCACCATAGTTCCCGAGTTGTCAACATGTGTGAGCAAAAAGCAAACATTACGCGTATTCGAGGCAAAGCATCAATACTTAACTTGCACCGGCAGTGTTTTTTAATTAAAAATATTTGTGCGGTTGATTATGGCGACAGAAAACACAAAAAGGCGCACCAGTCCACCCTGTGAATGTCTTTAGAAAGCGAAGCTGTAAACGACACCTACAACGATTACCCATGCGACGTCACGTGAATTCACACACGTGGCTCTACAAGCAGTGAAACCAGAGACAAGTGAAATGCACTTAACCACACCGTTCATTATTTCAAAGACATATTTTCCCTCAGATTTAATGAATGCATAATTTATCAACGGCGGTTGGTTGAGTTGCATTGGTGGTGTACGTGTGTGAAAAGATTTTTTATATAAAATAAAAGAAGTTCAAATCCGGTGTTAGACGATCTCACTCCTACTCCGTCTCTGCCGCCGCCGACGGAGGCGACGAGATCGGCAGCAGTGACGGAGGAGAAGTGAGATGCCATACGTTGGTGTGGGCTTTCTTTAATTCTTGTGACTCCTAGGGCATGCTTTAGAAAAGCCTTTTCGCTTGTGTGAAGTATGCCTGCCTTTTCGCTTTAGAAAAGCCTTTTAAAAATGTTTTACCCAAAATACGAAAAGAGTTGGCGCCCGAGCCTACACCTTGAGGCGGTATTAGAAATCTGACACTAAGAAACCATCCCAATTGATAACACGCAAACAGTCAATTGGAATGTACATATAGTGGCTCCTCTGTTGCTCGGCAACGCCCTGGAAATGCCCTGGCTGCTGTGGGACGCGTGCGCCAAATATTTCAACAGTGTCTGCCTGCTGTTTGTACACTATCGAGTGGCTATAGCCGCGCCGTCATCAGTGCTACATGGCTTGCCCTCAAAGCCGGGGTGACACGGTTGCTGCAGGCGGAATAAATTTGGCTACCAACTGAGGTGGCCTAGTGTGCAAATTCCAAAAAAATGACGTGGATGACCATTAAATTTAAATGGAAAAGGGCATAATCGCCGGGACATGCAAAACGTCATTCCACGCAACACGCCATTTACGCCTTGTGTGTTGCCCTTTTACACGTGCAGTGTTTTGGTCGAAGCGTATGTTTGACTTCGTGATTCGCCAAATTTGCTCACTTAGTCACTTCAATTGGTCATTCTGAAGCGCTGTGGTGAATCCGACCCACGGGGACTTAGACAATAGTCGACTTTTGGTCCATGGGGCTGCAGAAGGCTGTCGAAGAGTGAAGCTATAGCGGAAATGACGACGAAAGCAACGTGAGTCTGCCGATACTACCTTTATAAGAAAGATGGCAGCTGATAAGCGTGTCAGTCAGTTGCTTAGCCTTACCAAACCAACCTTTCGTTACCTACAGGAAGGCGTCACCGAACCAGGCTCTGTCGCATCCGTCATGCATGTGGTAACGTGATGGTTAGCTGCCTGCGAACGTTCCTGCCTTGGTGATGCCTAGAAGCCGAAGGGAAGCTTAATTGGTTTACTGCATGCCGATAGATAAGTCGACGCATTACAGCAACAGTGACATTACCCTTCCGGCCAATGTTACAACGTGACTACACAAGGCGGCAGCATGAATTTGCAGCTGCAAGACGAATGAGGACTATCCACCTAGAGGGCGCTTTTATACGCAATAAACGCAACGGATATGTGGCTTTCAAAATGCTACTGTGCACACGGCCCGAAAATTGTACGGACACCCACACAACTCTCTTTCCTGAGTCCGTGAAGGGCCGGCAGTAGCGGCGCTTGTTGAATCTGATAGAGGGGGAGATATCTGCCGGGACAAGTCGCTACAGAAGATTAGTAAGCAGCCGCCGAGTTTGAGTCACCCACAGCGTGGCGCCCACGCACCGGCCGTTCACTGGCAAGCTGTTCTATTCGAGCAGGATTTCTTACACAGCACCGGAGTACTCCGTAACTTGCAGGACGCTCAAAAAGGGTAGCGGCGCGCTGAATCGTAATACCTTGGAACAATCTTCAACAGCGAAGATGCAGTCTTCCTCAACCATGCTAGACTGGTAGCAACCGCAGTTCGTGGATGCCGTGTACTACCAGTGAATCTACCGGGGAAACACCTTTCAAACTGCGTCCTGTTGTAAATGTCTTTGGGTATTCGTATATCTCTGACCTCGGATTTCAACCATGAGGCAGAGATAACTGGAAAGAATGGGGTGGAGTGCATTCGGCAAGCATTCTCATATAACGGATGGTGGTGTATCATTGCGCTTGAAGGGGTGTATGACAGCTGAATCTTACCGGTACTCACCTACGGGGAAGAAACTGCAAGGCTCACTAAAAAAACGGTTCAACTTAAACTGAGGTTGACTAAGCAAGCAATGGAACGAAATATGATAGGTGTAACGTTAAGGGACAAGAAGAGAGCGGAGTGGGTCAAGGAAAAAACTAATGTTAAGGATATATCAGTAGAAATTAGGAAGTAAAGGGCGTGGGAAGGGCACGTAATGCGAAGGAAAGATAACCGTTGGTCATGAAAGGGTTCATGAAAACAAAATACAAGTTTGTTTTATTCGAAGATTTCGCGTTGTATAGTGCTCCTAGCGCTTGTCCGGCAGCAAATGATGCCGTATTCACAGAGGAATTAGTCAATTTACGTTAAAATTTTGACTCTACCCTCAAATAGTGCGTTTTCTGGACGTCAGCAAAGAATTCATAAGCGCGCGTATACAAGCGAACTTGCACTGCGTGATTCGGCTGCAGCACTGCTTGCAGTCAGTCTTCCCAGATGGCGCTACCATAGACATGCACGGACCGTTGTCTGTCATTGATATGTCTTTTTACAGAATTTGCACCTGGCTTGTTTTTGTTACTGTAGAAAGTAATCGTATCGTGTAACACTGGAATATCCTCCACAAACAGCGTCACGTAAGACAACATCGTTCGTGCAAGACAACTCCAAGGTGGCGGACCGCTGTGCAGCTAATACAAGCATAGTGCGCCCAGTGCCAACACGAGTGCGCATCGGTACTTCTATGTTTACGTGTGTTTTCGCAACTTGAAATGTTTATCCCCCCATTCTTACTGCTACAAAAAGAATGTGCCCTAAATTTAAGCGCAAACAGCTCGTTCGGCAAGCGTATCAGCTCTGCCTAATTTGTGTTTTCTTTCGCCGGTCTCCGCCAATCGCCGGGCTGGCTGGTATGACATCATAGTTTTTGTTACGGAAATGAGCTAGTGGGTTGCATGGCCATTCCCATTTTTCCTAATTATATAGCTAATTTGAGCGAAGTGTGCATTAAAAGTGGTGTCGGTGTGATTCAAACGAGGCAATCTTTCAAATGAACGAAACCTGTGTTTTGTCTTCATGGCCCCTTTAAAGGCAATAGGGTGGATACCTTGAGAAGGAAAGCGTGGCAGGGTTACGTGAGTGGAAATTTACGTGGGCAGATGAGATCACGAAGTTTGCGGGGATAAATTGGTCGCAGTTAGCACAGGACCTGGATAATTGGAGATGTATGGGAGGCGTTGCGCTGCTGAGCACGAGGTCGCGGGTTCGATTCCCGGCCGCGGCGGCCGCTTTTCAGATGGAGGCGAAAAGCAAAAACGCCCGTGTGTACGAGATTTCGGCGCACGTTAAAGATCCCCAGGTGGTCAAAATTAATCCGGAGCCCTCCACTACGGCGCGCCTCATCGCCTGCGTTAGCGTCGGCGCGTTGAATCCTACAATCAATCAATCAATCAATGAGATGTACGGGAGCGGTCCTTTGCTTTCCAGTGGGCGTAGACAGGCTGATGAAGATGATGATAATATTTCTAACCACTTCTAATGTAACTACAACGCTGCTAAATGAAGAATAACCAAGAGTCACCGGAAGGAAACTCTCGATCTGCGTTATAATACAACACTTGAAATGGCGCTGTTCTTTGCGCCTCTCGTTTTCTTCATCGTTTTAAAGATGACGTGAAGACAATATACATTTTGGGTTTAATAAACAGGACTTGTTTGGCCTATTAACAATGACACCAATTTTATCGTAAGCTTGAAGCAAATATTCGACATATCAAAGAAAACACATGAAGCAGTGGCGACTTCATGGACACTTTCGACGATTTCTTTTACACGGCTTATAATCTTGCTTTGCTGGTGCCATCGGCGGTCGACGATCTAATCCACCGCGAAGAAACGTCATTGCGAAATTGTAGTAGGGCTTACACAGTTACGTTTCATCGTGTCACTTTAATGACAACATGCACTTAAAGCACCGATCAAGGTGTTTCCAGTATGGGCCTATACTACGTCACTGCCGCGCATATTACAGCATTTCAGTGTGCAATTCTTACGTTTTTCAATGTTTCGTGCGTTTTTCGTTTAAAAGGCGCCATTTGTTACTGGAATAAAGCTGAGTGAATTATTGAATGCTAGTCCTGTGAAGTTCAGCGAAGTTGTATTCGGTCTTCGTGGCCCCTTTAACACCGGAAACGGAAAAAATGGTCCCGGAAAAAATGGTCCCGGAAAAAATGGTCCCGGAGAAAATGGTCCCGGAAAAATGGTCCCGGAAAAAATGGTCCAAGTGACCATCTAGGAAAAAATGGTTCCATGGCCCAGTCAACGTGTTTCTCTTCAAGTTAGTCGGATGTGAATTTTCTTGCGGTCTTATTTTGTCCCTTTGCGTTTTAGCTGAAGGGTTGAGAAAGAGATGAAATGCTTTAATATTCCTATAATGGGCCGAAATTAACGCCTTTGGGGGCTAAAATCTAACAAAGAAAAGTGGGTAGACAGGCATACGGACGGACAGATGGTTTGATGGATGGATGGACGGATGGACGGACGGATGGATGGATGTAGGGCTGAGCATGGATTAAAATTTTTACTGCAAGTAATTGGATTAAAACCGCACAAACAACTGCGAGGCCTGGAACCGTCCATACACGCTTTGCAAGATTTAAGAGAGATAGAAGCTGCAGCTGTCTTCAAAAAGGCCCATTCTTCCTTCACGACGATATTCTAGACTCCGTAAAAAAAAGCTGCCGACAACAGTATTTGCAAGTTTATTTTAGCGCCACAGTGCTGCCGGAATGAAACACTTCACATTTTCTGCATTTTGGGAGCAACAGAATGTTTGTAAAGGTGCTGTCTTGCGATAGTGGGAGTGTGCCTTTTATTTAGAGAAAATTACTTGCAAAATACATCGTAAACATCGACTGATTTCCTTAGCTGATGTGCATGCGGCAAAAAAAGAGCGAGTCTACATTATAAAGTGCTGTAGTAAATAAAAGGGTCTGCGAAAGGATTTAATTAGTTGGCTGCGTAATAAATGTTTCCTGAGCAAGGTATACGAACAGAAATATTGAAATGCTCAATTCATTCAAATAACTGGCGCCAATAAAAATGGCATCAATGTAAATGTGCAAGCACTGCAGTAGATTATTGAGCTCAATAACCCAAGTTACGCGGAAATATAGAATGACTGTTTAAAACAAGTAAGCACCAGATAATTCGTTTGCCGGAACGCTTGCGCACCGAAACGTGCATGCGCCCAAATGTCCGTACACCGAACTGTCCGTGCACCGAAATGTCCTAGACCCGAGCGGAGAGGGAAGCGGAGGGGAGATAGCGTTTACCGCCATCGTACTTTGAACCGTCATCTAAATTGTCGCAGCTAAGGGAAGAAGGAATAACGCCACAGTGATACTTCGGGAAAGCGGCAGGCCCAATCTTCTTGAGAAGATCACCCAAACTTACTTTATGCTAATTAAAAAAAATTATAGTCAGTGAAAAGAAAATGACGCGCCATAATATCGCCCCGGGAGAATGGGTCGGGGAAATTGGCATCGGGGCAAATGGCACGCGGGGATACTGCACGTACTGCACGCGGGGCAAATGAGACACGGGGCTAACGTCGCGGGGGTTTTCGCGACGGGGATTCTGCGCGCGGGGTAATCGTGATACACCCCCAAGAACATCCTGCTCATTAGAACAATAAATGTTGCTCTCTCTCTCTCTCTCTCTCTCTCTCTCTCTCTCTTCCTACCTTGGCTTTGGGACCATTTTTTCAGGGACTAATTTTCCCGGACCATTTTTTCCGGGACCATTTTTTTCTACCTTGGCTTTGGGGCCATTTTTTCCGGGACCAATTTTTCCGGGACCATTTCTTCCGGGACCATTTTTACCAGGACCATTTTTTCCTACACCCCTTTAACACGTACATGGTGATTAAAAGAAATACAAACAACGGAGCGCACACTCTCCGACGCATGCTGCACCATGTGGCTGCAAAATCAGTAAACTGCGCACATGTTCTCTTATTTCCAGAGCGTTTGAGTGTGTGGCCTACATTTATGGGATATAATTGATCAAGAAGCGATGCCGATCGTCTTTTTGGATGCGGCTTTTCACGATGCATCGCCACTGAGCAGGATGATCGTTGCAGGGTGTCATGCTAGCGGCAATCAGCCTGCTGCGCGCTTGGCTCCCGAATGTAATATAGAACAAGCTGCTCGGTGGCGGCAGAGCATAGAAATGCGCCTCAAAATAAACGGCCGGCGTCGCTTCTTTATTAAGCATTTCCCCCAACAGTAGGCCACACTCTCAAACACTCGAAGGTCGCTCTGTTGTGTGTATTTCTTTTACTCCCCCCTGTATGTATATGCTCGACGACGCGTTTCAACTTTCAAGGTCACCTGGTCCCTCTGGGATGCGACGGGGAAACATTAGGTTTCAACTTCTACCACCAACCCGCTTGTTGACAACCGAGAAGAGCCCCTCGGGCGAGCACGTGTCCTCCTTCTAAAAACGGCCGTCGCGGTTACCGCGTCGAAGCCGTATGGCTCGAGTCGCATTACTGAGAAATCTGTGTAAAGGTGAAGGTGCGCACGGAAGTACAAAATTTTTGAGATTGGTTGTGCACTACTATAGGCACTTTGTGTTTATAAAATAGTACTTGTATGGTGAAGCGTTCTAGATAAAAGAACAAAATGCAAATAAAATACACTAGCATGAAAACCAATAGGAATTTCCGAACGCTTTTGTGACTCGCCTCCTGCTGCCACCCGTAGGACTCCCGACGAGGGCGCGAACACCAAAGCTGCAGCGAAGCGCGCTAGAGATTTATTCTTTAAGCCGAGCCGCCTCCCACGTTTTGTCTTCCCTCCCCGTCCTGCCTCGCTCACTCTTCATTTACTCCGACGCGCTTACCCTTCATAAGCGCTTAGTAAAAGAGCAGTGGGGGATTCCGTTGTTTGAAGCCACACCACTCTGGGAAGCTGGCACTTCAGTTGCCGGAAGTGTGCATGGGGATTTAGATCTCGAATCCGACGTTTATTGCCGCCTTCAGCCGCGCTTCACCACTAATCGCAGAAAAGCCCGCTTCAAGCCAGAAGATGCATGTTCATGATACGCGTGACATCTGTTCTCGCCCACAGGAGCACGCAACCGCATAGATTTGAGAACTCTCTGCTCGTTTGTGGAGCATCTGCTCTAGAGAGTGTGCCAGAGTGTCAACATATTACAAATGCACTTGGCGAAAAATACTTCCGCACAATATTTTTTCAAAGGAAGACAATAAGAAGCATCTCGAAATTGCTCATATTCCAATGTCGCTCATTTTCTGTGATTGTTTCCACGTCCTTATAAAGCACTACATACATGAAACTGACTCCGCTAGTAGTTATTGAATCGCCTACAGCTTCGCGACGCCTGTTGTCTCGAAAATGTAGCAGCGAAGGCTTTGATAAATTTTTTTTTGCGAATAGGGCAAATTTGCTCGTACCGTCCACTGTCGGAGCAGTGAAATTTATTTTTGCGCTCTTCTATATTTTCCTAACTCATTATCCTGTCATCGGCACAGAACATCACAAAAACTTAACAAATGAAAACGCACCGCAGGGCCGTATGGACGGTGCTACAGTGCGGTGGGGTTGGGCCCCAAGCAAGATCCCTAGCTGAGATAAGATAAGCCCCATCTATTCTTCGCCTCCCTGCACGAGAAAGCAACTGGCAGTTCTCCGGTTTCTCTTCTTTGTGTATCTGCAACGTTTCCCCGCCGCTGCCGACCATGTGCTAGCAGTCTGTAGAGCCAGGTGGGTTACTATCCGGTGTGTGAAATGTTGCGAATTATCGCGGCTTCGTTGCGTGCATGAAATTCAATATGGGGCTCAAACGCGGCGTTAGTTTTGTGTAACCAAATGGCATCTACAACGGTCGAACGCCTCGTTGTAATGTCTGCGCTCTGGGCTGAGCCCAGGAGATCAATGTCCGCTGATGCTATTGCTTCGTGAGGCTGCGTTGCCGCTCGCGAGCAGAGGAACCATGAGCAGACGAGGAATGTTCCGGGAAGTGCTTAAATATATATGCGAACGGGTGTGTTTATGCAATATAATATTAAAAACGAAAAGGGCATAGAGTTTTAAGAGAACCCTTCTTTGTCTCCGAAGAAAAGTGTTGAACTTCCATAAATAAGATACGTTTTGCGAAAGTTCAGGATTTCGACCAAACAACTTTACGAGAACCCATCAGCACCCTTATGATGTAGTGAACGCGAAAGCTTATGTGTGCATTTGACGAATCGGTGTCCCGGTGTTGTGGACGTAGGCATAGAGTCCTGCACTTTTTCCGGTGACTGCTGCTGTCCTGGGTGAGGCAATAGCCTGACTGCGAAGGTGCGTGCTTAAATCACGTGTCCTCCCGTAATCCCCGTCATCATTCTTTCTTAGTGTATTTCTCTCATTTTCGCTAATGGTATGAGTGAGAGACCTGTTTAAATGTCTTTGTTAAGTCTGTAGAAAGGCTTCACGTTAGGTTAAACCTTCACGAAGCCGCCGGACACCAGGCGACCCTCCTAGAGGCAACAAGGCCCGGTCTCGAATGGGTGGCGATATGCACGACTCCAGGCTTATAGGGCTGCCTAGTCGGCTAAACAAGCGGTACCCTGCTAGACGGGTGTCTGAAATGACATTGTAATGACGTTCGGGTCAAAGGAAATTACCCTGTGAACGTTACCATTTCGCTTGGATAATATGAAGAAAAAGGAACAACGTATTATCCGTTCATCGTACCACACAGTTCAGGAGAAGGATGACAAGACTGCAAAAATGGCACTCGGTAAAAATCACACAACGTACGACCATTAAAAGAGGGTGGATGACTGTTAATGAGCCCGAGGGCAATATCGCGAAATAGCCGGTCTCTCTCATGAAAGTTTCTTGCGTTGTGTGGCCTGAGTGAGAATATAAACTGGTATGCTCTTTTGCTGTATGGCTGTTTCGAAGACGTGCTCGGATAGTTTGATGAGAACAAGTATCATTGGCAGCGACGCGTAATGTCGTACACAAAGTGCCACTCCGATCGCCAGCAAGTGCGCCTGATCAGCCGCCCCGTGATAAGAGCCACGTTGGTTATTGTTTCCGCATTTGGTTGCAGGCCACCGCTGTCATTATTGCCGAACATCAGCCTGCGATTCGTCTTTTGCTACGAGTCCTGTCGGCGTCCTAGGCAGTGCTCGCGAAGAACAACTGTACAACGCTCGACCATACTGGGCGTAAGGTTGTGCATCACTCCCGTAGCAGTTCGGCCGATGACATGTAAATTCCGTGGTCACGAAAACTAGCACTACATGTATACTTTCGTGCCACAAGGCTGCGTGGAACACCTCTTTGTTTGTGATTGAATCCAGGCGCGCTAAAGCTCTTAACAGCGTACTTCTACAATGGTTAGTACGAGTAGGTCTTAGCAGCATATGATATGCTTCAAGGGAACGTGGGGTAACATACAACTTCGCCTTGTTTGAAGGACAGAGCAGCTCGTACCACCAAAAACTTTTTCTACGTGAGAATGCTGCTGCTTGCAATGGGATTACAAACTATCCACTTTCTTCACCCTCATATGACTTGCCGAGGGATCTGTCGCACACTGGAGAATGCCATCGAAACCAGATGCGAAGTTCACTGACCAAGTGTCATCACGAAGACAGGGTGAAGTTAGTCAAGTATCGAAATATAGTAAAACATACATACCTGGGCTTCTAAATGTGTAATAATGGCACATTGTTGCACGTCGTAGCATTATTACATGGTCAACAGCCCAGTCAAGAAAAGCCAAAGGTGAATCCCATAAATGCGCTGTCGACTCCATCATGCAAAAACCGGAAGCTAGCGGTCGTGTGAAACATTGACACAATGTCGCCTTGGGGTATAATTTACAATGGTGCGGTCACCTTGGAGCGAGGAAGAGAATCGCTTTGTCGGGAGCTGGGTGGAAGTTGGAGGGTTGGTCGTCCCCCTCCACGCTTTTCTACCTGGATCCAACATTGCTAACAGTGCGTCCACACGCAGTTACCCGTCAAGTGTTGTTACAAAATCCTTTTAGAGATGACCCAGTGTCTTCGGAAAATGTTTTTATTTCTTCTCCGATTTGCACATTATATGTAGTGAATTGCCGTGTCTCCGTAAAATAGATTTATTATTCATTCTCGCCGCGAAGAGTATGAATTGATGTGTCCTGTTTTTTCTTGTTACACAGATTATGTGATTTAAGGTTCCATTAAAATTGGCATGCGTGTCAATGCTAATAGGCTAATATAGCGAATGGAGCGACGATGTACACAGTCTTAGTGGTCTCTTTAATTGGTTGTGTTTTAGCCATATCACGAATCAGTTTAGGTCATCGCGCTGGAAGTCTTCTTGATTTGCAGCAGCAGTTGCCTGGAAGTTTTGTGATGCAACACTGAACATTCGCGTCAAGCTTTTCCAGGCAAGACCCACAAGTCACAGCGCGAGGCGTTGACATAGCATTGATCTTACGCATTGTTAAGCCACAATTCTTACCTTTACCGTCGAACATTTGGTATCAACAGTGCCTAACTTGAACACGTGCGTTAATCTTGTTTGCTATTGGGCTTCCCGTAAACATCTCTTCGACTGAGGACAAACCGGTGTGATTCGGTACCAACGTCTGTCGGAAGCTTCCTGCTTTTGTGCTCGCGCCTCTACGTTGATCGTTGTGACCTATTTGCATGAGCACAGAAGGCCGACAGGAACAGATTAACGCCCACGCCGGCCCGATGTCTTCAACAACGGTTTAAAGACCCCGCTTGAAGCACCAAGCGTGAATGTATATACGCAGTTTGCTTACTTCTTTTGTCCCCACAAAGCACATGCAAAAGCATAGGTGGACGGCATGCACTCAACGGCGAGTCAGGCCCAAATATGCAGTATCGTCCCCCGACCGACCTTCCTTTCATACACAAATGAACACGATCAGAAGGCGCCTACACAAACTGCCTGAACGGCTTTTCGAGCACTGTAGACTCCACGCCCGAACAAATAGAAGCGCGAGCTGAGCCCTGTCTAACCAACAAGTTTGTTTGTACAAAATACGCCGGGCTCTCTGATATAGGCTCTCCTGCCGCGAAGCTTGACCAAGCCATGTGTAACAATAAAGGGTGTTCTACTAAGTTGTGGGTCGTCGAAGGAACTTGCCCAATTTTTAGGGCGCTTGTTTGGAAAGCATGAGCGTGCTGCTTTATTTCAGTGTCCGCATGAACCGTTTCTTCTAGCTGAGTAAATATACGCACGTTGTTTTAACACTAAAGTGTTTTATGCCGCGGTCCACCAAGATCTGCACTGACGTCATATCCGTAGCGGAAATGAAATCGCTAGAAAAACTTCTTTTGACGCAGCTGCACCGGGATTTGAGCCACGAACTCTTTCGCTGCGACGGGAGGTACGAAATGCGCTCGCGACTGCGCTATGAACAGACGTGTAAACACGTAAGCAGGACGACATATGCACCTGACATCCTTCCCTTCAGATGGTGCTGCCGTCTAGGAGAGCCGAAGCGAAGTAGAGCATCATGACGCTAATGAACGCCGACAGCTGGCGCCTCGATGCCAGCGCTACGTGTACGGGGGACGCGCAGTGTAACCTGCGGAGAAGCCTGTATACAGCACGACCACGGAGTAAGATCGACGCCGAATTGCGAATGTCGCGCTTCTGGCATGGTCCGCTGCTCCTTTTCCTGCAGAGGACCGTGAGTTCAACAAAACGATTCGCTGACAACCCGTCTGGTTTCGTTCGCACGGACGGTCTGCGAGCGCCCGTGGTTTCAGTCGGATTTACGTTTGCTGCGGCGCGAGCAATCCACTGTCTAACGTTGATGCGTATAACGGTGCCATAGCGACGAAATATAACGAGCAATGTTCAAGTTCATATAGATGCACAATAAACATTCAACGGCGCCTGTGAAGGCACATTTCACTTTTGTGTTTTGCCGGTTCTTACGGAAGAGGGACCAAACACATTTTTTGTAATCAAGCGCTGTGTATTTGAATTTCGCGGTCAGGCAGTTTCTTAAAACAGTCGGAAGAACTAGAGGTGCGCTAGTGCTTCATGTATTGGCCGTCTGAGTATAGGATTGTAGGGAACAGGAGACCCGGATAGCAATAAGCAAAGAATCATACAGGCTATTGAAGATTGTCATTTTGAATTTACCAGTATATGAATACGACAACATTCTATTGGAACTTTAAGAGCTCCTTAAGCATTGGCGTATACAATAAAACAGATGTCAGGGCCGGGACGGATGACAAAGAAAGATGTGCATTAATTTCGGCAATGCCACGCAGATTTATACGTTGCTTTAAAGCTTTACAGTTTGCACTGACTGGCATATCTTTCAATAAATTTGAGCTTGCTAGTTCAATGTTTTTCACCTCATACATCACGTTGCAAACCTGCACGAGGTTCATACTATGAGCTAGAACGCCATTCTAATGAAAAGCGAACTTTGCGAAGCCACAGCACGGTAATTGGAAAAGGGGGCTTTTTTCTTCATCCCCTGTCCCACCCACGATCATCATAATCGTCAGAAAAAGTTGGTTTTCCTACAGTGTGCTTTGGTTGGACTGGTGAGACGCCTAAAGCGTCGCTTTGAAAATCTAAAGATCTAGTTTCCGTACTGCTAAAAATGTTAGCAATTTTTAGAACTCAAAAATAGGTTATATCTAAAGGAAATCTATTCTTGTAAAGTAGAACTATGTAGGAGTAAGTTTTGGCGAGGAAGGCTACATCACCACAGCAACAGCTTCAGCAGTATCAGCAACGTAATAGCAGTTGAAGGAACGGTTGTAGTGTTGGTGGTATAAGTAATAGTAGTAGTTGTAAAAGCAGTAGTAGTGATAGTAATAGCAATTGTGGTAGCAGTAGTAAAAATCATCTACCTCTCCGTCAAACGACGACGATGGTGAACGCGAACCTTTCTCGTGACGGCTTTTTTGTTGTCGTCTAAGTTTTCCAAACCACGGACTTAGACCATGTCGAAGTGGTTTGGAAAACTTAGACGAGAACAAAAGAATGGAGGGCTGGGAGGGCTGGGCTTAACCCATTTCATTGTACGGCAAATAGTCGCACGGTTCGTCTTTTTCCGGGACTCCACCCACCCTGTTATTCGCGTTTTCCTGCAAGTTACCCCCACCGAGGTTTTGCCTAATCTTGTCTCATCAGTGTTCTCGACCAGTTCTTGTGTGTGGGGGTTTATGTATGAAGTCGCTTCTCGGCCTTTTCGCTAAGATCAAAGTGTAGACTTCACTACGGTTTTTGCTGGTTCGTTTTTCCCCAGATTATATGATCAGTGTGTCTCGTGTTAATATCCACAAGGACGTAATTTCTATGCTTTTCCGAGCAACACTGTGCAGAACTATTTATTCTAACTTGGCTGGACAAGATGCGCTCTTATGCGTGTCCGTAAAATGCCTCTTTCTCCCTCAACAAAAACGTTCTTCTTGAAACTGCACAGCGAAACTGCCTGTTAAGAGGTGGCTGCACAACCGAAACATTTTGTGTCTTCTATGAACTCTCATCTGCGCGATGTACCGGAAGCTATTGAGCACTGCTTCATAATTTGTAAGTATGCCATACTATTTTGGGATGTCCTTCAAAAAACTCTTAAGAAGGACTTCGAATTGACTCCGCATGGTATACAGTATGGTATACAGGTCGCATCCCCCGCAGACGGTAATGTGCCATATGATTGTTTTTTTTTTTGTAATCGCTTTGCATAGATTATGAAAAACGATAATGCTGGATAGGCACGCTGCGCCTATGGTTTCTTCCAGATCACACTCTGCCATATGATCATTAATCTTAATTACGTTTATGACCAAAACGATTCTCGCCCCGAT